>OX031065.1:45868991-47118991 GCA_943736015.1 Tridacna crocea
GGGTCGATCGTGTGACAAAGTTTATACCCAAAATTCGTTTAAGTTGTACTGTCTATATCATAAAAATTTTCCAGGTTATCGTCTTTTTGAAATAGATAGACACTTCTCCTTTTCAACATCTCGCTGGGCCATAACGGTCCAAGAATGTGTTGGCTGTGGAAAAGGAGTGATACATGTACTTTTTCATTTATTGAGTCCATAAAATGTAGAGAGTGAGCCACCATAAGGTTATGTTCTATAACAGCACAAAGTCAATGTCGTTTTCGTTGAGAAATTCAGACGAATAATGATAATAATAATTATTATGACGATGATAATAAAAATATGTAATGCAGATGTATTAACTCTTTACCACACAAGAAAATTTTAGACTGGTCCAAACTGAAAGCATTTGCAGACGACAAATTAAAGGTGACTAAATAATAGAAATTTGTTCTGGGAAGGGTAGAAAACACTGTGGGAAAAGGAGAAAATGCTGGTTACCAGCATTTTCTCCTTTTTCCCATAGTGTTTTCAAAAGGCTTCTTTCTCAGGGGTGTCAAAAGTAGGGATTGTGTGGTAATGGGTTAAATTCCCTTTTTCACGAGCAAAATTCCATCATTATATTTTTAAAAAGTTAATAAATTGTAATATATGCATAACATGATATCGCTATTTTTTGTATACCATTTTCTTTAGTGTGCGTTACATACAATTTTGACTGAAACCTTTTCATACCCTGAGAATGAACGCATTATTACTTGTAACGTGAGTTTCAGCCTCGCATTTTTAAAATGCAGTTTTGAAACTTGAAGGTAGCGAATACTTCCTGATGGGGCACCCATTTTTTCTTCGTTTAAAGTATTTCATTCATTAGCAAAGGTTGAAAAAGAAACGTGATAGGAGAAAATCCCTGCCTTATGCTATATATCCGGTCTCAAAGAAAAAAAAATATCATTGTCACCTAATACTAGTATACAAGTCTGCATAAAATGAGCCGTGCTCTATATAAAAGAGACTCAAATCAGCTGCGAAAAGTATCGACCCAGGTCAGCCTGCACAGTCCTTGCAGGCTGACCTGGGCTGAAATTTTTCGCTATCGGTCAATTTTCTGTATGTCAAAGGACCAATTTACCTCATGATTAAGTTGAATTTTGAAAAAAAGATCATTTCTATGGGTCAATTATCGCGTGATGAAGTGGGTTCGTACCTTGTATAACGGGGATGCATTAAGCCCCCTTTTGTCAGAGCGGGGCTCAATTACTTTTAAACCTTAGAACGCTTAAGCGCGACTCGCTGATCTTTTGCAGACAGTTTGGATCTGCACGTGGTGCAGTCTGATCTTTGATCTACATTGTCCGATGGAATTTTCCCCAAAAAAACATACGAGAAAATAGCAATAGCTGGGTTTTTAACTATCAGCAGGAATATCTTATCAATTGGGGAAGCATTTAAAGATATCAAAGAAGGAAAAAAAACATTGTGGAAAAAGGAGAAAATGCTGGTTACCAGCATTTTCTCCTTTTTCCACGATGTTTTCAGTAGCCTTTTCTTTTTACAAAATAGTTTATACGCAGGATTGTGCAGTAAAACTTGAATGCACGTACGAATAGATAAATATTCAGTGTTATAATTATAAAAATCATCGCCTACTTGGTATATAATGTATTTTAAATTGCAAAGGGCAAAGTTACCTGATTTATCATTTTGCAGCTTCTTTCTATAGAAGATAATTTACATTTCTCATGTTTACATACTTAGATATTTCTAAAATGCAATCTATCCCCCCATACCGCCAATGAAAACAGGTACTGGTGTACCAGTTTTATTTTGTTTTTATTGCGAGCAAAAATCAATTGCTTGCAGCACTACAGTTTCTTTCCCACACAGACATTCTTAGATTTAGTTTTATTTCTTTGTTATGGCCTTATCTCTATGTTTATCTTTATCTCTATGTTTATCGTCAAGGTGCCCTTTCACTTGATTTAACGCTTTCCCAAACAAGCACTGGTTTATACGCGTCTGGAGTAAAAGTCTTTTGAAAACACCGTGGGAAAAGGAGAAATTGCTCGAAACGAGCAATTTCTCCTTTTCTCACAGTGTTTTTTTACCCTTTTTGAGAAATTTCTGCCATTTTCTCAAAATCTAAAATTGTCGTCTGCAAACTCTTTCAGTTTGGAATAGTCCAAAATTTGTCGTATGGTAAAGGCTTAATGGCGTTTTATGTCACTTTCAGTATTAATTTAGTAATATTACGGGTTTCCCCCCAGTAGGCATACCTATCAAAATACGTAACTATTTTTCTAAAGTAATACTTAAGGAATGAGGAGAATTTTATTTTTTTCATGGAGGTATGAAAAAAAAAAGCCTAATCACACTGTATGAAACCGCGAAGCGGTGTGATTGGGTTTTTTCTCATACCTCCGTGAAAAAATAAGATTCTCTTCATTCCTTATAATTTAATATTACAGACAACACAGGTATATATCCTCGGAAAAATTCGACTTGCAGTCATTTTTTTTAGTTTTAATTAAACTGTTGGAGTTTCTAAAGTCCCCTCCACTCATATCTGTATGGCGCAAAAATATAATAAGAAAGTAGTTTCAAATCCCAAATACTGAAAATTAACCAACAGAATGAAAATAAAGGAGTAAAGCAATGTGTAGGGCCCGCAAGAGTAGTTCCGGCACAAGGCGATTTTTTTTTTTTCATGGAGCTATGAAAAACTTTTTCAGCCAATCAGAACTCTCCAATGTTCATGAAAACAACTGATATCAAATTATATTATAATTAACTACTTATTGTATTCCTAGAATTTGGAAAATAACCATATAAGCTTTACTTTCTTTCTAATCCATTTCGCCAGATAATTTTAATATTCCATCGAGTTGTCTTTGAAAACTGCAAGTAAAACATTGTGAAAAAAGGAGAAAATGCTGGTTACCATCATTTTCTCCTTTTTTCCACAATGTTTTCTAAATCCTATCCCTTTTTCTCTAGAATACGACATGGTTTATTAGAGGTTTTACTTACTATTTGATACAACAACTGCAATAACGGCTCCGATGATCCCAAGCGCTACAAGGACTCCGATCACAACAAATGTTGCCACCAAACATCGTCGGTTTGGTCTCGCGTCTCCGTCGTCGGATGTTCGCTTTCCACTGGAACTGAATTTAGACAATAATAATAATATAATAATAATAATAACAATAATTCATTCATTCATTCATTCATTCATTCATTCATTCATTTATTCACTTTAATTCCTCTTGATGGAGATTAATTGAATAAATTACAATAAACAGTATGAGAACATGTTACAAATCATTCAAAAATCAATTCAAAGTAATAAATTCATCGTTGTAGGATAGAGACACTGTACATAATCTCTATTTCTGAATTAAAGTCAGTTTGTGAAAAAAAGAGAGAAGAAGATCATTACTGTATATAAGGACCGTGGAAGCATTGATAAACGTATAATACTGCTTTTAACATGAACCAGGATGCTTCCTCATTTGACATACATGTAACTGAGCTGCTGTTGGTACCCAAAACCATAACGAGAAATTTATCGTTTGGAACCAGCACCAGTTCAGAAAAACTATCATTGCTTAACCCTTTACCCCATAAGGCATTTCTATGGTATCTCTTATTGACCCTAAATAACAGCAAGGATGAAGCTGTTTCTTATGTGTATATGGCACTTTTTGATAGCATAGAAAACATTGTGGCAAAAGGTGAAATTGCTCGTCACGAGCAATTTCACCTTTTGCCACAATGTTTTCCAAAGGCTCTTACAAGCAATGTGTAGAAATGAGTATTTATGGAGTAAAAGGTTAACCCTCTCCCAAACGGCAAATTTTGGACCAGAAGGTAACCAGCATTTTCTCCTTTTCCCCACAATGTTTTCAAAAAGGCCTCTATTCCTGACCCATAAAAAGCTGGGATTGTTTGGGAAAGTGTTAATTTGCTATAAAGACAACTTAATGATTAGGTGACCTTTTATGCCACCGATAAACGGGCATTCTACCTACTTGTGCTTAATTTCGTCTAGTACTATACGATTGCAGAGATTACATAGAACTGGCGCATAGGAGGGAACAGTCACCCATAGCTTAGCCAAAAATTCTAATTTATGTGGGACTATCCCCCTACCGTACAGATAATACAAGGAACAAGGACTGATCAACTTGTGCAACTGACTGAAACGAGAAAAGTCTGCTTAATGTCATTTTGAAGTTGGTCAACTGCATTGGTATCACTGGACCTACTGCGCAGCCCATTTACTGACGCCAAAATAAGCCTTGTGTTTGCTGCTATTGTTCAAGTTTCGTTCCCAATGTCCAGCAACACTGCATTGTTGTGTTTAACAATATTAGAAACTGCTGCCAAGTCGGCTTGTAAATTTAAGAGCATCGTAGTAATCTCCGGTAAATCGAGTTTATTTGAGCATCTACTGGCTGACGGCGTCTGAAAATCTTGACTAGGTTTGGTGCTAACTGTAACGTTGGCAGAGTAGTTGAAGCCGCCATTTGTTGTACTGCCAAAGATTTCGCAGATTTCAAGAGAGGACTTGCCCTTTGTAAGCTTTATAGAATATAGCAGTTGTGAGCAAGCTTTTGCGATTTTGTCGAAATTGGCGAGTTTGTGCGATTGAGTAGTTTTGTTTTTGGGCACGCGGGATCTTGTTTAGCCCGTTCAGCGAGTCGCTCTCTGTACTCGTTTAAAGGATCAGGGTCATCTCTACAAAGCGTTATCAAATCATTGATATATATATATATATTTTTTTTTTTTTGGCTGATTATCGAAAGTCTGATCAAGATCTTGGTAAAAATGTTGTGGCCTAGCTATTTGTGACACTGCCATTTGACTGTTATGTTGTGGCTCATCAGTGACGTAAATCAAGGGAGAAAAGTGTGCCCGACGCGGGACTCGAACCCACGACCCCCAGAACACTAGTACCGCAGCTCTACCAACTGAGCTAGCCGGGCATCCGGTCGTGAGCCACCCAACGTCATATAACACAGCACTATAGAATCGGTGCTATCCGAAAGGTAACGTGACGTACGCAGCGACATATCTTGAAGATTTTCGATGCAACTATCTCAAATGGCTGGCCTGTGTAATAATGGTAAATAAGATCAGCTTTGAAAACCTGACTATTCCGGGTATGTACTAAGTCTGGGTGATTAGTGCGTTGTCTGCGCATGTCATATTCTTCGAAGATTCGACTGTCTTATATGACGCATCACTAGCCCCGAAAGCGGGCTGACTGTAATATTACCCTCTATAAAGCAGCAATGTAGAAAATAGCTTAATTCAATACGTTTGAGGAGAAATGAGACCTGCTTTAGCTCTAATTTTCTGTAAACTGCTGATCATAGCTGAGTCCCTACACGAGGTAGCGTTTTATTGAGTAAACGTTTATTTTAGTTTGAAATTCAAAGTAACGGTTGTCGCGTAGGAAACTGGTTCGGCTCTTTACCCAGGATGCCCAAATTAGATAGACGAGTATTTATAGAATGCCATCTAGCGGGAGATAATGGTTATTAGTGGTGCGTCCATTTTCTAGCCGTAGGCGGATTTTAATAATGTTCAATGTCATGTAACTAAAAATAGCACGAACAATAGCACGTTATCACACCTGATGGATATCTATTGTTTTCCTTTAAATGCAATTTTTTTCTGCAATGTTACTTCTAATTTCATAAATCTTTATGTGTCGCGATCCATATGATATTCACAATTGTCCATATCAATTCTCATAAATACCTGATTTTCTGAAACCAACTAAACTGTAGATTTTGTCCAGAGCCCAAGTAAACACATCTACCCCTGACTGCCCGCCATTTTTTTATGATAATAATAATAATAATAATAAAAATTTATATGTATGATAATTGTTTATATGTGGAGTGCAACACGCGAAAAGGGTCATTCGGACATTTGCGTAAAGTGTCGTCTCTGATCAGCGTTTGCAGTCCGCACAGGCTAATCCGAAACGACACTTTCCGATTTTATGTGATTTTCTGTTTTACGCAAGTCTACTGTAGCACTAAATCTAATGTAGTCGTAAAGTGCCTTCTCGGATTAGCCTGCGCGGACTGCGCAGGCTAATCCGGGACGACACTTTACGCAAATGTTCGAATGCACCTTTTCGCGTGTTGCACTCCAATTATGGCATTTAAGGTCGTGTTCATCATTATTTCATTTATATCGCAGCAGGCAGTGCACCTATCCATGCTTTCCTGGAGTTTTTGCTACCAGTACTCTGCACATTATTCTTTCCAAGCAACTGGCTGCTTTGCCACATAAACAACGAACAGTGGCGAGAAAGGAATGAGTCCTACCGCAATGGCTATCGTCAATACTCGGAAAGAAAATGGTCGATTTGAGAATGATTTGTTAACTACAAACAGTCACTCCTATTCTCACAGTGTTTTCACGTGCTGCGCCCCGTATATGTATCGGTGCTGTAATGCGTTTAACCCTTTACCAAACAATCCCTCATTTTTACGGCGCTTAGATAGAAACCTTTTGAAAACATTGTGGAAAAAGGAGAAAATGCTGGTAACCAGCATTTTCTCCTTTTCCCACAATGTTTTCTATCCTGCTGGAAACAAATTTCAAATTTTGAGTTGCATTTATTTTGTCGTCTGCAAGTGCTTTCAATTTGGATTAGTCTAAAATTTTGTTGTTTGGTAAAGGGTTAAATACTAGTACAAGAAAATATTGAAGCATAACCGTCAATGGCGCCGCATATCGGTTGTTTCTAATATAAGACACATTACAGCATTTCAAATTGACCAAAATAAATTTTTGCAGAACCCGGTGAGAACTTAACTGAGAATTCCTAAACAATTCTTAGACAGCAACATAAAACTTAAAAGAAAAGAACCAATAATAATGGTAAGACACAAACATAGCAATTCTTTGGCGAAAATTGACATAATTTCATTTGAAACTATGTGCAAAAGCAGTTGTCATTCGAGAAACAACACAAGCAAATAGTAATAAAACTAGGTTCTAGAAAAAAAAAAAAAAAAAATGATATTAAAAACCTGGGTATGAAATAGTCAAAGTGGGTATGAAATGACCGCAGTGAGTACGAAATGACCAAAATAAAGAAATTAGGTAGGTCCGAAATGAACAAAAGTGTACTAAATGAGCTGGGTATGAAAAGACCTAGTTACGAAATGACTTAAGGCGTGTAAACAATATGGCTGCCTCCATGGGTGCTTTTCAAAAACGAATAAAAATACAGTGACGCCACTCATTCGGCGCAACAAGGATATGGTATTCCAAAATAAATTAATAATCATGGAAGGAAGGAAGGAATTGATGAAGGAATTAATGAATTAGTGAAGGAATTAATGAACTGACTGACTGACTGACTGAATGAATGAATGAATGGTATTACTTGATGCTTTGAAATGTCTTGTCTTCCCTTCATCCACCATCATTTCTTCAAAGTTAACAGAATGTCATTTCTGTTCTATAGAGTTTGATTATAAAAATTTGTACAAGCTTCCGGGATTTTTTTTTTTTCTGTTTTCGCACAATCTTTTCAAAAGCCTTTTAACTTGGGATCGTGTTAGCGTGCTATACATCGAGCATGTACAAGCAATGGGCATAAATCAAGCCGTGGGTTTAGTCCTGTGCCTCACCGGTTACATATAAAGTAAAATCCCGGTAATTCGAAGTGGCTCGTAACACGCAAAAAAGGGGGCATTCGGACAATTGCGTAAAGTGTCGTCTCGGATCAGCTTCCGCAGCCCGCGCAGACTAATCCGAGACGGCAGTTTACCACTACATCAGATTTTGTGCTACAGTAGACATGTGCGTGACAGAAAATTACTTGAAAAAGGAAAGTGTCGTCTTGGATTAGCCTGCGCGGACTGCGCAGGCTGATCCGAGGCGGCACTTTACGCAAAAATCCGAATGCTCCTTTTCGCGTGTTGCAATGCAAGCCAAGTAATTTCTAACAGCATAAAGGCGGCGTTGACAGCATTAGCAACCGATGCCGAAGATAGATGAACAGAAGACAAATCGAATGCCTTTCAATCTTACCTTGTCCAGCTACCATGACCGTTGTAAGGGTAACCGGAAAAAAGTCTTGGGTACCGACTGGGGTGCACCGGGGGAGTCTGATAGTAGTATGCCCCATTGTCGTACGCATGCTCGTACATACCACTGTCTCCATTCATGTCGAAAAAGGCGGGGTCCTAGATTGAATTAAAAGAATATAAATTTGAATTATGCTCTGATAAAAAGGGGCTTGGTGCCTGTATATCGGTGTTATAAATGCCTGCAAATGGTAGACCCGTTGTCTGCGCATGTCATATTTTTCGAAGATTCGACTGTCTTTTATGACGCATCACTAGCCCCGATAGAGGGCAGACTGTAATATTACGCTCTATAAAGTAGCAGTGTAGAAAATAGCTTTTATCAATACGTTTGAGGAGAAATGAGACCCGCCTTAGCTCCAGATTTCTCTAAACTGCTGATCATAGCTGAGTGAATTGCACCAGGTAGCGTTTTATTGAGTAAACATTTATTTTAGTTTGAAATTCAAAGTAAAGGTTATCGCGTAGGAAAGTGGTTCGGTTCTGTACCCAGGATTCCCAAATCAGATAGATGAGTACTTATAGAATGCCATCTAGCGGGAGATAATGATGGCAGACCGTGACCCGTCTAATTTTCGTGTCCACTTGTTGTAACTGATTAATATATGTTAATACATTGAATGAATTACGTTTAACTCTTTACCAAACAATCCCTGCTTTGCACGACTCTGTGAAAGAAGCCTTTTGAAAACATTGTGGGAAAAGGGGAAAATGCTGGTAATCTGCATTTTCTCCTATTCCCACAATTTTTTTTCTACCCTTCCGAAAACAAATTTCAATTTTTGAGTCACTATAATTTTGTCGTCTGCAAATACTTTCAATTTGGACCAGTCCAAAATTTTGTCGTTTGGTAAAGGGTTAAACATGTTCAGACTGTAGAGAGAGAGAATGCAGATTGAGCTTGATTTAAAAATGCTGTAAAAAAGCACCCCGTAATTTTGTTATTTGCTTTAACCCATTACCACACAATCCCTATTTTTGACGCCCCTGAGAAAGAAGCCTTCTGAAAACATTGTGGGAAAAATGAGAAAATGCTAGTTACCAGCATTTTCTCCTTTTCCCACAATGTTTTCTACCCTTCACAAAACAAATTTCAAATTTTCAGTCACTTTTATTTTGTCGTCTGCAAATGCTTTCAATTTGAACCTGTCTAAAAATATTTTCGATTGGTAATGAGTTAAACAAAATTAACTCTTTCCAAACCGACAAAATTGCTTAGACTAGTCTAAATTAAGAGCACTTGTAGACGACAAAATACATGCAACTCAAAAATTGAAATTTGTTTCCAGCAGGGTAGAAAACATTGTGGGAAAAGGAGAAAATGCTGGTAACCAGCATTTTCTTCTTTTCTCATAATGTTTTCAAAAGGCTTCTTTCTCAGGGTCGTTAAAACCAGGTCTTGTTTAGTAAAGGGTTAAAGGACTTTTTTTGCTTTCATGCTTAGATTCACGCGCTAGAGATGCGTTTGTACAGTCTATTACTCACACGTAATTTTGAGAAAACTAATTTTATGTCTTCAATGACTGTCACTACGAAACGCAAATTTTTAAATAAGATGCGCGCTAGAGATGCGTTTGTACAGTCTATTACTCACACGTAATTTTGAGAAAACTAATTTTATGTCTTCAATGACTGTCATTACGAAACGCAAAATTTTAGATAAAATGTTACACGTTGCTGAGCGGATCACTATGGTCGTTATGTGGATGGTTCAAGATCAGACTACACTGAAAGTACTGTCTGAGCACATTTTGAACCCCTTTCCAGACGACAAAATTTCAGCTTTGTCTAAACTAAACTGAAAGCAATTGCAGACAATAATTTCAATGTGGCTCAAATGTTGTAGCTGTTTATTGATAGGATAGGAAACATTGTGGGAAAAGGAGAAAATCCTGGTTTCCAGCATTATCTCATTTTGCAACATTGTTTTCAAAAGGCTTCTTTCCAAGGGTTGTCAAAAGTTGTCATCGTGTGGGAAAAGGTTAAGCGGACAGTTTAGATCAAGATCAGACTATACAGAGAGTACAGTCTGATCTTGGAGCTGTCTGGTATGGTAATATTTCTTCCGACGAAAGAAACGTTGAATTCGCCCTGATTATATTGGCTTCTGTAGCTGGCTGGAAACTGATAAATTATTCTTTTGTTTTAACCATTTTTTAAAAAAGAAATACTCTCGAGTGTAACCCCGAAGTTGATCTTTTGTGGACAGTGTATATTTAACCCTGTACCAAACGACAAAATTTAAGACCGATCCAAATTGAAAGCATTTGCAGACGACAAAATAAAAGTGACTGAAAATTTGAAATTTGTTTTGTGAAGGGTAGAAAACATTGTGAGAAAAGGAGAAAATGCTGGTTACCAGCATTTTCTCCTTTTCTCATAATGTTTTCTAAAGGCTTCTTTCTCAGGGGCGTCAAAAGTAGGGATTGTAAGGTAATGGGTTAAGATCAGATTGCACCATAGGCCTCTGAAACTCCATTGGTCTAGAAAGGGATAAAGATTTTTTTACTATCGGACACTGTTACCATAAATAGCACAATTGGGGGGATTCCCTCTCTATTGTATATAATACAATACAGAGGGTATCCCCAATGCACTATTTATAGTAACTTTCTTGTTGAAAGTTTGTAAATATATTCAGTGATACACAGGCGATACACAAATGTGCTCTGAATGTTCAATGGTCGACCAAAGACAATCTTTTTGGTATTTGTCGAAGACAATACCACTATGAGTTCAAGATTGAATTTTGATAACAATGTATCTTATTCATTAAAATACATTGGGCGAGGCCATCGATCCTTGAGATACTTATTTTTGATTGAAAATAGCCTCTCTCGCTCATAGCCTTTTATTGGCGCAATGATACAAATATGCCTACTGACCCTGGGCTTTTTCGTTCCAAAACCAATTCGTTCCATTGCTTGGTTCGTCCTATTATTGTGCGCTACTCATTTGATTGCTGATGAATATTTATATATCGAGTTAATTGATTGTAATGTTGGAAATTAAATGTAAAAGGCTAGAGACATTTCAAAATTATAGTTTTCAAAAACAAACTTAATTTTGTTCGATATAACAACAGGATTTTTCTCTCTATTCGTCATGCATCCTACCGTCAAGGGGTTTCCTCCTAATGATCAAAAGGAGACTACTTATAAAAAGATAAACCAAACTTTGTCATGAATACTCTCCCTTCATTTGCTAATTGGGTTCACTTTTAAGCCAATATCTGAACAATATGTCTCTGTTTCTTTCAAACTATTATTGTGGTATTTGTCGAAGACAATACCACTATGAGTTCAAGATTGAATTTTGAAAACGACGTATCTTATTTTGTGGAAAGCCGAAGGAAATAAACCCAGTTAAACTATTTTTTCTCAGGCAAATGAGTTTTACGGTGGCACTCAGATATGTTATTTGAAATGGCATATTAAAAAACATTGAGTGAGGCCATCGATCGTTAAGATACTTATTTTTGATTGAAAATAGCCTCTCTCGCTCATAGCCTTCTATTGGCGCAATGATACAAATTTGCCTACTGACCCTGGGCTTTTTCGTTCCAAAAACAATTCGTTCCATGGCTTGTTCGTCCTATGATTGTGTGCTATTCATTTGATTGCTCATGAATTTTTATAAATCGAGGTAATTGATTGCAGTGTTGGAAATTAAATTTAAAAGGCTAGAGATATTTCAAAATTATAGTTTTCAAAAACAAACTTAATTTTGTTCGATATATCAACAGGATTTTTCTCTCTATTCATTATGCATCCTACTGTCAAGGGGCGTTACTCCTGCTTCCTCCTAATGATCAAAGGGAGACCACTTATACAAAAAAAACCAAACTTTGTCATGAATACTCTCCCTTCTACCGAAAAGGTATTCATTAGCTTAGTGGGTTCACTTTTAAGCCATTATTTGAATAATATGTCTCTGTTTCTCTGAAACTATTAATTCCACGCAGTGGGTTTCCTTGACAAATACCACTTCAGCGTTCTCAACGCTTTGATATTGTTCTGTGATAGACCAATAGAGCTTCAAAGGCCTGTGGATTGCACAGAGCGTCCAGCCATATCATCGATATACACTCTCCGATAAAGATATTCTTCTCGAATAAAAAGTTTGAAAAAACATCATTTAGCTTCCCTTTACCTGATATGCCAATTTAAAGCTCTTCCATTTCAGCAACAAATCAAGATATGATGTCAAAAATATGGAAAAATGAGGATACAATTATCCGATTGAGTGGAAAACATTGTGGGAAAAGGAGCAATTGCTCGTTACGAGCAAATTCTCCTTTTCCCACGATGTTTTCTCAAGCTTTCTGTTGTTCATATGAGTATCTATGGAGTAAAGGGTTAACTCATTACCACACGATAATATTTCAGGTTTGTCCAAATCGAAAGCATTTGTAGACAACAAAATAAAAGTGACTGAAAAATTGAAATTCGTTTTGTAAAGAGTAGAAAACATTGTGGGAAAAGGAGAAAATGCTGGTTACCAGCATTTTCTCCTTTTCTCACAATGTTTTCAAAAGGTTTCTCTCTCAACGTCGTCAAAAGTAGGGATTGTGTGGTAATGGATCGGTCAATCTATCAATTAATCAATCGATAGAAAACATTGCAAAAAAAAAGGTGAATACGCTAGAAGCTAGTCATATTGTAAAACAACTTTGAGTTTGGAAAGAAGAGATATTTACAAGTACGTTGTCTGCGCATGTCCTATTCTTCGAAGATTCGACCTGTCTTATATGACGCATCACTAGCCCCAGAAGCGGACAGACTGTAATATTACGCTGTATAAAGTAGCAATGTAGAAAATAGCTTTTATCAGTACGTTTGAGGAGAAATGAGACCTGCTTTAGCTCCAGATTTTTCTAAACTGCAGATCATAGCTGAGTGAATTGCACGAGGTAGCGTTTCATTGAGTAAACGTTTATTTTAGTTTGAAATTCAAAGTAACGGTTGTCGCGTAGGAAAGTGGTTCAGCTCTGTACCCAGGATGCCCAAATTAGATAGATGAGTATTTATAGAATGCCATCTAGCGGGAGATAATGTTTACAAGTAAGGTCGTGAACATGAGTGATGCAGATCAGATTACGCAGATATGCGCTTTTGGTACAAGCAAATCGCATAAGTTACATCTAAACATGGTTTGACTCAACGACTGATTAGCGTATATTTAAAAAAAAAAATGGCATAACAATCCTGAATTGCAAGGTGTATTTATCCCGATTTGGAAGAAAGTTTATCCCGATTTGGAAAAAAAGACGGATTTTTTTTTATTTGGATAAGATTTATATCACCTCAAAGAGCACAAAATGGGGATTGCAAATATATGGGATAAAAGTTCGACACATAATTTTAAAAGAAGAATTTTGGAGTATATAATTATTTAAAGTTCATAACAATTTCTATGCAAATTGAGCAATACATTTGAATAGGTAAGGTATCGCCCACTTAAGGTAGTAGACCTGTAACACTTCTAGTGGGACATGGAATAAAATTTCTTGACAATTGACATATAAGGATTTATACAGATATAATACTTTTGTACATTTTTAGCCGACCAGAAATTCTTTAATGTCTTTCTTGTGAAATTATTTCTTGATACTGCTGTTAGTTTCCAGAAAAGGGAGGAAATTGTTACCTCCCTTCGCAATGAGAATATAGTGGTTTCAGATTTATAACTGATAATTCTGAGAAGAAAAAAAATGGAAAAAGTGGCTCGGTTAAAGTAATACAATAATACTTATTTTGAATCAAAGCAAATTTTGAAATAGCTGTTTACTATTACGGGTCCACTGCCTCAACCCATTACCACACAATCCCTACTTTTGACGACCCCCAAGAAAAAAGCCTTTTGAAAACATTGTGGGAAAAGGAGAAAATGCTGGTAACCAGCATTTTCTCCTTTTCCCACTATGTTTTCTACGCTTCCCAAGACAAATTTCGAATTTTCAGTCACTTTTATTTTGTCGTCTGCAAATGCTTTCGATTTGGACAAGCCTAAGATTTTGTCCGTTTGGGAATGGGTTAATCGGTACGGGTGCCGGAATGTCAATAATCGATAGGAGAAATGACGGTCATAGTTCAGGATGCCATTTTGATCATTTTGCAATGTCTTGTTTAACATTTTTTTTTTTCATTTTTTTCTTGTATAAATTCAGTTTTAGAGGTAAAGAATTTGGGGGATGGATGCGAGGGGAGGGGGGGACGGATAAAAAAAAACATGCCATGCTTTGTCAAAACGAGGCTTAATGCATCACCGTGATGCATTACATTAAGCAAGTCATCACATAATTATGTATACATAAAATCTATTTTGTATATAACAACTAAGAAATTATGTGATACCCTCGTCCGTTTAAGCTGAGAAAAAGAAATAATAGCAAAAAGTTTCAACTCAGGTCAGCCTGCGCGGACTGCGCCTGGGTCGATACGTTTTGCAGATGCTATTAGCAAAAGTCCCCTTTTCACACAGCATCATTTAAATTTACGTTGCTTTTTTTTCTGAATGATAAACTATAATTTTTCTTCCTGATTGTTACCTGTACTCATAAAGCTCATTGATGCACAAAGGTTTTTACCAATTCAAATAGAACGCTAAACTTTTGGGGGGTTTTATGGTAAAAAATTCATTTGCAAATTCTATCGTTTTCTGGTGGAGGATAATTTGTTTTTCTTCCAGATTGATATCTGCTTATAAAGCACGTCGATGCACAACCCGATCGGGCAGAGGACACGTGACCTAGGTCTGCATGCACCCACCATTTTTTTTTACTACGTTCTTGGTCCTTTTCTCTAAAATTGTACAGGTTTGAAAACAACACAGCTCAGTTTGATTGGCTAAACCTTTTGGTTTAGCCAATCACAAGTTGTGTTACTTTTAGGTTTGGAAAATCTCGGAAAAAAAAAGCAAAGAATGTTTCTAGGCATAGTTGATGAATAGAGACCTGGTTGCAAGTTAAATACCCAGTTGAGGTAAAAATTTCTTTCCGGCGATTTTTTTCCTTTAACCTCTGATGCATGTGAGAAAAGCAGGCGGTGCCTTGAAAGCTTTGGCATTACTGGCTTGAGATAGCAATGAGACACTTGCGTATGTGCCACTGGCCGCTACGATAGGACCTAAGCTGTTAACACGGCGTTAACCCTTTCTCAAACAAGCCCTAGTTTTTACGTGTCTGCAGTAAAAGTCTTGAAAACACTGTGGGAAAAGGAGAAATTGCTCGTAACGAGCAATTTCTCCTTTTTCCACAGTGTTTTCTACCCTTTTTGAGAACTTCCTGCCAATTTCTCTAAATCTCAAATTGTCGTCTGCAAACTCTTTCCGTTTGGAAAAGTCCAAAATTTGTCGTTTGGGAAAGCGTTCAACTCAAAATGATTTTACAAGCAAAATAAACCCATCGATGAAAGTTTTTTTTCTAGCAATATCTCACATATCGTCGCTTTGCTTCCAAAACCTCGTAACTACAGCTTGTAACAAGCTGTAGTTACGAGGTTTTGGAAGTAAACCGACGATATAAGCTTTTGATGCACTCCCCCACCCCCCGGTTTTATTTATTTTTTTAGAATGTTTAGAATGTTTAGAAACTAACATCCTATTCACATGCACTAAGTTATTTACGTAAGTACAAGTACTTATGTAAGTAATTTTGCTTACGAAATTCTATTCCCAAGTTCTATTTCTACTCTACCATAATACTTTTTTCCTCCTCTGTTCATTTTTCTCCTCGTTTTATCGAAATCGCTTTCTTTCTGTTGTTTTTCTGTACATTTTTCTTTTTTTCTTCATTTAGTTATTTACATCTTTGCTTATACATAATTTTGTTTACATTATCTGTCATCTTGTATTGTGAATTTGGTTGGAGGGGAACGGCCGAATTTGATATGTAAGAACTTGTGGCAGGACCCCATTCATTTATTGAATGAAATATGTATAACTAGTCGGATGTGAACTGTTTTCCTGGTGTAGGTCGCAATGCTTCTTACGACAGTCCCGTAGATAGCAAGTAAGATTGTGGGAGGCAAAACTTTCAGAATCGGCCGGTGTAATGCAGAGAAATGACCCTCCCCTACAAAATGTCCCTGGTCATTCCTCTACATAGAGAAATGACCCATGGGTCATTCTTCTACGTAGTGAAATGACCTCTGGGGTCATTTCTCTACGTAGTATAAAGACCCGGGTCATTTTGTAGGAGAGGGTACTTTTTCTGCATAACAACGGTCCCGATTTGACAGACATTGCGTTTGGTTATGCAGTGAGAAATAACCCACCAACTAATACTGGGGACCAAAATAGAAGGAAATTTGTTTAACAATGGGGTGAATAATGAGATTTGGAGAAAAAATAAAACAGAAAATCACACTGAATGAAATGTGGCGTCAAAATTGTTTGTGTCTGTCAGATAACAAAAGTAGATGAAAAATTTCCGTGGCTCGTCGCCCGAAAACTATTTTAATTCGGTTGAAATTTTCTGTCAGCGTATCGTCAGTAAGCTACTCTGAAATATTATTTCATCCTATTTATATACGACGATTGTCTAGCAATATTTGGCAAAACACTGACACAGTCATTTTAATGGTGATGAAATAATTTGGGCGAGGGGGCGGAGGCGCCCCCTCCCCGACCCACCTGTACGAACAGATCTTACGAAAATGAAAGTTCGCAACAAACGCATAGCTGAATTACAAGCCGCATCTATCGGAATTCGAACTCATGGTGGACAAATATGACCGTCATTTTCTCCTTTTCCTACAATGTTTTCTACCCCATCCAAAACAAAAATCATCAATCCAGTTACATTTAATTTGTCGTCAGCAAATCCTTTCACTTTGGACTGGTCTAAATTTTTGTCGTATGGGAAAGAGATAAGAACCGTCTGATCATAATGTTCACTGGTCCTCGAAGATTAACCCTTTACTCCATAGATACTCATTTCAACACATTGCTTGTAGGAGCCTTTGGAAAACATTGTGACAAAAGGTGAAATTGCTCGTGACGAGCAATTTCACCTTTTGTCACAATGTTTTCTATGCTATCAAAAGGCATCATATACCCATAAAAAAAGGCTTCATCCTTGCTGTTATTTAGGGTCAATTAGAGATACCATAGAAATGCCCTATGGGGTAAAAGATTAATGACAAAATACTAACCCTGACCTTCGCGGAATGAGAAAACGCTGAGAGTAACTCTAATTATGTGGTTGTATTGCTTTGTATTGGTAAAGTATACAATTCAAATAAAGCAATTTTATTTTATCAAAAAAAAGAAGGCTAGACTTTATTTATGCAAGTCCAAAAATATCGATTTTATCATTTTTGTGGTATTTGTCGAAGACAATACCACTATCAGTTCAATGTTGAAATTTGAAGACCAGGTATCGTGTTTTGTGCAAAACCGAAGGAAATAAATCCAATTAAACTCATTTTTTTCTCAGGCAAATGAGTTTTTCTGTAACTCTCAGGTATATAATTGAAAATGGCATGTTAAAAAACACTGGCCGAGGCCACTGATTGTAGAAATACGATTTTTTTATTGAAAATAGCTTCACTCGCTCATAGCCTTCTATTAGCGCATTGATACAAAATTCGTCTAACGATCGCTTGGTCCTAAGCTTTTTCGTTTCAAAACAACTTCGTCCACTGACTTATTAATCCCATGATTACTCGCTACTCCATTTAATCGGGCATGAATATTTATAGATCAAAATTATTTATTGTAATGTTTAAAATTTAACCCTTTTCCAAACAATCCCTGGCTTTTACGGGTCTCGAATAGTAGCCTTTTGAAAACATTCTGGGGAAAAGGAGAAAATGCTGGTAACCAGCATTTTCTCCTTTTTCTACCCTATCATAGACAGAAATCATCTTTTCAGCGGGAGTTGAATTGTGGTCTGCGAATGCTTTCAGTTTGGTCTAGTCCAAAAGTCTGTTGTTTGGGAAGGGTTAATTTGAGCGGGAAAAGATATTTCAAAATCGTAGTTTTCAGGTACAAAATTTAATTGTTTTCAATATATTTACATGGTTTCTTTCTCTACCCATCATACATCCTACTATCAAGGGACGTTACTCCTGACGCCTCCTTATATTCAAACGGAGACCACCAAAAGACAAATAATCCTAACTTTGTCATGAGTACTCTCCCTTCAACCAAAAGGGTATTCATTTGATTAGTAGGGTAACTTTCAAGCCAGTATTTGGATATTTTTTCTCTTTTTCTTTCAAATCATTGATTCCATCAAATGGCGTGCTTGACAAATACCACTTCAGCGTTCTCAACGCTTTGATTCTTTGTACACTCAGAATCAGGAAAAAAAAACTTACATATTTCAAAACAGGTCAGCGTAAGAAATAAAATGGCATAAAAAATAACTTATGGAAACGACTTTGGAAAATGCAAGCGTTTGTGAGTGTTTCTTTGGTTGTTTGAATGTTGTTCGACAGCGTTTTCAACATGATTTCAAATAATTTCTGTAATTATCGTGTAATATTAGGCAATAAATAAAGAAATGTTTCAAGCGGTATGAAGGTAGTGGTCCCGTAACAGAAAGCAGCTATGTTCACTGTAATAATTTATTATCCTTAAAAATTTGCTATTATCAAAAATAAATATTATTGTACTACTTTAACCGACCCACCTTTTCCCATTTTTGTGGTATTTGTCGAAGACAATACCACAATGAGTTCAAGATTGAATTTTGAAAACCATGTATCTTATTTTGTGCCGTGAATCTAATACTCCATCGCGTTTAGGTACACAACAGTAGAAAGAGATTGAGTTCAAATAGTTAAATTTTGCCGGAATATCCCGGATGTTTGTAGCTTGAAAAATGTTTCAAACGCTTTGGAATATCATTACTACGCTCTCTGTCCGAACCACATACAAACAGACAAAGCAATGATTACATGCTCTTTTATCGCAAAAAGAGCCAGACGGGCTGAAAAACGTTATTTCAAGTGTAATAACTCGGCCCTTTTCAAAAAAAAGTCGGTCGTCAATGACACTGATAAATTAATCAACCTCCGAAAGGTCCCGGGCTTTAGCGCAAGAATATAAAACTTGGCATAAAGTAGTTCAATTTAAATACATGAATATTGCCATTTTCTTCATAATTTGCAGCTATCTAGGACGACATTTCAATTTAAATCTTGATTTGCAGATCTTCTATATGATACATATTTCTACATATGCCAGCGTATCCATTTTGTCACAGCGTACCCAAACTCTTTAGAGTCGGTACCGAGTCTATACTGAGACAGCGTACCCAAACGTTGTAGAGTTTTAGTTCAACCATTTTGTGCAAAACCGAAGGAAATAAACCCAGTTAAACTCATTTTTTCTCACCCAAATGACTTTTACGGTGTCACCCAAATATGTAATTTGAAATGGCATATTAAAATACATTGGGCGAGGCTATCGATCGTTGAGATACTTATTTTTGATTTAAATTAGCTTCTTGCGAAATGATACAAATTTGTCAACTGACCTTGGGCTTTTTCGTTCCAAAACCAATTCGTTCCATGGCTTGTTGGTCCTATGATTGCACGCTACTCCATTTGATTGCTCATGAATATTTATAGATCGAGGTAATAGACCATTTGCCAAATACCGTTACTGACGCGTCACCACGAGTTACTTCCCTTTCCACCCGACAATTTTTCCCAATCTTGTATATACCCGAATAGTGAAAGTGTCATATTTTTTAAATGGATTACATACTAAACGCGATAAATAAACAACCTAAAACGGCCGTGCCGTTAGTTTCATCATTTATCTTTTTCGAAGACACACACAAAAAAGAACTGTTGTTTTATCAATTTTTCGGTAGACCAGAGAGTAAAGCGGTATCATTTATAAGCAGCTGTCTCCTGCCGGGCGTGTTGATAGAGCTTTTTGTATGCAGACTGCATTAACCCTTTGGCTACCAAGTGCGACTCAATGACCTGTTGCAGACAATATGGATTCAGATCACACCAGGAAGAACGTGCCGTCTGATCCTAGATCTACACTATCCGATACGGAGATATTTTTCCTCGGGTGCATGGAAGTACCGAATTACACCTGATTTACCGAATTATACCGAATTACACCGAATTACACATAGTGATACCGAATTATACATTCAAAACACTTATTTATTAAGTAATATATGAATTAAACCTTTAATTATTATATTATTAGGCTTTTTCTGGCCCTTAACTGTTTAAATCCGTAATTCACATTACCGAATTACACTATATACTATGATTGGTATCACACTATGTTTCACCGGATTTACCGAATTATACCGAATTACACCGAATTACACATAGTGATACCGAATTATACATTCAAAACACTTATTTATTAAGTAATATATGAATTAAACTTATAAAAATTATATTATTAGGCTGTATACTATGATTGGTATCACACATGTTTCACCAGATTTACCGAATTATACCGAATTACACATAGTGATACCGAATTATACATTCAAAACACTTTTTTATTAAGTAATATATGAATTAAACTTATAAAAATTATGTTATTAGGCTTTTTTCTGCAGATAACAATTTGAATGTGGCTTAAAAATGAAATTTTCTTTAGGAAGGATAGCAAGGGAAAAGGACAAAAGGTTGATTACTAGAATTTTAACCCTTTTCAACAACATTATATAACTATATTTCTATGGGTCGTAAAAAACTTGGGTTAAGTGGCATAGGGTTTTAAATAGTTACTGCGAATGTTTTCACCCGAAGACAACACTTTGGACAGATACTTAGCATATGGAGACGATTGAATAAACGTGGGTCAAATGGTTGTAATTGTCTTTTAAAAAGTATAAAAAAAAAAAACTATTGTTGAAACAGGCATGAAAAAATGCATGTTGCAAGCCCTTCCTTTTTTCCTCAAATATTTTCGCTCACACTTTGAAAATTCGTTTTTTTCACAAATGTTTATGAACTACATATTGATTACTTTCAGCTTTCGGCTTTCGGTTTTTTGAAAGTGTGTGTGTGTGTGGGGGGGGGGGGGAAATGAGTTAAGGTTGAGAAAGTGAGACAAATAACGGACAGTGGGACAAATCAGCACGTCTGCCCCCTTTTTACACGGGTCACTCGAAATACTTTGGTAAAAGGTTGATTAGCTGTTTAGTGTCTTCAGAAAGACAGGGACAGTCCATTTAGTGATTTTAAAGTACTATTATCAAACATCCTTGTTGCACTTTCAGGCATGTACCTATTGACGAATAACTTATGTTATCGATCATGAACAAAAGAAACGTGGCTTCAGATCAAAATTCAGACCTTCCAATCCATAACTTCTTTTAAGCTTCATTTTGAGTATAAAAAATATGTATCTAATGAAGTCTTACCAAAAAAGAAAAATGGGTGAAGGGTTAAATCGGTGTTCCTCTCATCTCAGTATCGCACTGCAGAGTGGGTGACCTTTAGAACAGCTGCAATATACTTGCTTCTTACAAATTAGCACACACGTGTCACATTAAATTGACTCTTCTTATCTTTTGTTTCATATTAATTTACCCCTTTGGTTATCATTAGTGGTCAGGATTATGAATTTTATACAGGTATCAGAGGCTTAGTCCGTTCTTAGTCTCTACATGCTCTTTATTTATTCAAATACGATTTTATAAAATGCATATTTTGTCTGTTTGTGATTTTCTTTTTCAAAGGCAATATAATGAAATATGTTTGAATTGTGTTCGAATTGATTTCTATAGATTTCTTGCTATGTCATTTTCTTTTCAGTTATGAATTTGTCAAAATTTAAAGGATTTGCGAACGGGACATACGGCATTTGTTACTGAAATAATGCTTTGATTGTCCGGTGTCACGTGATACTGCTGGTGCGCCACTTACGATAAAATGGAAATATCGCTTACCGTCTATTGATTGTAATGTTGGAAATTGAATGTAAAAGGCTAGAGATATTTCATAATTGTAGTTCTAAGGAACAAACTTAATTTTGTTCGATATATCAACAGGATTTTTCTCTGTATTCGTCATGCATCCTACTGTCAAGGGGCGTTACTCCTGCTTCTTCCTCATGATCAAAAGGAGACCACTAATACAAAAATAAACCAAACTTTGTCATGAATACTCTCCCTTCAACCGAAAAGGTATTCATTTGCTTAGTGGGTTGACTTTTAAGCCAGTATCTGAACAATATGTCTCTGTTTCTTTCAAACTATTAATTCCACACATGGATTTCCTTGACAAATACCACTTCAGCGTTTTCAACGCTTTGATTACATCTTAGAATTATAATTTATAAATCTAAATCCACTATATTCTCATTACAAATGGAAATGATAATTACCTCCCTGTTCTGAAAACTAACAAAAGTATCAACAGATAATTTCAAGATAGACATCAAAGGAATTTTTGGTTGGTTAAAATGGGCAAAAGTATTATATCTGTATAATTCGTATTTATCAACTACAAAAAAAAAATTCCTGCTGCTCTAGAAGTGTTATGGGTCTACTATCTTAATTCCTCTGGTAGCGAATCAACCTTTTATCAAACAGTGCCGTGTTTTACCAATTTTGTGATAGACTGGAGTTTAAAAACACAGTAGGAAAAAGGGAGAAAATGATAATAGCTATAGGATTTTCTCCTTTCCTGACAATGTTTTTTTTTTATCCTGTAGAAGATATTTCCTATCATATAAATAATAAACAACATTTAGCATAACAAAGAAACAAATGAATAAATGCATGGCAGAAATAAGGATCGGAGCGGGATTCGAACTCCGAACTCCCGGACGCAAAGCCAATACCCTAACCACTGAGCCAAAGAGCTATCTCCCTGACGCAGTAGCCAGGTATTGTATTTAAATCGGGAGTATGCCATGCAGGAAGGAGTGGTCTCTCGTAACAAATAATAAATAACATTTAGCGTTTTCTTTGATGTCTACAGAAGATTTCAATAATTTGCCTGCATCACTAGTAAAGGGGCATTCGAACTTTTGCGTAAAGTGTCGTCTCGGATCAGCCTGCGCGAATCCGCGCAGGCTGATCCGAGACGACACTTTACGACTACATTAGATTTTATTCTAAAGTAGACTTACGCAAAACAGAATATTACATAAAAAACGGAAAGTGTCGTCCCGGATCAGCATTCGCGGACTATGCAGGCTGATTCGAGACGACACTTTTTTCATATGACGGAATGCCCCTGTTCGCCCTTTGCCATAATGATTCTGAAATTGTGTTGCCTTTAAGCGTCAAATTATTAAGGGTCGAGGAAAACAAGGTACGAATGAAACTTGAGCACAGAAATTTACACCATGTCATATGACTTGCAAAAGTAAAAACTTGTCATTGCAAAATATAAAATGCAAAATTATGAATTTCACTATTAACTTTTTTGCCAGAAATTTCATAATTACTTTTTTTTGCCAGATAGATGAACGCTTTATTCCCAAGATCAGATTGCAGAGAGCATGTCAGTGATCGGAATGCACAGACCGACCGGTCCTATCTTGGATTTACATTTACTGCACAAAGAACCATGGTTATAACTGACACTTTTTAGATTTTATCTTTACCACGACAAAATTTGAAACTCATTTGTTACCAAATTCAAAGCACAACAGACCATGAATTATCTGTAACTAGCAATATTACATTTGCCTGAGAAAAGCATGGAAAACATTGTAGGAGAAGGAAAAATGATGGTTATGATGGTTATCAACAATTTCTTCATGATGTTTTCAAAAGGCATATTTCTGAGGGTCATTAAATACAGTATTGTTTTTTAACCCTTTACCCCGATAAGGCATTTCCATGGTATCTCTAATTGACCCTTAATAACAGCAAGGATGAAGCCGTTTTTTATGTGTATATGACACCTTTTGATAGCATAGAAAACATTGTGGCAAAAGGTGAAATTGCTCGTCACGAGCAATTTCACCTTTTGCCACAATGTTTCCAAAAGGCTCCTACAAGCAATGCGTAGAAATGAGTATCTATGGAGTAAAGGGATTAAGGGGTTTCAAATTATATCAAATTAAAACTTGCAAAGGGGTAGGGAACGCAAACAAGCATTTATATGTCGTACAGTACGGCATGCACCATGCAAGAAGGGACATTTTGGACATTTGCGTAAGCTTCGTCTCGGATCAGCCTGCGCAGTTTGCAGAGGCTAATCCAAAACGACGCTCTCTGTGTCTATGTAATTTTCTGTTTTGCGTGCGCAAGTTTACTATAGCACAAAATTAAATGAAGTCGTAAAGTGCCGTCTCGGATTAGCCTGCGCGGATTGCGCAGGCTGATTCGAGACGACACTTTACGCCCTTTTCGCGTGTTATAAGCCAGTTATATTAGAGCAGAGATTGCGAACAGCGATTACAGGTTGTGGGTTCGAGTCCCCGGCTGGCCAGCTAAAATAAATTATTATAGTCTTTCGGATGAGACATTAAACCGAGGTCCTGTGTGACCGTGCTATACACCGAGCACGTTAAAGAACCGGGCGGAATTCTTAGTAGTTTCGTCCTTACGTATCCTTGCACTATCCCCTGTAACAACTAACTGTCTTCTGGGGGTGTCGCTCAGATGGGCAACCGGTAGCGACGATAAATAAACGAAAATAATCAATCAAACAGCGATTACATGAATTGTCAAACGTAACCGTCTATAGATCATCGGTTACAATATACCCTAAATAACTGCACGTTATAGGCAGAAACTCAATACTTCACTTTTACAGTGCAGTACAATGATGACAGTATCTCGTGGTAAGTGTACACCATAAAGTTTTTAGGTAGATATATAACTGAGCCTTCTTCTGGCAAAAGGAGGCTTATTGCAATATTGTAATACCTTGTAATAAGCAAGACAACACGTAATCAGATCACGAAAATTCCTTTTGCAGTATAGTCATACTGATTGTCTCTTGGCTAGATGGCATTCTACAAGTACACACCTAACAAATTTAGGCATTCTGGGTACAGAAGCGGGCGAATTTTACATAATAACAAGCTACTTGGTGCGATTCATTCAACTATGATCGGCTAGCATGTATCGTATGCATCTGCCATTTATCAAAACAGTCCATACATGCCTTGGTAATAGGCCAATGGATTCGGTATGAGCCTACTTTTTCTAAGTATTCGGGGGGATAGGTGATGCGTCATATATAGCAGACAGGTCGAGTTTTCCAAGAATATGACATGCGCAGACAACAGGATAAGACTTTATTAAACAGAGGTCCTTTGTGACCGTCTTAAACCGAGAAAATTATTGAAAACACCAAACATAACTTAGGATGGGTTCCGTCCTGTATTCCACCATATTCGCCGTAACAAAAACCAGAGGCCGGAACTGGGCAACCGGGGACGACAATAAATAAACGGAAACCAGGCTATCAATTCCGCGCTAAAAAAACTCTTTACCAAACAACGTAATCTTAGACTTGTTTTTACTGAAACCATTTGGAGACGACAGAATTAGTGTGACTGAAAAATTTAAATTTAATTTGGAAAGAGTAGAAAACATTGGAAGAAAAGGAGAAAATGCTGGTTACCAGCATTTTCTCCTTTTCTAACAACGTTTTCCAAAGGCATTTTTTTTTCAGAGTTGTTTAAAGTCGGGAATGTGTGGTAATGAACTAATTATCATATATCGTCGGTTTGCTTCCAAAACCTCGTAACGACAGCTTGTTTCAAGCTGTAGTTAGGAGGTTTTGGAAGCAAACCGACGATATGTCAAGGCTGCACCAGCAAGTGGTATTATGTTTCATCAAGTAATCCAATCTTTTATAATCAAAAGGTGAAGCGGTTTTCTTTTCATTTTTTTCACGAGAAATACAATATCTGAACTCTCCAAACCTTGACCTGATTTCGTGTAAAACCAGGGACCGTAATCAAACTGTTCCCAATTCTGTCCTTGTTTTGTGGAATATGCACCAACACGTTGTCTGCGCATGTCATATTCTTCGACGATTCGACCTGTCTGCTATGACGCATCACTCCCCTCAATACTGGTGGGAGGGGGGGGGGGTGTAGAAATACGTAGCAATGGCGAAAATGGCTTTTATCAATACGTTTGAAGAAATCAGGCCTGTCTTAACTCTAGATTTCCTTAAACTGCTGATCATAGCTGAATGAATCGCTGCAATTATAGCCTTTTTTCGCCTAAACGTTTATTTTAGTTTGAAATCCCAAGTAAGGGTTGTCGCGTAAAAAGTAGTCCGGTTCTGTTCCAAGAATGCCCAAATTATATAGATGCGTATTTGTAGAATGCCATCTAGAGGAAGATAATGAAACGTAACAACGGTGTATTGAATACAACAGACTTTCTACAAGGGTCTGTCAGATGAAAGGAACTTTAAGGTAACACAACCCTTATGTTTCTAGAGCAACATAGAACAAAAGTTTAGTTCATAAATAAGGATTTTTACTGATACAATACTTTAGGAAATACATGTATTATCCGACCAGAAATTCCTTTGATGTCTATCTTGAAATTATAAATTTTGTTGATATTTCTTTTTTAGTTTACTGAAAAGGGAAGTAATTATTATCTCCCTTTGTAATGACAATATATTGGTTTTAGATTTGTAATTGATAATTCTAAAAAAAGGAAGGGAAAAGAAAGAAAGGGAAAAATTGTCTCGGTCAGAGTAGTACAATAATACTCATATTTAAGGTTGTACCATTCTAATGAAAAACAGTTATTTCCACAATATTATCATCCTGAAAAATATGCTTTGGTTGAAAATGAGTATTATTGTAATGCTTTGATCGAGCCACTTTTTTTCAATTTTTTCCTCATGAGTATTATCATTTACAAATCTAAACCCGCTCTATTCTCAATACAAAATAATTACCTCCCTTTTCAGAAAACTAACAAAAATATCATCATATAATTTCAAGATAGACAACAAATGAATTTCTGGTCGGCTAGAAATGTGCAAAAATATTATATCAGGATAAATCCTTATTATCATTATTATTATTATTATTATTATTATATCAACCAATAAGAAATTTTATCCCATGTTGCATTAGAAGCGTTAGGATGGCAATACCTTAATTGCAACAAATTTTGTAAGATAATATTACAGTGAAAATAGCTGTTTTCCGTTAGAGGTTTGATACCTTAACCCTTTACCAAATAATCCCTGGTTTTCACGACACTGAGAAAGAAGTCTTTTGAAAACATTGTTGGAAAAGAAGAAAATGCTGGCGACCAGCATTTTCTTCTTTTTCCACAATGTTTTCTACCTTGCTGGAAATACGTTTAATTATAAAATAAACACAAGCTTTGGGCCCCCTTTTGTCGGAGCATGGTTCAGATACATTCTTGGTCTGGGTTCGGGCCCATTTGGCGGGATGAGAGCTGCAACGACTTCATCCCGGGACTTTTTATTAGTTGTTTACGTGACGTCAACGTTACCTTGACGTTGCGTAAACAACTGAACATTACTGCAGACATTTTATCACAGGATCACACTTGAAGAAGGCGGTTGTACCGCCGAAAGCTTGTGTTTATTTTATAATTAAACGTTACATATCTCAAGAAGAGGTTATAGCATGGTTTGCTGGAAATAGATTTCAATTTTTGAGTTACGTTTATTTTGTCCTCTGCAAGTGCTTTCAAGTTGGACTGGCCTAAACTTTTCTTGTTTGATAAAGAGTTAAATAAAAGCTGAATCGGCAGAATTGTCTACATCAGAAAACCAAGGGAGCAGACAACTCGTAGGGTAAGTGCAGT
The DNA here is from genome assembly GCA_943736015.1 of Tridacna crocea. Classification (NCBI taxonomy): domain Eukaryota; kingdom Metazoa; phylum Mollusca; class Bivalvia; order Cardiida; family Cardiidae; genus Tridacna; species Tridacna crocea. The sequence continues at coordinate 45,896,823 of OX031065.1, forward strand.
GGAGCGACTGTGTTATAAAACTTAAAGTAACAATAAAGGCAAAAAAAAACTAGGCGGGTGTTTAAGTGCATTTGAATTTGTATCATACTATTCAAAAGTACGCAAATTACTGCGAAGATGACAATCTGTCATTGTGCAGTCGGTCCAACTGTTAGTCATTGACAGATAAATTATTTTCAAAACTTGGTCAAAACCTGCCAGGTCGCTGCGCCCCTTTTTTTTTTTTAAATTTTTGCCTGATTTTAAAATTCTTTTTTCTACCTTCGGCTAACATATGGCCCGACCATGTAAAAATGGACCTCCATCTCCACTACTATTTTCCATGATTTTAACTCATTACCAAACGACAAAATTTTAGGTTTGCCCAAATCGAAGACATTTGCAGACGACAAAATAAAAGTGACGGAAAAATTGAAATTTGGTTTGTGAAAGGTAGAAAACATTGTGGGAAAAGGAGAAAATGCTGGTATCCAGCATTTTCTCCTTTTCCCACAATGTTTTCTAAAGGCGTCCTTCTCAAGGGTGTCAAAGGTAGGGATTGTGTGGTAATGGGTTAAATAGTGTGATCTAAATTTAAATTTATTATAACACCCGGTTTGGTATTTTGACCTTATTTCATGCTTTCCGGTAGGATATCGAGAAATAGCAGTGAAAATATTTTTCGATATTACACTGGTACCACCAGTGAAAATACCGATTTTCTCGTTCTTGTTGCCTAGGTAAATTGCGCGTGCCTCACAACCAGATGGGAAATATGACGTCATATACCTTAAATTTCTCGCGCTTGACGTAATATTGTAATGCGTTGCTACGCGGGAGGGGTACGCCATGGGGAATAACGGAAAAGAACCGTACTGGATTTTGATAAAGCTCCTCCCAGAAAGGCTTAAAAGCATGAAATAAATAGAATATTTGATTTTTTTCGGTTAAAGACAAATATCCTCTATTTCACTGGGCCTTATAGCCATGTTCTGGCAACAAGGGGACTTGGAGCTTCTCCACCATGCGAGACATAAGATAGTTTTAGATCCCTAAAAACCAACTTTGTCTGAATCATGCGGTAGATTGGTCCTCTAAGCTACAGATAATTGCCCTGGAGCAAAGCAAAAAGTTTCGGCTCGGGTCAGCCTGTGCGGACTGTGAAGGCTGACCTGGGTCGATGCTTTTGCAGATACATTAATTTTAACCCTTTACTCCATGCATACTCATTTCTACGCATTGCTTGTAGGAGACTTTGGAAAACTTTGTGGCAAAAGGTGAAATTTTCCGCTCAATAAGATAGTTGTATCCTCATTTGTCCATATTTTTGACATCATATCTTTATTCGCTATTAAAATGGATGAGCCTTAAATTGGCATATCAGGTAAAAGGTTAAAATAAGCTTTACCCGTATACGCTGTATCAAAATAATCGACGGAAGTAGAAGAAGTTATAAAGAACCCTTTTATTGATCAAAAGCGACAGATTATGAAGCTAACCAAAATTATGGAAGAAAGGAAAGGTTCCCATAGACACAAACATGTTTACCGAAACATGACACGGTGCTCTTTCGGTGATAATTATATTGACATGCATTACTACCCAGGGATGACGAGTTATTGAAAAAACATGGTGTTGGAATGTTATTTTAAACCCTTTGGCTACTAAGAGCGACTCACTGACCTCATTCGGACAGTTTAGATCAAAGATCAGACTGCACGTTTTGTGTAGTCTGATCTTTGATCCATACTGTCCGATGAGGAGATATTTTTCACTGAAAAAAAATTTTAGAAATCGCAATACTGTTGTTTCTAATGTCGAATTGAAAATTCGATTTTAGTTTTATAGCAGGGTAAGGGTTAAAATTTGTAATGTGTAAATAGGAAAATGCACTTGCAAACATTTTCGTGCATGTAAAAACATGGTGTCACTTATCCGAAACGAAACTGTCCTTTTGTAATTTTCTGTTTTGCGCTAGTCTATTGTAGAACAAAATCCAATGTAGTCGTAAATCGCCGTCTCAGATAAGCCTGAGAGGACAGCACAGGCTGATCCGAGACGACACTCTGGGCAAATGTCCGAATTTCCCTTTTCGAATTTTGCAAGCCATAATTATATATGTAACTTGTACTACATGTGGTAAAAAAACTCACAAAGTCATTATTTCTCTAAAATTTTCGATCAAAAAGCTAAAATATATAATTATTATACAGTCAGACATAAGTTAAGCATCACAAGATCAAATTCAGTCATAATTTCTTCATCTTCGCCAGCCAAGGTTACGATCGCTACGTGGATCTTACCTTGGCTGATTGAGCCCGATTGCGAGATTCCTGCGATGCGCCCTCTATTGGATGTTGGTAATTACCCCCCTTTACATCAAATTTCTAAAAGCCAATGAAATATCGTTTTACAAACCGCTTACGAATACACATCAAATGATAGCAGACATCCACGTGGATTTCCATGTTTACCTTCTATTCGAAAGGTAGCGACGTTGTTCTATTTTTTATTAAAGATGAAATGCTACGGGCGATTTCATTAGTTGCAGTTAGAGCTGGCTACATCCAATAGAAAAGCGTATCGGGGGAATGTAAAAATCAAGCTCGATCCGCCAAGGGTAGAGTAACGTAGTGAATCGTCAGCCTTGGCTTGCGAAGATGTAATTTCTTTTAATGTATAACCTTTTATTTGGTATATTTTCAAGCTATGCAAGGACCACGGGTCATTGATGAGCCAAAATGAAGGGATGGCTACGAGAAAACTTTCCGTAGCCCAGAAATGGCAAATTGTGGGCATAAGTAATGCTGGTCTAAGCACATGGGCTAATAGCGGCTGGTCAGTTTTGGTGATACTTAACTTATGTCTGACTGTATAGAAATATCCAAATATAGGTAAAAGCCGCAAAGTGAATTTTGACCGTAAGACCTATTTCTGCAGTCAAAGACAGATCGGTGTTACAAATGGACAAAAAATGAAAGGTTCTGCAGCCCTTTGGTGTTCATGGTTGCGAGGAAGTGCGTATGCCCCGTGTCCATAAAGTCCCGACTTCGATTTCCGGGAACATATGTCAACTTTGTAAGTGTTAAATGGGACTGGTATTCGCCGGGAGTACTGACATAGTACCCAGAAAGCAGAATTGAGAGAGATTAGTAAGAGTTATCAAAACATTCGTTTTAACCCATTACCACACAATCCCTACTTTCGACACCCCTGAGAAAGAAGCCTTTTGAAAACACTGTAAGAAAAGGAGAAAATGCTGGTAACCAGCATTTTCTCCTTTTCCCACAGTGTTTTCTACCCTTCCCAGAACAAATTCCAATTTTTCAGTCACCTTTATTTTGTCGTCTGCAAATGCTTTCAATTTGAACCAGTCTAAAATTTTGTCGTGTGGTAAAGTTAATCGATATAAAATAAATACGTTTAAACTAAAAAAAAAACATTAACCCTTTACCAGACGACAAAATTTTATCCCTCTCTAAATTGAAAGCATTTTCAACCGACAATTTCAGTTTAGCTCAAATGGTGCAATATTTTATTGATAGGATAGAAAACATTGTGGGAAAATGAGAAAATGCTGGTTACCAGCATTTTCTCTTTTTTCCCACAATGTTTTCATAAGGCTTCTTTCTAGTCTAAATAAAAGTCAAAAGTCGTCATTGTGTGGGAAAGGGTTAACTCTTTCTAAAACGATCTCTAGTCTTCACGACCCTAAAAAGGAAAGCTTTTTAAAACACTGGTAATCGGCATTTTCTCCTTTTCCCACAGTGTATTCGACTTTCCGAGAACAAATTTCAATTTTTTTTAGTCACAATAATTTTGTCGTCTGCAAATGCTCTCAATTTGGACCAGTCTATCTGTTTTTTGTTTGGTAAAGAGTTAAATAAAAATGAATGAAAAGTTAGTGCAGTTCTGCTCTTACTTGATGTCCTTGATACTAATAGCAAAAGCAATGTAAAATCTTAAATCTTTTTTACGGTGTTAAAGATTTTAGAAAAAAAAAACGGGTAATTATGTTGTGAATCATTTATGAATAATCAGATGATGTTGTGCAATATCTATATATGAGCTGTGGTCTGTTAAAAATGGGCTTTATGCATCTGCAAATCGTATCGACTCAGATCAGCCTGTGTAGTCGGCGTAGGTTGATCTTAGTCGAAACTTGTTTGTATTTGATCATTTTTCTGTATGCCCAAAGACCATTATTTATCACATAACTCTCCTTGTTTTCAGCCATTACGAATTTTTTTGTCTCACACACATGTGTGAGATAAGAAAATAGTGCTGTATTTTGTCAACAATCTGTAATTATACACTTCTTCTAAAGAGAGAGCAGATCCGGAATTTCTTCAGGGGGATTCAACTCGGTCAGTCAGATATGCAGACGCGGACCCAAAACACAAATCAATCGCCAATGAGTTGGAAGTCCATCAAAAAAAAATCTGGAAATTGGGGGGGGGGGGGGGGGGGGAGGAAGGGGTTTCGTCTGAACCCCCCCCCCCCGATCCGCCAGTGTGCTTACTAAGAGTTCCTAGTGGAAATTAGTGGTAAAAATTCTTAATGGTGATTAAGTTGTTAATTTCATCACTTGAAGACTCAAAACAAAATCAATATAATGCAAGTTTCTTCGAAACTACTTTTCGCTCGTAATGTACCTGTCAAAGTAAGCGCACAGGCTTCATGTAAATTTCACTACACATGATACATGTATGCCTCTGGTTTAACACATTTTGGACTATAATTCTTGTTATACTGTAATGTGATGAAAAGAATCTGACACTCGTTGGTTTTGGAGGTGAAAAACTATTAAACTCGTCCACAAAAAATGTTATTAAAAGGCAAATCCTAAGATATTTTGACCATACTATTTTTTAGCTCCAATCAGCTGCAAATGATGTCAGTAATCATGTGTCCATCAGTTTTCATAAATACCACCCTGTAACATGTCATAAATCAGGCTCGCTTAAAAATATTTTTTGTAGACTCGTTTAATATTTCAGTTTTATCTCAAAACCCAACTCATATCAGATCCTTTATATCTCAGAATTTGGTCGTTGGTCAGACAAACTGGATTTTATAAATCTTTGTTATATACCATGTTATAGTTATGCATATTTTCAGTAATGAATGTATTTTGGGCCGATGGCCTTTATTTACAATAAAAGGATTGTATTGTAATGTATTGTATTGTTCATGCGATGACCTTCTTGGAATAATGCGTCACGGACATCTGTTTAACCCATTACCACACAATCCCTACTTTTGACGACCCTGAGAAAGAAGCCTTTGGAAAACATTGTGGGAAAAGGAGAAAATGCTGGTAACCAGCATTTTCTCCTTTTCCCACAATGTTTTCTACCCTTCACAAACAAATTTCAAATTTTAGGTCACTTTTATTTTGCAAATGCTTTCAATTTGGACCAGTCTAAAGTTTTGTCGTTTGGTAAAGGTTTAGGCCCCTTTTTGACAGAGCGTGGCTCATCTATATAAAAATAAAATGAAAAAAGAAATCAAGTTATTAGAGAAAATACGGAGAAACGGAGATATGTATCTTTTTGAGTTTTTTTTTTTCTTTTTTTTTTTCTAAAATGTTCTTCAAATCCAATATATCTCAGAGTCGTAGTAGGAGGTGATCGATATTGAAGAGGTCAAACCGGAAATTGTGGATCAGGATCTGAATGATTTTTTGAGCATTCTGATGCTGATCTGCAATATTCGCATAACTAACAAAACGGTATATATTAACTCTTTACCACACAAGCCCGAATTTTAATGACCCTGAGAAAGAGAGGTTTTGAAAACATTGAGGGAAAAGGAGAAAATGCTGTAACCAGCGTTTTCTCCTTTTTCTAAAATGTTTACTGCCCTTTCAAATACAAATTTCAATTTTTGAGTCACATTTACTTTGTCGTCTGCAAACGCGACTGCAAATGTTTTCAGTTTGGGCAGGCCTAAAATTTTTGCCGTTTGTTAAAAATTTAAGGTGCAGGATCGATCTTTATATGTTATTGTAATTTGTGTACTATATTATAGAGAAATAAACGAGGCCCTCTCTGACAGGACCTGAAAAAAAAAGTTATTTGAGAATATAGTTCTATTGACACAGTAAGACTGGAATGTCAAATGAGGAAAACAAGACGAATCAAAAAGACCTGTTCTTGAGATTTTGTCAATAGAAATATAAAACGTTTAAATTACAACATACGAAAAGGGGCATCCAGACATTTGCCGAAAGTGTCGTCTCGGATCAGCCTGCGCAGTCTGCGCAGGCTGATCCGAGACGGCACTTTACGTGTACATTACATTTTGTTCTTAGGTAGACTTGTGCAAAACAGAAAATTAAACAAAAACAGAAAGTGTTGCGGACTGCGCAGGCTGATCCGAGACGACACTTTATGCTAAATGTCCAAATGTCCTTTTCGCGTGTTGCCAGCCATATTTGGCGTTAAAAAAGTGGTGGAGCTACACAAATATTATAGAATCACATCAAACTTCAAAGTTGTTGTTTAAACTTAAATGTCGTATGGCTGAAGTTTAAAATTAATTACAAATGAACGTACGAAATAAAGCTCAAAAGAAAGAAAGAAAGAAAGAACGAAAGAAAGAAAGAAAGAAACAAACAAACAAACAAAACAAACAAACAAAAAGAAAACAAGCAAGCAAGCAAACAAACAAGGATGATGAGGACACATCAGAAATGGATGGCGCTGGTGCGTCGTGCCTATACTGGACCGTCGCCGTATACTTTTTCTCAGTGAGAAACGGTGACGAGTAGAAAGGCGCTGCGGTGAGCACAGAAGCTCTGGACGTGAGTCCGAGTGGAGCCGCTGCAAGTGCAGATCTTGGTGGTAGTAGCAAATATTATGACCTCACAAGCAATAGACATGGACGAAGGGACCGGTTTGCAAAACAATGTAACGTAATTTTTGTTCAGATTTCAAAATGTCGGCTCTCCTTTTTTTTTTATGTAACTCTTTTACTTATGCTCGTGGAGAAACTATGTTATTTTCATGGATCCATTGTTATGTGATATCTTGCTTTGTATTATATATCACGAAGATCCAGTAAATCCCCTTTGCTAGGGCATTGGTGGAATGTAATTAGTATCCACATCAAAAGTTTCACTCCTTTACACTTTCGTGGTGTCAGTGGTCGTGAGGTAGAGCGTCGGCCTCATAATCTAAAGGTCCTGAGTTCGATACCTGGGAGCAGGTATCAACTTTGGGATTTTTCAGTGGCCCACACATTCGGCGCGAGTACTGGTGTAGTTCCCAGGAAGCAGAATCGAGAGAGATTAGTATAAGTTGTAAGAAATTGTTTCTCAATCGATGTAAAATAAATATGCTTAAACTAGCTTTTCCCAAATGACAAATTTTAGACTTCAAAAGTCAAAGTGTTTGCAGATGACAATTTTGTCTTTGATGAGAATGGCAGAAAGTTTTTCGAAAGGCTAGAAAACACTGTGGGAAAAGGAGAAATTGCTCGTAACGAGCAATTTCTTCTTTTCCCTCCGTGTTTTCTAAAGACTTGTACTTCAGGCACGTAAAAACCAGGCCTTGTTTGAGAAAGGGTACTCTACTGGATAAAAAGATGACACTCCTTCAAAATACAAACATTGTAGATGACAAATTAAAATGTGAACCAAATGACTGAACTTGTCTTTGAGACGGTCGAAAACATTGTCTGAAAAGAGGAAAATACTACTTATTTGCTCCTTTTCCAAAATGGTTTCAAAATCCGTTTCCCAAGGTCGGTTCTTTTTGTATAAATTCGTTTAAGGTATCAGACCCCTAACGCTACTAGTGCAACATGGAATAAAATTTCTAGCTAGTTGATAAATAAGGATTTTTACAGTATACCTACATAATATTTTTACACATTTTTAACCGGCCAGACATTCAATTCATATTGATGTCTTTCTTGAAATTATTTGTTGATATTTTTTGTTAGTTTCCTAAAAAGGGAGGGAAAGATTTTCTCCCTTCGTAAGATATGGTTGTTTTAGATAGATAGATAGATAGATAGATAGATAGATAGATAGATAGATATTTATTCAGACAAGTACACATGTACATAGTCATAATACATAAACAAACATTATTATGCAAATGAGTCAAAAATCTACCTAAAAAAAGATGCACACCAACAATTTTCTTATAACATTAACAAATTTCTATAACTTGACACTGTATACAGAAGTATTTAAGAATGAACTTATAAGTTATTTATCATATGAAAATAATACATTCTTTCTATAAATGCCTGTTTTGCGTACAATGCAAGGTTAAATAATTCACTTTTATTATTCGAACAAAGAAGTTTTAACAGTTTTAAGGTATTTGGATTTTTATAAAAATAAATTTAGATTTATAAAAAAAATTAGGAAGGAAAAAAAATAGGAAAAAGTAGCTCGGATAAAGTAGTAAAGTAATTCTCAGTTTTAAGCGTAGCAAATTTTGAAGGATAATATTATAGTAGAAATAGCTGTTTTCTATTAGGGGTCTACTTATCCCATTACCACATAATCCCTACTTTTGACGCCCCTGAGAAAGAACCCTTTTGAAAACACTGTGGGAAAACTGCTGGTAACCAGCATTTTCTCCTTTTCCCACAGTGTTTTCTACCCTTCCCAGAACAAATTTCAAATTTTCAGTCACATTTATTTTGTCGTCTGCAAATGCTTTCAATTTGGACCAGTCTAAAATTTTCTTGTGTGGTAAAGAGTTAAACAAGATGTTTCTCTTTTTTTGTACAATGCTTTCAAAAGCGCTATATATATATAGATATACTACTAGTATCAGGCCTATAAAACACGGAATGGAGAAGTAAAGGTTCAATCTTTTACCACACTATCTCGAGTTCTAACGACCTTGAGAAAGAAGACCTTTTTGAAAACATTGTGGGAAAAGGAGAAAATGCTGGTACCCAGCATTTTCTGCTTTTCTCACAATGTTTTCTACCTATCAAAAACAAATCCCACCACTTGAGCTACTTTTGAATGGTCATCTGCAAATACTCTCAACTGGGACACATTCTATATTTTGCTTGTGTAGTAAAGGTTTAAAATACTTTAGTTAACTAACTAACTCGTCACCAAACGACAAAATTTTAGACTGGTCCAAATTAAAAGCATATGCAGACGACAAAGTAAGACTTACTGAAATTTTGAAATTCGTTTTGTGAAGGGTAGAAAACATTGTGGGAAAAGGAGAAATTGCTGGTTACCAGCATTTTCTCCTTTTCTCACAATGCTTTCAAAAGGCTTCTCTCCCATCGTCATCAAAAGTAGGGATTGTGTTGTGATGGGTTCATGCAAACAGTTTGAAAATATACTGTGCAGTTCAACAGGGTGCCGTCTAGGTGTGCTGAAATGCTTACAAATATGTTTATTGACATGCTAAAGCTGTTGATTGAACAACCCAGTTTTCATGGTCGGTTGGTTGTTTAAGAAATAATCTTCTTTCTATTGTGGTATATCGTTCAATAAACCACTGTTGTGAGTTATGAGGCACAATAAATAATCCACGAGGGCGATAGCCACGAGTGAAAATATTACCATACATACATTTTATTCAGCAAACGACAAAACATGTCTTTGGCTATATACAACAAATTCAACAATTTACCATTTTACCAATGGTGTTCACGAGATGAAATAAATTTCGATCTTTCATCGAAAAAAATAAATATTCTTTTTATTTCATGCTTTTAACCCATTCTAGGAGGAGCTTTATCAAAATCCAATACAGTTCTTTTCTGTTATTCACCGTGGCGTACCCCTCCCGCATAGCAACGCATTACAATATTACGTCAAGCGCGAGAAATTTAAGGTATATGACGTCATATTTTCAGGCACGCGCAATTTACCTAGGCAACAAGAACGTGAAAATCGGTATTTTCACTGGTGGTACCAATGTAAGATCGAAAAATATTTTCACTGCTATTTCTCGATATCCTACCGGAAAGCATGAAATAAAGGAAACACATGTGCAGGTGCACCGAACGCCGTGATATGACCTAAGCTAATAAACGGAGTTTAAACCCTTATCGATTCAATCCATCCATACTGTCTGATCTGGGTATGCTCATACCCTGTCTGCAAAGGCCCCTGTTTTAGTTCTTGGGGATAAAAAGGTGGCCCATGCAGCGTTCACGCGTCATATCTTTCACGCTAAGCCCCTCTTTTCAGGCTACCCTTCTGAAAAAAAGGTAAGTTTTTTTCAATGTCATTTAACCCTTTACCAGACGAAAAAATTTCAGCCCCGTCCAAATTGAAAGAATATACAGACGACAATTTCAATATGGCTCAAATGGTACAATTGTTCATTGATAGGGTTGAAAATATTGTGGGAAAAGGAGAAAATGCTGGTTACCAGCATTTTCTCCTTTTCTCACATTGTTTTCAAAAGGCTTCTTTCCCAGGGTCGTCAAAACTCGTCATTGTGTGATAAAGGGTTAAATAAGGTGAGCTTTGAATGCATGGATTAAAAATTCGTTCTCGATCAAACTTGTATATGTATATATTTGCACCAGTTTGCATTTTTGGACGTACTTTTCGTGGGACGGACTAAACCCAAGACCATGGAAGGAAACAATTATCTTACTCGTCAGATAAAAGTAAGTTATAAGATTTACTCCTCATCAAACGACAAAATATTAGACTGGTCCAAATTCAAAGCAGACGACAAAATAAACGTAGCTAAAACAAAAAAATGAAATTTGCTTCAAGCAGGGTGGAAAACATTGTGGGAAAAGGAGAAAATGCTGGCTACCAGCATTTTCTCATTTTCCCTCAATGTTTTCAAATGGTTTCTATCTCAGGATCGGAAAAACCAGGGATTGTTTTGAAAAGGATTTAAAAAAAATCTGACAAAAAAAGAAATAATACTTTAGTTACAGAATCATGTTCTGTAAAAAGAAGCTAAATGCAAGAGGAAAAAGTATCCACAAAGATCAGCCTGTACAGTCCGCGTAGGCTGATCTAAGTCGAACCTTTTTGCTATTGGTCAGTTGTCTGCATGTCCAAGGGCCAGTTTACCTCATGATTCAGTGGTTATGTCAGTTAAAATGCATTTTATAGATTCTTAATTACGTGATGATTTGCTTATTTGTATCACGGAGATTCGTTAAACCCTTTACTCCATAGGTACTCATTTCTACACATGGCTTGTAGGAGCCTTTGGAAAACATTGTGGCAAAAGGTGAAATTGCTCGTCACGAGCAATTTCACCTTTTGTCACAATGTTTTCTATGCTATCAAAAGGTGTCATTTACATGTAAGAAACGGCTTCATCCTTGCTGTTATTTATGGTCAATTATAGATGCCATAGGAATGCCTTATGTGGTAAGGTGTTAAAATCCAATCATCCGGGCATGGCACATTTACATGTAGTTTATCGTCTTTGCTTATTTCTTTTTTATTATTATTATTATTCTTACTAACTGATGGAAGAGTTAAAGCTTTTTCTATTAAAAAAAAAAATGATTCAATCCTTTACCCCATGAGGCATTTCTAAGGCATCTCTAATTGACCCGAAATAACAGCAAGGATGAAGCCATTTCTTATGTGTAAATGACACCTTTTGATAGCGTAGAAAATATTGTGACAAAAGGTGAAATAACTCGTCATGAGCACTCTCACCTTTTGCCACAATATTTTCCAAAGGCTCCTACAAGCAATGTGTGGAATGAGTATCTATGGAGTAAAGGGATAAGATAGTGGACCTGTAATAGAGAATAGGAAGAAAATATTGTGACAAAAGGTGAAATTACTCGTCAAGAGCAATTTCACCTTTTGCCACAATATTTTCCAAATGCTCCTACAAGCAATGTGTAGAAATGAGTATCTATGGAGTAGAGGGTTAAGACAGTGGACCTGTAATAGAGCATAGCTATTTCCGCTATGATATTAATTTTCTTAAACACTTTGCTATCATTAACAATGAGTATTATTGAACTACTTTAACCGAGCCACTTTTTACTTCTTAGAATTATCATTTATAAATCTGAAAATGCTATTTTCTCATAACAAAGGGAGATAATAATTATATCCCTTTTCTGGAAACTGACAAAAGTATCAACAAATAATTTCAAGATAGACACCAAAGGAATTTCTGGTCGGATAAAAATGTGCAAATACCGATTTTTTTCATGTTCTTGTTGCCTAGGTAAATTGCGCGTGCCTAACAACCAGATGAGAAATATGACGTCATATAACTTACATTTCTCGTGCTTGACGTAATATTGTAATGCGTTGCTATGCGGGAGGGGTACGCCACGCGGAACACCGGCTAAGAACTGTATTGGATTTTGATAAAGCTCCTCCCAAAATGGGTTAAAATATGGAATAAATAGAATTTTTTTTTTGTGTGTGTGAAAGATCCCACTCGTGAAAATATTACCGATAGTGTTCACGAGATGAGATAAATTTCGATCTTTCACCGAAAAAAACGAACTTATCTTCTATATATCTGTATAAATCCTTATCCTGTCATTTTATTCCATGTTGCACTAGAAATGTTACGGGTTTACTATCATTATTGTGCTGGTATTTTTGCCAGGAGAACATGAAAGAATTTAAATCCCCTATGACTTCTTTATATACCATCTACAAGTGTAAGAACAGTTTTTGTAATATTTTATGCGTCATAATAATGACACTATATTTATTCTTACGAACAAATTCCGTAACAAAGATCCAAATGAACAAAAACGTAGCAAAAATACAGGGACCGGCAGGATTCGAACCTAGAACGCCCGTACGAAAGGCCACTACCATAAACACTGAGCTAAAGAGAACTTAATGCAGTTGTCTTTGGAAATGGCATAAACAACCTCGATGAAGTTATTCACATCTGTCTATCTGTCAGTAAAAACTTCTATCGGAATTGATAAACCACGTTACAAATGAATGAATACGAACTGTTTGTCAGCTGAAATATGGCTAGAAAGATTTCGATAGAAAAGTGAAACTAAAATCTTCTTTTGTGAGAGGAGCCCTGACAATTTTCAGAACGGTAAACCGGCGTATTTCCGGGCGATGAAAGTAAATTTAAGGCAAAATGTAAACAAAGTCGTCTAAATCTTGAACGTGAAAATAGGTCCAAACTTGTTCGTTTCAGGAAAAATGCTAAAACATTTTGGAGTTTAATAAGGACACCTACTAAAAGACATGACAAATCTTCTAATGTCAGTTACAAAGATTGGGTGGATCATTTCAAAAATTTGCATGAGAAATCCAATATTGATTGTAAAGAAAACATACTTTCCGATATTGTTCACGACTGTGATGATTCATATCTAAACGAAAAAATCTCTTCTGAAGAAATTAAACAAAGTATTAAACGGGTAAAACCAAACAAGTCTGTGGGACCTGATGGTCTATGTATTGAATTATATAAACATACCAGTGATGTAATACTGCCCTTTTTAACAGAATTATTTAATACAATATATGACACTGGGTATTTCCCTGTAGATTGGAGTACTAGTATTGTTGTTCCACTTCATAAAAGTGGACCTACAGATAATCCACATAACTATAGAGGTATTTCACTTATTAATAGTTTATGTAAAGTATTCATAAATATCTTAACAAACAGACTTTCAATATGGACTGAGCGAAATGATATTTTAAACGAGGCGCAAGCCGGCTTTAGAAAAAACTACAGTATCGTTGATAATATATTTACCTTACAGTCCCTTGTACAAAAATACCTTTCAAAAAAAAGAGGGAGGTTTTATTGTTTATTTGTGGATTTCAGAAAAGCTTTCGATTGTATCGATCACGAGAAACTTTGGAATTCTTTAGAAAGGAAAGGAATCGGTGGAAAATTTTTGAGGATTTTTAAAACTATGTATGGACAGTTAAACTGTAAAATTAAGATTAATGATATTTTATTAAACTCTTTTCAGTGTAAAAGAGGCACGCGACAAGGATGTGGAAGCTCACCTGTCATTTTCGACCTATTTATAAACGATCTTGTTGAATATTTAAGATTGGAATGCAACCGCGGAGTCTTTGTCTCAAATGATATTGAAGATATTTTAGCTTTACTTTTTGCCGATGATGTATCTTGTTTTGCTGATACAGTTTTTAATCTACAAAAGCAATTAGACTCTATCTATAAATTTTGTAAGTCGGTCGGGATGTGTTTAAATCTAGATAAAACAAAAATCGTTGTTTTCCGAAAAGGAGGAGTTTTGAAAAAGAGCGAAAAATGGTTTTATGATGGAAAAGAAATTGAAACAGTTTCCCTCCAAAAGTATTTGGGAGCACTAATTACGTCAAGGTTATGTTGGTCTAGTCTTAAGAATAACCAAGCAGCACAAGCAAAAAAGGCTTGCTACAGTATATATAGGTCTAAAAGAAAGTTTGGTTATTTTAGCCCAAGTGATTATTTTAAATTATTTGATTCAATGGTAAAACCTATACTCTGTTTTGCCTCTGACGTCTGGGGTTATGAATATAGTCAGTCTGTTGAAAAGGTTCACATTGATTTCTGCAAACGTGTTTGTTGCCTTAATCAAAGTAGCGCTGATTTTTTTGCATTAACAGAATGCGGAAGATACCCTATAGCAGTTACCTATATTTCACAGTGTATTAAATATTGGCTCAAATTAACAGAAATGTCATATAATAGATACCCAAAACAGTGCTATGATATGCTTAGGATATTAGATGAAAGTGGAAGAGTAACATGGGCATCAAAAATTAGACAAGTACTATTTGAGTATGGATTTGGATTTGTTTGGATATCTAACGGTGTAGGTGACTCTCAGCAATTTCTTAAAACTTTCAAAGAACGTTTAATTGACTGTTCTAATCAATGGTTGCATGAGAAAATTAATAACTCACCAAAAGCTAAACACTACCAACATTTTTATTCATTGCTTAACGTAGAGAAATATCTGTTAACAGACATGTCTCCGCAAAGTCGCCGCATATTATCTAATTTTAGATGTTCTAGTCATACTTTGAATGTAGAAATAGGTAGGCATAAAAATATTGACTATAACTTTAGATTTTGTGACTCATGTTTGAAACGTAACGTGTTCGTAATAGAAGATGAATTTCACTTCCTATTGAATTGTCCTCAATATGACGAACTGCGAAGTCTCTATTTTGTTGATGAGTGGAAAAATGCATATCCAACAATAACTTTGTTTTATAGAATCATGTCTGATAACAAAGAAATAAATATAAAACAACTTGCTAAATACCTAATAGAAGCATTTAAATTAAAAAGAACCAAGTCTGAAAATTAACCAGTTTCTGAAGCTTCGTGTATTTTTCAAGTACATGTATGTTGATACACATTTCTAAATTATTATTATATTATTATTACTATCATTATTATTTTAATCTGGAAAACAACGGAAATTTATTGCAATCTCGTTTGTTTTAGCCAGACTATGTTTCAATGTTGTGGATAGAGCAGATCTAGGATTAAACTGTACTTTAGGTGTGGTCTGATCTTGGATCTACACTGTCTACACTGTTTTTTGCAAGCTGTGCAACTGTGCATAGCGCCGCTCTTGATGTTAGTAGAGGGGTTTTTAAGCAGTGTTTGCTGCTCGATCATTGAGGACTATTTTTGCAAAGAATCCTCGCGATTTGTAAGATATTTGAGCCATGCTCTCAGAAAAAGCGCCGAAATGCATCTGCAAGGAGTGTCAACACAGGTCACCCTGCGCAGTCCGCACAGGCTGACCTCCGTCGATACTTTTTTGCCACTGGTCATTTTTTCTGAATGTTAAGGAACCAGTAAAGTCTACCTCATGATTCAGTCGCTGTTTGCACAAAATGGAAAATAAAAGATCCAGTATTGTGATATGACTTGATTGGTATCTTGAGTAGCAGAAATGCATAGAATGTCCTTTTGCCTGCGCATGATTCATCACAGATTCTCAATATATATATATGTGTGTGTGTGTATATGTATATTATGTATATTGAGAGTTAGTGTGGGCTATTATATTGATATAACATGCGGAAAAAAAATCAGAAATTTGCAAGCTTTTCTTCATATTCATATTGTCACTCTCGTAAAACTGTATATGTAAAGTATATGTAAAATGGGCCGGAGGCCTAACTTACGGAAATAAAATATGTTATGTTATGTTACTTGCTGCATATCAATCCGCCAGATACAGCCGAGGGATTCGATGGCTCCCATCAACCGAGGTATGCCGAATGCATCGGTACAATCATCTTCGCAAACCAAGGCCGACGATTCACTACGTTGCTCTACCCTTGGCGGATCGAGCTTGATTTTAACGTTCACCCGATACGTTTTTTCATTGGATGCAGCCAGTTCTAGCTGCACGAATGAAATCGCTCGTAGCATTTCATCTTTGATAAAAATAGAACAAGGTCTCTACCTTTCGAATTAAAGGTAAAACATGGAAACCCACGTGGATGTCTGCTTATCGCTTCATGTGTATTCGTAAGCGGTTTGTAAAACGATATTTCATTTGCTTTTAGAAATATGATGTAAAGGGGAGTAATAACCAGCATCCAATAGAGGGCGCATCGCAGGAATCTCGAAATCGGGCTCAATCAGCCAAGGTAAGATCCACGTAGTGATCGTAAACTTGGCTCTCGAAGATGCGGTACGATGTAAAATCAGGTTATGGTATACAGTGTGAGATGCAGGACTAAAACCCATCTTAACCCTTTCCAACACAATGCCGACTTTTGACGACCCTTGGAAAGAGGTCTTCTGAAAACATTGTGACAACAGGAGAAAATGCTGGTAACCAGCATTTTCTCCTTTTTCCACAATGTTTTCTACCCTATCAATAAACAATTGCACTGTTTGAGCCATATTTAAATTGTCGTCTGCAAATGCTTTCAATTTGGAGAGGGCTAAAATTTTGTCGTCTGCATGGTAAAGGGTTAAGTTAGGCAAAGGTTCGTGTACAGCAACCTTTATTAATTCCATTCTTAGTCTAATTCTAGATTTAGAAAGTAACACAACTTCTGATTGGCTGAACCATTTGGTTGAGCCAGTCAGAAGTTGTGGTACTTTCAAATTTGGAAAATTCTTGAGACTGACAAGTACGACCGTAGAATCTTTTTAACCTTCAGACTATCAAGCGCGACTTACTCGCCTTTTGCGAAAAATGTAGATCACGATCAGACTGCAAAGAACATGCAGTCTGATCTTGGATCTACGCTGCCCAATAATAGAATATATTATTTTTCATGTGTCTATTCAGTTTAGAAATGTTATGGGTAAAGAAATGACGTCATTTAACACAGCAGACCCCTAATAGAAAACAGCTATTTCAACAATAATATTATCCTACAAAATTTGCTAAGATTAAAAGAAGAGTGTTATTGTACTACTTTAACCAAGCCACTTTTCCCTTTCTGTCTTTTCTAGAATTATCATTTATAAATCTAAAACCACTATATATTTTCATTGCAAAGAGAGATAGTAATTACCCCCCGTGTCTGAAAACTAACAAAAGTATCAACAAATAATTTCAAAATAGGCATAAAGAAATTTCTGGTCCGTTAAAAATGTGCAAAAGTATTATTCCTGTATAAATCCGTCTATATCAACTATCAGGAAAACTTTATGCAATTCAGCACTAGAGGTATTAGGGGTCTACTACCTTAAGCTGGAGGGAATTATTTCCCCGTCACAGTGAATATTTTCCTCGTGCAAAATATTTGGTTAACTGACGTGAGATCGCTGGCTTTAAAAGTGGTATTCGGCAAAAGTTGGCAAAATAATCAGAGGAAATATATAATTTATTTTATCAGCTTGTGGTTAATATGGGGAAATATTTGACTCAAAAGGGAAAGGTTCGCGAAAATAACTCGTGCCTAACGGCAGTCGTTATTTTCACATACGTTTCCCTTTTTCGGTAAATATTTCCCCATATTAACCGCAAGCTGATGAACTAAACTCTATATATTTTTTTTAAAAATGTACCTTTGAAATAGCAAAATTTGGATATTTGCTACCGCCTTGAAAGTTTCATTTCAATAATTTAGCAAGATAAGGGTTTAAAATGGCCGATGGAAGCAGGTTCTGGTTTTGAACGTGGTATAGTACCATTACATGGAACATAATATTAACGTCTCATTCGAAAAAAAACAATTACCAATATATTCTGTTAATATTTTTCTTTAGAGACTTATTTGGTTGGGTCGGCCACGGGAATCAAAGCTTCGTTCTGAGGCGTTACGGGAATTATCGCTTGCAAGTCTCACGCCTGACCACATGTGTTTTTTTCGCTTAACCCATTACTATGCAATCCCTAGTTTTGACGCCCCTGAGAAAGAAGCCTTTTGAAAACACTGTAGGAAAAGGAGAAAATGCTGGTAACCAGCATTTTCTCCTTTTCCCACAGTGTTTTCTATCCTTCCTGGAACAAATTTCAATTTCTCAGTCACCTTTATTTTGTCGTCTTCAAATACTTTCAATTTAAACCAGTCTTTTGAAAACACTGTAGGAAAAGGAGAAAATGCTGGTAACCAGCATTTTCTCATATTCCCACAGTGTTTTCTATCCTTCCCAGAACAAATTTCAATTTCTCAGTCACCTTTATTTTGTCGTCTGCAAATGCTTTCAATTTAAACCAGTCTAAAATTTCGTCGTGTGGCAAAGAGTTAATCGTATACCCAAAATTAATATTACAGAGACATGAACCTTCGCAAAATTGTTCGTCGACCCCTTTAAAAGTGTGACAAAGGCTCGCATTGATCATGCAAGCAATCTGAACTGCATCTTTTAACTCTTTACCACACGACAAAATTTTAGACTGGTTCAAATTGAAAGCATTTGCAGACGACAAAATAAAGGTGACTGAAAAATTGAAATTTGTTCTGAGAAGGGTAGAAAACACTGTGGGAAAAGGAGAAAATGCTGGTTACCAGCATTTTCTCCTTTTCCTACAGTGTTTTCAAAAGGCTTCTTTCTCAGGGGCGTCAAAAGATTGTGTTTTAATGGGTTAAAAAACTTTAATATACAGCCGAGGAAGTAATACATTGGTGCGTAATTTATGTGCTTTTCCTAAAATTGTTCAAATCAATGAATGCTTTCCTCTCCCAAACATTTCCGCACTTTGACGACTGTGAGCGAGAGGGTGTTTTGAAAAATATTCTAAAAACGACAAAAGTACTTGTTAGTTAGTCACCAACATTTTTCTCCTTTTCTTACAACGTTTTCCATAATTTCCTTTCATATGAAAGACAGTTATTACCATTTTAGTCAGATTTAATTCTTCATTGAAAAAAAAAAAAAAGCTGCTTTGCGGCAAATTTTTAGACCAGTGCAAAATGAAAGCATTTGCAAAGACACTGCGAAAAATGAATGCAGTGAAAAGGATTTTAAGTAAATTTCATAAATCTGCATAATTTCTAAAAAAATTGAAATAAAGAGTTGAAAAAGTTTTAAAATGAATATCTGATAAAATTTTAATAGACTTTACTTACTCTTCCTCGCCGGCTTGGCTTCTGCAGCCGCTCCATTGTTTGGTATTAGTCTTCCTCGGCGACGAGGTAGATCTATGTATTACGAAACAAACAGTCTATACCTCTTTTTGTTGTCGTTATCTTTACCCGTGCGAGTCCTTATACCTACGTCGTTGGAGAGCAATAAATTTTGAAAACATGTTGGGAAAAGGAGAAAATGCTGGTTTACCAGCATTTTCTCCTTTTCCCACCATGTTTTCAACTCGGTCAAAGTTACATTACCTTGTTTAAGCAATTTTAAGTTCAAATATTTGCAAATACTTTCAATTGTTGAAAAGTTTGAAACTTTGTCGCCATGTTAAGAGTATAATACCACGTGATCGGAAATTCCCCTAGCACAGTGGGTAGAAAGCAAGATTGTGCAATAATAATATACGTGTAAAGACATAAGATCTTTATTTTTCTATTTATAATGGCTTGTTGCATCAAGCGTTGCTTGATGTACTTTTAATATGTTAAAATCAAAAGCAATTCGAACAGTTTTGAAAATACGAAAAATGTAATTATTTTGAAAACATGATTAAAAGATATCTTAAAAGTCGAAAACTTCACTGTCGTTTCATTGTCTCTTTCGTCAAAAGTTTTCTTTGATTTCCACAAACACAGAGAGAGAAAATCGCAACATTTCTGGGGTGACCCTTTACTAAACGGGAGAATAAATATTGGACTCGTCCAAATTGAAAAAAAAAAATGCTATAAATGAAATTTTCGTGACCGAAATAGAAATTTTGAATTTTGTAAATTTCTGTATTTTCGTCGATTGTTTTTTTTTCTGTATTTTTTTCCATTCGTCTAGACAAATCACGTGCTTGGCATTAAGCGCTTTCACAGACATTGTAGATTTACCCTTTACCAAACAATCCCTGGTTTTTACGACCCTGTGATAGAAGCCTTTTGAAAACATTGTGGAAAAAGGAGAAAATGCTGGTAACCAGCATTTTCTCCTTTTTTCCACAATGTTTTCTACCCTGCTAGAAAAGCATTTCAATTTTTGATTTAAGTCAATTTTGTCGTCTGCAAATGCTTTCAATTTTGACCAGTCTAAAATTTTGTCGTTTGGTAAAGGGTTAAAGTGAATACTCAAAGTTAATTTCACCAGAAGAAAATCCCGTATCAGATGGTGTGGATCACAGATCAAACTGCACACACTATGCAACCTGATCTTGATCTACACTATCCCCAAGAAGAGCCAATATCTTTATATGTCATCAAAGCGGATTAACTGATTCACAAAAAGTACTATAACTTCCACCTAGATAGAGAAAAAAGAAGATAAACGAACATTTAATTTTGGTAGCACAACTTGACACAAATGATATTTGCACATAGTAAACGAGAGATTTAGAAATTTCGAAATTAGATTGAAGTTAATGACATAGCGGAAGACACAGAAAACATGCATTTGGGCTTTTGTCCCCGGGACAGGGGTGGGATAGGGGTGGGGGTGAAGGACGGGTTTGTCCTTGAAATAAGGCGATTTATCCCTTAACCCCATAAGACATTTCTATGATATATCTCTACATGACCCTAAATAACAGCAAGGATAAAGCCGTTTCTTATGTGTATATATGACACCTTTTGATAGCATAGAAAACATTGTGGCAAAAGGTGAAATTGCTCGTCACGAGCAATTTCACCTTTTGCCACAATGTTTTCCAAAGGCTCCTATAAGCAATGCGTAGAAATGAGTATCTATGGAGTAAAGGGTTATAGTAAAGCAAGAAGTATAACATGAGCCATGCTCTGTGAAAAGGGGGCTTAGCCCATTACCACACTATCCCTACTTTTGACGACCCTGAGAAAGAAGTCTTTAGAAAACATTGTGGGAAAAGGAGAAAATGCTGGTAACCACCATTTTCTACTTTTCCCACAATGTTTCCTACTCTTTACAAAACAAATTTAAAATTTTCAGTCTCTTTTTTTTTTGGTCGTCTGCAAATGCTTTCGATTTGGACAAGCCTAAAATATTGTTGTTTGGTAATGAGTTAACGCATTTCTGTGATCCGTGGTACCAAGAAAGCCATCACATAGGCATAGA
Source organism: Tridacna crocea (assembly GCA_943736015.1). Taxonomy (NCBI): domain Eukaryota; kingdom Metazoa; phylum Mollusca; class Bivalvia; order Cardiida; family Cardiidae; genus Tridacna; species Tridacna crocea. Next base: position 45,918,332 of record OX031065.1, read on the forward strand.
TCGGTGATACCCGGAGTTTGTTTAAATAACCGACTTTGTCATAATGTAGACTAGTCGTTGGACATGCAGGAAAATGACGAATAGCGAAAAGTTTCGTCCCAGGTCAGCCTGCGCGGACTGCGCAGGCTGACCTGGGTCGATACTTTTCGCAGAAGCACTAGGGGCCCATTTTTCACAGAGCATGCCTTATGTAGAATAATATAGAATAGGTTACACAAACCCTCTCCACATGAAGAAATGTTTTGCAATGTCACAAAATGCATATAATAGAAAAATATAACCTCAAGATGGCCTTGTAACTTGAATCTATAGAGCTAAAAAAGAATTAAAGGGGGTATTTCTCATGTTTAAGGTAGTGTTTCCGTAATAGAAAACCGCTATTTCGACTATAGAATTTTAACCCATAAAATGTGCTATGATTAAAAACGAGTATTATTGTACTACTTTCACCGAGCCACTTTTTTCTTCTTTTATCCCTTCTGAGAATTATAACTTATAAATCTAAAACCACTATATTCTCATTACAAAGGAAGATAATAATTACCTCCCTTTTCTAGAAAGTAACAGAAGTATCAACAAATGATTTCAAGATAGACATCAAAGAATATTAGCCAATAAAATTTGCCTTTTAAAAATGAGTATTATTGTACTACTTTCACCGAGCCACTTTTAACTTTTCTAGGAATTATCATTTATAAATCTAAAACCACTATATTCTCAATACAAAGGAAGATAATAATTACCTCCCTTTACTAGTCACTCTGTATTAAATATTTGTATGTCAATGTTTTTGTATTATGGGCCAGCGGGCTAGATAATGAATAAAATGTTTATATCTATACTGAACTCCTGAAAGAGGAAGTGATTTTGATTTCAAAATTGAAAATATTAATTATTCTACACTAAACCCTATGTAACGGGTACTCATTAGAATCGTCTCATCGAGACGATTCTAATGAGTACCCTCAACATAGGGTTTGGAAGAGAAATAATTGATTTAGAATAAAGGATTAACTCTTTACTAACCAACTAATTTTTAGATTCAATCAGATGGAAATATTACAGAGAACACATGTGTATAGTCTAGTAGTTCAAAAGATGATATTCCTTATTGATTGTTGGCAATATCATACAGCCTGCAACATGAGAAAAAGGGTATTCGAGCATTTGCTAAAGTATCGACTCGGATCAGCCTGCGCAGTCCTGGCAGGCTAATCGGAAATGGCACTTTCTGTTTTTTTGTAATTTTCTGTTTTGCGCAAGTCTACTGTAGCACAAAATCTAATGTAGTCGTAAAGTGCCGTTTCGGATTAGCCTGCGCAGTACGCGCAGTCAGTCAGTCAGTCAAACATTCGTCTTTTCATCAATCAGTTGATCTTTTAATCAATAAGTCGGTCGGTCGGTGGGAGGGTCGGGCGGTCGGTCGGTTAGTCAGTCAGTCAGTCAGTCAGTTTTCTGTCTCTCCGTAGGTAGACACATTGCTGTTTGTGTCTTCTTTTCCTCCAGCTGTTTTCAGCTGATGAGGCTGAAATATCAAATGGAAGCCTAGTATCCACCGTGGTATCTTGTACATTCCATCATGGTTGGGTACCTGTTACAACAGTATAATACCGTTTGGTAGCTATGTGCGGCTCACTGACCTTTAGCGGACATTTCGGATCTAAGATCAGACTGCACAAAACGTGCAGTCTGATCTTGGATCCACACTGTTCGATAAGAAGATAACATTTCTCCCAAAATATAACTTTGAAAAGAGTCAATTTCATTTTGTTTATGGCTTAAACATTTTATTTAACCCTTCACCAAACAATCCCTGGTTTTTGCGAACCTGACATAGTAGCCTTTTGAAAACATTGCGGAAAAATGAAAAATGCTGGTTACCAGCATTTTTTCCTTTTTCCACATTGTTTTCTACCCTGCTGGAAACAAATATAATTTTTTGAATTTTGTTTATTTTATCGTCTGCGAGTGCTTTCAGTTTGGACCAGTCTAAAATTTCGTGGGTTGGTAAAGGGCTGTGTAATTTAGAAGAATAAAAGGCTGATGAACTGGTCACCACTGAGCATTGTATAAATACGCTTCAGTATTTATATCAGGGTAGCGAACCTAACTATTATACGAGTAGTTTCCCTTTGAATCTTGTTAATCCAGCAAAGCGGCCACATGTGGGAAAAAAAGGGGGTGGGGGTGGAAAGGGATGTTTTGTATTACTTCGACAGTTTAAGCTTTAAATGTACTCTTTACCAAACGACAAAATTTTAGACTGGTGCAAATTGAAAGCACTTGCAGACGACCAAATAAACGTGGCATATTGAAAATTGAAATTTGTTTCCAGTGGCGTAGGAAACATTGTGGGAAAAGGAGAAAATGCTGGTTTCCAGCATTTTCTCCTTTTCCCACAATGTTTTCAAAAGGCTTCTTATTCAGGGTAGTAAAAACCGGGGATTGTTTGGTAAAAGGTTATAAGCGTCGTAAAATTGTTTAGTGATTAAAGACTTCATTAGAAAGATATAGAAAATTTCACTTACGAGGAGGTACATGTATATTCGACTGGAATCCTTAACCCTTTCCAAACTATCCCTGGTTTTTACAGGTCTGGAATAGTAGCCTTTTGAAAACATTGTGGGAAAACGAGAAAATGCTGGTAACCAGCATTTTCTCCTTTTCCCACAATGTTTACTACCCTATCGTAGACAGAAATCATCTTTTCAGCAAGAGTTGAGTTGTCGTCTGCAAATGCTTTCAGTTTGGTCCAGCCCAAAAGTTTGTCGTTTGGGAAAGGGTTAAGACAAGTTCATTGACATGATGGTAGAAAACACTGTGGGAAAAGGAGAAATTGCTCGTTACGAGCAATTTCTCCCTTTCCCACAGTGTTTTCTAAAGACTTGTACTGCAGACACGTAAAAACAAGGATTTGTCTGGGAAAGAGTTAAGACAAGTTCATTGACATGATGGTATGTTCTTATGTCGCAAACTTAATCCTTTCCCAAACGACAAATTTTGTACTCTTCCAAACTGAAAGAGTTTGCAGACAATCATGTAAAATTTGATGAAAATGGTAGAATGTTCTCCTAAATGGGTAGAAAACACTGTGGGAAAAGGAGAAATTACTCGTTATGAGTAATTTCTCCTTTTCCCACAGTGTTTTCAAAAGACTTGTACTGCAGACATGTAAAAACCATGGCTTGTTTGGGAAAGGGTTAATTTCAAGGCACTACATAACCCATTGGTACTTTAGTAGGAGCAACTTTCAGACTTCTTGTGGACGTGGCAGATCAAGATCAGACTCCACAAAGCTTGCAGTCTGATCTTAGATAAATAATTTCAGATATGATGAGTCTTGTCAAAACAAAAATGTTTTGTAATTATTTCTACCTTTGAAGGAATATGAATGAATAAATAAATAAATAAATAAATAAATAAATAAATAAATATTTAGATATTTGAATGAATGAATGAATGAATGAATGGATGGATGAACGAATGAATGAATGAATGAATGAATGAATGAATGAATGAATGAATGAATAGATAGATAGATAAATAAATAAATAAATAAATGAATAAATGAATAAATTATCAGTGTTGGGGAGAATTCCCCAACACGTCTGTTGTTTAAAAATGATCCTTGCTCTGACAAAAGGGGGCTTAATACAGTACATTTCAGTGACCCATGGATCTGCAAAATCCGTTTTGCCTGACAGACGACTGAATCTGGAAGCAAACTGGTCCTTCGACATGCAGATAATTTGACAAAAGGCAGAAAGTGTCGACCTAGGTCAGCCTGCTCGGTCTGCGCAGGCTGGCCTAGGTCGATACTTTTTGCAAATGCGTTAAGCCTCCTTTTCACAGAGCACGGCTCAAATGAAATCGCAGTAAGAATTCATTACGGATTCTAATGCAAAAAGTGCGTGCTTTGTTTTCTTATATTTTCTCAAAACTGTGATAAAAGATTAGAAGATAATCATTTTATAAACTTTAAGTATATCCCAAATTTGCATTTTGCTATCCCCTCTGCCCTTTAACGAGACACTCCCGCAGCGAATAGCTTTTGAAAACATTTTGCCTTTCGTGGAAAATTACTCATAAGCCAGATACATGACACATGCTTTGTGAAAAGGGATCTTAATGCATCTGCGACAAGCATCGACCAAGGTCAGCATGCCCGAACTTTTCACTATTTATGAACTTTGTGTATGTGAAAGGACCAGTCTACCTCGAAATTAAGCCGTTTTCAGATAAAACTACCATACTCTAAATTTTAACTTTTCAAAGTTAAATTCCATTATATGAGCGACGTGGAATTTTGTCGTCTGCAATTGCCTTTGATTTGGTCAAGTCTATTATTTTATTGTCTGGTAAGGGGTTAACGGCTAGATAGAGTACATGAGCACTAATCCAAGACGGCACTTCACGGCTGGCTACATTATTAGTTGTACGGTCAGGTGGCAGGGGACTTGGAAACTTGTTCACGGCTGTGGTTAATCATGTCGCCCCGAGCCACCTGACCGTACAATGAATTTATTATACTGCAAAGTTTTACCCTTTCAAAGCGCGTTAAGCGAAAATTTCCTGTTTTATAATTTTACGAATCGAGTATGCTGACGAAATAGAAATTCCTTTCTGAGTGCCTCATTTCAATGAAAACTGACGTCAATGGAAGCTGACGTCACTAAAACGTGCAGTTTGGTGCGTAAACGTGCAGTCTGGTGATCGATCGACGCCGCCTTTTTGGATGTTGTGTTGCAAATGTAGTTATGTTTACGGGGCACTCAAAAGGGAAACTGGCTTTACGTGGTTTTTGCCAAAGTACATGATGTTCCTGGCATGTTAACCAATCAGATCACGAGAATTTTCTTTGCAGTATGATAATAGATTCTGTGCTACAGTAGACTTGCGCAAAACAGAAAATTCCATAAAAACGGAATTTGCCGTTTCGGATGAGCCTTATATTATTTCATGCTTTCCACTAGGATATCGAGAAATAGCAGTGAAAATATTTTTCGATATTACACTCGGTACGACCAGTGAAAATACATGTTCTTGTTGCCTAGGTAAATTGAGCGTGCCTCACAAACCAGATGGAAATATGACGTCATTTACCTTACATTTCTCGCGTTTGACGTAATATTGTAATCTGTTGCTATGCTGGAGGGGCACGCCACGGGGAATAACGGAAAAGAACTGAACTGGATTTTGATAAAGCTCCTCCAAGAAAGGGTTAAATGCATAAAATAGATAAAATATTTGTTTGTTTTTTTTTTCGCTGGAAGATCGAAATTTATTTCATCTCGTGAACACCATCGGTAATATTTTCACTCGTGAAAATATAACCGGTGGTGTTCACTCGATGAAACAAATTTATATCTTTCATCGAAAATAACAAATATCCTCTATATATTTAATAGATATTTGCAACAAAATATTCAACATGTTTTAGAAATAACACTAAGAAAAAAAAAAACTGGGAAATTTACTTAATAACCAAAAACCTTGGATGAACCTTTAAAAACGCTTTACCACATCAACACTAGCTTTAACAACTTTAAAGAAAACCCTTTTGAAAGCATTGTGGGAATTGGAGAAAATGCTGGTAACCATCATTTTCTCCTTTTCCCGGAATGTTTTTTACCCTTCCTATTTTTCTATTTTTGTCACATTTAGTTTGTCATGTGCAAAGTTTTTTAATAATAATGTAGATCTAGAATTTTGTCGTTTGGTGAAGAGTTAAAGAGACGTTGAGAAAATTATGATCGATTAATAAAAAAAAAAAATTCTGTAACCTGATGTCCTGATGTAACCGACATAATCCATGTACATTCTATTTTTTTCCCCTTCCCCCCCCCCCCCCCCCCCCGCCCCCGCTCCCCTCCAACCATATTTGGATATTTCATGCTTTCCGGTAGGATATCGAGATTTAACAGTGGAAATATCTTTTATATCATATCTTTTTGTACTTTCATAGTATGGATTAGATCAATGTTCCGAAAATGCTCCATTCAGAACATGCTTCCGGAACAATTTTTGTACTTTCATGGTATGGTTTAGAACAATGTTCCGAAAATGCTCCATTCAGAATAATGGAATAATGCATGTGTTACGAAATATTCCTTTCGCACATTCCAGAACAGCACTTCAGAACACAGAACATTGTGCCAGAACAGGTGAAAGGAACACACCCTTACAAACCGCTAAAATTAAGAAATATTTTGTTTCTTTTTTATCTAATACTGAAAAAGCGAACGAAGTACAACTAAGATCAGACAGCACATTCTGTGCACTGTACAGTACACGCTTAACCCTTTACTCCAAAGATACTCATTTCTACGCATTGCTTGTAGGAGCCTTTGGAAAACATTATGGCAAAAGGTGAAATTGCTCGTGACGAACAATTTCACCTTTTTTTTCACAGCGTTTTCTATGTTGTCAAAAAGATGTCATATACACATAAGAAACAGCTTCATCCTTGCTGTTATTTAGGGTCAATTAGAGATACCATAGAAATGCCTTATGGGGTAAAGGGTTAAGGAATTTTCGATGAAAAATGGGTGCAGGTGGGGCTAACTAATGCATTTACAAAAAGTATCGGCCCAGATCAGCCTGCGCAGTCCGCGCAGGCTGACCTGGGCAGATACTTTTTGCTACTAGTCAATTTTCTCCATGTCAAAGGACCAATTTACCACATCACCCGGTCGGTTCCTATACAAAAAAGAACTATAATACTGTAATGACTTGATCGGTATCACTCATCACAGGGATGCATGAAGCCCCATTTTGAAATAGCATGTCACAGATTTTTAAGCATCCAATTTACACTTGTACATGCTATTTATGCGTACTTTTTTCGCTTCATGGGTTTTTGCAATATTTAGCAATGACAGCGGGTAGAAAAATTCCCCTTACATTAGACACGCTCCGCGCGGATGAACTAGCTGTCATCATTTTTATAGTTTATTTACATATTTGTATGTAAATCGATTTTAATTGGCTTAGATTGAGCGGAAAATAAAACAAAAGCGGACGGAAATTTACCAAAGCGTTGTCTGCGCATGTCATATTCATCGAAGATTCGCCTGTCTTATATGACGCATCGTTAGCCCCCAAAGCGGGCAGACGCTCTATAAAGTTGCAATGTTGAAAATAGCTTTTACCAATACGTTTGAAGAGAAACTGAGACCTGGGCCCGTATTCACCAACCATTCTTAAGAACGTTCTTCGTCTTATACTCCAAAATTTTCTACATTTGTAAGTAACACAACTTCTGATTGGCTAAACCAAATGGTTTAGCCAATCAGAAGTTGTGTTACTTACAAATACAGAAAACTTTGGGGAATTAGACTAAGAATATTCTCAAGAATGGTTGGTGAATACGGGCCCTGATTTAGCACCAGATTTCCCTAAACTGCTGATCATAGCTGAGTGAATTGCACGAGGTAGCGTTTTATTGAGTAAACGTTTATTTTAGTTTTAAATTTAAAGTAAAGGTTGTCGCGTAGGAAAGTGGTTCCGTTCTGTACCCAGGATGCCCATATTAGATACAAGAGTATTTATAGAATGCCATCTAGCGGGAGATAATGAAGATACAAGGTTAACCATTATATCTTTTAAATGTAGTAACTTATTGAGAAAGAATGCCACTGGTATGTACTTGCAATGAACCAAAATAAGTCATATACAATAAAGATTATTATTATATTTTGTGTGTCTATTTTTAGAAATTTTATGGTTAAAGAAATGACGTAATTTCAGCTGGGGGAAATTACTTCCCCGGCACAGTGAATAATTTCCATCTACCGAAAATCTGGTTTATTGACCTGAGATCACTATAGTTTTAAAAGTGACATTCGTTGACAAAATAATCAGATGAAATGTAATATATCATTTAATTCATCAACTCGTGGTTAATATGGGGAAATATTTGCCTCAAAAGGGAAAGGTCGTGCCTCACAGCACTCATTATTTTCGCATACTTTTCCCTTTTTAGGCAAATATTTCTCCATATTAACCACAACCTGATGAAATAAGTTTATGTATTTCACACCTTCAATTTAACGCGTATAAAGTGTATGTGTCACGTAAACTGTGGAACGGGAATCAGCTGAACTTTCGTTGGGATAAATGAATACACTTTCACTGATTTGAAAGCATTTAGGGGACATATTGAGACGGGTACCACTGTTTACCAAGAGGTTTTATTGAATACATGTATCATAATTAGGTCAACCTTTAATTCACAACCTGAGGTAGACAGATCTTTGTATTTTACCTGCAGAAGAATTTTGAAAACATTGTGGCACAATAAGAAATCGACAACTTTCTAACAATGTTTTCAAAGATTTTCGTGTACTTGCATTCAGTTGTCGAAAGTTTCAATGCACATGTATACCATCAATAGTTATAAGTATTTATTTATTTATTTATTTATTAGATCTATATCATTTTTTTAAAGTCCCTGACTATAAATTTGTTTAAGGTGTAACGGGTGAACAGGTCTAACACCTCGTAAAATCTTATATTCTTTTTTTATAGGATTCTTCAGTTTAAGTGACAGACAGAAAAAATCCCGCTGTATTAGAGCTTTCGAAAAGCTATCATTGTAGACAATAAGTAAATAAGAAGGTATCTTTATAATACTCATTTCCCTGAGTAACAGAAAATTTTGAAAACATGGCAGTAAGACAGCGGGTATCAAAATAAATCAAGGTTACATACATGATAAAAAAAAAACATTGTGGTAAAAGTAGAAATTGCTCGTTACGAGCAATTTCTGCTTTTGTCACAATGTTTTTTTATTTATACTTCATAAATGTCTGGTAATAAGACGAAAATATAAAACAGTCGTAAGACGGGTGTAATCTTTAAACACTTACCCATAGGCCTGTGTACAGACACCAAAATTGATGAAGAAAAAGAACTTGATAAGTTCAGCGGGTTGGAAAAACGGAAATGACTGCAATTTCAAGGCTGCTTTTACTGAAATATTTAACAAATTATCGGACAGTGTAGATTAAAGATCAGACTGCAAGTTCTGTAATGTCTGATCTTAAAGTGTACTCAAAGGCTTTTATCGACTTTTTTTTAACCCTTCACCAGACAATCTTAATTTGAAATGACCCTGAGAAAGATTACTTGAAACATTGTTGGCAAAGGGGAAAATGCTGGTAAACAACATTTTTACTGAGATCACAAATCTAGTCATTTTATTCACAAGCTTCGAACACAATGTTTAACCCTTTCCCAAACGACAAACTTTTGGACTAGACCAAATTGAAAGCATTCGCAGACGACAATTCAAGTCTTGCTGAAAATATGATTTCTGTCTATGAGAGGGTAGAAAACATTGTGGGAAAAGGAGAAAAATGATGGTCACCAGCATTTTCCCTTTTTCCCACAACGTTTTCAAAAGGCTACTATTCCAGACCCGTAAAAACCATGGATTGTTTGGGAAAGGGTAAATTGTTCAGCCCCAAATTTTCCATTTTTTATAACCCTTAGTGAAAAGGCATTAATTTCGACCCCTATTCTGGTAAATAAGTCACATGAAGCCCCTAGTCAAACCCCGAAAAATACCATTTTATATCCCCCTTATTTTTTGAGAAAAATATCTTCTTATCGGAAAATGTAGATGGAAGATCAGACTGCACGTTCTGTGCAGTCTGATCTTGATCTACGTTGTCCGCAAAAGGCAGATGAGTCACCCTTCACAGCCTTAGGGTTAAACACTTCTGGGACAAAACAAAAAAATGGTAACCGATATTTTCTCCTTTTTCAACATTTAATTAACCCATTACCCTACAATCCCTACTTTTGACGCCCCTAAGAAGCCTTTTGAAAACACTATGGGAAAAGAAGAAAATGCTGGTAACCAGCATTTTCTCCTTTTCCCACAGTGTTTTATAACCTTCCTAGAACAAACTTCTATTTTTTAGTCTCCTTTATTTTGTCGTCTGCAAATGCTTTCAATTTGGACCAGTCTAAAATTTTCTCGTGTTGTAAAGAGTTAAAAAAAATTTCATCGCTTCAGCCAAATTTCCTTTGTCGTCTGCAAATGCTTTCAATTTTTGAAAAGAGTAGGATTTTGTCGTTTGGTACAGATTTAACCCTTATCCTCCTAAAAAAATTGAATGAAAGTTTCAAACTGATAGTAGACACCAGATTAATTTTATTCAAACTTTTTTTTTTAATAAAACATATTTCCTAATCGGACAGTGTATATTCAAGATCAGACTTCACGTTCTACGCAGTCTAATCTTGATCTACACTGTCCGCAAAAGGTCAGTGAGTAACACTATGCAACTATGTATTATTACCAAACGACAATAATATTTTAGACTGGTCCAAATTGAAAGCATTCGCAGACGACAAAATAAAAGTGACTGAAAATTTGAAATTTGTTTTGTGAAGGGTAGAAAACATTGTAGGAAAAGGAGAAAATGCTGGTTACCAGATTACCAAACGACAATAATATTTTGGACTGGTCCAAATTGAAAGCATTCGCAGACGACAAAATAAAGTGACTGAAAATTTGAAATTTGTTTTGTGAAGGGTCGAAAACATTATGGGAAAAGGAGAAAATGCTGGTTACCTGCATTTTCTCCTTTAACCACAGTGTTTTCTAAAGGCTTCTTTCTCAGGGGCGTCAAAAGTAGGGGTTGTGTGGTAATAGGTTAAGGTCTAAGGGTGAGATTTGGTTTCTCTTATGAAATATTTAATGAGTGTTTACCGAAGGGAAAGGAGTGGCGCTAAAGTTTTTAATATTGAATAACATTATAACTTTATTACTTTATGGTACTTTATATATGCATTTATTTTACCTAGTTTTAAAATGACTCCGCTTTTCGTCTCAATTTCACCCCCACCCCCTAATTGATGAACGTTTACAGGGTTTTCTCCATTTCCCGCAATGTTTTCTATCCTTTCAAAGAAAATTTGCACCGTTTGAGCAACATTAGAATTGGTGTCTGCAAATTCTTTCAATTTGGACAAGACTGAAATTTTGTCGTCTAGTAAAGAGTTAATTTACGCGCGTTACTTTGCTTCCGGTCTGACATGGCTTGCACAAGAACGCTCTAGCAAATGGTATACGATTCCCTTTGCAATGACTTACGTTAAGCCCTGAATAGATTTTTGACTGATTAAGTTCCAAACTTATTGGCCCATGTAAGAGATAAGATAAATAAAAAAGTCTCAAAGAAGAAGAAAGAAAAATTGATGGTCTGATGATGATGATGACGATGATGATCATGATGATGATCATCATCATCATCATGACGATGATGATCATGATGATGATGATGATGATGACGATCATGATGATGATGATCATGATGATGATGATGATATCATCATCATCATCATCATCATCTAATAATTATTATCATGTTTTTTGCAAAAACAATTTCAAACGTAGTTTTAACTTACTAAGTCTTCTCTTTTACAGAACTGTACCAGTATACTTGTTGATCTAGTCCTCTTACTTTAACCATAGAATCATTTTCGAGATGTGATAATCATTGCATTATCTCCCGCTAGATGGCATTCTAAAAATACTCATCTATCTGATATGGGCATCCTGGGTACAGAACCGAACCACTTTCCTACGCGACAACCGTTATTTTGAATTTAAAACAAAAAAAGGTTTACCCAATAAAACGCTACCTCGTGCAATTCACTCAACTATGATCACCAGTTTAGAGAAATCTGTTGCTAAAGCAGGTCTCATTTCTCCTCAAATGTATTGATACGTAAAAGCTATTTTCAACATTGCTACGTTATAGAGCGTAATATTTACAGTAAATACCAAGGGTGACAACCCACATCATAGCAGAGGTGTCGGAATAGCCGCCATTTTGCGCGCAAATTGCAGATTAATTATTTTAAAAAGATATACCGGTATGTATCTAAAATTTACTCAGATTATCTACGTCATCTGCTTACGGTAAATATATTTGTCCTATTCGTGAAATCAAAATGCCATGAAACAATGTTGTAGCTCTAAACAGTTATTCTTAACGGCATTGTATACGACATCTATTTTTAAATCGCACATGTGTCACCGACTTCGAAAATTGTGCGGAAGTAATTGCAAAATCAACGAAACTAATAAACAAAATACTAATGTATACTAACGAAGAAAGTTGTCAGGTACCACATGCACTGCTTTGCTTGGACAGATCTTCAATAATAATAATGTACAAGCTGAAAAACTTACCTTTTTAAAACGAAAATGGCGGATTTAAAATGTCTCCGATGACGTATGTTATGACGTAGGTTGTTACCCCTGAATACTACATTCTCCGCGTATTTAGGGAAGAGTGTTGCGACATATAAGACAGGTCGAATCTTCGAAGAATATGACATGCGCAGACAACGCCGAAATGAGACTTGGACTACCGGTATCGTACCGGTATAAGATATACGGTGTATACCGGTATTTCCCATACTTGACCCTATTCTAGAATTACTTAAACCATTCACACATACATATATAGCCTTGTACATGAATTTACTAGAGCTTGTAGACAGTGTAGATCAAGATCAGACTGCACTGTCTGATCTTGGCTCTACACTGTCCACTGTTTTGAAACATAATCATGCTCAAAGCTTATCTTGGCGATATATATATTCATGTCTGTTTTTGTAAATCAAAAAGATCAATTCTTTAAATTCAAAGTTTAAAGTCATTAGCCTACCATTATAACACATGCAAAAGCAAGAGCAAAAGATTGCGACTCCGGTTGACCTGAGTTGATACTTTTTGCAGATGCTTTGCATTCTCTTGTCACCGACAATGGCTCGTAAACTTACAAACTATCCTTTTTTAATAAGGTTGTTGGGGAAAAAAAGTAAAGTAAAAGGAGACATTTACTTATTACAAACTGTGGCTCCTTTTCCAAAGACAGTTTTCATACCATTCAAAGAGCTGCGCCTCGGTAGCTCAGTCTGTAGCGCACAGGACTTGAGAACACGGGTCGTGAGTTCGATCCCCAGCTCCCCAGATGAGTGAAAACATTGTGACAAATTTGAAACTGCTCGTAACGAGTAGTTATTGCCCCACAATGCTTTCCCTTTACTCCATAGATACTTATTTTGACGTATCAACAACAGAAAGCTTTTGAAAACATTGTGGGAAAAGGAGAAATTGCTCGTTACGAGCAATTTCTCCTTTTCCCACTATGTTTTCCATTCAATCAGATATTTGTATCCTCATTTGTCCACATTTTTGACATCATATCTTTATTTGCTGCTGAAATGGAAGAGCTTCAAATTGGCACATCAGGAAAAGGGTTAATATGCCGAGCCCTGGTAGCTCAGTCGCTAGAGTGCAGAACTTGAGAAAAAGGGGTTGATGGTTCGATTCCTGGCTCTGCCGATTTCTTTCCTAGAATTGGTGATAGTCATTGCAACAGGATTGATTCCACTCCCACCGCTGACCATTGTTTCGATGATGGTTATGTGGGAAAGCAGCCAGAGGCTTGGAAAGAAAATCGTGAGGAATACTGGTATAAGAGATCCCAGGAAAGTACGCGGACAGGTGCACTGACCGTCGCGATATAAAGGAAATAATGTTTTAAACGGTGTTAAACACTGTACAATCAGTCAATCATTCAAAGAATGCTAAACATTCTTTAAAACATGATTTTCCACCATGTCTCTTGTGACAAGTTGTTTTGGGTGGGCATCAAAGTAACATGCAAATTAACAGGTTCACCACCAAACCCCCCCCCCCCCCAAAAAAAAGGAAAAATTCTCAAATGGGTGTCTGAAAAAAAAAAGATGAAGCAGATGAAGAAGAGAAAAAAAAAAGGTCATATATCATGTTTGATTTATTAACTAGGCTACACTTGTGGTGGGCCTCAAAGTAACATGCAAATTAAAATGTTCACCCCCCTTCCCTTCCCCCTCCCCCCCCCCCACCCTGTCAAAAAAATTCTCAAATGGATGTCTGAAAAAAAGATGAAGAAAAGAAAAAAAAAAAGGTCATATATCATGTTTGATTTATTAACTAGGCTACACTTGTGGTGGCACATTAAATCGTGAGGACGAATTTCATTTGAATTATTATTTATATAAGGGAAAACTTTTTCAACACTCGAACTTGTAACATGATCGAGTTTAAACATAAACAGGTACGCAATGTCTCAGGCATGCTCCGGCAAAATGGGGCTTAATGCATATCCGTGACACATGACACCAAGCAAGACATAACGAAATTATGGATTAAACTTGTCCAACAACCAAACAAATCATGCGATACAGTGGTCCATTGACATGCAAAAAATTTACTGAAAACAAAGTATCGACCCAGGTCAGCCTGCGCGGATCGCGCAGTCTGACCTGAGTCGATACTTTTTGCAAATGCATGAAGCTCCATTTTCATAGAGCAAGGTGCATTTGTATATGGAAATTAATGAGACAAGAGAGTCAACCAGGACGCTGTACCCTTCTCCTGGTTATTGTCTGAAATCTTACGTAAGGTAAGAAATTTAACCTTTGAGCAGACAACACGATATTTCTGTGATCCTGCGAAAGAAGGCATTTGCTATTTTTTCTTTCAATATTTCTATCTTTTTACATGCAAAACTGGATTGATAGAATGTGCATATATTTATCGTTGCCACCGGTTTGCCATAATGGGCAACGCTCCATGAAATCTGTTAGTATTATGTTGGGGGATAGTTCAAATACAGGAAGAAACCCAAGATATTAAAATGCGAATAAAAATATGGTGCCGCCGCTCATGCGGTGCCACACGAACTATATTTCTGGTAATTGTGTTGAGGAGTTTGGCTACAAAATATTCTGGCTCTCAATACTTCCAAGGTTTTACATGAATTGATTCAGAGCAAAACATTCCATCAAAAGTTATCTGGTTTGGGTTTTCTGTATCTGCAAGATTAAGTTTAGCATCTTTGTTTTAGAACATTCCATAACAAGACAGACTGCACCATGAACACAGCACTGTTCTAGATGTACCGAAACATGCTATCTATGCATGGTATGTTATGGCAGTAACACAGTTTGTAAAAAGTGAAAACAAAACGGTGCCAAAACATATTTGTGACAGTAAACTGTTAAACCCTTAACCAAATGATCCCTGCACTGGTATTGACGAACCTGAGATAGACGCCTTTTGAATACAGTGCGCGAAAAGGAGAAAATGCTGGTAGCCAGCCATTTTCTCCTTTACCCACAATGTTTTCTTCCCCTCTGGAAACAAATTTCACTTTTTGAAATACGTTTATTTTGTCGTCTGCAAGTGCTTTCAATTTCGACCAGTTTTGAATTTTGTCGTATGGTCAAACTGAAATAGCTGTTTCTGGTAAAGGCAGTGAATGTAACCAATATGCTGCTGTAACAAGGTATTGCCTATGTCCTTAAGGCAGTAGTCCCCTTTTACCTCTAGTGCTGCATTGCATAAAGTTTTTCTTGATAGTTGATAAATACGGATTTATACAGGTATAATACTTTTGCACATTTTTAACCGACCAGAAATTTCTTTATGCCTATCTTGAAATTACTTGTAGATACTTTTGTTAGTTTTCAGTTCAGAAAAGGGAGGTAATTACTATCTCTCTTTGTAGTGAAAATATAGTGGTTTTAGATTTATAAATGATAATTCTAGAATAGACAAAAAGGGAAAAGTGGCTTGGTTAAAGCAGTACAATAACACTCTTTTTTAATCATAGCAAATTTTGTAGGATAATATTATTGTGGAAAAAAACTGTTTTCTATTAGGGGTCTACTACCTTAAACAACAGGAAATCTCTTGCACATGAATTAAATTATCTTTCGACGATTAACATGATTCAGCTGATTTTTGACTTCGTTTCACTTTGTTGGTTTAGAGTTAGATATGAATAAAAATCAATAAATTGAAATTTCAACTCTGCCAAAATCTTAAATTTCAACTAAGAGAGCTTCTCGGGAATGTTTACGTCTGTTAAAGATTTCATAGTAGCCAAAAGAAAAAGCAGTGAGCAAAAAATATAGCAAACAAAGGGCGTATTCCTTTCGCTACTCCGAACACTCCGAACATGTTCTAGGTCAATGGAGTATTTTGGAACACTGTGTCGTGTTCTTCAGAACATGTTCTGACTGTTCTGATTCAATCGTGGTGTAGCGCACCTGCTGAACGGTTGCTAGGTGATACAAGATGGCTGAAAGACGGACAGTTCTTCATGGCAAAATTTGCAATTGTCCTTTTTTGCGATATGAATACCGTAAATAGGGGCATAGTAGACTCGTCTCTACTCTCTCTGTGCAGATAATCATATCCTACATATCTAAGAAAGTAGCTCTTGCAACAGTCATCATGCCAATTAACTTTTATTTTGATGTTTGAATGGTGTTTTACGCTGCTTTCAACAGTATTTCAGTCATATCACGGCAACAGTTCACATATTCATGTTTCCTGGGTTTCACCAGTACTAGGCTAGGCTCTGAAGTGTCTTGCCCAAGGACACTCCTGTGAAAAAAACCCAGTGGAACCAGCGAGGCTCGAACCTGGGACCTCCAGGTCACAAGTCCTACGCTTTACCACTGAGCCACACAGGACCCTTTTTATTTTATTTTGATATGGTTTAGAATAATGTTCCGAACGTGCTTCATTCAGAAAACACTTCCGGGACAGTGTATTGTGTTCTGAAATATTCCTTTCGCACGTTCCAGAACAGCATTCCAGAACACAGAACATTGTGCCAGAACAGGTGAAAGCAATACCCCCATAGATTCACGAAGATATGAGTATTCACGAAGAAACGCGAATCAACGATATACGAGTATAGTAGCAATGTATAGTATATTTTGATCAACATGATAGCGCCACTGGTTTCTTAACCCCTTTTCCTGCACAATGACGTTTATATGTAAGCCTACACTGGCAAAACCCACGTAAAAGGAGTTTCCCTTTCGGGACCCCCGTATTCATTACTACACTATCAATGTAACAACCAAAATGGCGGCATCGATCAAGATTTCCATCAAAATTATGCACCAAGCTGCACGTTTTAGCAAGTAGTACCAAAGTTTCAGTCACATCAGACCCCAGTGACGTCAGTTTTCACTGAACTGGGGCATTCAGAAGGGAAATTCTACTTCGTCAGCGTATCTAATTTTTAAACAAAAAGAAAACAGGTAAAATTCGCGTAACAAACGTTGGAATGGTAAAACTTTGGTGAATAATAAATTTGTTTTACGGTCAGGTGGCAGGGGACTTGGAACAAGTTTTCATATCCGCTGCCACCTGGCCGTACCACTAATAATATATGATTTTGATGTAAATCTTCCAGAAAAGGGGATTAGAAACATGAAATACAGGGTGACCCAAAAAAAAATGAGACCCATGAACATGTTAATAAAAACTTTAATTTTCAGGCTACAGAAACCGAACATCACACATGTCATCTCAACTTAACGCAAGGCCTGCACACCAAGTTTCATTAGTCAGGGCTTATCACTTTCTGTTTGATGACGTCTTTCCATAATGTGCTCAAAATGAGCCCCTCGGCGCTGGCGGCACACTTGAACACGGCGCGCGAAATTTTCAATGACTTGAACGCACTCCTCCTTTAAAATTTCACGAATCTTAGCAGTTATGGCCTCCTTCAACTCGTGAATGTTTTGGGAATTATTCCTATAGACATTGTCTTTGAGGTAGCCCCATAGGTAGAAATCCGGAGGGTTCAGGTCTGGCGAGTGTGAAGCCCATTCAGGGTCACACCTCCGTCTGATAAGGCGATCCTGAAAGTGTTCGCGCAGCCAATTCAGCGACTCATTTGAGGTATGGGGAGTTGCCCCATTCTGCTGAAACCATTGATCCTCCCTTACAAACCCCCTTTATCGGCCGAGTAAAGCCCAAAACTTCCGGAGGACCCTTAGGTAACGCTCTGTGTTCACAGTGACTGCACGCTCGTTCTCATCCTCAAACCAGAATGGCCTGATGATTCCATGTGTAGATATTGCAACCCACACAGTGCACTTAATGGAATGAAGAGGCCTCTGTAGGCAGTCCTGGGGTGAAATTCCAAAGGAGGAGTGCATTCGAGTCATTGAGAATTTCGTGCGTCGTGTTAAATGTGTCGCCAGCGCCGAGGGGCTCATTTTGAGCACATTATGGAAAGACGTCATCAAACAGAAAGTGATAAGCCCTGACTAATGAAACTTGGTGTGCAGGCCTTGCGTATAGTTGAGATAACATGTGTGATGTTTGGTTTCTGTAGCCTGAAAATTAAAGTTTTTATTAACATGTTCATGGGTCTCATTTTTTTTTGGGTCACCCTGTAAATAGGATATTTGTTTTTTTTCCGGTGACAAATCAAATCTATTTCATCGAGTTAACATCACATCATCAGTAAGTTTTCTAACTCTTTAATTGAAGGCGGAAACTCGTGGAAATATTACCGATGATGTTCACTTGATACACAGCTACTCGTGAAAATGTTACCAGTGATGTTCACTCGATGAAATGAATAGAGGAAATTTAGTTATTTTGGAGAACAATAGAAATTTAATCAATCGAGTGAGAATCGTCAGTAATATTTTCACGTGTTCCCGCACTTCGGTTGAAGAGTTTAGAAATAAAAAACGGTTTTTTCACTGGTGGTAACCATGAAATATCGAAAAAAAAAACGTTCCACCATGGTTTCTGTATATACTACCTCGATAGGTGAGTGCAACAGTATTCTAAGTGCCTGTACATTGTACAGGCACTTAGAATAGTGTTGCATTCACCCATCGACCTGAGAGCATGACATAAATTTTGCTCTTTTCGAAAAAAACCAACACCTATCTTTTTTATGTTTTAAATAATAAATAACGCAACCTCAGAGCGTAAACTAAATTGCACTGCCTTGTTCTTTGTTGTGCTTTGTACCGATTTTGTCTACAACCCTGACATAAAGTCATGGACTTTTCTTTGAATGTACAAATTTAAATCAGAAAATTTGAATTGAGTAGCATCTGTTACATTGGTTTGGGTCTTAATTCTAAGTGTTAAATAACTGAGAAAACAGGCTTTTGAAACCAGCATTTTCTCCTTTTCCCACGGTGTTTTCAAAAGGCTTCTTTCCCAGGGGTGTTAAAAGTCTGGATTGTGTGGTAAGGGGTTATAGACACATCCTTACAGCGTAAGAGAAAAAAAAATCCCTATTTGAACTTGAAATGGTGTATAATAGCTCAGCTGTGTTAAATCTATTCTTATTAACAAAGTCCGTAACAAAGAAACAAATAAATGTATACTAGTATCTCACATTTAAATCGCATCTGCCGGGATTTGAACCCTTGTAGGAACAAATGTCCTTGTGTGTCGAAGATTAACCCATTACCACACAATCCCTACTTTTGACGCCCTGAGAAAGAAGCCCTTTGAAAACAGTGTTTTCTACCCTTCCCTGAACAAATTTCAATTTTTCAGTCACCTTTATTTTGTCGTCTACAATTGCTTTCAATTTGAACCAGTCTAAAATTTTGTCGTTTGGTAAAGAGTTAAAAGACCAATACCATAACCACTGAGCCAAAGAAGTATCTCTCTGATGCAGTTGTCAGATATTGTATTTAAATCGGGACGAAGCTTTGCATGAAGGAGTGGTCTCCCGTAACACTACGCTCAAAATATACGTTGAAAGGGATGGAAAAATCCAGGGAATAATGTATAAGGAATGCATGGATAGGTGCACTGGCCGCCGGCGACTGAAATAATGTTGAAAACGGCTTTAACCCTTTCCCAAACAAGCCCTGGTTTTTTACGTGTCTGCAGTAAAAGTCTTTTGAAAACACTGTGGGAAAAGGAGAAATTGCTCGTAACGAGCAATTTCTCCTTTTTCCCATAGTGTTTTCTACCCTTTTTGAGAAGTTTCTGCCATTTTCTCCGAATCTAACATTGCCGTCTGCAAACTCTTTCGGTTTTGAAGGGTCCAAAATTTATTGTTTGGGAAAGGGTTAAATAAAATACGACCATTCAATCAACTTTATTAATCGATCCCTTGTCAAGATGACCCTAGGAAAAAGGTTGCGGAAAAAAAAAGAGAAATTGCTAGTAACAAGTTTTTTCTCCCTTTTTTTTCCCCACAATGTTTTCTATTCTTCAAAACTAAGTTTGCTTATTCAGACCACTTTAAGATTGTTTTCAAATTGGAAAAAATATGTGAATGCTTTTTTCGATCCTGAGACAGAAAACTCTTCAAAACATTGTGGAATAAGGAGAAAATACTGGTAAACAGCATTAAATTTATTCTATTTCCCTCTGTATTTACTTTGTTTTCTTTTACAAAACACATTATTTGTGGAATATTTAATTTGTCGTTTGCAAATGCCTTCAATCAGTCTAAAGTTTTGTCATTTAGTCAAGATTTCAACTCTTTTCAAACCCTAAAAAACACCAGAAGCTTTAATGGACAGTGTAGATAAAGATCAGACTGCACGGAACGTGCAGTCTGATCCTTGATCTGCACTGTCCAGTGCTATGTTATTGATTATTAACGAAATGTTTCTTGATCTTGGAGAGGAAATCTATTTTTTAGCCTTTGCGAAAATGACATTCATTCGTCCAGTAGTGAAAGAGTTGAACACACTGACTGGTTTGGTAGAAAGTTTTTATCTCCAGACGAGCTGAATTATTTTTTTGCGCGTAGTCAGGTCAATGTCAAGTTCAAGTGACCTTTTTATTCATCTAGCTTGTATAAATACTCTGCTGGCACTAGTTCTTCATACTTTCTTGGGTACGGGGTAAACCCTGGAGATGGAAGAACACGAATATCAGAGTCGTCGAAAAAATGTGAGTAAAAATGGCATATTTTTACTTAAGAAATTAAATTAAATTTGTTCTCAATTTATCTGTCTTTTATCGCGTTTTATAATAAAATATACTAACGTTCTGCCTTTGAAAAAAATAAAAATATATATTAAAAAAAAAAATAATAATAATAGTAGTATTTTTACTGTTATTATTATTATTAATAATAATAATTATAATTTTAAAATATGCTGGCGTTCTGTCTTTAAAAGAAATAATAATAATAATAAAATAATGATTATAATTTTAAAATATACTGGTGTTCTGTCTTTAAAAGAAATATGATAATAATAATAATAATAATAATAATAATAATAATAATGATGATGATGATGATGATAATAATAATAATAATACTGATGAGGCTAATGATGATGATGATGGTGATGATGATAATGTTTCTGGTTTTTATGGTAGATTATCAAGAATATTTCTTTTTAAAAATGTAATTAACTTTAAAGAACAATATTCGATAACATTAAATTACGAAAAAAAAAAAGATTTAAGCATTCATTGGACAGGCTATTGTTTTTTCAGTTTTCAACATATTTCTCTCTTAATTAATTTATCCATATTTCGAAATTTATTCCATCTGTTAGTGATTTTTTTCCCCCGTTTACCTTGTCTAAATTCTTTTTTTTTTTTTGACTAAACGTAGATAAGAATCTTTCCAATCTAGAAAGTAGATAACAAAAAAATGCGGAAAAATCAGCAAATGTTGTGATCCTAAACTTTTAACCATTTACTCATTAGATACTCATTTTGACGTATCAACAATAGACAGATTTTAAAAAGATTGTGAGACAAGGAGAAATTGCTCGTAACGAGCAATTTCTCCTTTTCCCAAAATGTTTTCCACTCAATCACATACCGGTATTTGTATCCTCATTTGTCCATATTTTTGACGTCATATCTTTGTTTGCTGTTGAAATGGAAGAGCCTCAAATTGGTATATCAGGTAAAGGGTTAAACTTCGTAACTCATAATCATTTAACCTTTAGGCTGCTAAATGCAATTTACTGACCTTTTGCGGACGGTGTAGATCAAGATCAGGCTGCACAGAACGTGCAGTCTGATCTTGGCTCTATACTGTCCGATATGAAGATATTATTTCCCAAAACATAAGTCGGAAAAAGCAATACGTGGGTTTTTACTGTCGAATTTAAAATTTCATTTTTTAGCTTTTTAGCAGGATAAGTGTCCAATTTGGAATATCTATTCACTGTTTTTTGGTGTAAACGTACTCATTTTACATCGATGAGAAACAAGTTCTTACATCTTATATTAATCTCTCTCGATTCTGCTTCCTGGGAACTACACCAGTACTCGCGCCGAATGTGTGGGCCGATGAAAAATCTCAAAGTTGACATCCGATCCCGGGTATCGTAGTCTGGACCTCATAGTTACGAAGCCGGCGCTGTACCGTTTTTCAAACCAGTATTTTAACTCATAAGCTACTATAAAAATACTCGTATATCGGAAAAATTCTACTCAAACGTAAAAATCCAAACATTGCTGTTTCAAAGTTAATTTCACAGGAAAGAAAATGCCTCAGCGGACAGTGTAGAACAAGATCAGACTGCACGTTTCGTGCAGTCTGATCTTGATTTATACTGCCTGCAACCCCCCACCCCCTCCCCCAGTCGCTTTCAGTAGCCCACGGGTTAAAATACTGAACCATTCTAAATGCCAAGCGTACTGACATAGCCATCTTCCGTGGGCTTAGAATCTAGTCCACTGATACGTAGGCTAAGAAAGCGGATGTAAGACCCAAGATCAGACATTATATTCTGTGTGGACTGATTTTGATCTATGTCATCTCCGATAGCCCCTGATGTTGGCCATTCCCGGGGTCAGGTTTCTTTTCTCTTAAAGGTCTAGGACCATTCATATTTTTTGTCCATTTCTATTGCGACTACGGGGGTTAAACGGATTGGTTATGAATGGGTTGTGGGAAAATTCAATTGTACCGGTATTTGAAATACAATCGCTTCGCATTTTTTTAATTATTTCTTTTTCAATATTTTGAATAAGTCAAGCTCCGATAAAAGGGGGATTAATGCATCAACGTCATGCATTATATGAGGATATTTGTTTTTTTTTACGGTGAAAGATCGAAATTTAATCATCGGGTGAACATCATCGGTAATATTTTCACGAGTGGCTGCGCCACTCGTGAAAATATTACCGATGATGTTCACTCGATGATATAACTTTCGATCTTTCGCCGTCAAGAACAAATATTCTATTTATTTTTCATGCTTTCAACCCTTTCTGGTGGAAACTTAATCAAAATCCAGTACAGTTTTTTTTTTTTCGGATATTCGCCGTGGCGTACCCCCACCGCCTTGCAACGCATTACAGTATTACGTCAAGCGCGAGAAATGTAAGGTTTTTAAATGACGTCATATTTCATCTGCCCATAAATTGAAGAGTTAGAATATCAAAATCGGTATTTTCACTGGTCGTAACCATGAAATATCGAAAAATATTTCACAGATATGTTTTGCATGAGATAAACCAAGCAATTCATTACATAATTAGGCATCCATGTAACCCAGTCTGTCTAACAATTTACTCACTGAAGTAGATGGAGAACGATCATTGGATATCTACGAGGGGAGGTCATTAAGTTCGTAGAATTGGGTATTTTTCTATACTATTCAAATTTTCTTTTTTGCAGTATAAACCTATGTCAGTTGAATGATAATAGCCGTTCAGTCAGCTCTTACTTTTTTTAGTTCTTACTTTTTGTTGGAAAACCTATACCCATCGGCAAAAATGGAAAGACAGAAGTCATTCTATAGTAGCATTGGGCTCATTATCGTACGGAAATCTCGCTTCAAGCAAGTGGGATGTCAAATTTCAGAACAGACAGTTCTCTTGGGGCCAGATCTGGACTGTAGTGTATGGTGGGTGATTTAACTACTCGAACTTGCAGTCACGAATAGCCGCTTGTGCAACTCTGGACTCGTGCTCTGAACTCAATATTCTGACTTTTCATTTTTGTCTATGGGTATAGGTTTTCCAACAAAAAGTAAGAGCAAAGACTGCAAAGTGTTGACTGAATGGCTGTTATCATTCAACTGGCAAAGGTTTATACTGCACAAAAATTGAATTGTACAGAAAAATATCGAGTTTTACGAACTTATTGACCTCCCCTCGTAGAACATTTAACGATAGCAAAAAGGTTCGACCCATGTAAGCCTATGCATGATGCACAGGCTTACCTTTTCCTACAATGTTTTCTACCCTTCCCAAGACAAATTTCAATCTTTAAGTTATATTCAGTTTGTCGTCGGTAAATGCTTTCAATTTGGGCAAGTCTAAAATTTATCGTTTGGTAAAGATTATCCTGTACTACATGGCAGTGATGCCTCAAGGGATACAGGTCGAATCTTCGAAGGCGACAAGGGATACAGGTCGAATCTTCGAAGGCGTCAAGGGATACAGGTCGAATCTTCGAAGAATATGACATGCACAGACAACGATATTTCTCGATACATTTTTCAGAAGTCGGCCACGTTCTACGATCTGAACGGAGACGGTCATGAAGGCGAACTCGATAATCCGGCCTTTGTCCATGCGGGAACTCATACCCGATATCCCGGGGCGTTCGCAAATCATCCGCATTCCGGACGACAAAACATAAAACCGTAAGTATAACATTTGGCCTTTCATCATCATCATCATCATCATTTGTTGTTTTATCATCAGAGTGCGCGCAGATAGAATTTTAAACGGTTATGGATGAGTACTTCATAACTACATGGGGACAGGTGCACCCCCCCCCCCCCCCCATCCATGCTTATTTTTAAATTAAGAGTCCCCTGTCAAATCGAATCGAACTACCCTGAAGAGTAAGGCTTTTTTAAAACATTGCTGGTAACACAGGAATTTGACATTCTATAACCAAAATAAATGATAAAATATGAAAAAAAAAAAATCTCCCCTGTATAATATAAACACAAGGAGTGCAACGTCTCGATTGCTGGCGCGAGCACCCGACAGCCTTTCCCAACCAAAATCACCTACGAAACAAACATTGACCATAATCTCCTTCAGCCTAGCGATAGACAACACATTACTGTACCTGCGACATCCGGCGATACCTCAGTAGACATCTTTCAACCGGAGATATCCGTCATGTTTTACAGCTCTATCAGACATTTTGATTTATCCGGGTAGCCATTCGCTGACGTCACAGAAAGTAGCAGGTAGCGTATTTTCGTACTTATTACTAGTATTTTTTTCGTTTTTAAGATACTTATGGACATCACATGATACTACAGAATTTTCTAGAATCTTCAGTATCATTTGATGTCCATAAATGTCTTAAAATCGAAAAAAATTATAGTAATAAGTAATACGAAAATACGCTTCCTTGCACTTCTTCTGACGTCAGCGAATGGCTACCCGGATAAATCAAAATGTCCTGATAGAGCTGTAAAACATGACGGATATCTCCGGTTGAAAGGTGTCTACTGATGTATCGCCGGATGTCGCAGGTACATTAATGTGTTGTCAATCGCTAGGCTGAAGGAGATTATGATCAATGTTTGTTTCGTGGGTGATTTTGGTTGGGAAAGGCTGTCGGGTGCTCGCGCCAGCAATCGATGCGTTGCACTCCTTGTGTTTATATTATATAGGGGGGGATTTTTTTTCCATATTTTATCATTTATTTTGGTTATAGAATGTCAGATTCCTGTGCTGGTAACTAGCATTTTCTGCCGCCTTCCGCAATGTTTTCTATACTTTTTAAAATTCCAAACACAATTTCTACCTTTTGAACTATATTTATCTTAAATTTGTCGTCTGCAAATGCTTTGAATTTTGACAAGTCTTTAGATTTGTTGCCATATACAGAGTCAAAAAGGTATCTGGTGAAGTAACATAATTTTTTACTGGCTAAACCAATTAGTTCAGCCAATCAGAAATGGCGTTACTTTTAAGAACTCAGGAACACAAAAATGGAATTCAAACCTGTCGTTGAGTACGTGCCTTGATCTAAACAACTTTGGAGGACCTCATTACTACCGTATTTACTCTGTAAATATTATTTCAAACTTATATACCGGCAATGGTCGACAGATTGATGTGTCGACCCATCAAGTATATTTTTATTTAAACCTTTATCACATAATTGGGGTTTGAGAAGGAAAGCTCATGAAAACATTGTGGTAACCAGTATTTTCTTCCTTTTCCCCACAATGTTTCTACTCTTTCAAAGATAAAATCTATCGTTACAGCCACATTTAATTCTTTACTAAATGACAAAATTGTAGACTGGTCCAAATTCAAAGTATTTGCAGACGAAAAAGTAAATGTGGCTGAAAAAATGGAAATTTGATTTGGGAAGGGTATGAAACATCGAAGGAGAAAAACGCTAGTTACCAGCACTTTTTACTTTTCCAACAATGTTTTCAAAAGGCTTCTTTCTCAGGGTCATTAAAAGTAAACAGTTTTATTTATCATCTGCAAATGCTTTCAGTTTGGAATAATCTATTTTTTTTCTTGTGGTAAATAGTTAACGATCGCGTTTTTTAATCATATCGAGGAAAAATGTAATTTGGAAACATTATGGGAATCGGGAAAAAAAACTTCTAGGAACCAGCTCGGTCTCCTTCACACATGATGTTTTCTTCTCTTCGTAACAAGGCTCGGCTTATGATTAAAATATACATTGTCGTCTGCAAAATTTTACGCTCTCAGTTTGGACTGGTCTAAAATTTTGTCGTTTTGCAAAGAGGATCAGCAAGGCTAGGCAAATCATTGCACAGCCTGTAACTGTTACTAAAGAAACCCGAGGAAGAAATTGACCCTTACCCCGCTATGTAACTAAAATTAAATTTTCAAATCGATATCAATAACCAAAATATTGCTGTTTCAAAGTTGTGATTTTTGGGAATAATATCTCTTTATCGGACAGTGTAGATCAGAGATCAGACTGCACGTTTTGTGCAGTCTGATCTTGATCTACACTGTCCGCTAAAGCGAGTTTGCGCTTAACAGCAATAGGGTTAAGAAAAGAGCTGTCGCCATTATACAACACTATTATACAGTTTGTAATTTGAATACGTAAAGACAGACTCGGAATTCCGAAATCTGTGGATTTTGTTACCTTGAGAAAAAAAAACACGAAGTCTTCGCTTTTGCATTTCCCGGTGTCATTTTCAGCCCTAACACGTGTATTTCAGTAGAATTTTTTTTTGTGCTCAAAATTTACTCCTTGGAAGTCCTTGTTCTAATTTTAAACATATTTTATTCAATATATTGACATTTACATTTACAATACAAGAAATGATGTGAAAAGGATTGGAACGAAAGCATATTGCTTATATAGTTCCTCTCCCTAAACTGAAACACGTGATATTCCAATAATATCAAATGTCAAAAAAGAAAAGAATTTATTACAAAAGAACAGATAATAGGATTATAAACAAAAGGGCTGTTATCTGAAAAATTAAAAAGAAAAAAGGAAAAGTGATTGGTGATTGAACAGAGCGGCAGCAAAAGATACAAGTTATGCTTATGTATAAAAGTTCGCGACAGTACATTGTCAGAAAAGAAGATCAGCGGATCTAACCTTTAATTGGAATAAAACTAAGAGAATCTCTTGCTTTTATCAATGTAATCATGAACTGCATGGAAGATATGTTCGTTTTCGACAAGGGAGAGTTCGTTGTCTCCATAAAGCACTGTATCAATATTAAAAGCAGATTTAACGCTAATATGTTGTCTGAGTGTTACTCGAATGTTACAATAAAATCTGCATTCAAAGAAGTAGTGTGTATTAGATTCAACTTCCCCGCAACGACAAAGAGGAGAAGTCACAATATTTTTCCAGAAGAGATGTTGTTTTAGATCGCTACAGTTATTTCTAAGTCGAGTATGAATAATTTGCATTTTTCTTTCCCCGTAAAAATAAAGTTTACAAGGAGTGGGTTTGTCTATGTTCAGCAAACGTTTAAACGCCGAGAGAGAGTCAGATTCTCTAGTAGCTTGTGGCAAGGAGTTCCATGCGTTTACAGCTGATGGCAGGAAAGAATTCCTATAAAGGCTGGTTCTACAAAGTATGTTTGCCAAGTCATTAGAATTGCGAAGATTGTACGTTGTGTTACTTCCAATAGTGGACGGAACAAGAGAGCATAGGTAGTTTGGAACTAGACCATTAACCATTTTGAAAAAAAGAATGAGTTTATGTTTGTTTCTGCGATGTCTTAATGTCTCCCAGCCAGATTCTCTAGAAAGGTCTGAAAGAGACACTAATTTGGTGCATCCTGTTACTATCCTGGCTGCCTCGTTTTGGATCTTATCGAGTTCTGCCTTATGGTATTCATACATGTTGTCCCAAACGGTGTCTCCATATTCAAGAATAGGTCTGATGAATGAAAAGTATATAGTCTGCAGAGAAAGGCGATCAAGCAGAAATTTTAAACGGCGTAAAATACCTATTCTATTCCATGCCTTCTCAACAATAGATTTAATTTGTTGGTCCCAGGATCCGTCACAAGATAGACAGATACCGAGGTGTTTATGAAACTGGACCGTCGGAATTGCAATATTTGACATAGTAAGGACTGGGTGATCGGGTTTGTCACGTTTACGAGATATTAACAATGATTTCGATTTCGAAGGATTAAACTTAACCAACCATCTATCCGCCCAGTTGTTTATTTTTTCAATATCCGACTGTAGAATAGCTCCGGATATATTTGGAGTATCGATTTCTATGGAAAGACTAGTATCGTCAGCAAACAAATTGATTACTGATTCAAGGTTGTCCACAATGTCATTTATGTAAACCAAAAACATCAATGGACCTAATACTGACCCCTGTGGAACTCCAGCTCGTACAGGTAATAATTCAGAAGATCCTCCAGGAAGAACCACTTTCTGAGTTCTGTTAGACAGATAATCCCGAAGAAAAGATAAAACTTTACCATCTATACCTGCAGCTTGTAATTTAAAAATGAGACCATTGTGCCACACCTTGTCAAATGCTTTGCTAATATCAAAAAATACCATCCTTATTTCACGACCATTGTCCAAAGCACTACAAATCCTATCATACAAATAAGTCAACTGGTTGACTGTTGAGTCCCCAGGAAGGAATCCAGACTGACATGGCGTGAAAAAGTTATTTCTTTTTAGATGATTGAATATATGTTTGTATAAAATTCTTTCAAGAACCTTCTCCATAGTGTTTAAGAGCGATACAGGTCTATAATTAGATGGTATAGAACGATCACCACTTTTAAATATCGGACACACAAGGGATGTTTTCCAAGCAGATGGAAGTACACACTTATCGAGACAAAGATTATATAATCGACAAAGAGGAAATGAAATTTGGAACGCTGATTCTACCAATATTTTGTTGTTGATGCCATCTGGACCCGATGCCTTTGCAATACAAAGAGTTTGCAATACATCGAAAACCTCTTGGGGCGTTATAGTAATATTATTGATATTTTCACCGAGAAATTGCGGATAGTCACACGGAAGAGTGATTGAAGAATCGTCAATCTCTGATTGACTGCAGAAAAACGAATTCAAAAGATTTGCCTTTTCGTAATCATCTACTGCAAATCTGTCATTAGTAGAGTCAAAAATAGGCGGCAACGTTGACCCTGAACTAGAAGTCGGACTTATAAACGACTTAAGGATTTTCCACCAGTCACGTGAACCTAGATTGCCAGATCTTAATTTAAGTGCCATATTGTTAAAATAATCAATTTTTGCAAGTCGAATATTTGAAATCACTTCATTCCTTAAACGTCTAAATTTCATCCAATGCTGGTCAGAGTCGGTTTTCCTTGCTTTTTTGTAGTATCTTTTTCTCCTGCGAATTTTTCTTTTTATTTCCGACGTTATCCAAGGCTGGTCATGCGGATTTATGGTGACCGTTTTATTTGGAATTGATTGGGATGCCTTTTCGATTAAGATGTCC
Source organism: Tridacna crocea (assembly GCA_943736015.1). Classification (NCBI taxonomy): domain Eukaryota; kingdom Metazoa; phylum Mollusca; class Bivalvia; order Cardiida; family Cardiidae; genus Tridacna; species Tridacna crocea. The sequence continues at coordinate 45,948,076 of OX031065.1, forward strand.
GAAATATTTTGTGTGTATATGTCCGGGTCGTCATCATAAACAGAATTCCAATCAACTTCTAATAAAGTACTTCTAAGCTTACAATAATCACCGTTTTCATACTTCCATATTTTACGTTTATATGAGTTATATTTTGGTTTTAAAAAGTTGAAAACACCAAAAATAGGACAATGGTAACGAACATTCAAATTCAGGCATGGCTCCCCTACTCCTGAAGTTAGAATAGATTCTCTATTTTTCACAAAAAGGAGGTCAATTACTGACATTGAATTTTCAGTGAAATGAGTAGGTTCCTCGATACACTGCGTGAGATTGAAGTGCTTGCAGATAGAATCAGTTTTTCTATAATGAGACTGGTCCATTATATTTAGGTTAAAATCACCCATTATAATGATGTCGGTAATATTCGTATCGACCGCGAGACCGATAGAGTCCTCAAGTAAAGAGGTATACATCGCAGAAGAATTAGGTGGTCGATAAAAGACACCATATAAAACATTTCTACTATTACTAAGTTTTATCTCAACCCAAATACATTCCAAATTGTTTATTTCCAAGTCAAGTCTACGTTTATACGCAATGTTATCTTTGACATATAGAATCACACCACCGTATCTGTCCCGGTCTCTATCTTTACGTTCTGGTGGATGGAAATTTGAGAAAAAAAAGATCGCTAGATGCAACATTACTATGTAACCACGTTTCTGTAAAGGACAGTATGTCGAAGTAAGAGAACTCCGAAATCAAAATATCCAACTTATTAGAAATACTTTGCACGTTATAATGAACTATAGACAAATGGTTGGGGAGATTCAGAAAACTGTAAAGGTCACTGGTACAAAAAGAGGTTGATGAAGTATCTGAATGAGGACCAGGATTTAGATGGACATCACCAGACAAATATAGCAAAGATATTAGCACAGTTAGAATGTATGCGATATCGAGAAATACAAAATTTCTCAAAAGGGAAAAAGAAAATGCAATATTTTGAGAATGTTTCTGGTTGAGCAGTATTCTTGATTTGTTATGAAATTCAATTAGTCGAAACATGGTAGATGAGTGTCTAAAATTCCACTGCAAAGAAAAAAGATACAGGGGAGATAAATGTACTGCAAAAAGAAATGACAGACTTACTATAAAACGAAATGGAAAATTTGGACGATATGTCGGCTTAACGATTTCTATACAATATTTTTCAAGTGATACCATTAAGCAAATAAAGAAACATACAAAAGCACGACATTTGTCCAAAACATTCCAAAACGTTGAACCAGTAAACAATAATTTCGACCCACGGATATATATATCTGTCGTGAATAAGCTGACACTCTGCACAATCACAAGAAAAAAAGGTATCTAGGAAACAAAAATAAAGAAAAAATAAAGGAAAGTCCTTGTTCTCGTAAAGAGTACACCGTGGTTCAGTCGGTAAGTCCTTGGGCTTGTCCGCAGGAAATCTCCAGGTAGAGTCCAGAGCGGGCCGTTGTCTGCGCATGTCATATTCTTCGAAGATTCGATTTATAGAATGCCATCTAGCGGGAGATAATGCAGAGCGGGCGCAATAGCCACGCGACTAAAAGAACGAAAACTTGTATATGCAAGCAAAGCAATGACGCATGTCCCTCGCCTGTTACCCAAGAAACCCGAAAAACCTGTGTATAGATGGTGATGTCGCCATCATTATGGCTTTTAACTCGCGAAAAAAGGGCATTTGCGTGAAGTGTCATCTCGGATCAGCCTGCGTATAGTCCGCGCAGGCATCAGCCTGCACAATCCGCGCAGGCTAATCCGAGACGGCATTGTACGTCTACATCAGATTTTGTGCTGAAGTAGACTTGCACAAAACAGAAAATTAAATTAAAAAGGAAAGTGTCGATTTGGATTAGCCTGCGCAGGCTGATCAAAGACGATATTTAACGTAAATATCCGAATGAAAAATCTTAAAACTGTAATATTATCAGGTATCACCAACTTGATATTGGGTAATTTGTGGATATTTCGCTTTGAAGGAACTTAGTTTTTTTTAAGTCGTTAACCCGCACAAAAATGCGTTATTTCGATTAGAAGAAATAATGATTCAAAAACCAGAATTATTCCCTAAAATTATTTGCTTTCACAAGGGTGTACACCCTGGTTCAGTTGGTCTGTCTGTCTGTCGTTGGATTTGTCCCAAGTAAATCCTCTGGTACAACGAGCGCAATAGCCACGCGAAGGTACGACGGCTGGTATACATACGCAAAGCAACGCACGTCCCTCGCATGTTACCCATTTACCCCGATAAAGTTGTGAATAAATGGCGATATCGCCATGATATATATATAAAAAAAAAACTTACAACTGTAATATCATCTGGTATCACGATATTAGTATTGGGTAATCTGTGTAGTTGTTTTTTTACTTTGAAAAACTTACCTTTCGCTCGTTTTTATTTTGGTTGGTCTTTGATCCGCACTAAAATGCGCATTTTGATAAAAAAAAAACAGTGTTTCAAAAATTAGAATTATTCCTTGAAAATTCTCGCTCTTAAACAGAGCACGCCGTGGTACAGTCGACCAGTCGTTGGATTTCTCCTCAGGAATTCCTCTGGTAGTCCCGAATTGGTCCAATGTTCATGCGAAAGTTTAGGCCTACGCATGCAAATTAGTGTACACCCCTGCTTGTTACACTTGAAACCTGATGAACCTGCCAGTTAGTCGGATGTCGTCATGATGTGAAAATTTCTTAAAACTGTTATACTACCTGGTATCACAAGCTTTTAATAGCGTAATCTATTGGTTTTTTACTTAGGAAAAAAAAGGAGCTCTTTGCACTTTATCCCCTTTCTGTTTCCGTCTCAACACTTTCTACCCAGTATCAAGTTCTGTAACGACTCTCATGTAAAATGCTATTGAAACGGTGTAAAAAAAACTTTAAAAAAGGAAAAAAAGAAATGCTGGTAACCTGCATTTTACCCGTTTCCCACTTTGTTCTTTTTACCCTTTCTGACAAAAAAAAAAAACCTCGATCATTTGTGTATCATTTTATTGGTCGTCTGCAAATGCTTTGAAAAAGGACCGGTCTAAAAGTTGTTTGGTACTATGCTGAAAATGACTATATTGAATAAAATCTTAATGTTTCAAAAATTAAAGTTACTGTTTGAAAATCATTGGTTGTCGTGGTGAAATGGTCCAGTATTTGTATTTGTAATAAAAAACATCGTGGTATTATCCCAAGAGAGGGCGACTGCCACTCGAGAATGCCCTTACGCAAGGCACCGCACAGCCCCACACACTCAGTTACAAGTGAAACCCGCTGAGACGTCAGTGAATAGGGCGTCGTCATGTTACAAGACAGCCTTGAGTTTCTTAACTAATGACACCTAGGTGTTTCATTAAGTACTTCATTGAAATACAAGAAAAAGTTGATGCAAAGCATCAAAGTCGCCGCAAAAAAAAATTGTTTAATGCTTCAAGAAAGCCAGGGCAAGTAAGTAAATGTCAGTTTTCATCAGCAGATTTTTTAACACATTATGAAATTATGTGAATAGTAACCTATATCAAAACTTGTCTTCTGTTACAGTATCTAATACCCTAACACAGCGCTCTCTTAGCTCTTTTCCAAACGACAAATATCAGATTCTTCCAAATTCAAAGAGTTGACAGATGACAATTTAAAAAGCTGCAAAAATGGTGGAAAATTCGCTAGTAGTGGGGAAAAAGTATTTAATAAAGAAGAAATTGCTTATAACGAGCAATTTCTCCTTATCCAACATGTTTTGACAAAAGAATTTGATAACACACATGTGATAACCGGTGTTTGTTTGGGAAAGTGGTGAAAGCAGGGCTAAGTTACTAAAATGTTGCTGTCCTAGGAAAGTATGATTCAAGAGGACGTAAGTTTGCAAGGCATGCTTTCAATTTAAACAAGTCTAAGACTATAGTGTTTGGTGAACAGTGTTCATAAAGAATCATGGTTTTGCATCGCGCTTTATCATTATGAATAACACAGCGAAAAAGTGGCCTCTCTCCAGATTTTTTCCACAAATTAAATTTATGCAGAGCTCGTTGAGAAATAAACAAAGGAGTTCTAAACTATCTTTGTTGTAAAAACTAAACTTAGAAATAAGTAACCAATAATGGTCAGATACAATCATAACCATCATACCCGTTCTTCGGCGGAATTTAGCACAATTTCAGCAATGCACAATTTTAGCAGTGGTCATTCAACAAAAAACACACAAATAGTAGGAAAAACTATCTACAAAATAATCAAAATGATTATTAAACCTGTGTACGAAGGTTGTACGAAACGACCAACTGGGTACGAAATGACCAAAATTGAAAGTATAAGTAGGTACGAAATGACCAAAATCGTACGAAATGACCTAGGTACGAAATTAACAAGGTACGAAATGACTGGAAACCTGTACAGCTTTGACCAATGGAAACAAGGCATTTATCCGGACGAGTCCATTTCTCACGAATAGCGACAATAAAAGAAATAATTAGGCGGTTTTTTGATGTTGTAAGTATTAATAGAACAAAAATAGTATCGTATTGCAATTTCGTAGTTTAAGAATGAATTAAAAAGCCAGTTTAAGGCGAAGTAACGTTAGAAAGATTCCTTGTTAACCTAACACCCCTATAAAAACGAAATTCCCACTATCCATGTCCTAACTCGAAAAACTATTAAAAATATAGTCGCGCGCTTTTGCGCGGCGACTAATGATAGACCGAGCTTCTCTGTACAAGTTATTTAATCTTTGCGAAGATGCCACTGAAATGGTGAAATTTCTATCAGAACTATTTGAAAACATTTTGGGAAAAGGAGAAAATGCTGGTTGACCAGCATTTTCTCCTTTTCCCACCATGTTTTCAAAAGACTTCTTTCCCATGGTCGTTAAAAGAAGGGATTATTTAATAAAAGGTTGTCAGGTTTGTCCTAATTTTGTGATACCTCACACAGCGTGAACATCAAACAAACATTTGCAATCAGACCCCCAAAAAATGCACGATTAAAAGTCGATTACAGACAAGGAAAAAAACTTTGAGAATATGCTTCTCTCTGCACAGACTTTTTTCTTCGTCATACAGAAAAAAATAAATGAAATATTGATCGATTGTATGATATTTAAAGCCGGTGTAATGCAGAAAAATGACCCCCATTACAAAATGACCCTCGGGTCATTTCTCGACGCAGAGGATTGGCCCATGGGTCATTTTTCGACGTAGAAAAATGACCCGGGTCATTATTCTACGTCGAGAAATGACCTATGGGTCATTTTTCGACGTAGAGAAATGACCTATGGGTCATTCCTCTACGTCGAGAAATGACCGTGGGTCATTTTGTAATGGGGGTCATTTCTCTGCATTACATCGGCCTTTTCAACATTTCAGTTATATCGGGGCGGCCGGTGCGTCTATCCATGCGTTCCTAGAGTCTCTCTTACCAGTATTCTGCACAATATTTTTTCCAAGCAACTGGCTGCTTTTCCACATAACCATTGTCAACACAATGGTCAGCCGTGGGAAAGGAATTAATCCTGTTGCAATAACTATCATCAGACCTCGGAAAGAAATTGTCCGTGCCCGGAATCGAACCATCAACCCGTTTTCTCAAGTTCTGCACAGTGGCGACTGAGCTACCGGGGCTCTGCATATTAAATCAAAGTACTGATAGTACTGAAGGCCAGGAAAATGAGGATACGAAACAATACAAGAGGTCATTTTTAATTAATACAAACAGGTAGACGGACAGGGATACAAGCGGACTACACTAAGCCCCTGAAATTCTTGGTTTCAACAGGAAATTTTGAACTGATAAATGAAAGCACCAGCCAGAAACTAATTAAGCCAGAGCTAGGCATGTGCTCACAGTTATGGGGTGCTTGATAATGGCTTAGAATACTTAGTAATTTGTCCTGCTTGTAAACAATCTCAAGTCAAAATTGAACTATTCAATCGGTGCAATACCAACTTTGGTTATATAAATTTTCTGAAAACATGTGAAGTCCTGAATGACGTTATTTTCACATTTTATGAGTCGTCTATTAACAGTAGAATGTTTTTCCCCAAAATTTATCCTAATCAAATGAAAGGTTTCTTTATTGTCAGTAGATTGTATACATGTATTAAAAATGTTTTATCACTATTTTAATTGCCAAATGAACTACCTCTATTTAATTTCCATTGATGACCCACATGAAATTAGTAATCACTTCATGAGATATTATAGGACCAACATATAATTACAATTAAAAACTGAGATTTATAAGCAACTTTTACAGATGATAAATTAAGGTGCTTCATCAGAAGCAAAATTTAACATGGTGTTAGCCGAAAGAGCCTTGAAAAACATGGTGGTTTTGTCTCAAAAATCAGGATGTTCTGTGGACAACACGCTTTTTAAATCAGTCTGGCTGGTGTAACGTAATTTTGAGAGAGAGAGAAAATAGGCTGTTTGAAAGATATTTGTAGCTTGCACTATTCTCCAGTCCCCAGATTTTCAGAATTATCAATATTGAAAGTATCTTGCAGACAACTGAAGTGTTGCTAAAATGATGGTTTTATCAGTGAAATATAGTTCAGTTGGTAGCGAAGTACACTTTAAAGAGTCCACAAGCTCGGTCAATTTCCTATTGAGGATTGATGATAGGTATTGTGATAGGGTACAATTCTCTCTCATCACATACCAAACATACAGGTCTCTGAAATCTAAGTCCTTTGAATCTCTGTAAATAAGTGTTGTTTTTTTTTTCAAAAATCTCCCTTAACCAAAAGACATTTTTTTTCTGGAAAAAAGTTGAAACCAGTTGCAGAAGACAAATCAAATGTTAATAAAAAAGTAACTTCAAATGCTAGAAAATATTGTGGGAAAAGGAGGAAATGCTTTTGTGGAAAAGGGTTTCAATATATAGTAACCAGAGATGTGATTCAATAAAACACACTTTATGGGATCAAACTAGTGACTTCACGATCGACGGCTGGACATGAATCTCGTATTGGGTGATGGAAAATGTGCAAGTAGGAAAGGGCAGGAAAATGTACGAGAGAGAGAGAATGAAAAAAATCTTCATACAATAAATCAAAATAATGGGCATATATGAATATAAAAAATACATTAAATGACAAGCGAACCACTACAGAAAAAAAATATTTATTTGGTTTCAAATCAAAGTCAATCAAATACATATTTTAAGAATCACACAGGTGTAATCTATTTGTGACAGGTGTAAAAGGTTTGAAATACATCCTATCAGTGTGAAATAGGCAGTTATAAACAACGGCAAAACTACCAAATAACTGTTGGATAAAGGTAACTAATACACATAATGTACGTACTTAAGACAACGAAGTTTCAAAAATAATTTTTATAGATAACTTGAATAACGATATGGATGAAATTTGATGGTCGGATCGATTTCTCTAAAATTTTATTTGGGGACGATTTCACCAGATTTCTCCGGGGAATTCGTCTACAAGCAGTTTCGGGACGATTTTTCCAGGGGCCGATTTCTCCAGCAGTCGGAAATTGCTATCACAACAGCGGGTGTTATGCAGAGAAGTGGACACACTAGCAAGAAATAGTTGATTTTTGTCGGTGTAGAAAGCACCATAGTCAAAGTACCCTAGATTTAGTCGATATATACATAAGAAAAAGTGATAAACGTAACACGGGCCAATATTCTATATGTATATGTAGTTTGCTTTATTTACAATCGCATTTCAGCGGAGACGCGTTTTGTGACACATATCTGTAACACAACGTTATAGATATTAACCGTATGGGAATACACAACTGCCGGATAAAGCTAAGTTTATTAGGTTACCCCTTTATTAGGTCAATGTTAATGACGAAAACGGGATAAAAAACACACACTCGTCAGTTATTTAAGGGTCGTAATACATGTTGTTATGTACATACCCAGTTATTCTTAGCGTTGTTCATGTGTGTATCTATTTTTGAATGGTTTTCCCCTGTTGCTATTTTTAGAACTGAACTCTCTCTTGTAGAATATTGTGCTGGAAGTTTCCAGGCCTTTATACAATCTGATTACTAAGAATTATGCAACTGATTTTAACATGAATTTTCTGGAAGTTTCCCTGTTATTATAAAAGGAAAAGCTTTTTACATCTCAGTGTTCACTAGTTAATACATGATTGCCAGACTACAGTGGGGATTATCTTGTGTTTGTGTCATAATTAGTGCCTGGATTACATTCAGTTTGGATTTGGATCAGACTAGACTAAAGTGAGGATTACTTTGTGTGCTTGGATTACATTCAGTTTGGATCAGGATCAGATTGGAATTAAGACTGGAATAGTTTGTCTTCCGAATTTAACGTCTAAGGTATTGTTTTGTACTATTGTAATATTGTCACTGTTTATTTGATATTTTTGTTAATAAATTCTGTTAATTGTTATCGTTTGTTGCTGGCTTCTTCTTTCTAGTTACGCCTGACTCGTAACAGAAATTGGGGGCTCGTCCGGGATTGGAAACTAGACTAACGCATTCGTTTTCCTTTTGGGATTAACCATCGATTGGAAAATAAGACTAACGCATTCGTTTACTAATCAGTAATTATAATACAATTTTGTACTTGAATCCAGCAACAAACAAACATGTCTTTTGACTTAGATAAATTTACGGCTGAACCGTCTGTGGAGTTATTGAATTTAGGTAAAAAGACTGATTTGCTTAATCTTGCTAAACACTATAAATTGTCTGAAGTAAAATCTTCAATGCGTAAACATGAAATTAAGAACATTTTGGTACAATATTTTGTTGATGAGGAGATTTTTAATGAAAATGCTCTTTCCCTGATAGTTGACGTTCAGTCAGTTTCAAGTTTGAAAGAACTTGAATTAAAACTTCAGATCAGACAGTTAGAAATAGAAAGAGAAAGGGAAAGACAGAGAGAAGAAAGAGTAGAGAGAGAGAAGGAAAGAGAAAGAGAAAGGGAGAGAGAAGAAAGAGAAAGGGAAGAGAGGGAGAAGGAGAGAGAATTTCAATTAAGAATGAGGGAAATAGAAATGCAAGAAAGAGCAAATCAGCCCAAGCAAAAGATTGAATACAATTTCGATGTTACAAAACATATTAGGCTTGTTCCTCCATTTCAAGAAAAAGAAGTTGATAAATACTTCCTACACTTTGAAAAAGTTGCAGAAAACTTAAATTGGCCAAGAGAGCACTGGACTTTGCTTCTGCAAAGTGTTTTGATAGGCAAAGCTCGTGAAATTTATACACAACTAGGTGTTGAACAATGTCATCATTATGAGACTGTAAAAGAACTTATTCTCAAAGGTTATGAGCTGGTCCCAGAAGCATATAGACAAAAATTTAGAAATTGTAAAAAAGATTCTAACCAGACTCATGTTGAATTTGCTAGAAACAAAGAACAGTTATTTGATAGATGGTGCTGTTCTAAGAAAATAGACCAAAATTATGATAAACTAAGACAACTTATGTTAGTTGAAGAATTCAAACGTTGTATTCAATTTGATGTTAAGACATTCTTAGACGAAAAACAAGTTGAAACTTTAGAAGAAGCAGCTCGTCTGGCTGATAATTACTATCTTACACATAAAGTTTCTTTTATTGCTAAAGCAAAACCTACTTCCTCACATCCCCAAAATAAATTTACGTCTGGTAATTCATCTGGCATGCCCAGTCAATCCAATACACCCAAACCCAATTCTACTAGTGAAACCAAAAGTCAATATCCCTTATCTCGACCCACTTGTAACTATTGTAAGAAACCTGGTCACCTTGTTTCTGAATGTTTGAAATTAAAAAGGAAGTTAGAAAGTGATGAAGCCAAACCAACAGGGCTCACCACTCTTAGACCAAGGCCACAGTCTTCTATTAAAACCAATACAATTGACATAGTCACAAAACCCAAGTCTGATTCTACTATGGAGATTTTTGAACCATTTATGTTGAATGGTTTTGTATCACTTTCAGGTGATAATTGCCCACCTACCCCTATTAAAATTTTAAGAGACACAGGAGCTTCTCAATCTCTTATTTTAGCAGATATACTGCCTTTTTCTGAGAAGACTTCTTCCGGTACTAGTGTCCTTATTCAGGGTGTAGAGTGTGGAACTGTTAATATCCCTCTCCATCATGTTAATTTGTCATCAGATTTGGTTACTGGGCCTGTGGTTATTGGTATTAAACCTTCCTTACCATTTAAAGGTGTCCATTTACTGCTAGGCAATGACTTAGCTGGAGATAAGGTTGTGGTTAATCCACTTGTAACTGACACATCAAATATAGGTCAAACAGATGACCCTATCGAGCAGGAAATTCCTGACTTGTATCCTTCTTGTGCAGTTACCCGAGCTATGGCTAAAAAGGCCATTTTGAAAAACTCAAACTCTGACATTGACTTGACGGATACTTTTATCGGTCAATATTTCAATAATGAGATTAAAAAGTCTCTTGATCCCAGTTTGTCTGATACTCAGACAGACTCGTCAATGTCTCGTCATTCTCCACCAAGGTCTATTGACCAAGGTCACGACACCCTGTCAAAGTCACAGCTTATCCAGGAACAACAAACTGATCCTGAGATTTCAAAATTAATTTTTAGGGCTTTACCTGAAGATGAAATTTCACAGGTCCCAATGTGTTACTATATAAAGAATGGGATTCTTATGAGAAAATGGCGACCATTTGATGTCCCAGCTGATGATGAATGGGCTGTTTACCACCAAATTGTGGTTCCAAAGTCATATCGTCATGAAATACTAAGTATAGCCCATGAAAGTCCTATGTCAGGTCATCTAGGTATAAACAAGACCTATCACAAAATTATTAATCATTTTTATTGGCCTGGTCTCAAATCAGATGTCTCTAAATATTGTAAAACTTGCCATACATGTCAAATGGTAGGTAAACCCAACCAAACCATTCCCAAAGCTCAATTACAACCTATTCCTGCTTTTGATGAACCTTTCAGTAGGATACTTATAGATTGTGTTGGTCCTTTACCTCGAACCAAGTCAGGAAATGAGTATCTCTTAACAATTATGTGTACTTCTACACGTTTTCCTGAAGCTATTCCTTTAAGGAACATCAAAACAAAGTCAATAGTCAAAGCTCTTATAAAATTTTTCACATTTGTTGGTCTTCCAAAATCAGTTCAGTCTGATCAAGGGTCAAATTTTATGTCTGGTATATTCCAACAGGTTATGCATGAATTAGGAATCAAGCAATATAGGTCATCCGCCTATCACCCTGAAAGTCAAGGTGCTTTAGAAAGATTTCATCAGACATTAAAAAATATGATAAGGTCATATTGCTTTGACACTGAAAAAGATTGGGATGAGGGCATCCATTTGTTACTATTTGCAGCCAGAGAATCTGTACAAGAATCTCTTGGTTTCAGTCCTTTTGAATTAGTTTTTGGCCATTCTGTTCGTGGACCTTTAAAACTTTTGAAAGAGAAATTTCTCTCAAATGATGAAACACCCTTGAATTTACTACAGTATGTTTCTGACTTCAGAAATAGACTGTCTAGGGCATGTGAGGTTGCTAGGTCTAATCTTAAAACGTCTCAGGGCAAAATGAAAGCAAGATATGACAACCATGTTATAGATAGAAAATTTAAACCAGGTGACAAAGTCCTTGCTCTTTTGCCAATACCTGGCAGACCTTTACAGGCAAGATATTTTGGACCCTATACTATTGACAAGAAAACAAGTGATTTAAACTATATAATTAATACTCCAGGAAGGCGTAAAAACAAACAAATGTGTCATGTAAATATGTTAAAAGAAAACTTTGACAGAGATAGCTCTATTTCAAAACCAATTACAGTTGTAAACACTGTCCCACAAGAATCAAGTGTATTTGAAATTGAAGTAAATTCGGACTTTATTGATAAATCTGATCCTGGTCCACCTAAACTTGAGAATTCTGATATTTTGAGAAACCTCGACAACAAACTTTCTCACTTGGAACCATCGCAGCAGGAAGAGCTGAAACAGTTGATACATGAATATGAACATTTATTTCCTGATATCCCCACAAGAACAGATAAAATCTATCATGATGTCATTGTGGAAGATTCTAAACCAATAAAGCAACATCCATATAGGATGAATCCTTTGAGACAGAAATACCTCCAGGATGAAGTAAAATACTTACTGGAAAATGACTTTATTGAACCTAGCCAGAGTAATTACAGTTCACCATGTATATTAGTACCTAAATCAAACGGAACTTATAGAATGTGTACTGACTATCGTAAGGTGAACTCTGTGACAAAAACAGACTCTTTTCCAATACCAAGAATTGATGACTGTATTGACAAAGTTGGAAATTCTAAATATGTCACCAAATTCGACCTGCTAAAAGGATTCTGGCAAGTTCCACTGACTGATAGAGCAAAAGAAGTATCAGCCTTTGCTACTCCAAACGGTCTGTACCAGTACAAAGTTATGCCGTTTGGGATGAAAAATTCTCCTGCAACGTTTCAGCGACTTGTAAACAACGTTATATGTGGATTAGATGGTTGTGATGCATATATTGACGACGTCATCATCTACTCAGACAGTTGGAGTGACCACCTTCAAAGAATCAGGAAGTTCTTCGACAGACTCAGTAAAGCGAAACTGACTGTGAATCTTTCAAAAACTGAATTTTGTCATGCTACTGTAACATTTCTAGGACATCTTGTGGAACAGGGTCAAGTTAAACCTTTAGAAGCTAAGGTCAATGCTATCTCTGAGTTTCCTGTGCCTAAATGTAAAAGACAGCTGATGCGATTTCTTGGTATGGCTGGCTACTATAGGAAATTCTGTAAAAATTTCTCGGGTATTGCTGAACCTTTAACAAATTTACTTAAGAAAAGCACAAAGTTCAAATGGAATGACAAATGTCAAGATGCATTTGATCGTCTGAAAGCCATACTAAAAAGCGCACCAGTTCTCTTGGCACCTGATTTTGACAAATGTTTCAAATTAGCTGTTGATGCAAGTGATGTTGGTATTGGTGCTGTTCTTTTACAAGAAGATAATAATGGTATTGATCACCCAGTTTGTTACTTTTCTAAGAAATTTAACAAACATCAGAAAAATTACTCTACCATAGAAAAAGAGTGTCTTGCCTTAATTCTGGCAATCCAGCAGTTTGAAGTTTATTTAACCTCTTCAACTTCACCAATTGTTGTATTCAGTGATCATAACCCTTTAAGTTTTCTACACAAACTTAAGAATAAGAATCAAAGATTACTGAGGTGGAGTTTATTGCTTCAAGAGTTTAATCTTGACATAAGACACATAAAAGGGAAAGATAACATTATACCAGATGCTCTTTCAAGAGTTTGAAATTCCAATAGTTATTTTCCCTATATCATGTTTAAACTGAATTTTTAAATTGTACTTTCATTACCTGGATTATTTTCATTAGTTTGAAATAATTATTATTTGAGTTTGTCATTTCCTATGTATACTTCAGTTAAAGTGTTATATACATGTATATAAATAATATTGCAAAAAAGAAAGATTTATTTCATAAACCTTTCTTTTTCTTTTCAAGGGGGGAAGTGTTATGTACATACCCAGTTATTCTTAGCGTTGTTCATGTGTGTATCTATTTTTGAATGGTTTTCCCCTGTTGCTATTTTTAGAACTGAACTCTCTCTTGTAGAATATTGTGCTGGAAGTTTCCAGGCCTTTATACAATCTGATTACTAAGAATTATGCAACTGATTTTAACATGAATTTTCTGGAAGTTTCCCTGTTATTATAAAAGGAAAAGCTTTTTACATCTCAGTGTTCACTAGTTAATACATGATTGCCAGACTACAGTGGGGATTATCTTGTGTTTGTGTCATAATTAGTGCCTGGATTACATTCAGTTTGGATTTGGATCAGACTAGACTAAAGTGAGGATTACTTTGTGTGCTTGGATTACATTCAGTTTGGATCAGGATCAGATTGGAATTAAGACTGGAATAGTTTGTCTTCTGAATTTAACGTCTAAGGTATTGTTTTGTACTATTGTAATATTGTCACTGTTTATTTGATATTTTTGTTAATAAATTCTGTTAATTGTTATCGTTTGTTGCTGGCTTCTTCTTTCTAGTTACGCCTGACTCGTAACAATGTACCCTTGCAATTCCATGGCATTTTGCAGATGAAAGCTTTGAGGGAAATTAGTTGTTTTGGCGGACTCAGTAATATCGAGTGGACACACCGTTCAACATTTTGTCTGAAAGTAGTCCGGAGAAGGCAGCTTACGATCCCTATAGGCAAGGGAATCCCTTGAGAGGGATTCCCTGGCCTAAAAAATTGTGGCGCAGTAACTACTCGTTAAGAACAGTTTCACGTTTGTCACAATATTTTCACTCATCTTTTGTGTTTTAACCCTTTACCACACAATGACGACTTTTAACGACCCTGATGAAGAAGCCTTTTAAAAAACATTGTGGGAAAAGGAGAAAATGCTGCTAACCAGCCATCCCCAACTTTCAGCTGCAGGTCGAGCAAGAGTTACTCTCCTTGGAACTTATCGATTATCTGGTCCGAAAGGATTTCCGATAACAGTCTGTCATATAGGATTCAGAAGGAAAAATTTTTTGATCGACTAAAACACATTTTTCTTCTAAAATGATTAAAATCTATAACGTCTTGAAGTATTCTGTAATATCTCTACTTTACTTCAATATAATTTTAATTCCTGTAGCAAAATGGGAAGTTGCGTCCATTTTGATTTAAAGTTACTGACCCATTCTCCTTCTTATTTCTATAGAAAGGTTTAAGAAATTTGCTCTTGCGCCGTTTTTGACGCTAAATAACATAAAAATGAATTGCGAGAAAAAAATCTATAACGTCTTGAAGTATTCTATGTTTTGTTGTAATTATGATCAAAGTATTCGTTTACATTTGTTAAATTGAGATCTTGCGTCCATTTTAGTTTAAAAACGACACTATCGTTAATTTTTGTATAAAAAATGCTGTATCGAGCAAAGTGAGATTTTAAGACTGGGTGAAACGATTTAGAAACGGATAAAGGGAAGATAAGAACTGATGACATAATAACCTTGTCTGTATTGTTTTGTTAAACCTGGATCCTGTTTTTACACATTGTCCAAATATATAATGACTGTATTTATCATTTTAATACATGTACGTGTATATAATTTGCATCAGTGAAAACTTTTAAGAGATTTGCAAAAACCATTATCTTCCCAGTATCGTCTTTTTTAATTCTTTCTCGGTAAATAATTTCAATTTAGTTAGCATAAATTTCTTTAAATTGCATTTTTATTTCTTTTTTCTTTTTAGTCTTTATTTCTAAAAAAGATTGAATTTGTTGTACTATTGGATCATTATAATAATTATGCAGTCAATAGACCAGTAACAAACTGTACAAAACAAGCAGTCTGATCCTGGGCCGAATCGGTTTTATTTTATGTGTCAAAATTCTTTTGGCTTCAAAAAATTGACGTATCAATATCAATATATGACTGAAATCAGCAGAAAACAATTTGCGTTTTGGGAGTATTGATGGGGGTATTGATGTGACCCGTACAGCACACTCCTGAATTTCAACGGTCCTGCATAAAACCTTTTGTAAACATTGTGAGAAAAGGAGAAATACCAATATCCAGTATTGATTCCTTTTCCTACAATGTTTTCTACTCTTTTAAAATGAAGAATATCAATTTAGCTACATTTGATTTATTTTCTGAAATTGCTTTTTTTCTAAGTTGGTGAAGTTAAGAAGTTCTCCATATGGGAAAAGGTTTTAAATTATTGACTTTTGAAAACACATGAGAGGGAGAAAATACATGTGATCTGATTGAAAATAGCGAGGAAATTTGAATATGTGAGCTGTCGCCATAAAATACTTTTGAAAATGCATTAATCATCACACATTTGCAAGTAAAAAGCTAAAGAGAGAAGGCGGCAAATTGGACTTCCTTATACAAGATCTTGTTAAACTTGACTTTAAATCCTTATGAATAATCTCGTAAAAAATTCTGATCTTAGTTTAAACATTTAGTTTTAATTTATTCAATATACTAACATCATTCATTTACAACAACATGTATTGCGAAAAGGATTGAAATGAAAGCATCAAAGCTTATATAGTTCCTCTCCCTAAAGAAGTCTGATTTTTTTGTGATAAATGTACTTTCTTTCCGATTACCCCGTATAAATGTATCAATATATACCATTAGTAACACCAATCAAGATACCCGATAGGCGTCTTATCTAACAGTGAGACTCGGTCATCATAGGTGAACTCCGGCACAATGCAAACGATCAGGGAAAAAGAAAGAAAATACGATAGTTGCTTTAAAAAAGTGTAAAAAGGGCTAAAAATGTATTTTCTAAATAACTGAAAACTACGCCATATTAAAGAACAATAAAGAAGCTTTCTGACTTCCCTGAAGATAATTTTGATTTTCCAACAATATTGTGCAGGCTGATTTATGTTTACCGTGTGCTCACAAAACCACTGACTTTTTTTAAAAAATGACGAAATTATTTTAAAAGGAACTGACCTATTGAACATAAAGGTTAAAAAATACAATTTGCATACGGTTGGTTTGTTTATGATAGATCAGACGATACCAGTGTGGTCTGATCTACCAACACACTTTTCCCCAGCCTAATATACATGTATGAGTACGTACATGTATTTGTGACGACGCTATGCAAAACAATTACAATAAAATGCCGTTTACTGACTATGTAATAGCTCTATGCTACAGGTTGGAAATTAATGTTTTCAAAAACATTGTAACAAGAGAAGCCTCTTCATAATATCCTTAACTTTGTGGGTAGCTTTTCAGAAATATATCCTACCGAAGTATTTTACTATTGTACCATTTTTGTTGATAAATCAATAAAAATATCAGAGATTGAATTGAAAATTATGATGAAAAAATCAGAGATAAAATTCCAAAGATGCAGTAAACATATGTGCTGTTACATTTCGAGCGTTCGTGTCGCGCTCCTCCCCCGGCTTTAGTCTCATCATAAGAAACTTGTACTGCGGATATTTTTCTCTTTTTTTAAACTCTTCAGGAACTGGCAATGTATGACTCTCCCAGTATTTAAAGCAGTTGTAGACAACACAATAAATATGGCTCATATTATTCAATTTGTATCAATTAAGGCATGACAACATTGCTTGAAAAAGAGCAAATGCTGGTCAAAAGCATTTCTATAGCTGACCATAATTTTTCAAACGCGTGCTTTCGGTAAAATTTGAGGTAGATCAAATTGTAAGACCTGAAAGGAAAACAAATCCTACAAGTTTTGGTACCCCAGTAATTTACAACCCCAGATATCCCGCAGAGTTGTTTTCCAATAAATTGAAACCCTCTACACTCGAAGCGCGAAATTCGGGTTATAAGTGCAAAGGGTTTGCAGAGATCGCCAGTCAATTTATCAATCCATATGTGATCGATTTCACGGCCAAAAGGGATCAAACTCTCATAATTTAATTGTCTTACATAGCGGTCAAATAACAGTTACCGGGTTTGATTTGCATGAAAAAGTTGGCCATGTTTTCTCCTTTTCCAACAAAGTTTGCTACCCTATCAAAGAAAAATTGCATCACATGAGTCACTATGAAATTGTCATCTGCAAATGCTTTCAATTTGGATTGGTCTCAAATTTTTGCTGTGTGGTAAATCGTTAAACCTGAATTTGGGTTGGTTTGGCCTATTTTTCAATGATTTTACAGAAATTGTCAATAGACATATTTTTTATTTTACTTTTCTGCAGGTGATAAGTGAATCGCCATTATTAGTCATTTGTTTCATTATCACAATATTCTATATTTTTTTTTTTCAAGATCAGACTGCGCAGTCTTTGGTGTCTTAATCTACACCACTCATTTCCATCATTTTACTCTTTACCCAATAAAGCATTTCTATGGTATCTCTAACTGACCCTAAGTAACAGCAAGGGTGAAGCCGTTTCTTTTGTGTATATGACACCTTTTGATAGTGTAGAAAACATTGTGGGAAAAGGTGAAATTGCTCGTCACGAGCAATTTCACATTTTCCCACAATGTTTTCCAAAGGCTCCTACAAGCAATGCGTAGAAATGAGTATCTATGGAGTAAAGGGTTTACTCTTTACCAAACGACAAAATTTTAGACTGGTCCAAATCGAAGGCACATGCAGACGACAAAATAAACATACTTCAAAAACTGAAATTTGTTTCCAGCAGGATAGAAAACATTGTGGGGAGAAAAGAGAAAATGCTCGTTACCAGCATTTTCTCTTTTTCCCACAATTTTTTCAAAAGCCTTCTTTATAAGGGTCATTAAAAGGCGTGATTGTGTGGTAATGGTTTAACTGTTAATAAACAATCCTGTATTTTAGGGATCCTGGGAAAAAAATCAACCTTTGTAAAACATTGTGGGAAACGGAGAAAATGCTGGTAACCAGCATTTTCTCCGTTTCCCACAATTTTTTCTGCCTTTTAAAGATAGAAATTATTTTCTTAGTACATTTGATATTTCTGTAAACGTTTTTTCAATTTTGCTGAGTCTGAAATTTTGCGGGTCTTTTTTTTGTAAAAAAGTTGAATATTCTATGGGTGAAGCAAGGGTTAAGATAAGACACACAATCCGTGCTGCTTTGTACAGGTTATCTGATCTATATCACGTTGACAGGTTAATTAAATCTTGTTTATTTAATCCTCTACCAGGCGACAAAATTTAAAACCAGTCTTAAATGAAAGCATGTGCAAACGGCAAATGAAACGAATGCTGAAGAGATTTTTATTTCCCATGAAAGGGTAGAAAACATTGCGGGAAAAGAAGAAAAATGCTTGTTTCCCATCATTTCATCTTTTCTCACGAGGTTTTTAAATAGACTTTTTCCTATCTATAGAGGCTCGTTAAACTTGGGATTGTGTCGCAAAGGGTTTACATTCTATGCTTGTGTATCAAATTTCACATAAATATTCTTCACAAACTGAAGACGGCTACATTTAAATTAACCTATTTCTGTTTGTAACTCTTTACCAAACGACAAAACTTAAGACTGGTCCAGATTGAAAGCACTTGCAGGCGACAAAGTAAACGTAACTCAAAATTTAAAATTTCCTTCCAACAGGATAGAAAACATTGTAGGAAAAGGAGAAAATGCTGGTTACCAGCATTTTCTCCTTTTCCCACAATGTTTTCAAAGGGGCTTCTATCTCAGAGTCGTAAAAACTAGGGATTGTTTGGTAAAGGGTCAATTAAGAAATTCTCAACAAATACGACCAGGGGCCCGTATTCACCAACCATTCTTTAGAACGTTCTTTGTCTTATTCTTCAA
Organism: Tridacna crocea; assembly: GCA_943736015.1. Lineage (NCBI taxonomy): Eukaryota > Metazoa > Mollusca > Bivalvia > Cardiida > Cardiidae > Tridacna > Tridacna crocea. The sequence goes on from OX031065.1 coordinate 45,967,358, forward strand.
GAATTTCTGGCATTGAAAGTAACAGAGCTTCTGATTGGCTAAATCATATGGTTTAGCCAATCAGAAGTTCTGTTACTTTCACATTGACGAAATTCTGAAGAATAAGACTAAGAATATTCTTAAGAGTGGTTGGTGAATACGGGCCCTGGGTCTATATTCATCAACGATTCTTAAGAACTTTCTTTATCAATGTGAAAGAAAAGAACTTCTGATTGGTTTAGCCAATCAGAAGTTCCGTTACCTTCACAGTCAGGAAATCTTGAATAATAAGACGAAGAACGTTTTTAAGAATGGTAGGTGATTACAGACCCTGGTTACAGGCATTTCTTTCCTTTCCCACAAATATTATCGAAAGCTTGTCTCCGTCAGAGGTGTTAAAACTCGGAATTGAGAGGTTAATCATATAAGCATTTAAATTTTTATAAACGTTTTTTTTTTCAAACAATTTTTATATACAATCATATTTTGTACCAGTTTATGTTGCAAACTGGAAGCTGCTTCGTTCATAATTATATAGATCTATGATAGTTTCCACATGTAAGAATTTTGCTACATTCTATATCGGATTCGAGCATTTTAAAGTTTTCCAATTATGCTTTAAAAAAATCTTCGCCAAGGTCGTTGAAGCTTGAAATTACTAGTATGTCATGATGGGTTGAAATTCAATGTTTGTATCTTGCGTCTCATTAATAAACATCACAAACTGGTGACTGGTACATTTAGATTAAGCCAATGCCGCCTCATTATCTCCCGCTAGATGGCATTCTACAAATACACGTCTATCTAATTTTGGCATCCTGGGTACAGAAGCGAACTAATTTTTCATAACAACAGCCGTTTCTATGAATTTCAAAATGAAATAAACCTTTACTCAATAAGACGCCATTTGGTGCGACTCATGTAGTTACAGTCAGCTTGCATGTAACCTATGCATCGACCATTTATTAAAACAGATCGTACATGCTTTGGTAATAGGCTGATCGCTCCGATATAATATCTAAAGGATATTTGTATTTTTCGGTGAAAGATCGAAATTTATTTCATCGAGTGGACACCATCGGTAATATTTTCACGAGTGGCGCAGCCACTCGTGAAAATATTACCGATGGTGTTCACGAGATGAAATAAATTTCGATGCCACGAGTGAAAATATTACCGATGGTGTTCACGAGATGAAATAAATTTCGATCTTTCACCGAAAAAAACAAATATCCTATTTATTTCATGCTTTTTACCCTTTCTGGGAGGAGCTTTATCAAAATTCAGTGCAAGTCTTTTCCCTTATTCCCCGTGGCGTACCCCTCCCGCATAGCAACGTTACGTCAAGCGCGAGAAATGTAAGGTACATCTTTCCCATCTGGTTGTTAGGCACGCGCAATTTACCTAGGCAACAAGAACGTGAAAATCGGTATTTTCACTGGTGGTACCAGAGTAAGATCGAATAATATTTTCACTGCTATTTCTTGATATCCTACCGGAAAGCATGGAATAAATAAGCCCTACTTTTCCCTGATATTCGGGGGATGAGTGATACGTCATAGCAGACAGGTCGAATCTTCGAAGAATACGATATGCGTAGACAACGATTGCCACCTCTACCAATTTCACAACGTCACGACCTCAAAAACATTCACTGCAAGAGTTGGTTCGTAAAACTCGACAAAAAAAAAAACAAGCCATGCTCGATGAAAATGGGATATAATGCATTGTGAAAAAAGTATCGACCCGCAGCAATCTCCGAGCAGAGTTGTCGTTCGTTACTCTCACCATACATCTCTGCAATGGGCTAAATGACATAAATCTTGTCAAACCGAGGAAAACATGTTTTGTTACTGTTTAACTGTTTCATGTGTAACATTGTAAAATAGACAAAGGAAATATGATTCTGGGTGCATTATAAGTGTATTCAAACTGATGAATTTACCTGTATAGAATTGTATTTAAACTGAGGCGTTGCCATGCATGAAGGAGTGATCTCTCGTAACAACAGAACAGAACAGTAATTTTATATTGACTTTTAGCGCAAAGGCTTATAGTCACAAATACATACATATATGCATGTTATGAAATGACGAGCGAGTTTCATGAAGAAAATAAAATAAACAGTAAAAACACAATAATAAAATATAGTTACGGAAGTGAGAGAGGCTAAAAAGTAATTATTTTATCCTGGAATCACTTATTCTGTCTGGATTTAAAGGCATGTTGATAATATGAAGTTAACTGTATCAAGGTTCTTTTATTGTTACTATCGAGTAATTCAATGAATTTATACATACTGGGATGTTTAGAATATTACTTTGAAATATGTCTTGACCTTAGAGCGTTGTAGAAGGGACAAATCAGTGTAAAATGGAATTCATCCTCAATACCTCGAAGGTTACATAGCTCACAGAATCTTTCATTTCGATTTATGCCAACGAGGAGTATATATTATCTGCGATTACATTCTATAAGATGACAAAAATTCAGACTCTTTCATATTTAACCATTTATCACACAATCCCGAGACCCTGAGGAAATAGTCTTTTAAAAACCTTGTGGGAAAAGAAGAAAATGCTGGTAACCAGCATTTTCTCTTTTTCCCACAAGGTTTTCTTTTTTTTCATTTTCACAGACAGTTGCCATCATTTTAGACACACTTTATTTGTCGTCTACAAATGCTTTCAAATTGAATAAGTCGAATTTTATTATTTGGTTAAGGGTTAAATTCTTAAATAATGCAGTAAAATTCTTTTGAAAACACTGTGGGAAAAGGAGAAATTGCTCGTAACGAGCAATTTCTCCTTTTCCCACAGTGTTTTCTACCCTTTTTGAGAACTTTCTGTCATTTCCTCCAAATCTAAAATTGTCGTCTGCAAACTCTTTTGGTTTGGAAGAGTCCAAAATTTGTCGTTTGGGAAAAGGTTAAAGCATAATAAAAGCAATATATTTCAACATGGTTAGCTGTTGCAAAAGTTTTCTCGGGATTATTTTTACGATCGTTTTATTTTCAGGGACTCAGAACAACGTGGGGACAAGGAAGCAGCGAACAGACGGGCTAAAAAAGCGATCGCCGTCATTGTGGTGATCCTGGTTCTCGGAGTGGCTGGTGCCATAATCGGCGTTGTTCTGACGTACGGTACGTACGGTTGTGTGTGTGTATGTGTGTGTGTGTGGGGGGGGGGGGATAAATACGGTTGTCAATTTGCTCCCTGAAGGGTCGGGATGCTGCACGTGCAGTTTTGCAGGTTTGAAATACAGTATTTAGGCTTTTGTGGGATTAGGTTATGGTTGTGGGGCAATAGGCACTAGAAGGTATATAAAATATTTGTTTCACACAAAACAGTATGTCTGAAATCGGAAAAAAATCGGAGTCTGGCAATGCGCGTTGCACGGGTTCCTATGGTTACGCATATACTTTGTTACAAATGTTTTAGAACTACATTTTTTTTACATTAAGTTGACAATACATTCATTCTGTGATAGACAAGGGTTTAGCTCTAAATACAAAAAAAAATGTTGTTGGTTTTTTTTTTTCTTACAACAAAATTCCACGAATTTATCGAACAGCCCTCGTATAGCCGGATCTGGTATATACACTGTCCATATACACTGTCCATACACTGTCTTATAGATTATAAGACATAGCCACGTGATATGTGCAGCTTGATCTTAATCTATACCGATTCAAAAAGAAACAATTCCACCCGCAGCTCTTAAAGTGTTTAAGACACATGTCTTTGTATGTGAAAACTGGACGATTAAATTTAGTTACTTTTTTGTCATTTGAAATTTTCTCGAGATCATGTGTCAACGAAAGGTAGTTTTCTGGTCTAATTTTATGCAAATTTAAAGCTTTGTTAAGGGAAGGGTACCCTAACGGTATTCGTTCATCGCACAGATCGTAAAGATTCGGCTAAGACTCGGGTAATCCGTAATCAATCCGAGGAACCGGTGTAATACAGAGAAATGACCCCATTACAAAAATGGCCCATGGCTTATTTCTCTACGTAGAGGAATGACTCGGGTCATTATTTTACGTAGAGAAAAGTCTCTACGGTTCATTTCTCTACGTAGAATAATGACCTGGGTCACTTTTCTACGTAGTGAAGTGACTTATGGGGTCATTTTTCTACGTAGAATAATGACCCGGGTCATTTTGTAGGGGAGGGTCATTTCTCTGCATTACACCGGCCGATTACCCGAGCCTTAGCCGAATCCGTACGGGTTTTTTTTTTTTTTTTTTTCGGCGAAAAAGGGCATTGTTACAAGAATCCTCTTAGGGGCCCTATCTTTAACTAGGTGGACAGTTCCATTCTTAACCTTGATGATTTTAATGGGAGTTTTGAGTAAAGAAATCCTTTTTGCTTTACTTGGTTATACACCACAGTGGATAACATGCCTGATGATACACGGTGATACAATGTGCTGTCGTTCAACCGTTTAGCTGCTAAGCGGGGCTCAATGACCCCTTTGCGGACAGTGTAGATTCAAGATCAGACTGCACAGAACGTGCAGTCTGATCTTGGATCTACACTGTCCGACGAGCAAATATTTTTTCCCCAAAAATACCTTTGAAATAGTGAAACTCGGGTTTCTACAATCCGCTTGAAAGTTTTATTTCACATGTGCAACAGGCTTAGTATTAATAAGTCTCTTTTTTTTATCCACTATGTCTGAATGCAGTTGTTATACGCCCCTTTCAAAAGTTATAATATTTCCTTCTTTATCTGCTGCAAATATTGATCTGATTAAAAAAAAAACTTTGCGTGGATCTGGTGTAGCTATATAGAAATATAGTAACCTGTAACAGTCTTTTAGAATTAAATATTTTTAGCGTAAATTTTCGACCTATACTGTCCCAATTAGAGATATTTGAAAAGTCAAGAGACCAGAGAACTTTTAAATTGCACTATATAAGTCAGGTGAGCGAATTAGGGCTATTTTTGAACTCTTGTCATATATTTTCATATCTTGTTGGACGTAAAATTTGACCGGTACGTACACTTATCAACTCGTAATATGATATTATAGTCCCATAAACTTTGTAGTCACCAGTCCTGTTTATTGAATTTTACTATGACAAAAGAAACTGACGTTTGAAGGTCAGTGTTATTATCACGTGACTGACTGTAGATGGCTCATCCAAGCAAACCTGTATCGAAAACATTTTTCATCTTTTAACTTGAAGACATAATTTTGGATTCGTCTAGAATGAAAGACTTCGCAAACAAGAAATTAAATGTTACTTAAATGATTTGATTTGTCATTGAAAAGATATAAAACGTTGTGGAAAATGGAGAAAATGCTGGTTACCAGCATTTTCTCCATTAACCACAATGTTTTCAAAATTCTTTCAGTCATGGTTGAAAATTCTCGATATAATTTTGTAAAGGGTTACAAGAAATATTTAAAAGAAACAGGCACTTGAATATGAAAGGTGAAACCCTCTTGTGGTTCAATACTGAATAAACTAATGAATAGTAACATCACGAGAAATTGCCGTTTTGTTCCTCACCCTATTTCATTTTAGTGAAAAGTATTTTTTGCTTTATTATGTACCTGTTAGGAATCTTTCTAATTTCCAAATAGCAACGGAAAGAAATCATTCTCTGTGCAACGCTTGAAAATAGTGCATTCATAAATGTGCGAGAGAATATGGCAGCAGGGTCCGCGGAATAAGCATTTGCATATTTTTAACCAATCACAAATTCCCAACTATTCATTCTGTATCAGTACCAAGCAGTAAATCAAAAGCCAGCTTGTTAAAAGCAGTATTAAACCGTTACTGTGTTTTCATAATAAATATCGATGTTTAAAAGTCGCTACCACTCAAACACCTTAACCCATTACCACACAGTCCGTACTTTTGACGCCCCTGAGAAAACATTGTGGTAAAAGAAGAAAATGCTGGTAACCAGCATTTTCTCCTTTTCCCACAAATGTTTTCTACACTTCACAAAACAAATAGTACCAATTTTCAGTCACTTTTATTTTGTCGTCTGCAAATGCTTTCAATTTGGACAAGCCTAAAATTTTGTCGTTTGTTAATGATTTAAATAACGACCCCGATGAAGAAGACTTGGTAAACATTACGGGAAAAGTAGAAAATACTTGTCAGCAGTAGACCTATTTTACTTTTATTTTTCAAAATGTTAAATTTTTAGCCTACGAATGTCATGGACTAGTCTAAAATATCGCCGTCTAGGTGCATGCACTGCAGAAAATTCTTTCAATGCTATTCACAATTGCTGAGAGAAATTTGTTAAACCGTTGGTACTGTAGCAAGTTTGTGCAAAACAGTAAATTGTTTCAGAAAAATGCGTGGAAAGAAAAATACCAGTTGCGTAGCAAAAGACAAAATGTTCGATTGGTCCAAATTCAAAGCAGTAGCAGAAAACAATTTTAGTGTGGCTCAAATGTAGAAAATGGAATCCAAAAGGGTAGAAAACATTGTGGAAAAAGGAGAAAATGCTAGTTACCAGTATTTTTTCCCATTTCCCACGATGTTTCCAATAAGCTTTCTCCTTCAGGGTCGCTAAAACTCGGGGCTTGTGTGGTAAAGGATTAAATTCAGCATTGCTTATCACCCCAACCCCCCCCCCCCCCCCTTTTTTCAAAAATGTATCATAGCTCCAGATAAGAAGGAGTGGTGGTATTCTATAATCATTATTTCTCTTCGAAACCCTATGTTGGGGGTACTCATTAGAATCGTCTCGATGAGACGATTCTAATGGGTGCCCACAACATAGGGTTTAGTATAGAATAATAAATCTTTTCAAGTTTGAAATCAAAATCACTCCATCTATCTGGACCTCTGTACAGTATAATATTCTATTTAGATAAGCACTATTTTTTTTTTGGATTCAAATTTTGTCCTTTTTTAAAATATATTATACATTCTGGTAGATTTAGAGATAACTTGCACTATGCTGGGTGAAAAGTTCAACACCTCAAAATGCCTAACTCTTTACCAAACGACAAAATTTTAGACCCTTCTAAATTCAAAGCATTTACTGACGACACTTTAGATGTGTTTTGAATGGCGGACTTTATTAATAATAGGATAGAAAATATTGTGGGAATTGAAAAGAGAAAATGCTGGTGACCAGCATGTTCTCCTTTTCCTTTTTTTTTTTTTAACTCTTTACCAAACGATAAAATTTCAGACTGGTCCAAATTGAAAGCATTTGCAGACAACAAAATGAATGTGACTAAAGAATTGAGTTTTGATTTAGGAAAGGAAGAAAACGTTGTGGGAAAAGGAGAAAATGCTGGTTACCAGCATTTTCTCCTTTTCACACAATGTTTTCAAAAGGCTTCTCAGGGTCGTTAAAAGTCGTCATCATATGGTAAAGGGTTAGATATGATCCACTAAAACTCGAAAAGATTTTATTAAATGTGAGCGACTAAAAAACAGCAGACGGTCTTATTATTGATTAAAGATCAGACTGTATGCTAAATAAAGTCTCTTTGACGTTTGCAAAAGCCCACATTTTGTCCCGTATTTGCGGCAAATTTAAAAACTCGACTTCATTAGACTGTAGAATATACAACTTAAAAACTTATAGGCGTGAAAAAAATTAAAAAAAAAGAAGGACTGAATAGATTAAAGATTAGACAGCACATCTTGTGCAGCCTGATATTGATCTCTGTCCCCGCGCGAAAACTACTGTTTACATCTATGACACTAAAAGGGTAAAACTTTTCATCGCAAAGTTCTTGAACTCGACCGGTTTCGTCGTCTGAAAACAAGTCCATAGTAATTCACAGCGATTTCATCTTATAGTGACGACTAAACTAAGAGACGGTTTATATGAAGATCAGACTGCACGTTCTGTACAGTCTGATCTTAATCTTCACCGTTTGCAAACACCCGTTTTATACGTTCGGTACAAAAGGGTTGAGACAGAATAATTAATTTTCGTAAACCTGATCTGTATCTACAGCATTTATCAATTTTCCTTTGATATTCTATTTTTAACTATCTGCCTTGACCTCTGTCTTGACCCCTGATGGAAAATCCGACCAATCATAAAGCAATTAAAATGACATGTGATATCGACTGGTGTTAAATTTCATTGGCCAAACTCTACCATAAACTTTTTTTTAAGTATTATTACTGTACAGACTTAAATTTCACACAAACATTTATGCCAAGTCAGCCAAATTAGTTCAGAGAGTAGATTTTTGGGAGTGCCCTTGGGTAAAACACGTCATAGCCCCGAGTATTGGTAAAAATAAGGACAAACATGTATGGGTACTTCTCTAGAAAAAAGAGGGCTCATTGCATCTGCGGAAAGTCACCTATATGGGCAAGCGGTGGAGACGACAAATAAAGGGAAAAGCAATCAATCAGGTGCGAGTCCATATTCGTACTTTTCATCAAACTGCACCCAACACATTTATAATTGATTTTGTATCAGTCTGGTGTTGTCGGATGGTTTTCGACTACTAGAGTTTTATGATTGAAAATTGAAATGTTTTGGGATATTAAGGATGATTTTATAGTATTTTTAAGAAGAAATTGTCCGAAAATCTGAAGGGCCCACCTTTAACTTTCTAAATTTGTTTGTTTGTATTGGAGTTTAGAATTACGCCATTTTAACAGCTTAGGTCATATCATGTCGGTTGGTGACTCACCCATGTGTTTCCTGACTTTCTCACACAACTTTCTTTCCAAAGCCACAGACTGCTTTTCTCACATATTTAGAGATGAGAGGCAAATAAATCGCGGGAAAAAAGTTTGCAGCAACCTGGTATCGAACTTACAACCCCCAGATCAAGGGGTCAGATACGCCACCCACTGAGCCACCTGGCCAGTTTAACATTCTAAAGGTTAATCCAGCTGATACTTAGCGCGACTTTATGCATTTTAGTCGACATGCCAGGTTAAGATCAGACGGCACACTGGCAAGGTGTGCAGCCTGATCTTGACCTACGCTGCCACACAGAGATCAGACTGCTTCATCTGATCCTGACTTTGCCTTAACTTACTACCAAACGACAACATTTTAGGTTTACCCAAATCGAAAGCATTTGCAGACGACAAAATAAAAGTGACTGAAAATTTGAAATTTGATTTGTGAAGGGTAGAAAACATTGTGGGAAAAGGAGAAAATGCTGGTTACCAGCATTTTGTCCTTTTCCCACAATGTTTTCTAAGGGCGTCTTTCTTCAAGGGCGTCAAAAGTAGGGATTGTGTGGTAAAAGCCGAAAGGGTTAAGATTAAGGCTGTTCCACTTGTGTACCAATCTGGTCCAGAAAATCAAAGCACCGAGAGCTCCGAAAGCTTTTTTATGTAGAATTGTCTTTGCCCAGCATTTCAAACTGATTTATGACAGTATAGCAATTATTTCATCAACAACTCCTTTGTCATTTATTTAAATGCTTCCTAATCTAGCACATAAGTGAAGATACTCTTTTTTTTGAAAATATTTCGACCAACGGTCTTTGTCAAGAAAGAAATATCGGGGAAAAAAGGCGTTTTAATTTTTGTGTTATATATATATATATATATTTTTTTTTTTTTGACTTACGGAATCATTTTTCTGTGCTCACTTCTTATTTTGTCATAGAGACATACAAGGCAACATGGTTAATCATGTTCGAATTATCTTTTTCTTTTTGACAGAAAACGATTCAGACTCGAAATCCAGTTCAGTCACAACCACACCAGCACCGACAGGTATGCACCGTTCTGCGGAGCCCAGATAGTTCTGTCGATACTGTAATAATTGGGTTGCAACACGCGAAAAGGGGCACTCGGACATTTGCGTAAAGTGTCGTCTCGGATCAGCTTGCGCTAATCCGAGACGGCACTTTACGACTACATTAGATTTTGTGCTACAGCAGACCTGCGCAAAATAGAAAACTGCATAAAGACGAAAATTGTCGTTTCGGATTAGCCTGCTCGAACTTCGCAGGCTTATCCGAGACGACACCTTACGGAAATGTCCGATTAGCCGTATAGGAACTATATTCTGAGGATTGTAAGTTCGAAAAATGGACGCGGCAAAACTGATCTTGAGGAATAAGGACAGTCGTTGCGTTAGGATTTGTTCTTTTCTCACCATTGAAAAATGTCTCTACTTTCTTGGAGTAGCATGTAGCTTGGAAAGAATATCGTGTGCACCAGGAACACAGCACCGTTAGTACGGGATAACTGTTATTGCAGATAAATACTTTTTGAACATGGAGGAAGAGCAGTTGACTCAACACTCAGTTGGTAGCGCCACTGAATTACGGTTTTGAAGGTCGTGGGATCGAATCCCAACACGGAGGCAAATAATTTTTCCCGTATTTGTTGAGCAGCATCCACGTCATTTGGATTTTTCTTTACAAAATTCCACTCCCCCACCACAACCTCGGGAGAGAGAGAGAGAGAGAGAGGTTGTAAAAAATCCTTTCCTTTAAAGACTTAAACTGAATGTTCGTAGTTTCAATTCGACGATGGTTACGTGACAAAGCAAACAGTGGCTCAAAATGCGGAGTACTGGTAAAAGATACTCCAGGAAAGCATGGATAGATACGCTGACCTTCGCGATATGAGTGAGATAACGTTGAAAAAGCGATAAACATTTAGAAATCATTCAATCTGTCCATCTACCAATCAGTTTCAATGCAGAATTTACACTATATCAAAATAAAAGAGCAAACGTGCCGTGTTATTTACGTTTTCCCAAATCCAGGCCTGACGGGGGGGGGGGCAAGTTTAGTCTCTCTTGGGTGACAATCGCTTCAGCTAGTCTCTTAGTTGTGGGGTATTTTTTTTAACGTCGATAACTGAAAACATAATTCCTTTTAAGATGGCGTACCCATCATGAAAAAAAGCTTTTAATACGTCAATTGAGTGTATTTAGCCATTTCCAAAACAGTCCCTGGTTTTCACGAATTTGAAAAAGGACCCCTTTGAAAACATCGTGGGAAAAGGTTATCAGCATTTTCTCCATTTCCTACAATGTTTTCTACCTTTCCTTAAACAAATCTCAATTTTTCAGTCGCGTGTATTTTGTCTAGTGCAAGTGCTTTGGTGTAGGCCTATTTGAAATTATGTTGTTTGGTAAAGTGTTAAATCAGCAGTTGCTTGCTATGTACAACCAAAATCTCTGTTTTCAAAAGTTGTCAAAAGGTAACGAATAAAAATTGGTTTTTGTTTATTACAGGACAAGTGTCAGATTCAACAACTAGAACTACTGTTACAACACCCACGGCAACAAAAATAGGTATGCCTTGTTCACTGTAATAAGTAATACAAGTACTGCTTATATTTACTCTTTGCTTACACTACAGAGTTTATAAGTATTTTTTTCTTCCGTGTAAATTGCCTTGTCAAAAAATAATGATCCTCTTAAAGTATAGATCCGAAGTTAATTAAATAAATAATAATCAAATTTTGAGGATTTCTAATAGTGCTGATTATCATCATGACGCCAATTGAAAGTAATGAAGTTGAAATACATAGAGAAAAAATGCATATTTTTTTTTAACAGTGGTCGAGAATTATCCAGGGGAGGCCACTCTAAAGGATCTTGAATACAGTGCAGCATTTGCCGACCCTGAATCTGCTCTTTATATACAGACAGCGGAGTCTTTCATAGAAAAGGTAATTTCTGTTTAAAGTTGTGTTTCAAAGTAATTGATTATGATACAGATACAATAGATATTTTGTTGAAAATAAACTTGTTTGTTTGTTTGTTTGAATGGTGTTTTACGCCGCTTTCAACAGTATTTCAGTCATATCACGGCGACGAAAATAAACTTGTATGGATAATAGCATGAATTAGATTATAAATATCAGCCATGCTCTGTGAAAAGGGGGCTTAGTGCATTTGCAAACAGCATCGACAATCTACCATCAGATACAGTCAATCTTTTTTCCTTTACCAAACAATCTCTGGTTTTTACGACCCTGAGGAAGAAACCTTTTGAAAACATTGTGGGAAAAGGAGAAAATGCTGGTAACCAGCATTTTCTTCTTTTCCCACCAGGTTTTCTACCCTGCTGGAAACAATTTTCTATTTTTGATTTATGTATATTTGCTTTCAATTTGGACCAGTCTAAAATTTTGTCGTTTGGTAAAGGGTTAAACTAAATGGATTCAAAGGATCCCTAATAATGTGATGAATTGTTTTGTATAAAATATCGCAAAGGTGCATCAAACCCCCTTTTTTTCCCACAGGAACGCTTATTTGTATTGTAACAGACGAAACAAGGTGCCTGGGGGTACGCACGTTTTACTTCACACTGTGTTTCTTCCATTAATTTTCAGACGAGAACAGTGCTTTCAGTGCTTTGATTTTACCTTCGCGATAAACAGGACTCGCAAAAGCTATTTAGTCCTTTGTTTTCACCAAATTCGCCAGACGCTGACATTTTTGACCCAGTTACATCGAAAGCATCTGCAGATGACTATTCAAGTTTGGCCGGAATACTGTATTTCCTTGAGAAAGAAGGAAATTATATATTGATGGCAAAGAAGAAAATGCTAGGTACTGGTTAATTGAGAGTTTCATTCGTCAATGCAACCAGGGATCGTTTATACGAGAATTTATAGTACATAGTGTGCGTATAAGATCCCTGATCCAATGATGAAAAAAGAATGTCACGTAGCAAAGATTAACCATCTGTACTTTTGTATTTGTAGATGGATGAACATTTTGAGCAAAGTGCACTTAGCAACGAGTACAACTCTACTACCGTGACTGGATACAGGCAAGTATACCACTCACACTTTGATAGGGATGATTTGTATATTTCATTTCCGGGATAAGTTATAAAATTCTTTTTTTTTTTTCATCAGCGTGGCAATGCACCATATAGAAACAACATACCTGATTCATACCACGCTAATGCATACATATTTTATATACATATCGCCTGAATCTAAGATAGTGGTCCGTAGCAAATTTTGAGTAGTATACTTTAATAGACTAGTGATCCTCCTGGTACAGCTATATCTTAACCCTAAATCTACTACGCGCGACTCACTGATCGTTTTTTGCGTACAGTACAAGTCGAGATCAGACTGCACAGAATAATGACACTGTTCACAGCTCAAAAGTACACTATAAATGCAACAACAGTCGTTAATACATATCATGCATAATACTAGTAACTAAAATGAAAGCCGATAGTTGGGACATGATAATATCATCTCAAAGTTATATTTTTTGGGGAAAAAATCTCCTAATCGGACAGTATAGATCCAAGATCAAGCTGCACGTTCTCTGCAGTCTGATCTTGATCTACGTTGTCCGCAAAAACATCATAACTTGGTTCAAGCGCTTTATGGGTTAACCCGTTACCACACAAGGCATTCCTATGGCATCTCTTCTTGACCCTAAATAACAGCAAGGATATAGCCATTTCTTATGTGTATATGATACCTTTAGATAGCATAGAAAACATTGTGACAAAAGGTGAAATTGCTCGTGACGAGCAATTTCACCCTTTGCCACAATGTTTTTTCCCCAAAGGCTCCTACAAGCAATGTGTAGAAAGGAGTATCTATGGAGTAAAGGGTTAACCCTTTCCCAAACAAGCCCTGGTTTTTACGTGTCTGCAGTAAAAGTGGCTGCTCCACTCGTGAAAATATTACCGATGGTGTTCACTCGATGAAATAAAATTCGATCTTTCACCGAAAAAAACAAATATCCTCTATTTCTTTTCCAGAAACGGCAGTTTGATTATAGATTTCTACGTCACGTTTGACGTCACAGTAGCAGTGAATGTTGACATAACCGAACCAGTGGTAGATATGGGAATGGTTGAAGATACTGTAAGAGAAATCGAAATTGTAGAAAGCGCAGATGTAGCGGGTAAGTTCACTAGCCGTTTTCAATAGCCGTAATCGACCTAGTTTTCAAATTTTTTGAAGCACGAAAATGATCATTAAGCTCCGCCTACCTGTAAGCTGCCCGTTTCGTGCTGAACGGACATTAATTACGACGATTTGAGAGCTAAGGTTTGAACAACATGACAGTTTACGAAATTGTAAATTTCACCAATCGAATGCAAAGAGTACAACACGAAAAACTATATGTATCGGTCGAATACGGCTAATAACTAATGGTACTAGAGCTATTGCAAGTGAATTTTTAAAGGTGGCCCTTCAGATTTTGGGATGAAAATTTTACAAGAATACAAAAAAATCATCCTTATAGTCTACTCCAAAAGCCTTATGATTTTCATTCATAATAAAACCCCAGTAGTCGAAAACCATCCGACAACAAGAGAAATTAGAGATTTACTACAGCCCAGGTCGACACCGACGGGAAACACGGCCTATTTTTACATGAGCACCTCGCTCATTTACATACCGGAAATATACGACGAAACTTCAAACATAGCGTTTGAAGAAGACTTTATGGAAAATAATTACATGTTTGTTATGTTATAGAATTTCAGCGTCATTAGTCACGTGCCAGTCGCTTAACATTCCCACAAATCCCTTTTTTATTCTTGGCGAGAAATCTAAAAATAGCTTAAAAGGCTACGTAGACTTTTAAGGGAATACCATAAAAAAATAATATAATTCTTAATTATTGATGATTTGTATTGTTTTTTCATATAAATTTCTCTGGAATATATATTTCCTAATTTGGTGGATGTGAAAATTCTAGATACCCGGCCATCTTTAATAGCAAGACAAACAAATCCAATGGTCAAGACATCTTGTAGCAGTCTTATAAGAGAGCGTTATGCTTAATTAAGTCGGTGGATAAATACTATCCAAAGCTTCATGTCTGAAAATGACAGGATTAGCATAACTCTTCATCATATAATCTCTGGTTTTTATGACTCTGTGAAAGAAAGCTTTGAAAACATGTTAGGAAAAAGAGAAAATGCTGGTAACAAGCCTTTTCTCCTTTTCCCACGATGCTTTTTCTACCCTTCCCAAAACAAATTTAAGGTTTTAGTTTTGTCATCTTCTAATGCTTTCAATTTGGAACAGTCTAGAATCACGTGTGGTTTGTTACGGAGGTACACCCTAAAACAGGTTTTATTAAAGTACAAAATTTGACTGGTCCAATTTGAAATCATTTGCTGATGGGTCAAATGGCGGAGCTTGAAAGAATAGAAAACATTGTAGGAAAAGGAAAAAATGCTGGTTGCCAGCATTTTCTCCTTTTCCCATAATGTTTTTAAGTCTTCTTTTCATGGATCATTGAAATCTGGGATTGTTTGGTAAAGGGTTAAATAAACTTTCAGCATATAAACACTAAAGGTTGCCAATATTGGTCAATATTTGATCAAACTTGTACGAACATTTTTGTCAAGACTTTCATTGCTTTGATTTTTTGTTTCTCTTACAGAAACAAGCCAGTGTGCCTCTCAGCCGTGCAAGAATGGCGGTACCTGCGAAGGTGGGGTGGTTAGTTATAAGTGTCTGTGTCGCCCAGGTTATTCAGGGTTACATTGTGAGATTGGTAAGTTAGTAAATCTAAACTTACTGACATGTGATAATTTACTCAGTTTAGGCGTCTGTCAGTTTACACTCTCTTGCAGTCACATTCATGTATGATTAGAGTAACGAACGACAACTCTAATCGGAGATTGGTCAGTTTATTTTATTTAAATTGCGATCCCTATTTTCTCAAATTGATCAATGCGCTGTTATGTAGTCCAGATCTTGATCAAGCATGCTTGTATAAATAATGCTGCAATTTAGAGAAAATCAGTTAACCCTTTCCCAAACAACAAAATTTGGACCCTTCCAAACCGAAAGAGTTTGCAGACGACAATTTTAGATTTGGAGAAAATTGCAGAAAGTTCTCCAAAAGGGTAGAAAGCGTTGTGGGAAAAAGAGAAATTGCTTGTTATGAGCAATTTCTCCTTTTCCAACAATGTTTTCAAAAGACTTGTAGTCTACTGCAGACACGCAAAAACAAGGGCTTGTTTGGGAAAGAGTTAACACATAATGACATAAACCAAATTAATTTTGGTGAAAAAGCCCAAACTAATGCATTCAGGCTATAGCCATAGGACATTTATCATAATTTCTTTTTATCGCAGCAACAGGCAATTTCTTCTTTTACAACAAAATTTGCTATCCAAAGGGAAAGTCTAGAACTTTATATTCCAAATAAACTATCTTCAAACTGTAATCTGCAACTGCTTTTGATTTACACCCATCTAAAATACTGTTTTTGGGAACGGGGGATTCTATATAACAGAGTCTGAGTGATTCTGTAAAGTGAACATAATTTATATTAGGCAGCCTACAGAAGTTGTGAGTGTATTTTCTCTTTTCAGACATCAATGAATGTGCTTCCAACCCATGTCAAAATGACGCAACCTGCTTAGATATTGAGAATGCCTACACTTGTAGCTGTCTTGATGGATTTAGCGGACCTCATTGTGAAATAAGTGAGTTTTCCGTACTGCCTATCAACATGTAGATCTATTTGTGCAAGTCTCAAATGAGTCTTTGCCATACAACAGAACTTAGGCCAGGTTCAAATTAACTCTTTGCCAATTAAACAACAAAAATTTAGACCGTTCCATATTGAAACCATAAGTAGCCAACAAAATTAAAGTAAAATGAAATTTGTTTTGTCTGAAAATATCGTGGGAAAAGGAGAAAATGCTGGTTACCAGCATTTTCTCCTTTTCCCACAATGTTTTCAAAATTCTTCTTTCTCAAGGTCATTTACAAGTCGGGTTTGTGTGGTAAAGGGAGGAAGGTTTTGAAGACGACAAATACAATTTAACTCATAATGAGATTTGTCTAAAAAGGATTGTTTCAGTTTATAAACTTAGATTTAAACACTTGGAAATAATTAAGTGGCTGTTGATGGTCAAAGGATATTGTAGTCTCATTGACCAATGACTAAGGTAATAACTGTTTCTGTGTTGTAAAAAATCAGTGTGCCCCCATGCACTGAAAGAAAAAAACAGAACTTTTTTTCCCCTTATATCACAAAACAGGCATATAAAATTGATCATGTTTTTTTTTTTCTTAAAAGATATCGATGAGTGCGCGTCAGGGCCTTGTCAGAACAATGGTTCCTGTATTGATGATGTGAACTCCTACACATGTAAATGTATGCCTGGATACACTGGGAACCGATGTCAAACAGGTAAGCAAATGTTTCTGGAACTCTTCACCATAGGGTAGTATTTTAGATTGGACCAAACTGAAAGAATTTCTAGACAAAAAAATAGATGTAGTTTTAATGAAGATTTCTTTTTTTTCTAAGGTAGGACATTGTGGGAAAAGCAGAAAACGGTGGTTACCAACATTTTCTCCTTTTCCAGGTGTGTTTTGTAAAGACTTTTCTGTCAGGGTATAAAAAGATCAGAATAATGTTGTGCCCGCTCGGGTGGCTCAGTGGTGAGCGTGTCAGACTCATAACCTGGTGGTTGTTAGTTTGATATCCGGTTGAGGCAAACTTTCTTTCCTGCGTATTTTCGCCTCTCACCTCTGCTGAAGCAAGTGAGAAAAATAGTTAGTGGCTTTGGAAAGAAAGTAGTGTTAGTACTGGTATGAGAAAGCGAGGAAACACATGTGCATCACCAACCGCCATGATATGACCATAGCTGTTAAAGTGGCGTTAAACCCCAACACAACCAACTTAGGGCAGTTAAAAGTTGGCATTGTGTGTTAAAGAGTTAAGGTATTGAAGATGTTGGTGGACCAAAAATGTAAAACTGAGTAGATCTGTGATGAAAGTAGCTCATCCTAATTCTGTTAATGATATCTTTTAACCCTTTCCCAAACAATCCCCGGTTTTACGGGTCTGGAATAGTAGCCTTTTGAAAACATTGAGGGAAAAGTAGAAAATGCTGGTAACCAGCATTGTCTCCTTTTCCCTCAATGTTTTCTACCCTATTATAGACAGAAATAATCTTTTCAGCAAGAGTTGAATTGTCGTCTGCAAATGCTTTCAATTTAGTCTTAGTCCAAAAGTTTGTTGTTTGGGAAAGGTTTAAGATGCCTAAATGGTGGTATTATCTTATAGCCCTGGTTGCCTGTCTGTCTGTTAAAAATTTCTTGTGTGTGCAACTGCTCCAACAGTTATTATCAGAATAACCTCTGTTAAAGCTTTCTAGATTTCAATCCATTTCACTGACAAGTCCCTTTTGGGGCATATGGTCTGCTTGATTTGTAGACATTTGTAGTTACACTCTGAATATGTGCACCGATTCTTGAATTACCATGTTGAATTGTCCTTTTATTATTTACAGATATCAGTGAATGTGAGTCTGACCCTTGTTTACATGGGGGCACGTGTAACGATGGAATCAACTTTTTCACTTGTTCTTGCATGCCAGGTTACAGTGGAGTTTACTGTCAAACAAGTATATAACTTTTTTTTTATGCCAGCTTGCATTTACCAAAACAAGTAGTTTTCTTTTTAATATTTACTGTATATGAAATGCAGATAATGTATTTGTATAATATTTATACCCCCGCAAAGCAAATCTTTTCGGGGGCATACTTGAATCAACCTATCTCTCCATCCGTGTGTCCATGTGTCCGTCCTTGTGTCCATCTGAGTACAAAATACAGTGGAGCCCCGTTATAACGCTGTCGGTGGGAGCCACCATTGTCAACAGTGTTTTATTAATTAAAGTTTTTCGCAAATTTATTCTGACAAAAATGAAATAACAATGTTCCAAATACTAAAACTAAGACATGCCTATTTACGTTTAAACATTTATTTATAGGACATTGAACAATTTAGATTCTTTTGTACGTAACGCCTGAACTATTCCCAGTTAGTTTCTATCAGCAAATCTGGTCCTCAAATGTACTAGTAAATGCCTGTTTCTGTCAAAGCACGGGGGGGGGGGGGCAGGCGGTAATGGGTTAAAGCATTCACCCTTTACCACTCAAGCCAAAATATTGATGACTATGAGAAGAGGAACCTTTGAAAATGTGTGGGAAATGCAGTAAATGCTGGTTCTCCTTTTTCCACAATGGTTTGTACCCCATCCAAAACAGAATTTATTGCTTGAGCTTTATTTGTCATCTGCAAATACTCCAAATTTGTTCAAGTCTAAAGTTTTGCCTTTTAGTTAAGAGATAAACAATGAAATTTGTCAGTATAGTGGAAAACATTGTGGTAAAAGGAGAATCTGATGATAACCAGCTAATTCTCCACTTTTTGACATCAAAATTAAAAGGATTCAGTCTACCTGACTATAACTTGTTTTATAGACCACTCCTTCATGCATGGTGTCATCCCAGTTTAACCCATTACCACACAATCCCTACTTTTGACGCCACTGAGAAAGAAGCCTTTAGAAAACATTGTGGGAAAAGGAGAAAATGCTGGTAACCAGCATTTTCTCCTTTTCCCACAATATTTTCTACCCTTCACAAAACAAATTCCAAGCTTTCAGTCTGTTTTATTTTGTTGTCTGCAAATGCTTTCGATTTGGACAAGCCTAAAATATCGTCTTTTGGTAATGAGTTAAATACAATACCCAAGAACTGCATTTGGGAGAATTCTCATAACCCATTACCACACAATCCCTACTTTGGCACCCCTGAGAAAGAAGCCTTTTGAAAACACTGTGGGAAAAGGAGAAAATGCTGGTAACCAGCATTTTCTCCTTTTCCAACAGTTGTTTTCTACCCTTCTCAGAAAAAATTTCAATTTTTCAGTCACCTTTATTTTGTCGTCTGCAGATGCTTTCAATTTGAACCAGTCTATAATGTTGTTGTGTAGTAAAGGGTTAAGCTCAATGGTTATGGTGTTGGCCTTTCGTCCAGGCATTCTAGGTTCGAATCCTGCCGGGTCTCTGTATTTCTGCTATGCATTCGTTCATTTGTTCCTTTGTAAAAGACTTTGTTTGTAAGAAACTATATTGATATTACAGATATCAATGAGTGTGGTTCAAACCCATGCTTGAATGGAGGAAGCTGTACAGATGGGATTAACTTCTACTCCTGTACATGTCTGGATGGGTTCATGGGAGATAACTGTGAAACAGGTTTGTACTTTGGTTTGTTGAACTCTTCGGCTGCTAAGCACAACTCACTTTTTGTGGACAGTATAAATCAAGATCTTTGATCTACACTGTTTGATACTATGACTTTGAAAATGCAAAATTTGGGTTCTCAGTATCAAAATAGTAAAAGTTGTTTTAGTTATTGGGCAGAATAAGGTTCCTTTAATAAACCCATTACCACACAATCCCTACTTTTGACGCCCCTGAGAAAGAAGCCTTTTGAAAACACTGTTGGAAAAGGAGAAAATGCTGGTAACCAGCATTTTCTCCTTTTCCCACAGTGTTTTCTAACCTTCCCAGAACAAATTTCAATTTTTCAGTCGCCTTTATTTTGTCGTCTGCAAATGCTTTCAATTTGAACCAGTCTAAAATTTTGTTGTGTGGTAATAAGTTAAATAATAATTAAATAAAGGGTGACATAGGAGGTCATGCATCATAATTGACAAAATCATAATTAATCCTTTACCACACAATCCTGACTTTTAACGACCCTGAGAAAGAAGCCTTTTGAAAACATTGTGGGAAAAGGAGAAAATGCTGGTAACCAGCATTTTCTTCTTTTCCCACTATGTTTTCTACCCTCCCCAATACAAATTTCAGCTTTTAAGTCACTTCTATTTTGTTGTCTGCAAAATGCTTTCAACTTGGAAGAGTCTAAAATTTTGTTGTTTGGTAACCAGATATCTAAAAATGATCGTATATCACAACTTATAACTATTTGAAGTATGACCAATCAAAATAAATAATAATTTTCAAATCAAGATGCATTTGCTTTAAACCTCCTACTCACAGTGCATGGCTCATATATATTTGTTTATATCCTTTGTTAGATATAGATGAATGTGGCACACAGCCCTGCAGAAATGGTGGTTCCTGTATGGATCAAGTAAATGGCTATACCTGTGTGTGTGCTGGTGGCTATACTGGACGTATATGTCAGACAGGTGAGCCTTGAGCAGGAATAGACAAGATAGAGTCATCATTATTTATCACTTTACCAAATGAGTCACTGTTTTATTGATTCTGAGAAAGAAGAAATTTTGAAAACATTGTTGAAAAAGGAGAAAATGCTGGTAACCAGCATTTTCTCCTTTTCCCACAATGTTTTCTTCTAACCTTGTAATTAAAAACCCATTCAGTCACATATAATTTGTCTCCATTATGCATTTAGTTGAGCCTGTCTTAAATTTTGAGTCTTAAAAAGTGTATTCAGATTAGTATTTCATTTTATTGCAATAATGGTTTTAAAGAAAACTCACTTTTCCCTCTTCACATAGTACAGCATACAAAAACTACGTCTGAAATACATTGTAGCATTACCAAAATTTTTTTATAGTAAGGAGTCCTTCTTTTTTTTTTATCAATATTTTTACTTGTACTTAAGAAATAATCTTTCTATCTTGGTATATCGTTCAATAAACCACAGTTGTGAGTTATGAGGCACAATAAATAATCCACAAGGGTGATAGCCTGAGTGGGTTATTCATTGCACCTCATAACTCACAACGTGGTTTATTGAACAATATACCATTATAGAGGAAAGATTATTTCGATTCTAACTTGGCCAATTCTTAATGAAAGAAAAACAAGTTCAAACTAAGAGTAAAAACGCGTATGAAGATTATGTTCAATTGAATAACTCACTCATTGAATGACGTCACTCTACATGGATTGTCGCAGATTTTACCACGTTTTCCTTGCACTGTGTTTATAGAGCCAAAGTCGCGTGTCATGTTAGAATGTTAATTATGAAGATAAACATGCACCAGTTATTAACTCTTTACCAAATAACAAAATTTTGGATTTGTCCAAATTGAAAGCATTTGCAGATTACAAAATAAAAGTGAATCAAAAAATGAAATTTGATTTGGAAAGAGTAGAAAACATTGTGGGAAAAGGAGAAAATGCTGGTTACCAGCATTTTCTCCTTTTCCCACAATGTTTTCTAAAGGCTTCTTTCTCAAGGTCTTCAAAAGTAGGGATTGTGTGGTAATGGGTAAACTGTCAAAAGGGAACCCATTCAACAGGAGCAGATACCTATCCTAATATTTCTGACACAGTTACGCCTTTTTTTTGACTCAGAATTTTCAATGAAAGCAACTGCAGCCAAGTGCTGGCACCAGGGTATGATGTTATTGTTTACTCTTCACACAAATTGAATCACTTACATCACATCTATGAATTTGCTGTCAGCAGACTCACTCAATTTGGATGTTGGCATTTTATTGTTTGGTAAAGAGTTAAGACGAGCACTTCAAAGAATGAGAGGTTTAGATTAATGAATTCATTCATTTGAATTTTATGAAATAAAAACCTGTTTTATAAGTAAACCAATCAAAGTACTTCCTTCCAGTAATTGCCACCAGCCCAGTCACAAGCCGGGCTACAACCAGGATGAGTACTATGCCACCTGTCACACCTTCTGTACCATCACCCACCATACCTCCCTTACAGAACATCAACTGTACTACAGGTAAGAGATAATTCTCTTAATCATACAACAGCAAATTTTCCTGGATCAAATACATGCCTTGAATCGGATGAAATAACACACAGGACAGACAGAAAAAAAATGGGTTTCTACGTATACACGCATTGAAATACACTCCCAAATACGGTATGATGGTTTATTATACTGCAAAGAAATTTCTCACGATCTGGTTGGTTAACATGCTGGGAACATATATATCATGTACCCTGGAAAAACCACGTAAAGCCAGTTTCCATTTTGAGTGCCCGCAAACATTACTACACTACACATAGAACAAATGGCACAGCTAACTGGTTATATGCGCGGATCCAGATATTTTTCTCAGTGGGGTCACACCAAAAACGCACTTGTCTGATTATATATAATACTTTTGATTTCCGGATTTCAGAGGATGTTAACCGTTTACAAGAAAAATCAACGTTTCCAGTTCTAAGCATGAGGAGGTCTCCACATTTAGAACCTTTTTTTATTATTATTTAGTAATTTTCACGAATCTGACAACCACATTTTTGTCAAAATTCCAGGGGGGGGGTCCGGACCCCCTGTCCCCCCCTCTGGATCCGCGCATTGGTTTTACCTGTGAAATGTTAGAAAGGCTAGAAAATGTTAGAAAAGGAGAATTTTTTATCACATAACCTCCCTTGTTTTTAGTGTAATATACCCATTACAAATTTTCTTAGCTTACACACGTTTGATATCACATTTGTGTGACATCATTTTTGATGTCATTTTGCACACGTTTCATACCAGTGAATGAGTCTCGTAGAAAATACCGCTGGTGCATTTATGTATGTTTTTGCATCATCTAATCTATATTTTGTGACATATCTTTAAGTGATAGAAAGAATCTGACATTTGTGGGCTTTTGAGATAAGATTTTATTAAACTCGTAATGGAAAATGTTATTAAGCTCACCAAAGGCTCGCTTAATAACATTCCCCTAGACTCATTTAATAAAATCTTATCTCAAAAGCCCATTCATGTCAGATTCTATATGTCACATAATGCTTATCATAGAATGAAGGGAATATTTAATTTTCATGGAGGCAGGTAACAATAAAGTAAAAATCTTATCACACTGCTTGAAACTGACATACCCTTATGTTAACCCATTACAACACAATTACGACTTGACGACCCTGAGTTAGAAGCCTTTTGAAAATATTGTGGGAAAAGGAGAAAATGCTGGTAACCAGCATTTTCTCCTTTTCCCACAATGTTTTCCACCCTTCCCAAATCAAATTTCGATTCTCCAGTCACATTTATTTTGTCGTCTGCAAATACTTTTAATTTGGACCAGTCTATAACTTTGTCACTTGGTAAAGAGTTTAATAGCAGGAAATGCTGAAGAAAACAAAATTTCAGTTTACGAAGTGTTTATACAAGTAGATTTTTGTTTAATCAATTCTCAGTACATGTATATGCATTTTTTACAATTATCTTTTACTCCAGTTTAACTTGCCTTTCTCGTTCTTTTTTTGACAGAGTATGATGTTGTTGAAGCATGGCTGAAACTGAATTTCTCCTACAGCAGTGACCTTCAGAACAAATCCTCAAGTCAATACATGGAGCAGAGTAATTTTGTTTATTCTGTGGTATGTAACCTAGCAACAAAGTTTTAGATTTGCCGAAATTGAAAGCTTTTAGAGAGAGCAAAATGATTTTGAATAAAAGATAGAAAATTACCTTTAGAAGGGTAGAAAATACTTTGGTCAATGGAGAGAAATGCAGCTTTAATGCTATAGTAGTAACCTTAAGAACAAATGATCGAGCGATAAATGGAACAGAGTAGTTTTGTTTATTTTGTGATATAAACTAATTTGTTTCTTTATGTAGACTACTGTAATGCTTTACCAAAATAAAAGCATTTGCAGTAAAAAAAATAATGTGATTCAAATAGTGACTTTTGTGTGGAAGGGTAGGAAACATTTTGGGAAAAGGAGATGATGCTGTTTACCAGCATTTTCTTCTTTTCCCACAATGTTTTCATAAGCCTGCGTTCCCAGGATTGTTAAAATTCATATGGTATAAAGGTTTAAACTTGAGCTGGTTATTAATTCTCCAAAGGGAATCCAGTATCAGAGGGATTGTTAGCCTTCAAAATCTTTTGACAGGGTATCTGTTTTAACCCTTTACCCGATATGCCAATTTGAGGCTCTTCCATTTCAGCAGTAAATAAAGATATGATGTCAGAAATATGGACAAATGAGGATACAGATGTCTGATTGTCTGGAAAACAATGTGGGAAAAGGAGAAATTGCTCGTCACGAGCAATTTCTCCTTTTCGCACAATGTTTTCAAAAGCTGTCTATTGTTGACACGTCAAAATGAGTATCAATGGAGTAAACGGTTAACTTAGATCTTTGACTGAACAGGCAATTGCAGTCCAGTATCGACATCTGGATTCATATTCAGCAACCGTTTTTGAGAAGTTTCTTGTCTTATAGTCCAGAATTTTTGGAATTTGAAAATAACACAACTTCGGATTGGTTAACCAAATCAAATCTTTAACAAAAATACCAAGATTGTCCAAGATTGACAAGTTTCGGGCCACTTCAGAGTGTTGGTTGGATATCCAAAAGCTTGCCATTTAAAATTACTAATAGTCTTTTTGGATAAGACATTAAACTGTGGTTCCTGTAAAGGGGCTATACACTGAGCACGCTCAAGAACCAGGTTACTTTTGGATATGTTTAGCCCTGTATTTTTTGCTACTCACTGTAACATAGCTAACAGACCAAAGGGGGCGTTGGTCATATTGGCAATCAGTGGCATACATAAATAAATGCAGATTCAATCCTTTAACCAGTGTTGATGAATAATTAAATGCACTTTCCAACATTCAAGAATATTTTCATGAAGGGTTGTTGTATAAGGAGACTGTTTTTTCAGGCTGCCAATTAACTGCATGTGGTGTTCTTGTTTTTTTTCAGGCAGCCATTGTACTTCCAGAGCATGGACCATTACTGTATGGTGTACAAATAGTTGCCTTGTAAGTGCTTTTGTAAACTTATCATGATTTTTTTTATCCATACCTATCACAACTTTTGTTGTTTTTGGAGTTATATAACTCTTTAACAAATGAAAAAAAAAATGGACTTGACTATTCCAAAAGTATTTTGAAAGGACTAAATAAAGATTATGCTGAAACATGTCAGATTTTTTTTTTGGCAGAAAATACTGGGAATATGATTTGGTTACCAGCACATCCTTCTTTTCCAGCAATGTTTTCAAAAGTCATCTTTTTCATGCTCATTAACCCTTTCCCAAACAAGCCCTGGTTTTTACGTGTCTGCAGTAAATGTCTTTTGAAAACACTATGGGAAAAGGAGAAATTGCTCGTAATGAGCAATTTCTCCTTTTCCCACAGTGTTTTCTCCCCTTTTTGAGAACTCTCTGCCATTTTCTCCAAATCCAAAATTGTTTTCTGCAAACTCTTTTGGTTTGGAAGAGTCTAAAATTTGTCGTTTGGGAAAGGGTTTACCCATTACCACACAATCCCTACTTTTGACAACCCTGAGAAAGAAGCCTTCAAAAAACATTGTGGGAAAAGGAGAAAATGCAGGTAACTAGTATTTTTCTCCTTTCCCCACAATGTTTTCTACCCTTTACAGAACAAACATCAAATTTTCAGTCACTTTTGTTGTCTGCAAATGCTTTCGATTCAGACACGTCCAAAAATTTTGTCTTTTGGTGATGCGTTAAACGAGGTGGCATGTGGAAAGAGATAGATAAAGGAGAAGTTCAGACTGGACAGAATGCTGAACCAGATTTTGTATGTACACTGCAGAAAAGTATGGATGGATGCATTGGCTGCCGCTATTTAAACCTTTACCAAATGAAAAAAATTTGGACTGGTCCAAATTGAAAGCACTTGAAGATGACAAAATAAACATAAATATTGAGATTTGTGTTTAGTATGCTAGAAAACATCGTTGAAAAAGGAGAAAATGCTGGTTGCCAGCATTTTCTCCTTTTCATACAATGTTTTCAGAAGGCTTCTACCTCGGGGTTGTAAAAACCAGGGATTGTTTAGTAAAAGGTTAACTAAAGTACTTTTGAATATATTTTTGTCTTTTAATCCTTTCCAAAACAAGCCCTTGTTTTTACGTGTCTGCAGTACAAGTCTTTTGAAAACACTGTGGGAAAAGGAGAAATTGTTTGTAATGAGCAATTTCTCCTTTTCCCACAGTGTTTTCTATCCATTTGGAGAACTTTCTGCTATTTTTATGAAATTTGAAATTGTCGTCTGCAAACTCTGTGAGTTTGGAAGAGTCTAAAATTTGTCGTTTGGGAATGGGTTAACGCCATTTATACATACTACTTTTTATTATTACACAGTCAAAGAATGAATGGTACATCTAACTCATTGAGCACTGTACAGGCATGCGTCCTATCTGAACTGTCAAACCCAAGAAATCTCTACAGTACCATTGGTGCACAGAACACAACAGATCTGGGTGTACATCTTATTGGTTTTCAAGGTAAAATATGAAACTTTTTTTGTATTTAAAGTAACAGTACCTACCAAAAGTAAACATAGTAGATACTAAAGTGCTTTTGAATTGGAATCATAGGGCTTAACCATGTACCAATCAAACCTTAGTTTTTATGACTGAGAAAGAAGTCTTTTG
Source organism: Tridacna crocea (assembly GCA_943736015.1). Taxonomy (NCBI): domain Eukaryota; kingdom Metazoa; phylum Mollusca; class Bivalvia; order Cardiida; family Cardiidae; genus Tridacna; species Tridacna crocea. The sequence goes on from OX031065.1 coordinate 45,994,430, forward strand.
AAAACATTGTGGAGAAAAGGAGAAAATGGTGCTTGCCAGCATTTTCTCCTTTTCCCACAATGTTTTCTATCCTTTCTAAGACAAATTTTAGTTACATATATTTTGTCCTTTGCAAATGCTTTCAATTTGGTAGGACCAAAATTTTGCTGTTTTGGTAGAGAGTTAAATGTATGGAAATTATTTTGAAGATTACAATCTGATGTTGTGCAGTCAGTCCAAGGGTTCACTGTTTGCAGAGAACATAATAGGTTAAAATTGCTAGGTCATTATTATTTTCTATACTTTTTTCCATGATTTTTCAAGTGTATTTTTTCTGATAGGGCTTTTTGAAACATTGTGGGGAAGGAGAAAATTCTGGTAACACTTCCTATAATTTTGTCTACCTTTGATAAAAACAATCTGAATGTTGGAGTCACATTGAATTTATCATCTGCAAATGATTTCAATTTTGATATGTTTTGAGTTTTGCTTTCTGGTAAAGAGTATAACTCAGTACCACACGACAAAATTTTGGACTGGTTCAAATTGAAAGCATTTGCAGACGACAAAATAAAGGTGACTGAAAAATTGAAATTTGTTCTGGGAAGGGTAGAAAAGACTGTGGGAAAAGGAGAAAAATGCTGGTTACCAGCATTTTCTCCTTTTCCCACAGTGTATTCAAAAGGCTTCTTTCTCAGGGGCATCAAAAGTAGGGATTGTGTGGTAATGGGTTAAACAAGAGATCCATCTTTTAATTGAGCCATGGTCTGTGAAAAGGGTAATTAATGCATCTGACAAAAGTATCAATGCAGGTCAGTCTGCGCAGACTGACCTGGGCAAAATTGGTCAGTTTCCTATATGTCCATGGACCAGTTGACCTTAAAAAAAGTGGCCATTATATATCCACAGTTATGTTACAGCAAATGTTTTATTTGAATGCAGGCATTAAACATCTAGCATGTTTTTCAATTTGTACAGGACACTTGTGAATAATGATGATTATCTTGCATGTTAAATGAATTCCGTAGTGGCATTAAACTCCCTTTTCTGTTAAAGTGCTGCTCACATGATTTTTTTTAGTAAGGGGTTGTTTTTATTATTCTCAAATGTACATGCATAGATAATTATGTTACACTTATTTAGAAATGGTTTGGGAATGATCTTATTAAAGTTATACTTGTTACTTGCATTGACATTTCTTAGAAAAAGAGAATTGGATACAGTACCAGCAGTAACTTTCTAAAGGGATAGGTTAAAAGATTGTAAAATGTAATTATTCTTACACAAATGGTATTAATTGGTTTTAACCTTTTACCACACAGTGCTGACTTTTAACAAGCCTGTGGTAGAAGCCTTTTGAAAACATTATGGGAAAAGAAGAAAATGCTGACAACCAGCATTTTCTCCTTTTTTCCACAATGTTTTCTATCTTATCAAGGAAAAGTTGCATCATTCGATCCACACTGAAATTGTCGTCTGCTAAAGCTTTCAATCTGGACAGGACCAAAATTGTTGTCATATGGTAAAATGTTAATTCCTTGACTTACTTTCAGGTGTAACTACAACATCTTCACAAGGCAGACCAGTAAATTTTACCTGTAAGTATATTTTGATGATCTCTAGCTTTTAACTCTATAACTAGTCTGGGTTCAAGCCAGATCTTTTTTATGCTCCCAGAAGGGCAAGCAGAATTAAAGTCGCAGCTTCGTCTATCTGTCGGTCTGTCTGTCTGTAGGTCTGTCCATCAGAATTTCTCCACAACCCCAGGATCAAATTGGATGAAATTTCATATAATGAACTCTTTAGGATATTGCACCTAATTTGACGCTATGGCATGGAAAAAGGGGGTTTATTGTAAATATCCCCTGTGACCAACCATTTACCAACAGCCTTCTTTTTCCTAAAAAGACACATGTTCAGGCAGTGTAATTCACCTACGACGGCTCTTGTTTCCTTTTATATATGTTCAGATTTTACTTTTTCAAAAATGAGGTATATAGAAGTGATTAACCGTTTTGTAGCAGATTTGTTTGGACTTGGAAAGGAGATAATACTGAGTTTGGCAGTGCTTTTCTACCTTTTAAAAACAGTTTCCATAGTTTAAGTGTGTTGTCATATCAAAAGTGTTATGAATTACACTTAGAAAGTAACACAACTTTTGATTGGCTAAACCAATTTATCAAAAGTTGTGTTACTTCCAAATTTATAAAATTCATCAATATGAGACTAATTATGTTCATAAGAATGGTTGCTAATATACACCCACATTGTAACCTAGTGAACTAGTACATTACTGTGACAAAAGTTGCTAAATCTGTGCTTGCTCCATGACTAACAGAGCACATGAAAAAACTTTGCAAAAAAGTAGAAGAAAATGGGAAAGCAGGCAGAGACTTATCTCATTACCACATGACAAAATTTTAGGTTTGTCCAAATTGAAAGCATTTCAAAAATAAAAGGGACTGAAAATTTGTGTAGTGAAGGGTAGAAAACATGGTGGGAAAAGGAGAAAATGCTGGTTACCAGCATTTTCTCCTTTTTCCACAATATTTTCTAAAGCTTCTTTCTCAGGGGCGTCAAAAGTAGGGATTGTGTGGTAATGGGTTAACAATTTTTTCGATATAGATGATTCTGTTCCCAAATGGTCCAGTGTTTTAGTGACCCAAAGCTTTCTTATGAAAGCATAGTAGTATACTTTGAATTATGTGGTGAAGGGTTTAAAACATGTTTTTTTTTCATTGTGTTAAGGCCCAACAACCTATCATGTGTGCTCTGACAAAAACCAATGTATTCCACCAAGTTTGATATGTGACGGAGTAATTGACTGTATTTCTGGGGAAGATGAAGCATCGCAGACTTGTCCAACCAATGTTACCTCCACTGGTAGGCCTCCAGTTACCTCCCCTGGTGGTAACATTACCACAGAAACAACGACAAGGCGTGCTTTGACAAATACAACTACAGCAGTGAAATCGACTACACCAGGTATATCTGTATCCTAGCTCTTTTTATCACACAATCCTAACTTTTAAAAGCTCTGAGAAGGATAGCGTTTGAAAACATTGTTGGAAAAAAGAGAAAATGCTGGTAAGAAAATTCCTAATGGGTACCTTAACCCTTTTCCAGATAAGCCCTGGTTATTTACAGCTCTGAGGTTGAAGGCATTTGAAAGCACTGTGAAAAAAGGAGGAAATGCTCACAATGAGCATTTTCTCCTTTTTCCACAGTGTTTTCTTCCCTTTCAGATAGAAATACCACCTGTGTAGCCACTCTAAATTTGTTGTCTGCAAATCCTTTCAATTTTAAAACCTTTAAATACAAAATTTTAGGTTTGTCCATATCGAAAGCATTTGCAGATGACAAAAGAAAATAACTGGAAATTAGAAGTTTATTTTGTGAAGGGTAGAAAACATTGTGGAAAAAGGAGAAAATGCTGGTTACCAGCATTTTCTCCTTTTCCCCACAATGTTTTCTAAAGGCTTTTTTCTCATGGGCGTCAAAAATAGGGATTGCATAGTAATGGGGTAACATTTTGTCACATCAGATACATTGCTGGAAAAGAAGAAAATGCTGATTTGATAATGTGTTAAAATGGCATGAATGCATGGTAATGGTTTGATTGTTAAATGTTCATAGAGCCCTGTCCAGATGATGAGTATCAGTGCTACACGACATATGAATGTATCAACAAGGACTTGGTTTGTGATGGTCATTGGAACTGTAAAGATAACTCAGATGAATGGTACTGCCCAACCACCCCTGTGTCACGACCAGCAGGTATGATGCTTGCAAAATATTTATAAACAATATTGTATATTTTTTATACAGATCTCCAGATAGAGGAAGTGATTTTGCAAGCAATTTAACTGTTTAGACCAAAAGTGGATTTACATTGTTAATGTAAATAGGTATTTTCTAATTTTTTGCTCATTTAAGAAGTCTTTAAAACTTTACTAAACAATCCAGAGTTTTAACGATCCTGAGAAAGAAGACTTTTGAAAACACAGGATTGCGCATTGACAAGAGTCAAAGACAAATATTATCATTTGAGCAAGATTTGGACATTTACCTTGAATTCTCTTCGACTTGTCTAAAGTTTCTTGTCTGGTAAAGATTTGAAAGACGAAAAGTTTTTATCCTTTATCACACAGCTGTTGAAGTGAGGTTGATGGATGGTGATACAGACACGACTTCTCAGTTGTATGGTAGAGTAGAAGTTCGACCTCTCGGCACAGATACACCATTTGGAACCATCTGTGATGACATGTGGGGAGTGGAAGAGGCAAAGGTTGTATGCAGTCAGCTTGGGCACAGGTTTATATAATATTGATGATAATACCTCTAACCATTTACCAAACAATCCCTGGTTTTTTCGACCCTGAGATAGAAGCTCTTGGAAAACATTGTGGGAAAAGGAGAAAATACTGTTTACCGGCATTTTCTCTTTTTCCCGCAATGTTTTCAGAAGGCTTCATTCTCAGGGCAGTGAAAACCCAGGGATTGTTTGGGAAAGGGTTAGATAGTAAAAGTTCACACCCAGGTCAGCCAGTACAGACTGTGCAGGCTGGCCTGGTTCTATATTTTAGCAGATGCATGAAACCCCCTTTTCAAAGAGCATGACTGGTAAATTATCCCATTATTATACCCCTGCAAATGAAGTTTGTGGGGGGTATACTGGAATCAGCCTGTCGTACGGTCGGGCGGTCGATCAGTCCACAAAATCTTGTCTGGACAACTCCTACAGTTTCAGTCCGATTCGTTTTATACTTGGCAGAAGTGTCCATTTGGAGCTGTAGATGTGCAAGACGCAAATTTTGTGAAAATTCCATCAAGATTTACTGAGTTATTGCCCCTGATTTGACTTGAAAATGCTTGTCTGGACAACTCCTCCTACAGTTGCTGTCTGATTCACTTTGAACTTGGCAGAAGTGTTCATTAGGGTTGTAGATGTGCAAGACGCAATTTTCGTGAAAATTCTATGAAGAATTAATGAGTTATTGCCTCTGATTCACATTTAAAATGCTTGTCCAGACAACTCCTACAATTCCTGTCCGATTCGCTTTATACTTGGCAGAAGTGTCCATTTGGAGGTGTAGATGTGCAAGACACAAATTTTGTGAAAATTCCATCAAGAATTACTGAGTTATTGTCCCTGATTTGACTTGAAAATGCTTGTCCGGACAACTCCTCCTACAGTTTCTGTCTGATTCACTTTAAACTTGGCAGAAGTGTTCATTAGGGTTGTAGATGTGCAAGACGCAACTTTCGTGAAAATTCTATGAAGAATTAATGAGTAATTGCCCCTGTGACATGAAATATAGGGGCGGGGGTATTTATCACCTTTAGTGATAGTTATTCTAGTTTTCTACTTGCAGTGACGGTTCCAGTGTGTATGCATTCCATGATGCTCGATATGGTCAAGGAACAGGACCAATTTACCTCAGTAATTTACGCTGTACAGGGGATGAATCTAACCTCATGGACTGTGAATCTACAGCAGAATGGGGTTATGTACATTGTGGACATAATCAGGATGCAGCTGTCTCTTGTGGTATATCAACAGTTTAACTCTTTCCCAAACAACAAAATTATAGACTGGTACAAATAAAGAAAAAACATTTGCATAAGACTAAATAAATGTGACTGAAAAATCAAAATTTGGTCTGGGAAGGGTAGAAAACATTGTGGGAAAAGGAGAAAATGCTGGTTACTAGCATTTTCTCCTTTTCCCACAATGTTTTCAGAAGGCTTCTTTCTCAGGGTTGTTAAAAGTCAGGGATTGTTTGGTAAAGGGTTAACTCTTACTAAACAACAAATTTATAGACTGGTACAAATCTAAAAAACATTCGCATAAGACTAAATGAATGTGACTGAAAAATCAAAATTTGGTCTGGGAAGGGCAGAAAATATTGTGGGAAAAGGAGAAAATGCTGGTTGCCAGCATTTTCTCCTTTTCCTACAATGTTTTCAAAAAAATTCTCTCTCGGGGTCGTTAAATGTCAGGATTGTGTGGTAAAGAGTTAAGTCTTTACAAAATGAAAAGACTTCGGACTTGGCCAAATTAAAAGTAGATTAAATGTAGCTCAAAAGAGAAAAATTGTCTGAGAAAGGATAGAAAAACATTGTGGGAAATGGTGAAAATGCTTTTTTTATTCACCCTAATGAAAAGGACTACAAATGCTTTCAGCTTTGATAAGCCTAAGATTTTACGGTTGGGTAAAATGAGAACATATTCCTTAACAATTATATAATTTGAACCTTCCAAACAGATAGCTTTGTGCAGCTGATAGCATTAAAATTTGATATGAATTAGCTGAAATTTTCTATGAAGCTACAAATCATTGTGGGAAAAGAAGAAATGAATTGTGACACAGTTTCTCATTTTACCACAAAGTTTTCAGTTGGCGTCCCCCAAAATTTTTTTAAAATTAGAGATTTTTTGCTAAGTCTTTACTAAACAATCCCAGATTTTAACTCTTTACCAAACGACAAAATTTTAGACCTGTCCAAATTGAAACCATTTGCAGACTACAAAATAAATGTGACTGAAAAATTGAAATTTAGTTTGGGAAGGGTAGAAAACATTGTGGGAAAAGGAGAAAATGCTGGTTACCAGCATTTTCTCCCATTCCTACAATGTTTTCAAAAGCCTTCTTTCTTTGAGTCGTTAAAAGTCGGGATTGTGTGGGAAAGAGTTAATGAACTTAAGAGAACTAAATGCTGGTTGCTCGCTTTTTTTTATTTTTGCCACAATGTTTTGTACTTTTCCGGTGACAAATTCCATCGTTAAAACCTTTTCACTTTTGTCATTTGCAAATACGAACAATTTGATGTAGTCTTAAAAGTTAAAAGGGTCCAAATACATGTATGTATATCTTTCAGGATTTGAAGCCACCACCCTGTCAAGTTTGAGTACAACAACTGCAGTGATGACCACTGTGGAATGTAAGTATGAAAGGGTAAGGCCTGTATCTTAGATTTAACTCTTTACCAAACGACAAAATCTTATACTGGTCCAAATTGAAAGCCCTTGCAGACGACAAAATAAATGTGACTCAAAAAAATGAAATTTCTTTTGGGAAGGGTAGAAAACATCGTGGGAAAAGGAGAAAATGCTGGTTACCAGCATTTTCTCCTTTTCCCACAATGTTTTCAAAAGGTTTCTTTCTTAGGGTCGTTAAAAGTCAGGATTGTGTGGTAAAGAGTTAAATAAAATCTCCATTTAACATGGATGTTAGATTTCAGTTGATTAAAACCTAAGTATAAAAGTTTTACCTTGACTGTTTTCGAAGAAAACCGCATTATTGTCCTTACCCTGTCATTGTCTTCATTGTCAGGCTTTGACATTTAATAATATCGTCGTAATAATGGAAGTTATTTACTTCAAACTTTGACAATTTGATTATTTTAATTCTTTACCGAACTATCTCTGTTTTTTACGACCCCGAAATGAAAATCCAGCATTTTGTCCTCTTCCCACAATATTTTCTACCCTGCTGGAAACAAATTTCAATTTTTGAGTGAAATTTATTTTGTCGTCTGCAAGTGCTTTCAATTTTGATAAGTCTAAAACTTTGTCCTTTGGTAAAGAGTTAAAGGAAAACCCTTTGCAACAAGAGCAGATAACCATCAAAGTATTTTTGACACAGTTATGTCCCTTTTTGAGATACAATTTTCAGTGGAAATCAAGCATCTGTAGGAATTTTCACTGGCAATCAAGCATCTGTAGGAATTTTCACTGGCAATCAAGCATCTAGGAATTTTCACTGGCAGTCAAGCATAGGAATTTTCACTGGAAATCAAGCATCTGTAGGAATTTTCACTGGCAGTCAAGCATCTGTAGGAATTTTCACTGGCAATCAAGCATCTGCAGCCACGCATCGGCATCCATATTGGGTGTTCTTGGTTAGATTTTGGCTTACCCTTCAAATTTGGACGTCTTGTCATTGATTAAGACTCAAACTTTGTACTCACAGATGAAAAGATAAGGCTGGTGGGTGGTAGTAACTGTCTGGAAGGAAAGCTGGAAGTCTTGTTAAATGGACAATGGGGCACAGTTTGTGATGATTACTTTTCTTTCACAGAAGCCAGAATTGTTTGTAAATCTCTCGGATTTGAGTAAGTATTTTTCCTTAATCTTTAGTGTGCCAAATAAGTCAAACTGACATTTTTTTCTAGAAATTAAAGTCTTTTTTGTCAAGATTGCAATTGTCAAGATTTATTTAGGGAAGCAGGCGGCTTGGGTTGGCCCTTGCAGGTAACACCTTTTTAGCTCACCTGAGCATGCAGTGCTCATGGTTAGCTTTTGTGATCGCCCAATGTCAGTCATCCGTCGTAATCCGTTGTCCACAATTTCTTTAAACATCTTCTCCTCCCAAACCACTGGGCCAATCTGGATGAAACTTGGCAGGGATGTTCCTTTGGTAAAGCTCTACCAAAGTTGTTCAAGAGATTGAATTCCAGCTATAACTCTGGTTGCCATGGCAACCAAAAAGAAAAAAATAGCAAAATCTTTGAAAATCTTCTTCTCTGAAACTAGAAGGTGTAGAGCTTTGATATTTGGTATGTAGCATTTCCTACTGGACCTCTGCCAAGATTGTTCATATGATGGTCCTGGGGTCAAAACTGGCTTCGCCCCGGGGATTGCAAGTTCGAAACATTGGAACAAAGAAGGAAAACTTTAAAATTCTTCTTCTCTGAAACTAGAAGGGGCAGAGCTTTGATATTTGGTATGTAGCATCTCTTAGCAGACCTCTACCAAGATTGTTCATATGACGCCCCTGGGGTCAAAAATGGCCCAGCCCAGGGGGTGACAAGTTTGAAACACAGGAACAAAGCAGGAAAACTTTAAAAATCTTCTTCTCTGAAACTAGATGGTGCAGATCTTTGATATTTGGTATGTAGTATCGCCTAGTAGACCTCTACCAAGAATGTTCAAATGATGCCTCTGGGGTCAAAACTGGCCCAGCCCCGAGGGTCACAAGGTTGAAACATAGGAACAAAGAAGGAAAACTTTAAAATTCTTCTATGAAACTAGAAGGGGCAAAACTTTGATATTTATTTTGTACCATCTCCTAGTGGACCTCTACCAAGATTGTTCAAAACTGGCCCTGCCATGGGGGTCACAATTTTGAAACATAGGAACAAAGAAGGAAAACTTTAAAAATCTTCTTCTTTGAAACGAGAAGGAGTAGAGCTTTGATATTTGGTATGAAGCATCTGCTAGTTGACCTCTACCAAGTTTGTTCACATGATGTCCCTGGGGTCCAAACTGGCCCAGCCTCGGGGGTCACAAGTTCGAAACATAGAAACAAAAAAGGAAAACTTTAAAAATATTTTTTCTCTGAAAATGGAAATCGTAGAGCTTTGATATTTCATTATGTAGCACCTTTTAGTGGACCTCTACCAAATATGATACAATGATCTTTTCGGAAAAGAAGAATTTTCATTGTAGACCTTTACTGCTTAGTACTCAGGTGGGCAATATAGGACCATCATGGTCCTCTTGTTGTTTTTCTTACAGTGATGTTGAAGAATACGGGAACTATCTGTTTAACTCTGTGTCCAATGATAAACCAATCAACATGGATGATGTTCAATGTACAGGAACGGAGTCTAATATATTTGAATGCTCGTACATTACACGACACAACTGTGCACATTATGAGGATGTTGGAATTATTTGCAGTAAGTGCTATTATATATTATTCAACTTTTTAGCAAAATATATTTTGACTGGGCCTAACTGAAAGCCATTGTAGACAACAAATCAAATTAGCTTAAGTGGTTATGTCTGTTTATGATAAGGTAGGAAACAGTGTGGAAAAAGGAGAAAATACTGGTTATCAAAGGTCTTCTTTGTCAGGGTCATTAAAACCCAGGATTGTATGGTACAGAAACCAAATTTAGGCTATTTTGGTCCACAGAAGATGAAAAGATGAGAATGTGTACAGGTCTGCATTCACCAACCATTCTTAAGAATGTCCTTAGTGTTATTCTCCAAGATTTCTTTTTGAAAATTAACACAGCTTCTGATTGGGTTAACCAAATAGCTGATTTACAGCATTTTCTCCTTTTCTCATAATGTCTTTTTAAGGGCTTCTTCTTTTGTGTCACTTATATATGAATTATTTGACAGAGAAAATGCAGTGTAATTCTTATTATTTCACTCCTACAATGTGACATCCAGTGAAATTGCATTAAAATATAACTGCGTGAGTACAGAATATCTTATTCTATATTGGACGATGTCAGGCCCAATATGGACTTTTCAAAACGAGGCTAGAGTTCCAAATATTGACATTTGATTGAAAAAGTGGTCTACCAAAGTCTGTTGTCAAAAACCAATTTCAAACCCCTCTTCTGATATGTTTTGATTTTCATCTTTGTACTATTATTATCCCCCACCAAAGGCGGAGGGATATAATGTTAGCGTTGTTTGTCCGACCGCCCTTCTGTCTGTCTGTCCTTATGAGCCCGACATTGCAGGGTTAAGGGTAACTGTACATTTAGTCTCTATGGGGTTCATTCCATCTGTTTGGTAGAAATGGGGTTATGGTTAGGCTTGTGGGGTTAGTGTTAGGCTTGTGGGGTTAAAAAAAGGTGGTCTTGTGGGGTTGTTTGGGTGTATTGAATAAAGAGCAATTCAACCTCACAAGGTCCGTCTTGTAAGACCATACATCCATGTGTCCGTCCCGGCAAATATCTCCAATTCCATTGGATGGATTTTTGTGAAACTTTACACATGTGTACAATAACCCATTCTCCCAAGACCTTTTTTTTTATGCAAAATGGCCGACTGGGAGCGATTTTTAAGTTACGCGGCTCAGTGCACTTTTAATGTTTTTAGTCTTATCTTGAAAACTATACAGTTTTTTACATTCAACTTGTCACATCTATCTACCACCATTAGAAAATAAAGGCTTTAAGTTACGTGGCTCAGTGCACTTTTAATGTTTTTAGTCTTATCTGGAAAACTGTACAGTTTTTTACATTCAACTTATCACATCTATCTACCACCATTAGAAAATAAGGGAAAAACAGTTTAACCCAGATTGAACTTGCAACACTGTCAATGTTTTTGCAATTACTAGCTGCATCATCGAAAAAGGGGGCTTCATGTTGTATTTCATTCCACATCTTGTGAACACAATTCCTCCTACATTTCTTGACGGATTTGTATAAAATTTTCACAGAATGTTCCTCATCATGTGCCCTATCGCCTATTTTCAATGTTTTGCAATTTGTAACTGCATCATGGAAAAAGGGGGCTTCATTTTTTTTTTTTCTTCATTTCTTGTGATCGCAACTCCCCTCTTATTTCTTTGAATAAGAATTTTCACAGAATGTTTCTTGTCATGTGACCTATAGCATATTGTCAAGGTTTTGCAATTTGTAGCTGCATCATGGAAAAATAGGCTTCATGTTTTTTTCACTCTATTTCTTGTGAATGCAATGCCACCCACATTTCTTGCCAGATTTCGGTGCAATTTTCACAGAATCAAGTGACCCAACGCATATTGTCAAGGTTTTGAGATTTGTTACTGCATCATGGAGTAAGGGGGCGTCATGTTCTATTTCATTTTTCTCCAATATCTCTTAAATTATTGGACATATCTCAACAGATTTTGATGAGATTTTCACAGATCATGTGACCTAGCATATGTTGTCAGGGTTTTGCAATTTATCACTGTATCATGGAAAAAGGGGGCTTCATGTCAAATTTAATTTTTATCAATTTATCTCCAACTTTTGCACATAGTTTCATGAAACTTCATATTTTATTGGTTGATTGATCAGTCCATCGTGCATCTGTCTGTCCATCCATCTGTCCATCCATCAGTCTATTTGTAACCCTTTTAGATCACAAGTAACACAATATATCCATTGAACTACCCAGGCAGGTGCTAGAAATTCCAACACTATAGTCTCTAGCTATCTGCTTGAAATGGCAGCAATGTTGCAGCTTATATTGTTAGAGGGATATCTTCTAAAGTCCTTCACAAAAATTGATGAAACTTCATGCATGTCTTCCATTGGATAGTTTGTCGATACAATTTTTTTCTTTATATATAATGATGTGTCATCGGAAAAGGGGGCTTAATGTATATTTTCTTTGTTTTCATTTCATGAAATGCCAATATCTGGAAAAAGGATACTTAATTTGTAATCCTGTTATGGACCTCTTATATAAATATTTTTTTATGTAATTAAATGCTGTACCATTGCAAAAGGGAGCTTAATTTATGATTTAATCACGGACTGATAATAAAAAGGCCAAAATGTACATTCAAAGCACAATACCTCTAATATGTTTGTATCAAAAAAAGGTCTTTTTCGGTGGGGGATATCATTTCAACGAAATTGCTTGTTCAAATTGAAATGGCCCTATACTTGTCAGTTACTTTAAAGTCAATACAGAAGTCTGAAATAAAGAGGTCATTTAACATGCTTGGGTACAATACTGAATTCAATTGGATTCATACACTGCAGAACCAGTCGATATTTTTGGCCTCCTCCAAAATACAGACTGGTTTTGCAGTGTACTCATCCAATAGAATTCCGTATTGTACCAAAGTATTTCAAATAACCTGGCTCATAAATTTACCTCTATTTAACAGCTGGAGACCCAGCGGTGAGCTGTTATACAGGTCCCGTGGTAGAGTCAGTCAACTGTAGTTTTAGACAACATAACTGTCAGTATGAGGGACAGACACTAACAGGAAATGCAACATGGAAAATAGGAAGATATAGAGCCTTTACTAGTGAAGGTAAGCTTATACCTATATGTTTCTTTTTTATTTCAATAGATATAGAGAATATTTGTTTTTTTACGATAAGAGATCAAAATTTATTTCATTGAGTGAATATCATTGGTAATATTTTCACAAGTGGCCCAGCCATGAGTAAAAATATTACATATACCAATGATGTTCATGAGATGAAATAAATTTTGACCTTTCACCAAAAAAAAATATTTTTATTTATTTCATGTTTTTAACCCTTTCCGTGAGGAACTTAATCAAAGTACAGTTTTTTTCGGTTATTTCCTGTGGTGTACCCATGGCCCTCCGCATAGCAACACATTATAATATTATGTCAGGTGCAAGTAAAGTAAATTGCTTCATATTTTTATCTGGTTGAGAGCCATGTAGGAACAATTGTTTCTGCCTATAATTGAAAAGTTAGAATGTAAAAATGTGTATTTTCCACTGGTCATAGGCATGAAATACCAAAAAATATTTCACCATTATTTCTCGATTGCAGACTGCCACAGAGTTTGCCGTCTAAATCCATTTTTCCTACGAAATTGTTCTGTTTTGTAGTGATTTTATTAATAAAACAAAATCATAAAAACAAAACAATTTGCTGCAAATGACCTCTCAAATAATCTTAATTTTCATTAAGCAAGTAAATGTAACAGAAGAAAAGGCAAGATGAATTTTGTTAAAAAAGAGAAAGAAGATGGCTGGATAAGATCATGCGACTTGAAAATGCAGCAAGAAGGTAAAAGAAAAGTCATGTAAAGCATATGAGGTTTCTGTGTGGGGCTTTTTACTTGTTTGTGTACATGTGCCAAAATATATTGAAATTAAAAGCCCATAATTTTTTTGAAAACATTGATGCTGACCTCTCCTGGCTTCTTTTGTAGAGAAGCCAACTTGTTTTATTTACAAGTAAATTTAGATGTATTGTGAACATCTGGAAATTAATGATGTTAATGTTGCATCAATAAGTAGGCAGTGGAGATAATCTTTTTTAAAAACTGTTGTTGAAATTTTTGTGAAATGTTCTTTCAGAGAAAGTTCATTTTGCAATGGTTTTTCTGTGGTGTAAAGCATTGAGAAAGATTATGATTAAAAAAAGAATAATCAATGATGTTAATGGTGTCTTATCCTTTTACTCTTTTACATACAATCCTGACATTTAAAAAATCCAGAGAAATTAAAGAAGTATTTTGAAAACATTGTGGCGAAAGAATACAATGCTGGTACCAGCATGTTATCCTTTTCCACAATGTTTTTCCTATCTTCCAAAATGTTTTTTTTTAATCTTCCAAAAACATATCGAAATTTTTAAAGTCACATTAATTCTGTTGTCTGCAAATTAATGCTTTCAATTTAGATTAGTCTAAAATTTGATTGTTTGGTAAATAGTTGAGATATACATGTATTAATTCTATATTAGAAAATATACTGTATATTAATAGATTTTTCAAACCAAATAACACACATTTTCAGCAGGTGTGATAGGTGGTAGCCATGGCTAAACATGAACCCACCCACACACAAAACAAAATTTGAAGTGGCAGATAAAACTTTGACAAAAAATAACCTTTATTGAAAATTCTCTTTTTCACAGTAATAATTTGGGCTTCTGTCTAGAAATGAAGGTCAAGTTTATTGTGTTTCAGATGCATACATGTACCTGTCCAACCAAGAGGGAAGTGCCAGACTTACATCTCCCCAATTTGAAGGATCAGACATGCCAATGAGTGTAGAGTTTATGTACAGCATCATTAACTCTCATTATAACAATTTGATCTTGTCCCTGCATGAATCTACAACGATATTGGGAACTGGAGAGGTCACTTCTACAGAACATGAACTGTGGAACAGTATCTACCTGAGATCAGATGAAGACTCTAGATGGCTCCACCACTGTCAAGATCTAACAACAACCTCAGATAAAGAGTGTAAGTTTTCAAGATTTGTGCATGGGTCATATTATCCATCTGTTTGTCTGTGTGTATGTCTTGTGTGTATGTGTGTTAACTTTTATTTCAAACATCTTTTTCTCTGAAAATACCCATCCAGTTTTGATTAGACCTAAGAGAAATGATCTTTGCATCTTAAGTATTTCTTTAAAGAGATGGATTCCAGTTATATCATTTTGCACTATTCTAAATTACTATGGCAATAAAAATGAAAGATAATGAAAACTTTTAAAAATCTTCTTGTCCATAACCATAAGGCCTAGAGCTACCAAAGTTGTTATGTAACTTCATATACTAGACCTCTATGTAAAGTTTACAAATAATAGCCTAGGCCTAGGGTCAAAACAGGCCCCATCCCAAGGGTCACAAGTTTTATGGGCTTTTATGCTGAAAAGCAAGAAAAGATCTTTCGGCCTAGTGCTACCAAATTTGGTGTGCAGCTTCATATAGTAGACCTCTTCTAGGTCAAATAAGTTGTATTATGATAATCTTGAAATGTGATGATTTTTGTGATGATATCTGCCATTGTATGAGTTCTATCAAAACGTCACTGTAAGCTTATTACTGAAAACTTGAAACTTGAAACTAAATAATTCTTCTTTACTCTCATCCAGACAATACAGTAATACTTTAGACTTGTCCATTTTGTAAGGATTCATTGGTGGAAAATTTAATGTGACTCAGAAGATATAATTTGTTTACATTGAGTGTTACTATTCCAGAAAAAGGATTAAATGCTGGTAAACCAACATTTTTAGCTCACCTGAGCACAACGTGCTCCAGGGGAGCTTTTAGGATCACCAGGTGTCTGTAGTGCGTTTTTTGTCGTGCCTCGTCAACAATTCTTTAAACATCAACTCCTCCTAAACCACTAGGCCAATTTGGACCAAACTTGACTGGAATGTTCCTTGGGAAATCCTCTTTAAAAATTGTCAAAAACTCTGGTTGCCATGGCAACCAAATGGAATTTTCTGAGAAATTCTTAAAAAATCTTCTTCTCTGAAACTGCTGGCCAGTTTTTAAAATAATTTCACAGAGATGTTCCTTGGGTGACCCTTTTCAAAAACTGTTCGCGAAATTTTGATCCGTCAAGAAACATAGCCCTAGTGAATGGGGGCTACGTGCTCTATACAGAAATGAAGAAATTCTTAAGAATTATTCTTCTCTGAAACCGCTGTTCAGATTTTGAAATAATTTCACAGAGATGTTCCTTAGGTAACCCTTTTCAAAAACTGTTCTTGAAATTTTGATTCATCAAGAAACATGGCTCTGGTGAATTGGGGCTACTTGCACTGTAGGGAAATGAAGAAATTCCTAAAAATTCTTCTTCTCTGTAACGGCTGGTCAGATTTTGAAATAATTTCACAGAGATGTTCCTTAGATGACCCTTTTAAAAAATTGTTTGTGAAATTTTGATTCATCAAGAAACATGGCTCTGGTGAATGGGGACTACTTGCACTATACGGACATGGAGAAATTCTTGAAAATTCTTCTTCTCTGAAACGGCTGGTCGGATTTTAAAACAGTTTCACAGAAATGTTTCTTAAATGACTCTTTTTGAAAATTGTTCGCGAAATTTTGAAAGGTCAAGAAACATGGCTCTGGTGAATGGAGGCTACGTGCACTGCACGGAAATTAAGAAAATTCCTTAGCAAAATAATGATTTTGTTTCCAGTATTTCAATACCTCAAAAAAAAAAAAAAAAAAATGGCTATTGTCCTCTCAAAAATTCAGGTGAGCAATCCAGGGCCATCTTGGCCCTCTTGTTTCCTTTTCTGACATTGTTCTCAGACATACAGAAAATTTATCAAATAGGAAAAAGCTCCAACCCTGGTCAGCCTGAGCGGACTGCGCAGGCTGACCAGGGTAGATGCTTTTTACAGACGTATTAAAACTTGCTTCTCACAGAGTATAACTCATATTTCTATAACTGCGTATTGTGACTGATTTTTGTTTACAATTACACAGACAACCTGGTATTTGAAGGAAGGACAGACTTGGATATACAAATTGCCCTAGACAGTATTTCCTTGAATTCAGGAAAATGTCAAGGTAAGCAGATTATTCTAGATAATTTCTTATATTAGTTTGATTGATATTTACATTCTCTTTGGTTCTTTACCCTTTACTCCATAGATACTCATTTCTACGCATTGCTTATAGGAGCCTTTGGAAAACATTGTGGCAAAAGGTGAAATTGCTGGTCACGAGCAATTTCACCTTTTGCCACAATGTTTTCTATGCTATCAAAGGGTGTCATATACACATAAGAAATGGCCTCATCCTTGCTGTTATTTATTGTCAATTAAAGATACCACAGAAATACCTTATGGGGTAAAGAGTTAAACGAAAATCTTAAGATTTGGCTCATGGTGTTAGATTTTTATTTGGTTTGTTGGAATCTTTTGGATTCATCTACAGATATTTTCTTTAAAATAATACCAGGGATGGAAGGTTTCAAGTTTATTTCAGATTTCACAATTGCAATATTTAGTCCTTCAGAAACATGTTTTTCTGAATTGAAAATGCTTGGATGCAGGTGTAATGCAGAGAAATGAAGCTCCCCTACAAAATGACCAGGGTCATTGTTCTATATAGAGAAATGACCCCAGATGTCATTTCACTTTGGAGAGGAATGACCAGGGTCATTATTCTACATAGAGAAATGATCCTAGAGGGTTATTTCTCTACATAGAATAATGACCTGGTTCATTCATCTATGAAGAAAAATAACCGTTGGATCATTCCTCTGTGTAGAGAAATATTTCACCATTATTTCTTGATAACAGACTGCCACAGAATTTGCTGTCTAAATCCATTTTGCTTGCGAAATTGTTCCGATATAGTCATTTTGTAACGGAGGGTCATTTCTCTGCATAACACAGGCATTTTCATCTTTTCCCACAATATTTTGGAAAGGCTTCTTGATGATTGTTTAAAATTCGGATTGTGTGGTGAAGGGTTAATTATAACAATATTTGATCACATGTTTTCAGCCTCTGAAGAAGATCCCCAGTGGGTACAATTTCAAGATAACTTTTGTCCAGAATGTATTGTGGAATTCTAGATCAAAGATCAGACTACATCTTTTGTGCAGTCTGTTCTAGATCTGTACTGAACTCAAAGGCAACTTAAGTTGTAAAAGGCACTTTCACCCTTTCCCAAACGACAATATTTCAGATTGGTTCAAATTGAAAGCACTTGCAGACGACAAAATAAACCAAACTCAATAATTGAAATTTGTTTCAAACGGGGTAGAAAACATTGTGGGAAAAGGAGAAAATACTGGTTACCAGCATTTTCACCTTTTCCCACAATATTTACAAAAGGCTTCTATGTCAGGGTCGTAAAAACTAGGGATTGTTTGGTAAAGGGTTAAGGGTCAAAATATACTTCTCTTTTAGATAACCTCCTGAGAGGAGTATGTACGCTTGATCAACCTAACAAATGTGGTGCAGAGTTCGAATGTGGACCCTGCAGGCGAGATGTGCCAACATACAGATGGTATTGGACTGATATGGGGACAGATTTCATGGGAAGTAAGTTTACTCTATACCAAATGATTGATTGATTGATTGTATGGTGTTGAACACCATTATCAGCATTATTTCATTTATTTCATAGCAGCCAGTGCACCTATCCATGCTTTCCTGGAGTTTCTTTTACTTGTACTCTGCAGTTTTCTTTTCAAGCCACTGGCTGCTTTCCCACAAAACTATTGTCAAAACTATGGTCAGTGATAAGGAAGGAATGAATCCTGTCACAATGATTATCATCAATACTCGAAAAGAAATTGGTCAGGCCATGGATCAAACTAACAACAGTTCTCAATTCCTGTATGGTTACTACGGTACCTACTTAGGTACCCCGGCTGAGCACTCTATACCAAAAGACAAAATTCAAAAGTCTCAGTTTTATGTACTGGCAACCCTTTTCCTCAACAATCCTTACTTTTAACAACCTGAAAAAAAAAAAGACTTTTAAAAAACATCTTGGAAAAAGGGGGAAAGTGCTGCTATCCATCATGCACTCCCTCCCCCACAATGTTTCCTACCCTTTTAAAAGCATATTTCATTGTATAAAACACATATAGCCTTTATTTGCAAATACTGTCAATGCGGACAAGTGTGACATTTTTGCTATGGATAGGTAACTTTCAGAGAGCTTTATAAACAAAAAATGTTTACTTGAACCTCACTATTGGAACCCCTAGCATTTTCCCCTTTCCCACAATGTTTTCTACCCTGCTTGAAACAAATTTCAGTTTTGCAGTACATTTATTTTGTTGTCTGCAAGTGTTTTCAATTTTGGCCCTGTCGAAAATTTTGTTGTTTGGAAAAGAGTTTAATCATTACCAAACCGCTATATTTTAGGCTTGTCAAAATGGAAAGTATTTGCAGACGACGAGATAAAAGTGACTGAAAATTTGAAATTTGTTTCGTGAAGGGCAGAAAACATGGTGGGAAAAGGAGAAAATGCTGGTTACCAGCATTTTCTCCTTTCCCCACTGTTTTCTATAGGCTTCTTTCTCAGGGTCATCAAAAGTCGGCATTGTGTGGTAACAGGTTAAGAGACAAGGTCCATGTTTGGAGTTACATTATCACTTTTCAGTAGCAAGTTGGTTTCAGTCACTTTAATTTTGTGGCCTGCAAATGCTTTCGATTTTGATAAGCCTAAAATATTCTTGTTTGGTAATGAGTTACACAAATTGAGGGAAAAGAAGAAAATGCTGTTTGCCAGCATTTTTCCCCTTTACCCACATTGTTATCTAGCCTATGAAAGACAAATTCAATTATTTGAGCTGCATTTGAATTGTTAAATATATTAGTCTTTTGAGTTTTGACAAGTCTATGTTTTCGTCATGTGAAGAAGAGTTAAGGGAAGATAAAACCTCTTTTTTTCTAAGATTGTTTACCAGTTCAATGTATGGAAAATTTTACTGTACTCTCTTTCTTTCAGACAAGCTTATTCATGCTAATTCTGTGTTCGGTGAAGAAGGGGACACAGCTGTGGTTACTTTCAAGCTTCCATATCTGCAAAGAGGCTGGTTCCTGAAGTTTACAGGTCATATGGGTGACCCTGATACTGGGATGTTAAAGGTAGAGTGACTCTCTCTCTCTCTCTTTCTTTTTCTCTCCCTCCCTCAACTTGTTGTTATTTTGCAACTTAATTTTGTCAAAACTACCTTTTAACCCCTTACCACACGTTGCTGACTTTTGATGGCCTTTGAAAAGAAGCCTTTTGAAAACATTGTGAGAAAAGAAGAAAATGCTGGTTACCAGCATTTTCTCCTTTTCTCACAATGTTTTCTTCCATTTCAACAAAAAATCATTTCATATGAGCCACATTGAAAATGTCACTTGCAAACTTTAATGCTTACAATTCTGGCAAGTCTAAAAGTTTGTCATGTGGTAAAGGGTTAATTGCATTCTTATACCTCCCCCACCTACCATTTAAAAAGGGTATACTCGTTTCAACATTGCTGTCTGTTTGGGCACATGGCTGTCAATCCATCTGTCTTCATTTGTTTCCTTGGTCTTACCTAGGACCTTGAAACTTTTTACAAATGTTTCCATGACCCAAACGGGTGCCCTATTGTTTTTGGGTCACATGATTCAAAGGTCAACGTCACAGGTGAATTTAGTTTTTAAATTGTTTTCATGCTCTAACTCAATAGCTGTTTGACCTAGGACCCTGAAACTTTATACAAGTGTTCTTCATGATCTACAGAGATGCTCTATTGTTTCGGGTCAAAGTTCAAGGTCACAGGTGAACTTGTTTGAAAATTGTTTCTATGTTCTGACTCAATAGTTGTTTGACCTACATGTAGGACCATGAAACTTTATGTTGCTCATGACTTATTATTTTTGGATCACATGGGCTGAAGTTCAAGGTCACAGGTGAACTTCATTTGGAAATTGTCTCCATTTTCTGACTCAATAGTTGTTTGACTTCTGACACACTTTATGCAATTGCTGCTCATGACCCAAGGAGCTGCCCTATTATTTTTGGGTCACATGGGCTGAAGTTCAAGATAACAGGTGAACTTCATTTGAAAATTGTTTCATGCTCTAACTTGGTCTCTTTTGACTTAGGACCCTGAAACTGTATGGAAGTGTTTATCATGTCTCATGGAGACACCCCATTGTTTTTGGCTCATTTGGGTCAAATGTCAAGGTCACTGGTGATCTTTGTTTTTGAAAATCGTTTTTTTCTCTGATTGGGATACAAATGCTTTACTGAGTTGAAAAGAATTATGTAATTAAATATGGGCTATGCCAACTCTTTATCAGAAGATGAAATCTTGGATTCATCCTAATTTGAAGTATTTGCAAATGACAAACTTAATGTGGCTCAAACAGTATTTATTTTTAAAGGGCAGAAAACATTGTGGTAAGAGGAGATCTATGTTTATCAGCAACATTTTCTCTTTTCCCAGATAGCGTTCAAAAGCCTTCTTCCTCAGGGTCATTAACCCTTTCCCAGACATGGCCGTGAGAAAGAGGCCTTTTAAAAACATTGTGGGAAAAAGAGAAAATGCTGGTAACCATTTTGTCTTTTGGTAAAGAGTTAAAGCACAAAACTGTTTGATAAAGAGTTAATTTACTCAGCACTATAAGAATTGAATTATCTAGATTTCTTTGTATTTTGATGCATCCTACAGATTGCCCTACAAGTAAATGGACAAGACATGGTCATCGATACTTTAGTAGGGCAGCAAATGGACGATTGGTTCCACAGATGCGTAAAGTTACCGGATGTCATCCTGAGGGATGGCTTTGACCTTGACATTCAGTTTGAGGCCACACGGGGATCTGGCCCACGTGGACATATATATGTGGATGATCTTGAGATTGTGGAAACATGTGTTGAAACAGGTTTGTAAATTTATTCATTTTCTCTGAAAAGATCTTCCATAGTTTTAACGACCTTGAGGAAGGAGATTATTTAAAGTATTTTTGGAAAAGGAAGAAATTGCTAGTAACCATGCAGAATTTTGTCCGTTCTCTACAATATTCTCTATCCATTCACATACAAAATCTACGTCCATATTTAACAGGATTTGTCTTTTACAAATGCTTTCAATACAGACAATTCTTAGGTATCGTTGTTTGCTAAAAGATCAGTCTTTTCCCACATAATCTTTAAAATAATGTGTAATGAAATAGAAAGTGATATAGAAAACATTGTAGAATATTGACAATTTCAAGAACCTATTTCCTGTATAGTTTAACTCTTAGAGCACTATATTTATGGAATTATTCTTTCAACCCTTTACAGCACAATCCTGTAGGGAGAAGTGTTTGGAAAACATTGTGATAATAAGCAGAAAATGTTGGTCACCATCATTTTCTTCTTCTCCTACATTATTTTCTACCCCTTTAACTCTTTACCACTCGAGAAAATTTTAGACTCGTCCGAAATGAAAGCATTTGCAGACGACAAAATAAAGGTGACTAAAAAATAGAAATTTGTTCTGGGAAGGGTAGAAAACACTGTGGGAAAAGGAGAAAATGCTGGTTACCAGCATTTTCTCCTTTTCCCATAGGGTTTTCAAAAGGCTTCTTTCTTAGGGGCGTCAAAAGTAGGGATTGTGTGGTAATGGGTTAAAGACAGAGATCATCTTTTGATATATGTTTAATCTGTTGTCTGCAAAATTCATTTTTTTAAATTTGACCAGGTCCAAAATGTTACTGTTTATTAACCCTAGCCTTACCCTACAATCCCAAGTTTAAACAACCCTGAAAAAGAAGCCATTTGAAAACATTGTGGGAAAAGGAGAAAATGTTTTCTACTCCACCCAAGATCAACTTCAATTTTTGTGTTACTTTTTTTGCTATCTGCAAATGTTTTCAGTTTGGACAAGTTGAAGGTTGTACTGTTTGGTAAAAAGTTAAAAAGGTAAGGCTTAATAGCTGGAATCTGATTTTTTTTTTTTTATTTTGTTCAAGGTCAGTATTTAGACCTTTTATGGTAGATCTGTAAGATTACCAACTTAGGTATTTTCCTGCCATTGTTAACATTTCATTAAGGATTTTTTTTCTTACAGCACCAGATCTAGAGGCAAGCTGGGAAGTCTCCAATTTTTCAGAGCAGTATAAATGGACATATTTAGGTAATCTGGTGAAATTGTCTTCAGTCATTTTGTCAACACTGTTTGATGAATCATTTATTTAACCCTTTACCAAATGACAAACTTACTGGTTCGTCCAAATTGCGGACAAAAAAATAAAAGTGACTGAAAATTTGAAATTTGTTTTGTGAAGGATAGAAAACAATGTGGGAAAAGGAGAAAATGCTGCTTTTTCCACAAAATTTTCTACTATTCTAAAGTCAAGTTTCAATTTATCAATCATATTTGTTATTTTGTCGTCTGCAAATGCTTTCAATTTGGACAAGTCTAAAATTAATTTGTTTGGTAAAGAGATTGCAACCCTGGGGAAGAAACCTTTTGAATGTATTGTAGGAAAAGGAGAAAATGCTAATTACCAGCATTTTCTAAATTTCCCACAATTTTTTCCTCCCTTTCAAATTACAAAGTCCAGCATTTGAGCTGTATTTGATTTGTCCTCTGTGAATTTTTTTAAAATTTTTCCTTATCTAGATATTTGTTGTTTGGCAAACTGTTAACTACTTTCAGGTAAACCCCCTCGACCAATTCTAAGGTTAATACCAGATATGTATGATGATGAAACTGCTGGTCGAGTGGAGATTTATCATGAGGGAGAATGGAGGGGAATCTGCACTAGGAACTATATGTACACTTCTACCGACGTTATCTGTAACATGATGGGATACCTGTAAGTTCTTCACTTGTTAGTTATCCTTTAGGCTGCCTTCCATGACTTGACAACCTTTTAAGGACATTGTAGATCAAGAAAGGATTGCAGAATGTGCAGTGCACTCTGGGTACATTTCTCCTTTTCCCACAATGTTTTCTACCCTATCATATAGAAAAATCGATCTTTATAGCAACTGTTAAGTTGTCATCTGCAGAATGCTTTAACCCTTTCCCAACCAATCCCTGGTTTGTATGGGTCTAGAATGGTAGCCTTTTGAAAACATTGTGGGAAAAGGAGAAAATGCTGGTAACCAGCATTTTCTCCTTTTCCAGCAATGTTTTCTACCCTATCATAGACAGAAATCATCTTTTCAGCAAGAGTTGAATTGTCGTCTGCAAATGCTTTCAACTTGGTCTAGTCCAAAAGTTTGTCATTTGGGAAAGGGTTAAGTCTGGTCTGGTCCAAAATTTGCCTTTTGGGAAAGGGCTAAAGCCACAGGCTGCTTTCCCACATACCGTTATATATTATTGTGAAACAGCATTCAGCAGAGAGAAAGGAGTGAATCCTTTTGTGATGCGTAATATCTACAAAAACATAAAGAATTATATTTTTGATGTGTAAAATCTACAAAAACATAAAGAATTATAATTTTGATGGGTAATATCTAAAAACATAAAGAATTACAATTTTGATGGGTAATATCTACAAAAACATAAAGAATGATAATTTTGATGGGTAACATCTACAAAAACATAAAGAATGATAATTTTGATGAGTAACATCTACAAAAACATAATAATTATAATTTTGATGGTAATATCTACAAAAACATAAAGAATTATAATTTTGATAGGTAATATCTACAAAAACATAAAGAATGATGATTTTGATGGGTAATATCTACAAAAACATAAAGAATTAACATTTTGATGAGTAATATCTACAAAACCATAAAGAATCTTAATTTTGATGAATAATATCTACAAAACCATGAAGAGTTATAATTATTTTCAGAAGCTAGTAACCCTTTTTACAACCCAGAAACAGAAGCCTTTTAACAACATTAACTCTTTACCAAACGACAAAATTATAGACTGGTCCAAATTGAAAGCATTTGCAGATGACAAAATAAATGTTACTAAAGAATTAATATTTGTTTGAGGAAGGGAAAAAAACATTGTGGGAAAAGGAGAAAATGCTGGTTATCAGCATTTTGTCCTTTTCCCACAATGTTTTCAAAAGGCTTCTTTCACAGGGGTGTTAAAAGTCGGGATTGTGTGGTGAAGGGTTAAGGGAAAAGGAGAAAATGCACAATCCCAAACTTTAATGGTACCCATCATTTTCTCTTAACAATGTTTTTTACCCCATCAATGACAAATTCTACCATTTGAGCTGCATTTAAAATATTGTTGATGACAAATTTTTTCAATTTGGATATTTATGCATTTTTGTCTTGTGGTAAAGAGCTAATACAATTTTGTCCTATTTTTCATTTCATCTCAGATACCATTTTATACCAAATCCTAAATATCTCATTATAGATATGGGTACTACTATCAAGTATATCACGATGGGGAGTTTTGGTTGTCCAATATAAACTGCACGGGGACGGAGAACAGTATTTTAGATTGTGACATATCTGACTGGGGAAACACAACTGGTTGCACAGAATATGACCATGTCCATGTCAGTTGCTGTGAGTATTACATCAGAGGTTATGAGTCTAAATCTAGGGTTTGCAAAAAAAAATCCTCTATGCGGTGCTCTTGCTATTAACCCTTTACCACACAATGATGACTTTTAACGCCCCAGAGAAAGAGACCTTTTAAAACTTTGTGGGAAAAGGAGAAAATGCTGGTAACCAGCATTTTCTCCTTTTCCCCACAAAGTTTTCTACTCTAGCTGTTAAAGAAATATTGCAGCATTTGAGCCACTGTGATATTATCACCTACAAATGCTTTTTTATTTGGATAGGTCTAAAATTCTGCTGAGTGGTAAAGGGTTAAACAGACTTTAGTCATACTCGGTGAAAAAGAAGCTTAATGCATCTGCAAAAAAGTATCAACCAAGGACAGCCTTCATAGTCTGTGCAGGCTTACCTGGGCTGAGACTTTTTTTATTGCACAGTTTTTTGGCATTTCAAAGGACCATTCTACCTCATGACAGACTTGGTTTTTAAAAAACTAATTTTACAGGTCCATAATTATATGAAGACTGCTTGTTACAATGCATTGTAGAGATGCATCATACACCACTTTGCCAGAGTCTTACGAACAAAGTCCGTAACAAAGAAACAAATGAACAAATGCATAGCTGAAATACAAACCGCATCAGACAGTATTTGAACCCATGGTGGACAAGATCCTAGTTTTTCGAGATTTAAGATACCATAACCACTGAGCTAAAGAGATATTTCTCTCATGCTGCTGTTAGGTATTGTATTTAAATCTAGATGAAGCCATGCATGAATGAGTGGTCTCACGTAACACATCCCCTCTTAAAGTCATCATTTATTGATGACTCAAAGACTTATTAGGCAGAAAGCCCGTTTTTGGACAACAAATGGGATTAATGGCTCAATGGCCAATCCCTTACAAGTCTCAATCTTACGAACAAATTTATTGAATAAATCTGTAACAAAGACACAAATGAACATACAAACCACATCAGAAATACAAACTGCATAAGACAGGATTCAAACCCATGGCGGACAAGATCCTGGTTTTTTGAGGTTTAAAAGACCAATACCATAACACTGAAATAAAGAGATATCACCCTAATGCACTTGTTAGGTATTGTATTTAACCCTTTCCCAAACCACAAACTTTTGGACTCGACCAAATTGAAAGCATTTGCAAACGACAATTCAACTCTTGCTGAAAAGATGATTTCTGTCTATGATAGGGTAGAAAACATGGTGGGAAAAGGAGAAAATGCTGGTTACCATCATTTTCTCCTTTTCCCACCATGTTTTCAAAGGGCTACCATTTTAGACCCGTAAAAACCAGGGATTGTTTGGGAAAGGGTTAAATCTTTCAAATGAGCCATACTCTTTGTTATGGGAGATCAGTCCTTAGTGCATGGCTTCATCCAGGGATTGTTTTGGAAAGGGTTAAATCTGGATGAAGCCATGCACGAAGGAGTGATCTCCCGTAACAAGAGTATGGCTCATTTGTTATCAGTAGCCTGACATAGTGTACTGTTTTAGAGAATTATTAGAATAAAAAAGAGTGATTAAGGAATATTATAAAAATGATAATTAACTGGTTGTGTGTGATTTTAAGAATCTGTCACGCCAATGGAGTGTTTTGGGGTTGAAAACTTGTCCTTTTGACTGGGGTATTTCAACTGCATCACACCCAATTCAAGTGATGGATATCTTTAATGCCACACGCATCCAGTTGATTATCACCTATGTATCAAATTGTACTTATCAGTGTTTTACAGAAGATTGTGATTTACAATATAAATGTCTACATGCAGCTCCCTTTAACCCTTTCCCAAACAAGCCCTGGTTTTTACGTGTCTGCAGTAAAAGTCTTTTGAAAACACTGTGGGAAAAGGAGAAATTGCTCGTAAAGAGCAATTTCTCCTTTTCCAACAGTGTTTTCTACTCTTTTTTAGAACTTTCTGCCATTTTCTCAAAATCTAAAATTGTCGTCTGCAAACTCTTTCAGTTTGGAAGAGTCCAAAATTTGTCGTTTGGGAAAGGCTTAGCAATCTTTTTCTTACAGATGGAGATGTACAGAAAACCACATATTATTTTGAGAACAACTTTTTCTTTATGAATGATTCTGGAAGGTCAAAGGGTAAGTAAATGTTCTTATTCAGCTTTTTACTAACTTTTCTAAAGGAATGAGAATAGTCATAGGAGGAGAATAGGACAAACAAAGGTATCCACGATATGATTGTTACTTGGCTTGACTTTGAAGAGGTGCTTTTTGTCAAAAAGCACCGCTTCAAAGTCAAGCCAAGCAATAAGCATACCTTTTTGTCAAAAACCATCTCTCCAAAGTCAAGCCAAGCCAAACAACAAAAATACCTTTTGTCAAAAAGCATGTGTTCAAAGTCAAGCCAAGCAACAAGCATACCTTTTGTCAAAAAGCACCTCTCCAAAGTCAAGCCAAGCAACAAGCATACCTTTTGTCGAAAAGCATGTCTTCTAAGTCAAGCCAAGCAACAAGCATACCTTTTGTCACAAAGCACCTCTTCAAAGACGAGCCAAGCAACAGGCATACCTATTGTCAAAAACCACCTCTCCAAAGTCAAGCCAAGCGATAAGCATACCTTTTAATAAAAAACCATCTCTCCAAAGTCAAGCCAAGCGACAAGCATACCTTTTGTCAAAAAGCACCTCTCCAAAGTCAAGCCAAGCAACAAGCATACCTTTTGTCAAAAAGCACCTCTCCAAAGTCAAGCCAAGCAACAAGCATACCTCTTGTCTAAAACCATCTCTCCAAAGTCAAGCCAAGCAACAAGCATACCTTTTGTCAAAAAGCACCTCTTCGAAGTCAAGCCAAGCAACAAGCATAGCTATTGTCAAAAAGCACCTCTTCGAAGCCAAGCCAAGCAACAGGCATACCTTTTGTCAAAAAGCATGTCTTCGAAGTCAAGCCAAGCAACTGGCATAGCTATTGTCATGAAGCACCTCTTCAAAGTCACTGAGCAACAAGCATACCTATTGCCAAAAAGCACCTCTTCAAAGACAAGCCAAACAACAAGCATACCTATTGTCAAAAAGCACCTATTCAAAGTCAAGCAAAGCAATAAGCATACCTTTGTCGAAAAGCACCTCTTCAAAGTCAAGCCAAGCAACAAGCATACTTTTTGTCAAAAAGCACCTCTCCAAAGTCAAGCTAAGCAACAAGCATACCTATTGTCAAAAAGCACCCCTTCAAAGTCGAGCCAAACAACAAGCATACCTTTTGTCAAAATGCACCTCTTCAAAGTCTCCGAGCAACAAGCATACCTATTGTCAAAAAGCACCTTTTCAAAGTCAAGCCAAGCAACAAGCATACCTTTTGTCAAAAAGCACCTTTTCAAAGTCTCCGAGCAACAAGCATATACCTATTGACAAAAAGCACCTCTTCAAAGACAAGCCAAGCAACAAGCATACCTTTTGTCAAAAAGCACCTCTTCAAAGTCTCCGAGCAACAAGCATACCTGTTGTCAATAAGCACTTCTTCAAAGACAAGCCAAGCAACAAGCATACCTATTGTCAAAAAGCGCCTCTTCAAAGTAACGCCAAGCAACAAGCATACCTTTTGTCAAAAAGCACCTCTTGAAAGTAAGCCAAACAACAAGCATATCTCTGTTTGTCTCAGCCCCCAACAACCTTTGTCATTTTTTCAACATTCATTGAGGCTCTGTTTGAACCCAATCATTATTGGAAGTGCAAACAGTATTATTTCTGAGCAATCTTTAATTTGTTTGAGCTTGAAACAGCAACTTTGATGCTAGACAAACAGGTATAGAAATGCTGCTGATGTCTGCATGGGGCTCCTCTTTTTGCTTTTATGGTTGTGTTTGTTTTTATTGGAGTTTAACGCCATTTTAACAAGTTAGGTCATATCATGGAGGTCAGTGTACCTATGCATATCATGCCTTTCTAACACTAGTACTTAACCGTACCAAATAATCACAGGTTTTCATGACTCTGAGAAAGAGGCCTTCTGAAACATTATGGGAAAGGGAGAAAATGGCAGTAACAAGCATTTTCTCCTTTTCCAGATTGTTTTCTACCCTATCAAAGATAGAAAACATCATTCGAGCTATCTTAAATTTGTTGTCTGCATATTCTTTCAATTTGATCAAGTCTTATATTTTGTCATTTGCAAACAATAACAGGTTTTTCATGACCCTGAGAAGGGAATCTTTTGTAAACACTGTGGGAAAAATAGAAAAAGCTAATAACCAGCATTTTCTTCTCCTTTTCCCAAAATTTTTTCCACCCTTCCCATCAAATTTCAATTTTTGATTCAGATTAATTTTGTTGTCTGCAAATACTTTCTGTTTCGTCAAGTCCAATATTTTGTCAATTGGTAAAGACCATAAACAGGTAGCACAGTCAAATAAAAATTAGATACGTCCAAGAAAGTGTTTTTATCACATTTGGGCAAGTCACCATCAGAAAAGTAACTTTCAATCACTTTCTATATTATTTTGACACATTTATCCTTTTTTTCTACTTGGAATTTTCATTGAAAAATACCAACTGACTAATATTGGCAGCCTGTATGCAGTACTGTTGCATTTATCTTATTCCAGGATTATGGAGTGCACTGATGTCAAACAAAATGATCAGCAGTGATGCCACTACACCTCTGAAACTATTGTTTGATGTACACAAAAGCTATACAGACATACTCAAGGTGCATAGTAGAGAAGAGTTCTTACTTTTACCTGAGAAATATTCAAACCTTGCCGAATGATCTTGAGTTTTAAAGAACTTAAATCTTTACCACACAATCCCGACTTTTAACACCTCCATGAAAGTAGCCTTTTGAAAACATTGTGGGAAAAGGAGAAAATGCTGGTAACCAGCATTTTCTCCTTTTCCCACAATGTTTTCTTCCCTACCTAAAACATATTTTAATTTTGGATACACAATGATTTTGTCATCTGCAAATGCTTTCAATTTGGACCAATCTAAAATTTTGTCGTTTGGTAAAGAGTTAATGAAGAACGCTTTTGAAAACTTTATGGAAAAAAAAAGAGAAAATTTTGGTAACCAGAAATTGAAATTTAATGCACTTGCAGGCAAGAAAATAGTCAGTGATTACTGTCTCATAACAAAAGAAAACATTGTGGAAAAAGAAGAAAAATCTGGTTACCAGCATTTTCTCCTTTTCCGAGGATGTTTTCTACAGCCTTTCTCTTCAGGAAAACTCAGGAAGGTGTGGTAAAGGGTTGATACGTCTGTAAAAATATCAAACCATTGTAATCTGGTAATTTTTCTGCATGTCTAGGGACCATTCTTTCTTGTGCCTCAGCTTGTTTTTAACTCTTTACTCCATAGATACTCATTTCTACGCATTGCTTGTAGGAGCCTTTGGAAAACATTGTGGCAAAAGGTGAAATTGCTCGTTACGAGCAATTTCACCTTTTGACACAATGTTTTCTATGCTATCAAAAGGTGTGATATACACATAAGAAACAGCTTCATCCTTGCTGTTATTTAGGGCCAATTAGAGATACCATAGAAATGCCTTATGGGGTAAAGGGTTAATCAAAATGGAACTACCGGTATATTAAATGATATTTATGAAAAGGCTTTTAATCCCATATAATGTTCAAGGCCTTCTTTTAAATCAGAGATTGGCTAAGTTCTAAATTTTTTTTTACTACTCTATTTGGACTAAATGTTTACTCAATAAAACTCTACCTGGTGCAATTCATTCAGCTATGATCAGCAGTTTAAAGAAATTTGGAGCTAAAACAGACTTGCTTTTATCCTCAAACGTGTTGATAAAAGCCATTTTCTTCATTGCTACTTTATAGCCCATATTGCTACAATTCCCCCAAAACTGGAGGGAGAGATTTGTCACATCAGACAGGTCAAATCTTCAAAGAATACGACATGGGTAGACAATGCGGTCTTAAATTTTTATACGCCTGTCGAAGACGGACGTATTATGGGATCACCCGTGGATGGCCGGCGGGCGGGCGGGTGGACGGCCGGCGGGTGGACGGCCGGCGGGCGGGCGGGTGGGCGGCGTCCAGTTCTTTGTCCGGAGCATATCTCCAAAACTATACAAGCTAGGGTTATGAAATTTCATGGGTGGATAGATCTCATCAAGGGGGAGTGCAGTGCACAGGAATCATAACTCTTGCTTGCTTAATTTTTGAGTTATTGCCCTTTGTTGTTTTTCATACTTGAATTTTGTCCGGAGCATATCTCCAAAACTATACTAGCTAGGGTTATGAAATTTCATGGGTGGATAGATCTCATCGAGGGGGAGTGCAGTGCACAGAAATCATAACTCTTGCATGCTTAATTTTTGAGTTATTGCCCTTTGTTGTTTTTCATACTTGAATTTTGTCCGGAACATATCTCCAAAAGTATAGTAGGTAGGGTTATGAAATTTCATGGGTAGATAGATCTCATTGAGGGGGAGTGCAGTGCACAGGAATCATAACTCTTGCTCCCTTAATTTTTGAGTTATTGCCCTTTGTTGTTTTTCATACTTGAATTTTGTCCGGAGCATATCTCCAAAACTATACTAGCTAGGGTTATGAAATTTTATGGGTGGATAAATCTCATTGAGGGGGAGTGTAGTGCACAGGAATCATAACTCTTGCTTAATTTTTGAGTTATTGCCCTTTGTTGTTTTTCATACTTGAATTTTGTCCGGAGCATATCTTCAAAACTATAATATCTAGGGTTATGAAATTTCATGGGTGGATAGATCTCACCGAGGGGGGGGTGCAGTGCACAAGAATCATAACTCTTGCTTGCTTAATTTATGAGTTATTGCCCTTTGTCGTTTTTTATACTTGAATTTTGTCCGGTGAATTTTTCCAAAACTATACTAGCTAGGTTTATGAAATTTCATGGGTGGATAGATCTCACCGAGGGGGAGTGCAGTGCACAGGAATCATAACTCTTGCTTGCTGAATTTTTGAGTTATTGCCCTTTGTCGTTTTTCATACTTGAATTTTGTCCGGAGCATATCTCCAAAACTATACTAGCTAGGGTTATGAAATTTCATGGGTGGATAGATCTCATCGATGGGGAGTGCAGTGCACAGGAATCACAACTCTTGCTTGCTTTATTTTTGAGTTATTGCCCTTTGTTGTTTTTCATACTTAAATTTGGTCTGGTGCATGCCCCAGCTTTACAACTTGGGGTAAGACGGGCGTATCTTGCGACAATTTGCTGCTCTTGTTGTTGTCTGGTAAAGAGTTAAATGGTATCCATGGTCCTGAGGTAGAGCATCAGCCTTGTAACTGAAAGGTCCTGAGTTTGATACCCGGGAGTGGGTTTCTACTTTTTGGATTTTTCATAGGCCCGCACTTACAGCACGAGTACTGGTCTAGCTCCCAGGAATCAGAATCAAGAGATTAGTATAATTTGTAAGAATTGGTTTCTTAATCAATGCAAAATAATTTTGGCTCATCCTGTTGAAAGCATTTTGCACACAACAAAAAAAAGGTGACTGAAAATTTGAAATTTGTTTTGTGAAGGGTAGAAAACATTGTAGGAAAAGGAGAAAATGCTGGTTACCAGCATTCTTTTCCCACAATGTTTTCTATAGGCTTCAGGGTTTTCCGTGACACACAAATCCTGCGTCATTGACGCAATTTTAATTCAAATGACCCCCAAAATAAATGACAGTGCGTCATCAGTGACGCAACTTTCCAAAATCTAAATAATGTACGAAGTTGAATGAAGCCTTATAATTCCAAGCCTGTTCTTACTTCAATGTCAGACGAACACCGTTCTTTTTTTTAACTACATGGTTTATTTTAGATAAAAGTGGTTTTCCGGTAATTTATTTATAGAATAAGACTGGTTTACGCATTATTGCCGAAATGTATAGTGGACACATGTCATAAATATGGGCCCAGTCAGTCATGGTTTGGTTCTCTGTATTTCATAGCATTTTTTAAACGACTTCCGGTATGTAAAAGTACACATTACCGGTCTGTGCTGTTGGCAGAAAAATAATGTCGTGACCTAGAAAACTGTAGCACTCTTCTATCGTCTGCTACCTACAACTACCGATCAAGCCACTTCAAGCAATGATTCAGACGAAAATGTTTGGTCTGTCAAAAAGTGACATCGGCCTTTCCGTCAGAAATGATCGACCAACTTTTCAAGTTGGAAGTTGGCGTTTAAAACGTAAAATGCATTATAAATTGTGATTGAAGTTGATGACGAGGAAATCCATATTTTTGACCCCAAAAATTTATGAAATGACCCGCAACTAAAGAGGAAGGGGGTCACAATGACCCCCAATTTTCAAAGCCGAGGGAAAACCCTGGGCTTCTTTCTCAGGGTTGTCAAAAGTAGGGATTGTGTGGTAATGGGTTAAACTGCATCTGTTCTGTTTCATGATAATTTAATGACACTATGTTAGAATTTGGATTTTGAATTAGTTAACTCTGTACCAAATAATCTGGGTTTTTGTCGACCCTAAGGAAACAGGCTTTTGAAAACATTCTGGGAAAATGAGAAAATGCTGATAACCAGCATTTTCTCCTTTTCCCACAATTTATTCAACCATTTAACTCTTTACCAAACAACAAAATCTTAGACTGGTCCAAATTGAAAGCATTTGCAGATGACAAAATAAATGTGACTTGAGAATAGGAATTTGTGCTGGAAAGGGTAGAAGGGTGAGAAAAGGAGAAAATGCTGGTTACCAGCATTTTCTCCTTTCCTGAATAATCTTTTCGACAGCTTTCTCTCTCTGGGTCGTTATAAGTCGGGATAGTGCAGTAAAGGGATAAACAAAATAAGATGTCTTTGTTTGTTGTCTGCAGTTGTTTTCAGGTTGGATGAGAACCAAATTTTGTTGTGTGAGAAAGAGCTAACAATTTCAAACACATGAACAACAAGTTTTATGTTTTTGATGATTTTGAACCAGGTTTACCTAAAAGAAGAATCTTCAAATGCTAGTTCACTGATTGATACAATCACTGAAACAACAGAATTAGATACAGTCTGTTTAGACCTGCCAGTGGGAGAATATTATGTGGGGATAACAGCCATTAAAGATTCTAGTATGGAATCTGACCTTCAACTTGGAAATGTGAAGGTCAAGCAAGGTCATTGTCAAGGTCAGTATTTCTTTTTTATCTTTTATAGAACAACAAAATTTTACACTCGTCAAACTTGAAAGCATTTGCAGACCACAAACCAAACAAAGTTCAAGAGATAGTTTTTGTCTTTCAAAGGTTAAAAAGTAATATTTTGGAAAAAGGAGAAATGCTGGATACCACTAGTCTTTCCTTTTCCCACAGTGTTTTCAGAAGTCTTCCTCTTCAGTGTCCTTAACCCTTTACCCCATAAGGCATTTCTATGGTATCTCTAATTGACCCTAAATAAAAGCAAGGATGAAGCCGTTTCTTATTGTGTATATGACACCTTTTGATAGTGAAGAAAACATTGTGGCAAAAGGTGAAATTGCTCGTTATGAGCAATTTCACCTTTTGCCACAATGGTTTCCAAAGGCTCCTACAAGCAATGCATAGAAATGAGTATCTATGGAGTAAATGGTTAAAGCATAGGAGATAGGTAAAGAAATAATGATATGACCAACAATTTCTCCCTTTTCCCTCAATGTTGTAAATATGAAAATAGTCGATTTTTAATTTGTTACCAAACAACAGAATCATTGAGTAAACTGGAGTCAAAATGGGAGAATTTTCCTATACCTGTCTTCAAACATTCTTAGGAATATTCATCTTCAGTCTTTCTCTTCAAGATTTTCTAGATTGAAAGTAACACATCTTCTGATTGGCCAAAACCAAATGGTTGATGATAGTCATTGCAACAGGATTCATTCCTCTCTCACAGCTGACTGTTATTTCAACAACAGTTATGTGGGAAAGCAGCCAGTGAGTTGGAAAGAATATTGTACAGGGTACTGTTAACCCTTTTCCAAATGGCAAATTTTGGACCAGACCAAATTGAAAGCATTTTGCAGGTGACAAATTAACAGTTGCTAAAAAGATGATTTTTCTGTATGACAGGGTAGAAAACATTGTGGGAAAAAGAGAAAATGCTGGTTACCAGCATTTTCTCCTTTTCCCACAATGTTTTCAAAAGGCTTATATTCCTGACCCGTAAAAACCAGGGATTGTTAGGGAAAGGGTTAAAAGAAACCCCAGGAAAGCATGGATAGGTGCACTGGCTATCTGGATATCACTGAAATAATGTTGAAAGTGGCATTATACACCATACAATCAATCAATCAATCATACCGCTTCTCTCTTATGTTTTAGGACAGCTTGGTAGAGATGTCTGCTCTTTCCAGTCTATGTATATGGACTGTGAGTACACAGTGACCAGTGAGGAAGGTACCTGTGGAAGTGCATACAGATGGTCAAAGGCTACTGCATCTGCTTCTTCGTGGGATTACACACTGAAAAACAGCATGGGTATGTTTTATTTCTTCACTCTTACCCAAAATTTTGGACTAGTCCAAATTGAAAGCATTTGCAGATAACAAAAAAAAAAATGTGAATCAAAATTTGAAATTTGATTTGAAAGGGTAGAAAATATTGTGGGAAAAGGAGAAAATGCTGGTAGCCAGCATTTTCTCCTTTTCCCATGATGTTTTTGAAGGCTTTCTTTCTCTGGGTCGTTAAAATGTGTGTTTATGTGTTAAAGAGTTAACACTTTCCCAAACAACAAATCCTAGACCTTTCCAAATAGAAAGCATCTGTAGAAGACAAAAGTCATACTTACAAAATTAAATGATCTGACAGGGTAAAAACATTGTGGGAAATGGAGAAAGTGGTGATTAGGTAAAATATCTGGGATATGGAAATTTATTGTGATTGTGCAATTTGGAAATATTCGCAAACTTTTCTT
This sequence comes from Tridacna crocea, assembly GCA_943736015.1. NCBI lineage: Eukaryota > Metazoa > Mollusca > Bivalvia > Cardiida > Cardiidae > Tridacna > Tridacna crocea. Next base: position 46,030,452 of record OX031065.1, read on the forward strand.
TTCGCATATTTTGTCATATGTATACCATTAAATAACAGGTGTCTTGGATTTGTAAACATATCTTCGTGCAAAATGCCCTTAATTGATAATTCGCATTTTTTTTGTAATAAATGAATATCCAGGTAAATATTACATAAATACAGGAATCGTTTGCAAACTCTGTAGGCTGATCTAAGGTGTCTATTTGTGCAAATTGTGTGGTGCAAGCCATATTATGTTCTTACTATTTTTTCAGTTCAACTTATGTACCGGGGTTTGAATCTTGGTGTATGAAAAGCTGGTTTAACTCTTTACCACACGAGAAAATTTTAGACTGGTCCAAATTGAAAGCATTTGCACACGACAAAATAAAGGTGACTAAAGAATAGAAATTTGTTCTGGGAAGGGTAGAAAACGCTGTGGGAAAAGGAGAAAATGCTGGTTACCAGCATTTTCTCCTTTTCCCATAGTGTTTTTAAAAGGCTTCTTTCTCAGGGGCATCAAAAGTAGGGATTGTGTGGTAATGGGTTAACCCTTTACCAAACAATCCCTGGTTTTTTACGACCCTGAGATAGAAGCCTTTTGAAAACGTTGTGGGAAAAGGAGAAAATGCTGGTAACCAGCATTTTCTCCTTTTCCCACAATGTTTTCTACTCTTCTAAACTCAAGTTCCAATTTTTGAGTCACATTTATTTTGTCGTTTGCAGATGCTTTCAATTTTGGACAAGATTAGAATTTTGTCGTTTGGTAATGAGTTAATGCATCTGACAAAAGTTTCAACCCAGATCACTCTATGCAGTCTCTGCTGACATGGGTAAAAAACTTGTGGCTTTTTGTAACTTTACTGCTTTTGAAAAGACCACTCTGCCTTATGATTGAAGTGGTTATCAAGCAAAAGGAATGTTATGGATCCATAATTTTGTGAAAGCTTGTAGAGTATAATGCTTCACAAAGATGTTTTAACCCTTTACCACACCATCCCCCCCTTTTCTTAAATGACCCTGAATAAGAAGCCTTTTGAAAACATTGTGGGAAAAGGAGAAAATGCTGGTTACCAGCATTTTCTCTTTTTCCCACAATGTTTTCTAGCCTATCAAACAAAAACCAAACCATTGAGCCACATTTAAATCATCTTCTGCAAACGTTTTTGATTTGGAAGCATCTAAAATTTTGTCATGGGGTAAAGGGTTCAACCCCTTTTCCAGGAGAGCGATTCATTTAACCCTTTACCAGATGATAAAAGTTCAGACTTGTCCAAATTAAAAGCATTAATTTTGCAAATGAAAAAAAAAAAGATTTGTCTCAAACATTGCAATTTGCTTGAAAATTCAGGCTATTTAACTCTTTACCACACAAGAAAGTTTTAGACTGGTCCAAATTGAAAGCATTTGCAGACAACAAAATAAAAGGACTGAAAAATTGAAATTTGTGCTGGGAACGGTAGAAAACATTGTGGGAAAAGGAGAAAATGCTGGTTACCAGCATTTTTTCCATTTCCCACAATGTTTTCAATAGGCCCTTTCCCCAGGGTTGTTAAAAGTCCGGACATTGTGGTAATGGGTTAACCCATTACCACACAATCCCTACTTTTGACGCCTCTGAGAAAGAAGCCTTGTGAAAACACTGTGGGAAAAGAAGACAATGCTGGTAACCAGCATTTTCTCCTTTTCCCACAGTGTTTTCTACCCTTCCCAGCACAAATTTCAATTTTTCAGTCCTTTTATTTTGTTGTCTGCAAATGCTTTCAATTTGGACCAGTCTAAAACTTTCTTGTGTGGTAAAGAGTTAAATAGACTGAATTTTCTGTCATCCTGTTCCCAAATTTCATACCATATTTACAGTAAAATCTTTTCATTGTCAGGTCAGTTTATGTACGTCAATAACCTCCTGGGTAGCAATGGAGACGTCTCTACACTACAGTTTCCTGGATTTGATATTCAAGGGGATGCTGTTCCATTTGCTTGCTCTCTTAGATTTGCCTATTTTGTATCTGATGGTAAGTGAACCCACCTTTAACCCTTTCCCGAATGATAAATTTTGGACCCTTCCAAACTGAAAGAGCTTGCAGACGACAATTTTAGATTTGAGAAAATGGCAGACAGTTCTCAAAAAGGGTAGGAAACACTGTGGGAAAAGGAGAAATTGCTCGTGACGAGCAATTTCTCCTTTTCCCACAGTGTTTTCAAAAGACTTTTACTGCAGACACGTAAAAACCAGGGCTTGTTTGGGAAAGGGCTATAACATGTATGTGTCATTCTTTGTGAATAGGGGGCTCAATGCATTTATAAAAAGTATCAGTCAGGTCAGCCTGCACAGACTGGGTTGAAATGTTTTACTCTCTGTAAACTTTCCTGCATCGTAAAGGACCATTGTAAGTCATGATTCCATCTGTTGTTCTTCAAAACCGATTTTATTTATCCATAGTTACGAGATGATTGCTAGAGCATGGCTCATATCTATATATGATCCAAATGAAATACTGACGTATAAAATACATATATAAGAGGGCAGAATATGTTCCCCATTTCATGCATGTAGTCTCTGTAGAACATTATTGTTTTCACAGATCATTTCTATGTATTCATATTTGGCTCCTTCCATCATACCCAAAAAATGATTCCTGTGAAGTTTTATACAATGTCTTTAAAAGGCAGGTATATAATAAAAGGGACATCTAACATGACATGTGAATTCGGCTCTATAAACACAATTTAATGAAAGCATAGTGAAAAATATGTTATGCTATGCTTAGCGACTTCATTCTAATAGAGTGGCATCATTCTGTGTAAAGTAAGTCCTTTGATGTTGAGGGTTTAACCCCCATGGCTGCATGGCCATCTAAAATTACTTATAGTCTTTTGGACGAAAGTTTTACCCTTTACTTCATAGATACTTATTTCTACGCATTGCTTGTAGGAGCCTTTGGAAATCATTGTGGCAAAAGGTGAAATTACTCGTGACGAGCAATTTTACCTTTTGCCACAATGTTTTCTATGCTATTAAAAGGTGTAATATACACATAAGAAACAGCTTCATCCTTGCTGTTATTTAGTGTCCATTAGAGATACCATAGAAATGCCTTATGGGGTAAAGGGTTAACTGAGGTCCCCTGTGACAGTATTATACACCAAGCACGTAAAAGAAACAGGCATAACTTATGATGGGTTTCATCCTGTATCTGCACTATCCCCCTTAACAATTCTAACAACCATTTGGGGGCATAGCCCATGTGGGCAACTGGTGATAAATAAACTTTTCAAAATTATTAGATATCAGAGTTATTGTTGTTGTTTTAGGTGACCTAACAGTAGACATCAATGGGAGAAATGAACAACTAAGTCCACTGACATTTAAACCCCATATGTGGAGACAGGGATGTTTCATGATATCACCTGGAGAAAGTTGTCCCCTACAATCTGGCATGGTGAACATCAGTTTTGTGGCCAGTGGAGTGGAGGTGGGATTAGATGATGTTCATATTTCTGCAGAAACATGCCCTACCACTGGTATGTTTATTAAGGAGATCATTGTTTGTATAGGTTTAACCCTTTACAATACAATTCAAGATTATACCCTTTAACCCATTACCACACAATCCCTACTTTTGATGCCCCTGAGAAAGAAGCCTTTAGAAAACATTGTGGGAAGAGAAAATGCTGGTAACCAGCATTTTCTCCTTTTCCCACAATGTTTTCTACCCTATCATAGACAGAAATCATCTTTTCAGCAAGAGTTGAATTGTCGTCTGCAAATGCTTTCAATTTGGTCTAGTCCAAAAGTTTGTCGTTTGGGAAAGGGTTAAAGGCAGGTTTGTCTCTTACTAGGCTCACAGCCCACCACTGTAGCAATTTGAGCTGGTCACATACGGAAACAAAATTTATAATTGTGTAAATCACATGATGACATAGGTATTTTTAGCTCCAATGGCCAAAGGCCATCAGGCTTAATGTCATGGCCTAGTGTCCTGTGTCTGTGTGTCCATATGTGTGTACTTTAACTACAATTTGAAACATCTTCTCTTAAACTACTCATCCAGTTTTAATATAATTTCATTCTGGTGGCCACAGCAACAACTGAAAAATATTAAAAACCTTAGAAAATCTTCTTGACTGAAACCACTAGACCTAGGGCTTCCAAATTTGGCACATAGCTGTATCTAGTGGACTTTAGGTGGAGTACAAAATTTTGTGGATTGGTAAAGAGTGCTAAGGGAGATCACTCCTTTATGCTAAGTCAGTTGTTGTTGTTGGTTGTATTGGGGTTTAACGCCACTTTAACAGCTAAGGTCATGTCATGGCGGTCAGTGACGCACATGTGTTTCCTGGCTTCCTCACACCAGTACTAACACAACTTTCTTTCCAAAACCACCAACTACTTTTCTCACATGCTTCAGCAGAGGTGATATGCTAAGTCAGGGAGAATTCTCCATAGCTCAGTGGTTATAGTGTTGGCTTTTTGTCTGGACATTTAGAGTTCTAATCCTGCCCAGTTTCTGTATTTCTGCTATGCTTTTGTTCATTTGTTTCTTTGTTGCAGACTTTGTTCTGACAAAGAGTTAACCCTTTACTCCATAATGCATTTCTTTGGTATCTCTAATTGACCCTAAATAACAGCAATGATGCAGCCGTTTATGTGTATATGACACCTTTTGATGCAGAAAACATTGTGACAAAAGGTGAAATTGCTCGTGACGAGCAATTTCACATTTTACCACAATGTTTTCCAAAGGCTCCTAAAAGCAATGCGTAGAAATAAGTATCTATGGAGTAAAAGGTTAAGTGTATGACTATTATACTTACCTTTACAGATGACATAACTTGTGAGTTTGAATATGGAGAAGATTGTGGATATTCATGGACAGCCAATCTCACATCTAAAAATGGTAGGCTTCAGATTTTTTTTTCTCCTTTTCTTTGTTTAAAAAAAAAACTTGTAATTTGACTGTCAGAGAAATTTTTTTTTTCCTTTTGTAATTTGACTGTCGGAGAGATATTTGAGACTAATTGATGGGACATGCAGTGAGGCATGCAGGGTGCAGCATTGTGGCATTGCCTCTTATTTCCGAGAATGCCCCAAAATCTAAAAACTATGCACATTTTTACTGTAATATGTGCATTATTAAAAGCACATTGCGCATTGCCAAATGCCAAAAATTCTGACATGGTCTCAAAAACTTTTCCATCCAAAAACTGCAACTTCGATGGTGTAAGGGAAACAACTCTTACCCATTAAGAGGTCACTGGATTTCCCAAGTCCCAATGACGTTTTTCAATGACATCATAAATTGGAAAGGTGCTGAAAATCCCATTAATTTCATTGGGTAAAATTTTTTCATCTTGAAACTAAAAACCCACAGTTTGCTCTCTCAAAGGTTGTTATCAGACAGGTCAAAGATCAGCCTGCTTATTCTGTGCAGTCTGATCTTAATCTACACAGTCAGCAAAAGTTCATTAATTTGCACTGAGCAGCCAAAGGGTTAATCCAGTGATTATTATGGATAATTTTTATTTACTGACCTTTAATGATTGTTTTCAGGTGTTATTATGAACACTGATGTACCTGGCAACATCACGATAGCCTCTCCTGTCTTCAGCACAACACAACCTGACATTTGTATCACCTTTGAGAATACTGTACAAACAGACTACAACCTTACTGCCACAGTTTATGACATGCAAGGCACAGTTATCAACTCAACATATATGTATTCCATGGATGATAATTCGTTTTTGACCTTGGATGTCAGTACAGTCCCAGGAAATAACTACATTTTCTTTATTGAAGGAACGAAGCCCTCTGAATATTACAGCTCTTACATGGATATTTCTATTGACAGTGTACGGTTTTATTCACAGAGGTGCAGCGATGTTGGTAAGTTTTTCGATGAAGTCTAGACCTTTTGTACATTTTAATGTTAACTCTTTACCACAAGAGAAAATTTTAGGCTTGCCCAAACTGAAAGCCTTTTCCTTCGCAGACGATAAAATAAAAGTGACTGAAAAATTGAAATTTGTTTCGTGAAGGATAGAAAACATTGTGGGAAACCAGCATTTTCTCCTTTTCCCACGAAGTTTGCAAATGCCTTATTTCACAGGTACTTTAAAAGTCTAGAATGTGTGGTAAAGGGTTAACCAGACAACAAACTTAACATTTGCCAAAATTGGATGCTTTCACAGAGGACAGTCATCCTTAACATGATGGGATTTGTCATAAAAGAAATAGAAAACATTGTGATAAAAGGAGAAGATGCTCTTTGCCCCAACAATGATTTCATGGATAAATTTTTATTGTAAGAGTTGTAAGACTTGGTAAAGTTGTTCAGAAAAAGCCTGCAGCACTAAAGAATTGAAATGGACTTTCTCACACAATAAAACAGCATGAAGCATTGCAAATCTAGAGTTCAAGGTCAGATTGACCTTCCTAGGCATGACTCTGAAGAAGGCAAGGGGCTTAGATTTATTCCGATATCTTATTCTTTTTCAGCGTTTCCCTGTAGACAAAATGAAGTGGAATGCGGAGATGGGAACTGCACATTAAGACATAATATCTGTGATGGAAAGAGAGATTGTGCCACTGGAAAAGATGAACAAATGTGTGGTATGTCTTCTTTTCCACAAGGGCGATAGCCTCGTAACTCACAACGTGGTTTATTGAATGATAAACCACGATAGAAAGAAGATTATTTCGATTCTAACATGGCCAATTCTTAATGAAAGGAAAACAAGTTCAAACTTTGAGTAAAAACGCGGATGAAGATTATGTTGCATTGAATAACTTACTCATTGAATGACATCAAGCGATATAGAATGACGTCACTCTGTGTGGATTGTGGCAGATTTTACCACGCTTTTCTTGCACCGTTTTTATAGAGCCAAATTCACATGTCATATTAGAATCTTCGTTACTCTATATAGTGACGTCATTCTATGGAGAGTGACTCCATTCTGTATAAAGTAAGCTTTTTAATGGAATGTAATCTGCACATGTGTTTTTACTCTAAGTATGAACTTCTTTTCTTTTCATGGAGAGTTGTTTGTGTTAGAATCGAAATAATCTTCTTTCTATCATGGTTTATCATTCAATATGTAATGTTGTGAGTTATGAGGCACAACAAATAACCCACATGAAGGGTATGTGCTAAGACATTTTTTTTTTATCTTTCTTTTCCAGAAACATGATATCCTCTTCTTGAGAAATGTAACTTTTAATTATAATAATGTACACGAGCTTTCGGCGTTACCACCGCCTTTTTCTAGTGTGATCCTGTGATACAATGCCTGCAGTGATGAAGGTCTGCATTACTGCAGACATTGTATCACAGGATCACACTAGAAGAAGGCGGTTGTACTCCAGAAAGCTCGTTTACATTATTATAATTATTTCTTTTCTAGTATGTGACTTGCCAGACGATATGTACAATATGGATCCCTTGTTCCATTGTGCTGACTCTGGCTGTGTAATGGGTAACCTACAGTGTGATGGCATTGCGGATTGTGAGGATGGATCTGACGAAATGTGTAGTATGTAAAACTTGGATTTTTCTATTAATTTTTTTTTTTTCATGTAGATTTTTCCTCACGAGCAGCAATTTGTTTTGTTCATGTAATTTTGGCAGTCACTGTTTATGTGTTTTCGTTATGTGTGGCCTGTATTCTAAAGGAGTATGTTCTTACATATTTGATTTCTTGATTTAGTATCAAAACACTGCTTAAGCCTTTACCACATGACAAGATTTTAGACCTGCCCAAAGTGAAAGCATTTGCTGATGACAGTTTCAGTGTGGCTCATATGAAATGATTTTTCTTTGACAAGGTATAAAACATTGTGTGAAAAGGAGAAAATGCTGGTAACCAGCATTTTCTCCTTTTCCCACAATGTTTTCATTAGTCTTCTCTCTCAGGGGTGTTAGAAGTCGTCACTGAGTGGTAAAGAGTTAACTCATTACCACACGAGAAAATTTTGGACTGGTCCAAATTGAAAGCATTTGCAGACGACAAAACAAAGGTGACTGAAAAATTGAAAATTGTTCTGGGAAGGGTAGAAAACACTGTGGGAAAAGGAGAAAATGCTGGTTACCAGCATTTTCTCCTTTTCCTACAGTGTTTTCAAAAGGCTTCTTTCTCAGGGGCGTCAAAAGTAGGGATTGTGTGGTAATGGGTTAAGTAATATTTTTCAGTCACATAACAGTGGTCAATGCACCTGTCCATGCTTTCTTACAGTTTCTTTTACTGGTAATGGCAAAATGTTTCTTTAAGCTATTTGATTCTTTCTCACAGATACATATCAAAAGTGCTAACTCATTACCAAATGACAAAATTTTAGGTTTGTCCAAATCGAAAGCATTTGCAGACGACAAAATAAGTGACTGAAAATTTGACATTTGTTTTGGGAAGGGTAAAAAATAATATGGGAAAGGGAGAAAATGCTGGTAACCTGCGTTTTCTCCTTTTCCCATAATGTTTTTTAAAGGCTTCTTTCTCAGGGGTGTCAAAAGTAGAGACTGTGTGGTAATGGGTTAAGCAGCTATGAGAGAAGAAGGAATTATGTTGGGATGACGTACTCTCATCAATCCTTTAAAAGAAATTTGCCATGCTGGAGATTTGAACAACTGACCCCCTGATTTCAAGGCATTCATGTTACTGACTTGACCTCCAGGCTTGGCTCTTATTTACTTCAATGTCGCTCAAATGACTGTAGAGTATGGACTATGTTGTTTAACCTATTACCACACAATCACTACGTTTGACGCCCCTGAGAAAGAAGCCTATAGAAAACTGTGTCATTGTGGGAAAAGGAGAAAATGCTGGTAATCAGCATTTTCTCCTTTACCCTTAATGTTTTCTACCCTTTACAACATAAATTTCAAAATTTCAGTCACTTTTATTTTGTCGTCTGCAAATGCTTTCAATCTGGACAAGCCTATAATATTGTCGTTTGATAATGAGATAAGAGCCTAAACAATCACATAGGTCCATATTCACCAAACATTCTTAAACATATCCCTACTCATATTCCTAACTCTTTACCAAACTACAAAATTTTTGAGAAGTTCAAATTGAACGTAGTTACAGATGACAAAATAAATGTGGCTCAAAAATTGAAATTTAATTTGGGAAGGGTAGAAAACATTGTGAGAAAAGGAGAAAATGCTGGTGACCAGCATTTTTTCCTTTTTCTACAATGTTTTCAAAAGCTTTCTTTCTCAGTGTCATCAAAAGGTGGGATTGTGTGGTAAAGGGTTAAGAACTTTGTATGATTGAAAGAAAATTAATGGTTTAGCCAGTTAGAAATTTTGTTACATGTACTTTTAAATTTCAAATTTCTAAATTTAGAGGTAGACTAAGAATAGAATTAACTCTTTACCAAACGAGAAAATTTTAGACTGGTCCAATTTGAAAGCATTTGCAGACGACAAAATAAACATGACTTAAAATCAGAAATTTGTTCTGGGAAGGGTAGAAAGCACTGTGGGAAAAAGAGAAAATGCTGGTAACCAGCATTTTCTCCTTTTCCCACAATGTTTTCTAAAGGCTTCTTTCTCCAGGGCGTCAAAAGTAGGGACTGTGTGGTAATGGGTTAAACATATCCCTAATCATATTCCTAACCCTTTACCAAACTACAAAATTTTTGAGAAGTCCAAATTGAAAGCAGTTACAGATGACAAATTAATGTGGTTCAAAAATTGAATTTAATTTGGGAAGGGTAGAAAACATTGTAGGAAAAGGAGAAAATGCTGGTTACCAGCATTTTCTCCTTTTCCTACAATGTTTTCAAAAGCTCTCTTTCTCAGCATCATCAAAGGTCGGGATTGTGTTGTAAAGGGTTAAGAATTTTGTAAGAATAAAAGTGACAAAAATGGTTTAGCCAATGAGAATTTTGTTACTTTTAAACTTCAAATTTCTAAATTCAGAGGTAGACTAAGAATAGAATTTACAATGGATTGTTAATACAGACTATTGTTTACCTGTTTGTATTTTTGGCCAAGATTTCTTTGTTTTCATCTTGCAGGCCAAAGTATTTCCTGTGAGTTTGATGAACCATATGTATGTGGATACAGTCATTATCATGCTTTCTATGATATTGTTGGTAAGTGGCTTTGCACGTTTGGCACTGTTTAGATTAAAAATACTTATTTTAGAATTTATTTTACATCAATTGAGAAACAAGTCCTTACAACTTAAGCTAATCTCTCTCGATTCTGCTTCTTTAGAACTACACTAGTGCTCTCACTGAATGTGTGGGCCAAGGAAGAATCACAAAGTTGACACTGGCTTCTGTGTATCAAACTGAGGACCTTACGGTTACAAGGCCATTGCTCTATCTCGCAACCATAGACATCTTTCTTTTCTACCTATGAGAAATATTTACTGTTATGATGTAAGTACCGAAATTTGCTTAAATTTTGGGACAGCAAAAAATACAAAGCGTGTCAAATACAAGCGTGTCAACTCTGTTAACTTCGGATGTACACACACATTTTACATGGATTTCTTTTTGAATTGGGGTTTAAATAGACAATCAGGTGATCGGGTTTTTTGTCTTGGGTCGGGTAACTCCCATTGAAATCGGGAGGGTTGGGAAGCATGCATACGACGTTACGAGTGTAGAAATAAAACTACGCAAACCAATATTTGCAAAGGGTAGGCCTATCAATGGATTGAAAAAAAATGAAATAAGACATTCACTGTCCCAATTCTTTGGAACAAAAAATTACCAATCTTGCTTTGCAATTTTTAGTATTTCCCAAATTTTTGGGTCATGAAAAATAATTATTTTTGTGATTTTTGGTGGTGTCCCAATTCTTAGGGTATCCCAAAACATATGCAAATTAGGGTACATAAAAGTGTTTTTAGCTCCACTGGCCGAAGGCCAGCGGGCTTATGTCATGGCCCGGTGTCCGTCGTGCGTCCGTCCGTGTGTCCGTGCATGCGTGCGTCCGTGCATGCGTTAACTTTTATTTCAAACATCTTCTTCTCTGAAACTACCCATCAAATTTTGATGAAACTTCACAGAAATGATCCTGCCATGGTCCTCTTCAGAATTCCTTGAAAGAATTTTATTCCTTCGAAAACTCTGGTTGCCATGGCAACAAAACTGAAAAATATTGAAAATTTTTAAAACTCTTCTTCTCTGAAACCATAAGGCCTAGGGCTACCAAATTTGGCATGTAGCTTTACCTAGTTCCTTCAAATATTAGCCCTGGGGTCAAAATTGGCCCCACCCCGGGGGTCACAAGTTTTATATAGGCTTATATAGGGAAAACTTTAAAATCCTTCTGGTACCTAGCCATAGGGCCTAGGGCTACCAAATTTGGCATGTAGCTTTATCTAGTAGACCTCTACCCAGAGTGCCCAAATGATAGCCCAGAGGTCAAATTTGGCCTGGCCCTGGGGGTCACAAGTTTTATATGGGCTTATATAGTGAAAACTTCAAAAATCTTTTCGTACCAAGCCATAAGGCCTAGGGCTACTCAATTTTGTATCTAGCTTTATCAAGAGGTTGTCTACCAAAGGTGCCCATATTGTAGCCCTGGGGTCAAATTTGGCCCTGTCCTGGGGGTCACAAGTTTTACATGGGCTCATATTGGGAATTTTTTAAAAATCTATTTGTACCTAGCTATAAGGCCTAGGGCTACCAAATTTTGCATGTAGCTTTATCTAGTGGGCCTCTACTAGGAGGGCCCAAATTATAGCCTTAGGGTCAAGTTTGTCCCCACACCAGGGGTCGCAAGTTTTATATGGGCTTTTGTGATGAGGACTTTCTAAGTCATCTTTTTATTAACCATAATAAAGACTAGGACCACTAAATTTATTCCTGTCTCATGGATTTTATGTTTTACAGGGCCTTTTATTGAGAAAACTTTGAAAATCTTTTTTATAACCACACATTCTAGACCTGTATTATTTGGTATGGGGCTTCATCTTGTAGACCTCCACCAGGATTCAAGTAATTTGTGGTCAAAACTGGGTTTGCCCAGGGGTCACAACTTTTTTGTTGGTTTTTATGGAAAAAAATTGTATGCCCTCAAGTTTGAAACCAGTTGGCCAAATAATGTAATGTTTGGCTTGTAGTGTTTTTACGAATTAGCCAGTGGAGCGATACAGGGCCATCATGGCCCTCTTGTTTTATTTTCATACAACCTTTTTCTAAAGCATTTTACATAAGACTCTGTTGTGGTCAACATGACTTCAGACCATGAGAGGCTAAAGATAATATTGCTTTTACCACCCCACAAAACTTCAGAGTCATCCAAATTGAGTGTATTTGCAGTCGAACAATTAAGCTATGGCAAAATTTTAATTCTTTGGCTACTAAACTCAACTCGCTGATCGTTTCAGACTGTGTAGATCAAAGATCAGATTGCACAGAATGTGCAGTCTGATCTTTGATCTACACACTCTGATTAGGAGATATTTATCTCTTAAACGAAAGTTTCAAATAACATAACTCGTTAAAAGAGAAAGTGCTAGTTGCAAGAATTTTCTCCTTTTCGCTACTATATTTTCAAAAGTATTTTCCGTGTGGGTTGTTCAAAGTCAGGATGATATTTTTCACTCATTACCAAATGGCAACATTTCAGACTGGTCCAAATTGAAAGGACTTGCAGACAACAAAATAAATGTAATCCAAAAATTGAAATTTGTTTCCAGCAGGGTAGAAAATATTGTGAGAAAAGGAGAAAGTACTAGTTACCAGCATTTTATTTTCTTACAATGTTTTCAAAAGGCTTCTATCTCAGGGCTGTAAAAACCAGGGATTGTTGGTACAGGGGTTAAGGGTAGAAAATGAACAGATGTGAGCCATGTTCTTTAAAAAAAAGGGGATTTATGTGACAGCAAATAGTATAGGCCAATATCAGCCTGCGGAGTCTGCCAAAACTTTCTGCTATAGGTCATTATTCAGCATATCCAAGAACCATTCTATCTTACGAATCAGTTGGTTGTGAAACAAAGTTGATTTGACAGTTAACCTCATGAAATTTGAGAATGATCAGAACTTACCCATTACCACACAATCCCTACTTCTTTCCCCTGAGGAAGAAGCCTTTAGAAAACATTGTGGGAATCCTTTAGAAAACATTGTGGGAAGCCTTTAGAAAACATTGTAGGAAAAGGAGAAAATGCTGGTAACCAGCATTTTCTCCTTTTCCTACAATATTTTCTACCCCTCACAAAACAAATTTCAAATTTTCAATCATTTTTATTTTGTCATGTGCAAATGCTTTTGATTTGGACAAGTCTAGAATATTGTTGTTTGGTAATGGGTTAAAAGCATTTGCAGACGACAATTTCAGTATGGTGAAGATGATGAATTTTTTTTATATTGGGTTGAAAACATTGTGGAAATTGGAGAAAATGCATTTTCTCCTTTTCCCACAAAGTTTTTCAAAAGCTTCCTTCCTAGGGCTGTAGTTGACATTGTGTGGTAAAGTGTCAAAATGAGGAAATTTAAGCCTTGTTCGAATTAAAAGCATTTACAGACGGCAATTTAAGTGTGGCTCTTTTATTGGGTTGAAAACATTGAAGGAAAAGGAGGAAATGCTGGTTACCAACATTTTCTCCTTTTCCAACAAAGATTTTAAAATGTTTCTTTTCCCCCTACCTCTCCCCATGCCAGAATACATTATTTCTTTTCCAGAGAAAGCAATTTTGATTCACCCTGCTTTTGGATATTTGGAGTCACCTGTTGTAAACATAACAACTGCAAGTTGTATGATGATAGAATATAATTGGCGGCCTGTCAGCTACGTCAACCAGACAAGCTTTAGAGTTATAACCAACACGTCGGACAGTCTTAACGTGCTGACCTATATTAACATCCGATACCAAGATTCAACGTCCATGCACAAGTCATGGCATATTGGACATGCTGGGCTACCCGTTGGTATTTATAGTGTAATCATTGAGGCACAAGGAATGTACTTGGAAGTAGCAAGTGTATCTACAATGAACAGAGAATGTGATGGTGAGTTGTCAACTTTAACCCTTTACTCCATAGATACTCATTTCTACGCATTGCTTGTAGGAGTCTTTGGAAAACATTGTGGCAAAAGGTGAAATTGCTCGTGACGAGCAATTTCACCTTTTGCCACAGTGTTTTCTATGTTATCAAAAGGTGTCATATACACATAAGAAATGGCTTTATCCTTGCTGTTATTTAGGGTCAATTAGAGATACCACAGAAATGCCTTATGGGGTAGAGGGTTAATACTAGTTCTAAAAAGTTTGACAGACTGTATAGTAAAACATTTACCTACCCATAGTAATACTTTTAACGCTTTACCAAATGACAAAACTTTAGACTGGTTCAAATTGAAATTTTTTGCAGATGATAAAATGAATGTGACTAAGGAATGAATATTTGTTTTAGGAAGGGAATAAAACATTTTGGGAAAAGGAGAAAATGCTGGTTACCAGCATTTTCTCCTTTTCCCATAATGTTTTCAAAAGGCTTCTTTCACAGGGGTGTTAAAAGTCAGGATTGTGTGGTAAAGGGTTTAATGTTATTAATTCAAATTACTGTATTTTGACTTCTGATTTGATTACTTTTGCCACAATGTTTTCTATGCTATCAAAAGGTGTCATATACACATAAGAAACAGCTTCATCCTTGCTGTTATTTAGTGTCAATTAGAGATACTATAGAAATGCCTTATGGGGTAAAGGGTTAAAGAATTAAGATCTTTCTTTGATAGGTTAGAAAGCAGAAAGCATACTTGGACAAGGAGAAACTGGTGGTTGCTAACATTTCCTTTTCTTTCTGCATTGTTTTCAAATACCTTCTTTTTCAGGGTTGTATAAATACAGGATTGTTTATAAAAGAATTCATAGCTTCTTTATAACTGCAAACTGATTGGTTATTTTTTCAGTTCCAAATGTACTGATACCACCCCCAATGACCACAGTCCATCCATCGCCCATGTCAAGTTTCTTCACCTCACATCCATCCCATAATACAACTATGGGCACGAGGACTACAGGTAACTTTTTGCTGTATTTATCCTATCAATTGTTTAACACTTTCCCACACAATCCCGACTTTTTACGACCCCGGAGAAGAGGCCTTTTGAAAACATTGTTGGAAAAGGAGAAAATGCTGGTAACCAGCATTTTCTCCTTTTCCAACAATGTTTTCTACCCTGTCACAGACAAATTTCATCATTGAAATCGCAATCAATTTGTCGTCTGCAAAAGCTTTCAATTTGGACCAGTCTAAAATTTTGTCGTTTGGTAAAGAGTTAACCCTTTACCAAGCAATCCGCAGTTTTTATGACCCTGAGATAGAAGCTCTTTGGAAACATCATGGGATAAGGAGAAAATGATGGTAACAAACACTTTCTCCTTATCCCACAATGTTTTTTACCCTGTTGGAATCAAATTTTCATGTTATAGTATTTGTTCTAGAATCGATGAAACAAGGTTGTGGAAAAAAGGGAAAATACTGTTTACGAGCATTTTCCTTTTTCCCACTATGTTTTCAAAAGGTTTCTTTCACAAGTTTATTTAAACTCTAGATTGTATGAAAAAAGGTTTACTATAGAACTTTTAAAGATAATTTGGCCCGCCCGGGTGGCTCAGTGGTGAGCATGTAGGACTTGTGACCTGGTGGTTGTGAGTTCGATACCCAGTTGAGGCGAACTTTCTTTCTGGCGTATTTTTGCCTCTCACCTCTGCTGAAGCATGTGAGAAAAGTAGTCGGTGACTTTGGAAAGAAGGTAGTGTTAGTACTGGTATGAGAAAGCCAGGAAACACATGTGCATCACTGACCGCCATGATAAGATCTTAGCTGTTAAAGTGGCGTTAAACCCCAATACAACCAACAACCAATTAAAGATAATTTGGTTTTGTAAAATGGGGTCGACTTGTCCTGCACAGCAGTTATTCATCTCAATTTCTTTTTTGTAACATTTCTCAATTTCTCATTTCTAAATTTGTAGTATTGTACTAAGTATGCAAAGTAGATATGAGTGCCTATAGCAAAAGGGGGATTAACCAATTACCACACAATTCCTACTTTTGATGACCCTGAGAAATAAGCCTTCAGAACACATTGTGGGAAAAGGAGAAAATGCTGGTAACCAGCATTTTCTCCTTTTCCCACAATGTTTTCTGCCCTTCATGAAACAAATTCCAAGTATTCAGTCACTTCATTTACCTTACATTTCTCGCGCTTGACGTAATATTGTAATGCGTTGCTATGCAGAAGGGGTACGCCACGGGGAATAACGGAAAAGAACTGTACTGGATTTTGATAAAGCTCCTCCCAGAAAGGGTTATATACTTAAAAGCATGAAATATAGAATATTTGTTTTTTTCAGTGAAAGATCGAAATGTATTTCATCTCGTGAACACCATCGGTAATATTTTCACTTGTGGCTGTGCCATTCATGAAAATATTACCGATGGTTTTAGCTCAATGAAATAAATTTCGATCTTTCACCCAAAAAAACCAAATATCCTCTATATCATATTTCTTTTAGAGTAGATTATACGATTCTATTTGAAAATTAATGCAGTACATCAAAGTACGCAAAAGCCAGCTTAAAATGAATTAAATAGAAATTAAATAGAAATGAAAATGGAAAACGATTTTACTCTTTACCAAACAACAAAATTTTAGGTTTGTCCAAATCAAAAGCATTTGCAGACGACAAAATAAAGTGACTGAAAATTTGAAACTTGTTTTGTGAAGGGTAGAAAACATTGTGGGAAAAGGAGAAAATGCTGGTTACCAGCATTTTCTCCTTTTCCAACAATGTTTTCTAAAAGGCTTCTTTACCACGGTCGTCAAAAGGAGGGATTGTTTGGTAATGGGTTAATAGTATCTCATTGAAGTGTTTATGTTTAAAACTTGACTAACTAAAACATTACTGTTTTATTTTACAGAAATTGTGGTGCCAAGTAAGTATACATCTGTTTTGTCATATTGTAAAAGTATTTTTTATGAATTTTCATTTTGTATAAGGTTTGATTCAAAGAAATGGATAAAGACTTGATTTTTGTATGATAATGACCTTCTAATACACAAGAAAATTGTATGTAATCCAAATTGAAATTATTTACAGAAAA
The DNA here is from genome assembly GCA_943736015.1 of Tridacna crocea. Taxonomy (NCBI): domain Eukaryota; kingdom Metazoa; phylum Mollusca; class Bivalvia; order Cardiida; family Cardiidae; genus Tridacna; species Tridacna crocea. The sequence continues at coordinate 46,047,500 of OX031065.1, forward strand.
AAAAATACATTGTGGCTAAAATGATAGAACTTATCTTTGTAGGGGTAGAAAATAATATGGGAAAAGGGGAAAGTGCAGGAACCAACATTTTTACCTTTTCTCTCAATGTTTTGAAAGGCTTTATTCTCCAGTACCTTTCAGTCTTACTTTTATCTTCACTATCAGTATAGCAAAATAATAAAAAAAGAGCTAGTAGTTATTTTGCTTTTTTTTTTTTTTTTTTTTCAGATCCAAGATCAGACTGCTTTTTTTGTGATGTCTGATCTTGATCTGTGCTGCTTGCATAGCAAATAAGCCTGGCTAAGGCAAGGTTACTGTACTACTCAACTTTTGCTTGGGATCAAAACCAAAATATTGTTTATTTTTTCGCATAGGCAAATCCATTTTTTCACCTTCCACGATGTTTGAAAGAACTTTATTCGGTCTATATGATATTGATTTCCTTTACTATGACCATAGATGAAATGAACTTGTTTTTGTTTGAATAGATTTAATTTGGAAAAAAAATATTCATGTTTTGTTTTGATCCCTAGCAAGAGTTGAGTAGTATATAATCATACATGTCGCTGCCATTCATATAACCGTTGAAAATGATACTTCTCATCAGAAACTAAATATTGTGACTAAACAGAACCAAACTCTCTTTTTCAGCAGTGAAAATCATAAATTGCTTATGAGGGACAAAAAAGATAACATTATTATACCCCAGCAAAACAAATGTTTTCGGGGGTACACTGGAATCAGCCTGTCCGTCCATGTGTCTGGTCATGTGTCTGTCCGTGTGTCTGTCTGTATACAAAATACTAGTAATTTTGTGTCACAAACTCGTCCTACAGTTTTCCTTCAATTGTATTGAACTTTTGCACATATATTGATCATATATTGAAGATTTGAAAGACACAATTTTTGAGTTTCAAATCCTCCGGATTAAGGAATTATCTTCCCTTGAACTTGACACTTTTTATTCTGTCAAAGAGCTTGCTGGAGTATTAAGTCACATTCAGTGACAGCTCTAGTTGATACTTGTTCCCTTCAAATGACTTTTTCTGCTTTAGTTACCTCTATGGACATCATAGATTGCACAAATGGTGCAGTTTGATCTTTGATCTACAGTGTCCTCTTTGCTGAGGTATTCTTAATTAGAGCAACCTTTAACACTTTACAAAACAACGAAATGTTAGACTGGTCCAAATTGAAAGCACTTGCAGACAACAAAATAAACATAACTCAAAAATTGAAATTGGTATTGAGGAAGGTAGAAAATATTGTGGGAAAATGCTGGTTACCAACATTTTCTTCTTTTCCCACAATGTATTCAAAAAGCTTCTATCTCAGGGTTGTAAAAACCCGGTATTGCTTGGTAAAGGGTTAAATAGGATTGAAGGATTTTTTTTTTTGAAAGAATAAATGAACCATGCTCTGTGAAAAGGGGGGCTTAATGCATCTGCAAAAAAGTACTCACAGGCTGACCTGTGTTTAACCCTTTCCCAAACAAGCCCTGATTTTTACGTGTCTACAGTAAAAGTCTTTTGAAAACACTGTGGGAAAAGTAGAAATTGCTTGTAACAAGCACTTTCTCCTTTTCCCACAGTGTTTTCTACCCTTTTTGAGAACTTTCTGCCATTTTCTCAAAATCTAAAATTGTCGTTTGCAAACTCTTTCGGATTGGAAGAGTCCAAACTTTGTCGTTTAGGAAAGGGTTAAACATTTCGCTATTGGTCAATTTTCGTATATATTCAGTAATCAGTCTACTCCATGATTAAGTCATTTGTTATGGATCAGTAAGTATGCAGTGGGTTGTTTGGTTTTGTGGATTACGGAGATGCATGAAGCTGCCTTTTGCCAGAACATGGTTGGTATTAATTTAAGAAATTCTGTATTTCATAATATTGTAGGTGATTTTCCTACTGTGAAACCAGTGGTTGAAACTGTTGAAACATTGTATGGTCAGAGTACAGATCTATCCTGTTCAATAGTGAATAGTCCTGACTACGAGGTAAGGATCTGTTTATTTTTTTGTACCGCATTTAACCCTTTGTCACACAATCCGGAGTTTAAACAACCCTGTGAAACAAGCCTTTTGAAAAATTGTGGGAAAAGGAGAAAATGCTGATCACAGACCAGAATTTTCTCCTTTTCCCACCATGTTTTCTACCCAATTAAAGTCAAACTCCATCATTAGAGCCACATTTAGATTAATTATGCCTGCTATTGCCTTTGTTTTTCGACAAGTCTGTATGGTTGTTGTGTGGTAAAAGGTTCACTCATATCCTGCTAAGGAAATGATATGAAACTTTCAAGCCTATTTTACAGCCTAGATCTGGTTATTTCAAAGGTTTATTTTCGAGAAAGATATTTCCTTTTATTTCATGCTTTCCAGTAGGATATCGAAAAATAGCAGTGAAAATATTTTTCGATCTTACATTGGTACCACCAGTGACAATACCGATTTTCATGTTCTTGTTGCCTAGGTAAATTGCACGTGCCTGACAACCAGATGGGAAATATGATGTCATATACCTTAGATATCTCGCGGTTGACTTAATATTGTAATGTGTTGCTATGCGGGAGGGGTACTCCACGGGGTATAACAGAAAAGAACTGTACTGGATTTTGATAAAGCTCCTCCCAGAAAGGGTTAAAAGCATGAAATAACTAGAATTTTAATTCTTTTTAGTGAAAGATCGAAATTTATTTGATCTCGTGAACACCATTGGTAATATTTTCACGCGTGGCACAGTGAACATATTACCGATGGTGTTCACGAGATGAAATAAATTTTGATCTTTCACCAGAAAAAACAGATATCCTCTATATCAGAATGTGATGATGCAAGGTCAGACTGCATGTTCTGTGCAGTCTAATCTTGCTCTACACTATCAGTAGAAGGCCAGTGAGCCACACTTAGCAGTGGAATGGGTATATGCAGTTTTCTGCATATAATTTCATTTACGTGGTTTGGGCAAGTGCACCTATCCATGTTTTTCTGGCCGTTCTTTCCCTAATACTATGCATAATTTTCTTTTCAAGCAACAGTCTGTTTGCTAGCATTTTCTCTTGTCCAAAACTTTGTTGTTTGGTAAAGACTTAACCCCTTACCACTCAATGACAACTTTTGATGACCCTGAAAACATTGTGGGAAAAGGAGAAAATGCTGGTAACCAGCATTTTCTCCTTTTCCCACAATGTTTTCTACCATTCTCAAATCAAGGTTTGATTTTTTAGTCACATTTATTTTGTCGTCTGCAGATGCTTTCAATTTGGATCTATCTGTAAATTTGTTGTTTGGTAAAGACTTAAGTCAGAAATGGTCACCTGTAGGTGGCAGTGTGCTAACATCCCTTGTTGCTTTCTAAAGCTTTATTTGACAGAGTCACTAGAGCAAGAGATTCTTTGCTGAAGGGTTTAACTCATTACCAGATGACAATATTTTAGGCTTGTCAAAATTGAAAGCATTTGCAGACGACAAAATGAAGTGACTGAAAATTTGAAATTTGTTTTGTGAAGGGTAGAAAACATTGTGGGAAAAGGAGAAAATGCTGGTTACCAGCATTTTCCAGGGTTTTCCCTCGGCCACAAAAATAGGGGGTCATTGTGACCCCCTACTCAAAAATATTGGGGGTCATTTTGGAATTTGTGGGGTTCACAACAAAATGTAATTCGCTAAAACACTTAAACAAAAGCTACTTTTTGTGAAAGTATGTGTTCTTTTATGTGTAGCCTCCCGCTATGGTTAAGGGTTGTTCTGTTTTTATCACAGGAATCGACCATTTCGTTGGCGAAGAAAGCTTGTTGTCGGCCAGTGTGGGAAGTCTCTGTTATTTTGCTTGATAAAGATTATCCGTTTCGGCCGAAAATGAACTATTTTCACCAGTTAGATAAATGACCGATTCTTGTGTTTTGTTGACACGCGTGTCGCGTTCATGCTGCTGTTTTCAAAGAATAACAAAGTGTATCTCTAGCTAATTTACAGTGAACCCTCGAGACCTTGAAATGATGTTCTGGGTGCTCTTACCAGCCGCAGTATCGTATGATCTTTGTTTAAGGGCTCTTCTTCCTTGCAGACAGCAAGTATGACGTCGATTTTGACAGGAAACATAATGTTTTCATTTGAGATCAACTGGTTTAGTTTAGACCCGATTAAAGACCGACGGTATTTTAGTAAAATCGATACACAGTCCAGTGTTTCGTCCCATTTTCCCTTCGTACTATAGATTTTTCATCTGCTCACGATGTAACACTGTCAGAAGTATATACGATCATTATTATCTCCCGCCGTAGGCAGAGGGATATAGTTTTAGCGTTGTCCGTCCGTCCGTCCGTCCATGTCTCCGTCCCGGCAAATATCTCCAATACCGTTGGACGGAATTTTGTGAAACTTTATACACATGTACAATGACCCAATCTCCCGAGACACTTTTTTTGTTTTTTTGATTCGATGCAAAATGGCCGACTGAGAGCGATTTGAAGTTTCACTTAAGTTGCACTTAAGTACACTTTTAATGTTTGGAGTCTTCTCTTCAAAACTATACAAAGTTTTTACATGGAACTTGTCACATCTGCCAACCTCCATTAGGAAATGCAGGAAAAAAAGTTTCACCTACATTGACCGTGCAACACCAGAGTAATTTGCCCTTGTTTTTGTAATAAGGTGTCATGGAAAAAGGGGGTTTCATGTTATATTTCATTCCATTTCTTTTGAAGGCAACTCATTCCACATTTCTTGACGGAATTGAATAGAATTTTGACAGAATATTTCTTGTCATGTCACCTATTGCATATTTTCAATATTTTGCAATTTGTACCTGCGTCATGAAAAAAGGGGGTTTCATGTTTTATTTCATTTTATTTCGTGTGAATGCTACTAGTCCCATATTTCTTGACAGACTTGAAATGAATTTCACAGAATGTTACTCATCATTTGACCTATCGCATATTCTCAAGGTTTTACGATTTGTAGCTGCGTCATGAAAAAAGGGGCTTCATGTTTTATTTCATTTTATTTCTTGTGAATGCAACTCGTCCCATATTTCTTGACAGAATTCAATGGAATTTTCACAGAATGTTTCTTATCATCTGAGCTATTGCATATTCTCAAGGTTTTGCAAGTTGTGGCTACGTCATGAAAAAAGGGGCTTCATGTTTTATTTTATTCTATTTCTTGTGAAGGCAACTCCTCCCACATTTGGTAGATTTGAATGGAATTTTTACATTATCATGTGACGTAACACAACACCTCCCACATTTCTTGGCAGATTTGGATGGAATTTTCACATGATCATATGACCTACGCCATATTGTCAAGGTTTTGGGATTTGTAGCTGCATCATGGAATAAGGGGGCTTCATGTTATAATTTCATTTTTCACCTGTATCTCTTTAATTACTGGACATATCTCAACAGATTTGGACGAGATTTTCACAGATCATGCGACCTAGCACATGTTGTCTGGGTTTTGCAATTTATCACCGTATCATGGAAAAAGGGCACTTTATGTCAAATTTAATTTTTTGTCAGTGTATCTCCAACTTTTATGAAATACCAAGCTCTGCCAAAAGGATACTTAATGTATAATCCTGTAATGGACCTTCTTTATGTAATGAAATCCTGTGCCATGGAACAAGGGAGCTTAATGTATAATTTCATCATGGACCAATAACAAAAAGGCCACATGTACATGCAAAACAGAATACCTCCTATACGTTTGTATCAAAAAAGGTCTTTTTCGGCGGGGGATATCATTTCAACGAAATTGCTTGTTACCTCTTATTGTATTTGTGCATCCACCATGAAGCATTACTGAAAAAAATGCGGGTCATTTTCCTTAAAAGTGCGTCAAAACGCACAAAATCGTGCGTAAAGGAAAACCCTGATTTTCTCCTTTTCCCACAATGTTTTCTAAAGGCTTCTTTCTCAGGGGCGTCAAAAGTAGGGATTGTGTGGTAATGGGTTAACCCTTTACCACTCAGTGACAACTTTTGATGACCCTGAAAACATTGTGGGAAAAGGAGAAAATGCTGGTAACCAGCATTTTCTCCTTTTCCCAAAATGTTTTCTACCCTTCTCAAATCAAACTTTGATTTTTAGTCACATTTATTTTGTCGTCTGCAGATGCTTTCAATTTGGACCAATCTATAAATTTGTTGTTTGGTAAAGATTTAGGTCAGAAATGGTCACCTGTAGGTGGCAATGTGCTAACATCCCTCATTGCTTTCTAAAGCTTTATTTGACAGAGTCATTTGAGCAAGAGATTCTTTGCTTAAGGGTTTAACTCATTACCAGACAACAATAATTTAGGCTTGTCCAAATTGAAAGCATTTGCAGATGACAAAATAAGACTGACTGAAAATTTGAAATTTGTTTTGTGAAGGGTAGAAAACATCAGCATTTACTCCCTTTCCCACAATGTTTTCTGATGGTTTCTTTCTCAGGGTCAAATAAAGTAGGAATTGTGCGGTAATGGGTTCAAGATCAAAGTTTGTCAGAATGTTTTCCACAATGTTGTAGAAACTCATCTACAACATTGACAGAAACTGTATCATAAAAGTCTCATTCATTCTACAGGGCACACTGTTCTGGTACACAGAGAAGAATGAAGTAATTGCCAGGAACACAGATATCATGTTGGAAGACGAGGAACAAGACAAGTATTCTGCTGCCATCACAGTTACATCAGATCTGAGCAGTATTCTTTATACACTGACCATACACGATGTCAGTCCGGCAGATACCAACAAGGGGTACAAGTGTAGTATGAAGGTCCTCGGGTATCCTGTGACCTGGCAGCAAGAAGCAATGGTCTACCTGAGTACTGAAAGTATGATTGATTGTTCACTTTGGGTTTTGGTTTTGCAGTTTTCAGAGAAATTGTCAGAGTATTGTCTAGTTTAGTTGTCATGTGCACTGTCATTGCCATTGTATGAAACATATGTTTTTTTTTTATAGCTCTATTGCCTCTGTCAATGCTGAGCTTATTTACTTGCTGTTTTGTTAACATAAGCTAGTTGTTTACCAAAACAGCTTTGTTTTTTGTGGATCTTTAAGCAACAAATATTTTCAAAACAATGTGAGAGAAGGAGAAAATACTGTTAGCTCATTATCACATAATCCCTACTTTTGACAACTCTGAGAAAGTAGCCTTTAAAAACATTGTGGGAAAAGGAGAAAATGCTGGTAACCAGCATTTTCTCCTTTTCCCACAATGTTTTCTACCCTTTACAAAACAAATTTAAAATTTTCAGTTGATTTTTTATAAATGTTGTTCGCAAAGCAGGAAATGCTGGAAACCAATGTTTTCTCCTTTTGCCACAATGTTTTATACCCCATCAAAGACAGGAATTATCATTTGAGCTATGGGTACATTTAAAAATTTTGTAGTGTGCAAATGCTCTAACTTTGGTCCAGTTAGGAATTTTGTCATTGGTAATGAATTTGTCTGTTTTTCCTTCTATTGCAGTTCCAGAAGGAGTTGAGAGCTGTGTACCTAATCCATTGTTCGCTTGTCATGAAGCTGGATATCCTAGCTACAAGTTGCCATCGGTAACTGGATTGACAAATCACAGCCAAGTACATGACAAACTGCTAAACATATTTTACAGTTATCCCAGCATGCTATCTCATACATGTCAGCCCTTGTTACGAGATTTAAGCTGTGGGCTTCACACCCCCAAATGTAATAGTGATGGTGACACTGTGCCTGTGTGCCGAGAGAGCTGTGAAGGTAATATATAGGCTATTTCAATTAACCTTTCAGCTGAATAGTCATGCATTTTCATGACCTGAGGAAGCAGGCATTGGAAAACAATTTTGGGGAAAGGAGGAAATTTAGCAACCACCATTTTTGGCTCACCTGAGCATGGAGTGCTCAGAGTGAGCTATTGTGATCACTCACTATCTGTTGGCGTCTGCCGTCCATCCGTCCATCTGTCAGGTCACATTTCTTTGTTTACAATCTAGCATCTACAAATATCAACCAATCAGCACCTTGGTGAAAGTATATATGACCGTAACATCTCGGATTAATTCGATTACGGGTCTAATCGGACCAGAACATCTGGAGTTATTTGCCCTTGAATTATAAAAATTGGTATACTTCACTTTGTTTAGACTCTAGCATCTACAAATATCAATCAATCAGCACCAAACTTGACCAAAATATATTAACCATATGATCATGGAGGACTTCAATTATGGGTCTAACTGAATAAGAACAACTGGAGTTATTTGCCCTTAAATTATAAGAATTGCCATATTTGACTTTGTTTACACTCTAGCATCTACAATTATCAACTAATTGGCACCAAACTTGGTCAAAATGTATATGACCATAAGATCTTGGATCAGTTTGATTATGGATGTAATTTGACCAGAACAACTGGAGCTATTAGCCCTTGAATTAGAAAAATTGCTATATTTGAATTTACGCACTAGCATCTACAAATATCAACCAATTAGCACCAAACTTGGTCAGAATATATTATGATCATAAGATCCCGGATGAATTTAATTATGAGTGCAATCGGGCAGAACAATTGGAGTTATTTGCCCTTAAATTTGAAGTTCTTTAGAATAGTTCTTAGTACGGAGCACAGCTTTGTCATCTCCAGTCAGATTGACTTGAAACTTGGCATTTGTGTTTGTTGCAATTATACAGAGTGCACTGTGAAAGAACCATAACTCTACTTTGTACTGAGTTATTTCCCTTAGATCATCATTTTCACAGCAATTTCTGCTTGTCTGGAATATAGCTTTGTCATTTACAGCCTAAACATCTTCAAATTTGATATGCATGATTGTTGAAATATTATGGAGTGCAGTGTGCAAGAGCCATAACTCTTCCTAGCACAAATTTTGAGTTATTCCCTCTTTGACCTTAATTTTTATAGCATTTCTTGCTTGTCCAGAGCAAATCTTTGTGATCTTAAGTAGGAATGACTTGAAATTTGGTATGCTTATTTGTTGCAATATTTCGAAGTGCAGTGTACAAGAATTCTAACTCTACCTTGTGCTGAGTTATTTCCCTTTGAATGTCATTTTTACAACATTTAGTGCCTGTGTGGAATATAACTTTGTCATCTCAAGGCAGAATGGCTTCAAACTTGGTATGCATGTTTGTTGCAATATTAAGGAGTACAGAGTGCAAGAACAATAACTCTGCCTAGTGTGGATTTCGAGTAATTCCACTTTGATCTTCATTTTTACAGTACATGTATTTCTTGCTTGTCTGGAACTGAACTTCGAAATCTCAAGTCAAATTGTGACAATTTACTGCTCTTGTTTCATTATCATTTGGCCTTAAACCTTGATATTTGGTATTTATCTTTATTGTAGACCTTTTTTGCTTGGTTCTCAGGTGTCTCGCTATGTCCCACTATACTTTTTGAGCCACATTTAATGTAATATCTGCATATGCTATAAATTTTAGATACGTTGTAAATATATGCCTTAAGAGTCATATTATGTTACAGTCCTGGTCGTCTATTTGTCCTTTGGTCCCTCCCTCTGTTAGCATTTTCCTGTCTGCACAACTCCTACAGTCTCCTTTGGAATAAGTTCAAAGTTACCACAATGAATCTCTATGATATGTAGTTGTGCATGTGACTCTTTACATTTGAATTTTTGGAGGCGTTCTAGAGTTACATTTCTGAAATAACCAAATTCTTGTGCAACATGAATAACTTAAAACTTACCACAGTGAATCTCTATGCTGTGTACTTGTGTATTTGACTCTTTTCATTTGGATCTCTATAGGCATTCTAGAATTATCAGCCCTTGATTTTTGAAATTGGGAAAAAAATTAATAACTTATTTCTTCTGTTTCTTCTCTCAACTTAACAACTGAGCCATGAGGGACCACTGGATGCAGTACTGTTCTTAACCCTTTACCACACAACTCAGACTTTTAACAATGCTAAGAAAGCCTTTTAAAAACATTTTGGAAAAAGGAGAAAATGCTGGTTACCAGCATTTTCTCCTTTTACCATAATGTTTTCTACACTTACTAAACCAAATTTCAATTTTTCAGTCTCATTTATGTTGTCGTCTGCAAATGCTTTCAATTTAAACCAGTCTACCCTTTTGTCGTTTGGTAAAGAGTATTTGCAGAAAATAAATTAAAGTGGACTAAAACTGTTAGATTTGTCTCTGAAAGGATGGACAATATTTTGAGAAAAGGACAAAATGCTTGTGACCAACATTGTCTGCCTTTCCTAGGAAGTGTTGAAAGGGCACTCCATAAGGGTAATTAAGAGTTTGGAATGTTTGTTTAACCCTTTACCCCATAAGGCATTTCTATGGTATCTCTAATTGACCCTGAACAACAGCAAGGATGAAGCCGTTTCTTATGTGTACATATGACACTTTTTGATAGCATAGAAAACATTGTGGCAAAAGGTGAAATTGCTCGTCACGAGCAATTTCACCTTTTGCCACAATGCTTTCCAAAGGCTTCTACAAGCAATGCGTAGAAATGAGTATCTATGGAGTAAAGGGTTAAGGTTCATATATTTCATATTTTCTTCTTTTTTAATGCTTTCTCATTTTATTTTCACAGATATAGCTAGTACATGCCTTCAAGCCCACCCTGACATTGTTTTGAACTACAATACAGACCTGAGCTACTTCTGCAAGTTTTTACCTTATTCATCTGCAGACACTTGTGAGAAAATCTACTTTGGTAAGACATTTAATTAACTCTTTACTATACAATCCCAACTTTGAATGACCCTGAGAAAGAAACCTCCTGAAAACATTGTGGGAAAAGGAGAAAATGCTGACAACCAGCATTTTCTTCTTTCCCCACAATGTTTTCTTCCCTTCCCAAAACAAATTTCAAATTTTCAGAGAATTTTATTTTGTCATCTGCAAATGCTGTCAGTTGGGACGAGTCTAAAATTTTATTGTTTGATAATGTGTAAATGAATTATTGCTGACCTTTTGCGGACAGCTTAGATCAAGATCAGACTGCACAGAGCGTGCAGTCTGATCTTGGATCTACGCTGTCCGATCTGGAGATGTTTTTCCCCGAAACATACCTTTGAAATAACAGTTTTGGGGTTTTACTATTGAATTGAAAATTTCATTTTAGTTACTTACCAGGATAAGAGTTAAATGTTTAACCTTAACTTCAAAAATTTGCCTGTCTCTATACACCAAAAGGAAGATGGATATTTTAAAAAATGTAGGAAATGAAGTAAATGCTTATAACTGTCATTTTCTCCTTTTCCCACAATACTTTTCTACTATTAAAAAAAGACGTATCCAATCATTTCAAATTATTTAGTTTGTAATCTGCAAATTTTGGACTAGGGTAGACTTTTATGATCTGACTGCTTATGTTTTTACCAAAATTTAACCCTTTACCAAACATTTCCTGATTTATACGACCCTAAGATAGAAGTCTTTTGAAAACATGGATGGGAAAAGGAGAAAATGCTGGTAACCAGAATTTTCTCCTTTTACCACAATGTTTTCTACCGTTTTGGAAACAAATTTTAATTTTTTAGTTATGTTCAATTTGGTGTCTGTAAATACTTGCAATTTGGACAAGTCTAAAATTTTGTCATTTTGTCAAGAGTTAACCCTTTACCAAACAATCCCTAGTTTTCATGACCCTGAGAAAGAGGCCTTTAGAAAACATTGGGGGAAAAGGAGAAAATGCTGGTATCCAGCATTTTCTCCTTTTCCCACAATGTTTTCTACCCTACTGGTTACATATCTCATTCTATGAGCTATGTTTATTTTGTCGTCTGCAAGTGCTTTCAATTTGGACCAGTCTAAAATTTTGTCATTTTGTCAAGAGTTAAGACCCTTGCTTTAACAGACAACACATCAGATGTGTTCAACTCTTAACCAATTACATAATTTTAGACTGGTCCAAATTGGAAGGATTTGCAGACGACAAAATTAATGTGACTCAAAAGTTGAAATTTGGTTTGGGAAGGATAGAAAACATTGTGGGAAAAGGAGAAAATGCTGGTTACCAGCATTTTCTCCTTTTCCCACAATGTTTTCTAAAGGCTACTTTCTCAGGGGCATCAAAAGTAGGGATTGTGTGGTTATGGGTTAAATGATGTAATATTTCTGTTGAAAAGTAGAGAACATTGTGGTAAAAAAAAAAGAAAAGAAAAATTTCATTTTCATTTCAACCACAGATTTTTTAATTTGTGCAGCATTTAATTTATCACCTGCAAATGGTCTAGATTTGGACAGGTCTTAAAAATTGTCATGTGGTGATGGTTAACCCTTTACTGCAGGACAAATTTTTAGACTTGTCTAAATTTAAAGTATTTGCAGACAACAATTTGAGTGTGAGTCAATGAAGTTTTTTTTTTGTTTTTTTTTGTTCGATAGGGTAGAAAACATTATGTGAAAATGAGAAAATGTTGGTTACAAGCATTTTTTCCTTTTCCCAAAATGTTTTAAAAAGACTTCTTCTTCAGGTTCGTTGAAAGTCAGAATTGTGTGGTAAAGGGTTAAGAAACACTGTAGATGTATCTGTTAAACCCTTTCCCAAACAACAAATTTTAGACTGTTCGAAACTGAAGAGTTTTCAGACGACAATTTCAAATTTGATAAAAATGGCAGAAAGTTCTCCAAATAGGTAGAAAACACTGTGGGAAAAGGAGAAATTGCTCGTTACGAGCAATTTCTCCTTTTCTCACAGTGTTTTCAAACGAATTGTGCAGTAGACACGTAAAAACAAGGGCTTGTTTGGTAAAGGGTTAAGAAAAGTATTCAAGTGTTTTCAGACAATGGCTTTATTCTCCTGTAGAATGTGGTTCCCATATAAACACAACAGCCGAGGAATTCAGAATCAGATCAGAAGGGTATCCTCTGGCCCCGTCTTCTTCACCTTGCTCGTACACCATATCTGGTCCACCCATGGAAAACTACTTCAAGTGGATAGAGATCAGCATTGAAAGTCTGACCCTGGATTCACAGTGTGGGCAAAGCAGTTTGAAGGTATTTCTGAATAAATCATCATTGCAGGTTAACCCCTTACCAGTTAATCCGTGGTTTTTATATTTTCTACCCTTCACAAAACAAATTTCAAATTTTCAGTCACTTTTAGTGTGTCATCTGCAAATGCTTTCGATTTGGACAAACCTAAAATACTGTCTCTTGGTAATGAGCTAATTTGGTAGAAAACAATGTTGAAAAATTGAGAAAATGCTTGAATATATTGAAAGATTGAATTGTTCGAAAAAGGTTTAAAGACTGCAGTTGGCCAATTTTAGACCCAACAGAAAACCAGGCCTTTAGTTTACAAAAGACGTTTTTAAGTGATAAGAGAGATGTTGCTTGTAGTTTGCTTTATCTAACAAATTTTTTTCAATGGACCAAATTGAAAGCATTTGCAGACAACATATGAAGTCGAACTTGAATGATTGAATTTGTATTTGATAAGATAGAAAACATTGTTTGAAATAGTTACCAGCATTTTCTCCTTTTCTAGCAATGTTTTTAAGTCTTCTCTTTCTGGGGCACTAAAAGTCAGGATTTTGTGGTAAAGTATTTAATTTTTACCTCACTGTCTAGAGTTTGAACAACAGGCTTTGGAATACATTTTGGAGAAAGGAAAATTTGCTGGTATAACCAGCATTTTCTCCATTTCCTGAAATGTTTTCTACTCTTTCTTGGACAATTTGTATCATTCAAACCTGTTTGAATCATCATCTGCAAATGTTTTCAGTACAGACATGTCCAAAACTTTGTTATTTGGTAAAGACCTAACCCTTTACCACTCAATGACAACTTTTGATGACCCTGAAAACATTGCGGGAAAAGGAGAAAATGATGGTAACCAGCATTTTCTCCGTTTCCCACAATGTTTTCTACCCTTTTCAAATCAAATTTTGATTTTTTAGTCACATTTATTTTGTCATCTGCAGATGCTTTCAATTGGACCAGTCTATAAATTTTCTCGTGTGGTAAAGAGTTAAGTCAGAAATAGTCACCTGTAGGTGGCAATGTGCTAACTATAAAAAAAAAACTTTCTAACTTTGATTCTCTGTCTTAGGTTGGCAATGAGACACTTTGCTCTGACAGCACAGGATCTCTGCCAAGGGTGATAATGATTGAACAGCCAAGTGCAGAAATGATCCTACAAGCAGGCAATACAGGGGCCTTTGTGGCCTCTATCAAATACAGTAAGTATGTGAGGAGTTGCCATTTGATAATAACAATAATAATGATAATTATGAATATGCACATTATATATTTAATTTAACCCTTTACTCCATAGATACTCTTTTTGACACATCAACAAGAGACAGCTTTTGAAAACATTGTGGGAAAAGGAGAAATTGCTCATAACGAGCAATTTCTCCTTTTCCCACAATGTTTTCCACTTAATCAGATATTTGTATCCTCATATATCCATATTTTTGACATCATATCTTTATTTGATGCTGAAATGGAAGAGCCTCAAATTGGCATATCAGGTAAAGGGTTAATCAGTCAAAATTCTAGTATTAAACTGTCATTCATAAAAATGAAGCTACTGGATACTTCACCATTACTTGTTTTATTTTGTTTCTCATTTCGAATAAAATGTAAATAGTGTGCGATATTTTGTCATGGAAAAGTGTAGGTACGTGAATATAATAAAAGGAATATTATGCTGTTGTAACTTTGCTTGAGCTATTATTTGGTTCTCGCCTCGCAAGATACTTTTGAACACTCACTCGACCTTCAGTCTTGTGTGATATCAAATTTTATCACATAACCTCCCTTGTTTTCCGTGTAATATACCTATTATGAATTTTCTTATCTTATATACATTTGATATTGCATTTGTGTGACGTCATTTATGATGTCACTTTGTAAGCATGTCATACAAGTGAATGGGTCTCATAGAAAATACAACGGGTACATATATGAATGTTTTTGCATCATCTGATCTATATTTTGTCAAATATTGTTATGTGATAAAAAGAATCTGACATTTGTGGGCATTTGAGGTAAGATTTTATTGGACTTGTCAAGGAAAACATTATTAAGCTTGCCAAAGGCTCGCTTAATAACATTTCCCTAGACTAGTTTAATAAAATCTTATTTCAAAAGCCCACTCATGTCAGATCCTATATTTCTCCTGTGCCTCAAATCAAAAACAAGCACTGGTGAAGTCACTACAGCGTAATATTCCGTGTTTCTCTTCACAAGGAAGCAACATTGTGTGAAATTTGAGAAAATGCTGGTTAGCAGCATTTTTTTCTTCCCATATTATCAAAAGCTTTCTTCCTCCGCATGATAAAAATATATGATTGTGATTGGTATAGGGTTTAACTCTTTACCACACAATCCCGATTTTCAACGACCCTGAGAAAGACAGCCTTTGAAAACATGGTAGGAATAGGAGAAAATGCTGGTAACCAGCATTTTCTCCTTTTCACACAATGTTTTCTACCCTTCACAAAACAAATTTCAAAATTTCAGTCACTTTTATTTTGTAGTCTGCAAATCCTTTCAATTTGGACTAGTCCAAAATTTTGTCGTTTGGTAACGAGTTAAGGCCAATAGTCTTGATGTATATCATGGTAAACTCTGCATCTCAATCCAGACTTTTAAGGGACTTTGGGAAAGAAGATGCTTTGGGGAACCAGCATTTTCTCCTTTTCTCAAAATGTTTTCTACCCTATCAAAGACAACTTCCATATTTTTAGCCATGCTGATGTTGTCATCTTCTTTGGGTTTGGACTAGTCTAAAATTTTATCATGTGGTAAAGAATTAAAGGACAATGTTCAGGATGTATGAATACTTTATTCATAAAAGAAAAAAACTGTCCTTTCTCCAGTTGTTTTTTAAATAAAATGTTGTTAATCCTACTTTCAACAATTTTTGAAAAGGAAACATTGTAAGAAATGAAAAAAATGCTGGTTGCCAGCATTTTCTGCTTTCCCCACAATGTTTACTACCCTATCAAAGAAAAATTGTACCAAATGAGTCCTTTTTGAAATTGCTGTCTGCAAATCCTTTCAGTATTGACAAGGTTGAAATTTTGTCATCTGGTAAAGGGTTAACCCATTACCCCATAAGGCATTTCTATGGTATCTCTATTTGACCCTAAATTACTGCAAGAATGAAGCTGTTTCTTATGTGTACTTGACACCTTTTGATAGCATAGAAAACTTTGTGACAAAAGGTGAAATTGCTCATCACGAGCAATTTCCCCTTTTGCCACAATGTTTTCCAAAGGTTCTTACAAGCAGTGCGTAGAAATGAGTATCTATGGAGTAAAGGATTAATCATTGTCAATCAATTTCACTACTTACAGCACTTTGATTCATATCTGATTACTCACTTCAGTGTATCCCCCTGACTTGTGTGGTATGTATATCATACCATTTAACACCAGTTTGATCGAGGCAACACAGGATCTTGAATGTTCTCGATGGATTATCTCCCTTCATCAATGTAAGTACTGGTAACAAACGATTTTATCTTAACCCTTTACCTGATATGCCAATTTGAGGCTCTTCCATTTCAGCAGCAAATAAAGATATGATGTCAAAAATATGGACAAATGAGGCTTTAAATATCTGATTGAGTGGAAAACATTGTGGGAAAAGGAGAAATTGCTCGTTACGAGCAATTTCTCCTTTTCCCACAATGTTTTCAGAAGCTGTCTGTTGTTGATACATCAAAATGAGTATCTATGGAGTAAAGGGTTAAAGCTTTTAGCTTACTGAGCAGAATGACGTATCTCAGAAATTAAGTTTTCTCTTTTCAAAGGAACGTCATATTTTACTTTTTCTCACATTGCAAGATTTAGATTGTTTCAAATTCAAAAGATCTGCAGATAACAAATAAAATGTTGTTCAAATTATTAGGTTTTGAAGGTTGAAAAACATCTTGGAAGAGGGAGAAAATGTTGCTTACCAGCATATTCTCCTTGTTCCACAATGTTTTCTAAAGGCTTCATTTTTAGGGTCTGGGATCGTATGGTAAAGAGTTAAAGGGAATTAGTGATATCTTTGTTATCTCACAAAACTTCAGAAATAATTCCTTACTTAAAAAAGTAAGGAAATATCTTCTGTCAAACCATCAGTGAAGAAAGAGATATGTGAAAGGTCTTCCTGAAATGTTTTATTTAGCTTCTCAAGGTATTTGTAGATTTCAGACCAGAACTTTGCAAAGAATTGTGGGATTTTCACATCACAAATAACACACATTGATTATAGAGATTCATATGTTCAAATGATTACAATAATGTCAGATCTGATGTAATAATAGTAGTAGATAGAGATGCTGCTTGTAAAGCAATGGTCCTGTGAATTAACTCATTACCATACAATCCCTATTTCTGATGACCCTGAGAAAAAAGCCTTTAGAAAACATTGTGGGAAAAGGAGAAAATGCTGGTAACCAGCATTTTCTTCTTTTCCCACAATGTTTTCTACCCTTCACAAAACAAATTTCAAATTTTCAGTCACTTTTATTTTGTCATTTGCAAATGCTTTCCATTTGGACAAACCTAAAATTTTGTTGTTTTGTAATGAGTTAAATGCCTGAAATTTCATATTGTTACTGAAGGAAAACTATAACTATTTTGGTTGGAAAAAGAATCTAAAGTGTGAATATGGTTTTTCACAAACATAAAGCAAAAATATGCCCTTTTAACCCTTTCCAAGCAGCAAATTTTGGACCAGACCAAATTGAAAGCATTTTGCAGATGACAAATTCACAGTTGCTAAAAATATTATTTTTCTATATGATAGGGTAGAAAACATTGTGGGAAAAGGAGAAAATGCTGGTAACCAGCATTTTTTCCTTTTCCCACAATGTTTTCAAAAGGCTTCTATTCCTGACCCATAAAAACCAGGGATTGTTTCGGAAAGGCTTAAAACGTTTTTTGACAATAAAGTTTATACTGAGTGAAATCATTTGCAGAAAATGTGATTTGGTTCAAATAATTTTGATTTTGTTAGATTAGAAAATAATATGAAATTAAGCTGGTTACTGATGTTTGTATCTTTTTCCACAATAGTTTCAGAAAGGGTATTTTCTTCTTGTTTACCATCATTTTCTCCTTTTCCCTCAATGTTTTCAAAAGGCCAGTTCCCCAGGGTCATTCAAAAAAGACACTGTTTGGTTAGAATGTTGTGAACTTTCTTGTATTCTCATTTTTCAGCTCTTCATGAATGGTACACCTTACAGTTGGACATTCTGTCTATAGACAATGGATGTATACAGCTAGATAACCACACAGGGTCAGACAGACAGCAAGTTTGCAGTGCAGGAAAAGTGACACTCTTTACGAAGAATGTAACAGTGTTGAGGGAGTCTGATGATGTGGTGTTCAGTTTGAACTACACTGCTGTGCTGATATCAGAAGCAAGTATGTGACATATTCCCCCCACCGCACCCCCCTCATCCCCCCAAAAAAATACCATTGATGAAAAATTTAATGTTTTGTTGTCTGCTTAACTCTTTACCAAATGACAGTATTTTAGTCTTGTCCAAATCGAAAGCATTTCAGAAGACGACAAAATAAAGGTGACAGAAAATTTGAAATTTGTTTTGTGAAGGGTAGAAAAAATTGTGTGAAAAGGAGAAAATGCTGGTAACCGGCATTTTCTCCTTTTCCCACAATGTATTGCAAAGGCTTTGTTCTCAGGGTCGTCAAATGTAGGAATTGTGTAGTAATGGGTTAACCCTTACCAGACAACAAAATTTTAGACTAGTCCAATTTCAAAGCACTTGCAGATGACAAAATAAACATAACTCAAAAGTTGAAATTTGTTTCTCGCAGGATAAAAAACATTGTGGGAAAAGGAGAAAATGCTGGTTACCAGCATTTTCTCCTTTTTCCACAATGTTTTCAAAAGGCCTTTGTCCCAGGGTCATAAAAACCCGGGATTGTTTGGTAAAGGGTTAAAGTTTATTTTCGCTCTGCAGGATAAGAGTTAACTCTTTACTAACAAGAAAACTTTAACAAATAACTTGTCAAAAGATAAAATCAAATATTGAAATTATTTGCAGGCAACAACTTGAATGTATGTAAAATGATTACATTATTAGTTGTACGGTCAGGTGGCAGGGGACTTGGAAACTTGTGGTGAATCATGTCACCTGGAGCCTCCTCGCCTTTGGCTCGGGTTGACATGATTCACCACAGCCGTGAAAAAGTTTCCAAGTTCCCTGCCACCTGACCGTACAACGAATTTATTATGCTGCAAAGTTTTAACCTATCAAAGCGCATTAAGCGAAATTTTCCTGTTTTATAATTTCAAGAATCGAGTATGCTGACGAAATAGAAATTCCCTTCTGTGTGCCCCAACTCAATGAAAACTGACGTCACTGGAAACTTACGTCACTAAAACATGCAGTTTGGTGCATAAACACGCTGTCTGGTGATCGATCGACGCTGCCATTTTGGATTTTGTGTTGCATGTGTAGTGATGTTTACGGGGCACTCAAAAGGGAAACTGGTTTTACCTGGTTTTTGCCAGGGAATGTGATATATATGTTCCCGGCATGTTAACCAATCAGATCACAAGAAATTTCTTTACAGTATAATAATGGTGTTTGAAGAGGTAGGAAACATTTTGAAAAAATTAGAAAATGTTTCAAAACATTTCCAAGAACTTTATTCCCAGGGTCAGTAAAACCTTGGATTATTGGTAAAGGGTTAACCCTTTACTAAATAATCCCATGTTTTATGTCCCTGAACAAGAATTCATTTGGAAACATTGTTGGAAAAGGAGAAAATACTGGAAAATGTACTCAACATTTCACATTTTCCCACAACTTTGTTCTATCTTTTCAGAGACAAATCGATTAAAGGCCCATTAACCCATTACCACACAATCCATACTTTTGACGCCCCTTTTGTTGTCTGCAAATACTTTTGATATGAGCAATTCTAAAACTTTCTTGTGGAACTGACAATTCATCTTTTTTACTGGAGAGTTTAGAATTCTAGAACTGTTCTAATGGACTTGTTACTCAAAAACAGAAATTTGGCTTTAAATAGTTGATAAAACAGTCCTCATTAAAGTCTATACTTAGTGAATAAATGATTTTCTTTTTCAGTGGAACCTGACAGTGTGGACCCAGAACTTCTCCCTATTAAATTAGAACTTGTAGGCGGAGAGAGGGAAGGCTCGGGTCTGGTGCAAATTTACAGGGCTGATGGTGTCACTGGCTTAGTCTGTAATTTTGATCAAACAGCTGCAGAGTTAGCCTGTGAATTAACTGGTCAATAGTAAGTTGATTTAACTCTTTACCAAACAACAATATTTTAGACGACAAAATAAAATTAACTGAAAATTTGAAATTTGTTTTGTGAAGGGTAGAAAACATCACGGGAAAGGAGAAAATGCTGGTCACCAGCATTTTCTCATTTTCCCACAATGTTTTCTGAAGGCTTCTTTCTTAGGGTCGTCAAAAGTAGGCATTGTGTAGTAATGGGTTATCTCTAATAGTTTTTTGTATCCAGTCAAAGACGGAAATCATCATTTGAGCTTCATTAATCCATTACCAAACAATAGTATTTTCGACTGGTCCAAATTGAAAGCATTTGCAGACGACAAAATTAAAGTGACTGAGAATTTGAAATTTGTTTTGTGAAGGGTAGAAAACATTGTGGGAAAATGAGAAAATTCTGGTTACCAGCATTTTCTCCTTTTCCCACAATGTTTTCTAAAGGCTTCTTTCTCAGGGGCATCAAAAGTAGGGATTGTGTGGTAATGGGTTAAAATTTGTTGCCTGCAAATGCTCTCAATTTTGTCAAGCCCAAAATTCATCACATGCCATAGGCAACTGTTTGAAGTGATGTATAAGTTGTTGTGGCTAAATTTACAATGTTCTTTGAAATGGTGCTTTATCCTCTTTTTAACCCTTTACTCCAAAGATACTCACTTCTACGCATTGCTTTTAGGAGCCTTTGGAAAACATTGTGGCAAAAGGTGAAATTGCTCGTGACGAGCAATTTCACCTTTTGCCACAATGTTTTCAATGCTATCAAAAGGTTTCATATACATATAAGAAATGGCTTCATCCTTGCTGTTCTTTAGGGTCAATTAGAGATACCATAGAAATGCCGTATGGGGTAAAGGGTTAACTCTTTACCACATGACAAAGTCTTAGACTTGTCCAAAATAAGAGAATTTGCAAAGGAAATATCAAACATGACTTGTATCACAGGAATTTAATATTCTATAATGAAAATACTGTATATGATAAAAAATGAAAAAATGCTCCCCTATATATAAAGAAACATAGAAAGGAGTATTTTTTTCATATTTTATCAATAATTTTCATTGTAGAATGTCATATTCCAGTGCTTATATGATGGGATTTGTCGGTGATAAATAGGGAAAAAAACTGCAACAGTGTTAACAAAAGGCTTCTTTCTTTGGGTCATTGAAAATTGTGATTGTATAGTTAACTCTACCAAATGACAAAATTTTAGACTGGTCCGTATTGAAAGCACTTGCAGACGACAAAATAAACATAACTCTAAAATTTGAAATTTGTTTCCAGTGGGATTGAAAACATTGTGGGAAAAGGAGAAAATGCTGGTTACCACCATGTTTTTTAAGCCTTCTATTTTAGGGTCATTAAAAGTCAGGATTGTGTGGTAAAAAGTTATTTGTATACTTTCAGTCCAATCCTGCAAGACTTTGATATATTGTTCAGTGTACCAGAGCCATTCACGATTATATCGTCGTACCTTAACTGCTATGGTGCAGATAATTTGACATCTTGCTATGTGGATTGGCTTGATCAGTGTGATTCTTGTTTCTGTTTCGGACTCATTTCTCTCAATTGTGGTAAGTATATTTTGGAATAATAAGATTATATGATTTTGATGCTGTGACTTGAAACTAGATTCCATATTAACCTACCATCCTTAAGAATATTTTTAATCTTATTGTCAGTAATTTTCAAATTTTGAAAATAATAGACAAGGTGTTTTAGCCAATCAGAATTTCTGTTACTTTTTAAATCTAAAAAAAGAGTAATAATGAAACTGAGATTGATTGGTTAATTTGGGCTCAGAAGGTTGCTGGTTTGGTTTCCAGCTTGACACATAATTCTGTTTAAAGATTATAGTGTTTGATCGCAACAAAATTCATTTTTCTCTTATCACTGAACAATGTTCTGAAGATATTTACATGGGAAAGCAGCCAGTGGTATGATTAGAATGTTGTGTGAACCACTTACAAAAGTAATTCCAGGAAAGCATGGATAGGTGCTCTGTTCATGTAAAACTAACCTGTCTTAAAAATGGCAAAAAAAATCCAGATCATGTTTGGAAATGCACAAATATTTTGGTAATGTTTATGATTCTACTGAATCATTTACCATACAATGACAAGTTCTTACAACCCTGAAGAAGAGTGCCTTTGAAAACATTGTGAGAAAAGGAGAAAATGCTGGTAACCAGCATTTTAACTCTTTTCCAGACAATGTTTTCTAACCTTTCAAAGACAAATTTTGTCATTTGAGCAACTTTGAATTTGACATCTGTCTGCAAATCCTTTAACTCTTTACCAAACAACAATATTGAAGGCCTGTCCAAATCAAAAGCATTTGCAAACGACAAAATAAAAAATGACTGAAAAATCGAAATTTGTTTTGTGAAGAGTAGAAAACATTGTGGGAAAAGGAGAAAATGCTGGTTACCAGCATTTTCTCCATTTCCCACAATGTTTTCCAAATAGTTCTTTCTCAGGGATGTCAAAAGTAGGGATTGTGTGGTAATGGTTTAAAACTGGAGATGTCTAAAATTTATTGTCTGGAAAAGTGCTAAAAGTATTAACAATACCAAACTTCAGATTAAAAAAACTTTTTAATTTATACAAATCAACAGTTGCGCCATATGAAAATGTTTCCTGTGATTTTATGGAAGATTCCCAGTGCGGCTACAATGTTACAGGTAAGTTATAGATTTCACGATTGCTGATAATCATAAGTACAATCTTAATTCAAATCAAAGAGTATTTTATTAGAAAAAAGAGCGAGCCATGAAAATAATTTATTTATCCTTTACCACACAGCAGAATTTTAGACCTATCCAAATCAAAAGCATTTGTAGGCGATAATTTCATAGTGGCTGAAATGATGCAATATTTCTTTAATAGAGTTGAAAATTTTGTGGGAAAAGGAGAAAATGCTGGTTACCAGCATTTTCACCTTTTCCTGCAAAGTTTTCAAAGGCCTCTTCCTCAGGGGCATAAGAAGTCATATTTGTGTGGTAAAGGGTTAACCCTTTTTTTAGTCTTTCACCGCATAATCCCAAGTTTTATCGACATAAGACAAGGTGGCTTTTGAAAAATTGAGGGTATTGGAAAAAATACTAGTTTCCACAATGTTTTCTATCCTTCCTAAATCAAGTTTCATTCACATTCACTTTGTCGTCTGCAGATGCTTTCAGATGTTGATTACCAGCATTTTCTCCTTTTCCCGCAATGTTTTCAAAAGCATTTTCTTTCAGGGTTGTTAAAGGTTGAGATTGTGTTGTAAGGCATAAATAGATTAGGTTTATTTCATGCTTTCTGGAAGGTTATCAAAAAATATTGGTTAAATATTTTACGATATTTCATGGTTTGGACCAGTGAAAATACTAATTTTTATATTCTAACTCTTCAATTGAAACCTTTAGATGGTAATATGACGTCATTTACCTTACATTTCTTGCACTTGACGTAATATTATAATGCGTTGCTAGACAGAGGGGATACACCACAGTGAATAACCAGAAAAAACCTACTAGAAGCATGAAATAGATAGAATATTTGTTTTTTTCAGGGAAAGATCGAAACTTATCTCATCTCGTGTACATCGTCAGCAATATTTTCACATGTGACTGCACCACTCATGAAAATATTACAGAAGATGTTTACTCAGTGAAATATATTCCGATTTTTCACCGCAAAAAACCCAGATATCCTCTAGTCAGTTGTATTTGTTATCGCTATGATTTCATCATGTTAGCTACCTTCAGTTAGACATAAACTATCAAAGAATTAATATATTTTCAGTTGATTAATTTTTTTTCCAATAAATATTTTACAGCGGATGAGAGGTCCAAGTCTCTTCTGTCTCCCAGTTTTTCATACTCGGTGACATCATCGGTAAAACTCCACCTACATCTGACGGGTATTGATGGGGATAGTTTAAGTGTTTCCATGCTCCAAGGGGCTAATGTCGAGAGTTTGGTAGTGGCAAACTCCCTACCCCTCCATGTTGTAGATGGGCCTTATGAACTGTGCATACAGTTACCAGATGATATGATTGATATAGAAGTTAGGCTCCAACTTGATCTAACATTCGGAGGAAAAGCAGCTGGAGGATTTGACTTGCTTTCGGTGATGCTTCATGAAGAATCATGCTCAGGTTAACATTAATTTTATCATTTATTTTCAATTCAATAGTGGCATCCCAAATATTGTTATTTTGGTGATATTTCGGGGAGAGACCATTTTAACAGATTAGGTCATATCATGACGGTCAGTGTGGCACCCATGTGTTTCGTGGCTTTCTCACATCAGTACTGACACAACTTTCTTTCCAAAGCTACTGACTACTTTTCTCACATGCATTAGGGGTGAGAGGCAAAAAAATCACCGAAAAGAAAGTTCACTCTAACCTAGTATCCAACGCCACAACCTCCAAGTCACAAGTCAAATATGTTAACAACTGAGATACCCGGCTGGACTGCATTGTTTGGTAAAGGGTTAACTCATTACCACACAATCCATACTTTTGATGCCCCTGGAAAAGAAGCCTTTTGAAAACATTGTGGGAAAAGGAGAAAATGCTGGTAACCAGCATTTTCTCCTTTTCCCACAACGTTTTCTACCTTTCACGAAACTAATTCAAATTTTCAGTCAGCTTTATTTTGTCGTCTGCAAATGCTTTCAATTATGGACCAGGCTAAAATTTTCATGTGTGGTAATGAGTTAATTCTGTATGCAATAAAGAGCTGCCAATAAACAGTTTCAAACTTAATTTCATTTTTTGTATCATTTTCAGGCGTGTTCCCAGACACCATGTGCTCCTTTGATAATCTTGGAGTTTGTCTACCCTTGATAGAGGCCACCTGTCCTGAGGAGCCACATGGGGATAGAGTTTGGAAGATTTCTCAAGGTATTGACTTCATTGTCTTACTAGATTTTTTACTTTTAGTGTGATGAATAAACCAAAACACATTTTCAGACTAAATATAGTAACCAAATAGATGTGTTTAATTATATATATTTCTAAAATCCAATCAGTATATTACTGCAATCTTACACTGAATAACACCACTGGCTTAGTGATGATAAATATGGTATCATCACTAGTGGCAATTTAGAATGTTTGCCGGAACTACTTTTTTCCTAATTTGGCCATATTGTACCATTCTTAACAAGAATTAGAATTGGAAACATAAACTAGAAATATGATAATTAGGTTAATCATCTGGTTGTGTTTGATATTAAATATCTGGGGTTTGATTCTTTTAACCCTTTCCCAAACGACAAATTTTTAGACTCTTCCAAACTGAAAGAGTTTGCAGACAACAATTCTAAATTTGATGAAAATGGTAGAAAGTTCTCCTAAAGGGTAGAAAACACTGTGGGGAAAGGAGAAATTGCTCGTTACGAGCAATTTCTCCTTTTCCCATAGTGTTTTCAAAAGACTTGCACTGCAGACACGCAAAATCCAGGGCTTGTTTGGGAAAGGATTAAGCCTTTACCAAACAATCCCTGGTTTTCACGATCTTTAGACAAGAAGCCTTTTGAAAATATTGTGGGAAAAGAAGAAAATGCTGGTTACCAGCATTTTCTTCTTTTCCCACAATGTTTTCTAGCCTATCAGAGATCTAGACCTAATTCATATCAATTCTAAATTTGTCATATACAGATGCTATCAGTTTGGGGGAGTCTAGAATTTGTTGTTTGGGAAATGGTTCAAACTTGTCTATAGCACTCATTTTTTCAGCCATATCACAGTTCATTCTAGTGACAGATTTTCAATATTCACATAAAGAGTTGATTATCCTCTATTTTATGATTGCTTTATTAGTCTTTAATCTTTCAGCTCAGCTGACAGTGTATATCAAAGATCAGACTGCATTTTGTGTACATACTGATCTTGATCTATACTTGCTGCAAAGTCAGCTTAAGTTGTGATAGGAACTTTGAGGAACTCTTACTCACAGCTAAAGCTGAAGTTCTCTGATTAGATAGAAAACAATCTGGGAAAAGGAGAAAATGCTTGTTACCAGCATTTTCCCCTTTTCCCACAATGATTTCAAAAGGCTTCCTACTCAGGGTCATTTAAAGTCAGGATAGAGTGGTAAAGGGTAAACCTTTTTTACGACTGATTGTTTTTTTTTATCTTTGCAAAAAGTATTGGATTACTGGTCACAGCAGTTTTTGAAATTGTGTTCTGTTCTGTTTTCCTATCAGGCCAGCTGATTGGTGATTCCAAACAAGGGGAGGCAAACACAACTTACAGTTTCAGCTTTGAGTTACCAGAAGTCGCCAGCCCTACCACACAGTACATGCATTTCTATTTTATGAGTAACGGCAGTTACTATTATGAAAATGAGCTGAGTTTCAAGGTGAGTTTTGTGGCAGTTGTAACCTATTGCCACAGTCACATGTTTGAATGAATACTTCACTACACAATCCTGAGTTTAACCAAACAACAAAACTTTAGACTTGTCAAAATTCAAAGCACTTGCATACAACAAATAAAGGTGACTCAAAAATTGAAATTTGTTTCCAGAAGGGTAGAAAACTTTAGGTGAAAAGGAGAAAATGCTGGTTACCGGCAACTTCTCCTTTTCCAAGAATGTTTTCAAAAGGTTTCCATCTCAGGGTCGTAATAATTTTACTGTTTGGTAAAGGGTCAAATAAAGGGGCTAAAACCATAGCAATGGATGGAGAAAACTTTGTATGTAATATTCTCTTTTAACTCATTACCAGACAACAAAATTTTAGACTAGTCCAAATTGAGAGCATTTGCAGACGACAAAATAAAAGTGACTGAAAATTTGAAATTTGTTTTGTGAAGGGTAGAAAACATTGTGGGAAAAGGAGAAAATGCTGGTTACCAGCATTTTCTCCTTTTCCCACAATGTTTCCTAAAGGCTTCTTTCTCAGAGGCGTCAAAAGTAGGGATTGTGTGGTAATGGGTTAATTGATAGATAATCCATTTTGCAAGCCTGCTACAACAGACAGTTGGGCATGAGAGCATGGCTACTTTATTCATGGGTTTTTGAAATAAGTAATCTATTTGTCAGGATGATTGAAAAAAAATGATAGCATGTGTAATTGATGAAGAGAAATTAGCATTAATTGTTCACTTTTCTCTTTTATCTCATAGATAATCCATTTTACAAGCCCGCTTCAACAGACAGTTGTGTATGAGAGTATGGGTACCTTTATCTATGGTTTATTTGACTGTTTAGAGATGAACATAGTGCCTGGTTTTGCCAATGTTATACAGTTTGAACTGGTGTCCAACCAATCTCTTGGTTATGTTGTAATAGATAACATAACCCTGAGTGAAGCTGTCTGTCCTCGTAAGTTGGTTTGGTTTTTAACTCAGCTGTTTTAACTCTTTACCACACAATCCCTATTTTTTAACGGCCCTGAAAAAGAAGCCTATAGAAAACATTGTGGGAAAAAGAGAAAATGCTGGTGACCAGCATTTTCTCCTTTTCCCACAATGTTTTCTACCCCGTTGGAAACAAATTTCAGTTTTTGGGGTACGTTTATTTTGTTGTCTGCAAATGCCTTCAATTTGGAAAAGTCTAAAGTTTTGTTGTTTGGTAAAGAGTTAAAAAAAACCCATCAAGGTATTGTCATAGTTCTGGTGTTGTTAGCATCTGTGTTGCTCGTGAAACTTGACGACATTTTGTAATACCGGTATGTCTGTCAGCTAAAGATATTTACATGTACTTTCAACTTGGATAAGTTTTTAATCACTATCAAAAAGGAAACCTAAGAAACAAGGGTAGGTATCTATGAAGCTCAGTTTGTGATTCAGTTAACCCTTTCCCAAATGACAAATTTTAGACTCTTCAAAACTGGAAGAGTTTGCAGACGACAATTTCAAATTTAACAAAAATGGCAGAAAGTTCTCCAAATGGGTAGAAAACACTGTGGGAAAAGGAGAAATTGCTCATTACGAGCAGTTTCTCATTTTCCCAGTGTTTTCTAAAGACTTGTACTGCAGACACATAACAACAAGGGCTTGTTTGGGAAAGGGTTAAGCACCTTTTTGATATTAACCCTTATCCTTCTTACAGACTAAAATTGAATTTTCAATTTGATATTAATAATCCAAATATTGCTGTATCAAAGGTCTGTTTTGGGGAAAGATATCTCCTTATCAAACAGAGTAGATCATAGATCAGACTGCACATTTTGTGCAGTCTGATCTTGATCTACACTGTCAGCAAAAGGTCAACGGGTTGCACTTAGCAGCCAAAAGCTTAAAATTTTCACTGAAAAGCAAGCACTGCCAAGCATTGGCACCCACTAGAAGTGCTCTTGCCTTGTTTTTTCGCTTCCTTTTTACCCAGTTTACCCCCTTTTTCTACAAAGTTTATTGACCTTTCAAAGACAACTTTCATTACTATAGTTTGTCATAGAGACAAGTTCAATACACACAACAAATAATAGTTATTGTAAAGAAAGTCTCAATGTCTGAAAATAGTCCATAAAGAAATATCTCTGTTATTAAAGGTGGGTATTAAGATTTTTCACATCTCACCAAATTAAAAAATATATGTACATATCACTGAAATTTATATGAAAAAAAAAAAACAACACAAATCATCAATAATGAAGAATCATAAATCACCAAAGAAATTTTTTTGATACTGTTCCCTTAAAAGGCTACTTAGCCTCTCAAGGTATTTTTAGATTTCATGCCAGAAATAAAAAAAGCATTGTGGGAATGTCAAGTGACTGGCATGTGACTAATGACACTTAAATTCCATAACATAACAAGCATGTAATTATTTTCCATGATGTCTTCCCTGGATGCTATGTTTGAAGCTTTGTGTATTTCTGGTTCGTAAATGAGCAAGTTGCTCATGAAAAAAAGATGATGTTTCTCTTTGGTGTAGACCAGGGCCATAGTTAATCTCTGCTTTCTGTTCTTGTCAGATGGTTTTCGACTACTTGGCTGTTATGAATGAGAATTAAAAGGCTTTGGGAGTATAAAGACTATTTTTTGTATTTTTGTAAATTTTTTATCCCAAAATCTGAAGGGCTACCTTTAAGGACTATATGTTGTATCATTTGCTTTGTCATCCTGGAATGTTTTCAATTTTGACAATAGTAGAATGTTATCTTTCGTTTTAGACTTTACTCATTACCAGACGACATCATTTTAGACTTGTCCAAATCAAAAGCATTTGCAGATGACAAAATAAAAATGACTGAAATTTTGAAATTTGTTTTGTGAAGGGTAGAAAACATTGTGGGAAAAGGAGAAAATGCTGGTTACCAGCATTTTCTCCTTTTCCTACAATGTTTTCAAAAGGCTTCTTTTCCAGGAGCGTCAAAAGTAGGGATAGTGTGGTAATGGGTAAAGTGTTGATAATATGCAATTTCTGTTTGATAGATCCAGCATCCTGTGACTTTGAGAGAGAGTGTTACAGTGTAATGTTACCCAACGCTACAAATGAAATGTTTCACTGGAACATTACTGATAATGAAGAATATTACGGAATAGATCACACATTCCAAGAATATTACAAAGGTATATAGTTGTTATCTTGTGGTTCACTCTTTCCATACTGCACATGACACCAGAAGTTTTTATGGAGAGTGTAGATCAAGATCAGACTGCACAAAATGTGAAGCCTAACCTCTGATGCACACTGTTCACTGCTATATTGTAGACTTTGACCAAACTGTCTCTTGTTCTTGCAGAGGAAAGGTATGTTAACCCTTTCCCATACAAGCCCTGGTTTTTATGTGTCTGCAGTAAAAGTCTTTTTAAAACACTGAGGGAAAAAGAGAAATTGCTCGTAACGAGTAATTTCTCCTTTTCCCACAGTATTTTCTACCCTTTTTGAGAACTTTCTGCCATTTTCTCAAAATTTAACATTGTCATCTGCAAACTCTTTCAGTTTGGAAGAGTCCAAAATTTGTTGTATGGGAAAGGGTTAAGCCTTTAAGAAAATGCAGTTTATTCAGTAGTGAAAGAATTAAAGGCCCAGTAAATGCTATAATATCCAATTTGGTGTCATAATACATTTAAATCATACCATGTAAAAGTACGGAAAATATTGTGGAATTGACATTCTTTTATCATGTGGTCCAGTCGTATGTTAATCAGTCCCAAGCAGATTATGAAATCAGAAAAAAAGTAAACAAAATACACAGCTAGCTACATGACAGGTTTTAATCTAGTTCTGAAATTAATTTTTCTGTCAGGGACTAACACTTCGACTGCCCGTACAATGATACATTGTCATCTTCACAATAATTTCCATACTTTTAAATTGTTTGATATAAGTTCAAATGCATTAAAACACCTGCTTTGTTTACATTTGGCCTTTATTGTCACTTTAAGTTGTGGTTAACTCTTTCCATACCATAGACAACACTAGAAGCTTTTGTGGACAGTATAGATCAAGATCAGACTGCACAGAATGTGAAATCCCATCTCTGATCTACAGTCCACTGCTTTATTGTAGACTATGACCAAACCTGCTGAGGAAACATATTTTTAACCCTTTATCACACAATGACAACTTTTAACGACCATGAGGAGGAGGGCTTTTGAAAACTTTGTGGGAAAAGGAGAAAATGCTGGTAACCAGCATTTTCTCCTTTTCCCACAAAGTTTTCCACTCTATCAAAGAAAAATTTCATCATTTGAGCCACTACAAAATTATCATCTGCAAATGGTTACGACTTGGACTAAGGTCTAAAACTCTGCTGTGTGGTAAAAGGTTAACCTTTGAGGAACTGACAGTTTATTTATTTAGTTGTAAAAGAGTTAAATGCACCTCAAACTAGCGTTTTGATTTGTCACTTTTTCAGCTTCTCTTGCTGAAGGCCAGCTACGTTATATCATGGCCTTGTGTTAGTCTCAATAATGAGATGGTCTGTTGATCTTTTTCATATTTGGATATTTACTGTACACCGTACCCTCTCAAGTCCATCGTAAATTTTCCGGTAGGAAATATAGAGCGCTATACTGACTTTCTGTTTCGTCAGTTTTGTCAGTTTTATCCGTATTGCAGTGGAATTCAATTAACTTTTAGTAATAAACATGATCAAAAATAAATTGTTAAACCATTCATTACATAAAGAGCTTGTAGAAGTCGGTTATAACATATTTATCCTCAAAAAATCGCTGACGAAATTTGTGCGTGGCGGCCATTTTGTATGTTTTCGGGAACGTAAACAACTTGAGTTACTGATGAAATACACGTTTTTTTCTCACGTTCAGCGTTTAAATTGAAAATATTTGTATTTCAAACAAAGGAATATTGAATACAAAAGCAACAGGTATGTTTTAATCCTAGTTTTGTGCTCTATTTGCGAAATTATAAGAGTTCAAACTTGCGCACAAAATCTGTGCGGAACTTTCAACTGATTTTGTCCGGATTGTCTCTGTACTCAGAGCCATGTATCTATGTTAGTGTAAATGTTTGTGTTAGCTTTTATTTCAAACATCTTCTTCTCTGAATCTACCCATTCAATTTTGACAAAACTTTACTGAAACGAGCCTGCCATCGCCCTCTTCAGAATTTCTTCAAAGTTTGTAAACTAAAACACTTGTTGCTAT
Source organism: Tridacna crocea (assembly GCA_943736015.1). Taxonomy (NCBI): domain Eukaryota; kingdom Metazoa; phylum Mollusca; class Bivalvia; order Cardiida; family Cardiidae; genus Tridacna; species Tridacna crocea. Next base: position 46,079,265 of record OX031065.1, read on the forward strand.
GGTACTAAAAATAAACAGAAAAATCTTTCTAACTCTTTTTGTATGAAACCAAAAGACCAAATTTGGCATGTAGTTTTATCTAGTAGACCTTTGCCAAATACCTACAAGTTATAGATGTAGGGTCAAAATTTGCCCTTCCATGTTGATCACAAGTTTTAGATAGGCTACCTTTGCTGTTTCGAAGAAAAAATAAAGTTATTGTCATTGTCTGTGTCTCAAACTAGGGCAAGTTGTGAACTATGCAATATGCAACCCACACAACAAGGTTAAGGCGCCATCACACCATGATGTTCTGGTCAATGTTCTCTGAGCGTTCCAATCGTTCGATTTTTGAGCGTGCTAGAATGAGGATTTCACGTCTGGCGTGTTATTAACGTGTGCCTAATGCATGACTAGCGTGTATCTAACGTACGAGAAGAGTGTAACAGCGACCAAGTAAGATACCTCAGATACTTCCATATGCATGGTCGTTCGGAAAACGCTCGAATGACACTAAATGAAAGCCAAAAGGACGTTTGTTTCATTATAGTCACACGCTGCGTGCGCTAGGAGACCGTTCAGCGGTCGTTGACAGGTCGCCAGTGAGTCGTTCACTACAAAGCAAACGATTAGTAACAACCAAGTAACGCTAGCGTAACGACTGACTAGCGATAGCCGAACACATGCAATGCTCGATGAATGTTAGTAAAACGTCTAACAACCTTCTTTAACGATCTTCAGCGTTTAAAAGTAAACGTTGAAAAATGTTGGTGTCAGTGAGAACTTTTGTGCATGTTCAAAACTTTTTTTCCGGACTAGCGTTCTCCGCCGATTCCCGGCGATCACCGACGTTCACAAGCGTTCATACAACACTCTTCAGGCGCTATCCCAGCTATCCCATTCAGCTATCCCATTCAGCCAACCCATTGGAATACAAACTGTAACATTTGACAAGTTAACCCATTACCACACAATCCCTACTTTTGACGCCCCTGAGAAAGAAGCCTTTAGAAAACATTGGGGGAAAAGGAGAAAATGCTGGTAACCAGCATTTTCTCCTTTACCCACAATGTTTTCTACCCTTTCCAAATCAAATTTCAAATTTTTATTCACATTTATTTTGTCCCCTGCAAATGTTTTCAATTTTGACCACTGTAAATCACAATATTTCTGCGAAAACCACTTACCTGACTTATTCCATGGATTTCGTGAATTCGCTTCCGATGGTATGTAATGTTTAATTTACGAGACCCAAATACCAAAAGTATAATTACTGAATTTCCAGTTTGGCCTGAAACACAAGTAAAAAAAGTTAATAATATTGCATCACACTTTAATATAAATTGATCATCCGTAAACAGCATATCCCTCACCGGATAATTTGTTTCTTTGATATGTTTTCACTCACATAGCAATTATACAAAGTTCTGTCAAACAGACTAGGTATTCCTATTGTTATCAAAACCTGTTTTCACACCTTTCAGGTACGTTCAAAAGATCATCCTGCCCTACATTGATGCCGTAAAAGACGAAATAAAACAAACTTACTAGGTTGTGTTTGTTAACAATTTACATGATGCTTTCATAGTTTGCCTTTGCTTTCATGATAATTACTTTTCAATAATAAAAATCGAAACTAAAGTCTGTCTCTATGTCATACTTAAGAAAATGAGAAACTGAAACAAAATATCATCATCCGGTAGACATTGATTTGGCTGTGCGATCGGCATGCAATTTCGGATGGTTCTAATTCACGGATACTTGTAAATTACTTATGTTCTGTTGGCAAATTTACGCGGATTTATGAAATCGCCATGGAGTCCATTCACGAAAAAAAGCGAAAATAAAACCACTACGAATAATACCTGATTTACAGTAGTCCAAAATTTTGTCATTTGGGAAAGAGTTTAAATATATTCACCGAAAATCACACAACTGCCACAGGGTGTTGGCAAATACTTTGTGGTGCCACTTGTTCAGCATTATAATGGTTTATTTTTTATTTCAGGTCACATGATAAGTATCCATGACAACTTTACTCTGCCGGCTGGAGCTGAAGCCTCATTCTCATTAGAGGCACTGAAAGTGGACTCACGCTACCAATGTCTCTCACTTTTCTACAGAATGTATTACACCAAATCACCTCAAGCTGCTGTTCCTTTCTTTATGGCTCATATTGAGTATACATCCGGTACCGAACAAACAGAAAAAACCTATGGTTTGGCAGAATATCATACAAGTTTGGATTGGAAAGAGGTACGTGTTCCTGTTGACCCTGAACTTGGAGAAAATATGACCTTCACCTTTACCGTGAGGAAACTATACAGTGAGACACAGATATGGATGTATGTAGATGATATCAAACTGGAAAGTTCTAGTTGTAAATGTAAGTTTATAAACTTATGTATGATTTTTTTTCATGTTTCCCCCATACGTCTGTCTGATTGTCTGATTGACAAAGTGTCATGTACAAGAACCATAACTCTGACTTGTATATTTTTAGAGTTATTTCCCTTTGATTATTTTCCTTACTCATATTATGTACAATTTTGTGTCCGCAAAGGAAATCAGGAAGAAAATGTTACTAATTTTCATCAAGAATAATAAATACTACTGACACAAAAAAGGAAAGAGAAATCTCTTTTTTTTGTGTATGGAAAATTAAGTGCTAGTTTAACTCATTACCAAACGACAAGATTTTAGGTTTGTCCAAATCGACAGCATCTGCAGACGACAAAATAAAAGTCACTGAAAATTTGAAATCTGTTTTGTGAAGGGTAGAAAACTTTGTGGGAAAAGGTGAAAATGCTGGTTACCAGCATTTTCTCCTTTTCCCACAATGTTTTCTAAAGGCGTCTTTCTCAGGGGCGTCAAAAGTAGGGATTGTGTGGTAATGGGTTAAACTTGCTACCACAAGACAAAATATGTACTATTGGCTAAACTGAAAGCATTTGAAATATATTGTAGAAAAAAAAATGTTAGTAACCAGGAAACATTTTCTCCTCCTTTTACTATTTCAACCATTTTAAAGTGGAAAATTGTAATCTTTCCACTGTATCATTATACCCCCACAAAACAAAATGTTTTTGGGGGGTATACAGTAATCAGCCTGTCTGTTCATGTGTCCAACCGTGTGTCAGTCCGTATGTGTGTCTGTCTGTGTACAAAATACTAGTAATTTTGTGTCACAAACTCCTCCTACAGTTTTCTTTCAATTGTATTGAAACTTACACGTATGCTGATCATATATTGAAGATTTGCAAGATGCAGTTTTCAAGTGCCAACTCCTCCTGGTTGAGGAATAATTTCCCCTTGAACTTGACACTTTTTTTCTGTCAAAGCGCTGGAGGGGGTATTTAGTTACATTCAATGACGGCTATAGTTTAATTGGTCATCTGCAATAATATTGTTCTCAATTTGAACCAAAAAGTAGACCAAAAAGTAGGCAACAGTGCAAATCCAAGATCATACTGCATGGTCTGATTTTGATCCATGTTGTCTGCAAAAGTCTTTAACATGAAGAACAAGTACCTTGCAGTGATTTGACCCTAAACCCTTTACCAAACAATCCCTGGTTTTTACCATCCCGAGATGAAAGCCTTTTGAAAACATTGTGGGAAAAGGAGAAAATGCTGGTAGCCAGCATTTTCTCCTTTTCCCACAATGTTTTCTACCCTGCTGTTTATTTTGTCGTCTGCAAGTGCTTTCAATTTGGACCAGTCTAAATTTTATCGTTTGGTAAAGAGTTAACCAATTAGCAAAATGTTAGACATCTCCATATAGAAGGAATTATCACACAACTGTTCCATTTTGTTTTTAGCTCTACTGAGTATGAAGTGCTGTAGGTGAGCCTTTGTAATTGTGCTGTGTGCAGTATGCACTGCCATTATCCGTTGTCAATTTTTACCACGTATACTTCACATTTCAGTTGGGTACTCGTAAAACTTGGTCAGAATGTTTGTCTTGGTAATATCCCACAAGATTTTGAAAATGGGAAATTTGGGGTCAAAAACTTGGCCATTAGGTCAAATGTTAGAAAAACTTATGTACACTCTAGGAAAAACATTTTCAGTCCAATACTCTTAAAAACTAGTGGGATTGTATGTCATGGTGATATCTTTGACAAGTTCAAAAATGGATTCAAAACTAGGTCACTAGGTCAAATCTAATTATAAAAAAAAACTTTTTGTATGCACTGGAGGTCACAATTTTACTACAATACTGATGAAAGTTGGTCAGAATGTTTGTCTTGATAATATCTTGGACAAGTTTGATAATTTGTCATGTCAGGTAAAAAACTAGGTCACCAGGTCAAATCGTAGAAAAATCATGTACATTGCGCGGGCAATTTTTTGTAAATTTTAAAAGATTGTCGGAATGCTCTTCTTGAAAATATTGTGCATGATTTTGAAAATTGGTCTCTTTGGGTCAAAACCTAGGTCACTGGGTCAGATCTTTGAAAAACATAGTGCATGCTGTAGATGCCATATTTTTAGTCTCTTACCAATACTGATTAAACTTGGTCAAAATGTTTGTCTTGATGATAACATGGACAAGTTTGAAAATAAGTCTTGTCAGGTTAAAAAGTATGTCAATGAAAAAAATTCTAGAAAAAGTTTGTTTACACTATAAAGGCTATATTTTAAATCTAATGCAAATGAAAGTTTGTCAGAATGTTTGGCACCATATCTTGGAACATATTGGAAATGAGTAATGTTTGTTCAAAGGGCTCAGGTGAGTGAATCTAGGGCCATCATGGCCCTCTTGTTCAAATTGTAGTATCAGTTCTGGAATAAGTGGAAAATTGTACATTTTTAACCATCTTCATTATCAGGATTGCTAAAACTCAGGGTTGTGTGGTGAAGAGCTAGGCATAAATATATAATTGTTTATTTCAGATGGTATAGAGAACATGGAAGTATGTACATTTGATGAACCAATGAAATGTCTGTATACTGCTAACTGTACCGAGGGATCTGGGTATCTGTGGGACCTATATAGAGGAGATGAGATGCAGTATATGATGGAGAAGGGTATTGCTATTCAACTTTGATCCCTTTGCTAATGAAGACAGTGTAGATCAAGATCAGACTACACTGTTCTTTACCAAGTTACAATAATTTAGAGTCCTCAAATTTGAAAGCATTTTTAGATGAGAAATTAAATATGGCTTATTATAATTACACTTATCAGTATTGGATATTGATGGGTAGAAAACATTGTAGGAAATGGAAAAAAATGCTAGTTTCCAGCTTTATCTTCTTTTCCCACAATGGTTTCAAAAGCTGTCTTTATCAGACCCATTTCAATTCATGATTGTGTGATTATGGCTTAATCCTTTAGCACACAATTCTGAGTTTTAATGAACCTGGATTCTGGATTGCTTTTGAAAACACTGTGGCAAAAGGAGAAAATACTGGTAACCAGCATTTTCTCCTTTTCCCACAATGTTTTCTACCATTCTTAAGACAACTTTCAATTTTGAGTCACATTTTTGTTGATGAAAAGTGCTGTCAACTTGGACTAGCCTAAAATTTTTTAGTTAAATTTTTGTATTTAAATCGGGATAAAGCTATGCATGAAAGAGTGGTCTCTTGTAACACACTCCCTCTTATAGTCATCATTTACCAGTATTAATGACTCAAAGTCTTATTAGGCCAAAAGTGCTTTTTTGGACAACAAATAGGATTAATGGCTCAATGGCCAATCCAGAACAACCCTCTATCCTATGAACATGAGAGTTCACAACAAATGCACAGCTGAAATACAAACCGCATATTGTGGGATTCAAACTCATGAAGGACAAATATCCTTATTTTTCGAGGTTTAAAAGACCAATGCCATAACTACTGAGCCAAAGAGATATATCCACAACGCAGTGATCAGGTACTGTATTTAAATCGGCAAGAAGCTATGCTTGAAGGAGTTGTCTCCCATGACAATTGGTTTTCTCATTCATTGGTTCTTTCATTGGTTCATTCATTTATTTTTTATCATCCATCCATCTGATTGTTTCTATGCTATTCTGCGTTAAGTTATACCTAAGTATCTGTCTTTTCCCTCACAGTTTCCTATCTACATGTAGACAGTGCATATGGCAAGGAAGGTGACGAGTCTTATCTGTCGTTTGAAGTAGACTTAACCAGTGAAACATCAGACTTGTACTACCAATTCTATGTCAAGTCAATGAATCAAGTGGGATCCCTTCAAACCTTCCTGTACAGTGAAGACACTTCTGCCACACTGAATATCAACAATGTTCTGTTACAAGGAGGTGGAGTTTGGTACCTGTCAGATTGCTACAGTATTCCAAGTTCATTCAAAGGTCATATCTATTTCCTAGCAACAAGAGGTCAAGGTCATAAGGGGATCATAGCCTTGGATAATGTACAGATACAGAGAGGAACTTGTTCAGGTAAAACAACTGACTTGTTGCTATGCTACGTATCCTACTGAAAATGAAATTGATATTTAAAGGATATGTCACTAGAATGGGGTGTGATGCATCTGGTTATTCTGGTTACAGCATTTTCTCCCTTTTCCACAATGTTTTCCAAAGATTTCTTTCTCAGGGTCGTTACGACTCGGGAATGTGTGCTAAACAGTAAAAGAAGGAAAAATCTACAAAAAAGTTTAAATTGTATAAAAAATGTTTGAAGAACCAAGGAGCAAGAGTGTTTTACAAGAAATTGCTTCCACTATTGTCTTGAAGGTTGTTTCTTTTTTTTTTGTCTTTGAATTCCAAGAATTTTTGAAAATTATTCTTTATCATAAAACTGAGGTTTGTCGAAAATTTTAAGGCAGCAGAAGATATGAATATCCAAAGTAAAGAAAGAGTTGAAAATTCACAGTTATGTAGTTAACCCATTACCACACAATCCCTACTTTTGATGCCCCTGAAAAAGGCGCTTTTAGAAAACATTTTGGGAAAAGGAGAAAATGCTGGTAACCAGCATTTTCTCCTTTTCCCACAATGTTTTCTACCCTTCACAAAACAAATTTCAAATTTTCGGTCACTTTTATTTTGTCATCTGCAAATGCTTTCAATTTGGACAAGCCTAAAATATTGTCGTTTGGTAATGAGTTAAACTGTTTTAGTATAACAAAATACAAACGTTACTCTAATTTCTACCCCTTCTTTATTCATATTTTGCCCCACATTTTCGATTTTTATAGATCCTCAAGAAGATTTTTGTAAACATTGTTGGAAAAGGAGATTATTGCCTGCATGCATCAATTTGGTTGAAGCAAACTTTTTTGTTTGGTAAAGACTTGAGAATTAAAGTACTGCTAAATGAACTTGACAATAGTCAGTACATAAAAGATGCAGGTAATGACTGAAAACTGTCTTTGTCAAAAAAAAATTTAGCAAAGTACTTAACCCTTTTCCAAACAACAAAATTTTAGACTGCTCCAAACTGAAAGCACTTACAGATGACAAAAAAACCTAACTCAAAAACTAAAATTTGTTTCCGGCAGGATAGAAAATATTGTGTGAAAAGGAGAAAATGCTGGTTACCAGCATTTTCTCCTTTTCTCACAATGTTTTCAGAAGGCTTCTTTTTCAGGGTCGTAAAAACCAGGGATTGTTTGTTAAACGGTTAAGGTGACAATGTATATCCAAAATTGAAAAGCACATTCTCTGCAGTCTGAATTTTATGCGCACTGTTTATATTGGCACTTAGATCTAGGTTCAGTGCAATAAGGATTTATTATGAATCACATAGGAATAGTACTTGGTTCATTGTTGTATTTTTCTCTGTTACAGAACCAACCATTAGCTGTGACTTTACTGTACAGAACTGTAACTACATTGTTGATGGTGACTGGCTTCAAAATGGTGAGCTCATTTTTTCTTAAATTTTAGTGCAGTGAAAACAAAACCTTGTACATAATTACACAGCTATTAAAGTTTTGCTTCCAAATCTCAGGATTAACGTGACCAAATAAACGATCTTTTACTCTTCACCAAACAAAAATAATTGTACTGGTCCAAATTCAAAGCATCTGCAGACAACAAATTAGATTCTGCGTAAATGGTAATTAACATATTCAAAAGGATAGAAAACATTGTGGAAAAAGGATAATATGCTGGTTATCAGCATTTTCTCCTTTTTAGTCGATGTTTTTAAAAAGATTCTTTCTCAGGTTTGATAAAAGTTGGGATTGATGGTAAAGGATTCAGGACTGTGTAGCAATGTAGACAGCTCTTGATAGCATCAAAGGGAAAGGAACAATTGTTTGCTCATATCATTTTCTGTTATTTCCTTGAAGCTTTCTGCATCTTTTACCAACCCCTTTCCAAACCACAACATTTTAGCCTTGCCCAATTCAAAGCATTTGCATACGGCATATTCAATGTAATTCACAAAAAGTTTGGGGTTTTTTTTCCAAAGGCTAGAAAACATTGTTGGAAAAGGATCACCAATATTTTCAAAAGACTCTTCATTAAAGAAATGTTATAAGTCTGGATAGATTGGTAAAGGTTTAATCATGTAGCATAATAGTGATTGGAACATTAACTCATTACCAAACCACAATATTTTAGGCTTGTACAAATCAAAAGCATTTGCAGATGACAAAATAAAAGTGACTGAAAAATTGAAATATGTTTTGTGAAGGGTAGAAAACATTGTGGGAAAAAGAGAAAGTGCTGATTATCAGCATTTTCTCCTTTTCCCACAATGTTTTCTTAAGACTTCTTTCTCAGGGTTGTCAAAAGTAGGAATTGTGTGGTAATGGGTTAAGTGGAGTGTGAAAAGCGTTAGGTTCTATTGTCTTAACCCTTTCCCAAACAAGCCCTTGTTTTTAGGTGTCTGCAGTACAAGTCTTGGAAAACACTGTGGGGGGAAAAGGAAAAATTGCTCGTAACGAGCAATTTCTCCTTTTCCCACACTGTTTTCTACCCATTTGGAGAACTTTCTGTCATTTTTATCAAATTTGAAATTGTTGTCTGCAAACTCTTTGAGTTTGGAAGAGTCTAAAATTTGTCGTTTGGGAAAGGATTAACCTCTGTTTTCTTCTTCCTGCCCTGCGTCCGCTTTTCCCACAGTGTTTTCAAAAACCTTCCTCCTCAACATTGTTAATGCTGAAATGTGTAGTATAGGGTTAGCATTCACTTATTTTATTATGTTTTGAAACTTGTGAAAGTAACAGATAATTATGTGCAGAATTACTTGTACAATAGCAAATACAGGTACTTGGTTTACTTTTGTTTCAGCTGAGGGTATCAGCAGTTCAACAGAAGGTGCTGCTTTGTATGTTCCAATGCATAAATTGGAGTATCAGGAAGGATGTTTAAGCTTTGAGGTTATGTTAGAGGAGGAGTTGTCTGTTTTAGAGGTTCATGTTGCCATGGAAAACGAGACTGAGGTTTACAAGTTTAAACAGGAGTCTAGCAACAGCTTCACAGGACAAGTCCACATCTCCATGACTGATACTAAAAGGTAGTATTGCTTGGAAATATTTAAGCCTTGCTCTGAGAAAAGGAGGCTTTGTGCATCTCCCTTATGTATCTCTGTGCAAGTAATCACATAAACATGGATCTTTATTATACCGCAAAGAAATTTCTCGTGATCTGATTGGTTAAGATGCCTGGAACATATATATCATGTTCCCTGGCAAAAACCACTTAAGCCATTTTCCCTTTTGAGTGCCCCTTAAACATCACTACATGTGCAACACAACATCCAAAATGGCGGCATCAATTGATTACCAGACCACATATTTATGTACCAAACTGCACGTTCTAGTGACGTCAGTTTTCATTGACTTGGGGCACTCAGAAGGGAATTTTTATTTCGTCAGCATACTCGATTCGTGAGATTTTAATACAGGAAAATTTCGCTTAACGTGCTTTGAAAGGGTAAAACTTAGCAGTATAAAAAATTCATTGTACGGTCAGGTGGCAGGGGACTTGGAAACTTGTTCACGACTGTGTCAAATCATGTCACCACCTTGCCTTCAACTCGGGGCGACATGATTAACCACAGCCATGAGCAAGTTTCCAAGTCCCCTGCCACCTGACCGTACAACTAATACCGTAATTCCCCTAAGTATTCGGACGGAAAAAAATAATTAATTTTTTTGGTGTCCGAAAACTTATTAAATTATTTGTGCGACTGTCCGAAAATTTCGGGAAATCTCTTTCCAACAACAACAACATATCCTTTAATAGACATCGTATGTACAACATACAGTAAGGCATATATTTCCCGAAAAGAACTGACATGAGGTCGACCTTTATGGATTAATAAAACTTACTTGTAAAAAGAGTTCACACAATTACGTATTCGAACGCAAATAGCTACTTCGCTAAACAATCCTAAATCATGGTCGTGATAAGGGTTATTCTTGACCTGACTAAACCTGGTTACGTCACCCATACACGTGCTTGTCTCCATGCCGACATGTCTGTGTACAGGTCGTTACAACTAGCCATCCCGTTATGCATTAAAAGTGTATCTTATAGCGTTTATAGGTAAGATTTACAACTTTAATGCGTCACGGGTATTGGACTAAATATATACAGCCTGTGTGACACAAATTAGCACCTGCATTCAGTCTACCGCGATCAATCAGATACCAAACAAAGGATTTAAGCTTAAAACATAGACCGATTTACTCTTCTCAGGTACTTGCTAATTAACTCTTTACCACACAATCACGACTTTAAACGATCCTGGGGTAAAACCTTTTGAAAACATTGTTGGAAAAGGAGAAAACGCTTGAATTAATTATTTTCTCCTCTTCCCCCACTGTTTTCTTCGTTATCCAATCAAAAATCATTTTAGTAAAATATAATTGTCGTCTGCGAATCCCTCGAAAACAAGCCTTTGTCGTATGCAAACTCTTTCAGTTTGGAAGAGTCTTTAATCTGTTGTCTGGGAAAGAGTATTGCAGACCTTCGTCGATCTTCAGAACCATTTTAATTTGTTGTTTGTGAAAGAATATAGCGGGTCTTTGTCAACATCTAAACCATTTTAAGTTGTTGTTTGGGAAAGAGTGTAGCAGGTCTTCGTCAACTTTTAAATCATTTTAATTTGTTGTTTGGTAGAGTACTGCGAGTCTTCTAAACCATCATAATTTCGTGTACGAAAATTTAGGGACAATTATTTTACCAAGTGTCCGAACTTAGGGACAAAAAATAAATTATTTTGGAAAATAATTAATGGTGTCCGAAAATTTAGGGTGTCCGGATACTTAGGGGAATTACGGTAATATCTACGGCTTTAAAAGGGGTATTCGGATATTTGCGTTAGTGTCGTCTCAGATCAGCTCACCCAGTCCACGCAGGCTAATCTAAAACAACAGTTTCTTTTTTATGTAATTCTCTGTTTTTCCCAAGTCTATTGAAGAACAAAATCAAATGTAGATGTAAAGTGCTGTCTTGGATCAGCCGGCTTGGACTGCGCAGGCTGATCTGTGACAACACTTTACTCAAATGTCTAGCTGCCCCTCTCTGTGTGTTTCAAGCCTCTACAAGGTCCAATTTGTATAACGTCTGAATCATGAGGTGCTCAGGTCCTGTGACAAGCTGAAATATTATCAATGGCAAAAGGTTTTGATTCAGATCAGCCTGCTTGGACCGTGCAGGCTGCACTGAGTTAAAACTATTTTCAAACGCATTAAGCTCCCTTTTCACAATGTATGGTTCTTGTGTAGCTTATCGTCGGAGGCAAACAAAATCGATATTATGCTAGTTCTTGTATGCACTTGGGAGGTTACAATTTTGGCCTGCTACTCCTGAAACTACATCAGAAAGTTTGCCAGTGCCTTGATGATTATCGAATAAGTTTGAAATCGAGGCATGTAGGATATAAAGGTAGGTCACTGGGCTAAATCTTTTAGCACATTAGACATCACAATTTTAGCATGAAACTCATAAAACATTGTCAGAATGTTTGTATTGATGATGTCTTAAACAGGTTAGAAATTGGGTGTTTTTTGGATCAAAAAGTGGATTACTGGGTCATATCTAAAGGAAATATTTTGTGTGCACTCGTGGCGCCACATTTTCAACCTCATAATCTTAAGCTAGATCATAATGTTTGTCCTGAATATATATTGGACAAGTTTGAAACTTGATCTCATTGGCTTGAAGTAAAGGTCACTTGGCCAAATTTTAGAAAAAACATGTTTGCACCAATAGAGACAGCATTTCCTTGAAGGATATGAAATTGGGTCACTGAGGGTCAAAAAGTAGATTGTGGTCCAAATGTAAGACAAATCTTGCATGCTGTCAACAGGTTTGAAACTTGTCTGGTAACCAGCATTTTCTGCTTTTCCCATAATGTTTTCTACCCTGCTGGAAACAAATTTCAATTTTTGAGTTACGTTTATTTTATCATCCGCAAGTGCTTTCAACTTGGACCAGTCTAAAATTTTGTTGTTTGGTAAAGGGTTAAATATTATTAGTAAGTTTGTCTGAATGGAATCTCTGACAGGTTCTATCTCTGATAGGTTATAAAGTATTTCAAGTTGGTAAAAAATTAGGTCACTTACAGGCATGTGTTTAACCCTTCACCAAACAATTCCTGGTTTTTACTACCCTGATATAGAAGCCTTTTGAAAACATTTTGGAAAAAGGAGAAAATGCTGATCACCAGCATTTTCTCCTTTTCCCACAATGCTTTCTACCATGCTGGAAACATATTTCAGTTTTTGAGTTGTGTTTATGTTGTCATCTGCAAGTGCTTTCAATTTGACTGATTTAAAATTTTGTCATTTGGTAAAGTCTTTGATGGTTAATTACGCCCCATTTTCATGGAGCATGACTTATATTTTTGATAATAATTCGAAAGCATAATATTTCCTCGCTACTTCATAGAAATGATTTCTGATGAAATTGTCCTATTTCAGTGTGAAGTTTGCCCCTGGCTCAAACAGCAAAGTGACCATTACAAGTGTGACAGTGTCCGAGGGCAGCTGTGGAGCTCTAGGTATGTCATTTAGCAATAGAATTGTTCTCATCAAAGTCACAATTTTTTTTTATTTCTTTATTGTAGATACTGTATAAGTGGAAACTTTTGTGACACAAATTTTCACAAATTTAAAAAATTCGCAAGCTTTTCTGTTCATGTATTTTACCATAAGTATACCAACAATTAACGAGCATCTTTAATTTGCAAACATTTCTGTTTCCCAAAATGTCTCTCATCAGTCATTTGTAAGTTTCTAGACACACACAAATATCCTCGTATATTGAACATCAACTTTCTTATGCTAATTTTACCACTCCACTTAAAAATCAAGTTTGATTATGAGAATGAAGGCTGTTGAAATTATTTTTTGGAATTGGAGAAAATGCTGGTAACAGTTGTTCTCCTTCTCCCACAATGTTTTTAAAAGGTCTTTTTCCACAATGTTTTCAAATGGCTTGTTTCCAAGGGTTGTCAGAAATCGTCATTGTGTGGTAAAGGGTTAATACTTGTATACATATAAAAATATTGTGGCAAAATTAGAAATTGCTAGATAGATTTTATATCTCCTGTTTATGTGATGTTTTCATTTGTTTTTCTTTGTAAAACAATAGAGCAAACGGTAACAATGTCTACATTATACATTTCACAGGTTGTGGCGCAAGTGAATTTGAGTGCAGAGAAAAATGTATCCTGCGGGAGAGGAGGTGTGACTCTGTAGATGACTGTTTCGCTGATGTGGATGAAGACTCTTGTGGTTTGTGTTACTTTTTAGCCCTGTACCGTGCAGCAAAATTTCAGACCTGTTCATATTTAACTTTTTGCCACACAATCCTGACTTTAAACCTTGACCAAAGGACAAAATTTTAGGCTTGTCCAAATGGAAAGCATTTGCAGACAACAAAATAAAAATGACTGAAAATTTGAACTTTGTTTTGTAAAGGATAGAAAATATTGTGGGAAAAGGAGAAAATGCTGGTTACTAGCATTTTCTCCTTTTCTCACAATGTTTCCAAAGGTTTCTTTCTCGGGGGTGTCAAAAGTAGGGATTGTGTGGTAATGGGTTAAACAATGCTGAGGAAGAGGCCTGGTAACCAGCATTTTCTCCTTTTCTCACAGTGTTTTCTATCCTTCCCAATTTCTCTGTTACATTAATTTTATTTTTTTTGTATCTGCAAATACTTTCAAGTTGGACAAATGCTGCAGTGTCTGTGGTTGTTTGATGTCTTTGGTTGTGAGGTAGAGCATTGGTTTTGTAACCAGAAGGTCCCAAGATCTATATACAGTAGCATGTGTAAACTTTCGGACTGGTTTTCGGAATTTGAAGATGACTAACTATAGCTCAAATGATGATTCCAGTCCTGGACAGGGTAGAAAACATTGTTGGAAAAGTTGAAAATGCTGGTAACTAGCATTTTCTCCTTTTCTCACAGTGTTTTCTATCCTTTCCAGTTTCTCAGTCAGATTAATTTTAATTTGTTGTATGCAAAATTTTATGCTTTCAAGTTGGACAAGTGCTGCAGTGTCTGTGGTTGTTTGGTGTCCTTGGTTGAGAGGTAAAGCATTGGACTTGTAACCAGAAGGTCCCAAGCTCTATACACAGTAGCATGCGTCAACTTTGGGACTGGTTTTCAGCCCACACATTCATCAAGAGGATACTGGTGTAGTTTCCAGGAAAGAGATTAGTACAACTTGAAAAGCATTTGTTTGATGTAGAATACATAGATTAAAAGTTGGTCCGACAAATCTTAAATATTTTCATTTGGTAAAGAGTTAACTAGGTTAAATGGGCTTTTCTATAAGTAAGGAATCTTTTCTATATTTCACAGGTTTCTCTCTTACTTGTCCATTTACCAACGGTGGTACATGTAATTATACTGATGTCAGTGAGCTACCTGCTTCGTGGAGAGTGGAAAGCAGTTTTGTGTATGTTGATGCAGACGGAAATGACCAAACCATTGTGTCAGGTAGATGTACACATTTTACTTTTTTAAGCCCTTCCTAGACAATAAAACCTTAGACTCATTTGCTTTGAAAGGTCTTGTGTTTGTTTTTATATTTTGGAGTTCAATGCCATTTTAACCCTTTACCACACAATGATGACTTTTGACAACCCAGAGGTAGAAGCCCTTCGAAACCATTGTGGGAAAAGGAGAAAATGCTGGTTACCAGCATTTTCTCCTTTTGTCACAATGTTTTCAACCCTTCCAAAATCAAATTTTGATTTTTCAGTCACGTTTATTTTGTCGTCTACAAATGCTTTCATTTTGGACCAGTCTATAAATTTTTCGTTTGTTAAGGAGTTAACAGGTAAGATCATATTGTGTTGGCCAGAGAACCTGGGCCTGTGTTTCCTTACTCTCTCACATAGGTACTCGGGCAACTTACTGTCAAAGTCACTCACTACTTTCTCACATGCATCAAAGTGAGAGACAAAAGATCTTTGTAAAGACAGTTTGTCCCATCAACTGGTATCAAACTCATAACCTGCAGGTCATGAGTCAGATACACTAACTGCTGAGCTACCTAGCAGAGCTGAAGGTCTTGCAGAAAATGAATCATATCTACTCTTGCAAAGGAAGGGTCAACCATATCAGCCACATTTACTTTTACATCTGCAGAAGCTTTCAATCCAGAAAAGTTTTGTGGTCAGGTAAAGGTTTAACTTTTAACTGCATTACCTAGTGTTTTGATGACCTTGAAGAAGAAGTTTTGTGAAAACAGTGTGGGAAATGGAGATTCAGCATCTTCTCCATTTGTTCCTTCCCACAATGTTTCCTTTTCCAGAATAGACATCATTTAGCCACATTTAAATTGTAGTCTGCAAATGCTGTCAATTTTGACAAGTCTGCCTTGTTTTCTTGTAATCAAGAGTTCTTCACCACATGACAAAATTTTAGGCTGGCCCAAATTGAAAGCACCTGCAGACAACATACTAAATGTAATCAAAAATTTAAATTTGTGTCCAGCAGGGTGGGAAACATTGTGGGAAAATGAGAAAATGCTCGTAACCAGCATTTTCTGCTTTTCCCCCTCAATGGTTTCAGAAGGCTTCTATCTCAGGGTCGTAAAAACCAGGGATTGTTTGGTAAAAGGTTAAGATAGGCTGATCATTACTAGAGTCAGGTCCTTTGAATCTTTTTCCTGATGCAGATCTCGAGTTTTAACAACCTGGAAGAATCCTTTTGAAAATATTTCTGGGAAAGCAGAAAATACTGGTAACTGAAGGTTCATTTCTCAGGGTAGGAAAAGATTTGGACTGTTTGGTAAAGGGCTAAAATGGATTCCTTATTTACAGGTGATGGAGGGTTCATTGTGTCATCATTTACGGAATACACAATAGCTCACGCTCAGCTGGAATCAAAGTTAAGCCATATTGATGTTGACTCTTGTCTCGTGATGAGATATGCTGGTAATGTCTCGAAAATGGAGCTGATGGTGAACTATGAAAATGGTACAGAGATCCACTGGAACGATACTTCGGTGAAGGGAGAGAACTTGGACTGGAAGACTGCAATGGTGTGAATTCTTCATACTTGACCATTTGTATGGTGGTTAACAGTATACTAAACAAATTCTTATACTGGCTCAAATTTCACTCTTTACCGAACAAAAAATTTTAGACTGGTCCAAATTGAAACCGTTTGCAGGCAACATCATAAAAGAAACTGAAAATTTGAAATTTGTTTTGTAAAAGGTAGAAAACATTTTGGGAAAAGGAGAAAATGCTGGTTACCAGCATTTTCTCATTTTCCCACTATGTTTTAAAAGACTTCTTGCTCAGGGTTGTCAAAAGTCGGGACTGCATGGTAAGATTTAAAGCTTTCTGCAGACAACAGTTAAGATAGGGAAAAATAATGCTATTTGACTGTGAAAGGTTAGAAAATGTGGTAGGGGGAAAAATAAGTGGAAATGCTCCTTCTCAAGGTCATCAAAAGTCATGGTAAAAGTTAAAGCTTCCTGCAGACAACAGTTAAGATAGGGAAAAATAATGCTATTTGACTGTGAAAGGGTAGAAAATGTTGTGGTGGGGGGAAAAATAGGAGGATATGCTGCTTCCGGCATTTTCTGTCTTCCACTCAATGTTTTTCAAATGACTTCTCTACCAGAATGGTCAAAAGCCGGGATTGTATGGCAACGAAGAAGTTTTGGTCAGTATATTGTCTATTCATGTATTGTTTTTGCCTGTGAAAATGTATTTTAGGAATAACTTTAAATTCTTACTTAACCCGTAGACTGCTAAGGGTGACCCACTGACCTTTTTCGGACAGTGTAGATCAAGATCAGACTGCACAGAACGTACAGTCTGATCTTTGATCTACTTTGTCAGATAAGGAGATATAATTTCCCAAAACATAACTTTGAAACAGAAATATTTGAGTTTTTACTGTTGAGTTCAAATTTTCATTTTAGTTATTCAGCATGATAAGGGTTAGATGTGTTTTGTATCTTTGTATCTGTTTTAGATCGATATTTCCCAAGGCTTTGTTACAACTCTGCTAAGTACTTCTATGGCAAGTATAGGAGAACCCATTCCAAAATTACTGAAAGACACTTTCCTGATTTTAGAAGATATTCGGCTGGAGTCCGGAAAATGTGAAAACGTGCCTCATCCAGGTTTGGTCTTTTTTCTTTATTTTAAAACTTTGCCATGTGATGTAATTTAAGACTTGTGTCAATTCAAAGCATTTCCAGGGAGGAAGTCAAATTCAGTTGGATATTGATGCTTTCTTTTCTCTTTTCCCCACAATGTTTTAAAAATCCTCTTCATGGTTGTCAAGCTTAGAGAGCTGCATTAAACCTGAATGAGACGACAAAACTTTGTACCTGTCCCTAGGTAGCCCTTGTCTTTAGTGTTTCAGCAGTGTGGACAGTGTAGATCAGAGATCAGACTCCACATTTTGTGCATCTTATATATTTCTTGCTAAAGCCATCGATTTAATCCATACCAAGATACATGCTTTTGCCATAATAATTATATTGATTTAACCCTTTACCAAACAATTCCAGATTTTCACGACCCTGAGGAAGAAGCCTCCTGAAAACATTGGGGGAAAAGAAGAAAATGCTGGTAACCAGCATTTTCATCTTTTCCCACAATGTTTTCTGCCCCACCCAAAACAAATTCAAATTGTTTGAGTCACATTAATTTTGTTATCTGCAAATGCTGTCAATATGGACTAGTCTAAAATTTTGTTGTTTGTTAAAGAATTAACCCTTCACCCCATAAGGCATTTCTGTGGTATCTGACTGACCCTAAATAACAGCAAGGATGAAGCCATTTTTTATGTGTATATGACACCTTTTGATAGCATAGAAAACATTGTGACAAAAGGTGAAATTGCTCGTGTCGAGCAGTTTAAACTTTTGCCACAATGTTTTCCAAAGGCTTCTACAAGCAATGCGTAGAAATGAGTATCTATAGAGTAAAGAGTTACTTGTGGTTATTTCATTCAATCAGGATGTCCCAGTGGCACAGAACTGTGTAAAGACAAGAGTGTATGTTATCCTGAGGAATGGTTCTGTGATGGAGTGGAACAGTGCCCTGATGGCTCAGATGAAATCATCGAAAGATGTCTTCAAGGTAATGATTGTGCTGATTTACCAATGTAAGATTTTTAAACCGTAATATAATAGCAATCAGGGTCACAAAAATCTTGTTATCTAAATTAGTCTGGCAGATCAGGCATCATATATTAACTATCCTTCAGCGGGTCAATAGTAGCGAGTCTTTATTACCCCACCCATTTTATCCATCACAATCCAGCTTGAACTAAGCTTGGGATAGCCTAATCTCAACTTAACCCTTTACCAGATGACAAAATTTTAGACTTGACCAAACTGAAAGCATTTTCAGACCACAAAATTAATGTAACTCAAAAATTGAAGTTTGCTTTGGGTATGATAGAAATCATTGTGGGAAAAGGAGAAAATGCTCGTTACCAGCATTTTCTCCTTTTCCCACCATGTTTTCAAGAGGCTTCTTCCTCAGGGTTGTTAAAAGTCGGGATTGTGTGGTAAAGAGTTAACTGATTGACAGCAATGGCATTGGTAAACATTTTCTCAAGTATACCTTCTTCCATTTCGTCAGATGGTTCCTACCTGTTGCTTTGACTATCATCAAAAATTGGCTGAATAGCATCTTCAAGTGTCAATCTGTAGTTTGCCATTTTACTTTTGTGTTCAAGAATAAACTGACTTAAGTACACATAACTTTTTCTGCTGAAATTTCACCTGAATGGATATATTGTTTCTTTGGAAAAAAGGATATAAAATTACTTGGTTTCTGCATTAGTTCACTATCATCACGCTTTATGACTGGATGTATACCGAAAGTAAAAGCCAACCTAGGTAAAGCTTTTAATGCAGGTTTGAAAATAGCCTCTGGCTTTACATTGCCACTCATACAGTTTGTAACCTTTAACTGTGTCGGTCATTTTTGTAACCTTTACATTTCCCCCCATTTTTGTAGCCTTAACAGTGCCATGCATTTCTTTAACCTTTACAATGCCATTAATTTTTGCAACCTTTACAATGCCATTCATTTCTGTAACCTCTGCAGTGCCACTCATTTTTGTAACCTATATATAGCCATTCATTTTTGTAACCTTTACAGTAACACTAATTTTGTAACTTGTTCAGTGTCACTCATTTTTGTAACCTTTACAGTGCCATTCATTTCTGTAACCTTTACAGTGCCATCCATTTCTGTAACTTTACACTGCCATCCATTTCTGTCACCTTTACAGTACCATTCATTTCTGTAACCTTTACAGTGCCATTTCCCCCCTCTCTCTTTTTTTTACCTTTACAGTGCCATTCATTTCTGTCACCTTTACAGTACCATTCATTTCTTTGACCTTTACAGTGCCATCATTTCTGTCACCTTTACAGTGCCATCATTTCTGTAACTTTTACAGTGCAATTTATTTCTGTAACCTTTACAGTGCCATTCATTTCTGTAACCTTTACAGTGCCATTTATTTCTGTAACCTTTACAGTGCCATCATTTCTGTAACCTTTACAGTGCCATTTATTTCTGTAACCTTTACAGTGCCATCATTTCTGTAACATTTACAGAACCTTTCTTTTCTGTAAACTTTACAGTGCCATTTACTTTTGTATCCTGTGCTGTGCCATTCATTTCTGTAACCCTTACAGTGCCGTTCATTTCTGTATCCTCCCATTCATTTCAGTATACTTTACAGTGCCATTCATGTCTGTAGCCTTTGCAGTGCCATTCCTGTAACCTCTGCAATGCCACACATGACTGTAATAATGCTACTTATTTCTGTAACGTTTTCAATGCTATATATTTCAATGACTTTTACAATGCCAATCAAAAATGCAACCTTAATAATGCCACATATCTTTTGAAATAAACAAAAATGTTCAGTACTATAACATAAGAATTATCATCTCAGTTTTGATATTTGCGTAAGAAAAGTTTGTAAAGAGCCATATACAATATCTAATCAATACATCTTTTTCTTTTTTGTCAGTGAACAGACTAGATTGTACATTTGAGGATCAATATGTTTGCCGCTACAGAAATCTCTCGTCCTCCACAAATCAGCAGTGGATCAGACAGAGGGCCTATAAAAACGAACTCCCATATTATGACCATACCTTCAGAAACACTTCAGGTAATGAGGATTTTTTCCATTCCTTTTTCAGTCTGATGGAATATACTCTAGATTTAACTCTTTACCACACAATCCCGACTTTTTACGACCCTGAGATAGAAGCGTTTTGAAACCATTGTGGGAAAAGGAGAAAATGCTGGTTACCAGCATTTTCTCCTTTTCTCACAATGTTTTCTACACTCCCAAAATCAAAAATCAATTTTTGATTCACATTTATTGTGTTGTCTGCAAATGCTTTGGATTTGGAGTAGTCTAAAAGTTTGTTGTTTGGTAAAGAGTTAAGTGATAAACCTTTGCCAAGCAGTGCTGTGTGATAGTATGTATGTCGATATTTTTTATTCCTTTTTCACTGTAACAGTCGAATGTTCTTTAGTGATAAGCCCTTTGCTTACCAATGTTGTGTTTTGACAAACTCTGAGAAGAAGGTTTTTATAAATATTTAGGGAAAAGGAATAAATGCTGGAACCAGCATTTTGTCCTAGCTTTTCCCAAAATTTTTTCTACTATATTAGAGGTAAATCCCTTGTGTAAAAAGTATTTTAAAGTTTCGGAACTTCTCATTAATATATTATATTAATGAGAAGTTCCGAAACTTTAAAATACTTTTTACAGCTTCTCACTTCACACTAGTTGTACATTATCAGTTGTACGGTCAGGTAGCAGGAGACTTGGAAACTTGTTCATGGCTGTGGTGAATCATGTGGCCACCTCGCCAAGGAATTTATTATGCTGCAATATTTTACCATTCCAACTAATTTTACCTGATTTTTGGCTTAAAAAAAATTGAGTAAGCTTAGGAAGTAGAATTTCCCCTCTGAGTGCCCAAATTCAATGAAAACTGACATCACTAGGAACTTACTTCACTGAAATTTTGTTAATAGGTACCAAAATGTGCAGCTTGGCGCCAAATCTTGATGTAAATCTTGATTGATGCAGCCATTTTGGATGTTGTGTTGATAGTATAGTCATGTATACAGGGATCCTGATATTTATATTATGTTTGAGGCATATCATCCAATCAGATCATGAGAAATTTCTTGGCAGTATAATAATACACTTGGTCAGCTCTTGCCTTGAGTGTAGATCAAATGCTTTCGAACAAAATATCTCCGCATTAAATTTATGATACTGCACAACCCCATTCATACCTTTTCATTTAGTCCCATTCCATACTTCTAGAATTTAACCTTTTCCCAAACAACAAAATTTTAGACTGGTCCAAAGTCAAAGCAGTTGCCGATGAAAAAACAAACACAAGTCAAAAATTAAAATTTGTCTCCAGTAGGGCAGAAAACATTGTGGGAAAAGGAGAAAATGCTGGTCACCAGCATTTTCTCCTTTTCCCAC
This sequence comes from Tridacna crocea, assembly GCA_943736015.1. Lineage (NCBI taxonomy): Eukaryota > Metazoa > Mollusca > Bivalvia > Cardiida > Cardiidae > Tridacna > Tridacna crocea. The sequence goes on from OX031065.1 coordinate 46,101,157, forward strand.
AGTGTTTTCAAAAGGCTTCTTTTTCAGGACCGTAAAAACCAGGGATTGTTTGGTAAAGGGTTAAAGTTTAGCCTTATTACACTCATTGTAATGTGGCCATTGTAACAGCTATATTTAGTACAAATGGTCCTCTTCTTTACGTTTCTATATACTTGGTTTTGCATATACTTTCAGGACATTTCTTGTATTACTCGCAAGTCTATGATTTGTCTGGGATAGCCTACAATGCTACAGCCGAGTCACTAATAGTAATGTATGACAGAGACGTATGTTTGTCCTTCTGGTACTTCTTAAACAGCACAAGATGGCAACCAAACAGTCTCACAGCGCAACTGTTTGTGTCTGTGGTGTATCAGGATGATCTCGAAATGTCACATAATTTGCTCTGGTAATTGTTTCACTCAGTTAATCCTTTCCCAAACAATCCCTGATTTTCACAACCCTGAGAAAGAAGCCTTCTGAAAACATAGTGGGAGAAGGAGAAAATGCTGGTAACCAGCAATGTCTCCTTTCCCACTATGTTTTCTTCCCTTTCCAAAACATATTTCAATATTTTAGTCACATAAATTTTGTTGTCTGCAAATGCTGACTTTGGACTGGACCAAATTCAAAGCATTTGCAGACAACAAAATAAATGTTGCTCAAGTGATGATATCTGATAGGTTAGAAAGCATTTTAGGAAAAGGAGAAAATGCTGGTTACCAGCATTTTCTCCTTTTCCCAGAAATGTTTTCAAAAGCTATTTCTGTCAGGATGTTTAAACTGGAGATTTTGTGGTAAAGACTTAACAGTTGTTGATGAATCAATGAAATGGTTATTTTCTGGAGCCAGTAAGATTAAGCACTGCTATCTGACTGCTGTTGTTGTTCGTAAGTATTTATAGAAAAAAGACACTTAACCCATTACTACACAATCCCTACTTTTTACGCCCCTGAGATAGAAGCCTTTAGAAAACATTGTGGGAAAAGAAGAAAATGCTGGTAAACAGTATTCTATCCTTTTCCCACAATGTTTTCTACCCTTCACAAAACAAATTTCAAATTATCAGTCACTTTTATTTTGTCTGCAATTCCTTTCAATTTTGACAAACCTAAAATTTTGTTGTTTGGTAATGGGTTAAGGTCAAAAATTGGAAAATGGGCTACATTCTGTGCAGTTTGATCTTAACCCTTTACCATACGGCAAAAGTTTAGACTGGTCCAAATTAAAAGCACTTGCAGACAGGAGAATAAACTTAACTCAAAAATTGAACTTTGTTTCCAGCAGGGTAGAAAACATTGTGGGAAAAGGAGAAAATGCTGGTTACCGAATTTTCTCCTTTTCCCACAATGTTTTTGAAAGGCTTCTATCTCAGGGTCGTAAAAACCAGGGATTGTTTTGGAAAGGGTTAATCTACACTGTCTACAAAAGCCACATCAGTGTTGATGGGCACATGTAGAAAAATAACAAGTGTAGCAGACAGACCATTATTTCATTCACTGCACAGATACAGTTAACCCATTACCACACAGTCCCTACTTTTGACGCCCCTGAGAAAGAAGCCTTTCAGAAAACATTATGGGAAAAGGAGAAAATGCTGGTAACCAGCATTTTCTCTATTTCCCACAATGATTTCTACCCTTCAAAAAACCAGAGTTCAAATTTCTTTCTCCAAGTCAAGAAAATTCAGGATTGTTTGGTAAAGGGGTAAGTTTTCATGGTATGAGTTTTGACATTTGTACACCTAACAATATAGAAAAAATTGTGAAAAAAGGAAAAATCGTTTTACATTGAATTAATGCATGAATTAAAGTATTATATAAAGATAATTTCTGCTCTCTCCAGGTATGATTCAGCAGACAGGTTCTTTTATACTTGGGCCCAGGGTGCTGTACCAGTACAAGCAAACAGACCTGTGAAGTTACAGCTGACAGCTAAAACCTTCACCCCTGTAGAAATCTGGCCAGGCATGGTGGCTGTGGATGATATAGAAGTAATAGAAGGAGACTGTCCAATAACACAGGGTAAGGGAAATTTCTTTTGAATGATTTAATCTTGTAACATATGAGTGTATCTGTACTTAGCTATGGCTGACAGCAAAAACTTTTACCCATGTAGACACCTGGCCAGGCATTATTGCTGTTGCCAATATAGAAATTATAGGAGACTGCCCAATAACACAAGGTAAGGAATTTTTTTTTCTTTAACTCTTTACCACACGAGAAAATTTTAGACTGGTCCAAATTGAAAGCATTTGTAGACGACAAAATAAAGGTGATTAGAAAATTGAAATTTGTTCTGGGAAGGGTAGAAAACACTGTGGGAAAAGGAGAAAATGCTGGTTACCAGCATTTTCTCCTTTGTCCATAGTGTTTTCAAAAGGCTTCTTTCTCAGGGGTGTCAAAAGTAGGGATTGTATGGTAATAGGTTACTTATTTCATTTTGAAACATGTGTATAAAGCTATAGGCAACACCCAAAACTTTAAACCCCTTTAGAAAACTGCTCAGGCAACATCACTGTGGATATATAGAGGTTACACAAGAAGCCTGTTGCCAACTTACTTGGTATTGCTAAAACAGTGTCTGTCTAGGGTCTGTATTCACCAACGGATCTTAAGAACATTCTTAGTCTTATTCTTCAGAATTTTATCAATGTGGAAGTAACGGGCCTTCTGATTGGCTAAACCATTTCCACAGTCAGTGAAACAGAACTCTCGATTGGCTCAACCATTTGTTTTTTCCAATTCTGTTAGTTTCCCAGTCTGAAAATCTTGAAGAATGAGACTAATAATGGTTGATTAACAGTGACCCTCATCAAATTTTTTATTTTTTCATTACAGAATGTGGGTCAAACTCTTTCGAGTGTACATCCCCAAAAGTTTGTATCCCTGATTACTTTTTATGTGATGGAACAGTCCATTGTTCAGATGGTAGTGACGAAAGGAGTTGTGGTAAGAAAGCTATCTTTATTCCTGTAACCCTCAAGGAAACATCTGATATTTTAACAGCTGTGGGGAAATAAACTTTAAAGACACTGTAGGAAAAGGAAAAATGCTAATCACTGTTTTTTCTCCTTTTTATACGCCCGTCGAAGACGGGACGTATTATGGGATCACCCGTAGCGGGCGGGTGGGCGGGCGGGCGGGCGGCGTCCAGTTCTTTGTCCGGAGCATATCTCCAAAACTATACTAGCTAGGGTTATGAAATTTCATGGGTGGATACATCTTATCGAGGGGGAGTGCAGTGCACAAGAATCATAACTCTTGCTTGCTTAATTTTTTAGTTATTGCCCTTTGTTGTTTTTCATACTTGAATTTTGTCCGGAGCATATCTCCAAAACTATACTAGCTAGGGTTATGAAATTTCATGAGTGGATAGATCTCATCAAGGGGGAGTGCAGTGCACAAGAATCATAACTCTTGCTCGCTTAATTTTTTAGTTATTGCCCTTTGTTGTTTTTCATACTTGAATTTTGTCCGGAGCATATCTTCCAAACTATACTAGCTAGGGTTATGAAATTTCATGGGTGGATAGATCTCATTGACGGGGAGTGCAGTGCACAAGAATCATAACTCTTGCTCGCTTAATTTTTGAGTTATTGCCCTTTGTTGTTTTTCATACTTGAATTTTGTCCGGAGCATATCTCCAAAACTATACTAGCTAGGGTTATGAAATTTCATGGGTGGATAGATCTCATTGACGGGGAGTGCAGTGCAGAGGAATCATAACTCTTGCTTGCTTAATTTTTGAGTTATTGCCCTTTGTCATTTTTCATACTTGAATTTTGTCCGGAGCATATCTTCAAAACTATAGTAGCTAGGGTTATGAAATTTCATGGGTGGATAGATCTCACCGAGGGGGAGTGCAGTGCACAGGAATCATAACTCTTGCTTGCTTAATTTTTGAGTTATTGCCCTTTGTTGTTTTTCATACTTGAATTTTGTCCGGAGCATATCTCCAAAACTATACTAGCTAGGGTTATGAAATTTCATGGGTGGATAGATCTCATCAAGGGGGAGTGCAGTGCACAAGAATCATAACTCTTGCTCGCTTAATTTTTGAGTTATTGCCCTTTGTCGTTTTTCATACTTGAATTTTGTCCGGAGCATATCTCCAAAACTATACTAGCTAGGGTTATGAAATTTTATGGGTGGATAGATCTCATTGACGGGGAGTGCAGTGCACAGGAATCATAACTCTTGCTCGCTTATTTTTCAGTTATTGCCCATTGTTGTTTTTCATACTTGAATTATGTCCGGAGCATATCTCCAAAACTATACTAGCTAGGGTTATGAAATTTCATGGCTGGATAGATCTTACCGAGGGTGTGTGCAGTGCATAAGAATCATAACTCTTGCTTGCTTAATTTTTGAGTTATTGCCCTTTGTCGTTTTTCATACTTGATTTTTGTACGGAGCATATCTCCAAAACTATAGTAGCTAGGGTTATGAAATTTGATGGGTGGGTAGATCTCATCCATGGGGAGTGCAGTGCACAGGAATCACAACTCTTGCTTGCTTTATTTTTGAGTTATTGCCCTTTGTTGTTTTTCATACTTGAATTTTGTCCGGTGCATGCCCCACCTTTACAACTTGGGGTAAGACGGGCGTATCTTGCGACAATTTGCCGCTCTTGTTCTGCATTGTTTTTTCCCTTTCTTTTACAGACAAATCCCATCATGTTGTTTACATTGAATTCTTTGTCTGCAAAGTGTTCCAGTTTAACTTTCAATTTGAGTCAGTCTGTAATTTTGTTGATTGATTGATTTAATTTTCATTTATTTATTATCACCACCGGTTGCCCATATGGGTAACGCCTCCTGAAGACTGTTAGTATTGCTATGGGGGATAGTGCAGATACAGGACGAAAGCCATCTTAGGTTATGCTTGGTTCTTTGTCGTGCTTGGTATAAGCACCGTCACACTGGACCTTGGTTTGACATCTCATCCGAAAAACTATTATTAATTTTAGATGGCCAGCAATGGGGATTGAACCCACAGCCTCAGGTGACTCGTAGCATCACATTCACAAGTACTATGCTCTATTGAGCTATGCGGGCTGGATGAAATTTTGTTGTCTAGTGAAGTGTTAAGGCAAGATATCATTATAGTACACTGAATTACAATGTATTATATCCCTATAGATTACAACCCTAGATTTAAATGACTGTAAGAGAGAAAGCTTTTGAAATCTGGTAACCAGCATTTTCTCCTTTTTCCACAGTGTTTTCTAGCCTTTCAGTGACAAATTTCATCATTTGAACCTATTGTGTCTATTGAAAATGCTTTCAATTTGGGCAATTCTAAACTATTGTCATGTGGTATAGAGTTAATATTTGTGTGTTTCAAAGATCTGTTTATTTTCAGACAAGCCCGAGGGCGTGTTTGATGTGATTGGAGGAGATGGATCATACGGTCAGGCAAGAGTGTTCAAAGACTCGGCATGGCGTCCTATTTGTTCTCCATTAGAGGAAGGTGAAATGGAAGATATGGCTAGATTAGTGTGCCAAGAACTGGGTTTTATGTGAGCATATGGCAAACTTTCCTACTCTGTATACTCGTAGTTTTAGCTGTTTTTATTCACCGCTGAAGGTAGAGGGATATACTTTTAGTGTTGTCCCTCGATCCATCCATTCGTCCGTGTATCTGTCTGGCAGAATATCTCCAATACCATTGGACAGAATTTTGTGAAATTTTGTACATATGAACAATAGCCCATTCTGCTACGACTATTTTTTTTTATTTTATGAAAAATTGCTGACTGGAAGCAGTCAGTTACAGAGTCTAGTAAATTTTGCTGCGGGGATATCATTTCAAAGAAATTGCTTATTTAACCCTTTACCACACAAACCCGACTTTTAAGGACCCTGAGGAAGAAGCCTTTTAAAAAGACTTTGGGAAAAGGAGAAAATGCTAGTAACTGTGTTTTCTCCTTTTCCCACAATGTTTTATCAAAGAAAAAAATGCATCATTTGGGCCACTTTGAAATTCTCATCTGCCAATGATTTGAATTTGGTAGAGTCTAAAATTTTGACATGTGGTAAAGGGTTAAGAAAAGATCAAGGTTTGGTCATAGCTGCATCATCATTCGAAAACTTTGACATTTAATGTTATCTACATGTATGTTTTAACCCTTTCCCAAATGGCAAATTTTGGACCAGGCCAAACTGAAAGCATCTTGCAGATGACAAATTAGCAGTTGCTAAAAAGATGATTTTTGTATATGATAGGGTAGAAAAACATTGTGGGAAAAGGAGAAAATGCTGGTTACCAGCATTTTCTCCTTTTCCCACAATGTTTTCAAAAAGTTTCTATTCCTGACCCGTAAAAATCAGGGATTGTTTGGGAAAGGGTTTACTCTTTACCAAACGACAAAATTTTAGACTGGTCCAAATTGAAAGCACTTGCAGATGAAAAAATAAGATTTAACTCAAAAGTGAGTGTTTTTATGTTATTTTAGCAGTTTCTAAATCTGAAAGTAACACAACTTCTGATCAGCTAAACCATTTGGTTTAACCAACCAGAAATTGTGTTACTTTCTAATTATACAATTAAATTTAGAGTGGTACATGAATACAGACACTGGTGAATAATAAAGGCTTGTTTCTATGATATTGACAGAGGTTTGGCTGAAGGATTTAACTACACATATCCGGACAGCAATCAGATTGCTGTGAAACTGAATTGTTCATCGGAGGATCATTGTTATATAACAACAGATTACTGCAATAAAAAATTGGGCGTCAAATGTTCCAATGCAGGTATGATATAAACAGTATTTCCCAGATGGCAAAATTTTACGTTCTTACAAATTTTAGGTATTTGCATTTAGTGTTGTCATCAGTTACTGTATATGTGGATATATACCCATGTCGAAAAAACTGTGAAATACCAATTTCAAACATTTTGCGCACAGAAATGTTTGCGAAATTAAGATACTCATTATTTGTTGGTATACTTGTATAAAATACACGCACAGAAATTTTGCAAATATTTCAAATTCGCAAAAATTTCCACATCGTAAAAATTTCCACTTATACAGTACATACAGGGCAAAACCTACCCTAAGTTACTCCTAGTTCTTTTCTCAGTTCTATTTTCCAAGTAGGCAAAAACCTACCCTAAGTTACACCTAGTTCTTTTCTCAGTTCTATTCTCCGAGTATAACAATATTACATGGAACGTCGATTATCGTCTTATCAAAAGGCTAATAGTAATTTTATATAGCTAGTCATGGAGCTCAAACTCACACCCTCAAGTGGCCCAAAACTGGATGTTTATAAATCCTATACTCTACTACTAATAGTTGTTAACTCTTTATCAAACCACAAAATTTTAGACTGGTCCAAATTCATAGCATTTGCAGACGTCAAAATATAAGTGACTGAAAATCTGAAATTTGTATTGGGGAGGGTAGAAAACATCATGGGAAAAGGAGAAAATGCTGGTTACCAGCATTTTCTCCTTTTCCCACATTGTTTTCAAAAGGCCTCTATCTCCCCAGGGATTGTTTGGTAAAGGGTTAGGACTTAATCCACCTATCAATACTTTTAGTTCTTAGAATTTTATTTTCTGTAGTGATTACTGTCATTTTTTCATAATTGCAGTTTGTTTTGCTGGATACAGACTATGTCCAGACACAAAATCCCAATGTGTTCCAGCCGGACGTTTCTGTGATGGTTTGCCCGACTGTGATGGCAATTCTGATGAAAGAGATTGTGGTTTGTATATGCATTTAAATATATAAAAATATTTAATTTGAAATTCAAGCTTATCTACATAGTGATCATGGTTCAGCTGCTTTATTTGACTCTACCACACAACAAAATTTTTAAAATTGTCAAAATTCAAACCATTAGAGATGGCAACAAATTAGAGGAGGCAAAAATATGTTGGAGCTTGCCTTTTAGTGATTGGAAAACATGCAAAAAGAAAATGATGCATGTTACTTGCATTTTCTTCGTTTTTTCGTGTTCGTGTTCTCTTGTAGTTTCTTTTAGACTAAGATTTATCTGATAAAGGTGTAACCCATGATTGTTAGTTTTAACCCTTTAGCTCATAAGGCATTTCTATGGTATCTCTAATTGACCCTAAATAACAGCAAGGATGAATCCATTTCTTATGTGTATACGACACCTTTTTGATAGCATAGAAAACATTGTGACAAAATGTGCAATTGCTCGTCACAAGCAATTTCACTTTTTGCCACAATGTTTTCCAAAGGCTTCTATAAGCAATGCGTAGAAATTAGCATCTATGGAGTAAAAGGTTAACAGCCCTGATGAAAAAAACCTTTCAAAACATTGTAGGAAAAGGAAAAAATGCTGGTAAACAGCATTTTCTCCTTTTCCCACAAGTTTCTTCTGCCTTTTCAAACACAAATCCCATCGATTGAGCCTCATTCAATTTGTTGTCTGGAAATGCTTTCAGAATCTAGAATTTTGTCATTTTCTACCACACAACAAAATTTTAGATGGTCAAAATTCAAACCATTCACATATAACAAATTAGAGGTGGCAAAAATGATGGAGTTCACTAATGAAGAAGTTTTTATCTGCAAAAACAATAGACAAAATATTCCTGTGTTGATTGCATGTCTATTTGGTTCAAATTATTGGGTTTGTATGAAAAGTCTCAGACCCTAAGATGGTTGTCATCTTCGCGAGCCAAGGTTACGATCACTATGTGGATCTTACCTTGGCGGATTGAGCCGGATTTTGAGATTCCCAGGACACGGCCTTATTGGATGCTGCTTATTATCTCCCTTTACATCATATTTCTTATAGCAAATGAAATGTCGTTTTACAAACCGCTTACAAATACAATAATTCAACATCAAGGAATATAACCATAAACATACTTCGACATTCCATGGTCAGGTGCTGGGATATAGCCTAAAACTTCAAATAATTGATTAGTCACATTGAAACTTTATGTAAATATTGTTCGTTTATGTTTTCTTTGGTAATAAATCATTACAGATCCTGCACACATCCACGGAGGTATTCATGTTTACCTTCTATTTTTATTGATGCCCTGTCCTGTTTTTATCAAAGATGAAATGCTACGAGCGATTTGATTTGATGCAGTTAGAGATTGCTACATTCAATGAAAATGCGTATCATGTGATTGTCGAAATCAAGCTCAACCTGCCAAGGGTAGAGTAGCGTAGTGGATTGTAACCCTTGGCTTGCAAAGATGGATGGTCATAGGAAAAGTCTGTGGTCCCAATTTCATAAAGTTCCGAGATTTTTTTTTTGCTAGTTGAGTGGTATATTTATTTGAACTATGCTCTGTGAAAAGGGGGTTAATGTGTCTGTAGAGTAGTATTGATCAATGTCAGCTTATGTAGTCCAAGCAGGCTGACCAGTGCACCCTTTTGCTTTTGAGAAATTTTCTGCATGTCAAAGGACCATTACACCTCATGCTTCAGCCAGCTGCTAAACAGAATGAATTTATGGATTCTCAATTAACCCTTTACCCTATAAGGCATTTCTACTTTTTATGGTCTCTCCAATTGACCCTAAATAACAGCAAGGATGAAGTTGTTTCTTATGTGTATATGACACCTTTTGATAGCATAGAAAACATTGTGACAAAAGGTGAAATTGCTTCTCACAAGCAATTTCACCTTTTGCCTCTATGTTTTCTAAAGACTCCTACAAGCAATGCATAGAAATGAGTATCTGTGGAGTAAAGGGTTAAGTGATACTTGCTTGTTATAATACATCATGGAGCATGGGCTTTTTTTTTTTATAATGCCCCCCCCCCCCTCCCCCAAAACGGGTCTAGGGCATTTGCCCCCCAGACTTTTGCCCCCTTAGGACATCTGCCACATGGACATTTGCCCCCCGGACATCTGCCAACCTAGGACATCTGCCTCCAGACATCTACCCCCTTAGGACATGTGCCCCCCCCCCTTTACATGTGCCCCCGGACATCTGCCCGCTTAGGACATCTGCCCCCTGGAAATCTGCCCCCTCGATTTGTTTACAACTTGGACGTCTAGCTCCTTTAAGGGACAATCTCAAAAAAGCAACTTTTAGATATACATGTATATTGTATGTACATGGTAATTTTGACCGGCACTATGAAAAAGATCTCTCAGCTGTTGTATCGTTAAGTGCTATTTTGTTGAAAATCTTCGGCTGATTAATTGATTTCAGTTTTAATATCAAACTTCCAGTTTGATAACAATAGTCAGTTACTCATCTGGCACGCCTGATGTAATCCCCGATAAAAAATTCTTTTTTTGCATTTTAAGAAAAATAAAGCAAAATTCAGGATGTTATTAGTTCTTCAACATCATTTAGAAGAGGCTTATCGTTTACCAGGAGGCAGTTGTCCAACTGGGGCAAATATCCAGGGGCAGATGTCCTACCGGGGCAAATGACCGGGAGGGGATGTTCTAAGGGGGCGAATGTCCGCGGGCAGATGTCCAGGGGGGCAAATGTCTGGGGGGCAAATGTCCTACGGGGGCAGATTTCCTATGGGGGCGAATGTCTGGGTGGCAGATGTCCAGGGGGCAGATGTCCTACGGGGGCAAATGCCCGGGGCGCAGATGTCCTGGGGGCAGGTGTCCTACGGGGGCAAAAATTCAGGGGCAAAAGTCCAGGGAGCAAATGTCCTGATACCCCCCAAAACGTAGTGGAGTGTGGTACACTGAAATCACCATGGCTGCCTGTCCATCCTGTCCATAGACAGAGATTTGTTCGGAGCAATACTCCAGGAGTTTTTCATGTACTGAACTGAAATTTACACACAGCGTTCCTATATATATGCAGTTGTGCATGTGCAATTTTCATGACTCTGCTGCAATTTGTTATCTGCCCTTGAACTTTTTTTTCAACTCTTTTGTACTGTACCATCCTTCATTCTGTAACAAAGACCTGTTTTAGTGACAAGGAGCTGGTGGGGGATATAATCATTATAATCACGTTTAGTGATAGCTCTAGTTTATTCAACTTTATCTCCAACTCTAATAAAGCGCTATCTTTTTTGTTCTTCAATCAGGTGACTGCAGTGCTCCAGGACAGTTTCAGTGTCAGAACCATGAGTGTGTACCCATATCAGCTCGCTGTGACGGCATCTCCAATTGTTCAGATGGAACTGATGAACTTAGATGTGGTAAATATTTTATACAACTCTTTACCACACAATCCATGTTTTTCACAACACTGGGAAAGAAGGCTTTTAAAAACATTGTGGGTAATGGAGAAAATGCTGGTAACCAGCATTTTCTCCTTTCCCCACAATGTTTTCTGTCCAATGAGAGAACTAAGGCTCATTTGCACCACTGCTGAATTTTTTGTCAGCAGATATATTGATTTTGAATGCATGTAAAATTTTTGCTTTGGAAAGGGTTAGCTATCTACATGAACTATTTTGTCAAATGAGTTTGAATCCCAAAGTTGACACCCTCTCCCTGGTCCCCAACTCGGGACATTTTACAAAGCCAAAGATCTACCTCACAAACACAGACACCACAATCCCTCAGATTGCAATTATTCAGTCATATTTATAGACTGAATAATCTGTTTGATGTGATTGGTGGTCTAAGTCATGTTTGTTTCCAGGAAATAATGTACTTTTTATTAGATCTAATCTTTTGAAGGCATTAGGACAAAAAAGAAAATTAGTTACAGTTAATGTATTTTTCTTTGATAACATTTGTTGTATTGTATGTATTATATAGTAGTGCCGCACACATTAAAATCTCAAACTTCATGTAATTGAAAGCCACTTACAAAAGAATATTCAGACATGACTTGAAAATACAGGGGTTTATGTTTTCAAAAGGCTTCTACATCAGGGTTGTTAACGCATTACCAAACGACAATATTTTAGGCTGGTTCAAGTCAAAAGCATTTGCAGACGACAAAATAAAAGTGACTGAAAATTTAAAATTTGTTTTGTGAAAAGAAGAAAACATTGTGGGAAAAGGAGAAAATGCTGGTTACCAGCATTTTCTCCTTTTCCAGCAATGTTTTCAAAAGGCTTCTATCTTGGGCCTCGTCAAAAGTAGGGATTGTGAGGTAATGGGTTAAACCTGTCAGTTGTGTAGTAAAGGGCTAAAGAACAATATAATTATTATTCTGCTGAGGGAAGCTAGACTGCTGTATGGACTGTTCTCCGTTTCAGTCCAAGTTGAGGGGACAAGTGTAACAGTTTGGGACAAATACTCCCAGACCAGAAAACCAGTCTGTATAGATGCCATTGACAGACAAGCAGCAGAAACACTGTGTAGGCTGTCAGGATCAGGGTGAGAGATGAACATATGTAGACAATCAGCCTATATATTTCTTCTCATAACTGAGAAGAAATGATATAATTATCCAGTTCAAAAGACCACACTAATTCTCAGTTAATTCAAAATTTCCAAGAAAAGAAATGCACAAAATTGATCAACAATGTGTATAGTTTCCTACTATATTTTGCTAATTTTCTAGCTTGTTACAGAAGCAGGTCATGAAGATATGTCTTGATTTAGACTTTCATTTATCTCTCAAATTTCTCTAAAAACTCTTAACAACTGGCATCAGGTATGTTAAGGTAACTGTTTGTGTAATAAAACAAATAGAAAAATGTGTAAACAGGATTTGAAGTAATTCTCAAATGCATCGTTTTATGTGAATATATATATATAAAAGACTGATACAGGGTCTCTACACAATATAACCCTTGATTTCCTAATACAATTCATGTTTCTTAAGTTTACTGGGTAGTGTCCTTTCTTGCATTTCTATACACTTCAGAATGAAAACGAAACTGAAGCTCATAATTATTATAGGATGGAGTTTTTATTTTATACAAACTACTAAACATAGATTTAATATTTGGCAATTAATGCTTTACCAAACAATAAAAATTTAGACTTGTCCAATTTGTAAGCACTTGCAGACGACAAAATAAACATGGCTCAAAAATTGAAATTTGTTTTGGGAAGGGTAGAAAACATTGTAGGAAAAGGAGAAAATGCTGGTTACCAGCATTTTCTCCTTTTCCTATAATGTTTTCAAAAGGCTTCTTTTTCAGGGTTGTTAAAAGTCTGGTTTGAGTGGTAAAGATTTAATGAATGAAAATGATCTCAACAGCCATTCATGTGACAGACAATTTAATCTTTAATGTCTTTTGACATTTTTTATTGTATCTATGAAGACAGTGCATCGCAGATTATGTTCTTTTTTTTACAATTATTAGTAAAAAGTTGGGCATTACTGATTCGTGATCAGAATACACAATCTTTGCAGTTTGTGCTTGATCTGCCCGCCTGCGTCGCTCAGTGGTGTGTCGTTCTCATGACCTGGTGGTTGTGAGTTTGATACCAGATTGAGGCGAACTTTTTTTCCAGCGTATTTTCACCTCTCACCTCTGCTGAAGTATATGAGAAAAGTAGTTGGTAGCTTTGGAAAATTTGTGTTAGTACTTGTGTGAGAAAGCCAGGAAACACATGTTCGTCTCCGATCGCCATGATATGACCTTAGCTGTTAAAGTGGCGTTAAACTCCAATACAAGCAAGCAAATGTGCTTGACCTGCCCTGTCTGCCAATCAGCTGTTGTAGACTGTGGCCCAGAAAAGCTTTATCTTTCTAAATTCTGTATCTGTAGGAATGTGTATAAAGTTTTTCGTTTCATGCTGTCCAGGAAGATATAGAGAAATAGCAGTGAAAATATTTTTCGATTTACACTGGTACCACCAGCGAAAATACTTATTTTAATGTTCTTGTTGCCTAGGTTAATTGAGTGTGCCTGGCAACCACATGGAAATATGATGTCATTTACCTTACATTTCTGGCGCTTGACGTGATATTGTAATGCCTTGCTATGCGGGAGGGGTATGCCACAGGGTATAACGGAAAAAAGCTGTACAGGATTTTGATAAAGCCCCTCCCAGAAAGGTTTAAAAGCTTAAAATAAATAGAGTATTTGTTTTTTTTGGTGAAAGATCGAAATTTATTTTATTGAGTAGACACCATCGGTAATATTTTCACGAGTGGCGCAGATATCCTCTATGCCTTCTCAGACCTATATATTTTTTTCTATCTTTCTTAGGTATTTAGATTTGCCAGGAATCAAAGATGGTCTAGACACAGTAGAAGGTGGAATAGTTATAACTTCAAGTGCAGACCCAAGTGCTGGAACCCTCCTACCTGGCCTCAATGTTCTATCTACGCAAGAGTGAGTTATCTCTCCATCTTAACCCTTCACTGCACAATGTCAACTTGTAGTGGCCCCTGAGAAAGAAGCCTTTTGAAAACATTCTGGGAAAAGGAGAAAATGCTAGTTACCAGCATTTTCTCCTTTTCCTTATTAAGTGTTTTCTACCCTAGCAAGGAAAAATTGCACCAATTCAGTCACTTTGAAATTGTTGTTTGCAGATGCTTTCAATTTGGACAAGGGTAAATTGTGTTGTCTGGTAAAGGTTTAAAGGTGGGTATTTAGAATTTTCACATCACACGAAATCAAAAAATACATCACTGAAATTTATATGAAAAAACAATACAAATCATGAATAATTAAGTACCATAAAATTACAAAAGAGTTTTTTTTTTTGATGGTATTCCCTTAAAAGGCTACGTAGCCTCTTAAGCTACTTTTAGATTTCGCACCAAAAATAAAAATAAGCATTGTGGGAATATTAAGTGACTGGCATGTGACTAATGACGCTTAAATTCCATTACATAACGAACATGTAATTATTTTTCATAATATCTTTCTCAGACGCTATGTTTGAAGCTTCATCAGTGTATTTCCGGTATGTATATGAGCGAGTTGCTCATGTAAAAATAGAATGTGTTTCCTGTCGATGTTGACCTGGGCTGTAGTAAATCTTTAATTTCTCTTGTTGACGTCGGTTTTCGACTACTGGGGGTTTATTAATGACTATTATAAGGCTTTGGGAGTATAAGAATGATATTTTTGTATTTTTGTAAAATTTTCGTCGCAAATTCTGAAGGGCCACCTTTAACACTTTACCCTATGACAAAATTTTAGACAGATACAAATTGGAAGCAGTTCTAAAGGACAATTAGTAAGTGTGGCACGAATTATTGTTTAAAAGGGAATATTCGGATTGCCTGCATCTTATTCTTTTCCAACTTTGTTTTCGAAAACTTTCTTCTATAGGGTCATTAAAATTTTGGATTGTTTGTTAAAGGAATTAACTCTTTTTAACTTCCATCATAGTGTAACAAGCTCATATAATTGAAGAGCTTTTATTTTTTTTCAGGGAATGCTATCCGCTTGAATTAAGATGTAAACATCCAGGTTAGTGCATACATTTTTATTTTTTGTCTTTGACCCTTAACAGCTCAATTTGGAGTTTAACCCTTTCCCAAACGATAAATTTTGGACCTTTCCAAACCAAAAGAGTTTGCCGACAACAATTTTAGATACAGAGAAAATGGCAGAAAATTCATAAAAAGGGTAGAAAACACTGTGGGAAAAGAAGAAATTGCTTGTTACGAGCAATTTCTCCTTTTCCCAC
This sequence comes from Tridacna crocea, assembly GCA_943736015.1. Lineage (NCBI taxonomy): Eukaryota > Metazoa > Mollusca > Bivalvia > Cardiida > Cardiidae > Tridacna > Tridacna crocea. Next base: position 46,116,622 of record OX031065.1, read on the forward strand.
AGTGTTTTCAAAAGACTTTTACTGCAGACATGTAAAAACCGGGGTTTTTTTGGGAAAGGGTTAACTGTTTACCACACGAAAAAATTTTAGACTGGTCCAAATTGAATGCATTTGCAGACAACAAAATAAAAGGTTACTGAAAAATAGAAATTTGATTTGGGAAGGGTAGAAAACACTACGGGAAAAGGAGAAAATGCTGGTTACCAGCATTTTCTCCTTTTCCCATAGTGTTTTGAAAAGGCTTCTTTCTCAGGGGCGTCAAAAGTAGGAATTGTGCGGTAATGGGTTTAATGCCCTGATGCAAGAAAGCTTTTGAAAACAGTAAGAGAAGAGGAGAAAATGCTGGTAACCAGCATTATCTCCTTTTCCCACAATGTTTTCTATACTTCCATTGCAAATTTTTAGGTTTTGAGTCTGAGTCTTTTGGTGTTTTTTAAATCATTTTGTGTTGGGCAGGTCTAAATTTTTGTACATGTTGTTTGTAAAAAAGTCAATAAGCATCATATAGTTACCAGCAATTGATTCTCTTCCCCAAAGTATTCTTCGCATTATACAAAATACAACATGGTTCTTTCTTTAACCCATTACCACACAATCCCTACTTTTGATGACCCTGAGAAAGAAGCCTTTAGAAAACATTGTGGGAAAAGGAGAAAATGCTGGTAACCAGCATTTTCTCCTTTTCCCACAATGTTTTCTATCCTTCACAAAACAAATTTCATATTTTCAGCCACTTTCATTTTGTCGTCTGCGAATGCTTTCAGTTTGGAAAAGTCTAAAATACTGTCATCTGGTAATAAGTTAAAAAACATGGCCTTTGTTTGTATCTATGGTATTTTATGCCATTTTCAACATTATTTTAGTTGCAAGTGCAACAACTGACTTTGTTAATCACATTCATTGAGTTTCACCAGTTCAAGGCTTGCTCTCTAAGGTGTCTTACCAAAGATACTCCCATAGTAAACCCACAGCCTTGCATGAGAGATTCAAACATGGGACCTCCGGTGCTGCTACACTGTTTAATATGAAGACTATAGATCTTATCAAAGACTTGTGTTTAATCTTTGAAAACTTTTGCAGTGGACAAATCAGCTTTGAGAACTCTGTAAGAATTCATTTCAAGGGTTAAAAAAAAAGAATTTTGGAAAAGTGGCTACTAGCACTATGTTCTTTTCCCAAAATCTTCATAATCCTTTTCCATCAGGATCACCATGGGAGGGTTAAAACTTTTACAATCCCAACTTCTAAAGATCCTGGAAAGAAGGCTTTTGAAAACATTGTGGGAAAAAGAGAAAAAGCTGGCAACCTCATTTGTCCATCCTACCAGAGACATTTCTTACCATCTTAATAGTATCAAAGTCTGCAAATCCTTTCAATTTGGACAAGTCTTGAATGTAGTTGTATGGTAAAAAATTAAACCTTAACCACACAATCCTGAATTTTATATGGCCCAGACTAATATATATTTTGAAAACATGGTTATGCCACGGGGAATAACAGAAAATAACCCAACTGGATTTGATAAAGCTCCTCCCATAAAGGGTTAAAAGAATGAATAAATAGAATATTTGTTTTTTTGGTGAAAGATTGAAATTTATTTCATCTCATGAACACCATCAGTAATATTTTCAAGACTACCACTCGCGAAAATATTACCAATGGTGTTCACTTGATGAAATATATTTCGATGTTTCACTGAAAAAAAAAAATATCCTCTATATATACAAAACAGATTGAATCGCCAATGTGATTTGTATAGAAACAGTGTGTGATAAGGAAATTTTCACTATCTCTTGATAGACCAATGGAGTTTCAGAGACCTATTTTGAAACACTTCAAAATTATCCAATTTTCTTGTCTGTTCCAGAATGTGGTAGTACAGTGTTTATGGAAGAAGCCGTGGAGTCTTTTATTTTCCAAGGAGAGAAGGCAGTATTAGGGGAGTGGCCTTGGCATTGTCTGATGTTTGCCTCAGTCTACTTTTTGTGTGGATGTTCATACATAGGGGAGAACTACATCCTGACAGCAGCCCATTGTATTCCTCCGTGAGTAAAATTGCTTCTTTGTGGAACCCCTAGCTTTAAGGACACTCAAGTAGAGGTCTTTTGAAAAAATTGTGGGAAAAGGAGAAAATGCTGGTAACCAGCATTTTCTCCTTTTCCCACACTGTTTTCTACCCTGTCATAATCAAGGACGGAGATCACCATTTGAATTAGTTGTTATTTTTCGTCTACAAATGCGTTCAACTTTGTCGAGTACAAATTTTGTTGTTTGGTAGAGTTAACCCTTTCCAAGATAAGCCCTGATTTTTAACAGCTTTGAGGTTGGAAGCATTTGAAAACACTGTGAAAGGAGAAAATGCTCATAACAAGCATTTTCTCCATATTCCACAGTGTTTTCTTTCCTTACACATTTTCTTCATATTTCACAGTGTTTTCTTTCCTTACACCTTTTTAGCCACTCTTAATTTGGTGACCATCATTTTCTCCTTTTCCCACAATGTTTGCTACCCTGCTGGAAATGAATTCTAATTTATGAGTTATGTTTATTTTGTTGTGTGCAAGTGCTTTCAATTTGTACCAGTCTAAAATTTTGTCATTTGATAAAGACTTAACCTTTTCCCAGACAAGCCCTGGTTTTTACATGTCTGCAGTAAAAGTCTTTTGAAAACACTATGGGAAAAGGAGAAATTGCTTGTTACAAGCAATTTCTCCTTTTCCCACAGTGTTTTCTACCCTTTTTGAGAACTTTTCTGCCATTTTCTCCAAATCTAAAATTGTTGTCTGCAAACTCTTGTGGTTTGGAAGAGTCCAAAATTTGTTGTTTGGGAAAGGGTTAAAAGAGATAGATTCTTGAAAAAAACAATGTCCAATTCTCATTTCAGACCACAGTACAATATTGAAATACACTTGGGCACTCTCAGTAGGTTTACCCTTGGTCAACATGGCCAAGCCATGAATGTGACACGCTACACGTCTCACCCTGATTACATCGGATTTGATGGTAGACCAAATCTATCTGATATAGCCATTTTGGAACTACCATCTGCTCCAATCATCGACAACTTCACACGTCCCGTGTGTCTGGGAAATCAAAACGATTTTGATTATATCAAATCTCTTGGTGATGACGCAGAATGTTATCTTGTTGGCCTTGGATATACGGAACAGCGGCAGATTCTTGGACGTAAGTTTTGAGCTAAGATTGCTTGTGTGTTTCTACTGATGTTGTGTTTCAAATGTTACATACGAATTTTCGCCCAGTTGGTGCAGGTTTGGGGAGAGGCACACTGGAGTAACTGGTTGCTGCACAACTTTTTATGCTCCACAGGCAACAGATTTTGGAAACCTTGTTGTGGGAAAAGATCAGGCTTGATCTTTATACATGTACCTCTTTTTGAGGGTCAAAGGGTAATTGTTTAACTCTTTACCAAAAGATAAAATTTTTGAATTTTCCAAATTGAAAGCATTTGCAGAGGACAAAATGAATATGACCAAATGACTAAAACTTGTTTAAGGAGGGGTAAAAAGCGTTGTGGGAAAAGGAGAAAATGCTGGTTACCAGCATTTTCTCCTTTTCTCAGAATGTTTTCATAATATTTTCCCACAATGTTTTCAACTTTCTCAGGGTTGGGATCTGCAAACTTAGGGACTACCTATCAATTCCATGGAATTACAGAGGTACGCTAAGCACAGTTGGTGGTATACAACACTTGAGACAAGTGAGGGCTTGTTTGAATCCCGAGCTCAGCTAGTTCTTTCAGAGGCTTGATGATTATACATCCCCCCCCCCACAACAAAGTGGAGAGGGGTAGTTAGTGGAACCACCATGGCTGTCTGTCCATTCCTCTGTCTGTCCTTCCGTCTGTCTGTAAACACAAATTTGTCAGGAACTATACTCCAAGAGTTTTTCACGTACTGACCTTGAATTTACACACAGGGTTTCTTTATATATGAAGTTGCACATTTGCAGTTTTCATGACCCTGCTCCGATTTGTTGTGTTATGATCTGCCCTTGAACTTTTTTCAACTCCTACTTTTGTACTAAACCATTCTGTATTCTGTTACAGAGACCTGTTTTTATAACAAGGAGATGGTGGGGGGTATGATAGCTGTGGTTGGAGCAGGTTTCATTCCTCTCTCACCCACTGATCATTGTTTTGATACTGATCATGTGGGAAAGCAGCCAGTGGCTTGGAACCACTAGTCTTGTAATGATCACTTCCTTGAAACTATAACTGGTACCTGCACTTTAACTCTTTACCAAACGAAAAATTTTTTGGCGTGTCCAAATTGAAAGCATTTACAGACGACAAAATAAAGGTGACTGAAAAATTGAAATATGTTTTGGGAAGGGTAGAAAACAGTGTGGGAAAAGGAGAAATGCTGGTTACCAGCATTTTCTCCTTTTCCTACAGTGTTTTCAAAAGGCTTCTTTCTCAGGGGCATCAAAAGTAGGGATTGTGTGGTAGTGGGTTAATAGCTGGTTGTTCGAAACGCGGGCCTTGCGCAACATAGGATTCAAACGTTGAACCTTCATAGACTCTTTGCCACATAATCCTGACTTTTAGAATTGACCTTGAAAAAGAAGCCTGTTGAAAAATATTGTAGGAAATGGAAAAAATGCTGGTAACCAGCATTTTCTCCCTTTCCCATGATGTTTTCTACCATGCTGGAAACAAATTTCAGTTTTTGAGTAGAGTTTATTTTGTTGTCTGCAAATGCTTTCAATTTGGACCAGTCCAGAATTTTTTTTTTTTAAAGAGTTAAGAGGCCCAGGGACCATCCCAACGTATAGTCTTCCTTCCTCATTTAAAGAGTAGAAAGCATTGTGGGAAACTGAGGGTGATTACTAACACTTTTTCCCAAGATGTTTGTTAAAACTTGGGATTGTTTGATCACAGTTTCACCGAATGTACACACTTATTTCAGGTGACGACTCTCCTCCTCTACTGGAAACCAGAGTGCGGTTAATCGACTGGGATCAATGTAACAATACCTGGTCAGAATTTTGTTGTCTCATCTATGATGACAGTGTGTGCGTACAGAACTTCGCCCCGTATGGACCTGTGTGTAGTGTAAGGGATATGTTGTTGTCACCTTTCAAATGTGGGACAGACTTCTTCATTTTCTGAACTTAAACCCTTCACCACACAATGACGACTTTTGATGACCCTGAAAGACTTTTGAAAACATTTTGGGAAAAGGAAAAAAATACTGGTTACCAGCATGTTTTTCCTTTTCCCGCAATTTTTCTACCCTGTTAAAGAAAAATCATTTCATATGAGCCACATTGAAACTATCATCAACAAATGCTTTCAACTCGGACAAGTCAAAAATCTTGTCGTGTGCTAAAGGGTTAACCCATTACCCCACAATTCAGACTTTTAACCCTTAGAAAGAAGCTTTCAGAAAACATTGTGGGAAAAGGAAAAAAATGCAGGTAACTAGCATTTTCTCTTTTTGCTACAATGCTTTCTTCCCTTCACAAAACATATTTCAAATTTTCAGTCACTTTTATCTTGTCGTCTGCATATGCTTTCGATTTGGACAGGCCTAAAATATTGTCATTTGGTAATGAATTAAACTTAATAGCTTGGTTATTTTCGAAGGTATTATCATAGCCCTATCATCTGCCTTGGTATCATCTTCATGCAAAATCTCACATTTTCTCATATCTTAATCATGATAGAAGATAGCTACTCCGAGCTATCTCAATTTTTTTTCTTTTAAATGCTATGTCATGGATAAAGGGGGCTTGATGTATATTTCCATTTTTGGAGACCCTGGTTTATTGAGGTTTATTAAACCAATTGAACCTAAAAGAAGTCTTCCCCAGTGCAGTTGTTAGGTATTGTTTTTATACAGGACAAAGCTATGCAGTAAGGAAGGAGTGATCTCCTGTTACAGTTTAATGAGATGCCATGTCATGGAAAAATGGGGCTTAACTCTTTTCCAGACAACAAAATTGTGGTCTTGTCCAAATTAAAAGCATTTGCAGATGACACTTTTGGTGTGGCTCAAACGGTGCAATTATTCTTTGATAGGGTAGAAAACATTGTGGGAAAAGGAGAAAATGCTGGTTACCAGCATTTTCTCCTTTTCCCACAATGTTTTCAAAAGGCTTCTTTTCCAGGTTTGTTACAAGTCAGCATTTTGTGGTAAAGGGTTAATTTATAGATCCTTTATGGAACAATAACAAAAAGGCCATATATACAAGTAAAACACAATATCTCTAATACGTTTCTATCACTAAAGATTCTTTTTCTTTTCAACTAAAAACTTGCTGTCTTTCATCTCCATCGACAAGTGTGCTCCACTGTAGGATTCAGTATGGTATACTTTCAATTTTCCTTGTAGAAATAACACCAAGGAGTGATAAGCCATGCCCTGTGAAATGCATCTGCAAAAAGTATAAAACAAGGTCAGCCTGCACAGTCGAAGAAGGCTGACCTGAGTAAAAACTGTTTTACTTTGTGTATTTCAGAATGTTAAAGGATGATTCTACCTCATGATTCAATAAGTTGTCAAACAAAATGGATTTTATATATCTATAATTATGTAATGACTTGCTTCGTACAAGGTGTCAAAGGGACACATGACACCCCTTTTTGCTAGGACATGACTTAACCCTTTCCCAAACGACAAATTTTAGACTCTTCCAAACTGAAAGAGTTTGCAGACAACAATCTTAAATTTGATGAAAGTGGTAGAAATGTTTCCCTAAAGAGTAGAAAACACTGTGGGAAAAGGAGAAATTGCTCGTTACGAGCAATATCTCCTTTTCCCACAGTGTTTTCAAAAGACTTTAATTTAAATTTTAGACTCTTTCAAACTGAAAGAGTTTGCAGTTAACAATCTTAAATTTGATGAAGATGGTAGAAACGTTTCCCTAAAGGGTAGAAAACACTGTGGGAAAAGGAGAAATTGCTCGTTACGAGCAATTTCTCCTTTTCCCACAGTGTTTTCAAAAGACTTGTACTGCAGACACGTAAAAACCAGGGCTTGTTTGGGAAAGGGTTAAATGTTTTACACTTTATTTGTTACCAAATGACAATATTTTAGGCTTGTCCAAAGCGAAAGCATTTGCAGACCACAAATTTAAAGTGACTGAAAATTTTTAATTTGGTTTGTGAAGAGTTGATAACATTGTGAGAAAAGTAGAAAATGCTGGTTACCAGCATTTTCTCCTTTTCCCCAATTGTTTTCTAAAGGCTTCTTTCTCAGGGTTGTCAAAAGTAGGGATTGTGCGATAATTGGTTAAACTCTTTACTTCTCTATTTATTGTATGATGTTTCACACCACTTTCAACATTATTTCAGGTAGATCTATATTGAGGTGGTCATTGCACCTACCACTGCTTTCCTTGGGGTTCTTTTTACCAGTACTCCATACTATATCCTTTCCAAGCCACTGGTTGCTTTCCCACTTAACCATCATCTAAACAATGGTCAGTGATGAGAAAGGAATTAATCTTGTTGCAATGACTATCATCAACCCTCAGAAAAAATGAGCCATGGATCAAACCAGCGAACCCCTTGACTTGAGTCCTGTTCGCTACCAACTGCACTACCAGGGCTTGACAACTTTTTTACCAAACAACAACATCTTGGACTCGCAGTAAAGAGTTGACTAACCCTTTACCAGATGACAATATTTTAGCCTTGTCCAAATTGAAAGCATTTGCTGACTACAATTTCAGTATGGTTCATATGGTGCAACTTTTTCGGCCCCCCTTCGAAGAAGCTGGGGTATATTGCTTTGCACTTGTCGATTGGTCGGTCGGTAGACCACATTTTTGTACGGAGCATAACTCAAAAAGTATTTCAGGTATCATCTTGAAACTACATAGGTGGATAGATCTCACTTTGGAGAAGTGCAGTGCACAAGAATCATAACTCTGCCCATCATATTTATGGAGTTATTGCCCTTTGTTGATTTTCATACTTATTTTTTGTCCGGAGCATAACTCAAAAAGTATTTCAGGCATCACCTTGAAACCTCATAGGTGGATTAATCTTATTAAGGAGAAGTGCAGTGCACAAGAACCATAACTCTGCCCATCACATTTTTGGAGTTATTGCCCTTTGTTGATTTTCATACTTAATTTTTGTCCGGAGCATAACTCAAAAGGTTTTTCAGGTATCATCTTGAAACTTTATATGTGGTTAGATCTTATTCAGGAGAAGTGCATTGCACAAGAACCATAACTCTGCCCGATTATAATTTTGCAGGTATTGCACTTTGTTGATTTTCGTACCTAATGTTTTTCCAGAGCATAACTCAAAAAGTATGTGAGGTAAAATCATGAAACTGTAAAAGTTGATAGTTCACATAAATGGGAAGTGCAGTGCCCAAGAATTGTTGATTTATCATTAATAATTTATGAGTAATTACCCTTTGTTCGTTTTTACACTTTGAACTTTACAGTTTATAATCACATGTTATATTTAGAATTGGATGCCATTGGGGGGCATACATGTTTTACTAACATCTCTTTTTCTTTATGCCCCCCTTGGAAGAAGCGGGGCTATATTGCTTTGCACTTGTCCGTCGTTCCATCCGTCGGTCAGTCCGTAGACCACATTTTTGTCTGGAGCATAACTCAAAAAGTATTTCATGTATCATCTTGAAACTACATAGGTGGATAGATCTCATTTAGGAGAAGTGCAGTGCACAAGTACCATAACTCTGCCCATCATATTTATGGAGTTATTGCCCTTTGTTGATTTTCATACTTAATTTTTGTCCGGAGCATAACTCTAAAAGTATTTCAGGTATCATCTTGAAACCTCATAGGTGGAAAGATCTCATTAAGGAGAAGTGCAGTGCATAAGTACCATAACTCTGCCCATTATAATTTTGGAGTTATTGCCCTTTGTTGATTTTCATACTTAGTTTTTGTCCGGAGCATAACTCAAAAAGTATTTCAGGTATCACCTTGAAACCTCATAGGTGGATTAATCTTATTAAGGAGAAGTGCAGTGCACAAGTACCATAACTCTGCCCATTACATTTTTGGAGTAATTGCCCTTTGTTGATTTTCATACTTAATTTTTGTCCGAAGCATTACTCAAAAAGTATGTCAGGTATCACCTTGAAACCTCATAGGTTGATTAATCTTATTCAGGAGAAGTGCATTGCACAAGAACCATAACTCTGCCTATCATATTTTTGGAGTTATTGCCCTTTGTTGATTTTCATACTTAATTTTTGTCCGGAGCATAACTCAAAAGGTTTTTCAGATATCATCTTGAAACTTTATATGTGGAGAGATCTTATTCAGGAGAAGTGCATTGCACAAGAACCAAAACTCTGCCCATTATATTTTTGGAGTTATTCCCCTTTGTTGATTTTCGTACCTAATTTTTTTCTGGATCATAACTCAAAAAGTATGTGAGATAAAATCATGAAACTTTAAAAGTTGATAGTTCACATAATTGGGAAGTGCACTGCCCAAGAATTGTTGATTTATCATTAATAATTTATGAGTAATTACCCTTTGTTCGTTTTTACACTTTGAACTTAACAGTTTATAATCACATGTTATATTTAGAATTGGATGCCATTGGGGGGCATACATGTTTTACTAACACCTTTTTTTTCCTTGGATTGGATACAAGGTGGCCAGCTGGAGACCATTTTGAAATTACAATAATCAGGGTCATCTGATCCCAGCAAGATGTTTAAGGTCACAGTTTCTGGAAATAGGGCTTTTGGGGAGCATTGCTCTCATTCCGACAGCTCTTGTCTTTGATAGGTTAGAAAACATTGTGGGAAAAGAACAAAATGCTGGTTACCAGCATTTTCTCCTTTTCCCACAATGTTTTCATAAAGCTTCTTCTGCCAGGTCATTAAAGCTAGGGATTGTTTGGGAAAGGTATAAATGAAGAGCTGTTGAAAAAGTGAATTTTGATATGTTGTTTTATTGTACATGCAGGGTGACAGTGGAGGTTCTTTGTCCTGCAAGGATCCACGTAATGGTAATTAACTTTTTTAACTAGAGGATAACATCCCCTTAACCCTTAAAAATCCCTCCTTTTTTCCATTGACCACAATTTTTTAGCTCCACTGGCCAAAGTTCAGCGGTCTTATGTCATGACCCTGTGTCCACCGTGCGTCTTGAGTTTTATTTCAAACATCTTCTCTGAAACTGCCCTTTCAAATTTAATGAAACTTCACAGAAATGATCCTCTTTAGATTTCCTTGAAAAAAATAATTGATTCGTTCAAAAACTATGGTTGCCATGGCAACAAAACTGGGAAAAAATTACATTTTTAAAAATCTTCTCTTCTCTGAAACCACAAGGTCCAGGGCTACTGACTTCGGCATATAGCTTAACAAGTCTCTTTTTATTATAGGCCTGGCATCAAAATTGACTCCATTTGTGAGATCACAAGGTTTACGTGGGCTTCCAAAGATAGCCACTTCCATTTAAACATTAAACAAGGGAAATAACTTATTATAAAGGATTGATAAAGTTTGTTTCTATTTACCTCCCTTGATTATTAAACTGCAGTGACATATGATTGGTGCTAGATATTGAAGTTTTTTGTTGGAAAATATTCTGTTTTCAGGGAGAGTGATCCATTTTGATGCTAATAGTTTTGCTCACATGAGTGGAATATTAAATTCATAGTTAGGTTTCTATCATTCAGGTTTTTTTTCCAAGAACTTTAGCTTTCGTGCCAATGAAAAATCTCCTAATATTGCCTGACAGTGTTCATTGTCTTCAAAAACCCTCTTTTTCAGGCTCATGAACACTTCAATTTGTGTGGTAAAGGGTTAAAAAGGAAGTAGTGTGATACTGGGCCATCATGGCCCTCTTGCTCTACACTTTTAAAGACAGTTATTTTTAAGCCACTTATAGGTAAATGTTTTTGGCTGCTAAAGCTTTGCACAGTTTTTAACTCAACTGACCAGAGGGCTTATGTTATGGCCTGGTGTCCATCGTGTGTCTGTCCATGCATGGATCTGTCTGTCCTTCCATGGGTTATTAGCTCTCTTTAGCACAAAAGTTGCCATAGCAACAAAAAGGAAAATCTTCTTCTCTGAAACTAGAAGGCGTACAGCTTTGATATTTGGTATGTGGCATCTCTAGTTTGAGCAAAGGAACAAAGAAGGGAAACTTTAAAAATCTCTGTCCTAGTGGACCTCTACCAAGATTATTCAAATTATGCCTCTAGGGTCAAAACTGGCCCCATCCCGGGGGATAACAAGTTTGAGCATAAGAACAAAGAAGGAAAACTTTAAAAATCTTCTCCTGTAAAACTTGAAGGCGTAGAGCTTTGATATTTGGTATTTGGTTTGTTCAAATTATGCCCCTGGGGTCAAAACTGGTCCCACCCCGGGGGATTACAAGTTTGAGCATAGGAACAAAGAAGGAAAACTTTAAAAATCTTCTCTGAAACTTGAAGGCCTTTGATGTTTAGTATGTGGCATCTCCTAGTGGACGTCTTCCAAGTTTGTTTAAATTATGCCCCTGGGGTCAAAACTGGCACCACCCCGAGGGTCACTAGTTTGAACATAGGAACAAAGAAAGAAAATTTTAAAAATTCTTCTTTGCTAAAACTAGAAGGCATAAGGCTATGATATTTGGCATGTAGCAATTCCTAGTGGACCTCTACCAAATTTGTTCATATTATGCCCTTGGGGTCAAAACTGGCCCTGCCCGGGGTGGGGGGGGGGGGAGGTCACAGGTTCGAACATAGCAACAAAGAAGGAAAACTTTAGAAATTGAAACTTGAAGGTTGCAGAGCTTTGATATTTGGTATGCAGAATCTTCTAGTGGACCTCTACCAAGTTTGGTCATATGATGTCCCTGGTGTCAAAACTGGCCATGCCCCGGAGGTCACAGGTTGGAACATAGGAACAAAGAAGGAAAATTTTAAATTTCTTTTCTCTTAAACGAGAAGGTGTAGAGCTTTGATATTTGGTATGTAGCATCTTTGAGTAGACCTCTACCAAGTTTGTTCCAAGGATGCTGCTTTGGTTAAAACTGACCCGTCAACACTTTCTTTAAACATCTTCCTCTCCTAACCCACTGAGCCAATCTTGATGAAACTTGGCAGGAGTGTTTCTTGGGTGAAGCTTTACCAAAGTTGCTCAAAGAATTGAATTTCACTCATAAGCTATAGTCTAAGGTGAGCGTTCCAGGGCCAAGGGCCCTCTTGTTGAAAGCCTTCTTTTTCAAGGTCATGAACTCTTCAAATTGTGTGGTAAAGAGTTAAAAAGCCGGTGGAGTGATACAGGGCCTTCATGGCCCTCTTGTTTGGCTGCTTTTGCTATCAGTTGCGAAGAGTTTTGTCGTCTTGTAAAGAATTAATAATTTTCTTTCTTTTGATGTAGGGCGCTGGACCCAATTTGGAGTGACAAGTTTTGGAAGAGCTGGGTGCTACAGTCATGAATTGCCAGATGTTTATAACTCTGTGCCCATGTTTATGGACTGGATCAGAGAAGTAACAGGTAATGCTGGGGAAAAATGGTTAAATAAAGAATAAGGCATGATGACCTTATATCTAGTAGAAAAATAAATCAAGGTTATTTGTATGATGTGACAAATTTTGGAGGATATTGCAGGTACATTCATGAACTGCCAGATGTTTCTAGCTCAGTGCCTATAGTTATATTTTGCATCAGACTAGTCACAGGTTATATCAAACAAAAAAGAAATAAGCTATGGTTTGTGAAAAGGAGTTTAAACATTTACCAAATGATAAAATTTTGGACTAAGTCTTGTCCAAATTAAAAGCATTTGCAGACAGCATAATAAATTTGTCGTTAAAAAGGTCGTTAAAAGTCAGGATTGTGTGGTAAAGGATTATTGCAGCATCTGCAAAAAGTATCAGTCCTTGTCAAACTGTGCAGTCCTTGAACCTTTATAAATTTGTAAAAATTTCTGCATGTCCAAGGGCCATTCTACCACAAGACAAATAGATTCTATGAATCCCTGAGTACTTGATAAATTGCTTGGTACAGCACAATAAGGAGATGCATTAAACCCCTTTTTGCCAGAGCTTGGCATAAACCTTGAGTGTCTTTATCCGATAGCCTGTCGTCTGAGGTCCAGATAGAGGGAGTGATTTTGATTTTAAAATTAAAAATATTTATTATTATGCACTAAATCCTATGTTATGGGTACTCCTTAGAATGGTCTAAATGAGTGATTCTAATGAGTACCCACAACATAGGGTTTGGAAGAGAAATAATGGATTTAGAATACCATCACTTCCCCTTATCTGGAGCTCTGCAAGTGTTCAAAATGTGAGACTTTTCCATTATGAAACCATGTACCAACAAAAATATATTATGTCTATGATAGGATTTGTGGTTAGAAGTATAGAAAACATGGTGGAAATTGGAGAAAATACAGGCTGTTTAAAGAATCTTCAGATGACTCAAATGATAGGAGTTTGTCTTTGAAAGGATGAAAAATACTGTGGAATATGACCAGTTCTTGTTTCTAGGAGTTTGTCTTTGAAAGGATGAAAAATACTGTGGAATATGACTAGTTCTTGTTTCTTGTCACACAAATTTGTCAGAAAAGTTTCTCTTGTAGATTCTAAAAAACACAGAATCATTCAAAAATTGTAGTTTAACTTGTTTCCATAACTGTTGCAATTATTTCATACATCTTTCAAAATGATAAATCTTCTTTCTTCTGTCCCAAGTGTTAATGAGCAAGAAAAAGTCCATTTGAAAACATTGCAGAAAATGGAGAAATTGTTGGTAACCAGCATTTTCTCCCTTTTCCACAGTGTTTTCTAGCTTATCATATAATTCTGTCATATGAGGCACAATTGCTTTGCTGTCTGCAATAACTGACAAGCTGGAAATTTTGTTGTTGGGTGAAGAGTTTTCATGTTTATGTACCAGTAACTTATCTATATATGTTGAAGAGCTGGGTTTCATGTACTGAGCACATTTCATTTTTAAAACAATTGGGCCATGACAAAAGGGGGCTTAATGTAGAAAGCTATCACTTACTTATGGATCCATAATATACAACCAACTTAAATCATGCGATAGACTGTTCCCTTGGTATACAGAAAATTGACCACTAGCAAAACGTTTTGGTCCAGGTCAGCCTGTACGACTGCACAGGCTGACCTGGGTTGATACTTTTCGCAGATTCATTAGGCCCCCTATCCTCAGAGCATGGCTCATTATTATTCTTTCAATTCTCTTTAGGTATAAACTTCAATAAGCCATAATCGGAAGAGGTCAGGGAAGGAAAAAAGGAATTTCCAGTTGGACGTAAAACAACAGATTTTTATTTCCTTTTACATTCTTTGTTACATATACATATATTTTTATCAATCTGTATTATCTAAAAGACTTACAACCATTTTCATTCTTTTGTTTGAAGAGAGTTCATAATGAAGTATACTATTAGTTGAACTAACGGCTGTATCAAATCATGTTGCCACCTCGCCTTCGGCTCGGGGCGACATGATTCACCACAGCAGTGAACAAGTTTCCAAGCCCCCTGCCACGTGAACATACAATGAATTTATTATACTGTAAAGTTATACCCTTTCAAAGCATGTGAAGCCAAATTTTCCTGTATTATAATCACACGAATCAAGTATGCTGACGAAATAGAAATTGCCTTCTGATTGCCCCAATTCAATGAAAACTGATGTCACAGAAAACTGACATCACTAAAATGTGCAGTTTGGTACATAAATGTGCAGTCTGCCGATCGATTGACGCCGCCATTTTGGATGTTGTGTTGCACGTGTAGTGATGTTTACGGAGCACTCAAAAGGGAAACTGGCTTTACATGGGTTTTGCCAGGGTACATGATTTATATGTTCCTGGCATGTTACCAAGTCAGATCACGAGAAATTTCTTTGCAGTATAGATCTAATAATACATGTATTGTTTACAATATATGTAATGGTTTGTCTAAAGCATTTTGTTTGACAAGTAACATTAATGTTCTTTCTGCTTAACAAGACAATAACGTTTCAGACTTGTCTAAATTAAGCTCAATTATAGATGACAAATTAAAGTTAATGGTAATAAACCGAGAAAAAATAATGTTATCTTTCTTTGGAAAAATAAATTGAGAAAAGGTGAACATGCTGGCTACCATCATTTTCTTGTCTTCCAACAAAGGTTTTGTTCTTCAGGACACAGGCGAGTGTGTTTAAGTACTCATTGTCTTTGTCTACAGAAGGATGAAAATGTTTATCTACTTTATCTATATTTTGCATTACATTTTAGCTTCAAAAGCCTTACTATTAAGCAACATTGTATTTCCTAAGGCCAATGTGAATTATATCTGTGAACAAACTGTACAATACATGAAATGTTAAGTCTGACCTTGATTGTATGTGACATTGGGCCTGCATTATTTTTACTTTATAAGAGTTATTCCAAAAGAAAATTATAGGCATGATAGACCAAGATGGGAATTGTCCCTCAAAGGGTTGAAAACATGATAAGAATAGGAGAAAATATTGGTCCCGCTTTTTCAATAGCTATCCTGTTCAAGGTTGTTAAGATAGTTTGATAAATAAAGATAAATTGTGAAAGTTGCTTCCTCTATAATGCTTATGATACTTCTAGTTGCTTCTGAAGACAGCATAGATCAAGATCAGACTGCACAGTAAATGAATGTTATGTTGCACAGTAAGTTGTCTAATATTCTCTCCTAACCAGATATGAAATTGTAAGAATGGGCCTCTTTAATTGTAAAAGATGTCTGTTTTCTGTTATGATACATTCCAAGAATTATGAATGTTAAAGTATATTTTTACAAATAAAGCCTTGTTGTATACAAATTGCTGTTTCCATTTCTATTTTCTTTCTATGCGTCTGAAGGGTGGTATCATGTTAAGGACTCGGTCTTCATCCATCCATCCATCCGTTAGCAATTTCTTGTGTGCACAACTCCTCCTTCAGTTTTCATTGGAATAAGTTCAAACTTTCCACAATGAATCTCTGTATGTAGTTTAACATGTGACTTTTAAAATTTGGATATCTGTAGGGTTCATTTCACTGACAAGCCCCTTAAGGCGTATATGCACCTCTCTGTGAAGCTCTTGTTCGTTCTTTTTTTCATTCTTTCTCACACAGTCTTAAGTTTTGATGACCCTGACACGAAAGGCATTTGAAAACATTGCAGGAAAAAGAAAAAAATGCTGAAAACCAGCATGTTCTCCTTTTTCCACAGTGTTTTCTATCCTTTCAAAGATGCAACGGCTTGATTTTAGCCACATTCCTCTTCTACAGATGCCTTCTATTTGGACTAGTCTGAAATTTTGTTGTTTGGTAAAGAGTTGATACAGGAACTATGTCCAGTCTTTCTCCCTACAGAGGTTATCCAATTGAAGAGTAGTACAAATACAATGCTTTTTTATGCTTTCCCAAACGGACATATCTTAAACTCTTCCAAATTTAAAACAATTGCAGGTGACAAATTTGAAATTGGTACAAATAAACTTCCATTTCCTGATAGGGTAGAAACACTGACAGTCACTGTGGAAATGGAGAAAATGATGATAACCTGGTTAGTCAAATGGTTTAGCTTATCAAAAGTTGTGCTACTTTAAAATTGGAAAATTCCTGAGAGTAAGGCAATTTGAAAGTTCTTAAGAATACTAGTAGTTGATAAAAACAACCGATGACCTCTGCTTGACACAATCAGATATGGCTAGATTTTTCTCGCTAAAGAACATTGAAATTGTAGTATTTTAGCTTTATACTTGTCATTTCGTATTAAATTCATTCTTTAGCTTCACTCTTTACTAAAACAATAAAATTTTGGAAAAGACAAAATCGAAAGCTTTTGCAGACAACAAATTATGTGTAACATAACGTAGTAGACACTTAATAGAGAACAGCTATTTCCACAATAATATTATCCTACAAAATTTGCTATGATTGAAAAAGAGTGTTGTTGTACTGCTTTAGGCCTGCCCCCCACTACAACCCCGATTGCTTGTTGAAGGGTTGCAGATGAAAAGTGGCTAATTTCGGGATGAAAATGGGCGGAGCTTGGCAAACGGGGCTCGTTCGGCAGTGACACGCAGAACAGTATGCAAAAGGTTGCCGAAATCTTACCGAAGTATGCGGATCCAGTACAGAAAAATGCCGATCGGTCCAGGATTGTTGACCGAGTGTTTCCCGATCACGCAGAATGGCTGCAGTTCACTTGCAGAGCATACAGAAGCGTTTAAGAATCAATGCCGACATGTCGGCGATGTGAGTGCCAAGGTATATATAGGCGAGTTATTTGAGGGGTTCAATTTCAGTTCGCTTAAATCATGGCTGCGAGAGACATAGAATTTGCTTTGGCTCTACAGTACCAAGTTCAAGCCGACCAGGCCGCAATGCTTGCTTTGGCCGTACATTTACGTAGAAGGCGAAGACGACCATGTCGATGGTGGGTCCGACCTTGGCTTTCTGACGATAGAAGGTTGCAATATGGCCAAAATACAACACACTGATGCAGGAATTACGAAACGAGGATGTTTCATCATTTAAGGGGTACTTGAGAATCACCCCGACAATGTTTGGCGACGTACTTCAGCGTCTTGCGCCTCGCATCCAGAAAAGGGACACTATATAGATTCCGCAACGCCATTCCAGCTGGTCTTAAGCTTGCACTGACAGTTTCGGTTTTCTTCTTTTTTGGGGGTGAAACCGAAACTGGTTAGTGAAACCATCGAAACTGCCTGATAGGGTAGTTTCGATAGTTTCGTCTGTCCGAATATAGGTATGGTTAGTCACACCACAGGAATTTGACATTCTATCACCAAAATAAATGATCAAATATGAAAAGAAAATCTCCCTTATATAATATACGCACGTGTTTATATTATATAGCGGAGATTTTCTTTTCATATTTGATCATTTATTTTGGTTATAGAATGTCAAATTCCTGTGGTCACACAGTCTAAACAAAAATCAAAGCGCTGAAAGCACTAATGACAAAGGGCAGGTGGAACGTATATGGGCGTAGAACAATTTGTATTCAACCATAAAATGTCCATTTAAAAAGTGGAAAAGAAAAGTTGTGTACTGCTGCACCTTTTTTTTTTAATTATTTTCCATGCATATTTAACACTGTAATGCAGAGAGAGGATGCATCCACATGCTGTATCCTCACGTTGCCAAAATTCAAACAAGAGATACATTTTACTACTTTTACTTTTTCCAAGTGCCTTTTATGAAGTTCAAGTCAATAGCAGTACAAGTAATAGTTGAAATAAGGGTTGCAATGATTTTCACCACATTCTGTGTGAACCTTCCCCTCCCACCCCCGCTTAAAAAAACAAATAAATAAAACCGGTTTCAAACCACTTTAATTGTATATATTATCATTATACAATATTTCAAGGTTACGGTGTTAATCAGTTTTTTATTCACTCACTTTCTAGTTATTTTCTTTTCTTTTCTCTCTCTCTCTCTCTCTCTCTCTCTCTCTCTCTCTCTCTCTCTTTTGCAAAAGAATTAAAAAAGACCAGGACACCATATGTGGATGAACCACATGTAGATGTCAATGGTTGGCTGCACATATATTATAAAGTGTCAAAATATCTTAACTTTTAAAGTCAAAAAAGGCATTATAATTGTTTCAAAAATACTTTCTTTGATTCCTGTCCTTGCTGTATGGCTTTCCATTTTGACATTTAAATCCAATCCGAGTTTGATATGAATATCATCAAACGTCATTGCACGACAACACAGACAATGCAGACGACGCAATTGCTATGGAAATGTCTTGATGTTTCCCTTGAAAAGAGCAGGTCTAGGGATCCAAGCTATTCCACAGAATGAAACCTGCACTTTGTCAAGTTTTGTTTTCAAACTGCAATAAGGATGAAATTAACAACACACTGACAAACAGAACAAGAGGGCCATTGGCCCTGGAACGCTCACCTTAGACTATAGCTTATGAGTGAAATTCAATTCTTGGAGCAACTTTGGTAAAGCTTCACCCAAAGAACATCCCTGCCAAGTTGCATCAAGAAGATTCTGCATACCAAATATCAAAGCTCTGCACCTTCAAGTTTCAGAGAAGATTTCTAAAGTTTTCCTTCTTTGTTGCTTTGTTCGAACCTGTGACCTCCCGAGCCAGGGCCAGTTTTGACCCCAAGGGCATAATATGAACAAACCTGGTAGAGATCCACTAGCAATTGGTACATGCCAAATATCATAGCTCTATGCCTTCTAGTTATAGAGAAGAAGAATCTTAAAATTTTCTTTCATTGTTCCTATGTTCGAACTTGTGACCCCTGGGGCAGGGCCAGTTTTGACCCCACGGGCATGATTTGAACAAATTTGGTAGAGGTCCACTAGGAGATGCCACATACCAAATATCAAAGCTCTATGCCATCTAGTTTCAGAGAAGAAGAAATTTAAAGTTTTCCTTCTTTGTTCCTATGCTCAAACTAGTGACCCCCGGGGTGGGGCCAGATTTGACCCCAGGGACATTATTTGAATAAACTTGGTAGAGGTCCACTAGGAGATACAACAGACCAAATATCAAAGCTCTATGCTTTCTAGTTTCTGAGGAAAAGAATTTTAAAGTTTTCCTTCCTTGTTCTTATGCTCAAATTTGTGATCCCCGGGGTGGGGCCAGTTTTGACCCCAGGGACATAATTTGAACATACTTGGTAGAGGTCCACTCGGAAATGCCACATATTAAATATCAAGGCTCTACGCCTTCAAGTTTCAGAGGAGAAGATTTTTAAAGTTTTCCTTCTTTGTTCCAATGCTCGAACTTGTGACCCCCGGGGTGGGGCCAGTTTTGACCTCAGGGGCATAATTTGAACAAACTTGGTAGAAGTCCACTAGGAGATGTCACATACTAAATATCAAAGCTCTACGTCTTCAAGTTTCAGAGGAGAAGATTTTTAAAGTTTTCCTTCTTTGTTCCTATGCTCAAACTTGTGACCCCTGGGGTGGGGCCAGTTTTGACCCCAGGGACATATTTTGAACAAACTTGGTAGAGGTCCACTAGGAGATGTCACATACTAAATATCAAAGCTCTACGCCTTCAAGTTTCAGAGGAGAAGATTTTTAAAGTTTTCCTTCTTTGTTCCTATGCTCAAACTTGTGACCCCCGGGTAGGGGCCAGTTTTGACCCCAGGGGCATAATTTGAACAAACTTGGTAGAGGTCTACTAGGAGATGTCACATACTAAATATCAAAGCTCTACGCCTTCAAGTTTCAGAGGAGAAGATTTTTAAAGTTTTCCTTCTTTGTTCCTATGCTCAAACGCACTAAAACGCGATATCCCCCGGGGCGGGGCCAATTTTGACCCTAGGGGCATAATTTGAACAAACTTGGTAGAGGTCCATTGGGAGATGCTACATACCAAATATCAAAGCTCTACCCCTTCTAGTTTCAGAGGAGAAGATTTTCAAAGATTTCATTTTTTTTTTCGTTTTGTTGCCATGGCAACCAGAGTTATGGGTGGAATTAAATTCTTTGAACATTCCTGCCAAGTTTCATGAAGATTGGCCCAGTGGTTTAGGAGGAGAAGATGTTTAAAGAAATTGTTGACGGACGACGGACGACGGACGCCGGATATTGGGCGATCACAATAGCTCACCTTTAGCACTTTGTGCTAAGGTGAGCTAAAAATGCACAGGAAAAGCAGTTTTTCTTTTGACTAGAAAAACATTTTTTCGGAATTTCACTTATAAATACAATAAAACACTGTCACATTAATATTACTGTCTTTAATAGCACTATCTTGGTATATGTAAACACTCTCTCAATTTCTATTTTACATCACGGATGAATAAATTGCAAGGTGTTCAGCAGTTTTGAAGGGTGTGTTGTTTTAAAAAGCAAATCAGAAACGAGAGTTGCAGTGTCAGTAAATCAGACAGCGAAGTGTGCATTTACAGATTTACATGATGTTCAGCTTTCAGAAAAAAGTCCGACACATGGTCACTACGGCTAGGCACCGTTAGCCCCGACGAACCACTGCAAGTTGATGGTCAAATAAAGCCCTGTTCATGCAAAAGCATTGATTGAAGTCATCAATGCTGTACTTCAGAATCCCGTAATTATCCAAAATTAGTTTTCAATCCACGGCCTTGAATGCCTTATTTGAATGGCATTTCGAATGACAGAAACATGTTCAGTGTTAGTGGATGATGCCAGAATTTGCCTTTTTTGTTTAATAAGTAGAACAAATCGTTTGATGGACTTTCTCCGAAAAGGGCAAAACAGACCACCATTTTGAAACTTTAGCAGTGAAACTGCTCGTTTTTTTAAGAAACCAGAACTGGTTTTGGTTTTGTCAAAACCATAACAAAACCTGAAACCGAAACAAAAACCAGTTTCGGTTTTACGCCCTCAGTAATACAGGACCGATCTTTGTGTACGATTTTAACTGACAATCTTTCGGTGTTACGCCGAAAATCTCCCTTTTTTAATTAAAACGCTTCTGGTTTATGGTGTTGATGGGTGACGAATGATGTCATTATATATCGACAAGTTAAAAATAGAAATGACGGCATATTTAAGATAAAAATAGTTTAAATTTTCTCAAGAGAAAAACTGAGATCACCAATTTACGGTGGCACAAAAGTGACATGGAAGATATATTTTATACTACGTGCGCACGTAATAGTTATTACGTGCCCACGTAATAGTTAATACGTGCGCACGCAATAGTATTACGTGCGCACGTATTAGTTAATACGTGCGCACGTATTAGCTACTGCGTGCGCACGTAATACTATTGCGTGCGCACGTATTAGTTATTACGTGCCCACGTATTAGTTAATACGTGCGCACGCAATAGTATTACGTGCGCACGTATTAGTTATTACGTGCGCACGTAATAATCCACCAATCAGAATCATGAACGGAAGCCATTGTTTCAAGATGGAAGTAGACATTTATTGATTCGTGAATATGGTGGACAGAATAGTGAAACTATGAGAAGAAGATATAAAAGGCGCCGTACTACCTGATCCAGTTGTTGAGGACAACGATGCAAAGGATCTCGCAAGAAGGCTGAATTGTTGAGGCTTTGCGGCGAACACAAGTTGTTCAAAAAAGAGATTTATTAACAGGTAAATTAAGAGAAATATCTTGCCCACTTGCGCGACGAGCTGTGACTCTGAGCGAGTTTGAATCGCCGTCCTTATGTTTTTCAGACATCGCCCATATAGACTGATTATACACTAAACTGTTTATCATGCATCCAAAGCCTAAGTTGTGGATATTCTTTTGAAAGGGAATTCCAATGGTTACGGGTCCGTAACTTTGATGTTTTGGCCTACGATTCGGGGTTCCCCTAAGATCCATTTCCTTCTATGTGCTGGCGGTTTTTAGCTCCACTTGCCGAAGGCCAGCGAGCTATTGTCATGGCGTTGTGTCCGTCATGCGTCCGTCCGTTCGTCCGTCCGTTCGTTCGTCCGTCCGTGCGTGCGTCCGTAAACTTTTTCTTTAAAAAACTTCTCCTCAGAAACTATTGACTGGATTTTTTACCAAATTTCACAGGAATGTTCCTTAGGTGGTCCTCTTTCAAATTTCTTCAAATAACTGTGTTCCATGAATAATTCTGGTTTCCATGGCAACCAAAGTAAAAAACCTTTAAAAATCTTCTCCTCCCAAACCACTAATTGGACAGCATCACTATTTTGCAGGAATGTTCCTTAGATAGAGGTCTACAGAATTCCTTAAAAAAAAAGATCCATCAAAAAACATGGCTTTTATGGGAGACTCATTTTCCTTTTATGGTATAAAGTAAAATCTTTGAAAAATTTCTTCTCTCAAACTGTTTGTTTTGATTTCATTGTTGTATTGCAGGTTAGTTCCTATGGTGGTAAGTCTTTACCATACAATCCTGACTTTTAACGACCCTAAAGAAGAAGTCTTTGGAAAACACTCTTGGAAAAGGAGAAAATGCTGGTAATCAGCATTTTCTCCTTTTCCAAGAGTGTTTTCTACTCCATCAAAGAGAGAAATAATCATTTCATCAATGTTTAATTTGTTGTCTGCAAATGCTTTCAGTTTGGTCACATCCCAAATTTTGTCGTTTCGTAAAGAGTTAAAGATGGTTGCTTTACATAATCTATAATCCTTTTCATATAAAACAAGAGAACCTCTGCACTTTGATTAGTTCTGGTAAAGGTTTGTTGACCTACTGGTGACCTAGTACAAAGAGGGACAGGGCTTTACTGTTGTGATAAGGCATTTTGTTATCCAATCAAACTGATCCCTGACAAAGAAGACTTTAGAAAAGATTGTGGGAAAAGGAGAAAATGCTGGTAACCTTTTCCCACAATGTTATCTACCCTTCACAGAACAACTTTCAAATTTTCAGTCACTTTTATTTTTTCATCTACAAATGCTTTCCATTTGGGCAACCCTAAAATGTTGTCGTTTGGTAATGAGTTAACTATAACCAGACGACAAAATCTTTATAACTGGCCATAATTGAAAGATGTTGCAGACAACATAAATCTTCAAATTAGTAAAACTTGTATCAAAAAGGGTAGAAATTATTGTGTAAAACTAAGAAAATGCAGGTTACTTTTATTTTCTTCTTTTCTCACAATGTTTTTCATAGCCTTTTTTCTTAAAATGCAGTAATGAATGGTAATTGTTAAAAACTTCTCTTCACCGTTACAGAAAAATCAGGCCTGTGGAGCGATACAGGTGCTCAAGCGCCTCTAGTTATTTTCCACAAGAATATTTTCTGTATTTGGTCTAAACCAATGTGGAAAAAGATGACTTCAGCATATGCAAACTTAAGCAATATGCACTAGATTCCCATTCAGCTGTTATTAATAAATTTAACACCTGTAAACGGCATTTATTAATGATTTATTTATTTATAAATATATCTAACTATAGGCTAGCATACTTATAACTTGAAAAGCCTATCACATAGAAGCTAGGACTAGTAACATTCTACACTTGATGTACAGAATAACTTTTAAAATATTGTGCATTGTTTGATATTTCAGGGTGAAAGATCTTCAAGAGAATGGACTTTCAAAGTTTGTTGTTGACCTGGATGGATCAGAATGTAGTCAGAATGTGTTAACTGAGGCAGACTGCGGAATCCGTAAAGATATTAATTTTCCACTTCCATTACTGAGAAACTGGACAACAAATATGGGTTCTATTCCAAGAGGTTTCAACTATGCTTGCATAGTTGACTATCTAGTTAAAAGAAAATTAATGATAGTTCATGCTGCAGACTCTGACAATGAAGACTCTGTTACAATCACAGATTTGCCTGTTGCCCAGAAACCACTGAGAAAAGGTTTTAACTTTTTTAAATCTGGTCATGTAAGTGATGTAAAATTTAATAAACTGGAAGACTACACACATGTCAGTGGAATGGTGTTGTCATCATACAAGAGCAAGACATTTCAAACAGATTTAGTTTTAAAAAACAGCACTGGTGAAGTTATGAAAGGAAAGTGCAAATGTGCAGCAGGACTTGGAGGAAAGTGCAATCATATAGCCATTGTACTTTTTGGCCTATTGGACTTTCAAGAATCTTTAAATGATGCACCAGAAAGCTGCACTTCCAAGGAACAGAAATGGCACCAGCCTTCAAGAAAAGCAAAGAAGCTAACCAAACCCATAAAAACAGGTATTTTTTTTTACATTGTCCAGTTGTGATAAGAAATCTATAAAATGTCTTTGATAGGGTAGAAAACAATGTGGGAAATGGAGAAAATGCTGGTTATCAGCATTTTCTCCTTTTCCCACAATGTTTTCAAAATGCTTCTTTGTTTGGGTTGTTTAAACTCGGGATTGTGTGGTAGAGTTAAAATAGAGGTCTTGTGCATTTTCATTATACAATGTGTACAGTACTACAACAAACATCAGAAGCTTTCCCCATTTGTTCTGAAAATTTGTGACATTTGTGTGATGCTTTGCATCGCTTTCGAAGTGTATTTATAATGTTTGCTGCCGCTTTCGACAATTTTTTTTTCATTTTATATTTCTCATGTGACCAGAAGGTCTGTTGTTGGGACTTGAAACTTTGAACCACAATCAGTGTGACCACAATACCTCACAGGTCTGAGATTACAAGCTTTAACCACTGAGCCTCACCAACCCTGTTATGCATTTTGAAATAAACTTGGACTAAGAATGGAAACCAAAATGTTTGGTGAGCAAAAGATCCATGCTAATCAAACTGTGTTCTTTCAACATTTTTACAAAAAATCTGATTCTCCCATTTCAGGTGTTCGTGTTGTCCAAAAACATGTATTTGGACGCTCTGTACGACGAAAAAGACCTCTTGAAAACTATGATGGGTACAGTGTACGAATGAAAAAGGCCATCTTAGATACCAGTGCCTTAAAAGAAGACTTGAAGCAATTACCTCATGAAACAGACTTGCTGATGGTAAGCACTAAAATTTCAACATTGACGAAAACCATTCTTGGAGCTTCTTTGAAATAAGTAACATTTACATGCAGTGTCTTTTTCGTTGTTGAAAATAATCACAGGGACAGCACTGTGCCAATCTTTCAGGTGGTTGACAAATGTATTCTTTAACATTTACGTTGACTTTTGTCAACATTTACAATGCTGGGTAAACATGATGAACTTTTTTCAAACATTGTGCAAGGTTGTTTCAACCATAACCTGTAGTAAGGTATTGGACAATATAGATCAAAGATTAGTCTGCATGCTCTGTGTAGTCTGATCTTGATCTGCACTGATGGTAAAAGCAAGTTTACTTGATTTTAGCATTGTGAAGGTTAGAATGAAAAGCAAAGGATAAAAAGGATAAAAAATAACCCAACATACATGAAAAACTATTTAATTTATTTTCTTCAGATTCTTAACTCAAGCACTGATACTGCTAGTGAAAGTGAAGAAGAGAGGATTAATACTCATCAGCTTCCAGAGGAAATAGTTTGTCAAAAACTTAAGGTATTTACATATAAGACTTTATCTTATAATTTTTTATCAACAACCTCAGTTTAACTCATCACAAAAGGACAATATTTTAGGCTGGTCCAAATCGATAGCAATTATTGCAGACAACAAAATAAAAATGACTGAAAATTTGAAATTTGTGTTGTGAAGGGTAGAAAACATTGTGGGAAAAGGAGAAAATGCTGGTAACCAGCATTTTCTCCTTTTCCCACAATGTTTTCTAAAGGCTTCTTTCTCAGAATCGTCGAAAGTAGGGATAGTGTGGTAATGGATTAAATGACCTCAGTAAGAAAGTTAACATAAAGTTCTGTTAACTCCTTACAGAACGACAACGTTTTAGACTTGTCCAAATTGAAAGCTTTTGCAGACAACAAAATTAATGTGACAAAAAAAATGAAATTTAATTTGTGAAGGGAAGAAAACATTGTGGGAAAAGGAGAAAATGCTGGTTACCAGCATTTTCTTCTTTTCCCACAATGTTTTCAAACAACTTCTGCCTCTGGAGTCCTGAAAACCAGGGATTGTTTGGTAAAGGGCTAAAGAGATCAAATCTTTAAGCAAGCAACATTTTTCATCTGCAATATTTTACATTAGGTTTAGTAAAGAAAGAAAAAGGTTGATTTTTTTTCCAACAGGGTCAAAAACAGTGTGTGAAAAGGATGAAATGCTGGTTACCAGCATTTTCTCCTTTTCCCATAGGGTTTTCTAAAAGGTTTCTTTCTCAGGGTCATTAAAAGTCGGGATTGTGTGATAAAGAGTTAACTTGAAAGCAGTTGATAAATGAAAACAGCTAATTTATTGCCTTTATAGGTCACAGAGGCATGACAGAAAGAAATCGAAAAGCAAACTCATGGACAAGTAAAAAACCCATTGTGGTTCAGGCACAAGAAAGGCAGGATTACAGCAAGCAAGGCCAAAAAGTTTGTCGGAAAGGGAGATATTGGAACCCTAGTTAAAGATATTATTCAGATAAGAAAACCAAAATTGACATCCATTCCAGCTGTCAAATATGGGATAGATAATGAAGTTGTTGTCCTTAAATACAAGCAGCAGAAAGCAGCACAAGGTGTAAATATAACAGTCTGTGGGTGTGGTTTGTTTGTTGATTTGGAATTTGGGCAGCTTGCTGCTACATGTAGTCCTGATGGCCTGATTACAGATCCTTCAGAGAAAGATCCACATGGATTGGTTGAAATTAAGTGTATTTATTCTTGTAGAGATATTTCTCCTAAAGAAGCCATTGAAAGAAAAAGGTTTCTAGCCAGTTTTCACTTAAAGCAGTTGGAGAAACAATCATTATGAAAGAAAGCCATTATCATTACTATTAAATTCAAATGCAAATGGGAGTGACGAAACGAAGATGGTGTGACTTTGTTCTTTTCACTAAAGAAGATGAGGAAGTTTTGATACTTCGTGTGAACTTTGATCCAAGTTTTTTGGAAAAAGTGAAAGAAAAGTTGTTGGACTTCCACACAATGAACATTGTACCTACTTTGGTAGCTCAGGGGTTTTATAAAAAAAGGATGAAAATAGGTCTTGAGTGGTAGAAAACATTGTGGGAAAAGGAGAAAATGTTTCCATTACTATTTCCTTTTCCTACAATTTTTTCGAAAAGCCTTTTTTCTAAGGAGTGTTAAAAGATGGGATTGTATGCTATGTGTTAGAACAAAGAATTTGCATTTAACCCTCTACCAAACAATCCCTGGTTTTTACAACACAGAGGAAGCAGCCCTCTGAAAACATCGCAGGAAAAGGAGAAAATGCTGGTAACCAGCATTTTCTCCTTTTCCCAAAATTTTTTCTACACATCTAAAGTCAAGTTTCAGTTTTTGAATCATGTTTATATTGTCGTCTGCCAATGCTTTGAATTTGGACAAATCTAAAAATTTGTCGTTTGGTAAAACCCAGAGCACTTGTGAGAAAATAGAAACTACTGGTAACCAGCATTTCCTCCTTTTCTCACAAAGTTTTCAAGAGCTTTCTTTCTTATGATAATTAAAACTCAAGGTTGTTTGGTAATGTGTTAATTTAAGATGTCCACAATGTCTACAATTATGCATTTTTTCTTCCATTTAAGACTTTCACTGATAAACATAAAATACATGTATTATGTAAAAAAGACTAAGGAAAGTTGACACATAATTTATTTTACTAGATGACAGAATTGTAGACTTACTCACTTTGAAAGCATTAGCAGATCACAAATAAAATGTCAATGAAATATGAAATTTGTCTCTCATCTAAAGAAAGGAAACTTGGAAAGGGAGAAAATGCTGGTTACCAGCATTTTTTCTATCTTTCCACAATGTTTTCAAAAGTTTCTTATAGTGGAATGCTTAATTCAGGACTGTGTGGTAATAGATTGAAATTCACAACACTTACCATGTTTATAAAATGTGCCATTTTAATAAAAAATTTTGAAATTTAGTAATTGTTACTTCTTCAAAACATTTGTCCTGATGAAAATGGAAATAAAATGTAAGTGAAAATTTAGACTCTGGTTAGCCTGCAGTCAGATTTATGAAGGTGGATGCTTTTCCCTTTTCCAGAGAAACCTTTAATAGCTAACATTTGTTTTACTGACAAGTAATAGGTGGGTAAAAATGGAACACATTTGCACAGAAAGATTAATTATTAACCCTGTCCCAAACGACAAATTTTAGACTCTTCTCAATTGAAAGGGCTTGCAGACGATAATTTTAAGTTTCACTCATTACAAGCAATTTCTCCTTTCCCACAGTATTTTCAAAAGATTTGTATGGCAGACAAGTAAAAACCAGAGCTTGTTTGGGAAAGGGTTAATTAAAACTTTAAAGTTTTCCAAGAGGAGTTGACAGTTGGCATTGCAGGATAAAGGTTCAAATCTTTACCAGACGACAAAATTTCAGACCTTTGTCAAAATTGTATCTGCAGATGACAAGTTCACTTTGTTAAATAATGACTGCTCTGCATTCATAATTCTGTTGAAAAGTACATGTATCATGACCATTTTGTTGGATGAGTTCAATACCATTCTAAGTGCCTATACAATGTACATGTATAGGCACTTAGAATGGTTCTGCACTCACTCATCAATTTACTCAGAGTCCTTATCTACTAATGGGGGCCAAAATAAAACCAACATTACACACAACTGGAAGATGTGATTAATGTGCTTCCAAAAAGTGATAGGCACTTTAGAAGACAAAATGACCCACTGCTTCAAGCGCCCCGTGAGCCTTTCAACATGAGTTCTGACACGAGCAATAGAAACAGATTCAACAAGATTCTGTATTTGCATTTGGTCTTTATCGCTCAAGAAATGTGGATTACAAGTCTAATTTTATGTTTTGCAAGAGACTCCCGTCCAGTAAATCCATGGTCTGCCATATGATGGCATCTCCCTCCTGAAGTTTTTCAACCAATCCACTATCAAAAATTATCTGATTGTCAGAAATACTCCCTTCGAAAAGATCTGAAACGAATGTCGGAATTCCATTTGGACTTATACCAATGAGGCCTTTCAACGTGTTGCAACTCTTGTACGTGGAGTAAGTTGCTGCCTGTACCTCAAAGTCAGATGGTCTTTCCAGTGATATTTCTGTACAGTCAATTATAATCCGTACATCCTGGTAAATTTCCTTGAATATATTTGGACTGTTACGCCTTATTTTTCCCCTTGACATCCAAATGTCTAAACTGCACAAGACACTGTGCATAAAGTTCACCCATGTAATAAATATGCGTGACACATGGATTTCACTAATACCAAACCTCTCTGCCAGATCTAAGTTGGCAGAGCCTTGCCTTAGTTTCACTAGGGTCATGAACATTTCATCCATTGGAATAAGTGTTCTCTTTCTGCCACATTTCAAACTGTCTCCATCTTTAGTGGTTGAGTTATTTGCGCCCCAGTACTGTAAACACTTTGCCTCCTGCTCCAGTATATTATGATAGAATGTCATCAAAGCCTGGTAGGAGTAAAATCCTGTCCAAAAACCTAATGTCCAAATCACTTCCCTCAAACCTTTTTAGGAAAAATCTGTCATAATGTCTCAACTCAACCACACAGTCCAACTGCTCTTTCACATTCATAAGCAATTTGGTCACAACAATCAGCAGGGCTTGTAATTCCCTTATACTGTTTTGATCAGGGTCAGAATCTTGGGAGGATAATTTGTTTAGAATACTTTGGAGCAGCTGTTGAAGTTCGTCTTTTACTATTACCGTACTACCCTTTTGGTTTTTGCAGGCTTTTTCCTGAAATACAAAAATATGATTTGGAATATGATAGTCATAAAGGCACAAGTCTTTTTGACTTGATTTTCTTCCTTAACCCTTTACTCCATAGATACTCATTTCTACTCATTGCTTGCAGGAGCCTATGGAAAACATTGTGGCAAAAGGTGAAATTGCTCCTGACAAGCAATTTCACCTTTTGTCACAATGTTTTCTATGCTGTCAAAAGGTAACATATACACATAAGAAACGGCTTCATCCTTGTTGTTATTTAGGGTCAATTAGAAATACCACAGAAATGCCTTATGGGGTAAAGGGTTAACTAGCTGTTTTTTTAGGTATTTGTTCATCTTGCCAAATCAAAGAATGCAGGTCTATTATGAACCTATCAAAAACTGAGGAGTGAAAAAGGGAAAAAGGGAGAAAATGCTTGTGTTCTGTATTTCCTCCTTTTTCCATACTTCTTTCTCCAGTAGGAGAAACAAACTTCATACTTTTGATAACATTTGTAATCTGCAACCAAAACTAAAACTTTGTTCGATGCTAGGGCTCTGAAATGCTATGCTACAGTCTTGCCAGTTTTTCTCAACCACAATGCAAAATAACATCATGGGTTATAAATGTTACAAAATTTATTCTAAATCTTAAAACATTGACAATTTAAAGTTAACTTTGGGAAAAGACAAAAATACATGTACCAGTGACCACAAAGTTTTCAACCCTACAAGATGCATATTTTGTGTAACAATTTAACTGTTATCTACAGACTCTTTCATAAAAATTTCTTGCCTGGTAAAGAGTTAAGAAAAAGACAATATTATAACCTGAGCATTTGGCTGTCCGACTGTCTCTAACAACAAATGATTTTCATCTGCGATTGTAGATTCATCCAAGCTTACTGTATATGATGTTCTCTCCACATTTAAGGTACTGATATTTGCCTGAAATAGACAATACAGTATGGAAAGAAAAAATTACACCTTCATGTGGACCAAAAGATAGTGGAGGCTCCGAGTTAAAGCGTCACTGGATACACTATGTTTTTTATTGGAGTGTCCTGGGCAAGACACTTCAGGGCACCAGCCTTGTACTACAGAAACCCAGGAAATACATGAATATGTGATACCAGTTAAACAATCCTTCAATCAAGTAAACTACACCATCAAGATCAAGGGTAATATGTTAGACCAAATATTGTGAAATAGCAAGAGACAGACTGAATCCTTTCAATGTTAGGCCAGTGGACTACCCTCTTTAAACTAGTCCAAATTCAAAGCACTTGCAGATGACAAATTAAAGGTGACTAAAAAATCAAAATTGTTTTGGGAAAGGTGGAAAACCTTTTGCGAAAAGGAGAATATGCCGGTAACCAGCATTCAAAATCTTTCGACAACACCCCTTCCAAGCACGGATCCAGATATCTTTCTCAGGGGGGGGGGGTCCCACCGAAAACACACTCGTCTTATTATATGATACTTTGGTTTCCGGATTTCAGTGGATGTAAGCCGTTTACAAGAAAAGTCAACGTTTCCAGTTCTAACCATGAGGAAGTGTCCACATTTAGAACCTTTCTTTTTTAAAGTTATGGCTGTATTTTACATAAATGCTGTGCAATATTAAACCAGTACCATTTCACGAATCCGGCAACCACATTTTTGCCAAAATTCCAGGAGTGTCCGGACCCCCAGTTCCCCCCTCTGGAGCCGCCCATGCCTTCGTTGGGTCGTTAAAAGGTAGGATTGTGTGGTAAAGAGTTAAGCCAATACCAGCTATTAACAACCATATGGAAGAAGCATTTTGAAAACCAGATGGGAAAAGGAGAAATGCTGTTAAACAGCATTTTCTCCTTTTCTCACACTGTTTTCTATAGGCAACAGAAATCATCATTTGGTATGATGTCTTGTCTGCAAATGCTTCGAATGTGGTCCATTTAAAATTTTGTTGTTTGGTAAAGAACTAAGCTGATTTGCTGTTAGTTTGTTTGATTGAACTTTAATCTTAGTAAGTTACGGGTTGTGATTTTAACCCTTGACCAAACAACAGACAATATCTGACACATCCAACTTTGCCGATGACATATTTGTCACTGACAGGTATGAAAACATTGTGGGTTAAGGAAAAATTGTTGGTTACTATAATCTTTTCAAAATGTTTCTTTCACATGGTCGTTTTAAAGTCGGGCTCGTTTGGTAAAAAAAAAAATGATTGGTTGGTTATTGTCCAAAATATGCATCCATTTGCATCTATTGATTTAAAAGAATATGGTATACCTGTGTATCAAAAAGTCTTTTTCTCATCCTCTTTTCTCTTGCTGTACTTCCGTCTTCACCAGTTTTCTGTCTTTTCCTGTAAGACTGAGGCTGAACCATTTTGAGTGATCTGAATTTCGGTCTTGCAGTGTCAGATCTGTTGTTATACGTGTAAATTACTTTCTCCTAATCTTGCGACCATGGAAAGATTGTAGGACAAGAGTCATCATATGTCTTGCGTCCATTAACAAAGTAGAGACTGCACACGCTGGTCCATTGAGACTCTGTTCGCAAGTTTTCGTTCCGAATCAGCCTTATCCAAGTCTGTCTTTCACGCGTTCCTTTCTTGGGAAGCCGATAAAAAGGTAGGTTACCTTTAGATTCGGCAGTACACAAAGGAACACAATAATTTACTCGAGGCATTGTGAAAATGCAGCGCGACTGATATTTGTTTACCAGAGTGACGTCATAGGGGTAGAGGTCTGATTGGTCGATTAATACGTGGGCACGTAGTAGTTATTACGTGCGCACGTATTAGTTAATACGTGCGCACGTATTAGCTAATACGTGCGCACGCAATAGTATTACGTGCGCACGTATTAGTTATTACGTGCGCACGTATTAGCTACTGCGTGCGCACGTACTAGCTACTGCGTGCGCACGTATTAGTTAATACGTGCGCACGTATTAGCTAATACGTGCGCACGCAATAGTATTACGTGCGCACGTATTAGTTATTACGTGGGCACGTATTAACTACTGCGTGCGCACGTAGTATAAAATATATCTTCCATGTCACTTTTGTGCCACCGTACCAATTAGGATCCTTCATGAATAATTTAACAGAACGAAGAAACGCCAGGTAAATAACCCATAGGATGAATCGAAACTAGGTTAACGATGATGACTTTCGTAAAACACGGAAATGATTATTAAGCTCCGCCTAACTGTAAGGTGCCCGTTTCGTGCTTCACGAAAATTACAACCGTTTGAGAGCGTAAGGTTTGTGCTTCACGCGAGTTTACGAAATCGTGAAATTTACTAGTCAGATACACAGAATGCAAGACGAAAACCCGTAATTACCCGTCGAATATGGCTAATGTGTTCAAACGTGGGCATACTGTGTGATGAAATTTGCATGAAGCCTATTCACTTTTTGACAGGTAAATTACGATCGAAAAAAAGTTTTAAAGAAACTTGCATATATTGATTTTGTTTTGAATCTAAAAGTGATCAAATGAAAAAACTTTGTCATGATTACGAATTTTCGTTGATACCGCTCAGTAACCAAGGTCAGCAATGTTTTAGAAATGAGGTTTATAAATACAGTGTAAACGAATTACAGCACTATTTACAGGGTAAACCAAATACAGCACTATTCTCTTCTTTCACACGTGTGTGAGAAATACAGAATAACACGCTGTAGATCTGGTGACTTTCCTTGTATTTACTTCGAGCCGTGTGAGAAAATTTGATATCGCACGAAACAGAAAGTCGTGCACGATATAAGCACAAAGAAAGTCACTTTGACAGAATACTATATCAGTTATTATCTACATCTTTTCAACAATAGAATATTGCAAATTATTGACATTTGATGATAAATAATGGTGTAGTAGCCAGTCACTTCGTTTTAAGAATGCTGGTATATTGCAGAGAAGTGACCCTCCCCCACAAAATGACCCATGGGTCATTTCTCTACGTAGAATAATGACCCAGGTCATTCCTATACGTAGTGAAATTACTTCTGGGGTCATTTCTCTACGTAGAATAATGACCCGGGTCATTTTGTAGGGGTCATTTCTCTACGTAGAATATATAATGACTCGGGTCATTTTGTAGGGGAGGGTAATTTTTCAGCATTACACCGGATGAATAATGCAGTGTAAAACTTCCAATCAAATTGCAAATGAACACACACACACACACCCACACACACCCACACCCCCCCACACCCCCCCCCACACACACCCCACACACACACGTTGGTGTGGGTGTGTGTGTGTGTGTCATATAAAAAGGGGGTTTTATGTATATTTCCATGTTCTGCAAAAAAAGTACTTAATGTATAATCCTGTTATGGACCTCTTATATATATATTTTTTATGTAATGAAATGCTGTGCCATGGAACAAGGGAGCTTAATGTATAATTTCATCACGGACCAATAACAAAAAGACCACATGTACATGCAAAACACAATACCTCTTGTATATTTGTATAAAAAAGGTCATTTTTGGCGGGGAATATCATTTCAACGAAACTGCTTGTTTGTATCAGAGAGGGAGGAGATTCTCTCAAGAACAGCACAAATTGATGGATTTTCAGTTTTCTGGCTATATAGAGCTTAGAGTGTAGAGAGGGAGTCAGAGAACAGAGAAAGCGGTTAGATTTAATTTCCATGTTAACATGGATATTGTCTAAATAAAATGTTGTTAAATGCGAATACCAAACGGAGGAATTGCAATTGGCTTCCTGGCAAAAAGGTTTTTACATCCAGGGTTAAAAACTAGTTTGTGTGTAGGGTTGGATGGATTTGCTTTCAACTTCAGAAGATACTGGAGAGAAAGCTTGAATCTTCTGTGAGAGAGAGAAGGCTCATTAGCCTCTACATACAGGCTGTTAACTGGAGAAGTTAGAAAAGCCCCAATGGCCAAGCGTAAACCCTGATTGTGGATTGTGTCAAGGATCTTCAAGTATGATTTGCGGGCTGAGTCATACCCAATGGAGCCATAGTCTAACTTGGATCGAATGAGGGAGAATAGAGACGTAGAAGGATTTTTTTTATCAGCTCCCCATTCTGAATAAGCAACTGTTTTGAAAAGATTGAGGGCCTTGTAGCATTTCTTTTTAAGTGCTTTAATGTGCGACAAAAAGGATAATTTACTGTCAAATTTGACACCTAAAAATTTGAACTCTGGTACATCTTCGATTTTTGTGTTGTCGAGATGTAATTCTTGGTTTGGATGATGACCTCTTAAGTGACAAAAGTGAACACATTTTGTTTTGGTCTTTAAAAACTTAAAACCGTTTTCATCAGACCATGTCTGAAGTTTGTTCAAACACTGTTGAAGTTGTCTTTCGATGAAATCCATATGGCTTGATCTGAAACATATGACGAAATCGTCCACATATAAGTAGCAATCCACACAAGCGTTAATAGCCTTTATTATGCTGATTATTTTGACACTAAAAAGTGTCACAGAAAGGACACATCCCTGTGGCACACCCATTTCCTGTTGCCTTACAACTGACAAGGTTGTGCCTACCCTCACACGAAATAGTCGATTATTTAAAAAGGAAGATATGAAAAGAGGTAAGCGGCCTCTGAGACCGAAGTCATGCAAGTCCTTTAAAATTCCGTATTTCCAGGTTGTGTTATAGGCACTCTCCAGGTCAAAAAATACTGATACAACATGTTTTTTTTTTTTTATAAATGGTTCTCGAAGAAACGTTTCAAAGTGTACAAGATGCTCAACTGTACTGCGTTGACGTCTGAATCTACTCTGAACATCGACAATAAGGTTTTTTTTCTCTAAAAACCAAACAAAGCGGATGTTGACCATTCGCTCTAAAGTTTTACAAAGGCTGCTTGTGAGAGCTATGGGTCGGTAGCTGTTTGGGTTAGAAGTATCTTTTCCTGGTTTTGGAATTGGGATTACTAAAGCTTCTTTCCATGAGGAAGGCAAATCACCTTTTTGCCAGATATCATTGAAAATATCATGTAAGATTGATGTAGTGGTATCTGGTAAATGCTTTAGAAATTGATAATGTATTTTATCTTGACCTGGAGAGGAATCGTGGGCTTTATCCAAAGCAGACTTGAGTTCTTTGAATGAGAACAGTTTATTGTAAAATTCCAGGTTGTTTGATTTGAAACTCAGCCTTTTCATTTCTTCTTTAACTTTATACCTCTGGAACTTTTCAGAGTAGTTCTCAGAGGAGGATTTTTTTGCAAAAGAACCGGCTAGAGTATGTGCAATTTCTTTGGGGTTTTCAATATTACTATTGTTTGCAAAAAGATGCTTAATTGGTGAGGAAACATTACCTTTGGCCTTTCTGATCATGTCCCAGACTTTTTTGTAGAAGTTCTTGCATTCAGTCTGAAAACATAATGCCTCCAAGACTTACGTTTGCTACATTTTATAGTTTTTCTGGATTTTGCTCTGGAAATACGGAAAAGCTCATGGTTTTCTGGAGTGGGTCTCAGATTGAACTTTCTGAGCGCCTCTTTCCTTTCCTTTATAGCCGATTTACATTCATCAGTAAACCACGGCTTATTTGGGCGTTTTGGCTTTGTCGAGGTCTGTGGTATTGACTGTTTTGCTGCATCAATAAGTAGCCGTGAAAATAGCTCTGCAGGATTAGTACAGTCTTGAAGTTTATCTCTTGTAATAGTCTGTTGACAAACAATTTGAAATAGGTCCCACTTTCCTTTAGAGAGTTTCCATCTCTTGGAACTTTCGTATGTAGATGGCTAAGAAGATGTAACAAGAGGGCCAAGATGGCCCTGGATCGCTCACCTGAATGTCTGAGAGGACCATAGCCAATTTTTCTTTGAGGTATTGAAACACTGGAAACAAAATCATTATTTTGGTAATCAATTTTCAAAAGGTCACCTGTAAAGGTCCTTTCAAAGTCTAATCAGCAGTTTCAGAAAAGAAGAATTTTTAGTAGTATCTTAATTTCCATATAGTGCAAAAAGCCCCCATTCACCAAGCCATGTTTCTTGACCTATCAGAATTTCTTAAACATTTTTAAAAGGGTCATTCAAGGAACATTTTTGTGAAGTTATTTTAAAATATGACTAGCCGTGTCAGAGAAGAATTTTCAAGAATTTCTTCATTTCCATAATTATATAGTGCAAGTAGCCCCCATTCACCAGAGCCGTGTTTCTCGACGGATCAAAATTTCGCAAACAAGTTCTGAAAAGGGTCACCCATGGTACATTGCTGTAAAATTATCTTAAAATCTGAAAACCAATTTAAGAGAAGAAGAATTTTCAATAATTTCTTCATTCTAAGATTAGAATTGACAAAATTTCATTCAAACTTAACCACTGTTGTACTCTTTTGTCTATGTTCGTTAATAAATATTGTTAATTGTTAAAAGCTTATGTCTGGTTTTCTTTCTCGTTACGCTTCTCTCTTAACAATGGAACTTTACTAAATATTGGAGGAGAAAATCTAACAATGATAATTCATATTAGAGAATCGTAATAAATAAATATTAAATATATAAAATGACAAATTATACGATTGTAAAAGTTAATATATCAGAAGGGCAAAAGTGAAAGCTTGAACATGCCGTTAAAGCTGGATACCCAGTAAGTATTCGTGTAGGTCATGAATATTTAAAAGGTAATGATTTTAAAGCATTAACCGATTCACAAGCAAAGAAAATGTCTAAAGCCTATGAGGTATAAAGATTGAAATGACTGCAAGACAGCTCAAACATAATATGAAAATAGAGAATGGTTTTCTTGGAGCGTTGGTTTGTTTGGCTGTGAGAGCTTTGCCAATGTTCGCCAAAACCGTTTCACTGGCGTAAGGTATTGGTGCTCTTTCTGGATTAGCCTCATCAGGAGTACAAAAAGTAATGGGGTCAAGTCTTTACCTTAAAAAAGAATGATGTGTCTTCCAGATAGAAACTGGTGAAAAGGGCTTTATTTAGGACCAGCTAAAGGTAAAGGATTAGGGTGTGATGGTGATGGTTTGTATTAAAACAAGAAAGAAAGTTTTACGAAGGAAAAGGACTTTCTTTAGGTCCTAATAGAGATGTACAAGCCGACACCGAGTAAGGAATAAAAGCACGGAGTATGGTATTTCAGAGCGGGGGTCATCTCAGAAGCTAGGAGATTATCGATAAATGTAATCCGCTAAGTACTCTATCCGCGTCTACCGTTTTTCTGTCGTACCTGTATGGTTTTTACTCGCCCAGGATTTCAGTTCGATCATTTTTCCCATCTTTACATTTGGACGTAAATTTGTCAAAAAATGACTCTGTATTACTGACAGAGTAAAGTCCGAATATAAAAGAGAAAACAAAAATGGGCTGGAACACAGGCTAGGTTTTTTTTTACAATTAAATCTTTACTAAATTGCCTTTTTTTACCAGACCAAATAAAAGCAATTGCAGACGACTAATTAAATGTAGCTTAAGTGGAGGTTTCTGTCTTTGATTAGGTACATGTAGAGAACATCGTGGGAAAAGGTGAAAAATGTTTGTCACTAGCATTTAGTCCTTCTCCCGCAATGTTTTCAAAAGCCATTCATGATCTATGCCTTCGAGCATCCGAGGGATAAGTATCGACCAATACGTATTATCCTTTTTTGGACTGCATAGCGTAACCTGAGTTGAAACTTTAAGCCTGTCGTAGGTTTTCTGAGTCCTAAAATGCCATCTAATCATTGTAAAACCATTGGCACGTATCTCACTGCTCAGGCGTCGACGACTCGTGTAATGGGTAAATAAGATTTTATATCGTTAAATTTCGCATAAATTGAAAAAGAATAGTTTAGGAGACTTTCGTCAATTTTCCCTCTGGCTTTTGATTTACTTCTTGGCATTAATATTGGTATAAATAAAGAGTGATTTACGACTGCTCCAAAATGTGGCCATGTTCATGCGGAGGCTCCCTGAAAGCCGTTTTCCTGGCACATGCAAGCTCCTGCATATGAAACCAAAATATAATTCAGGGATGTTCTGGCAAAAGGGGGCTTAGTGCATCTGCGAAAAGTATCACGCTGACCTTGGCAGAAAATTTTGGCTATTGATCAGTTTTGTATGTCAAAGGACCAGTCAACCTCTTTATTCAGTAATGTTGTTAAAAAAGGTAGATGTCATGTACCCATAACTATATAATGAAGTTATTTGGTACCATGGATAACGGAAATGCATTAAACCCCCCCCTTTTTTCCAGATAATTGCGAGTTGGATACTTAGATGAAGCAAACCTTTCTCCGGCTTTTATCACCGCTCTGGTGCATGTAAGAAAGGTAGTCAGTTAAATGCAAAGATATATGCAAAGAGAGTTGTGTGAGAAAGCCAGGAAAACATGAGTACCTTTAATTTGTTTCCGTGGAATATATGAAAGAAATCTACTCGCATTTGCGAAAAACAAAAAGTCAACATCAAACGATTTCATGTGCGCTGGCCAACCTCTGTCAATTTTTTTAAGAAATTAGTCATTTTAACATGTTTATTTTACAGTCGTTCAACAAATATTTATTTTGCTCGCAAATTAATGAAGATGTCAAATTTTATATTTATGTCAAAAAGATATAACAAACCCATGGTAAAGTGAATACCGACGAGTTTTTATGCACTGCTTTGGGGCCAAAAAATAATGAATATAAATCATGAAGTAGCAAGATCCTCTGAGAGACTTTAATGACTTTAATCAAAGTAGCATGTACAATTGACATGATAAAAAACGAAAGCGAATGAAAACACAGCATCCTTTAAAACCTTACCACACCACAAAATTTTGGACTGGACCAAATCGAAAGCACTTGAATACAGCAAATTAAGTGTTGCTAAATTTATGTACAATGGTCCTCTATTGCAGAAAGGAGAGAACTGAAAGAAAATTGGCATGAAATACATTCTGCTGTTGGGGCGATAGATGGAACAAGCCATGAAATATACCGACCAGTTCAAAACCAACAACAGTTTTATTCTGGCCATAGAAATTATCACTGCCTTCATACCCAAATTATCGTTGACAATGAAGGTATGATTACATATGTTGAGCCTGGTTTTCTTGGCCATCAGAATGATGCATCAACTTTAAGAATTTATACCCAAATTATCGTTGACAATGAAGGTATGATTAGATATGTTGAGCCTGGTTTCTTGGCCATCAGAATGATGCACCAACTTTAAGAATTATGTGTCAATAGATGCGCAAGATCTAGGTATACCTTTTCCTGTCGATTGTGTTTTTCTTACGGGCCAAATTTACCCAAATTTACCCAAATGGACACCCAATCATAACGCCGTATAGCACATCTCCGCAGAATACAGGGTCAAGAAAGGGTAATGTGTGATACATTATCTCCCGCTAGATGGCATTCTATAAATACTCATCTATCTGATATGGGCATCCTGGGTACAGAGCCGGACCACTTTCCTACGCGACAACCGTTAATTTGAATTTAAAACAAAAAAAAAAAAAAAGGTTTACCCAATAAAACGCTACCTCGTGCAATTGACTCAACTATGATCACCAGTTTAGAGAAATCTGTTGCTAAAGCAGGTCTCATTTCTCCTCAAACGTATTGATACGTAAAAGCTATTTTCAACATTGCTACTTTATAGAGCGTAATATTACAGTCAGCCCGCTTTCGGGGCTAGTAGTGATGCGTCATATAAGACTGTCAAATCTTCGAAGAATATGACATGCGCAGACAACGATGTGTGATAGGTACAACAGATACTACAGGAGGTATAGAGTGTCTGTTGAACATGCAATCGCTCAGGTAAAGGGGTACAAAACCTTGAGTTCAGTTTGGCATCACCCCCGATAGTTTCTCGGTGTGACCGTAAGGGTATGCTCTGCTTTGGTATGCCGAAAAAGACGCATCAGTCTCATAAAGTAAAAAGGGGGAAGTTTAAAACGTTTTAATATACAAGAATTCTATGACTTATTGAGAAATGCATTATTGGAATATAGTTTTCTTTGAGTTTTTTGCTGTTGATGCCTCTTTCGCTTATACCGCCGTATGAATACCGGTTTTAGGGGTGTTTTATTACCCTAAAAATGAGGTGTGCGATGCACAATCGTTTTTTTTTTAATGTAAATATTTGTTTAGCTAAGATCTGTTGAGAGAATGTTAAGATCAGGACAGAATGTTGTGGTACCATCATACTGAAGTGATTAGATCTAGAATGGAGGAACAAATGACTTAACCCTTTCCCAAACGACAAATTTTTGGACTAGACCAAATTGAAAGCATTTGCAGACAACAATTCAACTCTTGCTGAAAAGATGATTCTGTCTGTGATAGGGTAGAAAACATTGTGGGAAAAGGAGAAAATGCTGGTTACCAGAATTTTCTCCTTTTCCCACAATGTTTTCAAAAGGCTACTATTTCAGACCCGTAAAACCCAGGGATTGTTTGGGAAAGGGTTAAGAAACCGTGAAGGGTTTTACCAAAGGAACTAGTTCATGTTTTTAGTTCATGTTTGGGTAGCTTAGGTAGTTTACTTGTATTGCAATAGACCAAAGAGTAGTAAACTAAAGTCCACAATACGATCCAAAGAAGAGTTACGGCGGAGAAGCCATCAGGGCCTGGGCCTTTGTCATTTGACATTTGTTTTAAAGTCAGTGATACCTCTTGGTAATTTAAAAGACATTTAATTTTTGACTCGACATAATCTAACTTATTTACTGTACAATTCAGTAAAAAATCAGATATACTAAAATCATCTCGGTTATCTTGTTCTTTATATAGGTTTTCATAAAATAATTTTGTCTCATTTAAGATTTCCTCTTGATTACTGATTGTTTCTCCATTTTGTTTTTCGATAAAGCTTATTGATTTTCGTTTTTTAAGATTGCAAAAATACCTGGTGACTTTTTCGCCTTCATCTATCCATTTTGAGCATGATCTTACAATATACCCTTTAAGCTTTTCATTTCTTATTTTTTCTAATTCATCCTGAAGTTTAACTAATTTTTCCTTGTTGTTTTCATCTAGAGATTGTTCTAATTGCAAAATTTCGGCCAAAAGTAGTTTCTCGCGATCTGGTCTTACTTTACTTTTATGACTAGCAAAGGAGATTCTTTTTCCACGAATTTCCATTAATAGGGTTTCTAAAAACAGCTGATCATTGATAACTAATTGTACTTGTGATCTATCCATATTTGTTACATAATCATGGTCATAAACAGGTAAACAATATTGTAGTATTATCTCGTCATTTTTTTTTATTAATACAATTAATGTAATCAATATCATGCAGCAAGGGATTATTAAATTTCCAAAGGCCTTTTCCGTGTTTAATTTCAGTAAATTGTTGTTCAATCAAAATAATGGAATGGTCAGATTTATAACTAACATCAATAGCACAATTCCTTAAAAATGGTTGAAGTTCTTTTGAAAGCAACTCCTTGAACTTGTCGAAATCCTCATTAGTATAGATGTTATCATCTAGATTTTTAGACACAAGTAACTCTCATAGACCAGGTGTGCCCTCATATTCTCATATATCTTTAATGGCAACCGCGATATTATTATCAAGGATAACAACCGGTTTGCTACCGATATAAAAGTTACCTTCTTTGTCATATAGCCCGTATGTTGTATCAGCTTCAGACTTAGTAGCAAACTTTCTTAGACACTTCTCCGCTTTTGGCCCAATACATTGTGTGTCTTCATCTGTTTCTTTAGATGGTTTATCATAAGCTGTGATAGATGGAAAGGCTGGAAACTAAATAGCTCGCGGCAAGTTTTCTATACCTTCTTTACTAGGTATAAATTCTTCTAAAACCTCCTTTGCTGTAGCTTTTTGTGTTTCTGTAATAGGTTTAAAAAACTTTGAAAGATCAGTTTACAATTCTTTCTAACCTGTTCTCTCCGCCAGTAGACTATCCTGGTTATTTTTTTGTTTCAAGGTTCTCTTTTACAATTAGGTCTCTTTTTGCAGGATCAGGGATTGTTAAAATGACATTTTTTATTTCTAACATATTTTTAACGCAGTTTTTTGCAGTTTTTATCGCATTCTTTTTTCACATTTTTTTCAAAGTTATTTTTCACAGTTCACCGCTAACACAGCTAAAGCTACATCTACATGAAAAAAATATTTTTGGTTTGCTGTTACTTCTAAGAGCCGCCATGATTCTTTTCAACCAACTTCCGAAAGCACTTACGCGCTTCTTGCCTCCCTTTCTCAATTAATGACTTCTGTTTCAGTTGGTATTTTTTTTTTACCTAACTTCTTCCTTCATTACTTTATACTTTTATAATTCTTCTTAAATCAATTGAAATTTTTCATCAGTAACTTTGTTATCACTCAAAGCTTTTGATATATGTGAAGATATAGTATCTAACTTAGTATTTGCTATTGTTTTAATTTTTTCATGTTTCTCTGCTTTTGATGTAGAGTTCCTTACACTGTACTTTCCAATTAAACTTAAAAGACCAATAAAAGCTGTTGCTCCTTCTAATGCTATCACTGCGGGTATCGCGACCATTGTTGACAGCTAACCTATCTCACCTGCTCCTGAAACCATTGTTACTGTAACTAAAACTGTGTCTATATTACCAACTACCCTTGCAGCTCTAAAATATTTTTTACTTAAGGTTTCTCTTTTTTTATTTCACCTTCTATAAATTTCTGAATTTCATTGATTTTTTGTAATCGATACCCTTGACCTTCATAAATGGGAGGAGCAGAAGGTAATTTAGAATATATATTTTCTTTCATCTCCATTTTTTTTATTAGAATGATGTTTTTTTTTAAACAAAGCTACTAAATTGTGTAATAAACGAGACAAGAAAACTCATTTTTCCTCAATTGTTATATTTTTGCTAAAATTGTTTATAATAGTAATTATTATATCCACGGTATCCTCAAGGATAACCTAATTTTGTAAACTACACCGCTTAAATTTCAAAGAGTATGCTAACACGGTTAAAACAACTCCATTAGTCATCATAAACCGAAACCCTAATAGTATTTGTTTTACTTCATTAGGTTTTAGTGTAATCTTTTCTTGACTAAAAATTTCCAAAAGTTACCGTATTAACTTTTCGAGGTGGCTGTTTTACCTCATGCAATGGATTAATAAATTGTTTTTGGTTGAGTAATCTTAGATTTTACACCGACTTAATGAATATTCATTTTTTATGAAACGATAAATAATATTTATAACATTACAATATAGCCCCTAAAATAGGCATATTAGCAAATGGACTATTAGGCCCTAAAAGAAGTCCTTTTCCTTCGTAAAACTTTCTTTCTTGTTTT
Source organism: Tridacna crocea (assembly GCA_943736015.1). NCBI lineage: Eukaryota > Metazoa > Mollusca > Bivalvia > Cardiida > Cardiidae > Tridacna > Tridacna crocea. Next base: position 46,160,959 of record OX031065.1, read on the forward strand.
AATACAAACCATCACCATCAGACCCTAATCCTTTACCTTTAGCTGATCCTAAATAAAGCCCTTTTCACCAGTTTCTATCTGGAAGACACATCCTTCTTTTTTAAGGTAAAGACTTGACCCCATTACTTTTTGTACTCCTGATGAGGCTAATCCAGAAAGAACACCAATACCTCACGCCAGTGAAATAGTTTTGGCGAACATTGGCAAAGATCTCACAGCCAAACCAACCAACGCTCCAAGAAAACCATTCTCTATTTTCATATTATGTTTGAGTTGTCTTGCAGTCATTTCAATCTTTATACCTTTTACCATCCTCATAGGCTTTAGACATTTTCTTTGCTTGTGAATCGGTTAATGCTTTAAAATCATTACCTTTTAAATCTTCATGACCTACACGAATACTTACTGGGTATCCAGCTTTAACAGCATGTTCAAGCTTTCACTTTTGCCCTTCTGATATATTAACTTTTACAATCGTATAATTTGTCATTTTATATATTTAATATTTATTTATTACGATTCTCTAATATGAATTATCATTGTTAGATTTTCTCCTCCAATATTTAGTAAAGTTCCATTGTTAAGAGAGAAGCGTAACGAGAAAGAAAACCAGACATAAGCTTTTAACAATTAACAATATTTATTAACGAACATAGACAAAAGAGTACAACAGTAGTTAAGTTTGAATGAAATTTTGTCAATTCTAATCTTAGAATGAAGAAATTATTGAAAATTCTTCTTCTCTTAAATTGGTTTTCAGATTTTGAAATAATTTTACAGCAATGTACCTTGGGTAACCCTTTTCAGAACTTGTTTGCCAAATTTTGGTCCGTCGAGAAACACGGCTGTGGTGAATGGGAGCTACTTGCACTATATAATTATGGAAATGAAGAAATTCTTGAAAATTCTTCTCTGACACGGCTAGTCATATTTTAAAATAACTTCACAAAAATGTTCCTTGAATGACCCTTTTAAAAATGTTTAAGAAATTCTGATAGGTCAAGAAACATGGCTTGGTGAATGGGGGCTTTTTGCACTATATGGAAATTAAGATACTACTAAAAATTCTTCTTTTCTGAAACTGCTGGTTAGACTTTGAAAGGACCTTTACAGGTGACCTTTTGAAAATTGATTACCAAAATAATGATTTTGTTTCCAGTGTTTCAATACCTCAAAGAAAAATTGGCTATGGTCCTCTCAGACATTCAGGTGAGCGATCCAGGGCCATCTTGGCCCTCTTGTTACATCTTCTTGGCCATCTACATACGAAAGTTCCAAGAGATGGAAACTCTCTAAAGGAAAGTGGGACCTATTTCAAATTGTTTGTCAACAGACTATTACAAGAGATAAACTTCAAGACTGTACTAATCCTGCAGAGCTATTTTCACGGCTACTTATTGATGCAGCAAAACAGTCAATACCACAGACCTCGACAAAGCCAAAACGCCCAAATAAGCCGTTGTTTACTGATGAATGTAAATCGGCTATAAAGGAAAGGAAAGAGGCGCTCAGAAAGTTCAATCTGAGACCCACTCCAGAAATATATAGTAAATTTCCATTGTTAAGAGAGAAGCGTAACGACAAAGAAAACCAGACATAAGCTTTTAACTCATTTTTCCTCAATTGTTAATTGTTAACAATTAACAGTATTTATTAATGAACAAAGACAAAAGAGTACAACAGTAGTTAAGTTTGAATGAAATTTTGTCAATTCTAATCTTAGAATGTTAAAATAAAATCAGTCTCTCAGAATTAAGAATAATGTTTAGACTACAAAAGAATGAAATTTCTAGTTCCTAAAACTCAAATTAACAAAAGTTTCAAATTGCAAGTAGATATGAGCAACTGTATCGAAATGAAAAATATTCCAACTTACTGACGTATATATCCCAACTTAAATCCAACACTTTTTACTAATTCTGTATCCTTCAAGCCACAAGTCTAACTTCAAATCCGAAATGACCAAGTAAGTCACTCCAATTTATACTAACTTGGAAAATGCTAGATTAGTCTTTTCTAGAAAGATGACATCATTGATTAGTAAACAGCATGATTCTAAATATAGCCACAATGGAAAAACCAATTCACGTTCTTCATAGTTCTAGATTATTCTAAACACAGGTCACTGAGTATAATATCTACATAAAACTTCCCCTCCTAAAAGAAAAGAAAGTTTTAAAAAGAAAAACTTTCCTTTGTCTAAAGATATAAAATATTATGCATAAATGTACATAAAAATACATAAAGACAAATGTTAACTAAATGCAAATTAAAACATTATACATGAAGACAAATGTAAACTATTTACAAGTTAGACTTTAGACAAAGCATCAGGGATAATATTAACCAGACTCCACCGGAGGATTATGATCACTATATACTATGAGGGGTGCAGGAGATGATGACAAATATATGCTGAGAGAAAAAAAGTTTAGCAAGTTTTTTACGCCTTTGGTTTTCGTCTAAAATCAATATCACTAAAACGTTTCCATATTGAACAGTTGTGCCCATTCATTGACAAAATGATTTCACTTGTTTTTGTACACTACGTCATTATCTAATCGTAAATCTTAACTTTCAAGAAAATCACGTGCAGTATTGCAAAGTAAAACGGATGATCCTCCGCGGGTCACACAGTACACAATTGGAGAGCTTTCTTATCGTAAGCACAAAAACTGGAAAAAAATCTTTGAAAATCAATGATGGGACGTCGGCCTGGAATGACGTTTGAGCAACGTGAAAGAGCCATCGATATGCTTACCGCTGGCATGTCGGCAAGAGACGTTGCTCAGCATTTCCAACGCCACGAATCGACATTAAGTCGACTGCTGAACAGATTTCAGTAAAGTGGGAACGTCGCAGACCTACCCAAATCAGGCAGACCGCGTAAAACCACGCCGCGGGAAGACCGTTTTCTCACGACTTCATCTGGACGCAATAGATTTCTTTCTAGTCGAAAGTTAGGTAGTTTGCTGAGGAATGCTACTGGCACAAGAGTTTGCGACAGGACGGTCAGGAAGGGGCCACACGCCTCTCAATTGAAAGCGTGCCGTCCCTACGTTGGCATTCCGCTGACGTTGCGACACCGTGAAACAAGACGCCAATGGGCCAGGGTTCATCAGGGCTGGACTCACAGGCAATTGCGCAACGTTCTGTTTTCGGACGAATCCAGGTGTAACGTGTCATTTGCTGATGGTAGGGTTCGAACTTGGAGGAGACGAGGGGAAAGGCTGGATCAAGATAATGTTGTCGAACGTGACCATTATGGGGGTGGTAGCGTGATGGTTTGGGCGGGCATACATCATGATGGGAAGACAGATCTTGTCATAGTGCCTGGTAATGTCACTGCTCAAAGGTACTGTGACGAAATCATCAAGCCTATTGTTATACCGTATTTGCAACAAAATAACATTTGGGTTTTCCAACATGATAATGCCCGTCCACACACTGCGAGGCATACCCAGAACATTTTACGCATCCATAACGTCAATGTGTTGCAGTGGCCTGCAAGATCACCGGATCTCTCTCCCATTGAACACTTATGGGACCACTTAAGTCGTCAGGTGAGAGAGCGCCATGATGTCAACAACATCCATGATCTTGAACCTGCCTTGCAAGCTGAATGGGCTAGGATCCCATTGCAGGTCATTAGAAAACTGATTTGCAGCATGAGACGTCGTTGTCTGGCAGTCTTGAATGCAAATGGCGGGCACACTAGGTATTGAGCCGAGTCCGAATTTGTACGCCTGACCCCCTAGTTCATTTCACGTACGCGAGAGACTGACTAAACGCTGCAAAATTATGGAATAACATTGATGCGAGTCATTGGTGATAAAAATCAAATATCTGAAATTGTATTTGATTTTATGATTTCGTACCTACCATTTCCCCAGAAGTCAATCCGTCCTGAACTTGCTAAACTTTTTTCCACAAGTATATTTCAAAATGCTCAAGAAGAGCAAGAATAAGAGATAACTGAGATCTTTTTCTATTGTTGAGTAGTTTTTCTGTAAAGCTTTTTAGACTAAACTAACTGGATGATATACACCATTACAGTCTTCTTGAAGTAAAACACCACCTGCACAAGTATCACTAGCATATACTGCAAGCTTAAGTTCTTTTCCAAAATTAGGAGCTAAAAGAACTGGTTCACTTATAAGTATGGTTTTTACTTTATCGAAAGCTTTTTGACAATCAACATTCCATATGTTTTTTGCGTTTGCTGAGAAGACTTGTCAATGGCTCAGCAATGACAAAACAAGAGGGCAAAGATGGCCCTGGATCGCTCACTTGAATTTTTGAGAGGACCATAGCCTTTTTTTTTTTGAAGGTATTGAAACACGGAAACAAAATCATTATTTTGCCAAGCAATTCTTAAAAGGTCACCTGTAAAAGTCCTTTCAAAATCTGACCAGCACATCCCCAACTTTCAGCTGCAGGTCGAGCAAGAGTTACTCTCCTTGGAACTTATCGATTATCTGGTCCGAAAGGATTTCCGATAACGGCCTGTCATATAGGATTCAGAAGGGAAAATTTTTTGATCGACTAAAACACATTTTTCTTCTAAAATGATTAAAATCTATAACGTCTTGAAGTATTCTGTAATATCTCTACTTTACTTCAATATAATTTTAATTCCTGTAGCAAAATGGGAAGTTGCGTCCATTTTGATTTAAAGTTACTGACCCATTCTCCTTCTTATTTCTATAGAAAGGTTTAAGAAATTTGCTCTTGCGCCGTTTTTGACGCTAAATAACATAAAAATGAATTGCAAGAAAAAAATCTATAACGTCTTGAAGTATTCTATGTTTTGTTGTGATTATGATCAAAGTATTCGTTTACATTTGTTAAAATGAGATCTTGCGTCCATTTTAGTTTAAAAACGACACTATCGTTAATTTTTGTATAAAAAATGCTGTATCGAGCTAAGTGAGATTTTAAGACTGGGTGAAAAGATTTAGCAACGGATAAAGGGAAGATAAGAACTGATGACATGATAACCTTGTCTGTATTGTGTTGTTAAACCGGGATCCTTTTTTTACACATTGTCCAAATATATAATGATTGTATTTATCATTTTTATACATGCACGTGTATATTATTTGCATCAGTGAAAACTTTTTAGAGATTTGTAAAAACCATTATCTTCCCAGTATTGTATTTTTTAATTCTTTTTGGAAAATGATTTCAATTTAGTTAGCATAAATTTATTTAAATTGCATTTTTATTTCTTTTTTTTTTTTTTTTTTTTTTAATTTCTAAAGAAGATTGAATTTGTTGTACTATTGGATCATTATAATAATTATGCAGTCAATAGACCAGTAACAAACTACAAATCAAGCAGTCTGATCCTGGGCCGAATCGTTTTTATTTTATGTGTCGAAATTCTTTTGGCTTAAAAAAAAATTGACGTATCAATATCAATATATGACTGAAATCAGCAGAAAACAATTTGCGTTTTGGGAGTATTGATGTGACCCGTACAGGACACTCCCGAATTTCAACGGTCCTGCATAAAACCTTTTGTTATCATTGTGAGAAAAGGAGAAATACCAATATCCAGTATTGATTCCTTTTCCTACAATGTTTTCTACTCTTTTAAACTGAAGAATATCAATTTAGCTACATTTGATTTATTTTCTGAAATTGCTTTTTTTCTAAGTTGGTGAAGTCAAAAAGTTCTCCATATGGGAAAAGGTTTTAAATTATTGACTTTTGAAAACACATGAGAGGGAGAAAATACATGTGATCAGATTGAAAATAGCGAGGAAATTTGAATATGTGAGCTGTCGCCATAAAATACTTTTGAAAATGCATTAATCATCACACATTTGCATGTAAAGAGCTAAAGAGAACAGAACAGAACAGAACAGAAATTTTATTTAGACTCTTAAGCATATAAGCTTAATGGTCATAGAAGTATAGTACAAAGCATGCAATATATATAACATATGTCAATATACAAATATTAAAGAAAATTAATAATTTCAATAATTATTTGAGTAACTAAGTGGACATTCTTTTACGTATCTTTAAATGTGAGAGTGATTTAAATATTATTAGTCTTTTCCTGCAATGTTTTGTATCGTAAATGGAATAAAAAATTTAGTTAAGAGTTTACGACAAGTTTTGACATGATTGTACGCTGTGATAAAGACTAAAATTGTATCGTAACTAAAACCCATTTTCCATGGTAGTACTATGACAAACATTAACATTAATATTAACAAAATCTTTTGACTGGTCCATTCTGAAAGCACATGCACACAACAAAATTTATGTAACTCAAGAATTGATATTTGTTTCAAGCAGGTCAGAAACCCTAAACATAAAACATACTGAGAAAAGAAGAACATGTTGTTAACAAGAATGACATTTTGTTTTTTCAAGTTTAGGGTTTTTGAAAAACATTGAGGCTAATTGCATCAATTTATAAGAGATACACAAAGAAATGTATTAACAACCATGATGCATATTACAACACATAACTGTACAAATATATATTTTTTGTAATTCATATTTTTGAAAACATTGTGGTACAATTAATACTATATATGTCCGCAAATATAAATTAAATAAAAAAGCTTACAGACAACAATGAGTTGTCGTTTTATTAACCCATTACTACATAGGTACGACTTGGGACTTCTGAAAACATTGTGGTAGGTTTATCGATTTATAAAAGCAATGGAAGAAATGTAACACGAAGCCATAGTAGATTTTTTTATGCCAGTTAAATGCACTAGTAAACTTTTCTGTTTCTATAACTTGTGCTTTTGAAAACATTAAGATAATGACTGTTACAATACCTGTGAAAATCGATATGATAACATAACAACTGCCGTTAACCACTGCGCTAGTTTTGTAAACAGTTACGATGACTGGCTACTTGTAGTTCTACTAATCCGCTATAATTAGTTTGAAAAACATTGTAAAAGATGACAAAATAACGTAAAAAAGCTAATAATAAAAACTATTAATCAACCTTGACACGATAATTCCTTTCTAAAATAGGTTGGAAAGCCTTGTGTTCAAAGGAGCAGATACTGATTACCAGTATTTCCTCCTTTGACACCACGCCTTCCATACTCGTTTCCTTCAGGGTTGTAGGAAGTCGGCATGTGTGGCAGAGGATCAATAGTAATTTGAAAGGTAGCCTGATGATAACGTGTACATATAACCGTACTACCTTGTAATATTCTATTTTTCATAAAAGAAAGACAGTATCTGCTAGACTATTGCTATGGTCATGGTATCATGAAAATATAATTACAACATTTGTTCAGTATAAAAATAATCTTTAAGTGTAAAAGGACTACTGCCTAACTAAGTAGTGATTTTGTCTCATCCGAAATGCCTTTTCAAAATATACCGCCAATTTCATTAATTCTCGTTTCCTACTTGTCTTTAAAAGTTCTATGAATTTATACATACTTGGGTGATTGACATAATATTTTGCAATGTATAGCGATCTTATATTTTTGAAAAATGGGCATATGAGTGTAAAATGGTATTCGTCCTCTATATCTTGTAGTGAGCAAAGTTCGCAGTGTCTAATATTTCTTGGAGTATTATTATGTCTTCCGGTTTCCATCTTAAGATCATGAGATGAGAGTCTAATTTTACTAATGATATTCCTTTGTTTTCTGTTTTCGAGAATAAGAATATAACTAGAAATTTCGTAGCTATCTTTTAAATTGTAAAAGAGTTCCTGCGATGGACAGAGCTGTAGACTTGCTCGCCAATTGCTTATATATATATCTTTTACCCTTACTTTAAAAATGGGAATGAATTTTTCTATGTCAACAGACTCTGGATAAATCCATATATCAAAGAATCCCGTTGATTCTAACAAGTTTTTAACTTTATTACACCAGTTTTTAATGCGACAATCTTTTATTATTTCACTTTTTTGTTGCTTAATGACTGCTGTCAAAATACAGTTATTACTTTTTTGGGTGTGTAATTTTAGCCAATATTTTATTATTCGTATTTTTCTATTTATGATCAAGGGATATCTACCAAGTTCTGACAGAATTGCTAACGAATTAGTATTGGTTTTTACATTCAATAACCTCTTGCAAAACTTTCTATGTACCCTTTCAATGTTTTCAGCTTGGTTAAATCCCCACACTTCGCAGTTATAATTTAAAAAAAGAGAGAAGGCGGCAAATTGGACTTCCTTATACAAGATCTTGTTAAACTTGACTTTAAATCCTTATAGATAATCTCATAAAAAAGTCTGATCTTAGTTTAAACATTTAGTTTTAATTTATTCAATATCCTAACATCATTCATTTACAACAACAAGTATTGCGAAAAGGATTGAAACGAAAGCATCAAAGCTTATATAGTCCCTCTCCCTCAAGAAGTCTGATTTTTTTCCTGATACATGTACTTTCTTTTCGATTACCCCGTATAAATGTATCAACCATTACGTAACACCAATCAAGATAACCGATAGGCGTCTTATCTAACAGTGAGACTCGGTCATCATCGGAGAACTCCGGCACAATGCAAACGATCAGGGAAAAAGAAAGAAAATACGATAGTTGCTTTAAAAAAGTGTAAAAAGGGCTAAAAATGTATTTTCTAAATGACTGAAAACTACGCCATATTAAAGAACAATAAATAAGCTTTCTGACTTCCCTGAAGATAATTTTGATTTTCCAACAATATTGTGCAGGCTGATTTATTTTTACCGGTTGCTCATAAAACCAATGACTTCTTCTAAAAAATGAGGAAATTATTTTAACCCATCACCACACAATCCCTACTTTTGACGCCCCTGAGAAAGAAGCCTTTTGAAAACACCATGGGAAAGGGAGAAAATGCTGGTAACCAGCATTTTCTCCTTTTCCCACAGTGTTTCCTACCCTTCCCAGAACAAATTTCTATTTTTTAGTCACCTTTATTTTGTCGTCTGCAAATGCTTTCAATTTGGACCGGTCTAAAATTTTCTCGAGTGGTAAAGAGTTAAAAGGAACTGACCTATTGAACATAAAGGTTAAAATATATAATTCGTATACGGTTGGTTTGTTTATGATAGATCAGACGATACCAGTGTGGTCTGATCTACCAACACACTTTCCCCAGCCTAATATACATGTACGTACATGTATTTGTGATGACGCTATGCAAAACAATTACAATAGAATGCAGTCTGCTGACTATGTAATAGCTCTATGCTACAGGTTGGAAATTAATGTTTTCAAAAACAATGTAACAAGAGAAGCCTCTTCATAATATCCTTAACTTTGTGGGTAGCTATTCAGAAATATATCCTACCGAAGTATTTTACTATTGTACCATTTTTGTGATAAATCAATAAAAATATCAGAGATTGAATTCAAAATTATGATGAAAAATATCGGAGAAAAAATTCCAAAGATGCAGTAAACATATGTGCTGTTACATTTCGAGCGTTCGTGTCGCGCTCCTCCCCCGGCTTTAGTCTCATCATAAGAAACTTGTACTGCGGATATTTTTCTTTTTTTTTTTTTAACTCTTCAGGAACTGGCAATGTATGACTGCCCCAATATTTAAAGCAGGTGTAGACAACACAATAAATATGGCTCAAATTATTCAATTTGTATCGATTAAGGCATGACAACATTGCTTGAAAAAGAGAAAATGCTGGTCAAAAGCATTTCTATAGCTGACCATAATTTTTCAAACGCATGCTTTCGGTAAAATTTGAGGTAGATCAAATTGTAAGACCTGAAAGGAAAACAAATCCTACAAGTTTTGGTACCCAGTAATTTACAACCCCAGATATCCCGCAGAGTTGTTTTCCAATAAATTGAAACCCTCTACACTCGAAGCGCGAAATTCGGGTTATAAGTGCAAAGGGTTTGCAGAGGTCGCCAGTCAATATATAATTCCGTATGTTATCGATTTCACGGCCAAAAGGGATCAAACTCTCATAATTTAATTGGCTTACAAAGCGGTCAAATAACAGTTACCGGGTTTGATTTGCATGATAAAGTTGGCCATGTTTCAGAAAAGAAGAATTTTTAGGAGTTTCTTAATTTCCGTACAGTGCAAGTAGCCCCCATTCACCAGAGCCATGTTTCTTGACCTATCAAATTTTCGCGAACAAATTTTGAAACAGGTCATTCAAGAAATATTTCTGTGAAATAAATTTCAAATCTGACCAGCCGTTTCAGAGAAGAAGAATTTTCAAGAAATTCTTCATTTCCATATAGTGCAAGTAGCCCCCATTCACCAGAGCCATGTTTCTTGACGGATCAAAATTTCGCGAACAAGTTTTGAAAAGGGTCACCCAAGGAACATCTCTGTGAAATTATTTTAAAATCTGGCCAGCGGTTTCGGAGAAGAAGAATTTTTAAGAATTTCTTCATTCAGTATAGTGCAAGAAGCCCCCATTCACCAGAGCCATGTTTCTTGACGAATCAAATTTTCACGAACAATTTTTGAAAAGGGTCACCCAAGGAACATCTCTGTGAAATTATTTCAAAATCTGGTCAGCGGTTTCGGAGAAGAAGAATTTTTAAGAATTTCTTCATTTCTGTATAGTGCAAGAAGCCCCCATTCACCAGAGCCATGTTTCTTGACGGATAAAAATTTCGCGAACACTTTTTGAAAAGAGTCACCCAAGGAACATCTCTGTGAAATTATTTTAAAATCTGGCCAGCGGTTTCAGAGGAGAAAATTCCATTTTGTTGCCATGGCAACCAGAGTTTTTGATGTAATCAAATTATGTGAACAATTTTTAAAGAGGACCTCCCAAGGAACATTCCAGCCAAGTTTGGTCCAATCTGGCCAGCGGTTTCGGAGAAGAATTTTTAAGAATTTCCCCATTTCTGTATAGTGCAAGAAGCCCCCATTCACCAGAGCCAAGTTTCTTGACAGATCAAATGTTCACGAACAATTTTTGAAAAGGGTCACCCAAGGAACATCTCTGTAAAATTATTTTAAAATCTGGTCAGCGGTTTCAGAGAAGAATTTTTAAGAATTCCTTCATTTCTGTTTAGTGCCAGAAGCCCCCATTCACCAGAGCCATGTTTCTTGACGGATCAAAATTTCACGAACAATTTTTGAAAAGGGTCACCCAAGGAACATCTCTGTGAAATTATTTTAAAATCTGACCAGCGGTTTCAGAGGAGAAAATTCCATTTTGTTGCCATGGCAACCAGAGTTTTTGATGGAATCAAATTCTGTGAACAATTTTAAAAGAGGACCTCCCAAGGAACATTCCAGCCAAGTTTGGTCCAAATCCGCCCAGCGGTTTAGGAGGAGTTCATGTTTAAAGAATTGTTGACGACGGACGACGCACGACGCACTGACGCACGACGGACGACGCACGACGCACGACGGACACCGGGTGATCCTAAAAGCTCCCCTTGAGCACGTTGTGCTCAGGTGAGCTAAAAACTACCACAGAATTTCCTGTAGTAACCAGTCATACCAAGAAATCTCATAAGTTGTCTTTTGTATGTAGGTTTAGGAAAATCAGAAATAGCTTTTACTCTAGCTTTTACAGTTTTTACCTGTCCTTGTCCAAAAACATGACCCAAAAATGTTAAACTAGCATGACAAAATTCACGTTTAACTCTTTACCACACAATCCCGACTTTCAACGACCCTGAGAATGAAGCCTTTTGAAAACGTAGGAAAAGGAGAAAATGCTGGTTACCAGCATTTTCTCCTTTTCCTACAATTTTTTTCTACCCATCCCAAACCAAATTTCAATTTTTCAGTCACATTTATTTTGTCTTCTGCAAATGATTTCAATTTGGGCCAGTCTAGATTTTAAACGTTTGGTAAATAAGGAGTTAAAAAGATTCTTAATTTGGCTTTACTCAGTCTCTCAAAAAATTCTCTGATAGTCTTTAGATGTTCGCTCTAATCATCGCTGTGAATGATGACATCATCGATGTAGGCCCTACAACGTCCAATCCAGATATTATCATGTTTACAAGACTTGAAATGTAGCTTGCGAGTTTTTCATTCCAAAAGTCATAACTGATAAAGTCTATCAGAAAATTACAAATGCAGAGATGTAGCTCTTTCAGTGAGAGGAATTTGCCAACATCCTTAAAGAAGATCAAATTTAGTAACATATTTAGCGTGACCAATATTGTCAATGCAGTCACCTGCTCTTGGCACTGGAAACGAATCAGTCTTGGTCACAGTATTAACTTTTCTATAGTCAGTGAACATACGAAAAGTTCCATCTGGCTTTGGTACAAGAATACAGGGAGAACTCCATTCACTTTGACGAGGTTCAAGAAAGTCAATCTGCAGTAGATACCAGATTTTCTCTCTAAGATTCTCCAATTTCTTGGGATTCATTCGATATGGATGAGTTTCACTGATTTTGAATTTTCAATGTCCACATCATGGTATATTGTATCTGTCCGTGTTGGAATACCGGGGAAAAGGTGCTCATATTCCGAAATTAACATTTTCAATTTATCTTTTTGATTATTGTCTAAACGTAGAAGATTTTTATCTAAATTTCTTAAAATGTCAGAATTCTGAAGTTTTGAATCAATAGGGTAAGATTTATCAAAGCTAATTTCTTCACAATTTCTGTCTTCAGGGTTAATTTGATTTTCATTTTGAGGGACTGATGAAACTACATTTATTGGTGAATTATTTGAATTATCCATGTCAACATATTCTTTTAACATATTAATAGTACATAATTGCTTTTGCTTTCGCCTGTCAAGAGTTGGTATAACATAATTTAAGTCACTGACCCTTTTCTCTGCAGAATAAGGACCAAAATATCTTCCTTATAGGGGCCTACCAGAAACTCGTAGGAGAGCTAGAACTTTATCTCCAGGTTTAAGATATCTTTCTGTAGAATTCTTATCATATCTTTCTTTCATTTTACATTGAACTTTCTCTAAATATGATTTTGCTACCTCACAAGCTTTAAATAATCTGTGTCTAAAGTCAGATACATACTGAAGTATTAAAGGAGAGTCATCTTGTGAAAGAAATGTTTCTTTTAAAAGTTTTAAAGGTCCACGAACTGTGTGGCCAAAAACAAGCTCAAAAGGACTAAAACCAAAAGATTCCTGTACAGACTCTCTTACTGCAAAGAGTAAAAGATGAATACCTCCATCCCAATCCTTTGTGTGTCAAAGCAATATGATCTTATCATATTTTTTAAGGTCTGGGGAAACCTTTCAATGGCACCTTGGCTTTCAAGATGACCTATATTGTTTAATTTCCAACTCGTGCATTACTTCTTGGAAAATACCAGACATAAAATTTGACCCTTGATCAGACTGAACAGATTTAGGAAGTCCTACAAAAGTGAAAAAAAATCACTAAAGCTTTCACAATTGTTTTGGATTTTATATTTCTTAAAGGTATTGCTTCAGGAAAACGGGAAGAAGAACACATAATAGTCAGAAGGTACTCACTGCCAGCTTTAGTTTTTGGCAAAGGACCTATACAATCAATTATAATTCTGCTAAAAGGTTCATCAAATGCAGGGACAGGCTGTTGTTTAGCCTTGGGTATGACCTGATTGGGTTTGCCTACCATTTGACAAGTATGACAAGACCTACAATAATCCGGTACATCTACTTTTAGACCAGGCCAATAAAAATGGTCTAGAATTTTATGATAGGTTTTATTAATACCTAAATGTCCTGACATAGGTTTTTCATGAGCCAAGCTTAAAATTTCTGATCTATAATATTTAGGTATGACATATTGATGACTGACAGCCAACACATCATCAACAGAGACTTCAGGAGGTCGCTACTTTCTCATTTATATTTCATTTTTTATATAAAGAGAGACAGGTTCCAGTGAAATATCAGATTCACTAACTGGTTTTTGAAATGAAGATGATATTTCTGGATCATTGTGTTGGTCTTCACTTAGTTTTGACCTTGACCTTGTATCATGGCCTTCTTTAAATAAAGATGAATATTTGTAATCAAATTCTGATGAATTATATTTAGAATCTGTCTGACTTTCAGACGGATTTTGTGAAATAGACTTCTTAATTTCGTTTTTATATAAATTACCTAACAAAGAATCAGATAAGTCAATATCAGACTGATTTTCAGTCAAATGGCTTTCTTTGCCATAGCTCTAGTAAGTGCACATGACGGGTAAAGCCAGGAATTTCTTCCTCAATTGGATCGAGTGATTGATCCATGCAAGGTGTGTCAGTTACAAGTGGATTATCTCCGGCTAAATCATTATCCAATAACAAATGAACACCTTTAAAAGGTAAATATTTGCTAATACCAACAGTCACAGGACCATTCATTAAGTCTGAAGACAAATAATTGTTATGTAGCGGAACATTAACAAATCCACATTCTACACACCGAATAAGGACACTTGTCCCAGACGAAGTCTTCTCAGAAAAAGGCAGGACATCGGCTAAAATAAGAGATTGAGAAACTCTAGTATCACGTAAAATTTCAATAGGGATAGACTGGGCAAAATCACTTTTTAGTGACACAAAACCGTCTGATAAGAATGATTCATAAATTTCCATAACAGTATCAGTCTAAGGTACTTTGGCCTGGACAAAAGTTTGGTTTTTAAAACATGAATGAGATGTAGACTTCAATGAAGTAAAGCCTGTAGGCTTAACCCTTTCTTGTTTTTCCCGTTTTCTTTTTAAAACAGGACATTCAGAAATAATGCGGCCTGATTCTTTGGAATAATTACAAGTGGGTGGAGATAAGGGATTTTGACCTTTGGCTTCATAAGTAGACTTGGATTTGGGACTGTTCTGAATGGAATTGTTATTATTTTGATTAAAACTTAGTTAAGGACAAGTAGATGAATAAAAAGGTTTTCGAAGGTTTGATTTATTCATGAAAGAGACTAAAGCTTCAACTCCTTTCTAAGAAAAAGTTCTTACATCTAAATTAGTGTACCTTTTCAGTTCTTCAACTAACAGTAGTTGTTAAAGTTTTCCATGATCTGCACCTATTGCTTTGAATGGCACCACCTATAAAATAATTGTTCTTTAATTCTAGCAAATGGGTTTGACCATTTTCGTTTTTCATCTCTTCCAAATCTAATTTTAATTCTAATTCTTTTTCTGCAGAATGCATCTTTTCTAACTAATTTTAATTCTAATTCTTTTTCTCTCATTCTTTCTTCTCGTTCTAATTCTTTTTCTTTCATTCTTTCTTCTTGTTCTATTTTTTTCAATCTCTCTTCTATTTTCCATTTGTACTTTTAATTTCTCTGACTCAGTATTACTTTTAATGTCTGTCTGAGATATAAGAATAAGACACAGAGCAGACGAGTTAATTTCTTCATGAACTAAAACTGAACAATAGAATTTTTAATTTCATGCTTTAATATAGTACCTTTAATGGCAGTCAGTTTATAGGGAGCGGCATGAGCTAACAAATCTGACTTTTTTGCCAAATTTAACAACTCCTGTGACGGATCAGCAATAAATTTCTCAAGATCAAAAGACACGATTGCTTCTTGCTGGTTCAGTAGAATAAATTCAAATTCAAATTTTTATTACTATTTATTATCTTATAAAATTGTATACTGCAACAAGTTCAAAATGACTCCATTTTATCCAAATTGACGAAATGATCAATCCTGGACGAGCCCCCAATTTCTGTTACGAGACAAGCGTAACGAGAAAGAAAGCCAGCAACAAGCCTTTAACAATTAGCAATATTTATTAATGAACAGAGACAAAAGAGTACAACAGGAGTTAAGTTTGAATTAAATTTTGTCAATTCTAATCTTAGATTGTTAACATAAAATAAGTCCCTCAAAATTAAGAATAATGTTTAGACTACAAAAGAATGAAATTTCTGGTTCCTAAAACCTAACTAACAATAGTTTCAAATTGCACGATGGAAAAACAAATACACGTTCTTCGTAGTTCTAGATTATTCTAAAAACAGGTTACTGAGTATCATTTTCTACATACACCATTTTGGTCTGTAAATGTTACCATAATGTTGTGTATTTCATCCATTGTTATTGGTAAGTATACCAAATTTCGAGGATTCTCAACAATTTTATATCCGGGAGAAACCTTTGAGAAAAAAGAGTAAATCGTGTTTCGCGTTGAACCATTAACATAACTTCCTGAGTTAATATCAGTGTTAACGAACAGACTGTTTATACTGGGAATGTTTAAAACATTTTCCGACAAATAAAATCCTTGTGTATATTTCGCGCGAGTAAATCCTAATACTTTAGAAATTGAGTTTGGGTGGTTAAAATCTACTTGATATCCATTTTCTAGAGTAATAACTGGCTTTAGTGTAATTTTTTTTTGCAGAAATGTTGATATAACATTCATCATTGGATACATCATGGTGCCTTTTTTTTTCTCTCATTTCCCGTTGAATGGTATCATTAATGTCTATGAGGTCATAATTTCCCTCTGGTATTTCAATTTTAAACCATGAAGCACCATTGTCTGGAGAATAGATAAAGATGTTGTTTGTTGCATCAATGTTTGGAAAAGAGTAGTAAGTTTCAAGGTTTACTAAAGCTATTTCATACTTTTTATCCCTGTCCAGTTGAATTGGTGGTTTAAACCTAGTTCTAAAGCTCGATTTGTTGCCACATACTATAATTTGAGATGACACTTTGCGTCCAGTATTTTTTGCAATTTATTTCAAAAGATCTTCCATTTTTTTGTTTACTAAAAATGTATTTTCAATTTGGTATATAAAAGTTGTCAAAGCCGTTTCTGTACTTCCCATCATGTTTTCTCTAGTTAAATCGATAATAATGTGACCAGGTTGTCAATTGTGAGTTTTAGACTAGTCCAAGCTATTTTTAGACATCATTCTCGCGGGCAAATAATGTTCACGTGATCCTTGCACCCGCTCTTTGTCATAAGGAAAACTGACGCAGACCAGAGAAGACGTAGTTGGTGGTCAAGTTTGCCGTCTTTGAATTTTGGTGTTTTCCTTATCAGATATTGGTTTCACGGGTTCACATATGCACGAGAGGGAGGGAGAGAGTATCCAGACGAAAACTGTACTTTAGGCCTTATTACGTTCAGTTCCACAAATTGATTGTTCGTTTCACTCGTTTCGCTCCTTTCGGTAGTTTCATCCGATTAAGAGCTAGATCCATGTTTGTGAATCTGGACCGAGATTAAAATCATTTGTATATCAGATCTTCGAGTTGGTGATCCCTCTACCCTGAAAAAGTTACTCCACGCCCTTGGACCCTTCCCGGTGGCTCGAGAAGCACCGGATACAAATGGCGCCCACCGATGTCTTTTCCATGGTAGAGTAGCAGACGACACCACGATACCACCAACACTCCGACAGGACAAATCCAGATCGTCTTGTGATTTTGTGTAATTGTGATAGTGATAGTGATCAGATAGTGTTTATTTATAAGATAAAAAAAAAGGATTTAGGATTTAGGAGCTAGTAAGTGCAATTGTGATTTTATTAGTTTTTTTTATGATATTTTTAGTTCCGTAGATTTTAACCTTGTCATGCACCCTACTTTTTGAAAATATATATGTGACTGGAAGAGTCCAAGAATCAAGTCCAGTGTGTCCATACTTATTCAAAACATAATTGGAAGAGTCCAATCATAATGTCCGTCCGTTTACCTTTGTATTGATTGGCCTCAGTTTTTTTTTCCTGGTGGAAAGACAACTCTAGCCATTCTCTAGAAAGTCAGAATAGTTAAAATCGTTTCTTTCACCTGTTTCATAGATTTTTTCAGGTAGATCTAGACAATAAATTTTTGAAAGAGTAAATTTTTGTCAGTACGAGAGAGATTCACTTTTCACTGCACTTTAACAACGTTGGTGAAGGTTTACTAAACTTTTCAGGAGATCAGCCCTTTTTGCCCTGCACTGTATAATTATTCACCCGAACCGTTCTTAAGTATTCATCTGATCATCGGCTTTACTGGAAAACGTTTCCAGTTGCCCATTTGCATTATAGCTGCCAATTATTTTAGTCATCAGTCGATTCATCACATTATTATAATCCAGCTTGCAAAAGATAGTCAATGCTCAGTTACCCTGAACCCGCTATCTATTCTGGAAATGTAGCAATTGCTAAGTTACATTACAATATTTCCATATTGCAGTTATCAGCATATTTACGTCAAAAAAAAAAAAAAAAAGCAGCCTGCAAGAGGTATCCATTGCTCGTTCAGTTTGATACACATGCAATTTTCAGCGACTACATCACCCGGCTACTCTCATTTGCATAAGGCTGTTTGATTGGTTGTCAGCTTTGACCCCATAAGACGTCATAGGACTTCATTAGCAGACTCTTTTCATTGGTTGGTTTCAAGGTCGCGACATGTGATTTCCCACAAATCAAGCTTTCTAATTGGTCAGCGGATTATTTTGGTGTGACATCACAGACAAAGGTATTTCATTCTGACTTTTGACATTGACTTTTGTAAACATTATAGTACTACGGTAAATAGTGTGGAAGGAGAACAAAAGTTTGAAATAGTCAGTTACTGTCATTTGTTTAATATTGAATTTCAATTCTTTATTTAGTTCTTAATTTTATTAAACTTTGAATTCATTTCCAGACGGAATTTAAGATTGATTTTGCAATTGAAACAGAAAGCCATTGCTCACAGAGTTCAAAGGTCATTTGTATTTACCTCACATGTATGTAACCAGTACTTTGACATTTCAATGGCCAAATATTAGCAGGATAGCAAATTCTATTTAGTTTCTTCGGTAGCAATTAAAATTCATATTTTTTCCCGATACAGGTACAGTTCACTTACTGATGTTTTCCAACTCTAGAAATTGAACTTGTTTGATGACTACTTACGATATTTTTTTTCAGACTTTAGATTGGAGTTTGATAGCTTGAACATCCTGTGACAGTGCACCTATTGATATTTTTCAACAGTTCAGTTGTTTATTCATTTGTGCTAGTTCAACTGTTATTGTTTTTCAGCATTGACAATTTATTTACTTCATTTAGTTTCAGCTTTTGAAATTAGATCTGTTTATGTAGTCATTCGCGAAAGCTCAGCTATTTTCCATCTATTGAAGTTTGACTTGTTTATCTAGCGGCAATAGTTCGGCTGCTATTATTTTCCATCAATTGAAGTTCAACTTGTTTGTTGATTTAGCTTCAACAGTTCACCTATTCATATATAGTTTTGAAGAGATCGAGATTCAGCCTTCAGTACTTGATTACTTATACAACAGGTGACAGTTCACCCCTTGTTATCTTTCAGCATTACAACTTTGCTTTTGTTACAATTCGTTTCATTTTACAGTTTACAGCCAAAATTGATATTACACTTCAATTCCCCATCCTATTTGTTTGTACCAAATATTTTTTTTTCCGTATTTGACTTAACTGTTTAGTGAGAAGCAGTTATTTCTTTTTCACATATCTGTTGTTTTGTATGAGAGCAATGAATATTGTTTTCATATAAATTATTTAATAAGATTTAAACTTTCAATTTAAATCTTATCTTTAACATTTGTATAATATAGTGACAGTAGAGAACTGTGACTTTCTTATACCTTTATTTGCTGTACTTCCAATTTAACCCATTTATTGATGGTATAATTTCATACTTTGTCAAAATCAGTCCAACACTATAAGATTTAACAAAACAATACAACACAGACAACTTGCTACAGGTAAAGGGTGTTACAAAAGTAATGTAAATTCTGATGAGTGTTTACTTGAAACGGGTTTGATGATCTGTGGTTATATAGTGTGTTGCAAAAGTGTGCTTCAATGATATAAGAAAAGACTTCATTATTTATTACCACAGTGTAGCGAATGTGATTAGATACAGTGTAAAGCAAAAGTGTAAGTATAGTTAAAGTGAAAGTGACATTTATATTACTTACCCAATTGTGAATATAATTAGATACAGTGTGAACCAAAAGTATTAGTGTAACTAAACAGAAGTGACGCTTATGTTATGCTATTGTGAGTTAGTTTAACAATTTAAAGTGATTGTGAAACTTTGTGTAAAAAACTGTGATTCAGATAGTGATACTTAAGTGAAAAAGGTGATGTGTTAGAAGTGGTTGAAAATACAGTTAGCAAGTGACTGTCACACTAAGCTTTATTAAAAACATTGTGGAAAAAGACAATTATTATTGTAAGAGTTTAGTGTTAAAACTTAGTATTATACTATCAGCATGGCAGAAGGAGGAAAAGAACCCTATGAAGGAGGAATAACAGAAGATGAAGAGAGATTGCTCCAAGCATTACATCTCCTTGGAATAAAACCCAGAATTGGTTCTGTTGAAGATGTCTCCAAACTGTTACAAGCTTTCGGTGGAGTTAAGCAAGAGCATGAAGAGCAGAGACCAGAATCATCAAGATTTACTTACCAGTTTCCAAGATTATCTCTGTTCTATGGTGAAGATGGAAAAGGTGATGTCAACTGGGACGGCTTTAGATATGAGATCGAGGCACTTTTGAGAGACAAGGTATTTACGAATGAACAAATCCTCTTGGGAATAAGAAGGTCATGTAAAGGAAAAGCAGGTGACAAAATAAGGAGATTAGGCCCTGATGTTTCAGTTCAAGAGATGTTACTAAAGTTTGACAGTGATTATGGATCAGTGGAGTCTCGAGAGATGATTATGAAGAAATTCTATTGTTGCCAGCAAAAAGAGGATGAATCTTTGATCTCATATGCATCAAGATTAGAGGAAATATTTGACAAGGCAGTTCAGTTAGAAGCATTGAGAAGAAGTGACTTCAATGTACTCAAAGAACTTTTTCATTCTGGATTGAGAAAAGACTTGAAACTGATGTCATTATACCAGTTTGATAAAATCCAGGATTATGATGAGTTCAAAAGAGAAATAAGGAAGATTGAATCAAGTATGGAGGAAAGTAGCTCTACAGATCATAAGAAAGCCTGCAAAGCAGCAGTGACTATTGACTCCCACACAAAAGACATCACAGAAATAAAGGATCTTTTAATGAAACTGAATGAACGGATGGATAAATTTGAAAAAGAAAAGGAGACAGAGATTAACCAACAAAACCAAGGATTTTGGAACAATAATAGAGGAAAAGGAAGAGGTTATAGAGGCAGAAATAGAGGTAGAGGATTCAGAGGAAGAGGGAGAGGAGACTTTAGACAGCAAAGACCTATTAGTTCTCAGAATTTTCAACCAACATGTTGGACCTGCAATGAAAGAGGTCATGTACAGAGAAACTGCCCATCTAATAACAGCAATGTGATTTGTTATAACTGCCAGGAGCATGGACATAAACAGATCAACTGCCCAAAAGCTTAAGAGCTCATGTTGCGGGGTCAAATGTGAGCTTCGATACCAAAGATCCCAAATTAGTTGGCTACATCAATGAAGCAGACATTGAAATTAATGGAATTCATACCAAAGCATTACTAGATACTGGGAGCTGTGTCAGTGTTGTTTCAAAATCGTTTCTAGATGAACATCTTCAAAATTCAGAACTTCATAAAATCGATCAGTTGTTGAACATTGAGTGTGCTGATGGAAGCCAATTGCCTTACATTGGATACATAGAGGCAGATATCTATGTCAGTTCAGGACTTCCAGGATCAAATTCCAAGTCATGCCTACTCCTAGTGATTCCAGACACTCCATACTCTCAGTCAACACCAATAATTCTAGGAACAAACATACTAGACGAGTTCATCAAAGACTGTAAAGTGAATTTTGGCGATCAGTTTCTGCAAAGAGCACAACTACACACCCCATGGTACCTCTGTTTTCGCACACTTGTCATTAGAGATAGAGAATTGAAAAAGAATAAGAACACCATAGCCATCATAAGGAGTGCTGAACAAGCAAAAGTTACTCTCAAACCAAACCAAACTTTAACCATCAAAGGAAAGACTGACAAAGAAATCAACTACCCAAATACTACAGCAATCATTCAAGAGTCAAGTGAAAGTGGTCTCCCCGGATTTGTTGATATTACTCCAGCAGTTATTCAGTTTGAATATGGAAAGAAAAAGGAAGTAACAGTAACTCTATCCAATTTGACAACAAATACAGTAACCATTGCACCAAGGACAATTATATGCGAGATACAACCAGTTCAAGTTACAGAAGAAGTCTTTAACAACATTCAGGACAACAATTCTGTACCTTTCATCATTGACTCTCTTCACATGGACCAAAACAATGTCTTATCTGAGGATGAAAAGATCAGATTAAAGGAACTTCTTCAGAAACACAGTGACATATTTTCAAAAAGTGAAGATGATGTTGGACACTGTGATAGAATCAAACACAGAATAGACTTGTGTACAGGCCAAGAAACACCATTCAAACAAAGACACAGACGAATACCACCTATGATGATAGAAGAAATTAGACAGCACTTAGAACAGCTTCTCTCTGCAGGCATTATACGTAAATCAAAGTCACCATGGGCAAGTAACATAGTTCTGGTGAGGAAAAAAAACGGCTCATTAAGAATGTGTGTGGACTATAGATCTCTGAACAAGAAAACAGTTAAAGATGCTTATGCCCTACCAAGAATTGAAGAAATATTTGATGTCTTAAAGGGAAGTAAATATTTCAGTACCATAGACATGAAGTCCGGGTACCACCAGGTGGAAATAACTGAAGAACACAAGGAAAGAACAGCATTTACAGTAGGACCATTAGG
Source organism: Tridacna crocea (assembly GCA_943736015.1). Taxonomy (NCBI): domain Eukaryota; kingdom Metazoa; phylum Mollusca; class Bivalvia; order Cardiida; family Cardiidae; genus Tridacna; species Tridacna crocea. The sequence goes on from OX031065.1 coordinate 46,183,557, forward strand.
ATTTTTTGAGTATAATCGGATGCCTTTTGGACTTTCAAATTCTCCAGCTACATACCAACGTTTAATGGAAGAATGTCTTGGAGATTACAATATGACAATCTGTGTAATATATTTGGATGACTTGATAGTTTTCGCAGATACATTTGAAGAACATCTCGAGAGATTAGACAAGATACTTACCAGACTGAAGCAGTGTAACCTGAAATTATCACCAGAAAAATGCATCTTTATTCAGGAAAAAGTTAACTTTTTAGGACATGTTGTAAGTTCCCAGGGAATAGAAACTGACCCAGCAAAGGTAGAGAAGATAAAGAATTGGCCAACACCATGTAACTCGGATGAACTTAGATCATTTCTTGCTTTTGCCGGTTACTACAGACGCTTCATTAGAGACTTCAGCAAAATCACTAGACCTCTCACAGATTTGTTGCCTCCTACTCCAAAGAAAAAAGGACAGAAACTGAAAGAAGAATTTGTATGGACAGAGAAAGAAGAAAATATTTTTACCAACCTTAAAACGATTTTATCAACACCTCCAATATTAGCTTATCCAGACTTCAATTTACCATTTGAACTTCATATAGATGCTTCTGCTAAAGGTCTGGGTGCAGTGCTTTATCAAGAACAACAAAATCAAAAGAAAGTCATTGCCTATGCAAGCAGATCCCTATCCAAAGCAGAAAAGAACTACAGTGCATTCAAGTTAGAGTTCCTTGCACTCAAATGGGCAATAACTGAGAAGTTCTCAGATTATCTTACCTTGACACACTTCACTGTACTAACAGATAACAACCCACTTACCTATGTCTTGACGTCAGCAAAACTAGACGCGACAGGTCATCGTTGGGCATCTGCACTTGGGGAATATTCATTTGACATTTTCTACCGGCCAGGACTTAAAAACACAGACGCAGACATCATGAGTAGATATCCGTTCGACAAGACACAAGAAAAAATGGAAGCCATCGATAGAGACACTATAAAAGCAATATGCCATGCTCTTTTTCCTATACCATACATAGAGACCTTGCCATGTTACAATATTGACATTGTAGAAGCTACAGATATACCTGGACAGTCATTAGCATTAAAAGAAGTTAGAGAAATCAGAAGAATGCAGAGACAAGACCAATTAATAGAGAAATGGAGAAAGGCCGTAATTGATAAACAAATACCAAACAATGTATGGAGCAGTGATGACTTAACAATGAAGAAACAGTTCAAGAATTTCCAAATGAAAAGAGGACTATTATTTAGGACAATCATTGAGGACAATACAGAAATTCAACAGCTAGTAGTTCCAGAACAATGCAGGAAGGAAATCCTTCAAGGTCTTCATGACAATGTTGGACATCCCGGAAAGGAAAGAACATTAAAACTTCTCCGTCAACGATTTTATTGGCCTAAAATGTCTTCTTCCGTGGACGATTGGGTAACAAACTGCAATAGATGCTTAAGAAGGAAATCTTCTACAAATGAGAGAGCTCCTCTTGTGAATGTCAATACAACATACCCTTTGGAACTAGTTTGTTTTGACTACTTGACTATTGAACCATCAAAAGGAGGCATTTCAAACATACTTATCATTACGGATCATTTTACAAAATATGCAGTTGCTATACCAACAAAGAACCAAACAGCCAAAACAACAGCCGAGGCGTTCTACAACAACTTCATTTTAAACTATGGAATTCCTACAAGATTACATTCTGATCAAGGTGCAAACTTCGAAAGCGAGATCATTAAAGAGCTGTGTACCATTATGAACATGAAGAAGAGTCATACGACTCCATATCACCCTCAAGGAAATGCAGGGCCTGAACGGTTTAATCGCACCCTTTTGGACATGTTAGGAACACTTGAAAACGATCAGAAATCAGACTGGAAGAAGTATGTTAGCTCTCTAGTATTTTACTATAACAGTACCCCTCATGAAACAACAAAATTATCTCCTTATGAGTTGATGTATGGTAGGAAACCCAAACTCCCAATCGACATCCAGTTCGAAGAAATTACAGAAGGTACAAATAGAACTACTACAGAATACCTCAAAGACTTGAAGGATAAGATGGACCACACGAAAAAGATTGTTGAAATGTACTCAGAGAAAGCCAAACAGAAGAACAAAAAGTATTATGACCTCAAAGCGAAAGCAGCTAGTATTTCCAGTGGGGACAAAGTTCTTGTTAAAAGAGTTGCGTTTGAGGGAAAACATAAAATCTCTGACAAATTCGAAGAGGAGACATACATAGTATTAGAACAGACAAAACCAGAAATTCCTGTGTTCAGAGTGAAAGCTGAGAGATCAGGTATAGAAAAGATTCTGCATAGAAACCTTCTTTTTAAGATTGAAGGAAAGGATGATGAAGAAATTGAGGAAGATGCAGATGATATTGACGAGGAAACAAAGCCAGAAAATAAAGACACAGATACCAAAGAATTAAAAGTAAACGGTGACGAGAACAAAGAAGTAGAATTAAGTGAAGATCATGACGTCATGAGAGATGATTCGGAAAGTGAGTACGACGGAGATGTTGTAACCACATTTACACATGGGGACGCCCATGATGTACTCACAGTTCCTAATCAGAGAGAGAGGCACGAAGATTTAGTGGAAAAAGCACCACTTAACATTGAGAACACTGACATTGCCAGCACAAGAAATGAAATAGCACAAGAAGAGTTTGTCGATGACAATGAAGAAAATTTAGAAGAAAAGGTTGAAGAGATGCATTACTCTCAACAGATAGACGACAGAGAAAGTATGCAGGAATGCGATTCTGAAGCTAATACAGCGCAAAAATTTCAGAGACACAGGGAAAGTCAAGAAGAGGGAAAGGAAGAAAATACAGGTAAGAACTTACCCTTACATATACCTGTTCCTGCTCCTAGAAGGTCTTCTAGACAGAAAAAACCGCCAGACAGGTATGGAGATTTTATTTTTAAATGTATAAACCAACGTCCAATTGACAATCGTCTTCAAGCACTAGACGAACTGATGAAATCAGGTATTTTAAGTAATATGGATTCAGATACAGCTCACCGAATTGTTTCAGCAATTATGAATTAATCAATATGCTAACATTCCTCTTTTCAGATAGTTATGTCAGTCTCGTATTGCGTTTTCATGTCATTTTCTCTTTTCAGAGTTAGGTTAATAGCAAGTTTTTGTATTTTTGTAGAGCATTTAACAATATATATGTTTAGTGCATTTAACCATCTAATTTGAATAACTTTCAGATTCGCACAAGCCATTTGGATAAATGCGAGGACGCATTTCCGATGCCCAGGGGGAGAGAAGTTGCGAAAAGAATGTGTTTGAAAACGTTTTGTTGCTTGAAAATGTACATTAACCGCAAGATAGTGTCTATTTTTTCATTGATATGTAATTGCTTTTCAGCTGTACAGTTTTATGTGTTATATAGAGTCTAGTTGATAAGAATTAATATAAACACTTAATTAGCGACGTAACGACAACGTGACAGATGACTGAATTTCTGGTAAATGACGGGACGTCATTTTTTCGATTGTGGGGGAGTATGTGACCAGGTTGTCAATTGTGAGTTTTAGACTAGTCCAAGCTATTTTTAGACATCATTCTCGCGGGCAAATAATGTTCACGTGATCCTTGCACCCGCTCTTTGTCATAAGGAAAACTGACGCAGACCAGAGAAGACGTAGTTGGTGGTCAAGTTTGCCGTCTTTGAATTTTGGTGTTTTCCTTATCAGATATTGGTTTCACGGGTTCACATATGCACGAGAGGGAGGGAGAGAGTATCCAGACGAAAACTGTACTTTAGGCCTTATTACGTTCAGTTCCACAAATTGATTGTTCGTTTCACTCGTTTCGCTCCTTTCGGTAGTTTCATCCGATTAAGAGCTAGATCCATGTTTGTGAATCTGGACCGAGATTAAAATCATTTGTATATCAGATCTTCGAGTTGGTGATCCCTCTACCCTGAAAAAGTTACTCCACGCCCTTGGACCCTTCCCGGAGGCTCGAGAAGCACCGGATACAATAACAAAACTGTGTGTTTTTCCCAAGACTTATAACAAAATCTTCTAAACTCAGCCTTACGACATATCTACACTTACATGATCATTAAAAATATGATTAATGTTTTTTTAGGTCTTGTGGGAAAAGACAGATAAAATTTTAATATAGTTTGCCTTGGTAACCTAAAATAGTTTTGTGAGAGGTTAAAGCAGTCAACATTACCATGTCTTCCACGAATGTAGTAGCACTCGCACTTATTTTGCTTTTCTGAAAGTAAATCACCAAAAATCATTAAAGTTTTGTTTTCTGAGCTCAACTCTCTCGGATCAGGAACATTCCCCGCAGTTTCAAAAACACTACACTTTATATCCAATTTGTTTTTAATCGTTTTTACGCATTCTTCAAGCAAAGCTGATGGAGAAACATTTAAATTTGGTATTTCATCTCGCATGTTCAACATCCTTAAAATACCATCTTTTGGTAGTGTTTCTTCAAAAGGCTTTTTTTAACTTTGCAATATTTCGGTTGGAAAAGACGTTTTCCAAAAAACACACAAATCGTTGTAGTCAAGCCATGCTGGTCTGAATATAGATAGGGTATGGGGTGCAGATTTAGTAGACATGCAAGCATTTTCTAAATTTAATCATGGTGTAAAATATCTTCCCGCTGTTATTGACATCTTTTCCAAATACGGTTGATTGGTACCATTAAAAGACAGAACAGGAAAATCTGTCGCTATAGCATTAAAGAGCATTTTTAAGGAGAGAAAAACCAGATAAGATGTGGGTGGATAAGGGCAAAGAGTTTTAGAACAAAGATGTTGAAGACTTGATTAAATTGTATTCTACTGAGAATGAAGAAAAATCTAGCGCGGTTGAGAGATAGATTAGAACAATGAAAGAAAAAGTGTGGAAGTATTTTTTTGGTAACTCTACAAACGTTTACATTAACGTGCTACAAGATCTCCTTAAAGAATATAATAACACAAAACATTCTTCCATTAAGATGACACCAGTAAATGCGAGTAAAAAAGAAAATGAAACCAAAGTTTGGAGCAATCTTTATCCCGATCATCTCGAAATGAGAAATATAAAACCGAAGTTTTCCGTGGGAGACGAAGTAAGGATAACTTAAAAGAAAAATACCTTTGAAAAAGGATATACCACCAGATGGACTGAAGAGGTATTTACAGTTTCTGAAGTAAAAAATACATCGCCTGTAACATGTAAAATAGTTGATCTTAAAGGGGAAGAAATAAAAGGTAGCTTTTATGAACCCGAGCTGCAAAAAACTAGTCAAGAATTGTAAATGATAGAAATGGCTATTAAATAAGAAAAAAAAAAATCTCGAGTAAAGTTGAAAGGTTAATCCGATGAGTTTAATTCATGGGTTGATAATAAAGACATCATAGATATTTCGACAAAAATGACAAATATTGCAGTCGAAAACGTAATTTTACCAAATAACCGTTAAACAATTTGAAGATGCAGCAAAAAGATTAAAGATTCCTTCTTTTAGGGGAGTATTTTTACGAAACACTCTACCAAAACAGTGTAGAAAAAAGGAATGTGGTATATTAAACTTTGATGACACGAGCAGGTCTGGTATACATTTGGTTGCTTGGTATAAAAACGGTAAAACTAAAAATCATTTTGACAGTTATGGTATACAACCACCTATTGAATTTAAGAGTACCTAAAGAGTCAATTACATTACAATAGCGATCAACAAGCAGGGCAAGTATTTTGTGGCCAATGATGTTTGTGCATTCTTAAAGAGCTGGGTTTAGGTAATAAATTTCAAAATGTTTTGAATAAACTTTTTAGTAATAAAAAATGCCTGTTGATAAATTTGGAAGAATGGAGGATGTTAAAACAAATGGTGATGGTGTGTCACTACCTTACGAAAATAATATTTTTTACGAAAAGATGGAACTAATACCCTTACCGGTTCTATAGATATGGCTGGTAATACTTTTTTCAATGTGTCTAATCCAGCAAATCCTAAAGATGTTGTTACTAAAGATTATATTGATAACCGTCCTAATGAAGGATTTTTACAAGAAAATGGAGTATACCATATCACGGAATATTTAAATATAGGTTTTAATAAAATACATAAAGTTGCACAGCCAACAGAAAAACGAGAGGTGGCTACTAAAAATTATGTTGATAGGTTTGGTAAAGCAATAGTGCAGCAACCAGACGGCACTTTTTCCGCTGTTGCACATATGGATATGCAGGGATATACTTTAACAAATCTTATAGATGCTGCAAACCCACAAGACGTTGCCACTAAAGATAGGTAGATCTTGCTAATCGGGCTTTTGTTTATGGAGCTGGAGGGTACATGACAGTTGACGTTTCTATAGGTGGACGAAGACTTTCCAATGCTGGATCACCCATAGAAATCCATGAAGCTGCAAATAAGTTTTACGTGGACGTTACTGTAAAAAACGTCAAAAGTTATTCTGAGAGCGGGCAATATTAAATCAAAGTACTGAAAGTACTGACAGACTAGCGCATTTGAAACTAGTAAGTGGCTATGGTAAATGTAAATCATTGTTGATGTATACCAGACTGAAGCAATATTGTCATATTTGGTTTCTGAGGCCGTTTCAGGTCCATCGGTGCATTTTGGTTATTAAATCCAATCCGAGTTAATTCAAATGCAGTTCAATCCATTGATTTTACCCAACGCTCTTAACTATTTTCTTCTCTGAACAAGAAATATTACAAAAAAAACTTCAGTTTGCTAACTTTCAATTTAAAAAAAAAAAGGTTATTTTGTTGTGATGAAATCTCCTGCCTAAAAAGACATCTTTAGATTAAAACAAGTAAGAGGTAAATTGTGTTTTGCCTGTACACCTGGCCTTTAAGTTATTTCCATAGCATAGCATTTTGAAAAGATAAAACAAATATGATTGTCTGTGGCCTATGACAAACAAAATGAATATGAAGTTTCATACAATTTTGTCCAATAGTTATCCAAATTGAAAGCATTTGCAGATGGCGATTTGAAAGTGGCTCAAATGGTGCAATTTTTCTTTTATAGGTTAGAAAACGTTGTGGGAAAAAGTGAAAATGCTGGTTACCAGCATGTTCTCATTTTCCCACAATATTTTCAAAAGGCTTCTTCCTCAGGGGCATTTAAAGTTGTCATTGTGTGGTAAAGGATTAAGAGCACAGGATGCAATAGTTAACTATTTTACAGTTTACAAAACGAAACATTTTACGGCCCTCCACATTAAAAGCTGTTCCATACTATAAAGTTAAATGTGACTAAATTGATGAAAACATATTCTAAAAGGGTTGAAAACAACATGAGAAAAGGGGAAAATGCGTGTAACCAGCATTTTCTTCTTTCTTTTCACGCATTGTTTTCAAAGAGCTTCTTCTCCACTTATGTGAAAACTTGGGATTGTGTGGTAAAGGGTTAATATACAAGACGTTAAACAACAGTTTAACATATCAGTTTCGCATTCACAATGATCTAAATAATGAATGAATGGAGGAATGAGAAGAGTTCCCTGGCGTGAGGGTTTCTGTAGTTGGGATTTGCTACAAGTCACCTGGGCGTATCATTTTGATTGATTGATTTGTAGGTTTATAAGGTCCCTCCGTGTTCTAGGCATATTTGGTATGGACCCCAGGATGCAACCCATCATCCCGTTAAAGGTGGCCCTTCAGATTTTGGGACGAAAATTTTACAAGAATACAAAAAATCATCCTTACACCTAAAAAAGCCTTTTAATTTTCATTCATAACACCCCAGTAGTCGAAAACCATCCGACAACATGCCAAATTAGATATTTACTACAGCCCAATTCGATATCGACGGGAAACACAGTCTATTTTTAGATAAGCAACTCGCTCATTTACACACCGAAAATATACAAACGAAGCTTCAAACATAGCGTCCGAAGAAGACATTATGGAAAATAATTACATGTTTGTCATGTTATGGAACTTAAGAGTCATTAGACACGTGCCAGTCACTTAACATTCCCACAATGCTTTTTTTTATTTTTGGCGAGAAATCCAAAAATAGCTTGAATACCATTAAAAAAAAGTTTCCTTTGGTAATTTTATGATTCTTAATTATTGATGATTTGTACTTTTTTTTTTTTTGTTTTTTTTATATATATATAAATTTCAGTGATCTATATATTTTTTTATTTGGTTGGATGTGAAAATTCTAGATACCTACCTTTAAAATGTAATTTAGATAATCGAAATGGGCTGATTTTTGGGAGTTACAGGTGTTTTCCCAAAGTCAAGCTTTGAACTCTAAATTTTGGATCCAAAGATTATGTGAGCTAATGGTAATTTCTCAAAAAAGACTGGTGCACATAAGAAATATTGATTAGTATGTTTTGATAATTGAAGTCGAATCCAACTATTAATTGAGGATTGACTGAATTGTCTATATATGAGGCTATCACAATGATCAGCATTTACTTTTATCCCTTTGAAATACCCCTGTGTAGCTGTTTTGATTCAACATTCGAACCCTTCTAGGCAATGCTTTTATGTACACGAGTAAACAATTGCTAACATTCACAGTCTGACAACCCAAATTTATATACATCTATACACACCTAGTTCTTCATTCCCACCACCTTAATACTGTTATACTTATTTATTCATTTTTTATTTACTTTGTTTTATTTCTTTAGCTCACCTGAGCACAACGTGCTCAAGGGGAGCTTTTAGGGTCACTGGGTGTCCGTCGTCCGTCGTGCGTCGTCCGTCGTGCGTCGTCAACAATTCTTTAAACATCAACTCCTCCTAAACCGCTGGGCGGATTTGGACCAAACTTGGCAGGAATGTTCCTTGGGAGGTCCTCTTTAAAAATTGTTCACAGAATTTGATTCCGTCAAAAACTCTGGTTGCCATGGCAACCAAATGGAATTTTTTAGCAAATTCTTTAAAAGTCTTCTCCTCTGAAACCGCTGGTCGGATTTTAAAATAATTTCACAGATATGTTCCTTGGGTGACCATCAAGGAATTCTTAAAAAATCTTTTTCTCTGAAACCGCTGGCCAGATTTTGAAATAATTTCACACACATGTTCCTTGGGTGACCCTTTTCAAAAAGTGTTCGCGAAATATTGATCCGTCAAGAAACATGGCTCTGGTGAATAGGGGCTTCTTGCACTATATACAGCAATGAAGAAATTCTTAAAAATTCTTCTTCTCTGAAACCGATGGCCAGATTTTAAAATAATTTCACACAGATGTTCTTTGGATGACCCTTTTCAAAAATTGTTCGCGAAATTTTGACCCGTCAAGAAACATGGCTCTGGTGAATGGGGGTTTCTTGCACTATACAGAAATGAAGAAATTTTTAAAAATTCTTCTTCTCAGAAACCGCAGGCCAGATTTTAAAATAATTTCACAGAGATGTTCCTTGGGTGACCCTTTTCAAAAATTGTTCGCGAAATTCTGATCCGTCAAGAAACATGGCTCTAGTGAATGGGGGCTTCTTGCACTATACAGAAATGAAGAAATTTTTAAAAATTCTTCTTCTCTGAAACTGCTGGTCAGATTTTGAAATAATTTCACAGAGATGTTCCTTGGGTGACCCTTTTCAAAAATTGTTCGTGAAATTTTGATAGGTCAAGAAACATGGCCCTGGTGAATGGGGGCTACTTGCGCTATAGGGAAATGAAGAAATTCTTAGAAATTCTTCTTCTCTCGAACGGCTGGTTAGATTTTGAAATAATTTCACAGAGATGTTCCTTGGGTGACCCTTTTCAAAAAATGTTCGTGAAATTTTGATTCATCAAGAAACATGGCTCTGGTGAATGGGGGCTACTTGCACTATAGGGCAATGAAAAAATTCTTAAAAATTCTTCTTCTCTGAAACAGCTGGTCAGATTTTGGAAAATTTTCTCAGAGATATTCCTTGGGTGACCCTTTTCAAAAATTGTTCATGAAAGTTTGATTCGTCGAGAAACATTGCTCTGGTGAATGGGGGCTACTTGCATTGTACAGAAATTAAGAAACTCCTAAAAATTCTTCTTGTTTGACACCGCTGGCCAGATTTTGAAAGGACTTTTACAGGTGACCTTTTAAAAATTGCTTCGCAAAATAATGATTTTGTTTCCAGTGTTTCAATACCTTAAAAAAAAAAAAGGCTATGGTCCTCTCAAAAATTCAGGTGAGCGATCCAGGGCCATCGTGGCCCTCTTGTTTTCTTTTATTATCTATTTTTTTTAATTGTTTACCTTATGGATAAAGGTAAGAAAACAAAACAAATTGTGTAGATAAGTAACATATTAAAATAGAAAAAAAATCTATATACATGTACATATATAAATAATCCCCCCAAAGAAAATTTTGAAAAAATATTAATATTTTTTTAATATTTTTAAAATGTATATAAATTTGCGTTGTCAGACTTTGAAATGTTAGCAATTGTTTATTTGGCAGATTTAGATTAAATTCATCATTGAAAAACGGCTTAACGATATCTTTTTTATCTAAATTATATTTTCAGGTTAAGTGTTGGATTTCCTGAGAGTATGGATTTTTGACCCATCTAACACGTTTAGGATTAAACTCGAAAATGGGGTCTTTTTCTATTTTTTCATTGATTGGTAGGTTGAGACCATGACCAATTGAACGTGCCCAATATTTTAATATATTCATTTCCCTGATTAGGTTAAGCGGTATATCTCCACATTCTGCAATTAATAGTACCGATGCTGTATTGCTCAGGCAGCTGGTAATTACTTTCAGAGCTTTGTTCTGAACTTTTTGAAGATTCTCTTATGTACCACTATTTGCCGAGTTGTACACTACAGAACCATAATTGAGTTTAGATTTGATTAAACTTTGGTATATAGTAAACAGAGACTTTTTGTCTGTGCCTCAGTTATTGCCTTTCACTGATCTAAGGAGGTTTATATCGTTAGTCACTCGCTTAACTAAGCTGTCTATATGCATATTCCAGTTTAGATATTTGTCGAATGCTACCCCTAAAAAGGTTGCTGATTCACGGTACCGAAGAATATCATTACCTAGTTTTAATTTTGGGAAATGTGGATCTTGCTCAGGAGGAGATAATTTAGATCGTAGTTGAAATATTACAACCTGTGTTTTTATAGGATTTATCATGAAACCACATTTTTTACTCCAATTTTCTACTGCTTCTAGTGCTTTTTGTGCTTTCTTAACTGCAAGTTTTGGGTTTTTAGACTTGACCCAAAGAGCGCAGTCGTCATCAAATTGGGAAATTGGGACATTATCACTGATATTTTCAGTCTGCTTATTATGTGTGTGAATTGCCTCGTGGAAGGAATTCATAAGTAAAGAAAATATGATTGGTGAGAGAACACTTCCCTATGGTCATCCGTTTTGGGTTTCTACAATTTCGGAAGCTTTTCCCCGGTATCTAACTTTAATTTTTCTATATTCTAGAAATTCTTTTATCCAGTTTAATAGTATGCCTCTTATGTCTATCTTTTTTAAATACAGTATTGCACCTGATGTCCACAGCTTATCAAATGGTGACGTAAGGTCAAGGGCGTATCATTTTCAGATCCATTCATACTTTATGTACTGCGGAGTAGGAATCAGTGATATGAGCCTGATTTGCATATAGGTCACTTAATTTACATATAAGCAAGCATCATGTACATTATCAATGACATCTTGTACATTCTATTGCATTGGAAGTGGACCAGTTCAAATTTGGATGGTAGTGATTCTGCGCTTTAAGTCAAAGTTGTCATAATGACTGAGTCAAGATTCGTAACAGTAATTTTTCTGTGAGGCAGTATTTAGCAACTGTGGATTTTTTTGTTTATATTGAGCCTGGCTCAAACTGGATACCTATAGACTAGCTTCGCTAGTCTAAAACCCCAGAGGGAGGCTTTTCTGTTGTTAAAGATATTGATATAAATGGCAACTTTTTAAAACAAATATTTCAGACCCAAAAGATCCACAAAACGTGGTAACTAAGGCTTATGTAGACGGTAATAAAGCAATAGCGCGGAGATCTATTGGGTCTAAATCTTAACCGTGTTTGCTGACGAAAATGGCCCAATAGGCAACGGCAATTATGAGTTTTCGTTCGGTAATGGTAATTTGTGTTCCAGGCATGGACTCGGGGGTTACTGTATGTCCTCGCCGGAAAGAAAAAAAAAAGCCTGATATACCGAATGAGGCAATAGTAAATATCGCGGTAAACGGGGTAGAGCAGATTGATTACTCTAGTTAAAAAAGTGAGTGAAAACACCACGGCTACAGTTTTTCCTAGACCGCTTGAGCTAAATGAACATGACAAAATAAACTTTATCTCAAGGTCAAGCAACTCTGACGTAACGCACGCTTACATATCTATTTTGATAGAGTTAGAGTTGTAAAAATATTTAACACGTTAAGTGTTAAATATTGAAAAAGGATCAGTTTTAACCACCTGATGTGTAGTATTTCACAACTTTGTTTAATACATAATATTTCACAATGCATACACATTTAATATCACTTTGGACTGGATTTTTGATGATGATGGTAGTACTTATGACATTAATATTTTTCTTACTTTATTTTTTTCTAAAGAATTAAAGTGTACATGGTAACTGTATATTATACTTATTTATGATAATAATAGAGCGGTCTTACTTCCTTGTTGTATTTTTTTTTTTAAGATTGTTATTACTAACACTGGTAACCACTGGCGAGGCCTAACAGCCCGTAAGTTCATACCACAATTACTAACACTGGTAACCACTGGCAAGGCCTAACAGCCCGTAAGTTCATACCACAATTACTAAAACTGGTAACCACTGGCAAGGCTTAAAAGCCCGTAAGCCCAAAATTACTAACTCAAAAATTATTACATTTTTTACACATTAAAAACATAATGTTGTAAGACTGCTGTTAAAAAAAGATAAGTATCTTAATATAATTATTGTACGCATTAAAAAAAACACTGAAAAACAGGGTAAAAATATTTGTTGATATAATAGCACTACCATCTTTTTGACTTTGGTTGTGCTAAGTGAATGACGTAGGGTTGTTTACTGAATAATAATACTTCCTCTTTCGTTTTCGATGGGGAAGTACAAAAAATTGTTTTTATCATGATACCACTCACCTTACTTCATCTATACCGTCTTTTATGAGAAGGTATGAAAACGGAGTTGAAGGTGGTTTTTAAACTAGTTTAACACTTTTCAACATTATTTAGTGGTATTGAGATAGTATTTGTAAAATGCAAATACTGGGGAAATCCATGACGCTGGTTGAAACAAATTTTGTACCATAGCTCTGTTTCACTATAGGATTACAAATTGAATGTGAAATTATGAATTTTTTAAGCATATCTGTGATTGGTGGCCCAGAATTTCCATTTTATAATCTACTGACAAATACAATTACAAAGAAACCTGGAAATGGAAATGAACATTTGAAAGACGCCGTTTTTATCAAAAGTAAAGAATAAAGTTATCAATAATCTGAAATATAAACAGTGGCAACGATTACCTACCAGGAGCATTAACTAGCACCACTGTAGTTCTATGCTGACACAGTTACAGAACTTTTTTTCTTTCCAGGGCTCACATAAAGTGATAAGATATACATGTATCTATATAAGATTAGGTTATCAGTCATTCTATATAAAACGTACATATGGCTGAATGAAAAAAAACATTTTGACGGAGACTGTCTTTGACATTTCCACTGGTGTTTATATGTTACATAATTGATCTTATTGTGTATTGGTAGCAAAGGTCTGAATTGATCTATTAAAATGTTTAAAGAAAAGGACATTCCATAATCGTGCCTGGAGCAAAACATCATTACCGTAACAGACGGAAAATAGGTGTTTGTTCGTTAATCCAACTTGATTTTTTAGAAAACAAATATTGTTAAACATTCTGATAAGCTGTTGTTGTACATTCTAATAATAAATAAGAGAAAAAACAGGCGTTTCCGAGAAAATTACGATATATTGACAACTCTACCTTTTAAGCTTCAAGGCGTTTACTTTAAAAAATAATATCTGACTGCAGAGGTCTTATACTTGACTTTAAACTACCCCACAGGAAACCTTTAGCCAAAAGGAAGGCACGATACTGCTAACAGAATTCATTTACCTTGAAATATAATGATTTTGCACAAAAATAATGGCAGTTATGGTTATGATTTTGCATTACGGTATAGACAAAGGTGTAACGGTAATGATATGAGAAATACTTTTATTAACTAAAGTCACAAATCCAACAGTTACAGGTAAAACATAGAAAACTTCAAGTATTTAACACAAGTTATTTTGAAACGATGGTACAACTGCATCCATAAGTGATAATAAACAAGCTGGCCATTGGCTCTAAAGCGCTCACCTGAGTGAGGTCATCTGGGATTGATATAGCTGAAAAGATCCTGGTTTTAATGATGTAAAACACATGAGTAAGTCACCTACTTTTTGACACATTGGGACTCAATTTCGGACTTGACCAAGATATTATCAGGACAGACATTCTGACCAAGTTTCATCAGCATCAGGCTGAAAGTGTGGCCTCTAAGATGCACACATGGGCTTTCTAAGATTTGGCTCTATCGCCTAATTTTTACTCAACATAATCCAATTTTTTAGTTGTCCGAGATAGAATCAGCACAACCGTTTTGACCAAGTTTCATGCATATAAGGCTAGCAATGTGGCCCATAATGCATACACAGTATTTAGCTCCACTGGCCGAAGGTCAGCGGTCTTATGTCATGGCCCGGTGGCTGTGTTGCGTGTGCCGTCGATACATGTGTTAACTTTTATTTCAAACATCTTCTCTGAAACCACCCATCCAATTTTGATGAAACTTCACAGAAATGATCCTGCCAATGTCCTCGTTAGAATTTCTTGAAAGAATTTGATTCCTTCAAAACCTCTGGTAGCCACGGCAACAAAACTAAAAAATAATGAAAATCTTTGAAATGTTCTTGTCTGAAACCATAAGGCCTAGGCCAGTAAATTTGGCATGTAGCTTTATCTAGTAGACCTTTACCAAGTTCCTTCAAATAATAGCCCTTGGGGTCAATATTGGCCCTGCACCGGGGGTCACAAGTTTTATACATGCTTATATGGGGAAAACTTTAAAATCCTTCTGGTACCCAGCCATAGGGCCTAGGGCTACCAAATTTTGCATGTAGCTTTATCTAGTGAATTTCTACCAAGGGTGTCCAAATTGTAGCCCTAGGATCAAATTTGGCCCCGTCTCAGGGGATCACATGGGCTTGTAATGGGAAATCTTTACCTGTACCTAGCAATAAAGCCTAGGACTACCAAATTTTGCATGTAGCTTTATCTAGTGGGTCTCTATCAAGAGGGCTCAAGTGATAGTGCTGGGGTCAAATTTGTCCCCACACCAAGGGTCACAAGTTTTACATAGGCTTTTGCGTTGAAAACTTAATAAATTCTCTTGTTACTAACCATAATAAGACTAATTTTAGTTCTGGGTCATGGATCTCATGTTTTACAGGGCCTTGTTTGTAACCACACATTCTAGACCTGTATTATTTTGTACGGGGTTTTATCCTGTGGACCTCTACCAGGATTCAAGTAATTATAGCTTGTGGTCAAAAAATGGCTTTGCCCTGGGGTCATAACTTTAGTCATAGGATTTTATAGAAAAAATGTATATCTTTAAGATTTAAACAAAATGGCCAAGTATTGTAATGCCTATGTTATATATTAGCTAGTGGAGTGATATAGGGCCATCATGGCCCTCTTGTTTCAAGATTTGGTCCAGTGATCTACTTTTTGACAGAACATGACCTAATTTCAATCCTGTCTAAAGTATTATCTAGACAAACATTCCGACTCTGTTTGAAATATCCAGATATTTCTAAGACGACCCTGTGACCTACTTTTTGATCAAATATGACATAATTTTGAATATGTCCCAGATATTTTCAACCCAAAAATTCTGACCAAGTATCAAGTGTATCAGGCGCCCGCCCGAGTGGCTCAGTGGTGAGCGTGTCGGACTCACGACCTGGTGGTTGTGAGTTCGATACCCGGTTGAGGCGCACTATCTTTCCGGCGTATTTTCGCCTCTCACCTCTGCTGAAGCATGTGAGAAAAGTAGTCGGTGGCTTTGGAAAAAAAGTTGTGTTAGTACCGGTGTGAGAAAGCCAGGAAACACATGTGCGTCACCGACCTCCATGATATGACCTTAGCTGTTAAGTGGCGTTAAACCCCAAAACAACCAACCAAAGTGTATCAGGCTGAAAATGCAGCCTATAGAGTTAAGGTTTTTCTAAAATTTGGCCCAGTGACCTATTTTTTGACCCAATATTACCTTATTTCAAACTTGTCAGAGATATTAGCAAGACACATATTCTGACCAGACTTCATCAAAATCAGGTTGGCCTCTAGACTGCATGGAGAGTAAATGCTGACAACCAAAGAATGTTCATCATGGATGATAGACGCCAGGCACAGCATGGTCATAGAGGCTCATATTTTGCACTTTGTGCTTAAGTGAGCTAAAACAAAGTCTGCAATTTACACAAAAAAAAAATCTTGTAATTTTGACAAAAATCCAACCAAAAATGATGACTTTATCTCGTAAAGGAAGAAAAAGGTTCATGGAAGAACAAATAAAGGGAGAGATGGATGATAGAAACAAAACGACAATTTCAAAAAAGTGTGATGACGGATGTTATTACTTTAACAGGGTAGAAAACATTGTGGAGAAATTGCTCAATGTTACTTACATAAGCCATTTACTGTAGACACGTGAAAACATTGGATTGTTTGATAAAGAGTTAATTATGGATCGAATTATCCATATTTACTAATATTCTTACTTTGCCACAAGAAATTAAAGAAAGAAACCACAACATATCGTTAGAACATCACTACCGTTACGTTAAATATCATTACCGTTACAATACATAGTGTAGCGGTAGTGACCGTTACGGTAGTGATGTATATATACTTAGCCCTCGAAATATTACCCTAACTGTAATTCCACGTCAGTAAACATCCTTTCATTATCCAGGGACCCGTGACGAAATACAAAATTTAGGAAGAAAAATGTGAAATAAGCATTCGACTTCTATTTACGGTTGTTACGGTGATGATACATCTAGACTATACTTCATACATGAATGAATTTGGCCTTGAATTTTCAGTTCCAAACCACCAGCCATGCTGTTTTCGTCCTTTCCGCTTAAACTGATCGTGCGCTTTTAACTTATGACGTCGCGAAAAAGAGTAATCAAGGGACGATACTTTTGCAAAACGGCGCCGTAACGGTAACGATGGAATAAATTGTTTCTGTGGGACAAACATTAAAATGCCCTTTTTTTAAATTAAATGTCCTTTTTCTACACAAAAGATGTGTTCATATTGGTTTGCCCAAACAATATAAAGAAATTCATGTGCATACATAATATGTGATTGAAGACCATCTCGCATCATTATTTGCGTATTTATAAAAAACTTAATCGGGACAAATATTAGGTAGCCAACCTGCGTTCAATCAAATATATTTTTTTTAATATCAATGACAGACTCTTAACTTATTAAGCTTTGAAAAGTTTTGCTTAATCGTATTTTCATGGACATTGCGGGTTTTTACATAAATCGTTTTTATTTCTTCAGAAATCCGACAAGGACATCATATGTACGTTTTTTATAGAATGACTGTGATATATTTAATTATATATTTCAGATAAATTGCACACTGGAAACAGTGCAGTTGTAAAATGGCCGAAAAGCAAATATCAGCCAATTATCGCAAAGAAATACAACACTGTAAAAGAGATAAAAAGGAAGAAGAGGTTCGCGGGAGGAGTAGCGGTTTTGCTGTCGGAGGAGCCACGGACAATGATTGCAGTTCAAAAAATGTTAAAAATCAATACAATGAAAATGGAATGCAGAATGTAGAAAATGGGAGACTCGATGCAGGACAGCAAGGATACTGTCTAGGAAAGGGTGAACAGGATATAGGAAAGGGACGACAAGACATACGAAAGGAAGGACTCGAGGTAGGAAAGGGAGTATACAAAAAAAAAGGAAGACATGATGTAGGAAAGGGAAGACACGACCTGGAAAAGGTAGAACACAGTTTGGGAAAGGCAGGACATGGTGTTGGAAAGGTAGGACACGATATAGCAAAGGAAAGAGACGATGTAGGAAAGAGAGAACACAAGATAAAGGAGAATGCACAGGGTGAAGGAAGGAGTGGACACGGTGAAGTAAAGGAAAGAGACAGGGTAGGAAAGGGTGGACACAATAAAGAAAATGGCGAACACGATGTAGCACAGGGGGGATATGATATAGAAAAGGAACTATACAGTATTGGAAAGGTAGAACACAATGTGGAAAATGGAGGAAAGGAAAGACAAGATATTGGAAATAGAGGAGACGATAACAGAATTGGAGGACACGATGTCAAAGAAGATGGATACGACGTAGAAAAGGGAGAACTCGATAAAGAAAAAGAAAGACTCCATGAAAAAAAGGAAAGACTGGATGATGGAAAAGGAGGAGACGATGTCGAAAAGAGAGGAAAGTCTCCATCTTTTGAAATCATCATCATGAATGTGAATGGCAAACCCGATGGTAAACCTAATGTGAGCGGACGAAGAAAAGAGGTAATACAAAAGGTACTAGATTTAAAACCCGCTGTGCTGTTTATTCAGGAATTTTTGTGGGAACGTTCATCTTTAATAATTCGTGAAATCGAGCCCGATTACCACTACGATGGGAAAAAAAACAAGCTAGTATAATACACAATACCAAGTTATTCACCATGGAAGAACTGGGGGTTGATCTGCTTAAAACCATAGAAGAGGCTTTAAAAGTCTTACAGGAGGTTTCGTCAAATCAACCAAACGAAACCTGTTCCATGTCTTCCCGTATACTGCCAAGAATGTGGATCAAACGGCTAAGTTCAGCTGCTGTGTCTGTTATATGCATATCATGGCATGGTATGTACAACAGAATGCCGAGAAGGCGTAAAATTAACAGTTTCAAACTCTTTATCGAATTCTGCAGAGGTATACATCAAAAAACGAAACTACCTATCCTGATTGGTGGTGACTTCAATATACCTATGCAGTTTATTAAAAAATATGTATCTGAACCGTTTGAACTTCACGAGTACACACCATCACCACGAAGAGACAAATCAAAAATAATCGACTTCTATATAACAACAGATCAACTCTGCTTGAGGAAAATTAAGTTCTTGAATTTACCTACTTTTTGTCCTAAAAGATTGAACCCAAATGGCATATTTGATCATGATCCAATTTATGCAGAATTGTCCTATGAATGAACAAATAAACTAAACAAGAGGGCCAAGATGGCCCTGGTTCGCTCACCTGAGTTTTTGAGAGGACCATAGCCAATTTTTTCAAAATCTAAACTGCCATTTCAGAGAAGAAGAATTTTTAAGAATTTCTTCATGTTTGTATAGTGTAAATAGCCCACAGCCATCAGAGCCATGTTTCTTGACGGATCGAAATATTTCGAGCAATTTTTGAAAAGGGTCAACTAAGATACATTTCTGTGAAATTTTTTCAGAACCTGATCAGCCATTTCAGAGAAGAATTTTAGAAAAATTCCTCCATGGCCATATAGTGCAAGTAGCCCCCATTCACCAGAGCCATGTTTATTGACGAATCAAACTTTCATGTACACCTTTTGAAAAGGGTCACCCAAGGAACATTTCTGTGAAATAATTTCAAAATCTGACCAGCAGTTTCGGAGAAGAAGGGTTTTTAAGAATTTCTTCGTTTCCCTATAGTGCAAGTAGCCCCCATTCACCAGAGCCACATTTTTTGACGTATCAAAATTTCGCGAACAATTTTTGATAAGGGTCATCCAAGGTACATCTCTGAGATTATTTCAAATTCTGACCAGCGGTTTCAGAGAAGAAGAATTTTAAAGAATTTCTTCATTTCTGTATAGTGCAAGTAGCCCCCATTCACCAGAGCCATGATTCTTGACGGATCAAAATTTCACGAACATTTTTTTAAAAGGGTCATCCAAAGAACATCTCTGTGAAATTATTTCAAATTCTGACCAGCGATTTCAGAGAAGAAGAATTTTAAAGAATTTCTTCATTTCTGTATAGTGCAAGTAGCCCCCACTCACCAGAGCCATGATTCTTGATGGATCAAATTTCGCGAACAAGTTTTGAAAAGGGTCATCCAAGGAACATCTCTGTGAAATTATTTCAAAATCTGACCAGCCGTTTCAGAGAAGAAGAATTTTTAAGAATTCCTTTATTTCTGTATAGTGCAAGAAGCCCCCATTCACCAGAGCCACGTTTCTTGACGGATCAAAAATTCACCAACAATTTTTCAAAAGGCTCACCCAAAGAACATATCTGTGGAATTATTCTAAAATCTGACCAGCGGTTTCAGAGGAGAAGATTTTTAAAGAATTTCCTAGAAAATTCCATTTGGTTGCCATGGCAACCAGAGTTTTTGACGGAATCAAATTCTGTGAACAATTTTAAAGAGGACCTCTCAAGGAAAATTCCAGCCAAGTTTGGTCCAAATTGGCGCAACGGTTTAGGAGGAGTTGATGTTTAAAGAATTGTTGAAGACGGACGACGGACATCCAGTGATCCTAAAATCTCCCCTTGAGCACGTTGTGCTCAGGTGAGCTAAAAACGTACGAACGCACGATTGACTGACTATATGAATGAATTAATGTTGCATTAGTAGCTAGGGCGATTTTGGACATAAGACATAAGAAGGAAAAGGTATGGAAGAGTTTAAAGATAACTCGATTGAATTTTAGCTGCGCACCTGGGTACCGTTTTACTAACAATGTGTAAGTTTGTACGTAAGAATTTTCGTAACTTTACGCTTATGTTCAAACTTACAAAATTCGTAAGTTCGTTTTACTAAACTTGCGTAAGTTTGAGAATGAGCATACGTAAGTTTTTTCGTAAATCTTTGATCGGAGGTATGTAAAGACCGCACACACTTTGCTATCTTCAAACGGAGGGAAAAAAATGACCGGATATCTCCCGCTTTGTGTCAACACATCGATCGTCAGCTGTGCATACGGAGATCTACGGTGCAAGGCAAATGAAAGAAAACTGGACAAGAGTTGAGACCATGGAGCTTCGTACTGCGTATTTGGAACGCCACTCCATTCTTGAGGGTTGTCTCGCCAACTCTTTGACTTTCCGAGACAAGGAATTGGTTTGGAGTGAAAGTGTGAAGAGGTACAGTTACATGCAAAATATAGCCTCGAGTATCCTAATTTCGTGATAGTTAATAAAATCCGGATCTCAACTCATCAAAGTACATTTTATGAAAGTAAATTTTACTTACCTTGTAACTTTAATCCTTAATCAGAAAAATCCATCACATCATCCAAAATAACTACACTTCTAAATTGTAAAGGATATGGGAAAGTCAGTTTCAGTTTCAAATATGGCGGCCGTGGGAATGTTTCTAATTTCGTGACCTTTGGTGACACCTACCTAATGCATAAATTTAAAAAAAAAGCCGGCCAAAAAATATATTAGTTTCGTGCACCATTTAGGGTAGGTCACAGTATTGGTCAAATTAATTAATTCAAAACATTTTAAAACAACAATACACATGTCTTCAGTCAGATTTGAGGAAAAATTGAGGAAAAATGTAACTACTTCATAACGTATTTCAATGTAATTAACTGTCTAACAGTCAAATTTTAACTAAACTGATTTATTCCTCAGAATTAGGGGCCTGAATAACACAATGTGGGCATAAGAATTCACTGTGGCGCCTCACTGTCTTAACATTACTGCAACGGGGTATATGTACCCAATGCTTGCCCATTTTTCAAAGAAAAGTACATAGATATTTTCCAATGCTTTTGGTTTTCTGTGACCACAAACGCAGCATAACTCGCTTGGATCATCTTCATCTGACTCGGAAGTTGAAGAATCAAAAGTGTCAGTAGACTTTGATATTTCCACAGATTTTTTCTTTGAATTTTCAGATCTTTTGTCGGTGGATGTCTTTGGAGCTTTAAATTTACCTTTTACAGACTTAGCAGCAAGTGACATTTTACTTGAACCTTGTTCCTGGTGTTTCAACATACAGACTTCTACATCTTCTTCTGTGATTGCCTTGCCTGAAACAATGGCACTCATTGTACGACGAGGTTTCCTCTTCTGCACTCCTTCCTTTTTTATAGATCTTAAAGTATTGACGCGACTGGTGAAAAACTTTTCAAGAATTTGATGATTAGCTGATGTTCCTGCAACTTCCGGAGCCTCTTGTCTCATATCAAAATCTGCAGTATCTGATTCATGCATTACAATACCACCCTCTACAGTCTTCTGTGAGTCGTCATCAACATCACTCTCTCCCTGGTCTGACTCTAACAGTGTTCCCACTGAAAATTTTATTTGGGGGTTTTTTGTACCCCCTACAATTGAAAAATGGGGGTATAAGAAAAAGAATGGGGGTACAAATTCAGAAAAAACTTGTATGCCCACAACTCCAGATATTTTACTTAATGCACCATTCTTGTTTAGATGCAGAACAATCATGCAGATCTACTCTGTCAATGTACATTTTCATATGTAACTGAAAGTTAAAGAATTGCTTGGCAAATGTTTAACTAGACTGCAGTAGTGTGCACTTAACCCTAGAGTTGTAAATCGGGGATGGGGTGTTGGCTAGATTTCATATTTGAGGGTATGACAATAATGGTTCCTAACTACAGGTAAAGGAATCCATATTGATGATTTGCAGCAAAACAAGTATGTTATATCAAGGTATATGTGAAAATTTATAGCTTAAATCCATTAAAAGCTGAGGAGAAAGTATGAAGTGAATCTGATCAGACCATGTAAAAAGAAGCATTTAGTTGTGTCATGGGTTTCCGCTTTGTTTGGACCGCTTTTTCATAGACTGTGTTAAATAGGGGAGAGCTGAATTAAGGATTCTTTTTGGAAACAAACGAGTCCCAGTCTGCAAATTATAGGTCGCGATAATAAAGACTCGGTGTTATAAATCAAAGCGTTGAAAACGCTGAAGTGGTATTTGTCAAGGAAACCCATTGTGTGGAATTAATAGTTTGAAAGAAACAGAGACATATTGTTCAGATATTGGCTTAAAAGTCAACCCACTAAGCAAATGAATACCTTTTCCGTTGAAGGGAGAGTATTCATGACAAAGATTGGTTTATTAGGCCAGGGAATCCCTTTCAAGGGATTCCTTTGCCTATAGGGATCGTAAGCTGCCTTTTCCGGACAACTTTTAGACAAAATGTTGAACGGTGTGTCCACTCGATATCGCTGAGTCCGCCAAAACAAATAGTTACCCTCAAAGCTTTCATCTGCAAAATGCCATGGAATTGCAAGGGTATTACGACCCTTAAATAACTGACAAGTGTGTGTTTTTTTATCCCGTTTTCGTCATTAGCATTGACCTGCGTTCAGTTAAAGCGAACGGTACAAAACGTTTTGTAACGTTTGCAAACGTTCGCTATTGAACAGACTGTTCGCCGTTTACGTTTGCAAACAATCGCAAACGCTTTTTCATGGTGGTACGCCGAGCTAACAAAGATGGCTGACGAATGATCGTTATCCTAAAGCCGAAATATAAAAAATGAAAATTGTTGTATTTCTTACATTTTATTGAATTATCTATACATGTGCGAAATTGTATCGATTATACTACTCTTGAAATATAATCTGAAGGTTTAATTTATACCCTTTTCGGACGTTATGATAATAAAAGTGGCCAATAACGGCCGATTGAAATGAGAAAATAGCTATCCGGACGGACCTAGTATACGGATTATTGCATATTTCAATTGTTCATATATTGCAAATCATAAATCCAATCACTTACCTTCACGTGCCAAAAAAAGTTCATTTCTTGAGTTGGTTTATGCTTGATATAATCCATTCCCTACTAATGAATCGCCTGTATAAATGTTCTTTTTCCCCGAAACAGAACGGCAAAGATCTTTCTTGCCATACCGATTCACTGTGTCCGAGTTTATTTAAAATTACATCTCACGATGTCTTGGATCAGGAAAAGTGAAAATAAATGTTAATGTCCTTAACACCTTTTACCAAACAATTCCTAATTTTAATGAACAGAAAGAAGAAAGGAAAATATAAAAACATTGTGAAAGAAGGAGAAAAGGTTGACAACCAGTAATTCTCCTTTCGCACAACGTTTCTTCCTTTTCACAGGCGACTTATAACCTTTCAACTTTTCTTTTTATGTGGTTTACAGTGCTAAAGATTTATGTTTAAGTCTAAATTTTCGTTGTCTGATACAGAGTTAAAATGCTTTTGAATACAAGTTAACCACCTACTTCACAAATACACTTTTTTACACCCAGCATTTAACAGCTTTAGAAATCCGTCAGAAAACAAATATTTCCATCTAACAAGTAATCGCTCCTTTTTCACCACTGTTTACTCTTAATGTAAATCCTATTAGTGATTTAATTCTTTGAAATACCTCCGACCTATTGTTTTATTAATCACTTTTTTGTACATCCAAAACTTGCATATGATATTCAGTGCCCCATATGTCCACAGGTTAACTTATAATCAAACAGCCAAATAATTTTTACGATCCTGCCAGGTAAAACCTTTGAAACCATGGAAAACGTTGGAGAAAAATGCCTGCAATCAGCAATTTCTTCGTTTCTCACAATGTTACCTGTTCTTTTAGCTATCATTTCAGTAAAACTGCCTCTTTACCAGATTGCGAAGTTTTAGACTTGACCAATGGAAAGCATTGTTAAAATATTACTGAAAGAGATAAAATATTGACTTTCTTGAAGGAGAATTCTAAAATTTATAGTCCGGTCAAGAGTTGATAAATGTGACACAGCTTTTACAGCACACGTTCCACTATTAACGCGAATCAAATATGTTTTTCTGAAAAATATTGGAACAAGGAGATCTAACGGTTGACGGATATTTAACCCTTCTCCTGCTGAATAAATTGAACGCAACTTTTCGAGATCATAGAAAAACCTAAATGGTTCTATTTCAAATGCAT
This sequence comes from Tridacna crocea, assembly GCA_943736015.1. NCBI lineage: Eukaryota > Metazoa > Mollusca > Bivalvia > Cardiida > Cardiidae > Tridacna > Tridacna crocea. The sequence goes on from OX031065.1 coordinate 46,208,564, forward strand.
TCATTGAAGAAAAATATCTCCTCATCGGACAGTATAGATCCAAGATCAGACTGCACATTCTGTGCAGTCTGATTTTAATCTACACTGTCCGCATAAAGAAGCAAGTTGCGATCAGCAGGCTAAGGGTTAAGTAGGGCCAAAGGGATTTCCTAATCGGCAGCGGCTTGTTAATTTATGGCCCGGTCAATTGACGATCACACATGTATGGCTTTCATCAGTCGTAACCGAAATTTGATAAAACACGTGTCGGCAATTTATGAAAGAAACAAACTGCATTCGCGTTTGTTTGATCAAGTTAAATACCATCCCCTTATTCAGGGTCGTCAAAATTAGGGATTGTGTGGTAATGGTTGTAAAAAGAAAATTGTATTCCAAATTGCACTTTGATAGCATGATCCCGCACTTGTGAATATATAGGCCACAAAGTGAGACTCAGTGCTCCTCTGAAAGACTGTGCAGACTACGATCAGATTTTTCAAATCCTGCGGGATAATTTTCAATCTGCACGGTAGTATTTCTTGCAGGATAGAACTTTGAAATCATTAAATCATACTTGGTTGTGAATAGATTTTATATTTGTTGTGCATTTTAACCTTTTACCATACAGTTACGAGTTTAAACGACATTGATTAAGAAGGCCTGTACGAAATAATTTCGAGTTTTAATGACCAAAAAGAAAAAAAAATATATGACAACATTAAGGAAGATACAGAAAAGGCTGATAACCAATATTTCTCCTTTTCCAATAACGTTTCTTTCTTTTCTTTCTGTTCGGAGACGACTTACACCGTTTCAGCATTGTTTTTAATTCGTCAATTGCAGTGCTTGAAAAAGTACTAATGAGTCTAAATTTTCGTTGTCAGATATGTGCCATCATCAAATACATGATATTAGGCATGTACTTCACAAATGCAACCTTTTTATACTCAGCTTTGGAAGTCAGCCAGAAAATAAATGTTTGCTTGCAAAAAGTAATCGCTCCTTTTCCACCACTGTTTACTTTTCATCCTAAATCACTGACACATGTTTAGGTGAGAATATCTTTTAAATTTATTGTGCAGTTTAACCTTTTACCCCACCATCTCGATGTTAAGCGATAGCGATTAAGAAGGTCTTGACAAACGTTCTGGAAGAAGGAACAAATGCCAATTACATTTTCCTTTTTCGTTAAAATGTTTTCTCCCCTTTCACAGACGATGGTCACCGTTTTTGCAATATTTTACTTGCATGCAGCAAATACTTTGGATTCGGGAGAAGTCTAAGAATTTGTTGTTGGATTAAGAGTTAAGGGTTATGTAACCTTCAGGTTTTATTGTTTATCCGACTGCTGTTGACCGATTCTGTTTCGGAGGAAAATATACGGTCCGGTGCTAGTCTAGCAGATTAATATTTTTGACGGAAATGAGTGGATAATATCAAGAACTTGACTGGCTATGTATTTGTGTATAAATGATACGTGATTAACAGTAGAACTTTGTTACAATGTGGGTAAGTGATTTTGTCAACTCTTGACCAGAAGACAAAAGCTCAATCCGTCAAATTTGAAAGCATTACTGTCAAAAAATGCTTTTTGTCCATGATAGGATAGAAAACGTTGTTGAGAAGGGAGAAAAAGCAAGTCGCCAACGTTTTCTCCTTATTCCACCATGTTTTCAGAAGCCTTCTTTTTTTCTTTGGATCGTTTAAATTCGGGATTGTGTGGTAAATGGTAATATTGTAATAGTTTAAGAAATTATGGTTTCGATCTTGTTCACAACGGACTGTGATAATTAACTCCGTGTATTTTGGTCTCGGTAGCAAGTCTATATATACATAATCCGAATTTCTTTGACGGGAAAATAAATGATGTAATTTCTAAACCTACCCATAAACTTCTAACAAAAAATACATAAGATCTATATGGGTTGTAAATTTTGCTTAAAATCAACCTGTCGAGTAAATTATCATCATTTTTTTTGCCGATTGAGTTTAAACTTTAAGACGAAAGTTGCCATACTAATCAAAGTATTCTGCAAAAACACGTGCCATTAGCAACCGACAGTAACCATGTAAACAAATCTATAATGGGAGCCATTTTATTTAACGCGAACAAGTCGTTCAGTTAACTGTTCGCGACGCGAAAAACTGTTCGCGACGCGAACAGTTCGCCTCACACGTTCGCTTTAACTGAACGCAAGGCTGGTCCGAAAGGATTTCCGATAACGGCCTGTCATATAGGATTCAGAAGGGAAAATTCTTTGATCGACTAAAACACATTTTTCTTCTAAAATGATTAAATTCTATAACGTCTTGAAGTATTCTGTAATGTCTCTACTTTACTTCAATATAATTTTAATTTCTGTAGCAAAATGGGAAGTTGCGTCCATTTTGATTTAAAGTTACTGACCCATTCTCCTTATTTCTATAGAAAGGTTTAAGAAATTTGCTCTTGCGCCTTTTTTGACGCTAAATAACATAAAAATGAATTGCAAGAAAAAAATCTATAACGTCTTGAAGTATTCTATGTTTTGTTGTGATTATGATCAAAGTATTCGTTTACATTTGTTAAATTGAGATCTTGCGTCCATTTTAGTTTAAAAACGACACTATCGTTAATTTTTGTATAAAAAATGCTGTATCGAGCAAAGTGAGATTTTATGACTGGGTGAAAAGATTTAGCAACGGATAAAGGGAAGATAAGAACTGATGACATGATAACCTTGTCTGTATTGTTTTGTTAAACCTGGATCCTGTTTTTACACATTGTCCAAATATATAATGACTGTATTTATCATTTTTATACATGTACGTGTATATTATTTGCATCAGTGAAAACTTTTAAGAGATTTGTAAAAACCATTATCTTCCCAGTAAACTTTTTTAATTCTTTTTGGAAAATAATTTCAATTTAGTTAGCATAAATTTCTTTAAATTGCATTTTTTTTCCTTTATTTCTAAAGAAGATTGAATTTGTTGTACTATTGGATCATTATAATAATTATGCAGTCAATAGACCAGTAACAAACTGTACAAAACAAGCAGTCTGATCCTGGGCCGAATCGGTTTTATTTTATGTGTCGAAATTCTTTTGGCTTAAAAAAAATTGACGTATCAATATCAATATGTGACTGAAATCAGCAGAAAACAATTTGCGTTTTGGGAGTATTGATGTGACCCGTACAGCACACTCCCGAATTTCAACGGTCCTGCATAAAACTTTTTGTAAACATTGTGAGAAATGGGGAAATACCAATAGCCAGTATTGATTCCTTTTCCTACAATGTTTTCTACTCTTTTAAAGTGAGGAATATCAACTTAGCTACATTTGATTCATTTTCTGCGATTGCTTTTTTTCTAAGTTGGCGAAGTAAAAAAGTTCTCCATATGGGAAAAGGTTTTAAATTATTGACTTTTGAAAACACATGAGAGAGAGAGAAAATACATGTGATCATTCTCCCCCCCGACACACACTTTCAAAAAACCGACAACTGAAAGTAATCAATATGTAGTTCGTAAACATCTGTGAAAAACGAATTTTCAAAGTTTGAGAGAAAATATTTGAGGAAAAAAGGAAGGGATTGCAACATGCATTTTCTCCTGTTTCAACAACAGCTTTTTTTTACTTTTTCAAAGACAATTACAACCATTTGACCCACGTTTATTCAATCGCCTCCATATACTTAGTATCTGGACGAGTCCAAAGTGTTGTCGTCGGGTGAAAACATTCGCAGTAACTTCTTAAAACCCTATGCCACATAACCCAAGTTTTTTACGACCCTTAGAAATACAGTTTTTTTTTAAAAATGTTGTTGAAAAGGGTTAAAGTTCTAGTAACCAACCTTTTCTCCTTTTCCCTTGCTATCCTTCCTAAAGGAAATTTCTTTTTTAAGCCACATTCAAATTGTTATCTGCAAAGACTTCAAATCTGGGCAAGTCTCAAATTTTTGTTTCGTAAAGAGTTGGTGAAAGATTCAGTGTTATAGAAAATTGGGTGTGGGGGGATAACATCAATATACCTGCAGTAGACCTTTGCTAATTTTATGTCTGATTATTCATCCAATGTTTGCGTAATTCTGTAGCTAAGTTTGTAACGTACAGGCTCGAAGTCCAGGAATCTGTGGTTTGATTTATTTAAATTATTTAAATTATTAATGTGATAATTTTTCCAAAAAATCGTTCCAGTATCTGCTAGAAGACAGAGACAGTCTACTAACAAAAAACTGGGACATCAAACATTTTAAATTTATAGCAAAAATCTTAACTTTGAAATAACATTTTTAAAAATCTGTATAGTTGCATGTTTGCCATGTTCCTGTTTGAACTACCTTATAAGTTGACTATCGTAATTACAAAGTTTAATTCAAATTTCAAACTTTCCATTCCCTCTAGAAGAAAAGATGTTAGGGGTTCATTTTCAGGGAGCGAATACGTCCTATACTTGTTTTCATTGAAAAGCTAGTTAAGGGTTAGCTGGGTGTACGTTTGATCTCGGTGTTTCACCGTCAAAGTTGATGATCTATATGAAAAGCTGTTGTGTTCTTTTTAGGCACCGACTAATTAACACACACGTGTCATAATTAAGTGTTTATCCCGTTTAGTCTTACGTTGATCACTTGAAAAGTTTTGGAATTGTTAAAAGCTGTGACGGAGGGTAAGTCTGTTCTAATTACTGGCGCCAAAAGATGCATTTTTCTGCCCGAACATTTTTTTTTTCAAATGCATTATTATGTTAACAGGTCCCATTTTAAACGGTATATTTGCACTAATTTCTTTAGGAATGGAGGGGGGAGGTATTTTTTTATTTTAAGTTAAACCTAATCTTTCGAAAAAAATTAAATGCCACTTTTAAAGCCGATAGTAAAACCTCAAAAGTTATTTCAAATGAATATCTCGAGGAAAAATATCTCCGTATTGGATAGTGTAGATCTAGGATCAGACTGCACGTTCTTCCTGGTATGATCTGAATCTATATTGTCTGCAAAAGGTCATTGAGTCGCACTTGGTAGCCAAAGGGTTAATGCAGTCTGCATACAAAAAGCTTTATCAACACGCCCGGCAGGAGACAGCGCTTATGATACCGCTTTGATACTCTCTGAAGTCTTCCGAAAAATTGATAAAACAATGTGTGTCTTCGAAAAAGATAATTGATGAAACTAACGATACGGCCATTTTAGGTTGTTTATTTATCGCGTTTAGGGTGTAATCCATTTAAAAAATATGACACTTTCTCTATTCGGGTATATACAGCATTGGGAAAAATTGCCGGGTGGAAAGGTAAATAACTCGTAGTGACGCGTCAGTAACGGTATTTGGCAAATGGTCGTTGTCTGCGCATGTCATATTCTTCGAAGATTCGAGTATTTATAGAATGCCATCTAGCGGTAGATAATGGGCAAATGGTCTATTACCCCGATCTATAAATATTCATGAGCAATCAAATGAAGTAGCGTGCAATCATAGGACGAACAAGCCATGGAACAAATTGATTTGGAACGAAAAAGCCCAAGGTCAGTTGGTAAATTTGTATCATTTCGCCAATAAAAGGCTATGAGCGAGAGAAGCTATTTTCAATCAAAAATAAATATCTCAACGATCGATGGCCTCGCTCAATGTATTTTGATATGCCATTTCAAATTACATATTTGAGTGCCACCGTAAAAGTCATTTGCCTGAGAAAAAATGAGTTTAACTGGGTTTATTTCCTTCGGTTTTGCACAAAATGGTTGAACTAAAACTCTACAAAGTTTGGGTACGCTTTCACGGTATAGATTCGGTATAGACTCCAAAGAGTTTGGGTACGCTATGACAAAATGGATACGCTGGCATACGTAGAAATATGTATCATATAGAAGATCTGCAAATCAAGATTTAAATTGAAATGTCGTCCTAGATAGCCGCAAATTATGAAGAAAATGGCAATATTCATGTATTTAAATTGAACTACTTTCTGCCAAGTTTTATATTCTTGCGCTAAAGCTCGGGACCTTCCGGAGGTTGATTAATTTATCAGTGCCATTGACGGCCGACTTTTTTTTTTTGAAAAGGGCTGAGTTATTACACTTGAAATTACGTTTTTCAGCCCTTCTGGCTTTTTTTGCGATAAAAGAGCATATAATCATTGCTTTGTCTGTTTGTATGTGGTTAGGACAGAGAACGTAGTAATGATATTCCAAAGCGTTTCAAGCATTTTCAAGCTACAAACATCCGGGATATTTCGGCAAAATTTTAGGGGGACCTACTTGAACTCAATCTCTTTCTACTGCTGTGTACCTAAACGCGATGGAGTATTAGATTCACGGTACAAAATAAGATACATGGTTATCAAAATTCAATCTTGAACTCATTGTGGTATTGTCTTCGACAAATACCACAAAAATTGACTAATATCGTGGCGCATTGCTGATCACCACGATTATTAATCCAATACATAATCCTTAATACAATTTATAAATGACTTTCTCACGTTATAATAAAAACTATTGAGCGAGGTTTATTTACCTGGCTTTACAATACGAAAAATGCCTAACAGGAATTAATTTTAAAGCTTGTGTTTGTTTTGTTATAAACATCAAGGTGAAGGTCGTTGGAAAGGGGAAGTTACTACGAGATTCCAACCCTCTGCTTTGCGTAACTTCACTTGACAAATGTCATTATTCTTTATGAATTCGAACTGCAAGCCTATCGCAATTAAATCTTAACAGGTCTATGTCAGTGATTAAAATTGTTACTTTAGTCAATGGTGTCAGTTGACGCATGTTTTCTGTTGCGTATGGGTCGAATGTCCTCTTCAATGAGCCCCAGCAAAGTATAACTAGATCTAATTTCTTCTCTCGACCTGTACGTAGATCTACTTCTGTACGATCTCTTCTTCCGATAATTCCAGAAGCAAATTTGGTCTTTCTCTGAAATGTCGATCTCGGCGGCTACGCGGTGGAAGTTATGCCTCCATAATTACGTTCTCACTTACGACCGATACTTTTGTAAGTAAAGTTACGCAAAAAGTTACGTTCGAACTTATAGCTACGAAAACTTTAGTAAAACGCAAAACTCGGAGTTACGTAAAAAGTTTAAAAATCTTAGTTACGTTTGCGTAAGTAGTTTAGTAAAACGGTCCCCTGGTGTTGATATTTGAATGCATCTTTAACCCTTTCCCAAACAAGCCCTTGTTTTTACGTGTCTGCAGTAAAAGTCTTTTGAAAACACTGTGGGAAAAGGAGAAATTGCTCGTAACGAGCAATTTCTCCTTTTCCCACAGTGTTTTCTACCCTTTATGAGAACTTTCTGGCATTTTCTCCAAATTTAAAGTTGTCGTCTGCAAACTCTTTTGGTTTGGAAGAGTCCAAAATTTGTCGTTTGGGAAAGGGTTAGGCATCTTTAAGCACTTACAATTAAAGCAATTTCCCCCTTTCCAACCAAAGTTGTCTGCTGGTTGACCGCAAAGGAGATAAATTTCTAACCAAAGACTTACCGTTTTCCTGAATCGGTTTATACGCGTGGCAATAACTTTAATCGAACAATTACCGTTATCAGGGACTGTTGTACACGGCTGGCAATAAATGTAACCAAAGGCTCACCATTATCAGGAATTGATATATACCTAGCAATAATTCAACAAAAGACTTTTTTTGCAGATTTGCCATCTAGCAAATCTTTTTGCTGTGAACATTCGGCCCAAACCAAATACATGCGTGGAAAGTTCAAGATCGTAGGCGAAGAAAAGGCGGCTTTCGTGTCGAGGTGATAAAAACAGACTTTAAGGATTTCACATACTAATAAACGTTACGTCCTTGCCCGAAATGTTGGCAAATGTCGACATTTTCCGGAACGTTTGGCATTGTTCTCCGTAGCATCTCGGGCCATCCTTGGCCTATGACGTGGATTACGTAATCGCTGTTTTAATAATATTGGTTTTATACTGTTTGGATTTTTTTTTTTGATACGCCATATGATAAGCACCCCCTGGCGGCATGGGTGCTCCCTTATTTACAAGGGATTTTTAACATTGCTTACTCAACTCATGCAGGTTTGTATAGGCCAGGTATATTATACTATTCTAAATTTGAATTTAATTTCATTGTTTTATATATATCACTGGGAGGAGATTGTCAGTCAGTCCGCTCCGGATCTGATCTGGGTTTATGTTCGATGTTTTAGACAATTTTTTATTGACACAGGGGCTATTACTATGCCGCGCTGAGTCCCCTGTAGTCCTGCCCCTTTAGGGTTGTTTTTTTGGTGAAAGCTTAATTTCTCTTTCTTAGGGCAGTTTTTACCCATTTTTGGACCTGCTGTGGTTAGGGCGGCAGGGAAAGAACTAGCACACAAGTAGTCCTGGCTCTATGCCCCTACTGAGTGGTGTCGTCCTGATCGCCCTGCACAGCAGGCAGGACTGGCGGTCACCCCGCAGCTTTTATAGCGTAGTTTTTTGTTTTGTCCTACTTTTTAGAAAGCTCTTTGTAATATTTTGGCCTCGACTATAAATTTATCCTCTTAATAATATACTAATCATAAAAAATTAATAATTTTAATAATATACAGTGCGAAAAGTGCCATAGCGCCTAGTTAGGTATAATAATAATCTGCCAAAGCTCTTGAGTCCAACACATTGCATGCAAAACCATGGATTAGTCTAAAACTTTATAAATTTGACAGGTCTCTGCAACGCTCCACGGCCATGTACAGTTTGTATATGTCGTAGTCCAAACTGGAATCTAGGCAGATCCGGAATCTGCCTAGACCAAATTGGAATTCTATTTTGGTCCAGACCAAATTAGAATTCTACTTTGGTCTAGACAGATTCCAGATCTGCCTAGACCAAATTAGGATTCCAGTTTGGCTAGGCAGATCCAGAATCTGCCTAGACCAAACTGGAATTTTTAATTTAAACCCAAAAATACAAGAGGTTGCTCATCAGAAATTCAATGTAAGACTTAGTGTTGAATGTTTTGCACTTTAGCAGGAAGAAAATGTAGGAAAAGGAGCAAATGGGGAAAAAAAGATTATGCTTTAACTAGAAATACATGTACATCTTAGTTGTAAACATATGTGAATCTGTTTGATTAATAGAAAGAAATAATCCAATAATAAAGTAGTAAGCATTGTTGGAAAAGGAGATTTTTTTTTGTAATTTCCTAAGAATTCTTCCACAGAGTTGTATTTGTAAACCTGTTTTATTTTTATTTTTTGTAGGACTGATATTGTCAAAATGAGAAAAATGATTAATAAATCTGGTAGAGATTATGATGGGAAAAGGAGAATCATTCGTACTGTATTTTCTTTATATCTTTTCCCAATAAATGGTAATTTATAATATATGATGGGTCAACCTGTCTACCTGGCACAAGTATAATTATGATGTGTGAAGACCAGTGAAAGTTGAAATTGTGAAAATATTGATAACCCTTTACCACTCAATGCTGACTCTTAACGAAACTGGGAAAGGAGCCTTTTGAAAACTTTATGTGGATAGAAGAAAATTTTGGTAACTAGCATGTTCTCCTTTTCCCACTATAGTTTCTACCTTACCAAAGAAAAAATGCTCAATCTGAACCACATTGAAATTGTTGTCTTCAAATGCTTTCAATTTGGACAAGGCTAAAATTTTGTTGTCTGGTAAAGGGTTAATTGCCAAAATAGTTACATGTAGCTGTAAAAGTATGAATTGTGATATCTTTTTGACCAATCACACATACAGGGACCATCTGGCTACCCCTTACATGAAATTAGAGAGATCACAGACAGTGTAACTGTCCATATATCTGGGTTAATAGTTTTAACTAATTACCACACAAGAAAATTTTAGACTGGTCCAAATTGAAAGCATTTGCAGACGAAAGAATACAGGTGACTGAAAAATAGAATTTTGTTATGGAAAGGGTAGAAAACACTGTGGGAAAAGTAGAAAATGCTGGTTACCAGCATTTTCTCCTTTTCCCACAGTGTTTTCAAAAGGCTTCTTATTCAGGGGCGTCAAAAGTAGGGATTGAGTGGTAATGGGTTAAACATATGACTGTTTATTAGATAGGTAAACATATCATCTACAGAAAATCTATGTGAAGTGAAATTTTAGTCTTGGTCAGCCAATGCAGTCAGTATAATCTGACCAGTGTCAATACTTATTGCAGTTTCTGCATGGCCTTTTTTTACATTTACTAAACCGTTTTTGTCTTTGAAATAATTCATTGTAATTAATTGCATTGTTCATGAATAATAAATGCCTAAATAATAATAATAACAATACTAATAATAATATGTAGACAAAAGACCAATCTGTAATAATGTACATGCTGATCTCTGTCTACACTTCCTACAAAATATATGATTTAAGTTGGGAACGACATAAACAGAAGAATGAGGATAAATTTGTAACTTACAACTTTTTTTTTCCTTTTGTATAAAAGTGTTTACTTGATAAAGCATTTACAGAAAAGGTGTAAAAATCAAAATTCAAGTGATAAAGAAATGCCTTTTTTGTGTTAAACTGGGTATTTACTGAAAAGATTCCAAAAAGAGAAAAGATTCCAATTTGGTCTAGGCAGATCCTGTATCTGCCTAGCCAAACTGGAATTCTAATTTGGCCTAGGCAGATCTGGAATCTGCCTAGACCAAACAAGAATTCTAGTTTAGTCTAGACCAAACTAGAATTCTAGTTTGGCCTAGGCAGATTCCAGATCTGCCTAGGCCGATTCCGGATCTGCCTGGATTCCAATCTGGCGTACGACATATATATCCATTTTTAATACATGTGTTTTAATGGTGGTCCTGAAAGGGTCGTTTTCGGCTTACCGGCTCGTATTTCTTTCATTAGCCCCCTTTTTAAAAAAAGCGATTTCACGTAATTGCTATTTTAATAATATTGATTTAAAACTGTTTGGATATTTTTCCATGTGCCATATGATAAGCACTCCCCTGGCGACAAAAATTCACTGTCCACCTCTGTTTTTCAAATCCAAATTTACCAGGTGTGCCTGTACTTTCGTTTATCGATATATAACCTGCCTCGGTACTTTGACGCAATCTTTCTCCACGATTCATCCGTTATGAGACAAATTATTTGTATAAAACAGGAGCAATTGCAAAAATCTTCGAATCCTCAAGAAACAACTTCTACAGTGAACTCCCTTTTGTAATTGCCCCACTGTTTTAATTAGTATCGGAGTACATGTAGTTACACAGATCCCCAACTGTCAAACCTTTTTTCTTAAAATATAACATCTGTATGTTAGACTGAGCACAAAGAACCGTATATAACACATTTAACAGGAAGATACGATTTACGACAGGATATTAAACTTGAACGGTCCAAAATACCAATTTTTAGACCCGTTTAAATAATAATTATCTTCCACGGGCACAACTTGTAAGAATTGATCTTGTGATACCAATATAGGGTTGAGTGCAGATTTTTGTGTTGTCATCGAGATATAAAATGAAATTGCCTTATTCCATGGCAAATAACGCCCAAAGGGCGTTATGATAAGCCATATAATTAGGCAATTGCATTTTGTATCTCGATGACAACACAAAATCTGCACTCAACTCTTAGAATAGCACTTGCTGTTCACTTAAATCACTTTTCGAAAATGATAGAGAGAAAATATCACGGACAAATACGACAGTAAATACAAGTTAGTTTCCTTGGTGGATACCTGGTAGAACAGGCATGAATACACAATCTATTTTTAGCTTTTCAACACATTTATTTTCCAAACGGAGGTGGCCATTTTGCTTGCTTTGAAATCAATACTTTCCATGATTCATCGAACAAATTAAAAAAAAAAAAACTATTTGTATATGAACAATACAATCAACTATCTGAACTTGAGGCTAAGCGGACGATGTGTTCATTCGAGTGACCTTTTTATTGATAATTTGTAAAGAATATGCGTTCGTACCGTCGGCAGATCTGTTCTCGATGAGTATAGATCTATCTGTGTCCGATATACGACTTTGTCAATCCTATGTTTCTTGTAAGATATTCATGAATCGAATGACGCCAACGTTTTGTGACCCACTTATTAGAACATAAAAAAACGGTGTCGCAGCTGTTATTTTTTTAATATATCTGGTTTCCCAGTTCTAGGCTTGTTTCTAGATCTAATATCGTCCAGACCCTATCACGCCAACATTTCAAAAATTCTTCACACAGTGTATTAACTTCTTTTGGTCCTTTCTCCAACATTTCTTTCATAATATATACATTCCATCAAATCCACAATGACTTTTTTCTGATCAAAAGTCATCTATCATTTTTGTGGTATTTGTCGAAGACAATACCACAATGAGTTCAAGATTGAATTTTGATAACCATTTATCTTATTTTGTACCGTGAATCTAATACTCCATCGCGTTTAGGTACACAGCAGTAGAAAGAGATCGAGTTCAAGTAGTTCCCCCTAAAATTTTGCCGGAATATCCCGGATGTTTGTAGCTTGAAAATGCTTCTTGAACGCTTTGGAATATCATTACTACGTTCTCTGTCCTAATTACAAATAAACAGACAAAGCAATGATTATATGCTCTTTTATCGCAAAAAAGCTAGACGGGCTGAAAAACGTAATTTCAAGAGTAACAACTCAGCCCTTTTCAAAAAAAGTCGGTTGTCAATGACACTGATGATAAATTAATCAACCTCCGAAAGGTCCCGGGCTTTAGCGCAAGAATATAAAACTTGGCATAAACTAATTCAATTTAAATACATGAATATTGCCATTTTCTTCATAATTTGCGGCTATCTAGGACGACATTTCAATTTAAATCTTGATTTGCAGATCTTCTATATGATACATATTTCTACATATGCCAGCGTATCCATTTTGTCATAGCGTACCCAAACTCTTTAGTGAAATAGTGAAAGTGTCATATTTCTTAAATGGATTACACACCAAACGCGATGAATAAACAACCTAAAACGGCCGTGCCGTTAGTTTCATCAATTATCTTTTTCGAAGACATACACAAAAAAGAACTGTTGTTTTATCAATTTTTCGGTAGACTTCAGAGATTAAAGCGTTATCATAAGCGCTGTCTCCTGCCGGGCGTGTTGATAGAGCTTTTTGTATGCAGACTGCATTAACCTTTTGGCTACTAAGTGCGACTCAATGACCTTTTTTGCAGACAATATAGATTCTGATCACACCAGGAAGAACGCGCAGTCTGATCCTAGATCTACACTATCCAATACGGAGGTATTTTTCCTCGAGATATTCCTTTGAAATAACTTTTGAGGTTTTACTATCGGCTTTAAAAGTGGCATTTAATTTATTTAGTAAGATAAGGTTTAACTGAAATTAAACAAATACCCCCTCCATTTCTAAAGAAATTAGTGCAAATATACCGTTTAAAGTGGGACCTGTTAACCCAGGTTACATAATGCATTTGAAAAAAAAAAATGTTCGGGCAGAAAAATGCATCTTTTGGCGCCAGTAATTAGAACAGACTTACCCTCCATCACAGCTTTTAACAATTTTAAACCTTTACAAGTGATCAAAGTAAGACTAAACGGGATAAACACTTAATTATGACACGTGTGTGTTAACTACTCGGTATAGATCATCCACTTTGACGGTGAAACACCGAGATCAAACGTACACCCAGCTAACCCTTGACTAGCTTTTCAATGAAAACAAGTATTGCACGTATTCGTTTCCTGAAAATGAATCTGTAACATCTTTTCTTCTAGAGGGAATGGAAGGTTTGAAATTTGAATTAAACTTTGTAATTACGATAGTCAACTTATAAGGTAGTTCAAACAGGAACATGGCAAACATGCAACTATACAGATTTTTAAAAATGTTATTTCAAAGTTAAGATTTTTGCTATAAATTTAAAATGTTTGATGTCCCAGTTTTTTGTTAGTAGACTGTCTCTGTCTTCTAGCAGATACTGGAACGATTTTTTGGAAAAAATTATCACATTAATAATTTAAATAAATCAAACCATAGATTCCTGGACTTCGAGCCTGTCCGTTACAAACTTAGCTACAGAATTACGCAAACATTGGTTGAATAATCAGACATAAAATTAGGAAAGGTCTACTGCAGGTATATTGATGTTATCCCCCCCCACACTCCATTTTTTTAACACTGAATCTTTCACCAACTCTTTACGAAACAAAAATTTGAGACTTGCCCAAATTGGAAGTCTTCGCAGATAACAATTTGAATGTGGCTTAAAAATGAAATTTTCTTTAGGAAGGATAGCAAGGGAAAAGGAGAAAAGGTTGGTTACTAGAACTTTAACCCTTTTCAACAACATTTTTAAAAAACTATATTTCTAAGGCTCTTAAAAAACTTGGGTTATGTGGCATAGGGTTTTAGATAGTTACTGCGAATGTCTTCACCCGACGACAACACTTTGGACTCGTCCAGATACTTAGCATATGGAGACGATTGAATAAACGTGGGTCAAATGGTTGTAATTGTCTTTGAAAAAGTTAAAAAAAAAACTTTTGTTGAAACAGGAGAAGATGTATGTTGCAAGCCCTTCCTTTTTTCCTCAAATATTTTCTCTCACACTTTGAAAATTTTTTTTTTCACAGATGTTTATGAACTGCATATTGATTACTTTCAGTTTTCGGTTTTTTGAAAATGTGTGTGTGTGTGTGTGGGGGGGGGGGGGGGGGTATGTGTTAAGGTTTAGAAAGTGAGACAAATAACAGACAGTGGGCAAATCAGCACGTCTGCCCCCTTTTTACACAGGTTGCTCGAAATACTTTGGTAATAGGTTGATTAGCTGTTTCGTGTCTTCAGAAAGACAGGGACAGTCCATTTAGTGATTTAAAGTACTATTATCAAACATCCTTGTTGCATTTTCAGGCATGCACCTATTGACGAATAACTTCATGTTATCGATCATGAACAAAAGAAACGTGGCTTCAGATAAAATTTCAGACCTTCCATAACTTCTTTCAAGCTTCATTTCGAGTATAAAAAATATGTATCTAAGTCTTACAAAAAAAAAAATGGGTGAAGGGTTAAATTGGTGTTCTTTTGATCTCGGTATCGCACTGCAGAGTGGGTGACCTTTAGAACAGCTGTAATGTACTTGCTTATTACAGATTAGCACACACGTGTCACATTAAATTGACTCTTCTTATCTTTTGTTTCATATTAATTTACCTCTTTGGTGATCATTAATGGTCAGGATTATGAATTTTATACAGGTTTCAGAGGCTAAGTCCATTCCTAGTCTCTACATGCTCTTTATTTAAATACCATTTTATAAAATGCATATTTTGTCTGTTTGTGATTTTCTTTTTCAAAGGCAATATAATGAAATATGTTTGAATTGTGTTAGAATTGATTTCCATAGATTTCTTGCTTTGTCATTTTCTTTTCAGTTATAAATTTGTCCAAATTTAAAGGATTTGCGTACGGGACATACGGCATTTGTTACTGAAATAATGCTTTGATTGTCCGATGTCACGTGATACTACTGGTGCGCCGCTTATGATAAAAAGGAAATATCGCTTACCGTCTATTGATTGTAATGTTGTAAATTGAATGTAAAAGGCTAGAGATATTTCAAAATTATAGTTTTCAGGAACAAACTTAATTTTGTTCGATATATCAACAGGATTTTTCCCTCTGTTCGTCATGCATCCTACTGTCAAGGGGCGTTACTCCTGCTTCTTCCTCATGATCAAAAGGAGACCACTTATACAAAGATAAACCAAACTTTGTCATGAATACTCTCCCTTCAACCGAAAAGGTATTCATTTGCTTAGTGGGTTGACTTTTAAGCCAATACCTGAACAATATGTCTCTGTTTCTTTCAAACTATTAAAGGTGGCCCTTCAGATTTTGGGACGAAAATTTTACAAAAATGCAAGAAAATCATCCTTATCCTCAAAAGGCCTTTTAATTTGCATTCATAAAACCCCAGTAGTCGAAAACCATCCGACAACACGAGAAATTAGAGATTTACTACAGCCCAGGTTGACACCAACGGGAGACACATACTATTTTTAGATTATCAATTCTCTCATTTACATTCAGGAATACACAGACAAGTTTCCAACATAGCGTCCGAAGAAGACATTATGGAAACTAATTATTACATGTTTGTTATGTAATGGAATTTAAGCGTTATAAGTCATGTGCCAGTCACTTGACATTCCCACAATGTTTTATTGATTTTGGCGCGAAATCTATAAATAGGTGAAGAGGTTACGTAGACTTTTAAGGAAACACCATCAAAAAATTTTTTTTGTGTAATTTTATGAGTCTTAACTTTAGATGATTTGTATCAATTTTTCATATAAATTTCAGTGATGTATATATTTTTTTATTTGGTGAGATGTGAAAATTTTAAATACCCACCTTTAATTCCACACAATGGATTTCCTTGACAAATACCACTTCAGCGTTTTCAACGCTTTGATTTTAACCTAATCCCCGCAATAAGAAAGTTTTTTAAGGTAAGACCAGTGTAAATGCACTTCCGGTGAAAATTCTAATTGGTTGATAAATAAGGATAAATAACGATTTTCAGAAATAATATTTTTGCACGTTTCTAACGTATCAGAAATTCCGTTTATGTCTATTTTGAAATTATTTTTTGATACTTTTGTTAGTTTTCTGAAAAGGGAGGTAATTATTATCTCTTTTTGAATTGAGAACATAGTGGTTTTAGATTTATAAATGATAATTCAAAGAAGGAAAAAATGGAAAAAATGAAAAGGTGAAAATAGTTTTGTAACCGTCTAGTTTTCACCACCTGTTACAGTTTAATAATACTCATTTTTAATTATAGCTAATTTTGCAGGATGATATTTTTGTGGAAATAGCTATTTTCCATTACACAGGTCTTACCTTAAGAGTAACTCCATCATGAAACAAGAAATCAAATTTATTTAAATGCCAGAGTGATTTTTCCGTTTACACAGTGCACTAAATTTAACTCGAGGATCTTGGCTTCATAGAAATCGATCGCTGGCGTATTGAATGATGTAACTGATGCCGTCGACCATTCATACTCTCCATTCACTGTTGGCATAGTGTATTATTTTTAGGGTGCAAATAAAGATAAATGAGTCAAAATCAAAATTTTGCCACATTTTCTGTCCGTGCACAATTTCTCAACTGATAGTGATTACTCCAGTTTAAAGTTTCCTTGGTATGAAACTTCAGGATTGGTTCTATGTACGTGGGAAATATCAAATGCCTACTAGTCCGTTGAATATGACAAATGAAGCGATTAATCATCCAAAAGTGCCTTTTTTGTCATGTCCCAATTCTGAAAATTAAGCGTTATATGGTATTTTTAAAAGTTTTTTTTTTCTGTATGTATAGATATAATTACAGTATCTTTAAATTATTTCACCTTTATACATAAAATACCGCATATCAGACAATGGTTACATTTATCTTAAAACACAAATAATTCTCAACGCCTACGATATTTATCTAGGTCGAGAATTCTTGCACCCGGCAGCTTTTTCCTGGATACGCGAGGTAAACAAAACTTGATTCCCAGGTTGATGCAAATCATTGAGCTGCTGTGTATATGAATGATCAAGGCAAAAATAGTCTTTCTTGAAAGGTTTATGGCATGATGGTGTCATAAATACCAATAGAGATCAAATACATCCATGATGTAACATTCAGTACTGTTACACATTTTTATGTTACAGCATGGAATGATTTTGTTACATCAAGGAAAAACAGCTCGTTCGTGGCTTTTCATTTCTAAAACAAAAGGGAAATTGAACCTTATCTGTATGTCTTTATTACAGAAAAACTAGTTCTTAAAACAGATCACATGATAAGTGCAGTGGAATGGTTTATATGGTAATTGTGTATTTTGGGCAGTGGGTGAAACCCGCTGTCATGGTCCCCAGGTATGAGTAATTGATTTTCAACGCCTACGATATTTATCTAGGTCGAGAATTCTTGCATCCGGCAGCTTTTTCCTGGATACGCGAGGTAAACAAAACTTGATTCCTACACGTGACTAAATAGTTCCTCCATCAATACACAAACGATCATGTATAAATACGCGCTACTCGCGCAGACAACACCCCACTCTCTTGCACTCCGGATCATTCACATTCATGTATGTGAGAGTAAGGAACGACAACTCTGCTCGGAGATTGACGACACCCTTCAAAACTACCTTACACCTTACGAGTTCATCCGTAATGTAGAATAGAAATGGAAAGAGGGCGTAGGTATCTACATAAAATAAAGAAAATATTTTCAGAACAAACGTTTTTATTAGTCGCCGCGCAGAAGCGCGCGTCTATACTTTTAACAGTTTTTCGAGTTAGGACATGGACAATGGGAATTTCTTTTTTATAGGGGTGTTAAGGTTAATAAGGAATCTTTCTACTTCGCCTTAAACTGGCTTTTTAATTCATTCTTAAACTACGAAGTATATACAATACGATACTATTTTTGCTCTGTTAATACTTACAACATCAAAACATCCCCTCAATTAGTTCTTTTATTTTCACTATTCGTGTGAAATGGACTCATCCAAATAAATGCATTGTTTCCATTGGTCAAGGCTGCACAGGTTTCTAGTCATTTCGTACCCATTTAATATCGTACCTAGGTCATTTCGTACGATTTTGGTCATTTCGTACCTACCTATACTTTCTATTTTGGTTATTTCGTACCCACTTTGGTCATTTCGTACACAGGTTTAATTATCATTTTGAATCTTTAGTACCTAGTTTTTCCTACTACTTGTGTGTTTTTGTCGAATGACCACCGCTAAAATTGTACATTGCTGAAATTGTGTCAAATTCCACCGAAGAACGAGTATGATGATTATGATTGTATCTAACCATTATTGGTTACTTCTTTCTAAGTTTAGTTTTTAAAACAAAGATTGTTTTGAACCCTTTTGTTTATTTCTCACCGAGTTCTAGATAAATTTACTTTTTGGGAAAAAATCTGGAGAGAGATTAATTTTTCGCTGTGTTGTTCATAAATCGCAATGCAAAACCATTATTCTTTTTACTGTTCACCAAACAGTATAGTTTTAGACTTGTTTAAATTGAAAGCATGCCTTGCAAACTTACGTTCTCTTGAATCATAATTTCCTAGGACAGCAACATTTTAGTAACTTTGCCCTGTTTTCAACTCTTTCCCAAACAAACACGGGTTATCACGTGTGCTGTCAAATTCTTTTGGAAAAACATGTTGGATAAGGAGAAACTGCTCGTTATAAGCAATTTCTCCTTTATCAAATACCTTTTCCCCACTTCTACCGAATTTTCCACCATTTTTGCAGCTTTTTAAATTGTCGTCTGCCAACTCTTTGAATTTGGAAGAGTCTGATATTTGTCGTGTGGAAAAGAGTTAAGAGAGCGCTTTGCGAGGGTATTAGATACTGTAACAGAAGACAAGTTTTGATATAGATTCACAGTCACATCAATTTCATAATGTATTAAAAAATCTGCTGATGAAAACTGACATTTACTTACTTGCCCTAGCTTTCTTGAAGCATTAAATAAATTTTTTTTGCGGTGACTTTGATGTTTTGCATCAACTTTTTCTTGTCGGTGTTTGTTTACATGATGAATTTTTAGCATAGGGCATCTTAATAGGGTTTGTGTAACATCGCCTTTTATCGCCAAAGTCGTACGGATTCGGCTATGAAGGCGATGTTACACGAAAAGTCACCCATTAAACCTTTAGCAGACGGCAAAATTTCAGCTGTGTTCAAACTGAAAGCATTTGCAGACGACAATTTCATGGTGGCTCAAATGGTACAATTTTCATTTTACAGGATAGAAAACATTGTGGAAAATAGAGAAAATGCTGGTTCCCAGCATTTTCTCCTTTCCTACATTGTTTTTACAAGGCTTCTTTCTCAGGGTTGTTAGAAGTCGGCATTTGGTGGTAAAGAGTTAAAAGTAGTTGTAATTGCTAATTATGTGATACATTTACTTGTACCACACAATCTCAA
This sequence comes from Tridacna crocea, assembly GCA_943736015.1. Taxonomy (NCBI): domain Eukaryota; kingdom Metazoa; phylum Mollusca; class Bivalvia; order Cardiida; family Cardiidae; genus Tridacna; species Tridacna crocea. Next base: position 46,228,463 of record OX031065.1, read on the forward strand.
GTTTTAACGACCCTTAGAACTTAACTTTTTGCAAACATTGTAGGAATACATGGATCCGTGGCGATAAGATAAACCGACTACCTTAGTTACTGTTGCCAAGGTCTCACAAACAAACGCAGTCAATACATATACAGTATAGCAGATAGGCTACTTAAATCATGCTGTCATGACTGTTTCTCTCAATAAAATTCTGAAAAAAATATTTTAATCATATATTTCTATCGGTGATAAATTCTCAGTAAGCAGTTTAAAGATTCTTAACTAATTTACAAACGGATATGAATTAAAAGGGCGAATTACGGGGGCGACGGTCAATGTAACAGATTTACATGTTTAAACAAAAATTCGAACGAATAAAAAACATCATCAAATCTCCGTTTTGCCACAGAATAATAGAATTAACGATACTTATTGCTTTCGTTGGGCTAGTAAAGTCATCTCAGCATCATACCAAATTAAATAACACTGAATTACGAGCCTTTCGAAAAGTTTATAGAATGTCTGATTCAACAGAGAGGTTTAAGTTAATGAAAGCTTTCAATATCGTGTTAAGGGGAAAAGGGTTGTCTGATGATTATAAAATGCGTTAAGAATGTTGTCAATTAAGAAAAGTGTTAAAATCATTGACAGTAGTTTGTTTTATCTTATGATATACTGATGACAACAGGTGGTCAAGTTGATTAGAGCGGCAAATTGTTCTGCAATCAAACACACTTCTTATCAAATTAACAGTTTACCAACACACCCTTTGTGCTAATGTGCAGATGTGCTAATCCACTTAAACTCTTCACCAAATGACAAAATTTTTAGAGCAATCAAAACTCAAATATTTGCAGACAACAAAATACATGATTCAAAAATTGAAATTTGTTTTTGAAAGAGCACAAAACACTATGAGAAAAGGATAAAACGGATGTTACAAGCATTTTCTCTTTATTTTTTGCAATGCTTTTAAAAGCTTTCTAAGGGTCGTTAAAACTTGGTGTTATGTGGTAACCGTTAAAACAGCTAAGTCCAGAGAAAAAATTCCAAGTTGCCTATTGAGGTAAACTTCCACCAGAACAGAAGTTGGACTTTTTTTTTTTAAATTGAAATTTACTCTTAGTGAGGAAGAACTATTCGTCAAAGTGCTTACTTTAAACAGCAGGTACTTTAAATCCAAGACTTATCATCATGTAATTTGCAATCTGATCTATATCTACACATCAGGGATCGTATATACGATCCCAGTACACATTCAGCATGTTCTTCATGCACAATAGGTTAAGATTAACGTCAAATTGAAACATTGGTGACAAGTTACGCGGCCACTTTTTGATGTGCATAGGTTATTGAACAAGGTTAGAAATTCAGGTAAACGCATGTTCTTTTTATTAGTAAGTCATATAGGTCTATTTTTACCTTTGTTTTCCATTTTCAGAGGGGAAAAAATTAGATAAATTAATCCATTATCTAGAGCTGACCAGCTCTTTGCATAAGTTCAAATTTTCAGTAATAATCATAATTTAAACTTGTCTATAGCCTCTGCGTGATCTCACGTCAGCGGCACACGTTTGCAAAGCACATTTTTAAGCTTTTTTAAAGAAATCAAACGTTAAAAACACAACATAAATGAAGAGTATGGCATCCTTCCAACGTTAACAGTCGTTTATTTGTGAGCCGAAATATCAGAAACCAAGGCTGGACATCGGGTAGAATAAATGCGATGTCCTGATTGGTCAAATATCGATTTCCACGGATCCATGTATGGGAGAAAATGCTGGTGAGCAGCATTTTCTCCTTTTCCAACAATGTTTTCTACCCTATCAAAGATGTACGCTGTTTTTGAGCCATGTTTCAATTTTTGGCTGTAAATGGCTTCTTTCAGTATAATTTATTAGCAGTTAATGCAATTTAAACAGCTTGGGTCATGACACCTGCCAGTGCACCTATGCATGCGTTTCTTGGCTTTCTCACACCAGTGACCAGTACTGGCACAACTTTCTTTCGAAACCGGGCATCTGAGGTCAGAGGCAATAAATCACATAAAAGTTTGCTGAACAGGGTATTTTTGCCACACAATGAACACTTAACGACCCTTGGGTAGAGGCCTTCTGAAAACAATGTTGGAAAAGGAGAAAATGCTGGTTACCAGCATTTCCTCCTTTTCCAACATTTTTTTCTATTCTTTCAGAAACAAATTGAACTATCTGAATGTCGAATTCGTTATCTGCAAATGCTTTGAATTTTGACTGGTCTAAAATTTCCTTGTGTAGTACTGAGTTGGTGTATGCTCATGAATTGATTCGTCCCCTATCAAACATTAAACCAAATACATGTAGTAAGAATCTGCTGAAACGAATTAAAAATTGGTACTTATCTGTAAATCAAACAGTCTAATATGGTGAAAAAAACGTTGATAAAAATGTGAACTTGCTTATTACAGACAATTTACCCACTTCTCACAAAGTTTTCCTTGGACTTCTTCAGCAGGCTAAAAAATGTTCGATTTAAAAATAAATTTGTAAAAGTGCAGATTAAGTATTAGTTGTTGTTTCTACTTCAACTGTTGCTGTTCATGATTTTGGACATTCCAAAAAGTTTCCTTAAAGTCATGCACTGAATAAGAATATGGCATGAATGATAAGTGGATTAGAAAGAAAACCAAGCTGGAAATTTAAACCAGCGGTACCAACTTCAAGTCTTTGAGCGACAAACTCCTTAAAAGGGATTGGCAAAACTTTTATAAAGCACATTATTTGGCCTACAAGGATTTTGAGGTGTAAAACCTCAAAATTATACTAAAACTGGTTTTCAGTACTTTAAGATACATGTACCTTTCAAGAATTTCATAACTGTTACGGATTGATATGATAGAAAACATTGGTTACAAGCACTTTCTCCATTTCCACAAATGTCTTTAAAGGCCTCTTCCACAGGGCCATAAAAACTTTTGTTTTGGAAGGGATTTATATCATTTATTCAAGTCCTGTTTTCTGCCTGTGCTCATATACTAGATTTTATCTTTATTTTAGCCATAAACAAATGAGCTGTGCTTTTGCAAAAGGGGGCTTCTTGCATCCTCGTGATGGATTATACCAAGCAAGACATAAATAATTATTGAGCCATAGACCGATCCTTCGATGTACAGAAAATTGACCAATGGCGAAAAGTTTCAGCCCAGGTCAGCCTGTGAAGACTGCACAGACTGGGTGTCTGCACAGGCTGATCTAGGTCTATACTGTCTATACTGTTTGCAGATCGATTAAGGCACCTTTTTACTTTTTTAGAGTCAAGTATAAAGGAAACCGGTGCAAAGAAAATAATAAGATCTGTAGCTGGCACAAACCCGCTGCCTTCAGTGCGTCAGCGCTTTGATTTAAGGATGTGCTGTTACACGAAGGAGTATACAAATTAAAATGATTGAATCTGTACAGGGAAAGTCTCAAAAGAAATCAAATAGCTTAGTGTTAGTATTGTTAAACCACAATATAACATCAGTTATCGTAGCCTCGTCAGCCAAAACATTGCCTTAAGTGTGTCTTCAGTTACAAATGAAATGTATTAGTTGCATAATGGATGATCTTTGTTACAAGACAGGAAACTTTTAGATTGATAAGGATTTTCAGATTTTTTTTTCAGATTTAACCCACAAAGAAACTCTTTATATGATAAGCCCTGTCTGGTATTGTCCTCAGCATTTTCTCTTATTTCCACAATGCTTTCCACCCTTCCAACTTCATCCATTGGTTGCATGCGATAATGATTTCTTTTAGAGGCAAGGGAAGAGAATATAAAGGCCTTGTGCAAAACGGAATGAGTGCACTGATTCTAAAAAGATGATAACATTGTGAAAAAAGGAGTACCAGTAGCTGTTTTTTATGAGTAATGAGTCACTTTCTCATATCTAGCAAAGAATATTCCTATACCCCCTAGATTCAAAATCAAATTATAGCCAATCACAGAATAAATATTTAGAGAAAGTTGAAAAAAAGGTGTGAAATCTCTTTGTGAAATACAGTTCTTTGCTTTCAGGAATGCCTATGGCAAATGCTGAGAGACAGCGAAGATTTTTGCAAGAGGTCAGATGCAAGTGATGCAAGGTGACATAAATGCTTGCAGGAAAGGAAAGAAAAGTATGAGAGCGGGCAATATTGAATGGAAAAGGAAAAGGACCCCACCATGCCAACAAAACCAGACTTACCAAAAGGAAAAAAAGAAAGTCAACAAAAGCAGCAATAGATGAAAAGACAAGTCAGTTTAAGAGCAAAATGTTACTGTGATCTGAAACTGATGAAATTTAAATAAAAAAGGCAGAGATGTATAGGAAAAAGAGAAAACCTGTTACAGAAGAATAATCATCAGATCAAAGGAAAGAAGGATGCGATACATTTTTTCAAGACCAGCACTAACAGAGCTTGTTTTTCGTGACAAATTTTGTAATCAAACAAATCAGAATGAAATATATAGAGGCGAGGGCGAGAAATAAAGCAAGTTTTTTTTCTTCAATTCCTTGCATAAAGAAACGATAAATAACTCTTCTTTCTGCAGATTAAGGCCATTTTAGATTGTGTGATGACAAAGTGGCAAAAAGATACCTGTCTCTGAGAATTGTATCAAAACACAGAACTGTTCCTTATGGTAGACAGGTTTAGAATATTCAGAAGGAGAAATAATTAAGAATAGAGTTTACAACTCTGCACGTAGAAACTTTTTGTATTGATTATGTCTTGCAATGGCAATAAATTCATAAAGGTCCCAAGTTATGAAAATGATTAAATCACGTGGTAGCAGTTGCAAAGGAAAACAAAAAAAAAAAAAAAAAAATGGTAATTTGATTTGCAGATGAAGTAAAATAAGATTTATTGGCAAAATGATTTCTATACTGGTTGAAGAAAAGAATAGACAAAATGTGGAACAACTCAGAACACATTGTAATTGTAGTATAAAACAATATGAAGTGGATAGAGAGTAAGCCAAATTCATGATTGATGGTGTCTTGGAAGTAGTATAGAAACTTAGTATCAGCTTCTATTCCGAACTATTAATGCTATTACCAGCATTTTCTCCTTTTCCCACAATGTTTTCAAAGGGCTTCTTTCACAGGTGTGTTAAAAGTCGGGATTGTGTGGTAAAGGGTTAAAAATATTCATTTTAAATCGATTGAAAGACAAGTTCTCTCGATTCTGCTTCCTGGGATCTACACTATCTAGTACTCGCACCGAAGGTGTGGTCTAATGAAAAATCCCAAAGTTTACACCTACTCCAACTTAGGACCTTATGGTTATGAGGCAGACGCTCTACCTTACAACCACGGACACCACACAGCTAAGAAGTCATTTTTCACAGTACAAATCACATTTGTTGTGGCTGAAACAAGCTGCTTGAAAACATAATTATGAAAAGGAGAAATACTCGTATCGAGCCATTTTTCTGTTCTTCCAGCGCTCAATGTTTTGTTTTCTCTATGAGAAACATTTGCTTCGCTTTTAATTTCATTCTTTAAAATTTTGTTGTTTTCTCCCAATTCAGAAAAGTCTAAAATTGTGGAAAAAAGGCACTCTGATAGTAAGTGACTTGTGTTTCGGACACAGTGGGAAAGGAGCAGTTACCCTAACTTCAATTTCACTTCTTCACATGTTTTTCAAATGATACTCATTAGTGGCCAACTAATTTGATGATATTATATACTATATCTCAAAGGGGATCAACATGCTCATTTTGTACCTTAACTTCCAACAAAGGTGAAGATTTCCATACTATAAAGGAAATTGTGGTATAGAAATTGTCACTTTTTTACATTATCAAAGTTAAAGAGACAAAACAAACATATAGCTTGTAACACGCAAAAATGGACATTCGGACATTTGGAGAAATTTTCATCTCGGATCAGCCAGCGCAGTCGCGCAGGCTAATCCGAGACAGTGTTTTACGACTACATTAGATTTTGCGCAACAATAGACTTGCGCAAAACAGAAAATTACATAAAACGGAAAGTGTTGTTGCAGATTAGCTTGCACGGACTGAGCAGGCTGATTCGAGACAGCACTTTCTGCAATAGTAGGAACGCCCCTTTCCTTATCTCCTAAAACAGGTTTTATTAATCAACACTGGGTGTTTTCAAAAAGCTATTTCACATGTAGATTTGAAAAGGTGAGTGCTTTTTGAGGGAAAGAAATAATTGCTGTCTTTTTTTCTTTGATGTAACAATTTTTAATCCTAGCTGTAACGACTGCAACTTCTTACTTCAAAAACGTATAGAAATTCCCATTTTGAATATAGTGTCAAGTCCCAAACGGTATAAGTTTGAATTAGTTCCATCTTCAGGTATTTTAATGTTTATTGTAAATTTGGCCTCTAATTTGCTGCTTTACTTTCTGTCATGTAACAAGACCAGTCCTTCGTGTAACAAACATCTACATTAAAGAACAAATATTAAAAGCAAGGGGCTGTAATCATTCTTATATCCATTGTTTATATTGTATTATAGCTGTCAAGATTCTTATATTTGTTTCCAGAGTAAATAAGTTCAAAACTATAGAATATATTGTTTACTTTTCCGTCTCGAAAACAAAATGTATCAATTCTGTAACACAAAATCCTTCATGTAACATGCCACTCAACATGAAATATTTCGATGAGCAAGACAAAATATCAAAAGAAAACTTAATCAAAGGACTGATAGTCCTGAGAGTCGCCTGGTGGGTAATGTGTTAGAAGTTTTCACCCTTACTAAATTTCCAAAGGTAATCTATTTCAAGCGTTTAAGATACAAGATGACCTAACCATAAAATAGTATTATGCAAGCATAATTCCTGACTTGTAGAGGGCTTTAATCCTAAAATCACGAACATAAATATTAAAGTCCAAATGATAAAAAATACGTGTAGAGAATCAAAATTTATGCCAAGCAACAGCTTTAAACAGTCTAAAGACTTCAAATTTGCTAGAACTCACGTACCAGCCTGTTTTATGATATTTGTTTACTGCAACTAACTGATTTTGGGCGTACACTGACAAGAGCTTCAGATTTGCGAGACTGTACGTTGATCCATGGTAACAATATTTAATTATCAAACAATTCTAAATATTCTCAACAAAATAGTCTAAGCGTCCAGTGGAAAAGACGCTTACAGTTTACTTTAACCAATTACCACACAATCCCTACTTCTGACGCCCTTGAGAAAGAAGCCTTTAGAAAACATTGTGGGAAAAGGAGAAAATGCTGGTAACCAGCATTTTCTCCTTTTCCCACAATGTTTTCAACCCTTCACAAAACAAATTTCAAAGTTTCAGTCACTTTTATTTTGTCATCTGCAAATGCTTTCAATTTGGACCAGTCTAAAATATTGTCGTTTGGTAATGGGTTAAAGTACAGTTAACAAAGAGCCTTTACCAAAATATCCTGACAACAACCCTGCAGAAGAATGCTTTAGGAAACATTGTGGGAAAAGACGACCAATAATTTCTCCTTTCAACACAATGTTTCCTATCCTTTAATAGCTAAGTTGTAGAATGTGAGCCAAAATCAATGGGTCATCTGCAAATGCTTTCAATCTTAAGATGTCCAGAGTTTTATCAGTTGGTAAAGATTAAAGGAAATAAACGTGAGAAGTCCTGAAAATTTTGTAGATATTTATCTTTATTACAATTGTAGTACTAGTAACATGACCCTTTGTATTATTCTCATGTTATTTGGGTCCCTTGATAGAGCAAATTTCTGCTTTAGAAAAATTGTTAAAAATCTGAATTTGTATATGAATTTCTCACTGTGAATGTTTTGGGGGGGACTATTAATATTGTGCAGCTAATAAGACGAGTATGTAACAGAATTTCTTTATCCACACAATGTCAATGACTGAATTTTATTACATGTATATTGCTTTCACTCTGAAAGGGGCATTAAGAATTTTTGTTCTAAATATAAACAAGAATATTGCTTTTCCTTTATATTACAAAGTCTTGGAATCTAAATCTACATTTAACACAAGATAAAATCTGAGGCAAATGGAGAAAAGTAATTGAAAGATTGAGATGAAAACATTGTGGCAAATAGATATTGCTAGATATTGCTGACTGTGAACAAAAGCATATTTGGTCACAATATTTTCAAAAGCAGTCTGCTGCAATGCTGTTTTAATTTAGTGTGTTTCATTGTTAGGATTTAAATACCCTTTTAAATATTCCTGATTTTGGAAAAGTACTGTTAAATATTAGCATTCATGAACTTCTTTGCAGAGCACTATAGCACTATTTTTCTTTCATTAATGTTTAAATAACTGCATATCCAATGATATATGATACTGCAAAACATGTGGTCCCTGTGAGGTGTAGTTGCCTTGCAGTCATGGTTCCTTTGTAGTGTCATTCTTCTACCAGGAGAAAGCTCTGAAAGTATATTAGTAAGAGATGTTTGTAAATATGGTATCTCAAGAAATACAAGTCTTTAGCTCACCAAGGCAAAAAGTGCTTAACTCTTTACCACAAGACAGACCTTAGGCTTGTCCAATCAAAAGCATTTGGAAACAACAATGTAAGTGTGGCTGGAAGGATGGAATTTGTCTTTGAATGACTAGAAAACATTGTGGAAAAAAGAAAAAATATGGTTACCAGCATTTTCTTCTTTTCCCACAATAATATCAAAAGGCTTCTTCCTCAGAATCATAAAATTCTGAATTATGTGCGCTGGTGAATGGTTAAGGGAAGCTTTTTTTGCCTTATTCATCTACATGTATCTACATGTAATTGGTTGTGAATTTGTCTCTTGCTGACAGTTTCTTTGAAACCATCTTGAATTGAGTTTGAAACTGCTTTCAACAGAATTTCTATCAGATCACAGCTACCAAAATTTAATTCTGAAAGCAGCCAAAAATTTGAATTGATCAACAATTAATCACACATGTAAGTTCACCTTCCCAGGAGTTTCTTAACTCTCTTTAGTAGGTATCTCTCACAGGATTCTTCCTCAGCAACTGGCTCTTTTTCAGCCAACAGATTTCTTTACCAAACAGACTGAAATCGCATTTATCTTCATCAAATGGATGGATCACCGTTCAAAACTAGAACTGTCACTGAATGTGACTTAACTCTTTACCAAACAACAAAATTTTAGACTGGTCCAAATTGAAAGCATTTTCAGACGACAAAATGAATATGATTAAAAAACTGAAATTTGTTTCAGGAAGGGAAGAAAAGCATTTTCTCATTTTCCCACAATGTTTTCTACCCTTTCCAAATCAAATTTCAATTTTTGATTAACATTTATTTTGTTGTCTGACAGCAACGCAAAAGTCACAGGGTCCCAGTGTTCTACAAAAGATCATTAAGAAAGTGGATACACTATGATAAGTCTGAAAGAGACAATTTTAGTTCCACTTGTGTGCATTGTGATGCTTCATTTTCTAATTTCGAGGGAAGGTATCTCAGAACCTCACCCTTGGTCTAACACTGGAAGCCTAGGACTCAAGGTGGTGGTCTTCTCTGGGTTCCAATCGCACAAGGCTAGGGCTTTCCAGAAACCAGTGGCAATTGTATAATAAGCATTTGGGTTGTAATTCTGTGTCTTTTCTAAACATGGATTTCCAAGTGTCTATTTAACAGAGTAAATGTTTAATGACAAGGAATCTTGTGGTTTAAGTCAAAGAATAAAATTATTGAACTGATTCTATTTTGTTGCTCCAAAACCTGTAAGGGTCTTTCATACTTTGATTTTGTAATCACAAGATTCTGGTTCAGTCCTCATCAGCAGTTTTTGCTGCGTATCATGTGGGAGTATTCTTTGGTAAGGTACTACAGGATCTAAAACTACTTTTGGTGATGATGGGTGAACAGGAATGAATTAAAAGATTCATTCTCTTTTCATTCAGTTCAATGGGTATAGAAAATAGCATTAGCAAATACAAAGGTATTATAATATTGGTAATAACAGCTAAGACACTTTGTTGTTATTTTCTCTAAATCTTATCTTCAGTCATGAAGATAAATTATAATAAAAAGAATCTTTCATATATATACCAACAATATTCTCAACATTTCAGGATGCTTAATTCATCTGTGCCTTAATTCATCTACACTTAAAGAAAGACAAAAACTTCATTTTTGAGTCTCCACCTACTATTTTTACAACTGATTCTCCACAAGGAAAATGCGGTTTCTCAGTTATTGTGAACCAATGTTGTTGATTCATTTTACAAAAAACTTATAAAATTGATATCTCAGTTTCCCTAACTCTTTACCAAACAGCATAATTTTAGACTGGTCCAATTTGAAAGCACTTGCAGACAACAAAATACACATGACTCAAAAGCTGAAATTTGTTTTCAGCAGGGTAGAAAAAACTGTGGGAAAAGGAGAAAATGCTGGTTATCAGCATTTCCTCCTTATACGGGAATGTTTTCAAAAGGTTTCTTTCTCAGGCTCATAAAAACCAGGGATTGTTTGGTAAAAATTAAAAGGATTAAGACTAAGATTAGCTGACACAACATTATGACTGAAATATGTTTTTTTTACTGTTGGAAAAACTTTTGAGTACCTCAGAAATTTGTTGGGTAATTTTGGCATTTCAGGTCCCAGTGATGGTCAAAAGTAAGCAAAGAGGGTGATAAACGATTCTGAATTATAATCATATCATTCGAAAGTATGGAAAATTGTTGTGAAGATGACAATCTGTCATTGTAGCGTCATTCAAAGCATAATTTGCGGGTAGGAAAGACAGAGTTAGAGACAGATATGGAGGTGTTAATTTGTATGTCAAAAATAACCTGTCTTATATTCGAAGAAATGATCTTGAACCTATCGGACTAGAATGTATTTGGGTTCAAATACAATCTAGCAACAATAGGAATATTTTGTTCGGTGTATTCTATAGACCACCGAACTCTGACTCTAATTATTACTCACTTATCGAAGAATCCATTGGTCTTGCAATGGACTGTAATATCTCTGATGTCATTATAACAGGAGATTTCAACTTGAATGTTATGAAACAATACGAGTTCCGTAAAAATTGAGTCCCTATGCAATGAACACAACATGATTCAATGTATTGATAAACCCACCCATTTCACAGAAAATTCTATATCGACCATTGACCTTTTTTTCGTTACTAATAAAGAATCAGTCCTTACAACTGGCGTTGGAGAGCCCTGTCTCGGTCTTACAACGCGTTATCACTGTCCCGTTTTTGGCGTTTTCAATTTCCTCAAACCCAAAATTAAAAATATCAATCGAATTATTTGGAAGTATGATCTAGGAAATTACAATGAATTAAGAAATAGTTTCGCTAATTTTGATTGGGATTCAATACATGATAATAACATTAACATTTATGAGGAAAACCTAGCGGATACCATTTCTGAAAACGCACTTAAGTTTATTCCTAACAAGAAAATTATTGTTAACCCGTAAGAGCCGACCTGGATGAATTGTACTATTAAAAAGGAAATCCGTCGTCGTAAAAGGTTATATAGAAAAGCTAAGAAATCAAATAATGTCAGACAAAAATTAAGTCTGTTAGGAATAAAGTGATTTCATTGATTCGACAGAGAAAAGAAGGTTATTATGAACGGTTGTCTATAAAGTTGAAATCTGGTAATCTTTCTTCGCGCGATTGGTGCACGTGGAAAACTCTCAAGTCTATGATATCTCCTCATACCGCAATATCTATTCCTCCCCTGTTTGATGTTTCCACTGATTCGTTGATTGTTGATGACCACGAGAAAGCAAACATACTGAACACTTATTTCGCAAATCAGTCACATATTGATGATTCTTTTAGTAACATACCTGATGAACGTTTTGATTTCATACACGATACTTTAGATACAATCAATATCGTGCCATCTGAGGTACTGGATGTTCTCAAAACACTCAAAATTGGTAAAGCATCTGGCCCTGACGGCATAAACAGTAGAATTCTTATCGAATCAGCTCATCAATTAGCACCACATTTGCCCAAACTGTTCAATTTCTCATTAAATACCAGTTCTGTTCCGAAATCATGGAAAATATCTAATGTATGCCCGATATTTAAGTCCGGTGACCCTTCACTTCCTTCTAATTACAGACCCGTTTCATTATTGAATAATATTGAAAAAGTTTTAGAACGTATTATATTCAAGCATGTCTATAATCATCTAAAGGATAACAATTTCTTTACATCTTATCAGTCAGGTTTTATGCGTGATGATTCTACTGTTAATCAAGTAACTAGCTTATATAACAATATATGTAAGGCTTTGGATAATGGTTTGGAATTTAGAGTTGTGTTTTTCGATATCAGCAAAGCATTTGACAAAGTCTGGCATAAAGGGTTATTGTTTAAGCTGAGAAGAGCAGGGATCAGAGGAAAGCTGTTGGACTGGTTTTCTAATTATCTCTCTGATCGTTTCCAAAGAGTTGTTCTGCCGGATGGTTCTTCAAATTTATGCCATTTACAAGCCGGCGTGCATCAGGGATCTATATTAGGACCGCTTTTATTTTTGATCTACATCAATGATATCGTCGATGATATTCAAACGAACATTAATCTTTTCGCCGATGACACTAGTTTACCTGTGGTTGTTGGTGACCCGATTTGTGCTGGAACTATTTTACAATCTAATGTAGATAAAATTTCTCGATGGGCACAAAAGTGGTTAGTCACGTTTAATCCATCGAAATCTGAATCGTTGGTAATAACGCGGAAACGCGTCAAACCCGTCCATCCCAGTCTTTTTATGTTAAATACTGAGATTCCGTCCGTTAATAATCATAAACACTTAGGTATACATCTAAGTAACGATGGCTCCTAGGACTTACACATTAACAATGCTATTGAAAAGGCTTGGAAGAGAATAGGAGTCATGCGATCTTTAAAACTGCGACTTGATCGACATTCACTTCAAATAATTTATTTCTCATTTATCAGACCCATTCTTGAATATGGCGATGTTATATGGGATAATCTTTCTCAGGGGTTAAAAGATCAACTAGATAAAGTGCAAAACGAAGCTGTTCGGATAGTTACCGGTTGCACTAAACTTGTTGCCATTGCTGATCTTCATCGGGAGGCTGGTTGGGAAACTCTAAGTCAAAGACAGCGTAAGCACAAACTCATTCTCTTCTATAAAATGGTAAATGGACTTGCTGCAAATTATCTCAATCATCTTGTTCCGACAACGGTTGGCAATTCTTCAGCTTATTATCTTCGAAGACCGAATAATCTTAGGACCATTGCATGTAGAACCAGTCTCTATAGCAATTCATTTTTGCCAGCTGTAATCAATGAATGGAATAATCTACCAGATGAAATAAAGAATGTGGAGTCTCTGTCATCTTTTAAATACCGCTTAAATGTAGATAAACCTGTTCCTCGTAAGCTTTACTTTTTTAGAGACAGGAAAATGCAAGTCATTCATGCTAGGTTACGTAACCGATGTAGCAGTCTTAATGAGCATCTGTACTTGAAAAATTTAGTAGATTCACCTCTCTGTAGATGTGGTTATGTCGAATCGACTACTTTTTAGAGTGTTTATTTTATCGTGACTTCAGACTTAGTCTAAGTCATAGCATATATGATATTTCAACATTTAATCTTCAAACCATTCTTTTCGGGGATGAAAATCTTAGTCTTTCTGATAATCAAAGAATATTAAGTGCGGTGCATACATATATCCGTAACAGTGGAAGATTTTCTGGCAATGTATAGTTAATATATGACTATTTGGTTTCGCATTTAAGTTGGAAGTTTACTGTCTTTCTTTGTGTTTATTGCGAAGCCATTTTTGTGTATTGTCTTTTATGATCATTATCAGATAATCTCGTACTTTTCCCATTTATCATAATTTATGCCGTAGTTTAAAATGTCAATATAGAGGTGTTGGTCAAGTTGGAAGTTACTATGACTTCTTAATCTGTATAGATTGGCAAATCTCTACCATTAACGCTCCAGACCATTCTGTCTCAATCTACTTCTAATGGTTTTTTTTTTTTGTTCTTGTTAATATTGTTTTCTTTCTACTTCTTTCTACTTTGAAATTATTTTTATCGTATTGACTATGAAATATGTACCATAACCGTTGTCTGGAAATTGGAGAAGAACTTTATAAGCTGTAGCTTCCGTTCTGATCCATTTCTTCAGTACATGTATAATATGACTTACGTTTGTTACTATCAGTTATATACTGATGAATAAAATGTGTTTAACTTAAACTAACTCCGTCAAATAAAACATGATTCTATTGAATACGAAACCGAAAGTACATGTAGGTTCAACCATCAACCTCCTTACCTGCGCTGAATACGATCTGTTCTTTAATGTGGCGTATTCATGGTCACATATTGTTTTCTGATCGATTACTGAAATATTCAAATCGCTTTGACGTTTAAAGGCTTACTTAATTCTTCGTAATTACTTCGGGTATCTCTCCACATAGGCCTACCGTGATGAAAAGGAGATGATGAACTCTCGCGGTCACGTAACGAGACTTACAGATTTATATGCATTCCAAAAATAGCTTTGACGCACCAAATGATCAAGGTATTCCCGGTGCTCGCTAGATACTTTTCAGTCCTTATAGACATATTCATTTATCACAAATGCACAGTTTGTAAGTTACCTACCACAAAAAACCTGACCTATTTGACGAATGATTACAAAACTGGATCTAGATTTCATCTCGCAAACCGGATCTTGGGACAGGAAGCAGTACAAGGCCGGAAGTATGCATACGTCACCGCATACGTCAGCACGATAACAATAAGAGCCTGCTTGCTCCGCAAGCAGGCGACTCAAAAATCAGCCCAAAGTTTAGAACACATTGTAGCAAGTGCATTTATCCCCAAATGTACAAAACAGAATATTTTTACAAAATGTTACATCGTGGAACTTGCCATTGATACTCTTCTTAGCCAGAATATTTTTTCTGTTTTTAAGGGGAATTAATATTTTGGCTCAAATACTCATCATTTTGTCAAGGTTTATTTGGTAGTTTCCTGTTTGGAAGTTTTTTTTTAAAGAAACGGAAATCGATCTATTTGCATTTGACTGATTCAGCGATGGTACTCTAAATATACAAATGTAGCCCATGAACAGTTTGCATGAAATCTAAAATTAGATACTATACAACAATTTGGAAAAACGAAAGTACTGCTATTGCGTTCATCGAAAAATAACATGACGCTTTTTCCATCACATGACCCGATTCTGACCAATCAAAAACGATTTCACGCCATGATTGTAATTACAGTGCTTTGATCATGGGGATTATTACCTCCCTTTAATAGGTATATAAAAAACTTAACTTTTTCTTTGCCAATGTTTGAAGTATGCAATATTTTTGCATAGATTTTAACCAAAAAAAGGTTTGCATAGATTTTATGAAAAATAAAATTATCATTGTGAAAAGTAATATGAATATGCGAGAAAGAAAAAAAAACAACCTTTTTTTGGTTAAAATCTATGCAAAATCAAACCTCGCATTAACTTAAGATGAAAATATTTTATAGTTAATGTACTCTAATGGGTAGGTTGATTGTCACCAAAATACTTAAATACTTTACACGACTATTCTCAATTGAAAAAGCAGTTATTGTCTGATAACGATATTGAACGATATACAATGTTGTAGGAGACAAAAAATCATCTAATTTCGAATTACGTAAACCCTGTGTAATGCGATTAGCATGCTTATGTGACTAATAGACAAGGAAGGTGAATGCACGCGGGAAATTCCGATGAAATCGTCGAATAACAGCGACAACTCCAACACCGAATCCTGTCAACGATACTCAAAACTGACAATTATGGACAATGGTACGTGTGAAGGATGGATTTCTGTACCATTTGAGACAAGGAAGAAGAATTATGGAACCTTGGTAAAATTTGATATTTTAAATCTTCGAGATCCAACTTCTGAATTATCACCAGTCCTGTCTACAGTCAAAACGTACTAGAATTAAAATGTAACCAACCCTCGTGGTATGTGATGTTATACTGTACAGTAAAATACAGCCCTTTATTAACCCTTTACTTCATAGATACTCATTTCTATGTATTGCTTGTAGGAGCCTTTGAAAATTAAGCATTGTGGCAAAAGGTGAAATTGCTCATGACGAGCAATTTCATGTTTTGTCACAATGTTTTTTATGCTATCAAAAGGTGTCATATACCCATAAAAAACCGGCTTCATCCTTGCTGTTATTTAAGGTCAATTAGAGATACCATAGAAATGCCTTATGGGGTAAGTGTTTTCATTCTTTGATTCTTTTAAAGAAAATAAACGTTCATGATCTAAAATGTAAAACAAATTAATGTAGTACTTAACACAGTTTTGAGTTTGTGTTTTTCGCATAAATGACTGGAAGTGTTGATAAAGCATATCATCATATTTAAATGTATCATTAGCCAATCCCTGATATATCTCAGTCAGGGACATACAGGACTTAGGAACATGCGACCAAAGGTGCAATCCCTACTCTGCCAATTTCTTTCAGAGGATTAATGATAGATATTGAAACAGAATTCATTCCTCCCTCGCAGCTATCATTTTTCAAAGATGGATATGTGGGAAAGCAGCCAGTGGTTCAGAAATAATAATATGTGAAGTACTGGTGAAGGAAGAAGGAATGGATAGATGCACTGGCCGCAGTGATATAACTGAAAAAAAAAATGCGTTGAAAACGGTGTTAAAAACCATACAATCAATAATGTATCATTATGAATAATCATGTATAAACATGATTTTCTATCAAAAATTTGCCTACATATGCATGTTTAAAGAATTCAGTTTTTACCACACAATGCTGAGTTTTAACGACCCTAAGAAAATAGTCTTTTGAAAGATTTAGTAGAAAGAGAAATGGCTGGTAACATGCATTTATTCTGTTTCCCAAATTGTTTTCTATCCCTTTGATCCATTACCACATAATCCCTACTTTTGACGGCCCTGAGAAAGAAGACTTTAGAAAACGTTGTGGGAAAAGGAGAAAATGCTGGCGACCAGCATTTTCTATTTTTCCCACAAGGTTTTCTACCCTTCACAAAACAAACTTAAGATTTTCATTCACTTTTGCTTGTCGTCTGCAAATTCTTTTATTTGGACAAGCCTAAAATATTGTTGTTCGGTAATGAGTTAAATACAAATTTTACCACTTGAGCCCAGCTTAAATTGTTTATCGGAAATGCTTTCAATTTAGGCAAGTGTACTGTGCACTGTAAAAATTTAAGAGAAGTAAATATTGTAATTAGGATGAGATGCAATTTCAACTCTTTAAGTAAGTGAGTGTGACTTACTTTCAGAAGCGAACAAATTATCTAGAAAACGCAATACTGCCAATCACATTTTTTCTAAAATTTGATACATGTATCGGTTTATCATGTAATAATGGTTGACCTCATTACCAAATGACAAAAATTTAGACAGGTCCAAATTGATAGGATTTGCAGACGACAAATTAAATTTAACTAAAATGACGATTTTTGTTTTGGATGGGGAAGAAAACATCGTGGGAAAAGGAGAAAATGCTGGTAAAAAGCATTGTCTCCTTTTCCCAGAATGTTCTCAAAAGCCTTCTCCTACAGTGTCTTTAAAACTTGGGATCGTGTGGTAATGGTTTAAGGCATGCTACTAAACTTTAGTAACAAGATTTTATATAATAGATTAACCCATCACCACACAATCCCTACTTTTGATTACCCTGAGAAAGAACCCTTTAGAAAACACTGTGGGAAAAAGAGAAAATTTTGGTAACCAGCATTTTCTCCTTTTTCTACATTGTCTTCTACTCTACACGAAACAAATTTAAATTATCAGTCATTTTTGTTCTGTTGTCTGCAAATGCTTTTGATTTGGACCAGCCTAATATTATTGTTTGGTAATGAGTTTAAAAAATGGTCTACATATTACTAAAAGTGTAGGCTTGACTGGCAGGGCAAAGCTTGTTTACAGCTCCTTGCATTTTAGATTGATTAACCCATCACCACGCAATCCTTTCTTTAGACGACCCTGAGAAAGAAGCCTCTAGTTTAAACATATTTTATTCAATATAATAACAGATATTATTTATGTACAACAACATATTACGAAAAGTATTAGAACGAAAGCATCAAAGCTTATATAGTTCCTCTCCCTAAAGAAAGTCACGTGGTATGACAATTACAGTAAACAAAAATAAGTAAAGACACCAAAATAATGAACTGACAGTGAAAGATTTAGAGAGTAAAAAAAATGAGGAATGAAAAAAAGGAATAATGATCAGAGATTTTGCAGAATTAAGAGAGAAAATGTAAAATTAATAGGCCTCGTGTATATATGTGTCTGCGGCAGTACAATATCAAAAGAGTGGTACCATACACTAATAACGTTGAATTTAGCTTGGAACTCAGGAGAATCTGTCGCTATTCTCAATAAAAGCATGGACTGCATTAAAGATTATTTCATTTAAAGATTATTTCATTGTCAACAAGGGAGAGATTATTATCACCAAAAAAGACAACGTCAGTATTATAATCAGATATTTCACAAATACATCGTCTGAATGCTGTCCTAATATTACGATAAAATTTGCAAACAAAGAAGTAGTGTTTATTGAATTCTATTTTCCTGCAACGACATAAAGGGTTTTCTACAATATTTTTCCAAAATAAGTGTTGCTTTAAATCGCTACATTTATTCCTAAGGCGAGCATGTAAAATCTGCAGTCTTCTTTCTCCATAAAAAAAAACGTTTGTTGGGAATTGGCTTATCTTTATCTAATATACGTTTAAAAGATGAGAGAGAGTCTGTCTCCCTTGTTGACTGTGGCAGAGTCCCATGCCTCTATAGTAGATGGGAGAAAAGATTTCATGTCAAGATTAGTTTTGCAGGCGATGTTTGATAAATCATTCGAATTACGAAAATTGTATATAGAATTACTGCCAATAGTGGTCGGCACTAGAGAACATAAGTAATTTGGAACTAAACCATTTACCATTTTGAAAAGAAGAATAACTTTGTGTTTGTTCCTACGCTCTCTTAATGTTTCCCAGCCTGATTCTCTTATAAGGTCTGCAATTGATACAAGCTTAGTACATCCCGTTACAATCCTGGCAGCCTCGTTTTGAATCTTGTCGAGTTCTTCCTTTTGGAACTCATGACATTATCCCAAATAATATCTCCATATTCAAGAATCGGTCTTATAAATGAAAAATATATGGTTTGAAGCAAAAGGCGATCGAGCTGGAACCTCAAACTTCTTAAAACACCTATTTTTTTCATGCCTTTTCAACGGTACACTGCACTTGTTGATTCCAGTTTCCATCACAAGATAAATAAATACCAAGGTGTTTGTGAGACTGTACTGATTGGATAACAAAATCTGACATAGAGAGATGCGAATGAACAGGTTTGATTCGTTTGCGAGATATTAACAAAGATTTAGATTTAGAGGAATTGAATTTAACCAACCATCTGTCTGCCCAACTGCTAACCTTATCTATGTCTGACTGTAAAATAGCACCAGATATATCTGGAGTATCAACTACTATAGGAAGATTTGTGTCATCAGCAAACAAATTGATACCAGATTCAATATCGTGAACAATATCATTGATATATACCAAAAAAAGCAATGGAACTGATACTGAACCCTGTGGAACTCCTGCTTTTACAAATGATAAATCGGAAGAACTTCCAGGAAGAGCGACTTTTTGAGTTCTGTCAGTCAGATAGTCCTGCAGAAATGATAAAACTGTACCATCTATTCCTGCAGCATGTAATTTGAAGATGAGACCCTTGTGCCACACATTGTCAAATGCTTTACTAATGTCGAAAAAAAAAAAAACATCCTTATTTCAAAGCCATTATCTAAGACGCTACAAATTTTATTGTACAAATATGTCAATTGGTTGACAGTGGAGTCGCCAGGGAGAAAACCGGACTGATGTGGTGTGAAAAAATTTGTCTCTTTTTAGGTGATTAAAGATATGCTTGTAAATTATTCTTTCAAGTACCTTCTCCATTGTGTTTGTAAGGGAGTGATACAGGTCTGTAATTAGATGCATTAGAAGGATCACCGCTCTTTAAAGTAGGACACACGAGGGATGTTTTCCAGGTGGTGGGAAGGACACACTTGTCGAGACAAAGATTAAATAATCGACAAAGTGGAGTTGAAATTTGAAGTGCTGATTCCAATACATTTTGTTATTAATACCGTCTGGACCTGATGCTTTTCCAATATGAAGAGTTTTTAATACATCGAAAACCTCATTTGGAGTGATGACTATACTATTAAGCTTCTCACCGACAAATCGCTGGTAATCACTCGGAAGAGAATTTAAAGAGTCGTCAATCACAGACTGACTGGAGAAAAACAAATTCAAAACATGTGCTTTTTTATAATTGTCCACTGCAATCTGTCGGTGCTAGAATCAAAAATAGGTGGCAGTGTTGACGGTGAGCTTGAAGTCGGGCATATAAACGACTTTAAAATTTTCCACCAGTCACGTGGATTTAAGTTACCAGATTTAAGTTTTAGTGCCATTCGATCAAAGTAATCTTTTTTTTGCAAATCGAATACTTGAAATTACTTCATTTTTAATCGTTTAAATTTCAGCTAGTGCTGATCAGAGTTGGTTCTTTTTGCTCTTTGATAATATCTTTTTCGCTTACGTATTTTTCTTTTGATTTCTAATGTTATCCAAGGCGGGTCGTGAGGATTTATAATGACAGTTTTATTAGGAATTCATTGAGACGCTTTTTCAATTAAGACATTCGAAATATTCTGCGTGTATCTATTTTCATCATCATTATAAACAGTATTCCAATCTACCTCGGATAAACTTTTCCTTAACTGAAAATAATCGCCGCTATCACATTTCCAAATTCTTCGTTTAAATGACTTATATCTGGGTTTTAAAAAATTGAAAACACCAAAGATAGGACAATGATAACGGACATTTAAGCCAAGACAGGGTTCCCCTACTCCTGAAGTTAGAATGGATTCTTTGTTCTTCACGAAAAGAAGATCTATGACTGACATTGAGTTTTCAGTAAAATGAGTTGGCTCCTCAATGCACTGAGTAAGATTGAACTGTTTACAGATCGAGTCTGTTTTTCTGAAATGTGGTTGATCCATTGTGTTTAAATTGATATCACCCATTATAATAATGTCAGTGATATTCGTGTCAACTGCAAGAGCGATAGAGTCCTCAATTAGAGAAGTATATATTGCATTTGAATTGGGTGGTCTATTAGGTTCTAAATCAAGTCTACGCTTGTTAACAATTGTATCTCTAGAAAACATTGTGGGTAAAGGAGAAAATACTGGTAAGCAGCATTTTCCCCTTTTCTCACAATTTTCTCCTTTTCTCACAATGTTTTATAACTTCACATAACAAGTTTCAAATTTTCAGTTACATTTATTTTATCGTCTTCAAATGCTTTGGATTTGGAGGAGCCCAAAATATTATCGTGTGGTAAAGAGTTAATAAGTTATATAGAAATCATCGTGACTAGACAAGAAATCAAATTTGGCTTATTTCTAGCACACAACAAAATCTGAGACTTGCTGAATTTTAAAGCATTGGCAGACAACAATTTAACTATAGATCAGGTTATAGCATTCGTCATTGAATATGCATAAATCATTGTGGGGAAAAGGCAGTATTTTCTCCTTTTCCCAATGTTTTCAAAAACCTTTGCTCTCAGGGTCACCAAAAGTCTGGATTGTGAATGAATGAGTGAATCTTGTTTTATGGTGCATCAACAGTTTTGGTCATTTAGTCCACATGTCTGAGTTAAAAGATAGCACAAGTGGAATTTTTAAACTGAAAAAAGGTTTGAATAAATTAATTATGGTAAAAGTTGAATCAAGAAGAAATTCATTTACATTTCATAATATCTGAGTAGTAGCAAAGTGAGCTCTCTTGGACTTTAACTTCCCTTCGTATATGAAATAAAGAGGGGTGGGCTCTCTGGGACTAAAACTTCCCTTCGTATATGAAATAAAGAGGGGTGGGCTCTCTGGGACTAAAACTTCCCTTCGTATATGAAATATGGAGGGGTGGGCTCTCTGGGACTATAACTTCCCTTCGTATATGAAATAAAGAGGGGTGGGCTCTCTGGGACTAAAACTTCCCTTCGTATATGAAATATGGAGGGGTGGGCCCTCTGGGACTATAACTTCCCTTCGTATATGAAATATGGAGGGGTGGGCCCTCTGGGACTATAACTTCCCTTCGTATATGAAATATGGAGGGGTGGGCCCTCTGGGACTATAACTTCCCTTCGTATATGAAATAAAGAGGGGTGGGCTCTCTAGGACTAAAACTTCCCTTCGTATATGAAATATAGAGGGGTGGGCTCTCTGAGACTAAAACTTTCCTTCTTGTGAAATTTAGTAGTTAAAATTTCCGTCCCAGTATTGGTCATATCATCGAGTACTGCGTGCCTATTATTCTTTTCTGATGCTTTTCTGACTTACACCATTTCTTTCAAACACCCTGACTACTTACTCATATGAGGTGAATGAGGGGTATGGGCACATTCTCATTCTGGAAAAGAAGTTTGTCCCTCGTAATCTCTTTTTGTTTAGTATGGGTTTGTCATAATTCATACATCCACATATAAATACTTAAATATATTTAAGCATTCATTAATTTGTTTGGATCAGGAGGGACGAAACAAACAATGAACAATATATAGCGGTTTTCGCCTATCAAGACAGAATTCGTTCTTTTGACACGTGGCCTGTACAGTTATTACCAAATAAAACTAATCTTCCAAATGCTGGATTTCATTATCTTGGGAAAGGACATACAGTGAAATGTTTGGTTGACGACGGACAGGGATCAGGTTCATGTTTGACATCCTTTTTAATCATGTACGCTACAAATCTTTTGAACAAATGGTTACCAGCATGTTCTCCTTTTCTTGCACTGTTTTTCATAGGCTTTTCCGCCAGTATCCGGAATCGTTCGGTAAAGGGCTAAACCGAAAGTTTTTCTGTGAAGTTTTTTTAACCCTTTACCAAACAATCAAATTTTAGACTGGTCCAAATTGAAAGCAATTGCAGGCATCAATTCAACTCTTGCTGAAAAGATGATTTCGGTCTATGATAGAATAGTAAACATTGTTGGAAAAGGAGAAAATGCTGGTTACCAGCATTTTCTCCTTTTCCCACAATGTTTTCAAAAGGCTACTATTCCATACCCGTAAAAACAAGGGATTGTTTGGGAGAGGAATAAACTGCCCTATTGGATACAAAGAAATTTGTGTTTATGACGGACGACAGAACCTTCTCACAAAAATATCTTTAAGGGACTTTATTAATCAACTATTGGATATATAGAAGTTATACATGGAAACCGGTCCACGCGATACCAGTCATATTTCTGACTTCGTATAGTACACAGGTCGTGACCTCGACTTAATACGACTTGACCTCCGATCAATACAGTTGACCTCGTATCAATATCGATGACCCGCGACCAGTACAGACATCCTTGAACGTGATTGGTCAAAAGTTCAGTGAGCGTCTGCGCTTACTTTTAGCCAATCAGGTTCAAGGAGAAGGCAAAGTAAACGTAACCCAAAAAATGATATTTGTTTCCAGCAGGGTAGAAAACATTGTGGGAAAAAAGAGAAAATGCCAGTCACCAGCATTTTCTCCTTTTCTCACAATGTTTTCAGAAGGCTTCTTTTTCAGGGTCGTAAAAAAACAGGGATTGTTTGGTAAAGGGTTAATTAATAAAATTGTCATTAATCAAGTGATTTCGTATTGGCCCAGTTACAGGTCCTCGGTCAGCCGCATTGGCCCTCGGCCTTCGGCCTCGGGCCAATACGGATGACCTCGGACCTGTAACTGATAAGATTATAGTATTAACCGTCCTTCCAAAGGATCGTACATACACGCTATGTATACACAATCTCTTGCCTTTCTGAAGAGCATTTTCAGTCTTATTCCTAGTCTTATTCCTTTCTTTCTTTTCTATGAAAGTGACACAACTTCTGATTGGCTATACCAAATGCTTTAGCCAATCCTATTGTGCGTTATTTTTAAATTTAGAAAATCTTTGAAAGTAAGACTGGTAATATTCTTTCGGATGGTTAATGGATATGGGCATATGAACATTTATTGCTGAAATGAGCCAAAAGAAGGATGAACAACAGATCCAAAATGATTTAATTTATTCATTACGAATTGCAATTAACGAATGGTTAGAATAAATCATGATACAAAAAGCACATAACTATGTTATTTCCAATCCTCTATAAATTTTGTGGGAATATGAACATTCTATTTAGGAAATAATATTTTTTTTATTGTGGTTTATCGTTCAATAAACCACAGTTGTGAGCTATGAGGCACAATAGATAATCCACGAGGGCGATAGTCCGGGTGGTTTATTTATTGCGCCTCATAACTCACGCGGTTTATTGAACGATAAACCGCTATAGAAAGAAGATTATTTCGATTCTAACATGGCCAATTCTTAATGAAAGGAAAACAAGTTCAAACTTGGAGTAAACATGCGGATGAAAATTATTTTACATTGAATAACCCACTGATTGAATGACGTCACTCTATATAGAATGACGTCACTCTGCATGGATTGTCGCAGATTTTACCACGCTTTCCTTGCACTGTGTTTATAAAGCCAAAATTCGCATGTCATGTCAGAATTCATTTTTCATGTTAGGAAACTATGTAGATCTAGTTTCCGTTTCGAATAGAGTGGATCGGTGATCAAGTGGCAAAAACCTTGCAGTCTGATCTTTGATCTACCATGCCTGATCACAGAAACAATTATACTAAAACTGACGTATTATTGGTTCAAGTACTGAATGGAAATTTCCATTTATCCCATCTAATAATTTAGCGGGATAATGCGCATTACGTGTAGATCTATATTTTATTTTTCCACATGTAATATCTATATCGTCGATTTACTTCCAAAACCTCGTAACTACAGCTTGTAACAAGCTGTAGTTACGAAGGTTTGGAAGTAAACCGACGATATGTAGTTTCCGTCTCATGTAGAGTAGATCGGACATTAGGGTGACACAAACCTTCCAATCTGATCCTTCATCTACCCTACCCGTTCATGGAAACACTAATTACAAAATTGTTTTATTACTTTTTCTGGTACAGACCAGAAATTTTCATTTCTTCCATCGAGTAATTTAATGGGAATATGCACATTGTACTTATGTACGTCATTTCCATATCCTTCATTAAAATGATATGAAATATTCTCACTTTCATACTCATCTATAATCTGATTTAATGTTTAACAAAATTATATTTATCCATCTGAAATAATAGAGAAGCATGAAAAGACTGTTAGAGTTTATTCATCCATTTGTTTGTGAATCAAACCAACAACTTATGTCTTTATATGTAATTGTTTTCCACGTACTCGTTTGTATTGAGTTGATTTATATTGTATGACAGTGAGCTGTGTGCTTAATCTCTTTACCAAAAGATAATATTTTAGACTGATCCAAATTGAAAGCACTTGCAGACGAAAAAATAAACGCAACTCACAAATTGAAATTTTTGTCCAGTAGGGTAGAAAACATTGTGGGAAAAGAAGAAAATGCTGGTTGCCAGCATCTTCTTTTTTTCCCACAATGTTTTCAAAGGCTTTAAATTAAACTCTTACCAAACGACAAAGTTTTAGACTTGTCCAAACTGAAAGCATTTGCAGACGACAAATAAATGTGACCCAAAAATTGAAACTTGACCGTAAAAGAGTAGAAAACATTGTGGGAAATATGAGAAAATGCTGGTTACCGGCATTTTCTCCTTTTTCCACAATGGGTTTTAGAAAGCTTCATCCCTCGGGACGTAAAAATCAAAGATTGTTTAGTAAACGGTTAAAAACATTGGGTAAAAAGGAGAAAATGGTGTTAACTAATATCAGCATTTTCTCCTTTTCCTGCAATGTTTTAAAAGCATCTTTCAATAAATTTCGGCTTTGTTTGTAAAATGAATAATACATTTCTTTGAAAAAAAGAAGTGATAAAAGTTACGAATTCGTGTACAGTAATCGTTTACCTATTTCAAAATAGGTCTGGCATTTAACGCAAATCCATTTTTTTTTTCTGAGAAGTACCTTTCAAAAATGTACCTATAATTTATTGTTGGTTTAAAAATATTTATTTTACATCGATTGAGAAACAAGTTCTTACAACTTATACTAAGCTCTCTCGATTCTAATTTATTGTTACACAATTACATTTTGGCAAAATGCAAGGCGGAGATGTCCCCGGATATTGGTTTACTCTTTATCAATGGACAAAATTCTAGACTTATCGCAGTGCTCTCCCTTACTCCAGGTACAGGGAAGCACATTGCTCATACTTTACAGTAGTGTAGGTTCGTTGGCAAACGCATAGCGTCCACAAAGCACAACGCGGAAGTGCGTTATGTGGGAAAAAAGGAGAACAGTGAAAATATTCTTTTTTTTGACGTAGTTAAATGTGCTGGCTTTTGACCTACATTTTGGTACTGATAACAATTGAATAAATAGAAATTCATGATTGGTTAAAATGTAGATATGTTTATTCCAAGGGTCCCTGTCTGTTTCCTTGGAAAATGTACACCGTCTATCGTTTTTAAGGATACTTTTTTCACTTTCAAGAAGAACTCCATCCTTACACTTGTAATTAAGTCTAGAACTGCTACTGAAATGACAATTTCTAGTCGATTGTTTTGGCAAATATCCCGATTTTTTTTAACTTTTTCGATAGAAAATCTCATAGTGTACAACAGTGTAGATCAAGATCCCTGGATCCTCAAGAGGTTTTAGTATGAAAAACAAACAAAAAGCAAACACACACGTGCATTAAAATGTCTTTTGTAAAGCAGATTTCGATTCAGACGCTATCCTAATCGGTAAAGTATGGTGTTTGATTAAGGAAAAAATAAGAAATGACTATTTCACAATATTGGTTTAAGAGAGAAGAATAAAAGAACAGGGGTACGTACAGCTTTGTAACTGTCCTGTATAAAATGTCAAAAATAAGTCTCTAAAGATTACTTTTTTATGTCTGGCTTCTTTTCAAACATAACTATTTGTAGTATACATGTATGTCAAAAATTGGCTGACGAGGATTATATGTCAAAAAATAGGCTGACGAGAATTATATGTCAAAAATAGGCTGACGAGAATTATATGTGAAAATTTGGCTGACGAGAATTATATGTCAAACATAGGCTGACGAGAATTATATGTCAAAACATAGGCTGACGAGAATTTTATGTCAAAAAATAGATTGACGAGAATTATATGTCAAACATAGGCTGACGAGAATCATATGTCAAAAATTGGCTGACGAGAATCATATGTCAAATTGGCTGACGAGAATCATATGTCAAACATAGGCTGACGACAATTATATGTCAAAAATTGGCTGACGACAATTATATGTCAAAAAATGGCTGACGAGGATTATATGTCAAAAATAGTCTGACGAGAATTATATGTCAAAAATTGGCTGACGAAAATTATATGTCAAAAAAGGGTTTTTATACATCTGCAAAAAGTTATCGATCCATGTCAGCCTGCGAAATCCGTGCAGGCTGACATGGGTCGATAGTGCTTGCTATTTCTGAATTCTATGCATGTCAACGCACCATTCTACCCTATACCCAGTCAATTGTCAGACTTAATGGATTTCGCGGGTGCATACTTAACTCATTACCAAACGACAAAATTTTAGGCTTGTCCAAATGGAAGGCATTTGCAGACTACAAAATAAAAGTGACTTGAAATTTGAAATTCGTTTTGTGAAGGGTAAAAACATTGTGGGAAAAGGAGAAAATGCTACCAGCATTTTCTCCTTTTCCCACAATGTTTTCAAAAGGCTTCTTTTTCAGGGTCGTGAAAAGTAGGGATTGTGTGGATTGTGTGGTAATGGGTTAAAGGCTCATTTCTAAGGGTCTCAAAAGTCGGGATTGTGTGGTAATGGGTTAAGTGAAGATTTACTAGGAATAATAAATTAAGTCCCCTTTTGCCAGAGCACTGCTCTATACGTCCAACATCCCTTATCGAAAATTATTTGTTATAATAATACCAAAACCATGCATGCAGCATCGTTGGATTTCAATGTCTGAAGTAAAGCATGACGGCAAGTCGTATTTCGGGTCTCTCTCTGATAGTCACCACTTTCTACACAGTTTTACAGTTTCTCCTCACAAACAAGTATTCATTAAACTGTTGTCCCTCCACACCGCCGCCTGTCGAGGCTTCGATCCTGAAACCCTGGTTAAGTAGCCTTTGAAACACTTGAATTGAGTTAAGTTTACAGAAACCATTCAACGGAAATTTGATGACGTAACGGTTGTCCATATTAAACCCAGAATTCCGTGAGTCCATGAGAGCGGAGCTTAACTCCGGAAATACATCCTCTAACAGAAATCGCTCCGCGCTGAGTGATATTCTTTCGCCAAGATCTGGGCTAAGGCTGACCGCTACACAGTCACAAAATTCGTTCTCCTTTCCGCCTTTCGAGTCGTTTATCTCGACCTTTTCTTTCTTGACATTTTTGCCCTTCATAATAAGTTCCAGCTCTCGCATCATTCCATGTAGCTCGAAGTATTTCGCCTCCTCGTAGAGTTGTTCGGTCTCCTTGAAGTTGTCCGGAAGCATCAGTTTACATGACCGGATGTAGTTTAGAATGTAGCGGAAGAGTTTTCCGTCTCGATCAATAAAGTAGTGTTGCTTCAGGGTGTCGAGTACAATCGGAACATTTCCGTTAAACAACCGTGCCAGCCGTGACTCCGGAAATCTGAAAACAAAGCAAGACAGAAGAAATCATTTACAGCAATATCGTAATGAGCAAATGTGTGACCTAATATACGAGGCGGAAGCATTAAAATACGTCACATATTCAATAGATAAAAGAAAAAGACTTTTAACCCATAAACTGCTACTGAAGTAAAATGAAACTTTTACGCCGATACTAACATATACTACTTTATACTACATATGGTTTACAACACGCAAAAAGGGGCATTCGGACATGTGCGTAAAGCGTTGTCACTGATCAATCTGCGCGGTCCATGCAGGTAAATCGGCAACGACACCTTCCGTTTTAATGATATTTTCCGTTTTGCGCATGTCTACTGTAGCACAAAGCCTATTATTATACTGCAAAGAAATTTCTAGTGATCTGATTAGTTAACATGCCGGGAACATAATATCACGTTCCCTGGCAAAAACCACGTAAAACAAGTTTCCCTCTTGAGTGCCCCGTAAACATCACTATACGTGCAACACAACATCCAAAATTGCGGCGGCGATCGATCACCAGACTGCACATTTATGCACCAAAACTGCACAGTTTCCAGTGACGTCAGTTTTCATTGAATTGGGGCACTCAGAAGGGAATTTCTATTTCATCAGCATACTCGATTCGTGAAATTATAAAACAAGAAAATTTGGCTTTACGCGCTTTGAAAGGGTACAACTTTGCAGTAAATAAATTCGTTGTACGGTCAGGTGGTAAGGGACTTGGAAACTTGTTCACGGCTGTGGTGAATCATGCCGCCACCTCGCCTTCGGCTCGGGGTTACATGATTAACCGCAGCCGTGAACAAGTTTCCAAGTCCCCTGCCACCTGACCGTACAACTAATAATGTATACGTAAAGTGCCGTCTCGGATTAGCCTGCGCGGACTGCGCAGGCTGATCCGAGACGACACTTTACGCAAATGTCCGAATGCCCCTTTTCGCGCGTTACAAGCCAATTATAAAGTACTCGTTTTCATGCATCATTTTAATTTTTTTTTTTTTTTCATCTTTATTTTGTGAAACTAAATTGATTATTATTTTTTTAATCTTCGTGTAAAATGTTGCCCCTGCCGGTGTAATGCAGAAAAATGACCCCCATTACAAAATGACCCCCGGGTCATTTCTCGACGTAGAGGAACGACCGATGGGTCATTTTTGCGACGTAGAAAAATGACCCGGGTCATTATTCTATGTCGAGAAATGACCGTGGGTCATTTTGTAATGGGGCACATTTCTCTGCATTACATCGGCTGCAAGATAGCACAGATTACGAAGAATAGAAAAAAGCATTCCATTCCCCAAAGGCGATATAAGAAACCCCTGTGGTAGTTTCCAGTTTTAAATCGACGACAAATCGCCGGAGATCCTTTATAACATACACCTTAATATGTCGATTTTTATCTCTGTTGACACAGCTGAATAGATTCTACACGCTATCAAATTCTAACAGCATTTGTTTACTCTCTGACAGTTTTAGCGTTGGAGAGTTATTTCCCTTTAACTTAGATACTCTTTAGTGCGTAATGCACGTTTTCCCTCTCAAAGCATTCAGCATCTGCGCGAGCCAAGGTTACGATCATTACGTGGATCTTACCAGGCGGATCGAGCCCGATTTCGAGATTTCCGCGATACGCCCCCTATTGGATGCTGCTTATTATCGCCCTTTACATCATATTTCTTATAGCCAATGAAATATCGTTTTGCAAACTGTTTATGAATACAATAATTCAACATGAAGCAATGACCACAAACGTACTTCGACATTCCGAGGTCAGATGCTTGGAATCCGGCTAAAACCTCTGATAATTGATTGGTCACTCTGAAACTTTCTGTAAATATTGTTCGTTTATGTCTTTTTCAGTAGTAATTCATTACAGATCCTGCACACACCCATGGAGGTATTCATGTTTAGGCCCTACTTTCTATTTTTATCCGAAAGGTCGCGACCTTGTTTTATTTTTATCCAAGATGAAATGCTACGAGCGATTTGATTCGTGCAGTTAGAGCTAGCTGCAACCAATGAAAATGTGTATCGGGAGAACGTCGAAATCAAGCTCGATCCGCCAAGGGTAGAGTAGCGTAGTAGATCGTCACCCGTGGGTTGCGAAGATCAGCATTCAGTAGGGATTGAACCATTGTTACAGGAGACCACTCCTTCATGTATGGCTTCACCCCGGTTTAAATACAATACCTAACAACTGTGTTAGGGAGAATTCTCTTTATCTCAGTGGTTAGGGTGTTGGCCTGTCGTTCTAGGTTCGAATCCTGTCCGGTCCCTGTATTTCTGCTATGCATTTGTACATTTGTTACATTTGTTTCTGACTTTGTTCGTAAGATCAAAAAGTCAATTTTGTGACTGATCCAGTTTTGAGGAAGGATGAGGAAAAACTCCCCTTGATAATACGCTTGTAACTCTTTCCTTAACCCTTTCCCAAACAATCCCTGGTTTTAGGGGTCTGGAATAGTAGCCTTTTGAAAACATTGTGGGAAAAGGAGAAAATGCTGATAACCAGCATTTTCTCCTTTTCCCACAATGTTTTCTACCCCATCAGAGACAGAAATCAACTTTTCAGCGAGAGTTGAATTGTCGTCTGCAAATGCTTTCAATTTAGACTAGTCCAAAAGTTTGTCGTTTGGGAAAGGGTAAAATGAAAAAAAAAATGGACATTTTACAGATTCAAAATACCTGCGGCACACGATTTTGAAACTGGCACCAATGAATTTATTTGGTGCATTTAACAATCATGGTAGAAAACAATGTGGGGAAAGGAGAAAATGCTGGTGACCAGCATTTTCTCCTTTCCCCACATTGTTTTCTACCCTTCACAAAACAAATTTCAAATAGTCTGTCACTTTTATTTTTGTTTCCAGCATTTTCTCCTTTTCCCACAGTGTTTTCTAAAGGTTCCTCCCCAAGGGTCGCTTGAACGGAATTTATCTTGTAAAGAATTGAAAATATGTCTAAATTTGAACATTTAAAGAATATAAATTTAAATTAGGTAATAAATGTGGTGCAAAAATCTCCCGATTTTTCCCGGCATTCTTTTCGATTATTACGAAACCTCTCCACCCACGGGGCTTTTGGTAGATACGTAAATACCGAGTGGATTTATTCCCTGACACTTCCCATCGTTATCAATTTTACCCAGGGGGCATTCTAAGAACTTGGTAAATAACGCTGAAATATGTACGCGATTCTTGTGAATTGCGCGGTAATGTAGTACATAGCTGTTTTTTCTTTCATTAAACCCAACATCACACAATCCCTACTATTGACGACCCTGCGAAAGAAGCCTTTAGAAAACATTGTGGGAAAAGGAGAAAATGCTGGTAACCACAATTTTCTCCTTATCCCACAATGTTTTCTACCCTTCACACAGCAAATTTAAAATTTTTTAGTCACTTTTATTTTGTCGTCTGCAAATGCTTTCGATTTGGACAACCCGAAAATATTGTCGTTTGGTAATGAGTTAAAGACTTTACAAAATAAACTCCACTTTTAACAAACATGAGAAAGAAAGCTTTTGAAAGCATTGCTAGAAAAGGAGAAAATGCTGGTAACCAGCATTTTCTTCTTTTTTCGCAATGTTTTCCACCATTGTAGGACTTTTAAAAGAATTCAAACAGTCTTGTTAGTCCGTTTTAGACGGAAAGAAATATAAAGTCAAAGAGAGATAGATAGAGAGAGAGAGAGAGAGATAGATAGGTAGATAGACAGATAGATAGATAGATAGATAGATAGATAGAGAGAGAGAGAGAGAGAGAGAGAGAGAGAGAGAGAGAGAGAGAGAGAGAGACAAGACAGAGAGCTTTTGTCTTTAGCCGCAACCTTCTGCATTTCTTTTTTATCCCTATCCCACGCCGGAAGTTGTTTAGATTACGACTCAAAACTGTCAGCCAGCAGAAATGAAGAAACAATATTTGATTGATTTCAAAGGCTAAATTCAAAGGCTAAAAGATCCAAATTTTATATACAGATTTTTCAAAGTTTAAAGAAGCATAATACGATTAGTTTCTCGAAGTCTTCTCTTGAAGCGCGAAATCCGCCAAACTATACATGTACCATATTAGGTTCTTCGCCGGAAGTATCCAAATTTCTCCTTGAACGCCTTCGTACAACAGAAAGCCGATTGCCTCTGGTTGCATAAAAATTTGAAGAGCATGTAATTTATACAAGTTTTAGAAATTCGCCTAGACATAACAAAGTGTTCCTAGACAATTTCTTTAAGCCTCAAAGCCATATATTGATCGTGTTTCTGAAGGTACCGTGTAAGGAAACGGGGCCTAATTTTCTTATGCTCATTTTGTGTTGACTAAGGGGTCTTGCGTGGGTTCGTGGCGTTGGATTCGAAACTTGAAGGTTCGGGATTCGACCCTCACTTGGAGTACTGGGTTTTTTAATGGGTGTGACCTTGGGCAATAAAATTAAGAGTCCTTACCTAGTATTGGTTGAACCCGAAACATACATTCATGAATAGGTAAGATGTTGCCGTGATTATGATTGAAATAATGTTGAAAGCGGCGTAAAACAACATTCTAACACTGGTATATGAACCACGTACTGTCACCTTTCTCCTTAATCCAATAAGTAAGTGCTATCGCTTTGGACTAGACTGAATTTTCGACGTCTAGACTCTATTATCTCATTACCAAACAACAATATTTTAGGTTTGTCCAAATCCAAAGCATTTGCAGACGACAAAATAAAAGTGACAGAAAATTTGAAATTTGTTTTGTGAAGGGTAGAAAACATTGTGGGAAAAGGACAAAATGCTGGTTACCAGCATTTTCTCCTTTTCCCACCGTGTTTTCTAAATGCTTCTTTCTCAGTGTCGTCAAAAGTAGGGAGTGTGCGGTAACGGGTAAAAGTATTAAACTGACTGTTGAAAGCAACCAGCGTCTTTTAATTGACTATGAGACTGAAAAGCTGCACCGTTATAGCAGTCTGACCTTTTCCCCACAATGTTGTCCATGTATTTCATGAAGAGAATTCATGTTCATTTCCATTAATTGCTTCTCTTTTCTATCAGTTGTTCACTGTCTTATTTCACTCTTTCTCGGACGACAGGAATTAAAACATGTTCAAATTTGAAAGCATTAATTTTATAGACACCCAAAATTACTCAATAAATGGAGATTGGCTTCTGAAATGGAAAATATATGTAAAGAAATGCTGGTTACCAGCACTTTCTCCTTTTTCTACATTTTTTGTTTCAGGCAGGTTTACCCCCCGGTTTCTTGACTCTTTCCCAAACAAGCCCGGGTTTTTACGTGTCTGCAGTACTTGTCTTTTGAAAACACTGTGGGAAAAGGAGAAATTGCTCGTTACGAGCAATTTCTCCTTTTCCCACAGTGTTTTCTACCCTTTAGGAAATTTGAAGTTGTTGTCTGCAAACTCTTTCAGTTTGGAACAGTCTAAAATTTGTCGTTTGGGAAATGGTTAAACACGAGAAAGTTTCGTTAAAACGTTAAACAGATCTAAAAT
Source organism: Tridacna crocea (assembly GCA_943736015.1). NCBI lineage: Eukaryota > Metazoa > Mollusca > Bivalvia > Cardiida > Cardiidae > Tridacna > Tridacna crocea. Next base: position 46,262,685 of record OX031065.1, read on the forward strand.
TAGCCTTTGAGGTTACGGGTTAATCAATAAGCTACAAGGCGCGACTCACGGGCCTTTATCGGACAGTGTAGATCAAGATCAGACTGCACCGAACGTGCAGTCTGATCTTGGATCTACACTGTCCGATATGGAGATATCTGTCTTAAATTAGATAAATTTTTGACATGACATTATTCGGGTTTTCGCAGTTGTCTTTTGAAGATTTTATCGAACTTATTTAGAAAGATAAGGGTTGAACAGAAACTCAAGCAGGATGAAAGGGTAGAACGAACTGCCTGAAGCCATGTTGAATCAATCCAAAGACGATCTTATTTCTATCACTAAGAGCGCGGAGGATTTTTTTCTGTTTTCTGTTGTTGACGTGAAACGCCCGCGGGCGCTTCCGGTGGTGGCTATGGCAACAGAGTCGTACACAGATCCCTTTACCAAACGATCCTGGGTTAAAAAGACCCCCGACGAAGAAGCCGTTAGAAATTGTTGGCAATTGGTACAAAACAAGATATCAAAATTGTCGTTTTACCGTACTGTTTTCTATGCTTGAAAGGGTAATTGTTATACTTTGAGCAAAAGCTGATAAATCGTCCCCAAATGTCTTCAATATGGACGAGTTTTAAATTTTGTCGACTGCCAAAGAGTTAATCTAATATCATGCCGGGGGGAACTTGGGATTGTTTGAGAAATTTTCAACAGAGGAACGCCTCCAGGCTCGCTGCAAATGTTTGCCATAAAACAAGACTTGTACGAGAGCGTGGCTTTCATAAATTCAAAGTACTGAAAGTTTGGTGGTGTTGAAAGTATTGAGAGTATGATAAAAATAAAATTCAAAGTACCTACAGTATCATGATTAATTAGAGTCAAAGTACTGACAGTATCAGAATAACTAAAATCAAAGTACTGTACTGTAATTTTGCAAACCCTTTCAGTGCTACGACTTTATTTGTGTGGTACAAATCACTCTTTTCAACATTATATCACTTATATCGTGGCGGCCAGTGTAACTTTCCATGTTTTTGTGTGTCTTTTTTTATCAGAACTTCTTGCGATATTCTTTCCATGCCACTGGCTGCTTCTTAAACTAACCGTCATCGAAAAGTGGAACAGTGGTTAAAATGAACAAATGCTGCCACAATGACTGTCGTAGATTATCGAGGAAAACAACGTGGCGGAGCTTAGGATTCGAACCAGCAATTCCTCGATATCTAGCCCCGTACGTTACCAACTGAGCTTCATGTTGAAAACTGCTTAGTGAATGAAAAGAAACTTATAACCTGAGAGTAAAAGCCGGAAATTTTGCTATTCCAAAGGTATATTGGGGATGGGAAATAGTACTTTATCGGACAGTGTAGATCAAGATCAGGCTGCACATTCTGTGCAGCCTGATCTTGATCTTCACTGCCGGAAAGAGGTCAGTGAATCTCGCTTTGCAGCCTCAGGCTTTAAGCACAACCATTTGTTTGTTCAAAGCTGGTGGCAAACCCAGTCACTAGTAGTATTTGTATAAGAGGCTAAAAATAGTTCCTTATCGGACAGTGTAGATCCAGATCAGGCTACACGTTCTGTGCAGCCTGATCTCGATCTTCACAGTCCGCAATAGGTCAGTGAATCTCGCTAGTAGCCTTAGGCTTTAAGTACAACCAGTTGTTTGATCAAAGCTGGTGGCAACACAGTCACTACTTAGTATTTGTATAAGTGCCCTATATTTGAATGCCTTTTAAGCCAAACGATAAAGGTGAAATAATGAACCAGTTTGTTTGTTATTCGATCCAAGCTATTAGGTACACAATGTGGAAAAAATGCCTTGGGCTAAATTCATGAAATGGTAACCCAATTTTCACAAACTGTGGTATTCTCTGTAAGAAATCATTGAAATACATGTATAGAGTTATCAATCAATGGTTTAAATGTGGGTATTTAGAATTTTTACATCTCGCCAAATTAAAAAATATATCTATCACTGAAATTTATATGAAAAAACAATACAAGTCACCAATAATTGAGAATCATAAATTTACCAAAAAAAAAATTTTTTTTTGATGGTATTCCCTTAAAAGGCTACGTAGCCTCTTAAGATTTTTTTTAGATTTCTCGCCAAAAATTGAAAAAGCATTGTGGGAATGTAAAGTTACTGGCACGTGACTAATGACGCTTAAATTCCATAACATAACAAACATGTAATCATTTTCTATAATTTCTTCTTCGGAGGCTATGTTTGAAGCGTCATTTGTGTATTTCCGGTATGTAAATGAGCAAGTTGCTCATCTAAAAATAGACCGTGGTTCCCGTCGGTGTCGACTTGGGCTGAAGTAAATCTCTAATTTCTCTTGTTGTCGGATGGTTGTCGACTACTGGGGTTTTATGAATGAAAATTAAAAGGCCTTGGGAGTATAAGGTTGAACTTTTTATATTGTTGTAAAAATTTCGTCCCAATATCTGAAGGGCCACCTTTAAAACATTTCATGATTTCAGTTTATAAGCTGCATTCTAAACATTTTTTGGCTTTTAATTTCTGGAAGAGACAGCCGACCAGATATTATGTTCCTTTCAAATTTAGAACTTAAATTCCGGAGAATATGACAAACTATTCTTAAGAATGGTTGATGTTCTTAGTTAAGGACTGGGAGGTCAGCTTGGCTATATCATGCTCAGCCTAGAAGCTTGGTCAGTATTGCAAAGATCTAACCCTTAGGCTGCCAAGCGCTGCTCAATGACCTTTGTTTTTTTTGTGGGGTGGGCCGATTCAATTTTCAAACTTATCATTGTCACATGATTGATTTGATTAAATGGTGTTTCACGCCGTTTCAACATTATTTCAGTTATATCGCGGCGGACAGAACACCTATTCATGCTTTCTTGGAGTTTCTTTTACCAGTACCCCGCACAAATTACTTGCCAAGCCACTGGCTGCTCTCTAACATAACAATCGTCTCAACAATGGCCAGTGGTGAAAGAAGAATGAGTCCTGTCACAATGACTATCATTAATCCTTGCAAAGAAATTGGCTGCGCCGGTGTAATGCAGAGAAATGACCCCCATTACAAAATGACCCACGGGTCATTTCTCGACGTAGATGAACGACCCATGGGTCATTTCTCGACATAAAAAAATGATCCATGGGTCATTCCTCTACGTCGAGAAATGAGCTTGGGTCATTTTGTAATGGGGGTCATTTCTCTGCATTACACCGGAAATCAAAATAGCGACCTCATTTTCTCAAATCATACCCGATACCAACTTGGCTAAGGGAGCTAGGCTTTTTTTTTTTTTTTGGGGGGGGGTGGGGTTGGGGGGTGGGGTGGGGGGGGGGGGTTATATCTCCTTATCGGACAGTGTAGATCCCAAAATCAGACAGCACGTTCTGTGCAGTCTGATCATGATCTAAACTAGTCGCAAAAGGTCCTTGGGTCTTTCTTTGCAACCAAAGAATGAATTTATTTTGCAGTCTATGGACCCATGAAGTCTTGACCTAGATTCAAAATTAATCTTCGTTGCCTGGGGCCTTATTTAAACGGATTCCATAGCTTATGAAAAACGATCTTCATAATATCACCGAAATCGCCTAAAGTATGGAATGGTAAAATAAATTAGTATCTTAAACCCTATAGGCTGCTAAGAACGACTTCCTGACCCTTTGCGGACAGTGTTGATCAAGATCAGACTGATCTGCACTGTCCGATAATGACATATTTATGTCCGAAAAATAACTTTGAAATGGCGTTATTCGGGGTTTTTATTATCGACTTGAAATTTCAATTTTATTTATTTAACCCTTTCCCAAATGACAAATTTTAGACTGCCCCAAACTCAAAGTATTTGCAGATGACAAGTTTGAATTTGATGACAATGGCAGAAAGTTTTGCGATAGGCTAGAAACCACTATGGGAAAAGGAGAAATTGCTCGTTACGAGCAATTTCTCCTTTTCCCACAATGTTTTCTGAAGACTTGCACTGCAGGCACGTAAAAACCAGGGCTTGTTTGGGAAAGAGTTAAAGGAATATCAGGGATAATGCTTGGCTTTTTAAGTTACAAACCCGGGAATGAAATGAAATTAATTCCTGATAAATGTTGGTATGGCTAGATCTATAACATGCACTTGTGTTGACATTGTGAGGTTATATAACGTGCTTAGGTACAATTCTGAATTCTATATTGGATGAGTACACTGCAGAACCAGTCTATATTTTGGACGAGGCGACCGTTGTCTCATCTTCGCAAGCCAAGGCTGACGATTCACTACGCTACTCTACCCTTGGCGGATCGAGCTTGATTTTTACATTCACCCGATACGCTTTTTTATTGGATGCAGCCAGCTCTAGATGCAACGAATGAAATCACTCGTAGCATTTCATCTTTGATAAAATAGAACAAGGTCTCTACCTTTCGAATAGAAGGTAAACAGTAGGGTGGAAAACTACGTGGATGTCTGCTTATCGCTTCATGTGTATTCGTAAACGGTTTGTAAAACGATATTTCATTTGCTTTTAGAAATATGATGGAAAGGGGCGGGGGGGGTGTTTAATAACCAGTATCCAATAGAGGGCGCATCGCAGGAATCTCGAAATCGGACTTAATCAGCCAAGGTAAGATCCACGTAGTGATCGTACACTTGGCTCGCGAAGATGCCGTTGTATGCGCATGTCATATTCTCGAAGATTCGACCTATCTGCTATAACGCATCGCCCATCCCCCGTATACTTGGGAAAAGTAGGGCTTATATCGAAACTTTTAGCCTATTACCCAAGCATGTAGGGGCTTTTTTTTTTAAACAAATGGTCGGTGCATAGGTTACATGTACATGCCAGCCGATCATAGCTGAATATACGGCGTGCACCAGGTAGCGTTTTATTGAGTATACGTTTATTTCATTTGAAATTCAAAGTAACGGTTGTTGTTTTGAAAAATTACTCCGCTCTTGTATCAAGTATGCCCAAGTGAGATAGATGTGTATTTGTATAATACCATCTAGCAGGATGTAATGCGAGGCGACAGCCGAGTCCAAAATGTAGACTGGTTCTCCAGTGTACGAATCAGATTGAATCAATTATTGTACCCGAGCATGTTAAATCACCTCTTTATTTCACACTTCCGTTTTCACTTTAAAATAATCGACAAGTATGGGGCCCTTTTGATATGAATAACAATAATTATAGAAAAAAAATCAAAACATATCAGAGGGTTTTGAAGTTGCATTTTTTTTACAACAAACTTCCGTAGGCCAGTCTTCCGGTCAAATATCGATAGCCTCGTATTGAAAAATCCATATTGGACTCTTGCCTCGTTCTGATAAATCCATATTGGACTCGATAGCGTCCAATGTGGAATAAAATATGTTGTGCGCACGTGGTAGTATTAGAGCGATTTCATTGGACGAGAAAGTGTAGGTGTGAAATAAATGATATAACAAATGTTAGCTTTATTGTGATACTGGCAAAACTCAGGAAACACCCAAATGTGACCTGCCATAATGATGAATAAGAAATATTGTTAAAATCGGCGTGAAACAGTACCGACGAACACATTTTACAATATTCCTATCAATGAATGACTGGAATTACTGGAATTTCACAGTGAATGAAACCACTAGTGATGACAATTATGCTCGTATCATCACTAGTAACATGGGATGTTTGCCGGAACTATTTTTTTTCTTACATTGCTCATTTTGTAACATAATCTTTGATAATTATAGGAATATAAACGGGTGAACAAAAATAAATAATAGGATAACCAACTGTTTGTGTGTGATATAACAAATCAGTCACTCGAGTGGTGTTTGATGCAGATAAAAAAAACCCTCGTCCCTCGGGTTCGTTTTTTCAGCCGCATCACGTGCCATTTTAGTGACCGATTTTTTTTTAAAATATCAAACAAACCTAGTTACCCTTTTCCCAAACAAGCTCTTGTTTTTACGTGTCTGCAGTACAAGTCTTCTGAAAACACTGTGGGAAAAGGAGAAATTGCTCGTAACGAGCAATTTCTCCTTTTCCCTCAGTGTTTTCTAACCCTTCAAATAATTTTCTGCCATTGTTATGAAAGTTAAAATTGTCGTCTGCAAACTCTTTCAATTCGGAAGAGCCTAAAATTTGTCATTTGGGAAAGGGTTAATTAATCTGTATATTTCACCTTGTAAGTGTCTCCAGCGATGACGTATAGATAACGCCCCCTACATCAATGTGTACCGGCGCTGTGTAGCGGGTAGGTGTCGCTGGGCACGGTACACCAGAAATCTTGCCCTGGAAGCCGACGCCATTTTGATTCTGTACCGGAGATGGTGTGCTGGAATGTACCGGAGAGGACAGACGCCTTCCGGCGTCGGCGATGGAAACTTTGAGCTCCAGGTCGCTTTCTTGTTGTCCACCAGATATTACCTGTGGAGTGATATAAAGAATCAAATATGAGTGAAACATAAATTTACTGCATCAGATAATTGCCGTTTGAGGACCAAGAAAGCCAACTAGATAATTTGAGCCATGCTTTGGTTTGGTTTGTTTGCATTGGAGTTCAACGCCATTTTAACAGCTAATTCATATCATGGCGGTCAGTGAAGCACTCATGTGTTTCCTGGCTTTCTCATACCAGTACACAACTTTCTTTCAAAAGCCACGAACCGCTTTTCCCACATACATCATAGGTGAGATTCGAAAAACCGCCGGAAAGAAAATTCGCCGCAACCGGGCATCGAGCCCACAACCTCCAGAAGGCAGAAACGGTACTTCCCGCGTACTAGTTACCTAGGTAAACATCGCGTGCCATTCAACTGCATGGAAATGTGACGTATACTTTACGTTAAATCTCTCGCACCTTACTTAACCCTTTAGCAAACGACAAATTTATAGATCGGTCCAAATTGAAAGCATTTGCAGACGACAAAATAAATATGACTGAAAAAATGCAAACTTGACTTGGGAAGGGAAGAAAACATTGTGGGAAATGGAGAAAATGCTGGTTACCAGCAATTTCTCCTTTTCCCACAATGTTTTCTATTGACCTTTTACTCAGGGTCGTCAAAAGTAGGGATTGTGTGGTAATGGGTTAATATTGTAATGCGTTGCATACACAGGGGGAACGCCACGGGGAATTACCAAAAAGAATTGTACTGGATTTTGATGTAAGATTCACCCCCCCCCCCCCCCCCCCCCCCAAGCGAAAGAAAAGTGCTACAAGCATAAAATAGATAGAATGTTTGGGGTTTTTTTTTTCAGTGAAAGATCTAAATTTATTTCATTTGATGAACATTGTAGGTAATATTTCCACTTGTGGGACACGAGTGAATATGATAAATTATTACCGATGATGTTCACGAAAATTTTATGAACTAAATTTAGATCTTTAACCGAAAAACAAATACATGTATACTCTATTTCTATTAAAGGCAGCATAAAACGCCCTATAATTTTGCTATGTCACTGAATGGATATCTGTTTTTCGTTATAAATCTCCTTTCCGTTAGACAAATTTTACATTTTAGTCGTTGATCTAGATCTATGTATTAACCCATTACCAAACAACAACATTTTTGGCACGTCCAAATCGAAAGGAGTTGCAGACGACAAAATAAAAGTGACTGAAAATTTGAAATTCCTCTTGTGAAGGGTAAAAAACATTGCGGGAAAAGGAGAAAATGCTGGTTACCAGCATTTTCTCCTTTTCCCACAATGTTTTCTAAAGGACTTTTTTTCTCAGGGTCGTCAAAAGTAGGGATTGTGTGGTAATGGGTTAACCCTTTCCCAAACGACAGAATTTTGGACCAGACCAAATTTAAAGCGTTTGCTGTCGATAAATCAAATATAACTCAAATGATGATTTTTGACTATGGAAGGGTAGGAAACATTGTGGGAAAAGGAGAAAATGCTGGTAACCAGCATTTTCTCCTTTTCCCACAATATTTTCTACGCTATCAAAGTCAGAATTCAGTACATTACAAAGAGTAAAATTTGTTGTCTGCTGATGCTTATTTGGTCTAGTAAAAAAAACTTGTCGTTTAGTGAAGACTTTTAAACTCTTAACTAAACGACATAATGCTAGATTATCCTAAATTAGAAGTATTTGTAGACGATAAAATCAACGTGACTTTAAAATTGTGGCTCGTTTTGGGAAAGGAAAAAAAACATTGTGGGCAAAGGAGAAAATGCTGGTTACCAGCATTTTCTCCTTTTTCCCATATTGTTTTTTAAAATCTTTCTCAGAGTCGTGAAAACCGGGGATTGTTTTGGAGAAGGTTAATTAACCCATTACCACACAATCCCTACTTTTGACACTCCTGAGAAAGAGGCCTTTTGAAAACACTATGGGAAAAGGAGAAAATGCTGGTAACCAGCATTTTCTCCTTTTCCCACAGTGTTTTCTACCCTTCCCAGAACAAATTTCATTTTTTTCAGTCACCTTTATATTGTCGTCTGCAAATTCTTTAAATTTGGACCAGTCTAAAATTTTCTCGTGTGGTAAAGAGTTAGACGCCGACAACGCTATTTTGTCTATCAGTACATGAGATGTACAACTGAAAATTAATTCACAGTGGAGATAGTTATTATCAATTTTATCGAAAGTTACCCAAGGCACAGTGGCTCTGTATCTAATGAGTGTGCTTTTTGTGCCTTTAGGTTATTTTCAATTTAGTTTTGTGTCTCTCTCTCCCATTATCGACGAGAATCCTCAAGCCTGGAAGCACACAGAAGCAGCCCGTAGCTGTAAGAAATGACTTCTATATAAGCCTATTTTACTTCACGTCGTCGGTTTACTTCAAAAACCACGTAACTACAGCTTGTAACAAGCTGTAGTTATGAGATTTTTTAAGTAAACCGACAATGTATGTAATTTAAAGCTAAAGGCAGCCACAATCACACTCTGCTAATTAAGTTATTAAGGAATGTACACGACTTTAAACTCTGTACAACACGCCAAAAAATATGGAATTGTCAAAATTGAAACAAAAAATATCTTAACCCATTACCTTACAATCCCTACTTTTTACGCCCCTGAGAAATAAGCCTTGTGAAAACACTATCGGAAAAGGGGAAAATGCTGGTAACCAGCACTTTCTCCTTTTCCCACATTGTTTTTTACCCTTCCCAGAACAAGTTTCTATTTTTTAGTTACCTTTATTTTGTCGTCTGCAAATGCTTTCAATTTGGACCAGTCTAAAATTTTCTCGTGTGGTAAAGAGTTAAAAAAGATAGACGGCGTAAATGTGCCAGCAAATAGAACGGGGCCCGTAAATAAACATTTTTACATTTTTGACCAATCACAATCTTCTCTTTATTCATTCGTTATCAGTGCCAAAAAGTAGGTCAAAAGCCTGCACATTCAGCTTCGCCCTTGCAAGTATAGCCTATCTCGCTTTATACAGCAATCTAAATGTTACTGGAATTATTTCACGATTTAGCTGAGAAAGGGAAGAAAACATTGTGAGGAAAGAAGACATTAACCCTTAGGCTTCTAAGCGCGACTCACTTACCTTTTGCGGACAGCGCAGATCAAGATTAGACCACACAGAACGTGCAGTCTGATCTTAGATCTATACTGTCCGATAAGGAGATGTTATAAACCAAAGCAGACCTTTGAAAAAGCGATATTTCGATTTTTACTACATGTAGAATCTATAAGGATTTAAAAAATCTCATTTATTTTGTAGGATAAGGGTAAAAGGCATTTTGTCCTTGTTCCTAATATTTCCAGCAACCATCTCTTCCGAGTCGTTAACCCTTTACTCCATAGATACTAATTTCTACGCATTGCTTGTAGGAGCCTTTGGAAAATATTGTGGCAAAAGGTGAAATTGCTCGTGACGAGCAATTTCACCTTTAGCCACAATATTTTCTACACTATCAAAAGGTGTCATATACACATAAGAAACGGCTTCATCCTTGCTGTTATTTAGGGTCAATTAGAGATACCATAGAAATGCCTTATGGGCTAAAGGGTTAAGGCCGGGTAAAGGATTAATGCCCAAGGTTACTGGAAAAAAGAGCAGGTTCTTGTTCCACTGCACAGTGGGTACCCATCGATATACATGTACGAATATTTAGAAAATCCTGCTTCAGTCTCTGCTGGCTGTGCTAGTCATGCAAGGGTTTCCTTGCGCATGGCAATGATGAGCCCCAGCCTAGCAGGCCCACCAGTAAAAACATCATAGTTGTACCATTGCCATTATTTCAACGAAATTTTGCTTTTTAATCCATTTGTCTTACCACACAATTCTTACTTTTGACGACCCTGAGAAAGAAGCCATTAGAAAAGATTGTGGGAAAAGGAGAAAATGCTGGTAACCAGCATTTTCTCCTTTTCCCACAATCTTTTCTACACTTCACAAAACAAATTTCAAATTTTCAGTCAATTTCATTTTGTTGTCTGCATGTGCTTTTGATTTGGACAAACCTAAAATTTCGTCGTTTGGTAATAAATTAAGCGGCATACATGCAGAGTCTATAGATCAAGTCTATGCCTGAAACAATTGAAGGTCTTTTTTCTCCATTAGAATGACGCACAGTACCGGTAAAGGACAAAAAAATGGAACGTATATGCAGGTGAACTGGCTGCATAGGCAAGTCATAACAAAAATACTGCTAACGTTAAGCGGCATTAAACAAGAATACGAAGGTTTCAAGCAATTATGGCGGGAAATTTGCGCGCGCAATGAGTCAGGGAAAAGGGTAAACTAGGAAATGACCTGAGGCAGTGAATATTTCAGTAATTGCACTCTGTACGCAGTTCTATATTACTGGCAGCTTTGTTCCGGAACATCTGCACTCCCGTTATGCCTCGAGCTATGTAATTCCAGATTTCAAGCAAACAATACGGCCAGTTTCAGCTGTTCGTACCGAACTTATATATAAAGTTGTTTTTTTTTCCCTCGGCATTAACCTCTGAGAGGCGAAATACATACAACTGTAGTCGATTTTTGAAGACATAGATTAAGATCAGGCTGTACAGAACGTAAACTCACATTTCTGTCATGTCCATTTTGTGTGTGTGTGTGTGTGTACGTGTGATAATTTTGGCCTAAATAGCCTTGAATTTTTAATTTATTTTATTTCAACAGACGAAATTATTAAAACGCTCTAGATCTATACGTGTACGTATATTCTGAATATGGCAATCTATGTTGCATGTTTCAAACAGAACACTTGGATCAAAAAGCAAGTCGTCGGTTTTCTCCCAAAACCAAACTGTAGTTACGAGGTTTTGGAAGTAAACCGATGATATCACCGGTTTACTTAAAAAAACCTCATAACTACAGATTGAAACAAGCTATAGTTACGAGGTTTTTGAAGTAAACGTGCAGTCTGATCACTGATCCGCACTCTCCAGTTCTTTGTTCTATGGCCGAACTGTGTCTTGATCAAACAAGCCGTACTGCCGAGGTTGTTGAAGTAAGCCGACAGCCTGTAGCCTTCGAGAAAATGTAATTTATCTATTCGGTAATGAAAGTTAAGAATTCATGATAACTTGCAGTTTGTACAGAGAACTACTTTTAAACGCGTATGTGTACTTTGTTACCGGTACGGGGTCTTAAACTTCCGGTTAGTTGGAATAATCGAAAATTCTGTTCAGTTAAGGATAGAGACACCTTTCTGTAGGTCCTTAAACTTCCGGTTAGTTGGAATAATCGAAAATTCTGACCAGTTAAGGATAGAAACATCAGTTCTGTAGGTATAGAATTAATTAACCCTTTACCCCATGGGGCATTTCTATGGTATCTCTAACTTACCCTAAATAACAGCAAGGGTGAAGCCGTTTCTTATGTGTATATTGCACCTTTGATAGTGTAGAAAACATTGTGGCAAAAGGTGAAATTGCTCGTCAAGAGCAATTTCACCTTTTTACCGCAATGTTTTCCAAAGGCTCCTAGAAGCAATGCGTTGAAATGAGTATCTATGGAGTAAATGACTATCGGCATGTCACCAACATAGGTCGATTGGAACAGCTTCGGCTAATATTTCTAGGAATTACATCACACTATATCTATAGGAATGGGCCAGCCAAATATACAATTATATGAACGGCACCGGCTATCATATCAAAGGCCCCGACTAATATCAATAGGAATGGCACCGGCTAACATACATGTATATAGGAATGGCACCGGCTAATATCTATAGAAATGTTACCGGCTGAAATCTATAGGAATGACAACGGCTTACATCTACAGGAATGGCATCGGCTAACATCTAAAGGAATGGCACAGAGAAATATCTTTAGGAATGACACCGGCTAATATCTATATGAATGACACCGGATAATATCTATTGGAGTGGTGCCAGCTGATGTCTATAGCAGTGGCACTGTCTGATATATGAAGAAATGGCACCGATTAATGTCTTTAGGGTCATTTCGATATTTTGAAGAAAAAAAAAGAAAAATACGTTTCAGTTTCACATTAATTACAAAAAATGCTTTTCAACAGGTACTGCGATTTTGTAAGTATTACAATGAAATATTTAAGTATCCAAAACATAGCGTATTTAACATACATCGAATAGTTCTTTCTGTTCATTCTAGAATAGAAGGGGATGGAGGGAACATCGTGACCCATTACGATGTTCCCCCCTGACAAATTTTGAGTAGTATACCATTTAAAACATACAGAAAGCTGTTTTCACTACGCGAATGATACTTGAAATAAAAAAAAACAAGAGCCGTCAGAGACGTGTTATGCTCCCCGAACAAGTGCTTGTCATACAATATAAGAAATTGATATAAATTCACTTCTTTTATCCTAGAAGAACCTGTTCATGCCCCTCAAAATTTGAAGTGAAAAGGCAATTACTATCTTAGAGATAGCCAACATAAACTTGTAGAGGACAATAAGCCCAATAAGCCCCCTTTAAGCCTCCTTTTCCCATAAGACAGTATTGGATCATTGCAATAAATACAACGGGTGTGTGGTTTGTGGCATTTTTTAATAATAATTAAAAATTTGAAATTTCATAAAATTGTATTAAATATTACATAAAACAATTTTTTACATGAAGCCCCCTTTTTCCGAGACGCAGCCTGAAATTGAGAAAAAGGAAGAGAGGTATCTGGGCAACGTTCCAACAAGTTCAGATTTGAAATTTCACAAAGGTTTGAGCACTGATAAAGGAGAACCTAGTGAAAAACAATTTTTTCCATGAAGTCCCCTTTTTCCGTGATGCAGCCTTAATTTGAGAAACCAGGAAAGTCGTATTTGCGCATTAATAATTCATAGATTGCAAAATCAAAGGGCACATGTTGAAACTTGTAAAAGAAGATATAACCTTGAAATGTTGACAAAAACTGAACAAGATATTAGTAAAAATTGCAATTTTGCATTAGGGCCCCTTTTTCATTTTACAAGAAACCCCCTTTTTCCATGACAGAGGGTCAAATTGAAAAACACATAGATAAAGAAACAAGAGCACATGGTGAAACTCTTAAAAAAATATATAACCATGAAGTTTAATGAAATTTTGACCAAAACTGAATGAAACATTAGTAAAAATTGGAATCTTGCAAGAAGCCCCCTTTTTCCATGACAGAACGTCAACTTAAAAAATGCCCAGATTAAAAATAGCAAGGGCATATGCTAAGACTTTCCATAAACAATATAACCATGAAGTTTCATGATATTCTGACAAAAACTGAATGAGATATAGGTAAAAATTGCAATTTTGCATTAAGCCCCTTTTTTCCATGACATGGGGTCAAACTGAAAATCCGGGTAAACTATATCGGCGCATTACCCCAAGGAGTTCATATATGAAGTTTCATCCAATTTGGTCCAAGGGTTGTGGAGAAATCGCTTCGGACGGACGGACGGACAGACGGACAGACGGACGGAAGGACGGACGGACGGACGGACGGATGGACAGACGGACGGACAGACGAAGCGGCGACTATATGCTCGCCCTTCGGGGAGCATAAAAATCTTGCCCGTATTGCCCCTACGGTACAGAATTCCTCATTTATACTCATTTGTAGAGGTAGAGAGAGAGAGAGAGAGGGGGTACTCGATAGTTTATACACATGTAGACATGTAGTATACTTTTTACTTCAGGCAAATATTGCTACGAGCAATATAAATTGTATATTTTCTATATTTACAAACATTCAAGATGTGTATCAGAAAATTTCAAGTCCACATACTTTCCCTTTCTTCTTCTTTTCTTGTAATAAAATATTAACGTTTAAATCGTCGAAAAGTTGCTTCGTCACCGTTGCTTTCGGTCAGATTAACTCTGCGGATAGTGTAGTAGTGAAGACATATAAGATCTAGAGTGTCTGAAAGTGCAGCATATGTGGTGAAAGGCGGTTTCAGAGTTTTCTTAACCCTTTCCCAAACAATCCCTGGCTTTTACTGGTCTGGAATAGTGGCATTTTGAAAACAATGTGGGAAAAGGAGAAAATGCTGGTAACCAGCATTTTCTCCGTTTCCCACAATGTTTTCCACCCTATCATAGACAGAAATCATCTTTTCAGCAAGAGATTAATTGTCGTCTGCAAATGCTTTCAATTTGGTCTAGTCAAAAAGTTTCTCGTTTGGGAAAGGGTTAAAGTAACAGAAAGACCAGTAGCTCATTACATTAACGATGCTGCACAGTAAAGCTTTAAAACTATACCAAAGTACATTTTATATATAAGAAGGACACTGCTTGTGTGGCAAGTCTTTTGTTCACTTCTGTTTGTCTGTCTGTCTACCTGCATCCTCTCTCTTTCCCATTCTCATTCTCTCTCTCTCTTTCCCATTCTCATTCTGTCTCTCTCTTTCCCTCTCTCGTTCTGTCACTCTGTTTGTCTGCCGGTATGTCTGACTCTCTGTCTTTGGCTCTGTTCCTTTGTCTCAGTCTCTTTCTTCGTTATTTCTCTGTCCCTGTCTGTCCTTGTCGCTCTAAATCCTATTTCTTCACTTTAAACATTTTTTCTTTGCCCGTTCCCGTCTGTCTGCCTAAATTCGTTCGCTCTGTGTTTTTTTGACAAAAAATGTTCAAACGAGAAAAAAAAGGCGACCATGCAGTGTACACATGTTGGATATTGTTACAGGGCACATTTTGAAACATTGTTTATTAGTTATCAGACAGAGTAACTTAATTAATCCTTTCGTCCACAATCCTGACCGACCCTGAGAGAGAAATTTTTTAAAAACATTGTAGGAAAAGGAGAAAATGCTGGTTACCAGCATTTTCTCCTTTCCCCACAATGTTTTTTACTCTGTCAAACAAAAAAAAAAAATTATTAGCGCCAAATTTAACTTGTCGTCTGCAAACGCTTTCAATTTGGACTAGGATAAATTTTTTTTCGTTTGGTGTAGAGTTAAAGTACTCTGTTCTATACAGAAGGGGAGAGTCCAATGCAAATCTGCCCCGAGCAAACATCGTCGAAACCTAATAGATAATAGCGCCGACTTGCCTTCCCCGTAGCTCCTATCCATTAACTAATGAACTGCCCGCGGGGACGCGATTGGGGCCAGGCAATTTATACATCTGACCCCGTGCACTGCCCTCGGCACATTATCAGCATTTTTTGTTGTTATTCAGACTTTTCAATTTTTTTGACACCCTACATGGGCAGGCGAAATTCCTGTAAAAGTTACCCTTTACCTTCTGTAACACTTTACCAAACGACAAAAAAACTTGTAGCCGTCCAAATTGAAAGAAATTGCAGATAGGAATTGAGATGTGGCTGAGAATATGCTGGTTGGCTACGAAAGGGTAGATAACATTAGAGGACAAGAGAAAATACTGGTTACTATCAGTTTCCCATTTTCTCACAATGTTTTCAAAGGCTTTCTTTATCAAGGCCCTTAAATCTTGGATTGTGGTAAAGGGGAAATAAAATAACCGTGTACCACATGGCAAACTTTTAGACAGGGCCAAAAAACGAACTTTATAGAACACTTATAATAATATAGAAATTGATATTGAATCAGTGGAAAACATTGCGGGAGAAGGAGAAAATGCTGGTACACCCATTACCACTCAATCCCTACTTTTGACGACCCTGAGAAAGAAGCTTTAAGAAAACATTGTGGGAAAAGGAGAAAATGCTGGTAACCAGCATTTTCTCCTTTTCCAACAATGTTTTCTACTCTTCACAAAACAAATTTCAAATTTTTAGTCACTATAATTTTGTCGTCTGCAAATGCTTTCGATTTGGACAAGCCTGAAATATTGTCGTTTGGTAATGAGTTAAGAGTATTTTCTCATTTTTCCACAATGTTTTCAAAATGCTTTTTCTGTAGGAGTCATTTAAACTCAGGATTTTTGGTCGAAGGTTAACGCTTTCTTAGGACTTGATAACTGACATTAAACCCCCTTTTACCAGAGGCTTCTTTCTCAGGATCGTTGGTATTTGTTGGTATAAGGCTAAATGAATATTTCAAGCAAAACTCCTTATTATTCTGCGATTTCAGAGTGATTTTTGGGAGTAAATGTATCTTCTTTACGGAAGGTGTAGATTCAGATTAGACAGTCTGATCTATGTTCTATACCTTCTGCTTTTTTGCCACGACTGTAAAACACAAACCTTTCTGGATTTCAGGAAACCGTACTTTCGACGGTCGAAATCATTATCTCCCGCTAGATGGCATTCTATAAATACTCATCTGTCTAATTTGGGCATCCTGGGTACAAGCCGAACCACTTTCCTACACGACAACGTTACTTTGAATTTCAAACTAAAATAAACGTTTACTAAAAAAAAAAAAACGCTACCTCGTGCAATTCACTCGGCTATGATCAGCAGTCTAGAGGAATCTGGAGCTAAAGCAGGTCTCATTTCTCCTCAAACGTATTGATAAAAGCTATTTTCTACTTTACTACTTTATAGAGCGTAATATTACAGTCAGTCCGCTTTTCGGGGCTTGTGATGCGTCATATAAGACAGTCGAATCTTCGAAGAATATGACATGCGCAGACAACGTCTATCAGCCGATATAGCTCAGTAGGTATATAGAGCGTAGGACTTGTGAACACAATGTCCTACAGGTTGTGGGTTCGAATCCACGGCTGGACAACCAAAAATTACTAATAGTCTTTCGGATGAGACGTTAAACCGAGGTCCCGTGTGACGGTGCTACACACCGAGCACGTTAAAGAACCAGGCGGAATTCTCAGTAGTTTCGTTCTGTATCCTTGCACTATCCCCCGTAACAACTAACCGTCTTCTGGGGGCGTCGCTCAGAAGGGCAACCGGTAGCGACGATAAATAAACGAAAAATAATAATAATAAGAATAATGACATGTGCAGACAACGCGGTCGAAATAAGTCACAAGCAATCTCTAGGCTGAAAGTAAATTAAGTACTACTTACAGGTGAACTGTCTCTCTTAACCCATTACCACACAATCCCTACTTTTGACGGCCCTGGGAAAGAATCCTTTTGAAACCACTATGGGAAAAGGAGAAAATGCTGGTAACCAGCATTTTCTCCTTTTCCCATAGTGTTTTCTATCCTTCTCAGAACAAATTTCTATTTTTTAGTCACATTTATTTTGTCGTCTGCAATTGCTTTCAATTTGGACCAGTCTAAAATTTCCTCGTGTGGTAAAGGGTTAATATATTTGAGGCATTTTTTTCTTTTCAAAATAGCGTAAAGCTCTACAGAAATGAAATTTCGTGCTTGAAGATTTAGAAAAAAAAAAGAGTTCTATAAGAATAATTCAAAAAAGGGGGATTGAAACTGATTCAAAAACACGATTGAAACTTTTGGGAGAAAAGAATCACGAAAAGCCCTGGGCGAAAATTGCATTGAAATGTTCTTTCACAATTTCACATTGGTAGATTGTTAAATTCAATATTCTTTGTCCACCCTTTACACTGAATTTACACCTAAAATATAAAATATAAAATGGGGCTTTTTTAAGCCTTTAGCAAAAGACAAAATTTTAGAACAGTCCACTTTAAGTTAAAGGCAACTCAAAAATTTATTTTTTTCCTGCAGGGTAGAAAATATTTATTTAATTTTGCTGTTCCAAATTTAAGTTTAGTTTAAATATATACATATTTGTCGTTCAGATTAAGAAACAAGTTCTCGCAACTTAGCCTTATATCTCTCTCACTCTCTCTGTCTCAATAAGGCTTCCTGGAAACTACAACAGTACTCTCGCTCAATATGTGGACCAATAAACAGTCCCAAAGTTGAAATCCTCTCCCAGGTATCGAGCTTAGGACTTCACAAGGCCATACATAGCTCAATCTCACAACCCACAGACACAGCAGTTTAACGGTTACGATTTGCATTACCCACCCCTGCACATGACAACCCCATCCCCCACCCCCACCCCTCATATTGATGTAAGATAATAGTTCGATGCATTAGTTCGGTTCAACAGAACAAAGCACAAACGTAGATTATGTGGTCACATGTTAGAAGGTATCGCTCCAACAGTCTAATTGGACCATAATCCCGAACATTAGTACTTTGATCTTGCAAGTCTTTGCTTTTGTACATCATACCGTTCAAAAACATTTAACTCTTTACAAATCAATCCTGAGTTAAACTTGGAAGACGGCTTTGGAAGACATCGGGAGTAAAGGAGAAAATGCTGGTAACCAGCATTTTCTCCTTTTCTCCCAATGTTTTCTAACCTTTACTAGACAAGTCCTAGCATTTGGGTTGCACTATTTTGTCGTCTGCAAATGCGTTCAAGACAGCCGAAAATAAATCTTTTGCGCCTGGTAAATAGCTCATAAAGACTGGCTGAAGCTATTGAAAATGAAAGATCAGCCCATGTTCTGTTGTGAAGGTGTAGGATTCGCAAACCAGAGGCCTCGTGTTCGATTCTCAACCGGGGAGCTGCAGTTTCGTAGGAGTGTCTATGGTAATAGATAGATAGATAAATAGATAGATAGATAGATGGATGGATGGATGGATGGATGGATGGATGGATGGATAGATAGATAGATAGATAGATAGATAGATAGATAGATAGATAGAAAGAAAGAAAGATAGATTTCAACTCAAGACTTCTTCAGCACGAGACTATTGATTGATTGAATTGTGTGTTGGGCCGCTTTCAACACTATTTCATATCATATTACTGTGACAGTTCACATATTCATAACTCCTTGGTTTTACCAGTACTAGGTAAGGGCTCTGATGTGTGCTGCCCAAGGACACACCCGCGAGAAATCAGGTGGATCCAGTGGCGGATCAAACCCGCGGTCTCCAAGTTAAGCTGTGTCCCACACTTTATCACAGAGCCAAACAGGACCAAAAAGGACCCAAGTATAAGGCTAAGAATGTTCCTAAGAATTGTTAATGAATGCAGTCCCAAGATACATTATTAGTTGTACGGTCAGGTGGCAGGGGACTTGGAAACTTGTTCACGGCGAAGGCAAGGTGGCAACAAAATTCGACACAGCCGTGAACAAGTTTCCAAGTCCCCTGCCACCTGACCGTACAACGAATTTATTATATTGCAAGGTTTTACCCTTTAAAAGCGCGTTAATCCATTACCACATAATCCATACTTTTGTCGATCCTGAGAAAGAAGCCTTTAGAAAACACTGTGGGAAAAGGAGAAAATGCTGGTAACCAGCATTTTCTCCTTTTCCCACAATGTTTTCTACCCTTCACAAAACAAATTTCAAATTTTCAGTCACTTTTATTTTGTCGCCTGCAAATGCTTTCAATTTGGACCAGGTTAAAATTTTGTCGTTTGGTAATGGGTTAAGGCTTCGGCTCGGTGCGACGTGATTAACCACAGTCGTGAACTAGTTTCCAAGTCCCCACCTGACCGTACAGCTAAAGATGTACACGTAATTCAAATCATCTAATAAAACGAGAAAGTCCCCCCAAAGTTTGTTCTCCAGCCTTGAAAAAAGTTACCCAATTTCACTTAACCTCTTTACCTTTTCTAATGATCTTTTTTTTTTCTTTTCAATTTGAAATAGGGTTAATTGTTTAGGAAAGGAAATGAATACTTCAAACTGCTTGGGGCTATTGTGTATATATACCCGTGACTTGCATTTTGGCTAGTGACTGTATACCTACGTTTTTTAACCCTTTC
The DNA here is from genome assembly GCA_943736015.1 of Tridacna crocea. Taxonomy (NCBI): domain Eukaryota; kingdom Metazoa; phylum Mollusca; class Bivalvia; order Cardiida; family Cardiidae; genus Tridacna; species Tridacna crocea. The sequence continues at coordinate 46,282,652 of OX031065.1, forward strand.
CCAAACAAGCCCTTGTTTTTACGTGTCTGCAGTACCAAGTCTTTTTGAAAACACTGTAGGAAAAGGAGAAATTGCTCGTAACGAGCAATTTCTCCTTTTCCCACAGTGTTTTCTACCCATTTTGGAGAACTTTCTGCCATTCTTATCAAATTTGAAATTGTCGTCTGCAAACTCTTTGAGTTTGGAAGGGTCTAAAATTTGTCGTTTGGGAAAGGGTTAATATAACAACTTTTGGCTTCCAGTTACCATTAACCTTTTAACCCATTACCACACAATCCCTACTTTTAACGCCCCTGAGAAAGAAGCCCTTGGTAACCAGCATTTTCTCCTTTTCCCACAATGTTTCCTTCCCTTCACGAAACAAATTTCAAATTTTCGGTCACTTTTATTTTGTCATCTGCAAATGCTTTCAATTTGGACAAGTCTAAAATATTGTCGTTTGGTAATGGGTTAAGAGAGCCGGTACAGCTCAGTTGTAGAAGGTACGTAATGTTTCGGGTCACTATAGGGTGTTGGTTCGATCCCCACAGCTGGCTATCTAAAATTACTAATAGTCTTTCGGATAAGACATTAACTCATTACCAAACGAAAATATCTCAGGCTTGTCCAAATCGAAAGCATTTGCAGACAACAAAATATAAGAGACTAAAAATTTGAAATTTGTTTCGTGAAGGATAGAAAACATTGTGGGAAAAGGAGAAAATGCTGGTAACCAGCATTTTCTCCTTTCCCACAATGTTTTCTAAAGGCTTCTTTCTTAGGGTCGTCAAAAGTACGACTGTGCTATACACCCAGCACGTTAAAGAACCAGGCGTAACTTAGGATGGGCTTCGACCTGTATCTTCACTATCCATCGTAATAATATTGACAGCCCGTATGGACAACCGTTGGCGACGATAAATAAGGCGTATCAATCAAACCTTTTAAGAAAGCTTTCCTCAAGAACAAAGTCCGTAACGAAGGAACAAATAAACACATGCATGGCAGTTATAACGGAACCGGACAGGATTCAAACTTAGGACGTCCGGACGGGAGGCCAACACCATAACCACTGGGCTAAACTCGGAGAATTCTCCCTAACGCAGTTGTTAGGTATGAGGGCCATTCTTCAGTTATTTCCCTTGATTCTTCTCTAGAACTACATGTACATTGGTCCTGATAAGAGGATTACTTGGATTTTATCCTTGATTTTCTTGCGCTGAGCAGCTATGTTTTTGAGATAATATTACATGTAAATCTAGTTAAATTGTTTTACAAATCAGTTTATGCATAGTTCCTGATGATTAAGAACAGAATTTGAATTGAATCACATGCCAACCTTACACAAACATAATAAGTCACTGTTACATCTATCGCTACATGCCCAAGGGAACCAAAGATAATCAAAGCGTTGAGAGCGCTGAAGTGGTATTTGTCAAGGAAACCCATTGTGTGGAATTAGTAGTTTGAAAGAAAAAGAGACACATTGTTCAAATATTGGCTTAAAAGTCAACCCACTAGGCCAATGAATACCTTTTTGGTTGAAGGGAGAGTACTCATGTAACTTAAAACTATAATTTTGAAACATCTTTAGCCTTTTACATTAAATTTCCAACATTGCAATCAATTACTTCGATCTATAAATATTCATGAGCAATCAAATGGAATAGCGCACAATATTAGGGCGAACAAGCCATGGAACGAATATGTTTTGAAACGAAAAAGCCCAGGGTCAGTAGACAAATTTGTATCATTGCACAAATAAAAGGCTATGAGCGAGAGAAGCTATTTTCAATAAAAAATAAGTATCTCAACGATCGATGGCTTCGCCCAATGTATTTCAATATGCCATTTCAAATTACATATCTGAGTGCCACCGAAAAACTCATTTGCCCGAGAAAAAATGAGTTTAGCTGGGTTTATTTCCTTCGGCTTTGCACAAAATAAGATACATGGTTATCAAAATTCAATCTTGAACTCATAGTGGTATTGTCTTCGATAAATACATGTACCACAAAAACAAAGGAATACAAGTAGAAGAACCAATCTGTAATTTGAATACTTTGGTGTTCATCTGGCAAGGGAGATATTTTTTAATTTCCAAGAATGGTCCCCATTATATTTGAATGCGGTGAAGCCATGCATGAAGGAGTGGTCTCCCGTAATATTTGGGGTTAGGGGTGACTTCCGATGCCCAGTGGCTAGGGCACTTAATTTGTGATTGACAATTCTTGGTTAAATCCCTGATTGCGGTCCTAGGGCCAGTATTCACCAACCATTCTTCAAAATATCCTTTATCTAATTCTCCAAGGTTTTCTAAATTTGTAAGTAACACAATCGAATGGTTTAGCCAATCAGAAGTTGTGTTACTTACAAATGTAAAAAATTCTGGAGAATAAGACAAAGAACGTTCTTAAGAATGGTTGGTGAATACAGGTCCCGGGCCGGTCACGCTAGTTGTTTCATGTAATTGAAGAGTGTTTTGCGACACTTTCAACATTGTTTCAGTTATATCACGACGACAGCTGGAATATTCATATATTTTTAGGGGTGCTGAAGTGTTTTGCACATTAACTCTCCAACGAACAAATCCAATGCGTCCAGTTAGGGTCGAACCTATGGTTCAAGGTTGAGAGTCCTACACTTGTCTATTGAGCCACGCAGGATCTTGGTCTCGCTGAAGTGCCCTTGAGCAAATCACTGCAGAGCCTAAGTCTAGTACATTATAAGTCTTTTGCAGAAGCGTTACGTACATGGGATATACGGCGACCTGTTTTCTGGATATTCTATGTACATAACAGAAGTCACGACATACAGAAGAGATATAAATCAGAAATAGGAATATTGTTGAAAGTAGGATAAAGCCTTTTCGAACAAATGAACTAAGCTTCAATTAACACCATGAATACTAAGCGCGACTCAGTGACTTTTTGCGGACAGTGTAGATCAGGATCAGACTGCACAGAACGTGCAGTCTTATCCTGGTCTACACTGTCCGCAAAATTTCAGTGAGTTGCGCTTAGCAGCGTAAGGTTGAAAAGATCGGAGTGCTTGTTAAAGGGTCCGACTACATAATTATATGATTATACAAGGCATAAAAAGAAACTAAAATTTTAAATTCTTGTGTTGGCGTTGATTTGCAACAAAGAGACTTAACAAACCTCTTTCTTTCAGTAATGATAATATGTGACTCATCACGTAAGAAAGGACCAACTGGGAACGATTCTAGTACAATTGCCCTCCCCCGCCCCCCCCGGACTATTGCCCCCTTAGGTCAACCCCCGGACCATTGCCCCCCTTCCCCCCCCAGGACAATTCCCCCCGGACCATTGCCCCCCCCCCCCCCCCCCCCCCCCCGATGACAAGGAATTGTCCTCGGAGGCAAAAGTCCGGGGGAATTGTCCTCGGAGGCAAAAGTCCGGGGGAATTGTCCTCGGAGGCAAAAGTCCGGGGGAATTGTCCTCGGGGGGCAATGGTCCGGGGGAATTGTCCTCAGGGGGCAATTGTCCGGGGGGCAATTGTCCTGATACGCTGGGGAACTGCGAAAAGTGTCAATTCTGGTCAGACTGCGTAAATTGCGCAGGCTGACCAGAGTTGACACTATTCGCTCTAGTGGCATTTTCTGTATAAAAAGTGGTCATTGTACCTTGTTACACAATCATTTTTGATCAACTTAAACTGACCTGCACTATCGTTGATATGTTTTCACCTACTTGATGTACAGAATTCCCAGATGGTCCCTTTTTGTGTGATTGGTCAAATATACTTGTTAAATAGCAACACACTGTTGGATTAGTAACCTACAGATTAACTGGTTAACATGCTGGTATACTATCAACATACTGGTAAACTAGTGCGATTCTGGTAGCACACTGGTAAACTAGCTACATACAGGTAACATGAAATTTATTAGTAGCTAGTAATATACTGGCATAATATTAAATTTGTATTACGCTAGTAACATACTTGTAAGCTTTCAACATACCGGTAAACTAGTATCCAACTGGTGAACTAGTAACATACTATTAAACTAGTAATGTAATGTTACACTTGTAACAGATTGTCAAACAAAAAAAATCCTTCTTTAGCTAGGAGAAAAGAGCAATTGTATTTGCCAAACCTGACAAACACAGAGAGAGAGAGAGAGAGAGAGAGAGAGAGACCAAAACTAGTAGGGGTGAGGAGGCTACACAGAAAGACGTTTAGTTAACCCATTACCACACAATCACTCCTTTTCACGACCCTGGGAAAGAAGCCTTTAGTAAACATTGTGGAAAAAGGAGAAAATGCTGGTAACCAGCATTTTCTCATTTTCCCACAATGTTTTCTTACCCTTCACAAAATAAATTTCAAATCTTCAGTCAGTCTTATTTTGTCATCTGCAAATGCTTTCGATTTGGAGAAACCTAAAATTTTGTCGTTTGGTAATGAGTTAAGCTTTAAACTTAATCTAACAGAAATATTGTTTAAAACGACCAAAAATTACGTTCAAACAATCATAGCCTCACGTTTAACGAGAAAAACTCCTCAACCAGACAACAAAACTATCACCATAGTCTATTTTGGACCCATTTTTAGACGATAAGTGTAATTCTAATTATAACATAAATCATGTCTTTTAATGTTAAGAAAATATGTTGGTGAAAAAAAAAAAGTCCATCATTTAACTTGCTACTGTATATAAGCGTTTTTCTCCTAAGAGTTGGTAAACTACGGACGTACTTGCGGTAAAGGGTTATCTGAAATACTGTTGAAAGTGACATGAATCCACGTTCATAGAATATTGAAGTCTCGTTTAGAGCGAGAGTAGATGTGACAACAACAAATGAGCCATGCTCTGGTAAAAAGGGGCTTAACTCATTACCAAACTACAAAATTTTAGACTTGTCCAAATCGAAAGCATTTGCAGACGAGAAAAAAAAAGTTACTGACATCTTGAAATGTGTTTTGTGAAGGGTAGAAAACATTGCGGGAAAAGGAGAAAATGCTGGTTACCAGCATTTTCTCCTTTTTCCACAATGTTTTCTAAAGGCTTCGTCCTCAGGGTCGCAATAAGTAGGGATTGTGTGGTAATGGGTTAATGCATCTTCGTGACACATTAACTCTTTACCAAACGACAAAATTTTAGACTTGTCCAAATCGAAAGCATTTGCAGACGACAAAATTAATGAGACCCAAAAATTGAAATTTGTTTCCAGCGGGGTAGAAAACATTGTGGGAAAAGGAGAAAATGCTGGTTACCAGCATTTTCTCCTTTTCCCACAATGTTTTCTATAGGCCTCTTTCTCAGGATCGCCAAAAGTAAGGATTGTGTGGTAATGGGTTAATACATCTTCGTGACACATTAAAGGTGGGTATTTAGGTTTTTCACATCACACCAAATTAAACATTTATATATATCACTGAATTTTACATGAAAAACAATACAAATCATCAATAATTACAAATATAAAAATTGATGGTATTCCCTTAAAAGGCTACGTAGCCTCTTAAGCTATTTTTAGATTTTCCGCCAAAAATCAGAAAAGTCTTGTGGGAATATTAAGTGACTGGGACGTGACGGTGTCGACCTGGGCTGTAGTAAATCTCTAGTTTCTCTTGTTTTCGGATGGTTTTCGACTACTGGAGTTTTATGAATGAAAATTAAAAGGCCTCGGGAGTATAAGGATGATTTCTTTGTATCTATGTAAAATTTTTGTCCCAAAATCTGAAGGGCCACCTTTAAACTAAGCAAGCCATCACCTAATTTTGGATCCAATAAACCCCGTTTGTCAAACAAACGATTGAATCCTGAGGTTGACTGGTCCGTCGACACGCAGAAAATTCTAAGATTACGAAAAGGTTCGGCCCATGTCAGCTTGCATTTACTGCGCAGGCCGACATGGGTCGATACTTTTCGCAAATGCATCAAGCACCCTTTTAATCAGAGCATGGTTCAAAAGTTAAACCGTATGGTGTTTAATGCCCTTTTCAACATTATTTCAGTTATATCGCAGCAGCCAGTGAACCTATAAATGTTTTCCAGGAGTTTCTATTTCCAGTACCCCCAGCACGACTTTTCTCCGAAGCCACTGGCTGCTTTCTCACATAGCTTTTATCGGAAAAAAAATCAGTGGTTAGAAATGAAAAAAAAAAAGATATAAGACAATAATAGATTGCAAAATCAATAAAATAAACGCTTACCTTAAGCCAGACCTTTAATTAATAATTATCTCTTTTTTCTGTAAAAATCCCCAAAAAACCTCGCCTCACTTTCAGATTTTAATAAACTGCTTGAAGAATAATATTTTTTTCCTCACATGTGCTCGTCGAACGAAGGTTTCAACTGAAGTGATTATTTGCTATAATATTCTCTCTCTGTTCCCCACCGTCTCACTACTTTTAAAACTCGACTTCGGGGTGTATTGCCCTCCAGGCATATTACTTTTTTTTCCGTGTAAGCTTGGGCAGGTTTTTGAACTAAACTGAGGGCTTAACTCTTTACCACACAAGTCCAGATTTTAACTACCCTACCAGAGAGTGATATTGAAAACATTGTGGGAAAAGGAGAAAATGCTGGTAACCAGCATTTTCTTCTTTTCCCACAATGTTTTATCTCATACAAAGTATCAATCATATCTATAGAGCCAGGTTGACTTTTTTCATACGCAGATGCTTTCAATTTGGACAAGTCTAAAATAAGTCAAGCGGTATAGAGTTAACCTTTTAGCAAGTAAAAAGAAGCTTTCACGATTTTTTTTCAGTACCTACAGAGAGAAATGAATAGAAGGAGAAAATAAAATGGCAAACAGAGAATTTGCTCATAACAAGCAATTTTTTCTATTTACCAAAATGTTTGTCATAGCCTGCCCAACGAGATTTTGTGACAGCGTGACATTGTTTTCATCGGACAGTGTAGATCAAAGATCAGACTGCACGTTCTATGCAGTCTGATCTTAATCTACACAGTCCGCAAAAGTCTGGAAATCGCGCTTACCAGTCTTAGGGTTACAACTCGGGACTGTGTGGTTAAGGGTTAACAGCTCTAAGGGTTGGTAACAGAAATGTTGCCCTCGGGTAGCGTTGCCACAGCAACGCGTTAATACGCCTGTACAGTGAGAGAAAATGGTTTCGGGGCTTTTTTTGCCGTATAGATAGGCCGATTTATTTCTCCTTTTCCCAGAGGCAAAAACACGCGGTATCAAAACATCGTGGATGGAATGAAACGTTTCAGTACGCGCAAATCTTTTTTTTTTATTTGGTAGACCGTTTTTGCTTTTTTAACATTGCAGCTGACAGTAATTGAAAACATAGTGGCAGAAAGAGAAATTGCTCGTAACGAGCAATTTCTCTTTTTACCACAATGTTTTCATGTGAATTTATTTTATCTTTAATTAAATTTGAATATGCTTATGCCACAAAGGCTTTTTTAACGTTAATTTATCTGTATGGTTTATAACGCTGTTTTCAACAATATTTCAATTTCAGTGTTCCGGTCTGTGCGCCTGTTCATACGCCTGCAGTTTCATCAATGTTTCCATACCATCCCATCCACACTACTGGCTGATTTCCCTCGTGAACGTCGTTGACCCTTTACCCTGAGATTGAAGCATTTCAGAAAACATTCCGGGAAAAGGAGAAAATGCTGGTAACCAGCCCCTATATAGTATAACCAGCATTTTCTCCTTTTCCAACAATGTTTTCTACCCTGTATGATAACAAATTTCAATTCTTGAATTACGTTATTTTTGTCGTCTGCCAATGGTTTCAATTTGGACCAGTTCTAAATTTTGTCGTTTGGTTATAGGTTACATTAATGATCAGAGAGAGAGAGAGAGAGAGAGAGAGAGAGAGAGAGAGGTGAACCCTATCGCAATGACAACCATCAGTTCTGGGAGAGATTTTGACAAAGCTGGAGTTCTAACAAGCAACCCTTGCACTATTTTTCTGAAAAGAAATGGCGCAGACAGATATGATAATGTTGGTTGATAATTCGAATTCTTCGCCATGCCTCTTTTGAATTTCTTTAACCAGGTTGCGCTAGAACATATATAGCTATGTTAGCATTTCCTAATGCGCCGACAGACTCTTCAAAATTCCAATCAGATATTCGTAAAACATGCAGATCCAAACGCTCGACTGCGATTTTACAGTGAAAATTCTATATTAGAACAAAATCTCGCAAAGCGACACATATATGCCCGTAGGGGCTTGTCAGTGAAATGGCTTAAAATCTTGAACGCCTGCAGACATCCAAATTTAAAAAGTCAGTGCACAACTACACATCATAAAGATTCATTGTGGCAAGTTTGAACTTGTTCCAATTAAAACTGCGGGAGGAGTTGCGCGCTCAAGAAATTGTTAACGGACGGACAGACAACCGGGGCCATAACATACATGTAATACGATCCTTCGGGCGTACAAAAGAAAAGGGGCATAACTGAAACAAAACTAGTCTACTGATTGCCTGCCTCTGTAGTATGCATTCCCATTTTGATGGTAAACAGTTGTCCAAGTTCCAAGTATATATCTTTACTGATAACAGAGATATTACGAAATGTCAGTTTTGGCAAGACGCCGCCGGCAGGGCAATACATTGACGAAAAACAGCCGAGCCAAAAAAAAAAGATCAAAGCGTTGAGAACGCTGAAGTGGTATTTGTTAAGGAAACCTGTCGTGTGGAATTAATAGTTTGAAAGAAACAGAGACATATTGTTCAAATATTGGCTTAAAAGTCAACCCACTAAGCAAATGAATACTTTTTTCGATTGAAGGGGGAGTACTCATGACAAAGTTTGGTTTATTTTTGTATATGTGGTCTCAGTTTGATCATTAGGAGGAAGCAGGAGTAACACCCCTTGACAGTAGGATGCATTACGAATAGAGAGAAAAATCCTGTTGATATATCGAACAAAATTAAGTTTGTTCCTTAAAACTGTAATTTTGAAATACTAGTATCTCTAGCCTTTTACATTTAACTTCCAACATTAAAATCAATTACCTCGATCTATAAATATTTATGATTAATGAAATGGACTAGCGCGCAGTCATAGGACAAACAAGTTATGGAACGAATTGGTTTTGGCACGAAAAAGCCCAGGGTCAGTAGGCAAATTTGTATCATTGCGCCAATAAAAGGCTATGATCGAGAGAAGCTATTTTCAATAAAAAATAAGTATCTCAAAGATCGATGGCCTCGCCCAATGTATTTTAATATGCCATTTCAAATTACATATCTGAGTGCCACCGAAAAACTCATTTGCCTGAGGAAAAATGAGTTTAACAGGGTTTATTTCCTTCGGCTTTGCACAAGATAAGATTCATGGTTATCAAAATTCAATCTTGAACTCATAGTGGTATTGTCTTCCACAAATACCACAATGGAATCAAAAGCACATACATTGATTTGCTCGTCGTATCTCCCAAGAGCGTACCACTGACCACTTTTCGGACACCAAAGATCAAGATCAGACTGCACAGAACGCGCAGTCTGATCTAGGATCTACTCTGTCTGTTAAGGAGATTATCATCTCCGTAAAGTATGTTTACCCTTACAAAAGGGAAGTAACTTTTTATGAGAAGTTATATACATTTACCTCCCTTTGATTCTCTATCTTCAGTTCAACATAGAATATTGACATAATACTTTCATTGTGATCGTTTTTGATAAAGGTTTATATTTCGATGTTTAAATTGAACATATCACTGTGTATGAATTAAACCTTTGGCTGCTAAGCGCGACTCGCTGACCTTTTGCGGACTGTGTAGATTAAGATCAGACTGCACAGAACGTGCAGTCTGATCTTTGATCTACACTGTCCGATAAGGAGATATTATTCCCCGAAACATAACTTTGAAGCAGCAATATTTGGGTTATACAAATATCGAATTGAAAATTTACTTTTAGGTATATATTCGGAGAAGGGTTAATAGTAATACCGATTTTTGTACTGGGATGTTTTCAATCATATGCTTTCATAATTGTTTCAGGAAGTAAAAGAAAATTAGAACTAATAGGTGAATTTACATGGATATCTGAGTATTATTTTTGTGGAACAAAATAACAAAACAAACAAACAAACAAAAAAAACCCCATAGGTGGCTTTTTTTTTTATTATTATTATTCTTTTATAACTCAATGGAACTTCACATCTTTTCATCTCATATATAAATCCATTCAACACCTGTGGCGCAGATATTCAACCGAAAACATTTCCAGACAACAAATTTAATGTTACCCAAATGATGATTTTTGTCCTTCACAGGGTAAAAACATTGTGGAAAAAGGAGAATATGCTGGTTATCAGACCAGGGCCCCATTCAGGTTTGTTAAAAGTTGGGATTGTGTGGTAATGAGTTAACTCTTCACCAGACTACAAAATTTTAGAATGTTCCACACTGATAGCAGTTGCAGAAAACAAATTAAGTGTTGCAAGAATTATGAAATCTGTCTTTTGAAAGGAAAAAAAACATTGTGGGAAATGGAGAAAATGCTGGTTATCAGCATTTTCTCCTTTTCCAACAGTGTTTTCAAAATTGCTCTTTTCCTTGAGGTTGCTAAAACTTGAGATTGTGAGGTATAGGCTTAAACAGTTATAGGTTAGTGAAGCTTGATACAAAATCACATTGTAGAAAAATAAATATAAACAGTAGGACCATTATTACTGTTCATAGCTAACCTGAGAACCTTGTTTGCTATATTTCCTATTCAAAGTAAAATGGTTTTCAACAATTTAAAACCAAAACCCCATTTTAAAGACCCTGGGGAGGAAGGGTTTTGAAAATAAAGTGGAAAAAAATATATTTGTTATCAGCAGTTTTCTATTCCCAAAATATTTTCTACTCTTTCTGATATAAATCCATTGAGTTAACCCTTTACCCCATAAGGCATTTCTATGGTATCTCTAATTGACCCTAAATAACAGCAAGGATGAAGCCGTTTCTTATGTGCATATGACATCTTTTAATAGTGTAGAAAACATTGTGGAAAAAGGTGAAATTGCTTGTCACAAGCAATTTCACCTTTTGCCACAATGTTTTCCAAAGGCTCCTATAAGCAATGTGTAAAAATGAGTATCTATGGGGTAAGGGGTTAATTCATGTTTCAAAGGATAGAAAGTAGTGCTGGTAAAAGCAGCAAAATGCTGATAACAAGCATTTTCTGGTTAACCCACAATGTTTTTGATAGCCCCATTTATTAGTCTTACACGAAACTTTGCAACAAATGCGCAGCTGAAATACAGACCACAACCTGGTGGGATTCAAACCCATACACATGAGATGTTCATTTATCGAGGTTCAAAAGACCAACACCATAACCACCGAGCCAAAGAGAATTCTCTTCAATGCAGTTGTTAGGTATTGATTTAACCCTTTCCCAAACAAGCCCTGCTTTTTACGTGTCTGCAGTAAAAGTCTTTTGAAAACACTGTGGGAAAAGGAAAAATTGCTCGTAACGAGCGATTTCTCTTTTTCCCACAGTGTTTTCTACCCTTTTTGGTAACTTTCTGCCATTTTTTCAAAATTGAAAATTGTCATCTGCAAACTCTTTCAGTTTGGAAGAGACCAAAATTTGTCGTTTGGGAAAGGGTTAATGCGGGATCAAGCTATGCAGCAATGAAGGAGTGATCTCCCGTAACACTTAAGGTTATTAAAACTCAGATTCATTAGGAAATAGGTAAATAGGACAGGCCAACTATGTACAAGATACCATGTCTGACATAGACACTGAACAAAAAGCGATCACCAAAGCTTAATTCAGCACTTTGCACTCAAATAAGCTAATTAAAAATAACACCACAGTAACAATCACAATCATGTTTTTCGAACAGATCTTGAAACATTTCCTTTCTGTAACCTTTCAACCACTTTCGAAACGTCTAATGGCTCTGTTTCGTACGGAGTTTCAGAGTTGAAGACCCAGTTGACGTATTTCTCCATTTTTGGCCCATCGATCTCCATGTCGGCTTGGATTATTGCTCTCTTGAGGTCATCAACAGATATTGGACTGGAAAGGAAATGAAAGAGAAAACAGGATGATGATTATTCTTATCGGTATGTCGCTCTAATGGATAAAGTTACATTAAACCTTATCCTGCTAAATAAGGGAAACGAAACTTACAAACTGACTGTGAAAACCCAAATTTTGCTTTAACCCATTACCACACAATCCATACTTTTGACGCCCCTGAGAAAGAAGCCTTTTGAAAACACTGTGGGAAAAGGAGAAGATGCTGGTAACCAGCATTTTCTCCTTTTCCCACAGTGTTTTCTACCCTTCCCAGAACAAATTTCAATTTTTCAGTCACCTTTGTTTTGTTGTATGCAAATGCTTTCAATTTAGACCAGTCTAAAATTTTCTTGTGTGGTAAAGAGTTATCCAGGGATAGGGCTGTGCCACTTGTAAAATATTACTGATGATGTTCACCAGAGGAAATAAATTTTGATCTTTCATCATAAAAAATATATATTCTGTATTTACTTACTTGGTGTCCAGCTGAGCTTTTATTTCATCTACATATTTGTGTTTCTGTTGTAGATCCCATTTTCTAACTTCGTCCAAAAATGGCCCCGTTCTACCTTCATCATCCTGAAAGTAGGATGGACTTTTTTATTCCTTTGGTCATTAACCCTTTACTCCATAGATACTCATTTCTACACATTGCTTACAGGAGCCTTTGGAAAACATTGTGGCAAAAGGTTACCAGCATTTTCTCCTTTTCCCACAATGTTTTCTAAAGGCTTCTTTCTTTCAAAGGGTCGTCAAAAGTAGGGATTGTGTGGTAATGGGTTAATAAGAGTTATTAAGACTTGGGAATTGTATGGTAAAGAGTCAAAGAAATGTCTCTATAATGGTATGACTACATACACTGATAAAACACATCTCAGACACTTGCGTTACTTCTGCTTGCACAGGCAGGCCCAACAATAAAACTGACAATGTGAGAGCAAAACTGGTGTCCGTGGTCGTGAGGTAGAGCATCCGCCTCATAACCTAAAGGTCCTGAGTTCGATACCCGGGAGCGGGTGTCAACTTTGGGATTTTTCATTGGCCCACACATTAGGCGCGAGTACTGGTGTAGTTCCCAGGAAGCAGAATCGCGAGAGATTAGTATAAGTTGTAAGAACTTGTTTCTCAATCGATGTAAAATAAATATGTTTAAACTAAACTAAAACTGGACTAACCTCCATAAATAAGTTTTTATACTCTATTTCGTCCACCTCCTTATTGTCCATTTCTGCTTCGGCTGCTGTTGCCATGGTAGCAAGAGCATCGGCATCAATCTCTCCAAAATAACTAGACACCCCTTCTCTGAAAGTACATGTACAACAATTAAGAAAATTCTTATTTCAGAAATTAATCCTTTACCAAACAATCCCAAGTTTTAACTAGCCTGAGAAGACAGCCTCTTGAAACATTGTGGGAACTGCAGAAAATGGTAGTAACCAGCATTTTTCTCCTGTCCTACAAAGTTTTCTAGCCTCACAAAAACACTTTTCAACATTTGAGGAACAATTAGGCTGTAGTTTGCTAATGCTTTTAACCCTTTCCAAAACAAGCCTTGGTTTTTATGTGTGTGCAGTAAAAGTTCTTTTGAAAACACTGTGGAAAAAGGAGAAATTGCTTGTAATGAGCAATTTCTCCTTTTCCCACAGTGTTTCTACCCTTTTTGAGAACTCTCTGCCATTTTCTCCAAATCTATCCCTTTCCCATAGTGTTTTCTACCCTTTTTGAGAACTTTCTGTCATTTTCTCCAAATCTAAAAATTGTTGTCTGCAAACTCTTTTGGTATGGAAGAGTCCAAAATTTGTTGTTTGGGAAAGGGTTAACTCTTGGCAGTCTAAATCCTGGTCATTTGGTAAGGCACAAAATTCCTGAGATCTGATTTCTCTATTTCCTTTTTTGTCCATTTACAAACTGTTTTCAAAATCATTTTAGTTATATCATCCTCTTTGACAAGGATGAAAACATTCAGAGAAAGGAGAAATTGCTTGTGACTATCAATTTCTCCTTTTTCCACTCTGTTTTTGAAAGCTTTAATTCTCTGGGTTGCTAAGAAATGTGATTGTTTGGTACATTGTTAACAAAAAATCGCAAAATATTTGACAAAGCCACCTGTCTGCTTTCCCAGAAAACCATACAAAAATGCAAGCATGCATTCAAGCATGCACAGACAGACAGACAGACAGACACACATACACCAAAGCAACATCTTGACTACTACATTTCGCTCACTGCAAGTGACACCATCTGTTTTCTAAAATAATAGATGTTTATAGTGGCTTATATAGAGGTTTATAGAGGTTTTTAATCCTTTACCAAACAATCCCTGGTTTTTACGACCAAGTAGGCTTGACAAAAATGCACTGTTGCTCACAAGCCATAAATTAAAAAATTGGAATGATATTTAGAATTGCAGGTAAATACTACTCTGATCTTTACCAAGAGACAAAATTGAACAATATTTGAGAAATTGAAAACAATTGCAGGCAGTAAATTAAAGGTGGATAAAATGACAAAATACTAGTATGTCTTTGATAGGTCAGAAAACATTGTGGAAAAAGGAGAAAATGCTGGTTACCAGCATTTTCTCCTTTTCCCATAATGTTTTCAAAACTCTTCTTCATTAGGTTTGTCAAAACTAGGGATTAACAGTTTTTAAGTTTTCTCCATTAGGGTTGCTTAAATTCAAGATTTAAAATGTTAAAACTAACTTGAACTCTGCCTTGGTGAGTTTGCCCTGGTTTCCTTTGTCCATGTCTATAGATGTTAGATGGTTCATCAGTTTCTGAATCATTTGTAATTGGGTGTGATAAACCTCCTCGTCAATCTGCGTCAAGATAAAGATTATTGATTGATTGATTGTATGGTGTTTAACACCGGTTTCAACACTATTTCAGTTATATTGCAGTGGCCAGTGCACCTATCCATGCTTTCCTGTAGTCTCTTTTACCAGTACTCTGCACAATTTTTCTTTCAAAGCCACTGGCTGCTTTCCCACATATCCTACACTGAAACAATGCTCAGTGGTGGGAGAGGAATGAATCCTATCACAATAGACTATCATCAATCCTTGGAAAGAAAATGGCTGAGCCAGAGATTGAGCCCACAACCCCTAGTTCTAAAGTCCTGCATGTTACCAAATGAGCTACCGGGTTCAGCAATAATTGAATGAAAGGGATCAAACTCCAAGTACCATTTTAAACAAAACATTCAAATATGACTAGTTTCAGTATTCTAAAGCTATGAACAGCAAAGTTTTTGAATAGTCCAAATTCAAAGCATCTGCAGGCATCACTTTAAATGGAGCTTAAAAGATTGAACATGGTGGGAAAAGGAGAAAGTGCTGGTTACCAGCATTTTCTCTGTTTCCGAGTATGTTTTCGAAAGCCCTCTTTGTTAGAATCGTTAAAACTCAGGATTTTGCAGTAAAGATATAATTCTTTACCTCACAGTTTCAACTTTTAATGACCTTTCTAGAAATAGGCTTTTGAAAACATTATGACAGAGGAGAAAATTATTCAGATGATATAAGTGTTATATTCAGTAAACTGCTTTTAGAATTTTGACCAATCTATAAATATGTCTATGGAATTCTGTTGTAGAAGTGACCTTGACTTATGCTTTTCCCTGACAACCATAAACTTAAATGCCCAAGAGAAAGAAGCCCTTTGAAAACATTGTGGGTAAAGGAGAAAATGCTGGGTGCCAGCACTTTATCCTTTTCCCACTATATTTTCTACCTTTTCAGTCCCCATCTGTCTGTCTGAGTCTGGACTATTTGTCTTGAACTGCTTTCTGATTTTGAAAATATCAAATTTTCACATAATTTAAGCAACTTGATAACCTTGAAAAGGCAATGTGTTGAGTCGGGGTTTCAGAGCCAAGACTTAACAGTCAAGGTCACCAAATGGGCTCAAAGGTCACATGGACTTGATAACTACCTTTAAGCATAATTTATATCGCCTTTCTTTGCAGACTTCATTATATGTTTACCAAATGACAAAACTGTAGACATGTTCAAATTGAAAGCATTTGCAGATAACAACATACATGTGAATCAAAAAATGAATTTTGAATTTCAAAAGGTAGAAAACATGGTCACCAGCATTTTCTCCTTTTCCCACAATGTTTTCAAAGGCTTTCTTTCTCAAGTTCGTTAAAAGTCAGGATTGTGTGGTAAAGAGTTATATGAAAATATATTGAATACTGTAATATCATACCTCCCCTGTGAGAACACCATGAAACAAGCCTATATGTTCATCATGATTATATCTCTGACAAGCATCATGTAAGTTGTAGCCCCATTCTGTAATCATCTGCTCCAAACCAAATCTTCTTTGCAGATAAATGTACAAAAAGTCACCCATCTTTTCACGGACGCCATCTGTTTTCTAAAATAATAGAGATTTATAGTGGTTTATATAGAGGTTTATAGAGGTTTTTAACACTTTACCAAACAATCCCTGGTTTTTACGACTCTGAGATAGAAGCATTTCGAAAACATTGTGGGATAAGGAGAAAATGTTGCTAACTAGTATTTTCTCCTTTTCCCACATCATTTTCTTCCCTGCAGGAAAAAATAGTTTAATTTTTGAGTTACGATTTTTTTGTCATCTGCAAGTGCTTTCAATTTGGACTAGTCTAAATTTTTTTTGTTTGTAAAAGGGTTAATTCATCAATATCAGTGTCTTTGAATCCACTGAGAGAGATTCTATTTTCATGTTTGAAATAAAATACATGTATTTATACAATCCACTGAATCACAAAAAAAGATTAAATGTTTCTCATCTAACAAGTAATTTTGTTGAAATGATTTCCCCCAACGGAAAAATTTACTCAACCGTGTAACTTAAAATCGCTCCCAGTCTGACATTTTTCACTGAATTAAAAAAAGAAAAAAAAAGGTATAAAGTTTCACCAAATTCCATTGGATGGTTTTGGAGATATTCTCCTGGACGGACACATGGACACACAGATGGATTGATGAATGGAAGAACATATAGACAATGATAAAACTACAAGGCTTTTTTTTGGTGGAGGATGAAAATACTTTGAGATCTGAAAGTTCTTTTGAGCAGAAAATTATACCCCTATCAAACTTTCAAAATTGGAAAGTAACCCAACTTCTGATTGGCTAAACCAAATGGTTTAGCCAATCAGAAGTTGGGTTACTTTCACAATTGGAAAATCATGGAGAATAAGACAAAGAATGTCCTCAAGAATGGTTGGTGAATACAGACCCTGACTCGACATCCTGTGCATCTTCAACTGGATCTACAATGACCACAAATCCCATTACAGTTGTGAAAAGGGCTTTTCGGATTATATAGAGAATATTTGTTGTTTGTAGTGAAAGATCGAAATTTATTTCATCGAGTGAACACCATCGGTAATATTTTCACAAGTGGCACAGCCACGAGTGAAGGTATTGCCGATGGTGTTCATGAGATGAAATCAATTTTGATCTTTCACCAAAAAAAACAAATATTATATTTATTTCATGCTTTTTACCCTTTTTTGGAGAGCTTTATAGAAATCCAGTACAGTTCTTTTCCGTTATTCCCCATGGATAACCCCTCCCGCATAGCGACACATTACAATATTACGTCAAGCGCGAGAAATGTAAGGTATATGACGTCATATTTCCCATTTGGTTGTGAGGCACACACAATTTACCTACGCAACAACAACATGAAAATCGGTATTTTCACTGGTGGTACCAGTGTAAGATCGAAAAATATTTTCACTGCTATTTCTCGATATCTTATCGGAAAGCATGAAATAAAATCTGCATATTTTGTTAAAATTATGAATTTGAAAACAAGTTAAACTTACGGCTGCATCATGGGCCCCTTTCTCTCTCCATATATCTTTGATGAGAAGTGAAGCATCTCTTTTACCGAGACGACGATTGCGAACAGGACCCTCATGTTGCAAGTATTTAGGGACAGATGGACCAGTGCCCTATAAACACGAGAAAAACAATGATTCCTCAGATCTTTAACCCTTTGCCAAACAATCCCTGGTTTTTACGACCCTGAAATAGAAGCCTTTTTGAAAACATTGTGGGAAAAGGAGAAAATGCTGGTAACCAGCATTTTCTCCTTTTCCCACAATGTTTTCTACCTTTCACAAAATAAATTTCAAATTTTCAGATATTTTTTTTTTTGTTGTCTGCAAATGATTTCAATTTAGTCTAGTCCAATACTTTGTAGTATGGGAGAGGGTTAATACAGAATATATTTTATTTGCTGAAAGTTTTATTTTTGCATTTTTGCCAATTCCAAATAACAACAATGAGCTGAACCCTTTACCCCACAATTCCGACTTTTACCAACCCTGAGGAAAGGGCCTTTTGAAAACATTGTGGGAAAAGGAGAAAATGCTGGTAACCAGCATTTTCTCCTTTTCCAACAATGTTTTTTACCCTTCTCAAAGGGGATTTCAAATACTGAGTCATGCTTATTTTGTTGTCTGCAAATGCTTTCAGTTTAGACCTATCTAAACTTCTGTCATTTGGTAAAGAGTTAAAGGTAAGAAATGTGTAAAGTTCGCTTATTTCATTTGTCCCTAAGCGAAGTACATGTATGATAAACCTACATATGGCTGGTATATTTTTGAAGTTATTGCAAATACATTTTATTTTCTTTCACAAGTTACCTTGACCTAAGGGTCCAAAGTAAGAGATAAAGCTTGTTTGGAAGCTCACAATAACGTGTATTACAAGGATCTAGGCTACACATGAAAAACGTGAACTTGGGCTCTCTTGATTGTATGCATTTTCTAACACCATCAACTTACTTGTCCATCAAAGTATTCTGCCCCTCCAGCGTCCACGACTTCTCCCGAGGCCATCTCTTGTAGAAGTATGTCAACAATCTCGTTACTTGTCTTTCCTTCAGAAAGTTCTTTCCATCGAGCCATACCACCTTTTATGTTGTCCGCACATTTATCCCAGTCAGGTCTGTCGAAGGAAAAAGTATTCTTTTACAATTTCAGTGATAAGGGTGCAAATGTAACAATTTGCTTGAGCATCTAAAATGTTTACAAACAATCCAGTGTATGAGTTAAAATGAGGAAAATTGCTTTCGAAAACACTGTGAGAAAAAGAAGAAAATGCTGGTAAACAGCATTTTCTTCTTTTCCCACAATGTTTGCTACTATTTCAAAGACATATATCTTCTCATATAAGCCACTTTTTATTGGCCATCTGTGATATCTATCAATTCTGAAGATGTCCTCAATTTCGTTGTTTGGTAATTTTTCTACCACATCTCTACCCACAATGTTTTTCAATTGAATATAAAACACATCTTACATCCATATTTTTCTCCACATTTGAATTGCAATTATTTTTTGTTTCTCTAGAATTGGCTTGCACAGTAATTAACCAATAAACACACAATTCAACTATACTGGGACCTACACTTTTGAAAACATTATGGGAAAGGAGAAAATGCTGGTAACCAGCATTTTCTCCTTTTCCCACAATGTTTACTAACCTTGGTTAACAAGAATGTAACAGGGGTAGATGCTCATTGCAATTAATTACTTTTTTTGCTTCAATATTTTCAAAGGTATCTGCTGCAAATGTATGACTTGCATTCACTGAAGAGGTTTTCTTTGCTCATAAATGGTTTAGAATATATGGTTACCAAAAACTTTGGTTTTTTATTATCAAATTTATCTATTTTCAATGCATACCTTGGTGTAGAACTTCTTCGAAGAGTTTCACATTCAGTGTAGAACTCATCTCGCTGTTTAACAACCTGTTTGTGAACCTCCAACAGAGCACTGAAATATTTATATCGATACAATTTTCCCTTGATCAAACAATCTGGTGTTTTAACTTTTTACAAAACATCAAAATTTTAGACCTGTCCAAACTGAAAGCTTTTGTAAATGAAGAAATTACTAAAAAAATGAAATTTATAACTAAAAGGTTATTAAACATTGTGGGAAAAGGAGAAGATCCTGGTTTCCAGCATTTTCTCCTTTTCCAACGATATTTTCAAAAGACTCTTTTCTTATGATCACCAAAATTCGGACTTATGTGTTAATCTATTACCACACAATCCCTACTTTTGATGACCCTGAGAAAGAAGCTTTAAGAAAACATTGTGGGAAAAGGACAAAATGCTGGTAACCAGCATTTTCTCCTTTTCCCATAGTGTTTTGTACTCTTCACAAAACAAATTTCAAATTTTCAGTCACTTTTATTTTGTCATTTGCAAACGCTTTTGATTTAACCCATTACCACACAAACCCTACTTTTGATGCCCCTGAGAAAGAATCGTTTTGAAAACACTGTAGGAAAAGGAGAAAATGCTGGTAACCAGCATTTTCTCCTTTTCCCACAGTGTTTTCTACCCTTCCCAGAACAAACTTCAATTTTTCAGTCACCTTTATTTTGTCATATGCAAATGCTTTCAATTTGAACCAGTCTAAAATTTTGTTGTGTTAAATAGTTAAACAAGCCAAAAATTTTGTCGTTTGGTAATGAGTTAAAGAGTTTCATACTGAACAGTCATATTGGCCTTGTATTGTTTGATATTGAACAAGTTTTTTCTTGTAATGGCTAAGTTTGTCATTTTGTATTTAACCTATTACCACACAATCCCTACTTTTGCCGACCCTGAGAAAGAAGCCTTTAGAAAACATTGTGCGAAAGGAGAAAATGCTGGTAACCAGCATTTTCTCCTTTCCCCACAATGTTTGCTACCCTTCACAAAACTAATTTCAATTTTTCAGTCACTTTTATTTTGTCACCTGCAAATGCTTTCGATTTGGACAAGCCTAAAATATTGGTATTTGTTAAAGAATTAAAGGACCATTTTAACTGTACCAATCCAACACCATAGTTTGCTAATTAAAAATGTAATGAAAATTTAATGTATTACATTTTTCGACAGTTCAAACTAAACAGGACTTGAAAAAGTACAATACTTACTCATGTTCTTGTTTCAGTCTATCAAAATCATTCTGCATAACTCCAACACTTTCTAGAAGTTCCTGAAATGAACATTTAACGGCAAATCCGAATGTATTCATAAAACCACCAAGCAAGTTTAATTTCAAACTGTATGAATTAAATCAAGTTTACGAATACCTCAACCATCCTATGGGCCACAACAACCTCTAATAATCTAACAGTCACTATGAAAATTGCAGATGCTCTACATCTTCAAGTAGGAATGCTTCTCCTAAAATTTCAGTCTGGTAGACTTAAAACTACAGGTAGACTATAGACAAATTGTATCCTTTAACTCTATGCCACACAATCCCGACTTTTAACAACCCTGAGAAAGAAGCCTTTTGAAAACATTGTGGGAAAAGGAGAAAATGCTGGTAACCCTCTAAACACCAAATTTTCATTTTTTAGTCACATTTATTTTGTCGTCTGCAAATACTCTCAATTTGGACCAGTCAAAAATTCTAGATCTGTTGTTTGGTAAAGAATTAAGCTATATTTGATTTGTCACATACAAATGCTTTCATATTGGCCAAGTCTAAAATGTTATTGTCCAGTCACAAGTTAACTCTTTACCACACAATCCCGACTTTTAACGACCCTGAGAAAGAAAGCCTTTTGAAAACATTGTGGGAACAGGAGAAAATGCTGGTAACCAGCATTTTCTCCTTTTCCCACAATGTTTTCTACCCTTCCAAAACCAAATTTCAGTTTTTCAGTCACATTTATTTTGCCGTCTGCAAATACTCTCAATTTGGACCAGTCTATAATTCTGTTGTTTGGTAAAGAATTAAGCTATATTTGATTTGTCACATACAAATGCTTTGATATTGGACAAGTCTAAAATTTTATTGTCCAGTCACAAGTTAACCCTTTCCCAAACAAGCCCTGGTTTTTACATGTCTGCAGTAAAAGCCTTTTGAAAACACTGTGGGAAAAGGAGAAATTGCTCGTAACGAGCAATTTCTCCTTTTCCCATAGTGTTTTCTACCCTTTTTGAGAACTTTCTGCCATTTTCACAAAATCTAAAATTGTCGTCTGCAAACTCTTTCAGTTTAGAAGAGCCCAAAATTTGTCATTTGGGAAAGGGTTAATTCAGCCAGACTTACATTGTGTTTTTTATCAAGGCCCTCAAAGTCCCTCCTGGGTATGACATCACCATAGTTAGCCACCATTTCATGCAATCTCTGTGTAGCTAGTTTCTCATCCTCCCTGGCTTTTCTGCATAGTAACAAAAAGGGTAAAACAAGAGGTTTAAAACTGCCCCTGTCTACTGTCTTTCTACTGTCTCAAAGTATGTAACTGCAGAAAACTGGCCTTGCTTGGAGATAGATATAAATGTCTATCTTGTATTTGTAAAAGGGGACATTCATACTGCCTTGCTATACTTAGCTTTTGAAAAAACACAGTAATGAATTAGCACTGAGACCTAAAGGTCTTGTGTTCAATACCTGCCCTGGAAATTTATTGATCAGAACTGTTACATTATGTTATAATTTAATAGTTGATAATGGATTACTTGTACTACTTTAACTCATTACCAAACGAAAAAATTTTAGGCTTGTCCAAATCGAAAGCATTTGCAGACAACAAAATAAAAGTGACTGAAAATTTGAAATTTGTTTTGTGAAGAGTAGAAAACATTGTGGGAAAAGGAGAAAATGCTGGTTACCAGCATTTTCTCCTTTTCCCACAATTTTTTTGACCCTGTTGGAAACAAATTTCAATTTTTGAGCTATGTTTATGTTTTTGTCTAGGAGTGCTTTCAATTTGGACTGGTCTAAAAATGTGTCGTTTGGTCAAGAGTTAAAGAGGATCCTACCGAAAACACTGTGAAGCAAGAAGAAATACTAGTACTTGAAACCAGCATTTTCTCCTTTACCCACAATATTTTCTACCCTTCCCAAAACAAATTTCACTTTTTGAGTTCCATTTATTTTGTCTGCAAGTGCTTTAAATTTGGACCAGTCTAGAATTGTGTTGTTTGCTAAAAAGTTAAATTACCAAACAATGGCTACTTTTGACGACCCTGAGAAAGAAGCCTACAGAAAATATTGTAGGAAAATGTTTTCTCCCCTTCACAAAACAAATTTCAAAGTTTCAGTCACTTTTATTATGTTGTCTACAAATGCTTTCGATTTGGACAAGCCTAAAATATTGTCCTTTAGTAATGATTTAAAGACTAGAGTCTTTAGCAGCTGAAAAACAATCTGACTATATGAACATGAGAGCATTTTAAGATGTTAAGTAACACGCATAAACTATGAGGTACTGATGATGGATGGTGTCTTTTGGTAGAGTAGAAAACATGGATAGAAACGGAGAGAAAATGCTGTTTATCATTTCTTCCACATCTAAGGAAGACACAGGATTGTTCGCAACAGAATCAAGAGCCTCTACTTACTTGAGTGCTATTTTTAGCATCACAGGATCCTCTTCCTCCTCAGCATCCTGTTTCTGGGACATTTGATAATCTTCCTGTTGGTATCTTAGATCGTTAATGTCTGACTGTAACAACTTGCGGGCATCCCTCTCGTCCCTGTACTGTTTGTATACAGATGCGAGTTCATCCTGGAGTTTGTTGACTTGAGTTTGAAGGTCCTTTTGTTCATTCTTTAAATCTTCTATCTTTCTGTATAAACCCTTGTTTTCATTTTTGAAGTCTGTCATTTCTATCAAGATGAAAATGATTCTTTTCATGAAACATGATCCCCGACAAAAGCTGAAAATCAAATCTTTACCAAATCTATGATATGAAGTCAATACTAAAAATAATCTTTACCAAAGAAAATACAAGATTTTTCCCAAATCCTTTTCTCTTTACCCTAAAACAAATTGAAAGCATTTACAGATGATAAAATTAATATAACTCAAATGACAGTATGCTAGTTACCTGCATTTTCTACTTTTCCCATACTGTTTTTAAAAGCTTTCAGTCAAATAGCTGCTGATTGTATGGTAAGACTTTAACAAGAGATCATTAAATCCTCCAACAAAAATTCCTGACAAGGGTATCTTTACATTTGTAAGTCCAAGTATATCCTGCATCTGGTCAGCTACAATCATCACAATGATTATATGACCCCTGTGTTATGGTGACTTATGTTCTAATACAAAGCAAAAAAGATTTACCTTGCTTTTCCTCGTCCCTAATGGCCATAATCTTTTGATCACACTGTTCTGACACAGTGACCAGCATTTGCTGGAAATAGAAACAAAATAACCCTTTCCCAAACAAGCCCTGGTTTTTACGTGTCTGCAGTAAAAGTCTTTTGAAAACACTTTGGGAAAAGGAGAAATTGCTCGTAACGAGCAATTTCTCCTTTTCCCACAGTGTTTTCTACCCTTTTTGAGAACTTTCTGCCATTTTCTCAAAATCTAAAATTGTCATCTGCAAACTCTTTCAGTTTGGAAGAGTCTAAAATTTGTCGTTTGGGAAAGGGATAAATGGATGGATGGATGGATGGATAGATGGATGGATGGATGGATGGATGGATGGATGGGTGGGTGGGAAGGTGGGTGGGTGGGTGGATGGATGGATAGATGGGTGGTTGGGTGGGTGTGTGGGTCAATAGATCCAAGATCAGATTGCATATTTCATGCAGTCTGATATTAATCCAGTCTGCCAACAAAATTGAGTACAGTCATGATAGGCTGTCAAAGTCACAGCAATTTATGCCTATGTCAATCTTCAATAATATGGTAAGTAGAGGATATTCTTTTGGTGAAAGATCGAAATTTATTTCATCGAGTGTGCCACTCATGAAAATATTACCAATGGTGTTCACTCGATGAAATAAATTTTGATCTTTCACCCCCCCCCCCCCCAAAAAAAAAAAAAAATAAAAAAAAAAGATCTATTTATTTATTTATTTCATGCTTTTAACCCTTTAACCCTTTCTGGAAGGAGCTTTATCAAAATCCAGTACAGTTCTTTTCCGTTATTCCCAGTGGTGTACCCCTCCTGCATAGCAACGCATTACAATATTACGTCAAGCGTGAGAAATGTAAGGTAAATGACGTCATATTTCCCATCTGGTTGTCAAGCAGGCGCAATTTACCTAGGCAACAAGAACATATAAATCGGTATTTTCACTGGTTGTACCAGTGTAAGATCAAAAAATATTTTCAGTGCTATTTCTCGATATCCTACCGGAAAGCATGAAATAAAAAGAACTATAGTATAGATAGTACATGTATATACATACCTTTAAAGGCTCAAGTTCTCTGATCTGTTGTCTCTGGTAGGCAAACATCATTTCATATTCATTTTTGATACTGGACAATAATGGCTTGTAGGTTTTAAAGTCTTCTATCAAATACTCAAATACTTCACGGTGGGCCTGGTAGAAATAGAAATGTCCTTAACTCTTTACCAAACAACAAATTTATAAACTAGTCTAAATTCAAACCATTTGCAGATGACAAAGTAAAGGTAACTGAAAATTTAAAATTTGTTTTGGAAAGGGTAGAAAAGATTGTGGGAAAAGGAGAAAATGCTGGTTACCAGCACTTTCTCCTTTTCCCACAATGTTTTCAAAAGGCTATTTTCTCAAGGTCTTCAAAAGTTGGGATTGTGTGGTAATGGGTTAACTCTCTACCAAACAGCAAAATTTTAGACTTATCTGCGTGGAAGAAATTTACAGACTAAAATTTACAAATTTTCAAATGATAGTATGTTGTCCTTGAATAGGTAGAGGCCATTGAGGGAAAAGGAGAAAATGCTGGAAACCAGCATTTTCTCCTGTTCCCACGATGGCTTCACAAGATTTTTTTTGCAGTGTCGTTAAAACTTGTGGCAAAGGGTTAGAAAAACAATGTACATTCCTTAAGAAAATCACAACATAATCAAAAGTGTAGATACAATTTCTTTGATCACATAATCAACAGTCATGGCAAAAACAAATTTTATCATCAGATTACAAATTGCCTGCCACTTCATTGAGTGAATTTTCTTTAGAAAATAAAAAAAGCTCTGTATTAAATGCATAGCTAAAATACAAACTGCACCTGGGGGAATTCAAACCTGTGCAGAAAAGGATCCTCATTTCTTAAGGTTTTAAAGGTGGCAGATTTTGGGACAAAAATTTTACATAAATGCAAAAAAAATCCTTATACTCTCAAAGCCTTTTAATTTGCTTTCATAAAACCCCAGTAGTCGAAAACCATCCGACAACGCGAGAAATTAGAGATTCACTATGGCTAAGTTTGACTCCAACGGGAGACACATTCTATTTTTAGATGATCAATTTGCTCATTTACATACAAGAATACACAGACGAAGTTTCAAACATAGCGTCCACATAAGACATTGTGGAAAATAATTATTACATGTTTGTTATGTAATGGAATTTAAGTGTTATTAGTCACGTGCCAGTCACTTGACATTCCCACAATGCTTTATTGATTTTTGGCGTGAAATCTAAAAATACCTTAAGAGGCTAGGTAGCCTTTTAAGGGAATGTCATCAAAAAATTTTTTTTTTGTAATTTTATGAGTCTTAATTATTGATGATTTGTATTATTTTTCCATACGAATTTCAGTGACATATATATTTCTTAAATTGGTGAGATGTAAAAATTCTAAATACCCACCTTTAAATGACCAGCACCTTAATCACTGAGCTATGGAGAATTCTTTCTAATGCAGTTGTCAGGTATTAATATTATACAAGAAGAAGCTATGCAGTAAGGATTGAGTGATCTTATGTAAGGAAGCATTGTGGGTAAAGGAGAAAATGCTGGTCACCAGCATTTTCTCCTCTCCCTCAATGTTTCTTTCTCAAAAGATTTCTTTCTCAGGATAAAAGGTTAAGTAATAAATAAATCATAATACCATACTGACCTGTAACCTTAGCTCATTTGGCTCCACTTCAATAGCATCTAATGCCCTCAACTCTTTCTTCAAGTAGTTTTCCAGTTGCTCCAGGAACCGTGGTTTAGGAATCATATTTGGTTTACCGATCTGTTCATCACTGACAATCACCAAGCTCTTATCTTTGGTCATTACTAGTGAGGTTGTCGGAACAGAATGTCCACTAGCATGTGCTGGCCATGGGTCAAGTTCTCCAGATTTCGTGTCCACATATGGCTTTAATGATAAAGTAATTATATGTGAATTTTTTTTTTCAGTCTCTTTCCAACTGCCCATAACAGGTACAACAAAAACTTAGACAATATCAATGGAAATAGAGACAGTTTACAGTATTTGACAAATACCATTTATTAGGAACAGTACTTTTCTTGTTTCCTTTTTTTGGCAAATTTATACACATGAAACTTATAAAATGCTTATAATTATATTTAGTCTCTTACCAACATTTTCAGGGTTTTTTTGGTGCTATCCTGAGCAAAAACAATTTATTAAAATATTTCAGTCTAAAATTTAGTCATGTGGTAAAGAGTTGATGTTTCTTCGCACGATTCAATGCGTTATCAATACTGTACTGACAAAGACAGCCTTCGAAAACATTGTGTGAAAAGGAGAAAATGCTGGTTACCAGCATCTTCCCCTTTTCCCACAATGTTTACTCCTGTTTCACTGCCAAATCTTATAATTCCAGCCACATCTTTACATTTTTTTTTTAACCCTTTCCCAAACAATCCCTGGTTTTTACAGGTCTGGATTAGTAGTTTTTTGAAAACATTGTGGGAAATGGAGAAAATGCTGGTAACCAGCATTTTCTCCTTTTCCCACAATGTTTTCTACCCTATCATAGACAGAAATCATCTTTTCAGCAAGAGTTGAATTGTCGTCTGCAAATGCTTTCAATTTGGTCTAGTCCAAAAGTTTGTCGTTTGGGAAAGGGTTAAAATGCTTTCCATCTGGACAACTCCACCAAGTCTTTTTTGTTGCTAAGTATAGAGTCAACAGATATTTCATTTGCTTACCCGAAGGGCTCTAGGTGGTGGTAATGCATGAACTTTGCCATTGACAGAATATGTTGGTCCACTGAAACCTTGTAGTTTTTCATGCTGTCGAGGTGAAATATTTGGAATTGGCTTCACTCTGTAAAAACAAACAAAAAAGTTAAAGTCCTCAATATTCATAACATGCCAATTTTAAAAGTTTTGCTAATCTTGCCCATTAAAATAATATGATTTTGAATGGCCCATCTGTATAACTTTTTACCAGAGGACAAAATTTTAGACTTTTCCAAATTGAAAGCTTTTGCAGACAAAATAAAAGTGACTCAAAATTGAAATATGTTTTTAAATGGTAAGAAAACATTGTGGGAAAAGGAGAAAATGCTAGTAAACAGCTTGTTTTCCTTTTCCCACAATGTTCTCACAAGTCCACTGTCCCAGGGTCGTTAAAACTAGGCATTGTGTGGTAAAGGATTTTAAATGAATAAAAAAGTGTTTGAAAGTAGTGGTAACTTTCCGGAAAAAAGAACATGCTGCTGTAACTAATGAGTTTCCCTAATTACTTGAATTCCATACTAGGAACCTTTACCATAGTGGTTACCATACCATAATTCCTGGATTCCAAAGACTTTCAAGGTATTTAACTCATTACCAAACGATAAAATCTCAGACAAGTTGAAATTGAAAGCATTTGCAGACTACGAAATAAATGTGGCTCAAAAAATTAAAACTTGACATTGGAAGGGTAGAAAACATTGTGGGAAAAAGAGAAAATGCTGGTTACCAGCATTTTCTCCTTTTCACACAGTGTTTTCAGAACATGGCTTCTTCCTTAGGGTTGTTAAAGCCAGGGATTGTTTGGTGAAGGGTTCTTCACATCACATGGCAATTTGAAAGACATCCAAAATGGGAGCATCAGCAGATGATAAATCAAATGTGGTAAAACCTTTACCACAAAATGATGACTTTTTGAAAGGCCATCTTTCACATGGTTATTAAAACTCAGTGTTGTGTGGTAGAGGTTTAGCATTTCTTCTAACACAAAGCGATGCAGTAAGGTCTATGATTATGAAGAGATTGTGCTGCTTGTATGAAATACCACAGGATTTGACATTCTATAACCAAAATAAATGATCAAATATGAAAAAAAAAAATCTCCCCTTTATAATATAAACACAAGGAATGCAACGTCTCAATTGCCGGCGCTAGCACCCTACAGCCTTTCCCAACCAAAATCACCCACGAAACAAACATTGATCATAATTTCCTTTAGCCTAGCGATACACAACAGAAAAATGTACCTGCGACATTCGGTGATTCCTCAGTAGACACCTTTTAACCGGAGATATCCATCATGTTTTACAATTTTTTTTAAATTTCTATCCATCGGTGATTCCTCAGTAGACACATGTTAACCAGAGATATCCGTCATGTTTTACAACTTTTTTGGAAATTTCTATCCATCGAGGAGGCCATTCGCTGATGTCACGGGAAGAGCCAGGAAGCGCATTTTCGGATTACGTATTACAATTATTTTTTTCGTTTTTAGATATATTTATGGATATCACTTGATACTTAAGATTTTTCTAGAAGTAACTAACAAAGGTATTTGACTGTATTCTCTTTTAAAGAAAAGCTATTTTACTCTACATGTAATCCGAAAATACACTTCCTGGCCTTTCCTGGGAATCCCGTGACGTCAGCGAATGGCCTCCTCGATGGATAGAAATTTTCAAAAAAGTTGTAAAACATGACAGATATCTCCGGTTAACATGTGTCTACTGAGGAATCACCGAATGTCGCAGGTACATTTTTCTGTTGTCTATCGCTAGGCTAAAGGAAATTATGATCATTGTTTGTTTCGTGGGCGATTGTGGGTGAGAAATGCTGTCTTGTGCTAGCACCGGCAATCGAGACGTTGCATTCCTTGTGTTTATATTATATAGGGGAGATTTTTTTTTCTCATATAAGATCATATATTTTGGATATAGAATGTCAAATTCCTGTGGAAATACAAACCTAGGTCCTCTCACCCACAGGGTAGCTCTCTTACCACCAAGCAAACCCTGTCCATCCAAATTCCTTTCCCTTTTTATTATTTTCTCACAATTCGATATTTTTTGGTAAAGGGATAGACACGATTTGCAAAGTTTTATCCGGCGAAGTGTATCCGGTTACTGCACTACTTCAGGAAATATCCTAAATATTTAGCCAAAATTTGATATCAGAGGTGTTACGAGAGACCACTCCTTCCTGCATGGCATACTCCCGATTTAAATACAATACCTGGCTACTGCGTCAGGGAGATATCTCTTTGGCTCAGTGGTTAGGGTATTGGCTTTGCGTCCAGGAGTTCGGAGTTCGAATCCCGCTCCGATCCTTATTTCTGCCATGCATTTATTCATTTGTTTCTTTGTTACGGACTTTGTGATATACGACGTTGGGTGACTCACGACCAGATGCCCGGCTAGCTCAGTTGGTAGAGCTGCGGTACTAGTGTTCCGGGGGTCGTGGGTTCGAGTCCCGCGTCGGGCACACTTTTCTCCCTTGATTTACTTCATTGGCGACGAGGTAAATTGGTGAACGCGGGATGCGGCACCAGCGGTCCATGGTGACTGAAAGGGGAGTTGGTTACTCCCAAAAATCAGGAGGGGGAGGAGTGTTGTGATATACGACGTTGGGTGACTCACGACCAGATGCCCGGCTAGCTCAGTTGGTAGAGCTGCGGTACTAGTGTTCCGGGGGTCGTGGGTTCGAGTCCCGCGTCGGGCACACTTTTCTCCCTTGATTTACTTCAGTTCGTAAGATGGGGGCTCGTCCGGGATTGGCCATTGAGCCATTAATCCCATTTGTTGTCCAAAAATCGGACTTCCTGCCTAATAAGGCTTTGAGTCATCAATAAATGATGACTTTAAGAGGGGGTGTGTTATGGGAGACCACTCCTTCC
Source organism: Tridacna crocea (assembly GCA_943736015.1). NCBI lineage: Eukaryota > Metazoa > Mollusca > Bivalvia > Cardiida > Cardiidae > Tridacna > Tridacna crocea. The sequence goes on from OX031065.1 coordinate 46,313,398, forward strand.
TGCATGGCATACTCCCGATTTAAATACAATACCTGGCTACTGCGTCAGGGAGATATCTCTTTGGCTCAGTGGTTAGGGTATTGGTCTTGTGTCCGGGAGTTCCGGAGTTCGAATCCCGCTCCGACCCTTATTTCTGCCATGCATTTATTCATTTGTTTCTTTGTTACGGACTTCGTTCGTAAGAGAGGGTTTTACTCTGGTATCCTAAATCGTTAAGGCAGTATACCAAAAATTACCCTAAAGGTGGCAGTCTTGCGACTGCAAGTCGTCCATCGCTCATTTTAAAGTAGAAAAGAAACTGCAGCAATTATCAGCTTTCAGGAGTCGTCATGGTGATGTAAACAATTCTAGTACCAGTGATCTCCCTTGTTGATACTCTTCGTAGGGCGCGCTCGATTTGGTCTTCTACTGCGTCTTGAAGGTCTCATGTTATAATCGAATGCATAAAAAAGCACCCCTTACCCCGTTGTCTGCACATGTCATATTCTTCGAAGATTCGACCTGTCTTATGGTGTCACACCATTTGTTTTGGGCCATATTGAAAATAGAGTGAAACTGGCGATCTTTGAAGCCTCACAGATCGCTAATTTGCAAAACTTTTGCTTTCCCTTTCTCTTGCTGTCTAAAGTATGCCCATAGTCCTTTAAGAAAATGCATTAAGAACAACATGTCAACCGATCGCGTTTTTCTTAAAAATGACGGGCATCCTAGATTGTTCCCTCTCAAAAGTTCATATAGTTCATATAGTTGTAGAGACCAATTACACTTCCTAGTGTATAAGCAAGGTGCTTCTATAATAAGCACCTGTTCACCCTCGTGACCCTAATTTTTTGTTCCTCTCGTGACACAAAATAGTCCACTCAATATACGATAAAAGCACATCTAAGTGGTTATCCAATGCCTAAATTTGAAGCAAATCTAAATCAGATACCATCAAGCCCTCTTAGCTCCATACAACAGTGCAACAAAAGTGCTACTGCAAATTTTCACATATGGGACTACTCTTGAAGTCCTCCTACGAACCGGAAGCAGTCTCGCAGTGGTGCGACACCTATATATGACGCATCACACTCCCCGCTATCGGGGAGACTGTAGTGATACGCGCCATAAAGTAGCAATTGAGAAAATGGCTTTTATCAATACGTTTGAGGCTGTAGTAATCGTACGCGCTATAAAGTAGCAATGGAGAAAATGGCTTTTATCAATATGTTTGAGGAAAAATCAGACTTGTTTTAGCTCCGGATTTCTCTAAACTGCTGATTACAGCTGAATGAATCGCACCAGGTAGCGTTTTATTGAGTTTAGTTTAAACATATTTATTTGACACCGATTGAGAAACAAGTTCTCACAACTTAATGAACTTATAATAATCTCTCTCGATTCTGCTTCCTGGGAACTGCACCAGTACTCGCGCCGAATGTGCGGGCCAATGAAAAATCCTAAAGTTGACACCCGCTCCCGGGTATCGAACTCAGGACCTTTAGGTTATGAGGCCGCCGCCCTGCCTCACAACCACGGACACCACACACGTTTATTGAGTAAACGTTTGTTTTAGTTTGATTGTCAAAGTAACGGAATCTTAATTGTCTCGTAGAAATGTACGTGGTCCGGTTCTGTACCCAGGATGTCCAAATTAGATACATGTAGATGAGTATTTGTAGAATGCCATCCAGCGGGAGATAATGCCCCTCCCCCCTTTTCACCGTAAGACATGTTATTTTTAAAAGAAATTTAATTGTCTGTGCCTGTATGGGGCCCTAAATTCATAACATTGTCTCATGGCCAGCTCTCAGCAGGTATTTTAAAGAAAGTGGAAGAAGAATCTTTTGAAAACAAAAAAGCTGACATGTTCCAAGATAAATCTACAGGAATGCGAATATTAAAACTCTTTTGTGGTGCAATTTCAAGAGAAGTGAAATAATGAAAAGAAAACCTGCCATCAATATAACTCTTTTTCCTAATTGTTTTGCATGTTGTTGCAAAGGTGATTTCTTTTTTTCAATCAGTCATTTTTCGAGAAAACCCCAACTTATCGTTGGAAAAGGAGTGGTTCCTGTGAAAAGGGGGGGGGGGGGCCTCCGGACAAAAAAATGTAGATTGTGCTCTACATGCAGCGAGGAAATGTTCCCGGAAAATGGTCTTTGAAAGTATGTAAACCAATAATCATTCAAAGTTATTTTTCTCTGGATATAAGTTAACAAAATTGTCAGGGAACTGTCTTTATCTTGGTAAGGAAATCAGGGACAGTTCGCCAGGCCTATTTCTCATGTATAAATCTACAAAAGCAAAATGCTTTCTCCTTTTGACGAGACTCGAAATTCGTTTGGGATTCGAATCGGTCAAATCCTTTTGATTTCAAGATTTAAAATCTATGTTGTCATTCGAATTAATAGATATTTCATAGCTCCAGATAAGAGGGAATGATGATATTTTAACTCCATTATTTAGCCTCCAAACCCTATGTTGTGGGTACTCATTAGAATCGTCTCGTCGAGACGATTCTAATGAATACCCACAACATAGGGTTTCTTTGAAAATAATTAATATTTTCACTTTTGAAATCAAAATCACTCCCTCTATCTGGAACTCTTGATATTTGTTCCACAAATCATTCACGTCGCTCGTATTTAGGCTTGTCTTATTCATATTATAAAGAAGCCTGAAGAATAAACATGTCCACTGTTTTACTTCAACGCAAATTACGACTTTTTTTTCACCCAAAACTAATATCAAGAAGTAGTTTACAAGCCTAGTGATCGTATATATATAACGATCCCTGACAAGCCAGATGCAGTTAAAGTGAAATAGTTATTTAATGTGAAGGTCTCCTCGTGTTTAGAACTGGAAACGTCAAATCCATCTGTATGATCATAGGCCTCTGAAACTCTATTGGTTTATCAAGGGATAACCAAACTTTCATTATACTTTTTATAGGACACTAGCTGTTTCTATAAATAGCACATTGGGGGATTCCCTCTGTATCGTGTATATATATATATATACTGTGAACATTAGATCGGGTCAGCTGATAATATGAGTTCTCCCTACGCTGATTTTGTAACAAGGACGCCAACCTTGTCAGTTCTACGCGCAATATGCGGTTTTGAATTTTCGCGGTTTTACAAGTATTTTTTAACCATTTACAACTTTCTGTACTTTCCATTGCATCCTATATTGTAACAATGCCAGATTAATCCTTTGTTCATGCCGTTACATACAGTCGGTCATCTATAGCATGCGTCCATAATTACAGTTAACTTGCCAGACGGAAGAGTTTATTTATTGCACACACCTTACAAAACCGGCAGGTAATTTCGTTTCGTGTTTGAAAATATTCTCGTTTAGCCATGCGCTAAACAGGCTGATATTCAACCAGTCACGGTTTGCGCATGAATTCTAGTAATGGCCCTTTTCTTTTTGTTTAAAATCAATAAATAAGCCATGATGAAGTTTATAACATTTTTCTCATGGACTTCGATCTATTGGGCGAATTGGTGTAAGGATATATATAGATATAGAGGATATTTGGTTTTTTTTTTTTTCGGTGAAAGATCGAAATTTATTTCATCGAGTAAACATCATCGGTAATATTTTCACGAGTGGCACAGCGAATGGCCACCCAGACAAGCAGAAATTGGCAAAAGAAATCGTAAAACATGACGGATATCTCCGGTTAAAAGGTGTCTACTGAGGAATCGCCAAATGTCGCAGGTACATTAATTGTTCATGTTGTTGTGTTGTCTATCGCTAGGCTAAAGGAAATTATGATCAATGTTTGTTTCGTGGGTGATTTTGGGTTGGAAAGGCCGTCTTGTGCTGGCGCCGGCTATCGAGACGTTGCATTCCTTGTGTTTATATTATATAGGGGAGATTTTTTTTTTTCATATTCTATCATTTATTTTGGTTATAGAATGTCAAATTCCTGTGCTAAAAAATAGACCATGTTTCCAGTCAGGGTCGACCTTGGCCATAGTAAATCTCTAATTTCTCTTTTTGTCGGATGGTTTTCGAATACCGGGGTTTTATGAATGAAAATTGAAAGGCTTTGGGAGTATAGATCTATAAGGATGTCTATTTTTTTTTGTATTTTTGTAAAATTTTCATCCCAAAATCTGAAGGGCCACCTTTAACCCTTTCTTGGAGGAGCTTTATCAAAATCCAGTAAAGTTCTTTTCCGTTATTTCCCATGACGTACCCCTCCCGCATGGCAACGCATCATATTACGTTAAGCGCGAGAAATTTAAGGTAAATGACGTCGTATTTCCCATCTGGTTGTCAGGCATGCGCAATTTACCTGGGCAACAAGAACGTGAAAATCGGTATTTTCACTGGTGGTTCCAGTGTAAAATCGAAAAATATTTTCATTGCTAGATCTAGATCTATTTCTCGATAGGCTATCCTACCGGAAAGCATGAAATAAATACAGGGGATACACAAATGTGATATAAGCGTTCGAATCGACCAAGGGCAATTTTAGTGTTCCATGATAGTCTAGAACAATAGAGCTTCAAAGGCCATATGCATAATTTATCGAATTACGTATATCTAGATTGTTGAACTCTTTACCAAACAACAAAATGCTCGACTTGTCTAGAAACATAGCTGCAAAGTATTTGCAGTTGTCAGGCTTTTAGAAATGGGCTCAAATGGTGGAAATTGTTTTTTAAAAAAAGGCCAAAAAGTATTGTTGGAAGAGGAGAAAATGCTGGTTACCAAAAGCCTCTTCAAAGACATCAAATCAGCATTTCAACGACTGCTGATTTGTCGTCTGCAAATTCTTTGAGTTTGGTCCAGTTTGGTCCCAACTATTGTTGGAAGAGGAGAAAATGCTGGTTACCAAAAGCCTCTTCAAAGACATCAAATCAGCATTTCAACGACTGCTGATTTGTCGTCTGCAAATTCTTTGAGTTTGGTCCAGTTTGGTCCCCCCCCCCCCCCCCCCCCCCCCCCCCTTAATAACTGGTGACCTTCTGTGCATTTAAGAAATAGATCTAGATCTCAATCTTCGATTGCAATAGTAGGAAAAAAAATCTAGAACAGATCTAGATCTGCTTATCGAGTTGATCTTGCGTTTAGATTATTTCTTTCGATTCACTGGAAATTTTACCTGACTTTGTAAAACATATGCCGGTTGGTCACAAAAAATAACTGGGAACCAATGAATAAGGCTGTTTTATATCGTGTCGTAATCAGTGACATTAACATCCGGGTTATTTCGTGTAGAAAGAGGAAAATGGCTACGTCTAGTGAATCAACACCAAGTGAACCGTCAAAATCCTCTTCTGTGGACCCTGAAGAACGCTTGAAACGTTTATATCCCACAGTAAATGAGGAAGAAACCCCATTGCCGCGTGCCTGGAGTGCTAAAGACAAGTTTAATTATCTTGGATTGTCGCAGGAAAACCTCAGAGTTCATTACAAAGGTATTTGTTTTGGTTTACACGACGGAAATATCGGCAGTCGTCATTGACTTTTTTGCGTTTTAATTTTAGGATCATGAATTTGAAGTCTTGGGTGGTTGTTTAAAACTCACAAATGTATGAAATAGAAAATATTCAACAACTTACAAAATTTAATCATAGAAATTAGAATTTTATTGTTTGCATAAATTAGACTAGTTTACTGTCATGGTCTATTTCTTGATCGAGTTCTTTGTTTAATCAGCTGATCGAAATATATTATTTCATAGAAAGGAGCCCAAGGAGTTCTTTAGCACTAAACAATATTTTAGACTGGTCTAAATTGAAAGAACACCTTAAAGTCATATTGAATTCAGCCAAGACGTTGGTATCCTTGTCTGAAGGAGAAAAAAAAAATTGTGTGGAAAGGAGAAAATGCTGTTAATCACCATTTTCTCCTTTTCCCACAATTTTTTCTAAACTCTTCTTTCTCAGGGTTGTCAAAAATAAGGATTGTGTGGTAAAGGGTTAAGATAAACAATTGACTTTCTATTGGATCTATGCACTACTACAGATAACTGTCCCCAAAGGGGGTACCCCCCCAAAGGCAATGTTACTTTTTGACTGGTTGCCTCTGGGTACAGAGACAATCCAGACAAAATCAGATGAAAGTTCCGCTCAGATTTTGCGTGTAAGTTTGAACTCTTATAATTTCCATTTTCGTGAAAATAGAGCACAAAACTAGGATTTAAACATACCTGTTGCTTGTGTATTCAATATTCCTTTGTTTGAAATACAAATACTTTCAATTTAAATGCTGAACGTGAGAAAAAAATGTGTATTTCATCAGTTACTCAAGTTGTTTACATTCCCGAAAACATACGAAATGGCCACCACGCACTAAAAATTTCGTCAGGGATTTTTTGGAGATAAACATGTTATAAACGACTTCTACAAGCTCTGTATGTAATGAATGGTTTAACGATTTATTTTTGGTCATGTTTATTACTAAAAGCTAATTGCATTTCTCTGCAATAGGGATAAAAGCGACGAAACAGAAAGTCAGTATATAGCGCTCTATATTTGCTACCGGAAAAACTTGCGATGGACTTGAGACAGTATGGTGTACAGTAAATGTCCAAACATGAAGAAGATTACCGGAGCATCTCATTATTGAGACTAATCTATGTATACATTTGATTTAAATACAATATATTGCAATGCACTGAGCCCTGTAGCTTATACATGTACTTGAGACTAATACAGATAACCGATTCAAAAGGCAATTTTAACTTCTGACTGGTGCGTAATAAATGTCCAAATATGAAAGGCAGTGGTTCTGAAATATTTTGAAAGTCTGCTTGTCCACAGACAAGTGTTGATCACAAATTTACTTGTCCGTATCAAAAACCCATTTGTCCATACTTATAAGTTAAATGTAAAAGGATCAGATGCACATAATACTGAATATAACAGTAAATAAACAAATGAATACCAAAAGTTTTCAGTGTTCCCACAGGCTTTTTATTTGAAGGGTACACTTATGCCCTGAGCTGTAAATCTGGGTGTAAGATTTCATATTACAGGGTATGACAATAATGGTTCCAAATAGAAGTAAAGTAATCAATAATGATGTTTTTATACCACAGAAGTATGTTGTATTAAGATATGTGTGTAAATTCTCTGTTGAGAAATCGGTAAAAAGCTGAAAAAGACGGTCTGAAGTGACTCTGGTTGGACAATGTCAAAAAGGAACATCGTGTTGTGTCATGGGTTTCTGTGTTTTTTATGCATCAAGCATCTTTTCATGCGTGTTGATTTATGGATAGGTTTTTCCGCGTGATTTGGCAATAATTTGTCAATAAGGGCAGCAAGTAACTTCGAATCCCATTTTACAACAGTAATACGGATAATGGATTTTCTTTTAATGTTTTTTGTTCGTACGTGGGGCTTCGCATATAACCAAAATTTGTTACGTGAATTTCAATTCTACAGGCCTAACATGCTTTATGCAACAATTTGCGTGAGTGGGAACACTGGTTTTGTCTCGTCTAAAAATAAGCTGCCCTTTATTCTAGTCTGCTAAAAGCAGAACTGCTTACATATTTTTCAAACACACTAATTGTCCGCTTTTTCAAGCTGTGGGAAATCAATCTGCCATGAATCAAAAACTCCCTTTTCCTTCTTGGCGTCCTATGCCTTGTTGTACACTGCCTCACTTTTTTCTTTTCTTCTCAGCCTGAAAGTTTTTATGAAGTCTTTTGAAAACATTGTGGGAAAAGGAGAAAATGCTGGTTACAGCATTTTCTCCTTTTCCCACATTCAGGGCTTCCCCTGCAAGTTTTAATTTTTGTGCCATCAAATTCGCCACTTCATAAAAATTAGGGCCAGTAGGAGCCAACTGAGGTAGCCACATAGTGCTTTAGATACTTCAGTTTATTGGCCAATGCTAAAGCTTCTAAATACATTGCTCAATAGTGTTGTACAAGCTTACTTATGTTTCTTTTTCCCCAATGGTTTCAAGGTTTTGAGCTGCAGGGACATAGAATTTGTATTTTAAAAGTAATACAGCTCCTTAATTCTATGACTGCCAATCTGTTAGAATTCCGTTAGTTTTTAAGAAATTCAGGAAGACATTTGGGATTGTGTGGTGAAGGGTTACAACATCATTTCTATTATCCTAAAAAATACTTACTTAAGTTTAATTTTTTAAAAGGTCTTTATTCCGGTCTTTTCTCTCAGTATGAGTGTCCTAGTATATAGTTACTTGTTCCTGTGCTATCACTAACACAAAGTGGCCTACAAAGTGTAAAAAGTGTAATCCCCCCCCTCCCCCCCCCCCCCCCCCCCAATTCATTCAGCATTTTCACATCATACAATCATCCTTGTTTTTCCTCATTATAAGACATATTTTAGCGCCTACTTTAGCGTTTTATACATATATTTGAGTAAACTTACTGTTTAAAGTCATCATCAAAGCTAAAGACAGTCTGAAATGCTTTTGATTGGACAACGTCAAACTGACATGTTGTGTCATGGGTTTTCACGCTTTTTCGACGATCCATTTTTTCATATCAGTTAATTTTCAGAAATTGTTTTCAGCATTATTGTGCATAAAATTTTCGGTATATGTAGCAACTAACTCCAAAATCTGTCATTTTTACGCTAGATAAGCAGATCAATACCATTATCATGTTTTTCATTAACAACATCGATAAATACACACGATTAATTTCTAGCCAGTGAAAAGATGTAGACCAGGTAACCAGGTAAGGCATACTGAAGGCGTGGCTTTAGAAATTATGGGCGGTGACTAAATCTTGTATCTGATAACTGATTGGTTTGATATAGGGTGCTCAAAGGGGCGTGACAAAATATTGATATTTGATTGTTTAGCAGTGGTGTGTATGCAAACTTGTATGATGTGCAATTTAGACAAGACCGTTAATGAATGCCAGCCTGATAAGGTGTGATAAACAGTTACGCGGGCTTCCTTTACACTTGATACATACTGTGTATGTCAGAGGATAGTTTATAGACATTTACTTGTCGCCAATACATTTGCCAATGCTTCATTTTTGGTGCCATTTTTTCTAAATTTTCGCATTTGGCGCCACTGGCGATCGACAGCGGGAGCCCTGCACAGTGTTTTCTTCCCTTCCCAAAACGACCAGTCACTTTCATTTTGTCGTCTGCAAATGCTATAATTTGGATGGGTCTAAAATTTTGTCGTTTGGTAATGAGTTAATTATTTTTGGAGAAAAAGCCACCAATGGCTAAAAAAGCTAATGCCAGGATCTGTAAATGTTTGGATTGTTCAGGGACAGGTTAATTAGGTGGAGTGTACAGGCGAGTTGTGCTTGTAGTCATGTACGTTTTGTTCTCTAGGTGTTGGAAAAACTCATAAAGATGCTGCCAGTGTGAGAGCAACACATCCCATACCGACATCATGTGGCATTTATTATTTTGAAGTGAAGATTATTAGCAAAGGAAGAGATGGGTATGTATTGCAAGTGTTAACCCATTACCACACAATCCCTACTTTTGACGCCCCTGAGAAAGAAGCCTTTTGAAAACATTGTGGGAAAAGGAGAAAATGCTGGTAACCAGCATTTTCTCCTTTTCCCACAATGTTTTCTACCCTTCACAAAACAAATTTCAAATTTTCAGTCACTTTTATTTTGTCGTCTGCAAATGCTTTCAATTTGAACCAGTCTAAAATTTTGTCGTGTGGTAAGAAATTTTATCGGAGAAAGGAAAAATGTAAGTTGCTGGCATTTTCTCCTGTTCCCTCAAAGTTTTCAGGAGTTTTCAGGAGTTTTCTTCTTTGGTGTCATAATAATGTGGGACTTTTTGTTTAAAGATGCTGTGGTTCATGCAGTGGTCATCAAGGGTCAGTACAGTTTCATGCTGTTGTATGCTTAGATATACAACTTCAAATAACTGATGCTGACCTCTATACTGACCTATATTAAATGTTGTAGTTAACAGGTGTGACTCTTGCAAAGTATCACAAGTGTCATGTATTATGCTGCATACAGTTGCAAATGATGTAGGAGGGATGATCAGAAAGATCGTGGACCACCTCATTATTTTGAAAACTACTACTTTTGAATTACAAAACTACTACTTTTGAATTACAAAAATTTTCATAGAAGAGCAGTGATTATCTGATAACTAACTCAAGCTTTCTAATGTTGTCATCTTCAAGTAGGTTAAGGAGACATCATTTTCATGACAACATATACTGCATTACTGGTCCAAAATATCTGACTATGTTTTATTTGAGCCGAGAAAAATCATGGAGTTTTATGTCAAACTCAGAAAGTAGATTCATCATGCAAAAGCAACATATAAACAAACTGGACTATGATAAAGAGGAAATGCCAATTCATTTTTAAGTAAACTTTTTTTTTTTTATTTCAGCTATATGGGTATTGGACTTGCTGCTCAAGGTGTAAACCAAAATCGACTTCCAGGTATATTTTATGAATGTGATCAAAACTCTGTTCTCTATGAAGTTGATTAGTTTCTTTGGTGTTATCCCTTTACACACACAATGATGACTTTTAAAGCCCCTAAAAGAGAAAGCTTTTGAAAACATTGTGGGAAAAGGAGAAAATGCTGGTTACCAGCATTTTCTCCTTTTCCCACAATGTTTTTTACCCTATCAAAGAAAAATAATTTCATATGAGCCACATTGAAACTGTCATCAGCAAATGCTTTCAATTCAGACAGGTCTAAAATCATGTTCTGAGGTAAAGAGGTAAGCTCTATTTTCAACTCTAATGGTCAACCCATTACTGCACAGTACAGACTTTTAATGACCCTGAGTAAGAAAGCTTTTGAAAACTTAGTGGGAATAGGATAAAATGCTGGTGACCAGCATTTTCTTCTCTTCCCACTTTGTTTTCTACCCTTGTCAAAACAAAGATAAATTTTTGAGACACATAAATCGTTATCTGCAGATGCTTTCAATTCGGGCTAGTTAAAAAGATTCTGTCATTTGGTAAAGAGTTAAATTCCAGGACACCTACAGTAGAGCTATCAATGAGTCCCTTTAGCATTACAAACAGCATGTCATCATGTCACTATTTTGCTCTCTCTCATTAATTCTTTACCAAACAACCAGATTTTAGACTGGTCCAAATTTAAAGCATTTTGTACAAAATGAATGTAACTAAAGAACTGAATTTTGTTTTAGGAAGGGAAGAAAACATTTTGGGAAAAGGAGAAAATTCTAGTTACCAGCATTTTCTCCTTTACCCAAGATGTTTTTAAAAGGCTTCTTTCACAGGGGTATTGAAAGTCGGGATTGTGTGGTAAAGGGATATGATGGGAGAGGACTGATACATATAGCAGTAATTTTCAACAGTCAATATAAAGACTGTTGAATGATGATTTGAACTTAACCCTTTGCCCTATAAGGCATTTCTATGGTATCTCTAAATGACCCTAAATAACAACAAGGATGATGCTGTTTCTTATGTTTATGTGACACCTTTTGATAGCATAGAAAACATTGTGACAAAAGGTGAAATTGCTCGTTACGAGCAATTTCACCTTTTGCCACAATGTTTTCCAAAGGCTCCTACAAGCAATACATAGAAATGAGTATCTTTGGAGTAAAGGGTTAAATCTCTGGATTACACTTTACTCTTTATCACATGATCCAGTTTTTAATGAGCCTGATGAAAAGAGCTTTTGAAAAGATTATGAAAAGAAGGAGAATGTACTGGTAAGCAGCATATCCTTTTTACAACAAATCTTCTTGTCCTTTTACAAGCAAAAACTTTAATTTGATGAACATGCTTTCAATATTGACAAGTCTAGAATTTGACTGTTTGATAAACAGCTAAAAGAACTATCTTTTATATATATTTCTGTTTTCATTTGATATCAGTACTAAAAGGAGGGTCAATAACTAGAACATTCAGCTGCCTACCAGGTGGCTCATTGGTGAGCATGTCGGACTCATGACCTGGTGGTTGTGAATTCGATACCCGGTTGAGGCGAACTTTCTTTCCGGCGTATTTTCGCCTCTCACCTCTGCTGAAACAAGTGAGAAAAGTAGTCGGTGGCTTTGGAAGGAAAGTTGTGTAAGTAGCGGTATGAGAAAGCCAGGAAACGCATGTGCGTCACCTACTGGCATGATATGACCATAGCTGTTAAAGTGGCGTTAAACCCAAATACCAACCAATACCAAGAACATTCAGCTATGTTGGAAAAGCATTGTTTCTAAAGGAAGGGACCCCTAGTTTCTAAGGAAGCATTAAAATAAATGCCCTCAACCATCCTACAGTGATAATGTCTTCTTATGGCATTCAGTAAATCTCGGCCTTGTTTTATACCCTTCTGAAAACAGGATGACTGCTTCAAAAATATGTAGTAATGAAATCATTAACTCATTACCGAACAACAAATTTTTGGACTGGACCAAAGTCGAAGCATTTGCAGACAACGATATAAGTATAGCTTAAATTATATTTTGTGTCTTTGATTAGGTAGAAAATTTTGTGGGAAAAGGAGAAAATGATGGTTACCAGCATTTTCTCCTTTTCTCACAATGTTTTCAAAAGCCATCTCCTACAGGGTCTTTAAAAGTCGGGATTGTGTGGTAAATAGTTAAGCAGCGAAGTCCCAATAAGTGAGGCCTAGGTCACCAAATCCTCAACTATTTTACCAAACCACAGCATTTTAGACTGGTTCAAAGTGAAAGCATGTATGCAAATACTACTAAAATCCTGCACAAATTACAAAACTTTTGTTTCAAAGGGTTGAAAACATGGTGGATAAAAGAGAAATATGCCGGTTACCAGTAATTTCTCTTTTACCCTCAACATCTTTTAAAAGTCATTTTCCTTGGGGAGGGTAGGGGTTTAAAACTCAAGATGATGTGATAAAGGATTATAACAATAGTTCTTCTTTTTAGCGCATGCTTTTGGTGTTGAGACGATTCAGATTAGTAACAACAACAAAGTTAATTGTGATAGAACTTAAAAAAAACCTCTTGTTAGAACCCCTATCCCAAAAATGTTTAATCTTATGACAATTTTCAATTTCTTTCAGGTTGGGATAAACAGTCATTTGGTTACCATGGTGATGATGGAAACTCCTTCTGTTCCTCAGGTCAAGGTGAACCCTATGGGCCAACATTTTCAACTGGAGATGTTATAGGTTGTTGTGTGAATCTTATAGAGAACACATGTTTTTATACCAAAAATGGTATCAATTTAGGTATGATCCTTTCTCAGGAAACAAGTTACTTTGATTTTTGATACATATAAGTAGCCTACTGGCTTATGGGTGAATATGTCATGCTCAAGTATTTGACTATCTGTCCTTATGTTTACCTGACATCCAGCCAGAAGTTGATTGAAATGGTGTTTTAATAGAAAAAACAATGGAAGCAAAAGATCGTTTTTGGAGTTGAAATATAGAAAAAAAAAGAGTTATGGAGCTTGTCTTTTCTCTTTACCAACTGGCAAAGCTTTCGAAGATTTTAATTTGCAGAAAACTGTGTATCATTTTTATGGAAATTTTTCTGTTCATTTGAGATGTGAAAAGGTTTCATTTGTGGACGTAATTCATATATCATTTGTAGAAACTTTGAAAACATTTAATACCTCATCCATCAACCAATCAGTGTTAAATGTCCATGATGTCAGAGTAAATAAACTTTCATGGTGGACTATTAAAATATAGTAGAGTGAAAGTTTAGTATTTTGTCTTGAAAAAGACCTCTGGCCAAAATTTAAAATAAGAGTTAACATGAAAATATGAATTTCTAGACTTGTACTGGCTAGGTAGTCTTAGGCTTTGAGTTTTGGGGGCTCATTGTTACAAGTGTAGAACTGGTAACCTATATGCCCAGGGTTCGAGCAGCACTGGATCCACTGGGCTTTTGTCATGGGATTGTCCTTGGGTAGGACACGTTGGAGCTCTAGCCTAGTACTGTTAAAACATGAACATATTAGCTGTCACTGTGATATAAATGAAATAATGTTGAAAGCAGGGTAAAAAACCATTCAATCAATCAGTCAAGTTCTTTTTCCATCAACCTTGCCCAAGATGGAATCTACAGTAGTAGAGTAAATTAGATATGGCAAAAGTCTCCCTAATGACATCATCCATTGTTTTCTGAATATCAACTTGCATAATACCTGTATGTAGCTCCAAATGGTGTTTGTCTCAAAGGGAAATGATCGCATCCCAAATGTATTTGTACATAGTCTGCGTCATGTGGCAGAAAAAGGTGAACACAAACAGTTTGTAGTGTCCATTCTTTAGACCATGGATACTGTACTTTGGACAGCACTTGAATATTACTGCAATAAAAAGTTCTGTTTCAGAAGAAAGTCATTCCAAATTCTTCCTGCAAGAAATGACTACCATTTCTTTGATTAGATCTTAACCCCTTTACCATACAGTGATGACTTTTAACAACCCAGGGAAAGAAGCCTTTTGAAACTTTGTGGAAAAAGGAGAAAATGCTGGTAACCAACATTTTCGACTTTTCCCACAGTGTTTTCTACCCTATCAATGTTATGTTATGAAAAGTTATGCCATTTGATCTCAACTCAAATTGTCTACAAATGCTTGCAAATTGGACAAGTATAAATTTTTGTCGTCTAGTTAAAGGTTAAATGTGATACTTATTGATTTGTGCTTTTGAAATGCCAAAATGTTAAATTTATATGCATTAACAATAGTTTGATATGCATTGATTTGAAGTCTTATAAAAAGTAAAATAGCATTTTTCACCGGCTTTTTCCAGTTTATGCTTTTAAATACCATTGTTGAAAAACAGTGTTACTCTTTTTACGTTTTAATTAAAATCATATTGTCTCTCTTTTTCAGGAATAGCATTTACAGATTTACCAGTAAGTATTACTGTTTCAAACTGTACAAAGTTGGAATCCTTGATGGTTTGTTCACAGAGGACAATATTTTAGACTGGCTCATTCTGAAATTTTTTTGCAGACAACTTCATGTGTATAATGAGGCACAAATTACGAAAATGTTCTGTTTAGTTTGGTCTAATCTTAATTTTTTCTGTCTACAAAACATGGTTTTGCCAATGGTACTTAATCCTTTCCCAAACATTTTAACAATCCCTGGTTTTTACGACCCTCTGAAAGAAGCCTTCTGAAAACATTGTGGGAAAAGGAGAAAATGCTGGTAACCAGCATTTTCTCCTTTTCCCACGATGTTTTCCTCTTTTGTGTGGCTCAAATAATGGCATTTGTGTTTGATACCAGCTTTTTTTTCCCCTTTTCCCACAATGTTTTCGAAAGGCTTTTTTTTTTTTTCAATTTGGGATTCAGTGGTAAAAGAAATTTGTATTGACCTGTATATACATGTATCGTTTGTATTTTCAGCATGGATTGTATCCCACTGTGGGTTTACAGACCCCAGGAGAGGTTGTAGAAGCAAACTTTGGACAGTCTCCATTTGTGTTTGATATAGAGGATTATATGAGGGTAAATATGTTTTTACCTTTTACGCTTCCCTAAAATTTTCATGTTTGGTCCGTCTGTCTGTCCAGCATTGCTGCTTTCTTGTCCAGGCCATAACTTTTTTCCCTATTACCTACTGTCTAAATAAAAATGTATGAATGTAAACCACATCTAAATGACACATGTTGATCAAAAGTTATTTCTGTAGGTCAAAGATCAAGATCACAGCAGGGTCATATTAGTGTTTTGGGGATAGTGTTTGTCTTAGGCCTGTAACTTCTTTGTTTATGAATGAATTTGAGTGAAACTGCACAGATATCTCAACCAGCGACTTAAACCTTATTTCAGTTATGTTTTTGGGGCCAGTAAACGTACTGATATACATGTACATACTTTTTTGGATTTCCAAAAGCCTTCTATGTAAATTGTTGTTAGTGTAATGAAGGGTAAAATTTCATCAGTCTTGTGAATGCTGTCACCAAGAGTTTATATAAGCTGTTAATGCTAACCAATGAAAGTTTAAAGATACTGGTGTTGATAAATTTGAATCATTATTGTAGGAGTGGAGAAAGAAGACAAATTTAACCATTGAAAAATTTCCAGTCAGTGATAAAAAAGGAGAGTGGCAAATGGCCCTACAGAAGTGAGTAATTTAACTTTCATACAGATAAGTTGTTAACCCTTTACCAGACGACAAAGCTATAGCTTGTCTAAATTGAAAGCATTTGCAGTTGACACTTTCATTGTTCCACAAATCGTGCAATTTTTCTTTGATAGGGTAGGAAATATTGTGAGAAAAGGAGATTATGCTGGTCACTAGCATTTTCTCCTTTTCCCGCATTGTTTTCAAAAGCTGTCTTCTCGGGGTCTAAAAATGTCAGGATTGTGTGGTAGAGAGTTAAGCAATACAAATCTTCAGTAATTAAGAATCGTAAAATTAACAAAAAAAATTTTTTTTGGTAGTATTCCCTTAAAAGCTATGTAGCCTCTTGAGGTAATTTTAGATTTCCTGCCAAAAATAAAAAAAAGGCATTGTGGGAATGTCAAATGACTAGCACGTGACTAATGACACTTAAATTCCACAACATAACAAACATGTAATTATTTTCCATAATGTCTTCTTCGGATGTTATGTTTGAAGCTTCATCTGTATATTTCCAGTGTGTAAATGAGCAAGTTGCTCACATAAAAATAGACTATGTTTCCCGTCGGTCTCGACCTGGGCCATACTAAATCTCTAATTTCCCTTGTCGGATGGTTTTTGACTAATGGGGTTTTATGAATGAAAATTAAAAGGCTTTTGGAGTGTAAGGGTGATGATTTTTTTTGTATTTTTGTAAAATATTTGTCCCAAAATCTGAAGGACCACCTTTAAGATTAGATGTTGGACTTGTAAACTAGACACCTTCTGAAAAAGGGGGCTTAATGTATCACTAGGGCTCCGTACCGGTACTCGATATATATCGAAAACCGGTATTTTACGTTCGATAGATATATCGGATCGAACGTTTCTGTATCGATCAAAATATCGATCATCAAAAGAAAATAAAAGTAAAGCATATAAATACCCAATTTAGTTGTTTTTAACTGCGAAATTCATTACGAGTTTACTTTAGGTAATCTCTAAAGTCGAGTAGTCGTAGAGGTAGGTGTGGCTACCTGGGAAACTTACAACCAATCGAAATGCGTCATTCTTTATTACTCGCCCTGTACCCGTTACACAATGGATGACAATTAGCTAGTACCCCTATTCTCGTTCCCCCGTCATGTTGTTTGAAATCTGCAAATTATGCATCAATCAGCAGATTGCAGACAAATTTACGCTGATAATTGGTCAATATAGTTGATTAAAGAAAGGTAATGAACATCTCGTGATGTGATAGAGAGGTAGCGATGGAAATAATTGAAGCCGTGACCTTTCAACCTTCCTAAGATTTTATTTGGTCGATCTTTTAATATTGCCGAAAAATGTGGCTCGAAAATCAAATCTCTTTTTCCATTAGATTATCTGAAATCAGTGTTCCGACTCTAGTAAATTATTGTGTACATCATTTTATAGACTTGAAATTTGCATAACAAATGTTAATCACACTCGAGACCTCACGTAAGAAAAAACATGGACAAAAAAGGCCATTATCTGTTTATCGTGAGTAAAATAACAGGTTTTGATGCTACATGTAGTTCTAATCCTTATTGAGAAATCTATGTCGAATCATGCGAACATACCTATCCAGAAATTAACACGCATGAAAAATTGTTCGGTGGAAAAAAAAACCACGGAAACCCATGACACAACAAAATGTCTCCTTGACATTGTCCAATCAGAGTCCTCTTAGACTGTCTTTTCAGCTTTTTAATGAGTAGTAAATGTAGATCTAGTTAGAATTCATATTAATTTAGGCCTACATAATTATGAAATTTCAATACAATCTAGAAGTGTTAAATTTGCGGTATTTTGTTTTTCAGGTATGCTGAAAAAAGAACAAACACAATTTTCGCATTTTTTTCTTTCTTTTGAAAATTGAAATATCATATGATATATCGAATATCGATCATTTTGTATCGATACAAATATCGTATCGATCAAACTGACCGATACGGAGCCCTATGTATCACTATCCAATTTCTCCTTATTGGACAGTGTAGATCCAAGATCAGACTGCACATTCTGTGCAGTCTGATCTTGATCTACACTGTTCGCAAAAGGTCAGTGAGTCACGCTAGCACCCTAGGGGTTAATACTTGATATTTTTAACATGTAGGATCAAAACTCAACCATCTTTTGTTAGAAGTCTTCCACATTTCTGGATTGAATATTTGCCCATTGGGCCATAGTAGTGATGAGAAAAAAGGCAGTAGAAAACATTGTGAGAAGAGTAGAGAATGTTGGACACCAGCTCAATGTTTTCAACCCTTTCAGCAAAGCTTGTCATTACTTCAGCCATGATTTATCTGTGATCTGCAAATGCTGTATATTTGGATCTGTCTTAACTCATTATCAAATGACAATATTTTAGGCTTGTCCAAATTTAAAGCATTTGCAAACGACAAAATGAAAGTGACTGAAAATTTGAAATTAGTTTTGTGAAGGGTAGAAAACTTTGTGGGGAAAGGAGAAAATGCTGGTAACCAGCATTTTCTCCTTTTCCCACAATGTTTTCAAAAGGCTTCTTTTCCAGGGGGCGTTAGAATTAGGGATTGTGTGGTAATGGGTTAACTTTTGTCGTCTAGTAAAGAGAGAATCTGGTGGTATCTTTTTTTCTAGAAAAATTGTGTCTTGTCGGTGACCTTTTTAAAAAAATATTGCTGCAAGAAAAATTGAAAATCTTCTGTTCGCAACCACTTCTGACATGAGTACATCTATTTCCTGTTCATGAACTGTATAACAAATTCACCGACCACAAACTTGTTCTGCAATGAAATGAGTTGTTCGAGTTTTGTGGCAAATGTACTGTATGAGAGTTGTCTCTTGCACAATACCCAAATTATGAAAAAAACTCGGGTGATTTGTAAAGGACCACAATGTTTTTTTTTTTTAACAGAATTGTATACACATACCTAGTTCACTATGGACACTGCTCGACAGCTGAAAGTTTTGCCAAATCTACCAATCAGACATTGGAAGAAGAAGTCTCCTCTATACGAAATAGACAACGTAAGTTACAATCTTTACCGAGTCTCCTCTATATGAAATAGACAACGTAAGTTACAATCTTTACAGATAACTGCTGTGGATGACTTGTTTCTACCTTGAGCAAAACTTTATTTAACTCTTTACCAAACAACAAAATTTTACACTTTTCCAAGTTGAAAAAATTTGCAGACAACAAAATAAACATGACTCAAAAATTGAAACTTGACTTTAGAAGAGTAGAAAACATGGTGGGAAAAAGGAGAAAATGCTGGTTACCAGCATTTTCTCCTTTCCCCATAATGTTTTCAGAAAGTTTCTTTCTTAGGGCCATGAGGACCTGGGATTGTTTGGGAAAGGGTTAAACATTCTGGTCGAAGGAACTATTTCTTGCAAAAGTGCCACAAAATCTGACTGTCTTGAATTTACAAAAGTATGGTACCTGCTGGAAGCTCCACCTGCAATTTTGCCATCCTTGTGTGAACCTCATAAATTTAAACAGCAGATTCGCAAGACTGAATATTTATATTTTCCTTGGGGACTAAAGAATTATTTTCCCTGTAACTTTGACCTTCATGTACTTAAGTGCAATCTTAAGTTTGAGTGTCTCTGTTTACTATTTAAGTGCTAATTGGCAGGTGTATTTCTCATTATGTGGTAAACTCATGTTGATTTACAGAGAGATTCAAGGCAATAATAGTAACTAGGAGTAAACTGCTTATGTGCGAAATTTGCAGCCCCAGTTTTTGTTAGGAAGCATCTAGTCTGAAATTAAGTTTCAATGAACTGCAGAACTTTACGATTTGAGTAAATTTCGCCTAACTTTGTGCCAGATCATATTCTGAGTAAAGCAGGGATTGTTATGTTTGTATATTCCATCCACCCCAACAATGCGTAGAAGTATCCAGTTTATCCTGAAAGTTGAGTTCTCAAAGTCCTTTCTGGCAAGAAAAATGTTGCGGTGTTGCACAGTTTAATCGAAGATCTGACTGTGTATTATGTGCCGTCTGATCTTAATCCTTCCCCAAACAACAAACTTTTGGACTAGACCATATTAAAAGCATTTGAAGACGACAATTCAACTCTTGCTGAAAAGATGATTTCTGTCTATGATAGGGTGGAAAACATTGTGGGAAAAGGAGAAAATGCTGGTTACCAGCATTTTCTCCTTTTCCCACAATGTTTTCAAAAGGCTACTATTCCCGACCCGTAAAAACCAGGGATTGTTTGGGAAAGGGTTAATCTACTTTGTCCTCAAAAAGCAGGAGAATTATGCTTAGCAGCCGATTGGTCAACTCACTTTTTGAAAGGGTTCTAGCACTGATTCTGGTTTACATTTGTTTCAGGGATATCCAAACTTGTACTGAAAGGGAGAATGGGTGAGGCTATAGAGGCTACACAAATGTCATATCCAGGTCTTCTAGAGAGAAATTCCAATTTATTATTCATGTTAAAATGTAGACAGTTTATAGAGATGGTGAATGGAACTGACAGTGAAGTACGCGGGGCTGCACTAAGGAGCCCCAGATCTCAGCACGGTGGGAGTAACAGATCTAGTCCCTGTAGGAGCCCAGTACACCACTCACTCTCCCCCAGAGTTACACCACTGTCCACAAACTCAGGAAATAACAGTCCAAACAGATCAAAGTCAGTCAGCAAATCTCTCTCAAACTCTCAAAAGTATCCACAGACTGCCAACTCCAACCAGATTTCAAGCAGCAACAGTTTAGGGAGTAACAACAGTCAAAACTCGCAGTCGGACTTGAAAACCATTTCAGAGGAGACCATGAATGCGGCCAATATTGCTCATTCAAACTTATCTGTGAATAATGTTAGTGTCAATGGAAATCAGTCAAGATGTATAGAGGACGTGGAAATGTTAGAGGGAGTTAATATGCTTGACGAGAATTCAGTTGTGACTAATGGTGATAGTTCTTCCAACGGACAGTACATGAATGGAGAAAGCTGTCATCATGACAAAGACATTGAAATGGGTAGGTTGGTTGGTGCTAGAAAAGAGTGTGTACAAGAGTACATGTATTTAGATTTTTACCTCTTGACAAACTTATTGACTTGCTTGGTAAAGGGTTGTATTGTGAAGTCTGAAATACAGTCAAATTGGTAATGGGATAACATTATGATATGAGGTTATTCAACCCTTTCCCAAACAATCCCTGGTTTTCACAACCCTGAAAAAGAAGCCTTTTGAAAACGTTGTGGGAAAAGGAGAAAATGATGGTAACCAGCATTTTCTCCTTTTCCCACAATGTTTTCTACCCTGCTGGAAACAAATTTCAATTTTTGAGAACTTGCGTTTATTTTGTTTTCTGTAAGTGCTTTCAATTTGGACTAGTCTAAGATTTTGTGGTTTGGTAAAGAGTTAACATGCTTGGGTACGATACTGAATTCTATTGGATGAGTACCTTGCAGAACCAGTCTATATTTTTGACGAGGCGACAGCCGAGTCTGAAAGATAAATTGGTTTTGCAGTGTGCTAGTAACCAGCATTTTCTCCATTTCCCACAATGTTTTCTACCTTTCCCAAACCAAATTTCAATATTTCAGTCACATTTATATTGAAGTCTGCAAATGCTTACAATTCGGACCAGTCTAACATTTACTTGTGTGGTAAAATTACCTCTGTGCAAACTTCCATGTTTATAAGGTATTGGCTCATCCAGGATTTGCCACAGAATCATTTGGTTTAAAAAAAAGAAAGAAATCCTGCATTATATGCTTTCTGTCATCAAAGTGATTACATTTAACCCTTTACCACAGGATGACGACTTCTGACGCCCCTGAGGAAGAAGCCTTTTGAAAACATTGTGGGAAAAGGAGAAATGCTGGTAACCAGCATTTACTCGTTTTTCCACAAAGTTTTCTACCCTATCAAAGCTAAATTGCACCATTGGAGCCACTTTGAAATTGTCGTCTGCAAATGCTTTTAACTTGGATAGGTCTTAAATTTCGCGGTGTGGTTAAGGGAGGGGGCGGTGTTTACAGGAGATACATGTAACTACTTCTTAACACATTAGCAAGCATTTGCAGACGACAAAATAAAAGTGACTGAAAATTTGAAATTAGTTTTGTGAAGGGTGAAAACATTGTGGGAAAAGGAGAAAATGCTGGTTACCAGCATTTTCTCCTTTTCCCACAATGTTTTCAAAAGGCTTCTTTCTCAGGGGCGTCAAAAGTAGGGATTGTGTGGTAATGGCCCTAATGGGCTAACAGCATAGCTTCATCCCATATAAAGTCAATACCAAACAACTGCATTTGGGAGAATTCTCTTTGGCTCTGTTATGGTGTTGGTCCTTTTAACCCGAAAAAATGAGAGTCTCTTCCACAAGGGTTTGAATCTCACCAGGTGCAGTTTGTATTTCAGCTATCCATTTGTTGTGAACTTACACCTTAACCCATTACCACACAATCCCTACTTTTGACGCCCCTGAGAAAGAAGCCTTTTGAAAACACTGTGGGAAAAGGAGAAAATGCTGGTAACCAGCATTTTCTCCATTTCCCACAGTGTTTTCTACCCTTCCCAGAACAAATTTCTATTCTTCAGTCCCCTTTATTTTGTCATCTGCAAATGCTTTCAATTTGGACCAGTCTAAAATTTTCTCGTGTGGTAAAGAGTTAACTTATTACTAAACGACAATATTTTAGACTGGTCCAAATTGAAAGCATTTGCAGACGACAAAATGAAAGTGACTGAAAATTTGAAATTTGTTTTGTGAAGGGTAGAAAACATTGTGGGAAAAGGAGAAAATGCTGGTTAACAGCATTTTCTCCTTTTCCCACAATGTTTTCTAATGGCTTCTTTCTCATGGGCATCAAAAGTAGGGATTGTGTGGTAATGGGTTAATAAGAGCAACTATTACAGAACTTTCCATTGCACACTTGGAGACTGTTTCATCATGATTTAGAATGATGAAGCAGATGATGTAGATGAAAAGGAAGACTTTATGTTCTGTGCAATCAAGTCTTCATCTACCCAGTAGATGGATAGAACTGCTCAATGTCCTTTTGCAGACTATTTAGTTCAAGGTTAAGCTGCGCAGAGGGTGTAGTCTGTTTTATTATACTGCAAAGAAATTTCTGGTGATTTGATTGGTTAACATGGCAGGAACATTATAATTATCATGTTCCCTGGCAAAAACAAAAAAAAAAAGACAGTTTCCCTTTTGAGTGCCCCTTAAACATCACTACACATGCAGCACAACATCCAAAATGGCGGTGTCTATCGATCACCAGATTGCATATTTATGCACCAAACTGCATGTTTTAGTGACGTCACTTTCCAGTGACATCAGTTTCCATTGAATTCGTGCTCTCATAAGGGAATTTCCTTTTCTCGATTCGTGAAATTGTAAAACAGGAAAATTTCGCCCTTTTAAAGGGTAAAACTTTGCAGTATAATAAATTTGTTGTACGGTCAGGTGGCAGGGGACTTGGAGACTTGTTCACGGCTGTGGTGAATCATGTCGCCACCTCGCCTTCGGCTTGGAGCGACATGATTAACCACAGCCGTGAACAAGTTTCCAAGTCCCCTGCCACCTGACCGTACAACTCATACTGTTCTGATCTTCAGTCACATGTTGTGCGAATTATCAAATGAAATATGCTTTAAAAAAAATAGAGTGTGCCAGGACCCCCAAATTTCCTGAATTGCACCAAAAAATAAGGTGTTTGCCTTCCTGCATTCATTTGAAGGTGGGTCAAAAGACCCCCAAATGACACAGTTCAGGGTAAACTCTTGTATGCACAAATGCTACATCTTCTCAGAATTGTCCCAAACCAGGGTTCTCATTTGACCATGGACTAGGGTTAACTCTTTACCAAACGACAAGATTTTAGACTGGTTCAAATTGAAAGCACTTGCAGTCGACAAAACGAACATAACTCAAAAATTGAAATTTGTTTCCAACAGGGTAGAAAACATTCTGGGAAAAGGAAAAAAATGATGGTTTCCAGCATTTTCTCCTTTTCCCATAATGTTTTCAAAAGGCTTCTATCTGAGGGGCGTAAAAACAAGGGATTGTTTGGGAAAGGGTTTAGATGCTTGGAAATTTGAAATGGCCCGTTTTTGACGCTCATAAATTTCTGCTTAAGTATCAATTGGACGCACAAGATTATTGTCTAAAGCTTCATATAAACTAGTTCATGTGCATCTGGCAGAAATACATAGTTTATCAAAGACAAGAAGGACATAGCTCTGCTTATCACAGCAATTATCTCTTTACCAACCAATAACATTTTGGGCTTGTCCAAATTGAAAGCATTTGCAAACAACAACATAAATTTTTGAAGCAAAATTGAATTTTGACTTTGGAAAAGCATGTAAAAAAAACATAGTGGGAAAAGGGGAAATGCTGGTTATCAGCATTTTCTCCTTTTCTCACAATTTTTTCCAAAGGCTTCTTTCTCAGGATCATCAAAAGTCGGGATTGTTTGGTAAAGGGTGAAGCTAGTTAGTGGCAAATCATTCTGTAAAAGAATGACAAAGATGTTCAGTCAGTTAGCTAGTGTAAAATGACATGTTTTCAAATTAACTGCTACCCTAAGTGACAGATGCATGTCAAATCATGCTGTAATACTTCTAAAAAAAGTAAACTGATATGAAATAAAGATTGCCAAATAAAACTCGAAAAGCCATGACAACAACAAATGCGAGTTTGACATGGGCTGATCAGAGGCACTTCAGTAACCAGCATTTTCTCCTTTTCCCACAATGTTTTCTACCCTATCATAGATATAAATCATCTTTTCAGCAAGAGTTGAATTGTCGTCTGCAAATGCTTTCAACTTGGTCTAGTCCAAAAGTTTGTCGTTTGGGAAGGGGAAAGGGTTAAATGAAAATTTAAAACAACATGTAAATGTAGATTGGGCAATTGGGGTAATGAGGAGGGAATGGAGCCTTTTTAGTTCACCTTAGCATGAAGTGCTAAAGGTGAGCTATTGTGATCGTCCTATGTCCGGCGTCGATTGTCCGTCAACTATTTCTTTAAACATCTTCTTCTCCTAAACCACTGGGCCAATCTTCATGAAACTTTGCAGGAATGTTCCTTGGGTGAAGCTCTACTGAAATTTTTCAAAGAACTGAATTCCAGCCATAACTCTGGTTGCCATGGCAACAAAAAAAAAAAAACAAACCAAAATCTTTGAAAATCTCTGAAACTAGAAGGCGTAGAGTTTTGATATTTGGTATGTGGCATCTCCTAATGGACTTCTACCAAGTTTGTTCAAATTATGCCCTTGGGGTCAAAACTGGCCCCCACCCCAGGGGATAACAAATTTGAGCATAGGAACAAAGAAAGAAAACTTTAAAAATCTTCTCTTCTGAAACTTGAAGGCATAGAGCTTTGATATTTGGTATGTGGCATCTCCTAGTGGACCTCTACCACCCCGGGGTCACAAGTTTGAGCATTGGAAGAAAGAAGGAAAACTTTAAAAATCTTCTCAAAAACTAGAAAGGGTAGAGCTTTGATATTTGGTCTGTTGCATCTCTTAGTGGACCTCTACCCAGTTTGTTCAAATGATGCCCCTGGGGGTCAAAACTGGTCCCACCCCGGGGGTCACAAGTTTGAGCATAGGAACAAAGAAGGAAAACTTTAAAATTCTTCTCCTCTGAAACTAGATGGTGTAGAGCTTTGATATTTGGTATGTGGCATCTCCTAGTGGACCTCTACCAAGTTTGTTTAAATCATGCCCCTGGGGTCAAAACTGGCACCACCAAGGGGTCACAAGTTCGAGCATAGGAACAAAGAAGGAAAGCTTTAAAAATCTTCTCTGAAACTAGATGGTGCATTTTCTCCTTTGCCAACAATGTTTTCTACCCTTCCCAAATCAAATTTAAATTTTTGAAGCACATTTATTTTTTCAGCACATTTTTTTTGTCATCAGCAAATGCTTTCAATTTGGACTAGTCCAAAATTTTGTCGTTTGGTAAATAGTTAAGTCTTTCAATTTTACTTGACTAAACCACAGGAATGACATCAAAACCTTGGAATTAAAAAAATATGAAACTGGAAATCCTTTGATCACAAATTACTTTGTATAGAAAGAAAACTACAGATTAAAATGTGAATGGTTTACAGGACCATGCGTTGCAATACATGTCCAATACCAGCCCAAAACACTACAGTGCCAGCAAAAAAGAAACAAAATCATAAATATTCATGTTGATCAACCCTTTACGAGATTTTAGGCCTGTCTTGAGTGAAAGGACTTGCAGATTACAAGTTTAACCCTTTACCACTCAATGCAGACTTTAACTCTTTACCACACAATCCCGACTTTTAACGACCCTGAAAGAGAAGCCTTTTGCAAACATTGTGGGAAAAGGAGAAAATGCTGGTAACCAACATTTTCTCCTTTTCTCACAAAGTTTTCTACCCTATGATAGTAAAATTGCACGATTTGAGCCACTTTGAAATTGTCGTTTTCAAATGCTTTCAAGTTTGGCAAGTCTAAAACTTTTCCGTGTAGTAATGGGTTAAACGACCATGAGAAAGAAGCCTTGTAAAAACTTTGTGGGAAAAGGGGAAAATCATCATTTTCTCCTTTTTCCCACAATGTTTTCTACCCTAAGAAAAATTGGACCACTTGAGGAACCTTGAAATTGTCATCTGCAAATGCTTTCAATTTGGACAAATGCTAAACATTTATCATCTTGAAAAGGGTTAAAGATGCACCCTCATAGCCAAAAAGGAAAAAAAAAAAAACCATTGTTAAAATTGGATAGACTTTAGAATTACATATACATGTATTCAAAATTTAGTCGGCTTTGTAGAGATAGATAAATTGCTAAAATGTATATGGCTTAACCCATTACCACACAATCCCTACTTTTGACGCTCCTGAGAAAGAAGCCTTTCAAAAATACTGTAGGAAAAGGAAAAAATGGTGGTAACCAGCATTTCTCCTTTTCCTACAGTGTTTTCTACCCTTTCCAGAACAAATTCAATTTTTCAGTCACCTTTATTTTGTCGTCTGCAAATGCTTTGAATTTGAACCAGTCTAAAATTTTCTCTTGTGGTAAAGTGTTAAAGGATGAACACATGTATTGGATGTCTTACATTTAACCCTTTACCCCATAATGCATTTCTATGGTATCTGTAATTGACCCTTAATAACAGCAAGGATGAAACCATTTCTTGTGTGTATATGACATCTTTTGATAGCAAAGAAAACATTGTGACAAAAGGTGAAATTGCTTGTCACGAGCAATTTCACCTTTTGCCACAATGTTTTCCAAATGTTCCTACAAGCAATGCGTAGAAATGAGTATCTATGGAGTAAAGGGTTAAAGAAACATAACAACGGTAATTTCTTTGACGGCCTTCAGAAAATGAGTTGCATCTACTGTCATAATCTATGCATCCTTGTAACTGTCAAAGGCAACATTGGATATGAAGATACCATACAAATATTAGTTGTACAGTCATTTGGGCCTAGAAACTTGTTCAAGGCTGTGGTGAATCATGTCACCACCTCGCTTTCAGCTCGGGGCAACATAATCCACCACAACAGTACTGTTTCAAACAAGTTTCCAAGTTCAGTGGCACATGTCTGTACAACAATTTATTATACTGCAATATTTTACCAATCCAGGGGTGTTAACACAATCCCTACTTTCGACAACCCTGAGAAAGAAGCCTTTAGAAAACATTGTGGGAAAAGGAGAAAATGCTGGTAACCAGCATTTTCTCCTTTTCCCACAGTGTTTTCTACCCTTTACAAAAGAAATTTCAAATTTTCTGTTACTTTTATTTTGTCGTCTGCAAATGCTTTCAATTTGGACAAGCCTAAAATATTGTCGTTTGGTAATGAGTTTAGCGAACTTTACCTGTTTTT
Source organism: Tridacna crocea (assembly GCA_943736015.1). Classification (NCBI taxonomy): domain Eukaryota; kingdom Metazoa; phylum Mollusca; class Bivalvia; order Cardiida; family Cardiidae; genus Tridacna; species Tridacna crocea. The sequence continues at coordinate 46,341,240 of OX031065.1, forward strand.
TGGTAAAAAAAAATGAGTACACTGACAAGGTAGAATTCCCCATCTGAGTGCCCCAATTCAGTGAAAACTGACATCACTGAAACCTTGGTAAAGCATGGAGTGGATAAAAAAAAATGTATCGGTCAAATTAGAAATTATCCTACATATAACAATTATAAGAATAGTGTGTTGCCTGCAAGAGCAGGATGTTGAAAATGCAATTTATGAAGTATGCATGGTAAATATAAACCCAGGTTATTGCTGGTCATTTTGAAATCTTAAGTTTTTTAAAAGCATTTGCAAAAAAAGAAATAAATGTGGTTCAAATAATGATGTTTGCTCTGTTGGGATAGAGAACTACTTGTTAAAAGTGGAAAATGTTCTTTGGTTGTATTTTTATTTTCATATTTGCATTTTCTTCCTTGCACAGTGTACTCAATAGCTTCCTTACAGGCTGTTAAAACACAGGACCACGTGGGAAAGGATTGTCCGTTTACCACACTACCCGAGATTAATTTCAATGACCCTGAGGAGGAAGGGGCCTTTAGAAAACCTTATGGGAAAAGAAGAAAAAGCTGATAACCACCATTTTCTTTTTTTCCCACAGTGTTTTCCACCCTTTGTAAGATAAATTTAGAGTTGAATTTAGTTAGGTTTGCCTTGTTTAAGAGCTCAGTGTATGTTTTACTATATCCAGGGTGCTCCAATATCTCTTTACAATACAATTTCATGGTTTAACTCATTACCGAACGACAATATTTTAGGCTTGTCCAAATCGAAAGCATGAAAATGACTAAAAATATGAAATTAGTTTTTGTGAAGGGTAGAAACCATTGTGGGAAAAGGAGAAAATGCTGGTTACCAGCATTTTCTCCTTTTCCCACGATGTTTTCAAAAGGCTTCTTTTCCAGGAGCGTCAAAAGTAGGGATTGTGTGGTAATGGGTTAATGACCTGCGAGATGACAGCCTTTGGAAAACATGGTGGGGCAAGTACCTTTTCCCAAAATGTTTTCATTGCAACAAAACCTAATTTTTTGACTCGCATTTATTTTTTGATCTGCCAATGCTTTTAATTTGGACAAGTCTAAAACTTTATCATAAGTTTAAGTGGTTAACCCAATACCACACAATCCCGACTGGTAACCAGCATTTTCTCCTTTTCCCGCAATATTTTCTACCCTTCACAAAACAAATTTCAAATTTTCAGTCACTTTTATGTTGTCGTCTGCAAGTGCTTTCAATTTGGACAAGCCTAAAATATTGTGGTTTGGTAATGAGTTAAGTGGTTAAACCAGATACTTGAAATGACAGTGAGGAAGAAGGCATCTTAAACCATTGTAGGACAAGAAGAAAATGCTGATTACTACTGTTTACTTCTTTTCCCACAATGTTTTCTGTCATTTCAGAGGTAAATTTCACCAATAGAGGAGTGGTTAGTTTGTTATATGCATTGCATCTCATTTTGGACAAATCTGAAATATAGTTGTTTGGTAAAGTGTTGAACTTCTGTAATTTATTATTATTCTTTTTCTTCCAGAAATAGATCAACCATCTCAAAAGCGACAGCTGTGTGGGGGAAATCAGGTGGCAATAGAGAAAATGTTGCAGTTTGGTCGTGAGTTGCAATCCATGAGTGTTAGACTACGAAAGGAGTTTGGGCCAAATGAAACAAACAAAAAATCACTGCAGGTAATTTTCTGTGAAATTTTTTTTTCCTGGTCAAAATTCATTCTGTGTTTAACATTTCTTTCAATATAATGTTCAGGAAGGTTGAGGAAAATTGACACTGTAGGAAATTTATTTTTTTTTTCACCCTTGAAAAAAAATAAAAATATTTTGGGAAATGGAATAAATGTTACATCATCCTTTTCTCACAATGATTGAATCCTTTACCACACAATCCTGAGTTTAACTCTTTCCCAAGCAATCCCCACTAACAACCCTTAGAAAGAGGCCTTTTGAAAAACATTGTGGGAAAAGGAGAAAATGCTGGTAGCCAGAATTTTCTCCTTTTCCCACAATGTTTTTTGTACTTCCCAAAGCAAATTTTAGAATTTGAGTCTCATTTTTTTTGGTCGTCTGCAAGTGCTTTCAGTTTGGACAAGTCAAAAATATTGTTGTTAGGTAAAGAGTTAAACGACCTTTAGGAATAACCCTTTTGCAAATATTGTGGGGAAAGCAGAAATTGCTGGTAACTAGTATAATATCCTTTTCCAAAAATGTTTTCTGCTCCTACAAAGATTTAACTCGTAATTTTGGCCACATCTACTTAGAGGTCTGCCAAATTTCTTTCAGTTTTGATCTACTCAAGTCTAAAACTTTGTCGCTTTGTAAAGCGTTTAAGAAAAAAAAAAAATGTTTTGAGTTAATCTAATTATTTGCAAGAGAATGCATTCAATTTTAACAAGTCTTTAGACAAGTCTAAAAGTTTATTTGCTTATACCCCTGTCAAACCCAACTCATTCCCATAGCGTTCTAAAATTGTTGTGAAACTGACTTGAACTGTCTTTGGACAGAGGGGACGTACTATCAAACTTTTTACAATCTGTTTACAAAGTTAATGGGTGGGTATAGGACAGCTTTGGATGAGAGGGATGCTCTAGAACTGTGAGCCTGCTCAAAATGTTCTGCTGTCCATCCCATCCTATAATTTCGTGGATTGACAACTTACTTAACTCTTTACCGAACGACAAAATTTTAGACTGGTCCAAATTGAAAGCATTTGCAGACGACAAAATAAAGGTGACTGAAAAAAAGATTTTTTTTCTGGGAAGGATAGAAAACACTGTTGGAAAAGGAGAAAATGCTGGTTACCAGCATTTTCTCCTTTTCCAACAGTGTTTTCAAAAGGCTTCTTTCTCAGGGGCGTCAAAAGTAGGGATTGAGTGGTAATGGGTTAACCCTTTACCAAACGACAAAATTTTAGACTTGTCCAAATTGAAAGGTTTTGCAGACGACAAATTGAATGTGACTTAAATAATGAAATTTGTCTGTGACAGGGTTGAAAACATTGTGGGAAAAGGAGAAAATGCTGGTTACCAGCATTTTCTCCTTTTCCAACAATGTTTTCAAAATCCCTATACTCCAGGGTCATCAAAAGTCAGGATTGTGTGGGAAGAGTTAAAACATGATGGACATACAACAAACGAACTGCCATTCTTTGATCCTAATAGAGACGCAATGCATTTGGGTATCGTTTGGTAGTGCATTTGCATTTTACTGACAGAAATTACATGTCCTATGTTGAGAGAAGCCAGTTTTACAATTTTGTTGACCGAGATAAGACTTTTCAAGAATAGGGTTAGTGAGACAGGGGATTAAGGCAATATCAGGCCAAAATTACACATTCTAGCATGACTGCAACTCATTTTCAGACTGTCTGGACAAGGAAGACATTCTAAGAAAAAGTTTGATGTGACTGGAACTTTAACAGTGAAAAACATGTGGTACTTTATGATTGGGATCTGTTTGAATTTACTCATACAAACATTATATGTGAATTATGGCCCTCTTGTTAACATTTCAGGATGCATTTAGTTTATTAGCCTATTCTGATCCCTGGAACAGTCCTGTCGGTGCTCAGTTAGACCCTGTGATGAGAGAGCCTGTGTGTGCAGCACTCAACAGTGCTATATTAGGTAAACCACAGATCAGATCATGTTTGTACATAGGAGCCATGTGCTGTAAAAAGTGGTCTTAACTCTTTACCACACGAGAAAATTTTAGACTGGCCCAAATTGAAAGCATTTGCAGATGACAAAATAAAGGTGACTGAAAAATGGAAATTTGTTATGGGAAGGGTAGAAAACACTGTGGGAAAAGGAGAAAATGCTGGTTACCAGCATTTTCTCCTTTTCCCACAGTGTTTTCAAAAGTCTTCTTTCTCAGGGGAGTCAAAAGTAGGGATTGTGTAGTAATGGCTTAATGTATTTGCAAAAAGTATCGACCTAGGTCAGCCTGCGCAGTCCGCACAGGCTGATGTAGGCCAAAACTTTTTGCTTTTGGTAAATTTTATGTGTGTCAAAGGACCAGTCTACCTCAGGACTTAGTCGATTATCATACAGAATGTGGGTAGAAATGTTGGAGCTACAAATGCCAGAGGGGGGAAACAAAACAACACAGTTTGAAATTTCAAAGTGGTAAATATGCCAGAAATGAAAATGTGCTAGGTAAAATTGTCAGATGTTTTAACTAGTATGTAGATGAGGGGAAAAAAGACGGAAACATTTTACATTTTACACCAGTAAAATAATTCTCTCTAGGATATTCTGAAATTGGTTCATCTTTCTTTGAATCTGTCTCATTTGTCTATTGAGTTGACAGGTCAGTATTTTCTCCTGTTTCTGAATTGTTTTCAGCTATTTCAAAGACAGACATCTGTTAAGCTACACTGAGTTTGTGGTCTACAAATGATTTCAGTTAGGGCAAGTTGAATTTAAGTTATGTGTTTAACTCATTACCAAACGACAATATTTTAGGATTGTCCAAATTGAAAGCATTTGCAGACGACAAAATAAAGGTTACTGAAAAATTGAAATTAGATCTGGTAAGGGTAGAAAACACTGTGGGAAAAGGAGAAAATGCTGGTTACCAGCATTTTCTCCTTTTCCCACAATGTTTTCTAAAGGCATCTTTCTCAGGGGCATCAAAAGTAGGGATTGTGTGGTAATGGGTTGAAAGTTTAAAAGAATTCTTTACATTGTTTTGTTTCAGAGTCACATGGCCTTCCCAACAAACCACCCCTTGAATATGTGATATTTCAGACAACTGAGTGCATGAACCTTATGTCTAAAGCAGGCATTGCGTCAAGTGCCTTCGCATCGTTGGACGACTATCTGCACTGACGAGTGTTGTAATTCATAGAAACCCATACCACCTCAAGTTGATATTTCTCAACCCTGTACAGAACAATCCCGTGTTTTAACGAACCCTAAAGTAGTCTGTTTCAGATTTGTCCAAATTAACTCTTTACCAAACGACAATATTTTAGGCCTGTCCAAATCAAAAGCATTTGCAGACGACAAAATAAAAGGGACTGAAAATTTGAAATTTGTTTTGTGAAGGGTAGAAAACATTGTAGGAAAAGGAGAAAATGCTGGTAACCAGCATTTTCTCCTTTTCCCACAATGTTTTCTAAAGGCTTCTTTCTCGGGGGCGTCAAAAGTAGGGATTGTGTGGTAATGGGTTAATCTTTTACTGCACAATCTGGAGTTGTAATGAGCCTTGGAATGAAATACTTGCAATATTTATCATGTCTAAAATTTAAAATCTGGTAAAGAGTTAGCTTCAGTCGTTGCCTCTTTGAGACAGAATTGCAGGCAAAGATTTTTGTGAAAATGTCATTTTAACCCTTTCCCAAACAGCAAATTTTGGAACAGACCAAATTGAAAGCATTTTGCAGATGACAAGTTAACAGTTGCTAAAAATATGGTTTTTCTATATGATAGGGTAGAAAACATTGTGGGAAAAGGAGAAAATGCTGATTATCAGCGTTTTCTCCTTTTCCCACAATGTTTTCAAAAGACTTCTATTCCTGGCCTGTAAAAACCAAGGATTGTTATGGAAAGGGTTAACGTCAGGATAATCAATGTGAATGAAGGTGAGACTTACAGAGAAAAGGCTTAACTCTTTCCCATACAATTCCAAGTTTTAACGACCCTAAGAGGGCTTATAAAAACATTGTGGAAAACGGTGAAAATGCTGGTAACCAGCATTTACTGCATTTTCTCACCAATGTTTTCTATCCTATCAAAGACAGGAATTTTCATTTGAACCGTATTTGATTTGTTGTCTGCAAATGCTTTTGCTTTGGTTGAGATCAAAATTTTGTCGTCTGGTAAAAAGTTAAATCAATGCTGCAAAGGTAGAATGCCCAATTACGATTAGGATGCAGTTAAAGATGATAAAAGTTTAATTTATAGGTTAAGTGTTACCAAACAACAAAATTTTGTACCTGTCCAAATTGAAAGCATTTGCAGATGTCTAAATTAATGTGACTAAAAAATTTGAACTGGATTTGGGAAGGGTAGAAAACATTGTGGGACAAGGAGAAAATGCTGGTCATCAGCATTTTCTCCTTTTCCTACAATGTTTTCAAAAGCTTTCTTTTTCGGAGTCGTTAAAAGTCGAGATTATGTGGTTAAGAGTTTAACTTTTACGAATGAATCATAAGTGGCTTGTAAGGTCAATGGTAACCAGCTCTCCCAAAGATGGAAGGTGCCAAGATAAGGTGAATAGCATTTACAAGATATCAGTGTTACACTATATTTACTGATGAGTTAGTTAGTCTGTGGCCCCCAAACTCCCATTTGAAAAGATGAAAGATGTCGACATTAGCCAAATAGCCTTCATGAAAGCTATAATGTTACATGATATTTACCTGTGAGTTAGGGGTCATATTCCTTAAATAAAAGCACTTTTGAAAACAATTTGGAAAAGAGAAAAATGCCGGTAAGCAGCATTTTCTCTTTTTCCTTCAATGTTTTCTACCTAATTGAAAAAAAAAAAAAATCGGATCATTTGAGGCAGATTTTATTGGTCTTCTTCGACTGCTCTTGCAAACAAAAAGTCTAAAATTTTGTTGTCTGGTAAATGGTCAATAGGACTGCTTCTAAAATAATGGATCTATCAACCCTTTATCTGATATGCCAATTTTAGGCTCTTCCATTTCAGCAGCAAATAAAGAATATGATGTCAAAAATATGGACAAATGAGGATACAGATATCTGATTGAGTGGAAAACATTGTGGGAAAAGGAGAAATTGCTCGTTACGAGCAATTTCTCCTTTTCCCACAGTGTTTTCAAAAGCTATCTGTTGTTGATACGTCGAAGTGAGTATCTATGGAGTAAAGGGTCAAGGATGAATGATGTCTGATCCAATTATGTTTTGAGGTTAATGCTATCTTTGAAACATGTTTTTGAAATTAGAAATGAGTGATTATAACTTCGAAATACATTGTCAGAAGCTTGATTAACCCTTTCCCAAACAACAAATTTTGGACTCTTCCAAACCAAAGGAGTTTGCAGACGACAATTTTAGGTTTGGAGAAAATGGCAGAAAGTTCTCAAGAAGGGTAGAATACACTGTGGGAAAAGGAGAAATTGCTCGTTACGAGCAATTTCTCCTTTTTCCACAGTGTTTTCAAAAGGCTTATACTGCAGACATGTAAAAACATTGGCTTGTTTGGGAAAGGGTTAAGGAGTTTAGATGCATTCACAATTCTCTTTAGATCAAGTGTAGATGAAGATCAAGCTGCATGAAGTGAAAAAACCTGCAGCCTTGTTTTGTTTTGAAATCTGCAAGACTTGGTACGCTGTTTTACATCACAGTCTTTCTTCTGTGAAAGAGTGGGTAGTATTTCATTGGTTGAGCCATATAAAAATTTTTCAGGAATTTCTAACAGTGTGGACGAAATTAAAACTTGTCATCTTGGGGAGATTTTGGGTGTTTGAAAGCCATTTTCATTCCAAGATTAAATTATTCTATAAAATACTATTTTAGTTTTTGCACTGCCACAGATTGTTTCTTTTCAGTGGGCAATTGCCTCTTTTTCACATTTAGTCCTCTACTGGTCAAGAAGATACTATTACCAAATGACAAAATAATTTTGGACCTGTCCAAATTGAAAGCATTTGCAGACGACAAAATAAATGTGACTGTAAAATTGTAATTTGGTTTGGGAAGGGTAGAAGACATTGTGGGAAAAGGAGAAAATGCTGATGTTCAGCATTTTCTCCTTTTCCTACAATGTTTTCCAAAGGCTTTTTTCTTAGGGTTGTTAGAAGTCGGGATTGTGTGGTTAAGAGTTAACCCTTTACCACACAATCCCGACTTTTAACACCAGTGGAAGAAGCCTTTTGAAAACATTGTAGGAAAAGGAGGAAATGCTGGTAACCAGCATTTTCTCCTTTTCCCACAGTGTTTTCTACCCTTCCCAGAACAAATTTCAATTTTTCAGTCACCTTAATTTTGTCGTCTGCAAATGCTTTCAATTTGAACCAGTCTAAAATTTTGTCTTGTGGTAAAGAGTTAAGGTAACCATCGATCAGATTCTGGGTTCTTTCTTATCTTTGTTCATCTCTGAAACCTGGGTCCTGATGTAACTGGAAAATTATAGTGGCCATGTCTATGAAAATTTAGCAATGAAGCATGATACCTTTTTGTTCATTTTAATGCAAAGGTCAAGGTTACTCTTACTAAAAATAGAACGGTATATATGATGATAAGCAGATTATGGTACTTCTATCATTGCATTCATTCATAGATAATGGACGGGTGTTGATGTTGGTCACCATAATCTAACAACAAGTGGAAATCTGCCTTCATTGTACAGACAAAGTAGTCAGGTTTTAGAGAATTCTCTTGAGGGAAAAAAAATGGCAATTTTCGTTGTGAACATAATTTTTACTTTCTTTGATGATGGCCAGGTTTTTGATGACGGTTTGATTTGGCATGAAAAATAGTGCAAAAGTGGATTCTTCAATAACTTTAGAAATGGTTAAGACATTCTAGCCAAGTTAGGTTAAACCAAAATTCTTGAATCTTTGCTAAATATGTCCTTGTTTTGAATTATTATTTGTTGGAGGACTTTGTCTTTCTGTCTGTTGCATGTCAGTGAACCCTCTACCCCATAAGGCATTTCTATGGTATCTTTAATTGACCCTAAATAACAGCAAGGATGAAGCCATTTCTTATGTGTATATGACACCTTTTGATAGCATAGAAAACATTGTGGCAAAAGGTGAAATTGCTTGTCACGAGCAATTTCACCTTTTGTCACAATGTTTTCAAAAGGCTCCGACAAGCAATGTGTAGAAATGAGTATCTATGGAGTAAAGTGTTAAGGAGGCTTCCTTTCTCCACTCCCAATATACTTTGAATTGATTCATAAAAACAGGTTATGGAAATGTAAGCCATTATTTTCAAGACATCTAGGCTATATTTTTTACCATTTTTTACAAGACCACTTTGAAGAAGTCAAATGTCATTACTTTGGCACCATGTTATACAAGTATCTTTCATGTGTTTTGCTTTCTGAAGCTGTTTTGTTAGGACCATATCTGGCATATGCTGCCAGGGATTTACCTAGATGTTAAAATCTTTACCAAACACATTTGGGGAAATGAGAAGATGCTGGTAATCAGCATCTTCTCCTTGTTCACAATGTTTTCAAAACCCTTCTTCCACCAGGGCTGTTGATATGTGGAAAAACATTGATTGTGTGATAAAAGATTACATAAATAGATTATTGATATTTGAGGTCATCAGGATATTTTTATTTCTCCACGCCCGCCCAGGTGGCTCAGTGGTGAGCGTGTCGGACTCGTGATCTGGTGGTTATGAGTTCGATACCCGGTTGAGGCGAACTTTCTTTCTGGCGTATTTCTGCCTGTCACCTCTGCTGAAGCATGTGAGAAAAGTAGTTGGTGGCTTTGGAAAGAAAGTTGTGAGTGAGAAAGCCAGGAAACACATGTGTGTCACCGACCGCCATGATACGACCTTAGCTGTTAAAATGGCTTTAAACCCAAATACAACCAATACAACAATTATTTCTCCACATTTGCAAGAATATGGATGAAAGGTATCTTTTTAGCATTTCACGGACAAAGAAGAAGTATTGTACAGATAAAGCTTCTAAGTCTATACCATGCAACAATGTTTTAATTTGTCCATACGGAAGTAGATGATAAACAGAATGCCCAGTTGATGATATTTTTCTCTGAAAGGGTAGAGGATAGAGGAAAATGCTGGTTACCAGTATTTGTTTCTTCCACCATGAAATTTCCAAAAGCATTTCTACAGGATCTTGACCCTTTACCCCATAAGGCATTTCAAGGTATCTCTAATTGACCCTAAATAACAGCAAGGATGAAGCCGTTTCTTATGTGCACATGACATCTTTTGATAGCATAGAAAACATTGTGACAAAAGGTGAAATTGCTTGTCACGAGCAATTTCACCTTTTGCCACAATGTTTTCCAAAGGCTCCTAAAAGCAATGTGTAGAAATGAGTATCTATGGAGTAAAGGGTTAATTACATGGAACTGTTTGGTACAGGGTTGAACCGTACACTAAGGTCTGCAATTACCAATGATTCTGAATTTCATATGAAGTCTAATTTCTAGAGTTAGAAAGCAAAGCTACTTCTGATTGGCTAAACCATTTGCTTTAGCCAGCCAGAAGTCAAGTTACTTTCAAATGTAGAAAAGTCTCGAGTATGTGACTTAGAACTTTCTTAACCCTCTTGATCAATATAGGCTGCAAAAACAATTATAGTTATGAAAAGTCCTTTAAGCTCAGAATTAATGATTAAGACCTTTTTAACAAAGGAAAAACAGCATGGAATATTGCTATATCATGGTCATTTCCTTAAGGATATATATCCTAGCAGAAGACAGTGTAGATCCAAGATCAGACTGCACATTCTGTGCAGTCTGATCTTGATCTACATTGTCTGCAATAGTAACTGTATTGGTTTCAGGGGTTAAAGCTGTAAGAATGGTTAGTGAATACAGGCCTCTGCAGTACAATTATGAAGATTCTTGTAATAAATATTATTTTACATTTTTCAATTTTAGAGGGTGTTATACCTGCTGAATTTTTAACACATTTTCATGTACAGTATTTTATTGAAGTCTGTCATGTTTTCTATTTGTCATGAATTTGTGTGTCTTCTCATTTTTTTGTTGTAGATATTAGTTATGTCATAATGTATTATTAATATGGAAAAAAAAAAAAGATATTTCTTGATTAGAAAGACCTGTTGCAAATATCATTACAAAAATAAAGGCTAGCGTGTTCTTAAGTTTATCACTATAACACTATTATTTCAAAACTTGCTAAACCTGCCGTATTGTGGCATATTTTAAAGTATAAAACACCTTCCATGTTCAATTAGTTACCTTTGTGATGTGTGAATGAAATGTAAAAGCAGCCAGATTTTAATTGTTTTTGTACCATTCTCTTGTTGTGCCTCGAAATGAAAAGTGTTTTTTGAACTCACAGTAAAGGAAATAAACTGGTGAATTAGTGAAAGTCTTGTTTATTATGTCTGGTTGATCGTAGTTGATCGTGTTATACCTCTTTCCCCCACCCACCCACGTAGTAGAGGTGGGTATACTGGCTCTACCGTGTGTGTCTGTCCGTCCTTCTGTCGTGTTTTCTTTTTCGTGCTTTGACTCTTTACCACACGAGAAAATTTTAGACTGGTCCAAATTTAAAGCATTTTCAGACAACAAAGGTGACTAAAAAATAGAAATTTGTTCTGGGCAGGGTAGAAAACACTGTGGGAAAAGGAGAAAATGCTGGTTACCAGCATTTTCTCCTTTTCCCATGGTGTTTTCAAAAGGCTTCTTTGTCAGGGGTGTCAAAAGTAGGGATTGTGTGGTAATGGGTTAATTAACTCAGAACCAGTGAAACTCTGAAACTTTATACAGTGTTGCTCATGATCTAAAGCGATGCTCTAGAGCTTTTAGGGTCACATAGGTCAAAGGTCAATGTCACAGGTGAACTTCTTTTGAAAATCGTTGCTGTGCTTTTACACAGTAGCTATTTGACATAGGACCCTGAAACTTTATACAAGTGTTTGCTCATGACTGAAGGATGTGCCCTAATGTTTTTAGGTCAAATGGGTCAAAGGTCAAGATCACTGGTGATATTTGTTTTGAAAACCTTTTCTCTTTGCAGCCTCAGTGACAAGGTGCTGGTGGTGGTATTTTGCCCGCTTTGCAACAGTTTTAGTCTTTTCTTCACTTTTACCGAACAATCTCGTTTTAATGAACCTCAGAGGGGAGCGTTTTGAAAGGATTGTGGGAAAAGGAGAAAATGCTGGTTTACAGCATTTTCTCCTTTTCCCACAATGTTTTCTATCCTTTCATGCACATCCCTTCACATTAGCTATTCCTAAGTTGTTGTCTGCAGATGCCTAGAATGTTGCGAGTCGAAAATTGTTTTTGGTACAGAATTTATCAGACAACGTAATGATAAAATTAATCGATTTGAAAGCAATCGTTGACGAAAAAAAAAGATACGGTTATGATATAGAGGATTTTTTTTTTCGGTGAAAGATCGAAATATATTTCATCGAGTTAACACCATCGGTAATATTTACACTAGTGGCGGAGCCACGAGTGAAAATATTACCGATGGTGTTCACGAGATGAAATATATTTCGATCTTTCACCGAAGGAAACAAATATTCTATTTATTTCATGCTTTTAACCCTTTCTGGGAGAAGCTTTATGAAAATCCAGTACAGTTCTTTTACGTTATTCCCCGTGGCGTACCCCTCCCGCATAGCAACGCATTACAATATGACGTCAAGCGCGAGAAATCTAAGGTATATGACGTCATATTTCCTATCTGGTTGTGAGGCACGCGCAATTTACCTAGGCAACAAGAACGTGAAAATTAGTTTTTTCACTGGTGGTACCAGTGTAAGATCGAAAAATATTTTCAGTGCTATTTCTCGATATCCTACCGGAAAGCATGAAATAAGATGGAAGTCTATAAAAAAATATTCAACACCGATTGACGTTCTTGAATGAATTATGAGACAGAAAATCGTCGGCTGACTTCAAAAAACTTCGTAACTACAGCTTGTTTCAAACTGTAGTTATGAGGTTTTTGAAGTAAACCAAAGAAATGTAATTTGTCCGATGCCAGGTTTTTTTTGTTCAACGGAACTTCAGCACAAAATTTGCAGTAAAATTGAAAAGCTCTTATCTTTTCCCTACTCCACTTTGACAAATATAGGTTTATGGAGACTGAGGGTGGTTTAGATTGAAAATATATTTACTAAAGGACTGTTTGGTGAGAACAGACTTGGACCCCACTCAGTAACAACAACTTGGTCACCACGCGCGCAGATTGCATATGGGATTCGAACCCCGTCTCTAGAGGAGATGAACTTATTCTGTAGTAGTCTACCGCCGTCTGATAGCACTTGTATCACATTGTTATCCAAACATAGAAACACAGATCCATTTTCATGACTGGAGACTCCCCAGGGAGAGGCTGGAGTCTGGTAGGTCCATTTTACCGTCCCTGATTGGTCGACACACATCAGGGTCCTGTTATCGCGGTCCGATACTAGTATGTTACCACTTTGAGTGACGTCAAGGAATCTTGGCCAGCTAAACAATTGTTCACCTGAATTGTCGTTTGAAATGGATACTAGGATCTCCCCACCCATACTGATGACGTCAACACACTGTGTGCCTATTACACAACAAGACACCACACACTTTTCGTCCGGTAGACATGCTATACCTTCGTATGGCTTGCTTGTTACAATTGTTTCTTTAAAAGTCAGAACAGACTCCGTTTCTACCAGTGCTAGTTCGGACTTCTCTGGTAAGGTCACTACAACAATAGACGAATCTGGTATCCCAGCAACGCAAACAGGACATTCAAGTGCAAGTGCACCATAAAACGGTGTCGCAGAAGAAAACTCACATTTCAGCACCATGCCATTGTGAGCATCTGTTAGAATCATATAGTTACCAATTGTTATGATGCCTGTCAGCTGCCAACATGAAGTCGAAATTTCCGGTGTTTGTACACTGAACGTGACCTTAGCTCGTGTCGGTACAGACCGTCTTCTTCCCGTTCTTTCAGTCGAGGCACTGGTTCCGACGGTGCTTCGTGGTGTTACATTTGGAGTATTGAAATCCTGTGACCAGGTCAAGCTTGATGCCATCGATTCACGTGGTGTCGTTCCTCCAAATGTTCTAGCAGACAATGGTGGATTTCTAGGGGTCGTCAGTACAGGAGAAATTTCATTCATTATTGGGTTGAAAGACGGTTTTACTCTAGCTCTGTTGCCCCTGGATCGACTTTGCACGACCACAGAGCCTAACGCAGGCATGTTCTCGAATACCCGTTCTAGTTCACGATTGACTACAAAATGTACCTCCATACCGGACGGTTGGTTGCCAAGAGACTGCAAGACACCATCATAATCGTGTACCTGACGCTCAATGTGGGATATTGTATTCAGAATATGAAAACCGTTTCCATGGCTACATATATCTTCCAACTGTTCTGCGGTATCGTTAATTTTCCCTAAAATTACAGAAGCTTGTTGATTTTCTGTAAGCTGTCTCGTTCCAGTGTCTCTTATAGTGGTTTTCATTTCTGCTAATTGGCGTAAAGCTGTTTGGTAGAAAAATGTCATTTTCGTTTCTAAATCTGTAAGTTCAGTCATCGCTTTTTCCTTACTGTCTTTCAAAATGTTATTTTCTGGAGAGTCTCCGTTTATGAGTTTCTTTGTCGTTTTTATTTGGCTTTTAAGTTTATTTCTCAATAGATCTATTTTGGGTTGAAACTTTTCCACAGCTTCTTCAATGCTAACACACTCGCAGTTGTTTCCCTTATGTTGTTTTACGACACAATAAGCACACACTGGTAATGAACAACGTAAACAGTAAAACTCTTTCGTTCTCCCTTTGTGAATTTCACATTTTAACAAAGACTCATCTGAGGCCTGAGAACCGTGTGTCATGACGGCATTCAACAGACTGGCAAGAAAGGTGTCGACCGGAAATACATTTGCCCAATCTTTTGGCGGGAGAGACAGGGACGGTCTTTGAATTTGAGTTCGGTCGTTTGGACATTTAAAGAACACTGCCGCCCTGTCTGTTACTGTTTGTTTAATGTGGTCGTCTAGACACTGTTTGCAGAATGTGTGACCGCAAGGTAGAAGTCGAGGATCCGTATAACGTCCAAGACAAATAGCACACATTAAATAGTCATTTTCTACGTTTCTTATCACTCTTTCCGCCATTTCACTCAAGCACTATTATTTCCTTTGTGTGATTTTTTTTCTTAAGTTATAGTAAAATCATTTTTACTTGGTTCCCTCTATTCCAAACAATTATCAATGAAGATAATCAATGTGTCTCGTTAGTTGGCGTAACTTACTATACTTTGAGTGGTTCTTGTAATGAAAGTCCTTCTCTATTAGCCCTCATTCTGAAATGAAAATTTTGAGCCGATAGAAAAAAAAAACCCAAACAATGTTTCTCAAAGCTCAGAATAATATCTCCTTAACCCTTTACCAAACGACAAAATTTTAGACTGGTCCAAATTGAAAATACTTGCAGACGACAAAATAAATGTAACTCAAAAATTGAACTTTTTTCCGGTGGGATAGAAACATTGTGGGGAAAAAAATGCTGGTTACCAGCATTTTCTCCTTTTCCCACAGTGTTTTCCAAAGGGTTCTTTGTCAGGGTCGTAAAAACCAGGGATTGTTTGGGAAAGGGTTAACGGACAATGTAAATCTAAGAGCAGACTGAAATATCGGGATAGTTGAGGACGTTGGCTCGGTCCCCTAGGCCGGCCTTCTAATGTTGTTGCTTGTCATTCTAATGAGCCGTGAGTTTCCGTGAGACAGTGCTGTACGCCGAGCACGTTAACAGACCAGGCGTAACTTAGGATGGGTTTCGTGCTGTATCGTGTACTGTAACATGAAGAACAACCTTAAGATGCAATATTATTTCATGCTTTCCGGTAGGATATCGAGAAATAGCAGTGAAAACCAGATGGGAAATATGACGTCATATACCTTACATTTCTCGCGCTTGACGTAACGTTGCTATGCGGGAGGGGTACGCCACGGGGAATAAGGAATAAGAACTGTACTGAATTTTGATAAAGCTCCTCCCAGAAAGGGTAAAAAGCATGAAATAAATAGAATATTTGTTGTTTTTTTTTCGGTGAAAGATCGAAATTTATTTCATCTCGTGAACACCATCGGTAATATTTTCACTCGTGTCTGCGCCACTCGTGAAAATATTACCGATGGTGTCCACTCGATGAAATAAATTTTCATCTTTCACCGAAAAAAACAAATATCCTATATGTATCATTCAGGTTTTTACTGTTGGTTTGAAAGTTTCATGTAACTTACTTGTGTTTAGCAGTATAATGGTCAAAGGCCCAGTAAAGGCCAAAATCTCAAAGCAGGTGTCATAATACATTTATTCATTTTTTTAAATATATAAAATATTGTGCAGATGACAGTCTATTATTGAGTGGCTGGGCCATGAGTAAGCCGCTGGCAGAATGAAGAATTTTAAAATCAGGCAAAAAGTAAACAAAAGACACAGCTTCGTGGCAGGTTTTAACCTAGTTTTGAAATTGATTTCTCTATCAGCGACTAACACTGGGACCAACCGTACAATGACAAATTGTCATCTACACAATAGCTTTCCTACTTTTAAACATCTTCGCGAGCCAAGTTTACGATCACTACGTGGATCTTACCTTGCCTGATTGAGCCCGATTTCGAGATTCCTGCGATGCGCCCTCTATTGGATGCTGGTTATTACTCCCGTTTACATCATGTTTCTAAGAGCAAATGAAATATTGTTTTACAAACCGTTTACGAATACACATGAAACGATAAGCAGACATCCACGTGGGTTTCCACGTTTACCTTCTCTGCGAAAGGTAGCGACCTTGTTCTATTTTTATCAAAGATGAAATGCTACGAACGATTTCATTCGTTGCAGCTAGAGCTGGCTGCATCCAATGAAAAAGCGTATCGGGTGAATGTAAAAATCAAGCTCGATCCGCCAAGGGTAGAGTAGCGTAGTGAATCGTCAGCCTTGGCTTGCGAAGATGACTTTTAAATGGTATGCTATAAATTTTAATGTTTTAAATCCAGGATAACGTAAACGAAAGCCACAATTATCTGGCAGGTTTTAACTTAGTTTTCAAATCAATTTTTCTGTCGGCGACTAACACTTGGACAAATCGCACCATGACACATTGTCATCTTCACAATAGTTTCTCTACTTTTAAATGGTATGATATAAATTTAAATGTATTAAAACATCCGCTTTACTCATTACCAAACGACAAAATTTTAGGTTTGTCCAAATCGAAAGTATTTGCAGACGACAGAATAAAAGTGACAGAAAATTTGAAATTTGATTTGTGAAGAATAGAAAACATTCTTGGAAAAGGAGAAAATGCTGGTTACCAGCATTTTCTCCTTTTTCCCAGAATGTTTTCTAAAGGCGTCTTTCTTAGGGTCGTCAAAAGTAGGGATTGTGTGGTAGTGGGTTAAATAACTTTTGGTCATTATTGACACTTTAAATGCACACTGCATCTCTATGTCGTATCCATAAAGTGTAATCAGTAAATCCATGGCAGGAGATCTAACTTTCAGTGTACAAATTTAACACTTTACCAAACGACAACGTTTTAGACTGGTCCAAATTGAAAGCAGTTGCAGACGACTTAAATAAACGTAACTAAAAAAATTAAATCTATTTCCAGTAGGGTAGAAAACATTGTGGGAAAAGGAGAAAATGCTGGTTACCAGCATTTTCTCCTTTTCCAACAGTGTTTTCAAAAGGCTTCTTTCTCAGGGGCGTCAAAAGTAGGGATTGTGTGGTAATGGGTTAAATAACTTTTGGTCTTTATTGACACTTTAAATGCACACTGCACCTCTATGTCGTATCCATAAAGTGTAATAAGAAAATCCATGGCCGGAGAGCTAATTTTCTGTGTACAAATTTAACACTTTACCAAACGACAACGTTTTAGGCTTGTCCAAATTGAAAGCAGTTGCAGACGACTTAAATAAACGTAACTAAAAAAATTAAATCTATTTCCAGTAGGGTAGAAAACATTGTGGGAAAAGGAGAAAATGCTGGTTACCAGCATTTTCTCCTTTTCCAACAGTGTTTTCAAAAGGCTTCTTTCTCAGGGGCGTCAAAAGTAGGGATTGTGTGGTAATGGGTTAAATAACTTTTGGTCTTTATTGACACTTTAAATGCACACACCACCTGTATGTCGTATCCATAAAGTGTAATAAAAAAATCCATGGCAGGAGAGCTAATTTTCTGTGTACAAATTTAACACTTTACCAAACGACAACATTTTAGGCTGGTCCAAATTGAAAGCAGTTGCAGACGACAAAATAAACGTAACTAAAAAAATTAAATTTATTTCCAGCAGGGTAAAAAACATTGTGGGAAAAGGAGAAAATGCTGGTTACCAGCATTTTCTCCTTTTCCCAGAATGTATTCTAAAGGCGTCTTTCTCAGGGTCGTCAAAAGTAGGGATTGTGTGGTAATGGGTTAAATAACTTTTGGTCTTTATTGACACTTTAATTACACATACCACCTGTATGTCGTATCCACAAAGTGTAATAAAAAATTCCATGGCAGGAGATCTAATTTTCTGTGTACAAATTTAACACTTTACCAAACGACAACGTTTTAGACTGGTCCAAATTGAAAGCAGTTGCAGACGACAAAATAAACGTAACTAAAAACATTTAAATTTACTTCCAGCAGGGTAGAAAACATTGTGGGAAAAGGAGAAAATGCTGGTTACCAGCATTTTCTCCTTTTCCCACAATATTTTTAAAAGGCTTTCTATCTTAAGGTCGTCAAAACCAGGGATTGTTTGGTAAAGAGTTAACCCATTACCACACAATCCCTACTTTTGACGCCCCTGAGAAAGAAGCCTTTAGAAAACATTGTGGGAAAAGGAGAAAATGCTGGTAACCAGCATTTTCTCCTTTTCCCACAATGTTTTCTACCCTTCACAAAACAAATTTCAAAATTTCAGTCACTTTAATTTTGTCGTCTGCAAATGCTTTCAATTTGGATCGGTCTAAAATTTTGTCGTTTGGTAATGGGTTAACATAACGACACAAATTTTTACATGTTAAAGTTAAATCAATCAAGCCTATATAGATCTATCTACATTCCGAAAAACCAATAAGTCCATTGATCTTCCTACACTGAATGCCACCGTTAATAAAATCTAACATTTCAAATTCTCTATACAACTTTTAGTTTGGTTTTCTGTACACGTTTTCCAATTCTTTTCAGAGTAACTGCTTACCCACGACAATGCTTGATAGAAAATCAATATCGTCAAAGTGAAAATTCAATTTCAAAATTAGGCCTAATTTTCTTTTATGGTTTTCTTTAAGCAGAGGTGGGAAATATATATATAAAAAAAAATCTTGGAAAAGGGAACTGTTGCGAACGAACAATAACTTCTTTTCCCCACTGTATTCGGAGTTCCTATCCCGTGAATCATTTATTGGTAGATCAACATCCAGCTCAAATTAGTTTTGCAGTCTGATCTTGAATCTACACTGTACGCTAGGAAGAGAATATTTCCTAAAATATGGATTTAAAAAAGCAATACTATGATTTTACCTATGGAATTGTCAATTTCGTTTTAGTTATTACCACACTATCCCTACTTTTTGCGACCCTGAGAAAGAAGCCTTTGGAGGGCTTTGTGGAAAAGGGAGAAAATGTTGGTAACCAGCGCTTTCTCTTTTTCCCAAATGTTTTCTTCTCTCCATAAAACAAATTTCAAATTTTCAGTCACTTTTATGTTTGCGTCTGCAATTTCTTTCAATTTGGACAAGCCTGAAATATTGTCGTTTGATAATGAGTTAACAGGTTAACCCATTACCTAATACACCATTTTGATACCGTTCCAAATTCAATGAAGCTGCAGACGACAACTGAAATGTGGCTACTAGTGGGTTTTAAGATACAGATTGCATAGAAAACATTGTGAGGAAAGGTGAAATTGCTCATTTTGAGCAATTTCACCTTTTCTCACAATGTTTTCCTAAAGCTTTTTTCTGCATTGTGTTAAAACGAGTATATATGGAGGAAAGGGTTAACAAAATGTAAAATATATAAAAACTGTCCAGTATGGAGGTACATTTTGTAGTCAATCGTGAACTAGAACGGGTATTCGAGAACATGCCTGCGTTAGGCTCTGTGGTCGTGCAAAGTCGATCTAGGGGCAACAGAGCTAGAGTTACAGCCCTGGAAACTAAACACCATCACCATGTACCACTTTATGTTTAAAGAATAAAAGTGAAAAAAAAAAAAGTTTTGCTAAATCTATATCTTAAGTCATTCCTTACTGTAGACGACACCAGAACCTTTTGTGGACGGTCACCTGGATCTGTGCAGTCTGATCTAAACCTATGTCTTTCACAAAGGTGCTTTATTACGCCTATTGCGCGGAAAGGATTAAAAAGTTTACCGAACATGAAAGCAGGTAAACATATATGGAGTGCAACGCGCGAAAAGGGACATTCGAACATTTGCGTAAAGTGTCGACCCGGATTAGCCTGCGCTGTCCGCGCGGGCTAATCCGAGACGACACTTTACGACTACATTAGATTTTGTGCCACAGTAGACTTCTGCAAAACAGAAAATCACATAAAATCGGAAAGTGTCGTATCGGATCAGCCTGTGCGGACTGCACACGCTGATCCGATACGACACTTTACGCAAATGTCCGAATGACCCTTTTCGCGTGTTGCAGGCCATATGTATATAAATGTCCTGTTTAACCCTTTCTCAAACAAGCCTTTGTTTTTACGTGTCTGCAGTACAAGTCTTTTGAAAACACTGCGGGAAAAGGAGAAATTGCTCGTAACGAGCAATTTCTCCTTTTCCCACAGTGTTTTCTACCCGTTAGGAGAACTTTCGGCCATTTTTATGCCAAATTTGAAATTGTCGTTTGCAAGCTCTGTGAGTTTAGAAGAGTCTAAAATTTGTCGTTTGGGGAAGGGGTAAACACTGTCGCTACAGTAAAATCGATTTTCGAACCTTTATCGCAGAATGTTCTAAATCTGTAAATCGTCAGCAGGGGAAAAGATCGAACAATGTAATATCGGGACTCTTCTTTCTCATAAAATACGTGACCTTGGGGACAAAAGATCAGGCTGCATGTTCTGAGAAGCCTGATCTTAATCTGCAATGTACACAAACTCAATTTTGTTTATGTTTGATCATACCAGTTGACGACGCTTTCGAGTGACCGGGTATCTCGATACATTTACGATACCTCATATATACTGTAGTTAATGACAAGTCAGCTATTTCAAAAGGAAGATTTAACAGTGAAATACTGATCATCGGTTCAAAGACTGGACCCGTGGGAAAGCAGCCGTGACATAGGAAGTGTTTAACGCTGTTTTCAAAACTACTTTAGTTATATCGCGGTATGGTTTAAAAATTGCTTCATGGCCGTATGGTGGCATATTCCTGCCACGAGATACGAGATAGCAATTGCTAGTTTTAAAGGTGGGTATTTAGAATGTTTACATCCTATCAAATTAAAAATACATATCACTGAAATTTGTATGAAAAAACAATACAAAGCATCAATAATTAAGAATCATAAAATCACACACAAAAAATGTTGATGGTATTTCCTTAAAAGGCTACGTAGCCTCTTAAGCTACTCTTAGATTTCCCGCCAGAAATAATAGAAGCATTGTGGGAATGTTAAGTGACTAATGACGCTGATATTCCATAATATAACAAACATGTAATTATTTTCCATAATGTCTTCTTCAGATGCTATGTTTGAAGCTTCGTCCGTATATTTCCAGTATGTAGATGAGCAAGTCGCTCATGTAAAAATAGACCGTGTTTCCCGTAAATGTCGACCTGGGCTGTAGTAAATCTCTAATTTCTCTTGTCCTCGGATGGTTTTCGACTACTGTGGTTTTATGAATGAAAATGATAAGGCTTTGGGAGTATACGAATGATCTTTTTGTATTTTTGTAAAATTTTCGCCACAAAATCTGAAGGACCACCTTTAAGGGAACTATCGTGATAAAACAAAGTTTCCTGGAAATATTATACTAGATGATAAACATTTTCACGATAACAATATCGCAATAATTCTAACCGATATCGTTTTTGCAGTATTTGTCGAAGACTATACCACTATGAGTTCAATATTGAAATTTGAGGACCGTGTATCGTATTTTGTGCAAAGCCGAAGTAAATAAACCCAATTAAACCAACTTTTATCAGGAAAATGAATTTTTCGATCGCATTCAGATATATAATTGAAAATGGCATGTTAAAATACAATGGATGAAGCCATAGATTATGGAAATACAAGTTTTTGATTGAAAATAGCTTCACTCGCTCATGGCCTTCTATTGGCGCAATGATACAAAATTTGTCTACCGATCGCTTGGTCCTGGGCATTTTCGTTCCAACCCAGTTTGTCCCATGGATTGTGCATGCCATGATTGCGCGCTACTCCTTTAATCGGGCCTGAATATCTATAGATTGAAATAATCGATTGCAATGTTGGAAATTAAATGTTAACGTCCCAAGATATTTCAATAAAGATAAAAACCTTATTATTCGATATATTCACATGGTTTCTCTCTCTATCCATAATGCATAGTACTGTTAAAGGACGTGACTCCTGACTCCTCCTAATGATCAAAGGGAGACCACTAATACACAAATAATACTAACTTTGTCATGAGTACTCCTCCTTCAACCAAAGAGGTATTCATTTGCTTAGTTGGCTGACTTTCAATCCAATATTTTAATAATATTTTTCTTTTCCTTCCAAATGATTAATTCCACACAACTGCTTCCTTGACAATTACCACTTCAGCGTTCTCAACTCTGTGATTTTTTCCTTTCGTGCCCATAACTGATATTCATGGTATCTTACAATTACATGTAGATACGATTTCGGAATATCTTCGTCTACAACCTTTTGGATTCCACTCTTCCCTGAATGGTTTAAAAGTTGTTCGTAGGAGGCGATTCGAATCGTCTGTGTGATTTTACAGAATCCTGTTCATTTCGAGTCTTGTCGAAATTTACCCATTAAGCTAAATTGTTAATGATTCGAAATTTTACTTAGATCTGTTGCAATCTTCTGAAAAACTGCCGAGTTCATCAAAATGATGAATTTTCTATTTAACCCATCCCCACAAAATCCCTACTTTTGACGACCCTGAGAAAGAAGCCTATAGAAAACATCGTGGAAAAAGGAGAAAATGCTGGTAACCAGCATTTTCTCCTTTTCCCACAATGTTTTCTACCCTTCACAAAACAAATTTCAAATTTTCAGTAAATTTTATTTTGTCGTCTGCAAGTGCTTTCGATTTGAACAGACATAAGATATTGTCGTTTGGTAATGAGTTAAAGATATCGAAAAACGGATAGAACTATCGCGATAATTTTATATCGCAAGTCAGTTTGAGAACTTTTTCATTAAAATATTAAATCTATCGTGATATTTTTTTCATGAAACTTTTTTTTTTATCTCGATAAAATTTCCAGGAAAACTTTAATATATCTCGATAGTTTACTAAGATTATCATGATTGCTATCTCGTATCTCGTTACAGAAATATGCCACCATACTTTTGAGAGAAGTTTCTGTTACACTACATGCTGCCGGCCGATTTTTTTACAAATCGGTGGGAGTGGTCATAAATAACTGCCAGTAAAAGGCCGCCTGACGGGCTCCGGGCAGCGCCAGGCTGTTTCTTAAGTTCGAGGGATGTGGGACGTCGTCAGGGCGTCGGCCGGTGGCAGTTACGTTTCAGGCCGGCAGCCGTCAGATTTTACCTGCCACCGCCCAGTGACCTGGCGGACACCGACCGGCGATCGGGCGTTCAAACTGCCACCGGCCGGCACCAGCCCGATAATCTGTCGGCGGCAGGCTGGTTTACGGGGGATTTGTGAACCTAGATTGCTCTCGTATCACACTACAAAGTGTTCATTATTATTATCAACCACAAGATAAATGGATCTAATTTTTAAGAAATTTTTCCTTCCACAAGTTGTCCCTAAAGGCAACGGCAAGGGGAAGAATAAGACACCCGAAGCACAAGAGATCAGAGCCCAAGCCCCAGCAATACGCTCAGGCCCTTTGGTGCTATTAGAATCGCCATGATGACTATTTTGTATGATGTATAGCCTCGGATATATTTTCAGGGTCCCAGAAGTCTGCACTCGGCAGATCGCCGACCTGCCACCTACCAACACCGACAGTCGCTATTCAGCTACTTTTCAATCTTCACCCTGCCGCCAGCAGATATTTTGAAATCGTAGAGTGGCATGTCGGTAGCATAACGGCAGCAGGCCGCATGCTGGAGAGTGGCAGTTAGTTCCTCCCGATCGCCGGCCGAACTTTGAAGATCCTCGAACCCCATGACCGAGTAAAAATCGCGCTGCAGCCCGTCTGTCGCTTGATAGCCGCCCTGACGACAGGCACAATTGGAAAAAATTGGCCGGTGGCAGTCAGGATTTATTTTAACTTTATCTTAAAGGTGGCCCTTCAGATATTGGGACGAAAATTTTACAAAAGTACAAAAAAATTATCCTGATACTCCCAAAGCCTTATAATTTTCATTCATTAAACCCCAGTAGTCGAAAACCATCAGACAACTAGATAAATTACAGATTTACTACAGCCCAGGTCGACAGTGAAGGGAAACACCGTTTATTCTTACATGAGCAACTCGCCCATATAGACGAAGCTTCAAACATATCGTCCGAAGTTCTAGAATTTATGGAAAACAATTACATGTTTGTTATGCTATGGAATTTAATAGTTATTAGTCACGTGCGTCTCACTAAACATTCCCACAATGCTTTTTTGATTTTGGCGGGAAATCTAAAAATAGCTTAAGAGGCTACGTAGCCTATTAGGGGAATACCACCCAATTTTTTTTTTGTAATTTTATGATTCTTAATTACTAATGATTTGTACTGTTTTTTTCATATAAATTTCACTGACATATATATATTTTAATTTGGTGTGATGTGAAAATTCTAAATACCAACCTTTAAAACTTCAGCGGCGTCCTAGCGGCGTCTAAAATGCCGCCTGCCGCCTGACGATTGTGCTTGCCACCGAGGTGCCACCAGCCGAATTTGAGTGAAAACTGGCAGTTACCACGCTGGCAGGCGGCATTTACTGATTTGTGACCGTACTATTAAAGACAACATAGGGGTAATTCATTATTTGCTGTGTAAAAAAATCGACTACATTTACTGAATAAACTGAATTGCATTAAGTTGTTTCGTGTAAATATTTTTATTTACAGATGATCAATAGAGTAGATCGATATTTCAACGCTTTACCTCCTGAATGGATAATATGAAACTTTCAAAGCGATAATAAAAACCAGTGGTAAAAATATTCCTAATTTTTTTTTCTTTCGGGGAAAAAAATCTCCTCATCGGACAATGAAAATCCAAGATCAGACTGCACGTTCTGCGACATGATTCGGCACAGCCATGAGCAAGTTTCCAAGTCACCTGCCACCTGACCGTACAACGAATTTATTATACTGCAAAGTTTTATCCTTTCAAAGCGCGTTAAGCGAATTTTCCTGTTTTATAATTTCACGAATCGAGTATGCTGACGAATTAGAAATTCCCTTCTGTGTGCCCCAATTTAATGAAAACTGACGTCACTGGAAACTGACGTCACCAAAACGTGCAGTTTGGTGCATAAATATGCACACTCTCTTGCACTGCGAATCATTCACATTCACCTCTGTAGTGGGCTCAGAAAGTAGTCCGTCATTACTTCATATTTTCGCATTGTCTGCGCATGTCATATTCTTCGAAGATTCGACTGTCTTATATGACGCATCACTAGCCCCAAAAGCAGGCTGACTGTAATATTACGCTCTATAAAGTAGTAATGTAGAAAATAGCTTTTATCAATACGTTTGAGGAGAAATGGGACCTGCTTTAGCTTCAGATTTTTCTAGACTGCTGATCATACCTGACACTTTCTTGCACTCCGGATCATTCACATTCACTTCTGTAGCGGGCTCAGAAAGTAGATCGTCATTACGTCATATTTTTGTCACATGACCGTAACTCAAAATGGCGATGCAAACGCCGGTGAAAGAAAGACCAATATCGATTGTTTCGTGTGCTGTTCAAACAGCATGGGACCAATCAGACTAAGTGGTAGGAAATGTAAAAGTTTAAGAGGGACTTTCTGAAAAGCCTAAATATTTTTAAAGGACGATAACTTGATATTTAATCTTACAAACTTAGATCCCCGGTGTGTCAGATCAGTTGTTATCATTCATGGGCGCAGCCATTTTTGTTAAAATTGGTGTAAGATTCTGATAAGTGAAGAAGCTCGAAAAAAATAGTTCCATTCTATACAAGTAAATTCATCAGTTTGAATGCACCCAGAATCATATTTTTGTCTATTTTATAATGTTTCACACGAAATAGTTAAACAGTAACAAAACATACTTCCCTCGGTTTGATAAGATTCTTGTCATTTAGCCCATTGCAGAGATGTAGATGGTGAGAGTAACGAACGACAACTCTGCTCGGAGATTGAAATGTGCCGTCTGGTGATCGAGCGACGCCGCCATTTTGGATGTTGTGTTGCATGTATAGTGATGTTTACGGGGCACTCGAAAGGGAAACTGGCTTTACGTGGTTTTTGCCAGGGAACATGATATATGTTTCCGGCATGTGAACCAATGAGATCACGAGAAATTTCTTTGCAGTATGATAAGATTGTATGGATCAATAATTATGGTCTTGCGTGATATAAAGCCTCACGAAGATGTATTTTATCATCTCGCGAAGAAATTTCTATTGATCTGATTGGATAATACTATATGACCCTAACATACATATCATGCACACTAGCACAACCAACGTAAAAGCAGTTTCCCTTTCGAAAGCCCAGTATACGTAACTACATGATCAACACAACATCCAAAATGACAGAGTCGATTAAGAAGATTATGAGCAAAGCTGCACGTTTTAGCACGTATTACCAAGGTTTCAGTGACGTCAGTATTCATTGAATTGGAGCACCCTGAAAGGAATTCTACCTCGTCAACGTAGGCCTACTCAATGTTTTAAACCAGAAGGCTGGTAAAATCGCTTAACAAATATTGGAATGGTAAAACTTAGCGGTATAATAAATTCGTTGTTCTCGGCTATGGTGAATCATGTCACCACCTCGCCTTCGGCTGGGGGCGACATGATTCACCACAGCCGTGATCAAGTTTCCAAGTTTCCCTGCTTAATATTGCCCCCCCCCCCTCCCCTTTTCCAGGGAACGGCTAAAATTTATATAACTTTATCAGTTGTACGGTCAGGGGACTTGGAAACTTGTTCACGGCTGTGGTGAATCATGTTTTGACACACCGATAAATCTTAGGTTATAAGATTAAAAAACAAGTTATGGTCCTTTAAAAGACATTTAAGCTTTTCAGAAAATCCGTCTTTTTCACATTTCCTACCACTTAGTCTGATTGGCCGTATGCTGTTTCAACAGCACACAAAGTTATCGATATTGGTCATTCTTTCACCGGCGTTTGTGTCGCCATTTTGAGTTCTGGTCATGTGACGAAAGTATCTCGTAATGACGGACTACTTTCTGAGCCCACTACAGAGGTGAATGTGAATGATCCGGAGTGCAAGAGAGTGAAATGTGCAGTCTGGTGATCGATCGACGCCACCATTTTGGATGTTGTGCTGCACGTGTAGTGATGTTTACGGGGCACTCAAAAGGGAAACTGGTTTTACGTGGTTTTTGCCAGGGAACATGATATATGTTCCCGGCATATTAACCAATCAGATCACGAGAAATTTCTTTGTAGTATAATAATAATGGTTTCATAAGGTGATAATTGAATCGTCAACCGGTATTTATAAGTGGTAGAGCATGGGTTCTGAAATATCGGGATAGTTGAGGACGTAGGTTCGGTCCCCTAGGCCGGCCCTCTAATTTTGTTGCTTGTCATTCGGATGAGCCGTGAGTTTCCGTGAGACAGTGCTGTACGTACGCCGACCACGTTAACAGACCAGGCGTAACTTAGGATGGGTTTTGTGCTGTATCTTGCACTGTCCCCAGTAACATAAAGAACAACCCTCAGATGGCGTCACCCATATATTGGCAAGCGGGGGCGATAATCAATTAACGGGAATCAATCCATCAATTATCCACGCATCACATCTAAAACATTTGGTCTCAGTGGAGGGTTTTAGGCTGCTTAGCGCGACGGTCATTGACCTCTTGCGGACAGCGTAGATTAAGATCAGACTGCACAGAATGTGCAGTCTGATCTTTGATATACACTTTCCGCTAGGGACGTATTGTCTTCCAGTAAATACCTTTCAATTAACAAAATTTTGGGCTTTTACTGTTGACTCAACAATTTTATTTCACTTGTTTAGTAGGATATTGTTTAGCCGAAATTAATTTGGCTGGCAACATGCGCAAAGGGGCAATCAGACATTTGCGTAAAATGTCGTCCGGATCAGTCTGCGCAGTCCGCGCAGGCTAATCCGAGACGACACTTTACGACTACGTTAGATTTTGTGCTACAGTAGACCTGCGCAAAACAAAAAAAATACATAAAAACGGAAAGTGTCGTTTCGGATTAGCCTGCGCGGACAGCGCAGGCTGATCCGAGACGACACTTTACGCAAATGTCCGTATATCCCTTTTCGCTTGATGCAGGTCATATAATGTTAGGGATCAAGGTACTTCTAGTATTACTGGTATTGAAGCGGATGACTAAGCAAGTTCAACTTACATGTTATATTACATATTTTAACTCTGTTTATTGTATTTGAAACAAAATCACACCACAAGGACGTGAACGCTGGGATTAAAATGACTGAACAAACAGGTATCTATTTTCCATTGTGATTCATTTATTTATTATATCTTTGTGTTTTAAAGTACGTCAAAGAAAGTTGGTTACTTCCTCCAGTCTTTTCTTTTAAAGGTGGCCCTTCAGATTTTGGGACGAAAATTTTACAAAAATGCAAAACAATCATCCTTATACTTCCATAGCCTTTTAATTTGCGTTAATTAAACCCCAGCAGTCGAAAACCATCCGATACCACGAGAAATTAGAGATTTATTACGGACCAGGTTGACACCAACGGGAGACACGTTCTATTTTTAGATGATCAATTCTCTCATCTAAATACAGGAAAACACAGACAAAGCTTCAAACATCCGTCTGAAGAAGACATTATGGAAAATGATTATTACATGTTTGCTATGTAATGGAATTTAAGCGTTATTATTCACGTGCAAGACACTTGACATTCCCACAATGCTTTATTGATTTTTGGCACGAAATCTAAAAATAGCTTAAGAGGCTACGTAGCCTTTTAAGGGAATACCATCAACATTTTTTTGTGTGTAATTTTATGATTCTTAATTATTGATGATTTGTATTGTTTTTTCATATAAATTTCAATAATATATATTTTTTTAATTTGGTGTGATGTGAAAATTCTAAAAACCCACCTTTAAATGATTGATTGAGTTAAACGTCGCTTTCAGCAATATCTAAGTCATTTCACAGTGACAGCTTACTTACTTATAAGCCCTAGACATCGCCAAAACAAGGCTAGGGCTCTAAAATGTCTTGTACACGAACACTTAAAAGAAGAACCCAGCGCTTTGATGGGCCTCAAACCCAGGAACGCCGGACTACGAATCCAAAGTTTTCCGAACTGAATAACAAAAGTTTTAGATGCCTATCTTCCTGTCTGTCTGTCCGTCTGCCTGTCTGTCTTGTCTGATCTGGTCTGGTTTGGTCTGGTCTCTCTGTCTTGCTTATGCATTTCGTGGGTTATAAACTGCATGTGCAATCTATCAAATGTAACATTTCAAAGGTTTTTGGGACTATTCTCAAGAATGGTTGGTGAATACAGGCCCTGATCTTTGTTTATTCTTATGTCATACGGGGCCGAGCTCCGATAGCCCAGTCTGCAGCGTGCAGAACTTGAGAACAGGAGGTCGAGGGTTCGTTCGATCCCTGGCTCGGATAATTTCCTTCCGAGGATTGATGATAATCATTGCGACAGGAATTATTCGATCCTCTCCCACCGCTGTCATTACTTCGAAAAGGCTTATTTGGGAAACCAAATTGAAAAGAGTTGCTGACGACAAATTCATTTAAAATGTGTTACCTTGATTAAATAAAACATAAAATACATTGAACACACACGACGTTAACAACACTAATTAGTATGCCAATCTTTACAATCTTTATGACTGGCCTGGTAGTTCGCACAGCTAGAAATCAAACTATAAAGAAATAACTATGTATAGTAAAACGTGTATAGTTACCAATAAACAATAAAGGGAAAATGTGCCCATTTCACACGCAAATTAAATGCTTTTTTTGTTTGTTTATAAATCACTGGCAATAGTTTATGTTAGCAAGTATTAAGAAAGAAAGAGATAGAAAAAGAGGATCAGACGGACAGAGACAGAGTAAAAGAGAGGGGAAAAAGAGACAAAGAAGAAGGGAGGCGTGTGGAAAGAGAGAGAAAGAGAGACAGATACAGAGAGATAACAACAGGATGAAAAGAGACAGACAGGGATAGAGAAAAAGCAGGGGAAAGAGAGAAAAATCGACGAAAAAAGGGAGAGGCGGGAATAGAGAGAGAGAGAGAGAGAGAGAGAGAGAGAGAGAGAGAAGGGAAAAAATGAGAATATTGTGTTAGATGACGGAGAAGGATCATTATGTTCATCCAGTCATGAGATACATTTATATACGACCCTAATCTATATGCAAGCAATGAATATGTTATTTTTTTGCAGTGAGATTGATGCATGTAACTCCGCCAGCAATCGGCACAACTCGAATTAGTTTTGTATAACATCGGATTGCCTTTTGCGGACATTGCAGCTTATCTACGACAGAACCAGCATTTTCTCCTTTTCCCACAAAGTTTTCTACCCTTTGAAAGACAGAAATCATAAATTATGCTACTTTTAATTTGTCGTCAGCAACTCTTTTCAATTTGGTTTCCCTAATACCGGTTAACCCTTTTCGAAGTAATGACAGCGGTGGGAGAGGATCGAATAATTCCTGCCGCAATGACTATCATCAATCCTCGGAAGGAAATTGGCCGAGCCAGCGATCGAACGAGCCTTCGACCTCCTGTTCTCAAGTTCTGCACGCTACAGACTGGGCTATCGGGGCTCGGCCCCGTATGACAATGAGAGTAAACAAAGATCAGGGCCCGTATTCACCAACCATTCTTGAGAATAGTCTTAGTCTTATTCTCCAAGGTTTCGTAAATTTGTAAGTAACACAACTTCTGATTGGCTAAACCGAATGGTTTAGCCAATCAGAAGTTGTGTTACTTACAAATGTAGAAAATTCTGGAGAATAAAACCCAGAATGTTCTTAAGAATGGTTTGTGAATACGGGCCCAGATTGCGCGTCAATGCACTTGTTACATGAAAAAAAAAATCAATATTCTATCAAATAAATTATCAATTAACCCATTACCAAACAATCCCTGGTTTTTACGACCCTGAGATAGAAGCCTTTTGAAAACATTGTGGAAAAAGGAGCAAATGCTGGTGACCAGCATTTTCTCCATTTCCCACAATGTTTTCTACTTTACTGAAAACAAATTTCACTTTCTCAGTAATGTTTAATTTTGTCATCTGCAAGTGCTTTCGAATTGGACCAGTCTACAGGTTTGTTGCTTGGTAAAGGGTTAACTCTTTACCACACAAGAAAATTTTAGACTGGTCCAAATTGAAAGCATTTGCAGACAACAAAATAAAGATGACTGAAAAATTGAAATTTGTTCTGAGAAACGGTAGAAAACACTGTGGAAAAAGGAGAAAATGCTGGTTACCAGCATTTTCTCCTTTTCCCACAGTGTTTTCAAAAGGCTTCTTTCTCAGGGGCGTCAAAAGTAGGGATTCTGTGGTAATGGGTTAACGAGTTGCTTCACCCCCTCTGAACAACGTATACCTATGCTGTCAGATAATAAAAGATTCGGTATAAAGGTTTGACTTTATTTAACATAATTATATGAGCCTTGCTCTGGCAAAAGAGGGCTTAGTGCATTTCCGTGATGCATAATACCAGCCCAATTCATCACATTATACCAGCCCAAGGCATCACATAATTATGGCTCCATAAGAGCCACCTTTTTCAATAATTGACTAAATCACGTGATAGATTGGTCCTCTGACATACAGCAATTGACCGATAGCGAAAAGTTTCGGCCAAGATCAGCCTGCGCGGACTGCGCAGGCTGATCTGGGCCGACACTTTTCGCAGATGTATTAAGCCCTCTTTTCACAGAGTATCGTCCTTTAACTACAGATCTTTTTTCTTGATTTATGAAGATCTACGCGCCTCGACGTACGAGCTAGAAAATCGTGACGAAAGGAAATGTAAAAAATAACAACTGCTAATTATTTCCATAAACAATTATACTTTCTCTTGTCTTTTTCATACTAAAACTTTAACTTCGACTTCTTATTATCCCGAAAGCGGGGCATATATAGTTTTAGCAATGCCCGTCCGTCCGTCCGCTTTTTGGTCCGTTCGCTTTTTGACCCGTCACGCAAAAAGGCACCATTTGGGAACTGCGAAAAGTGTCCAGGGTCGCCACTCTTCCCTTTCTTGATTTGCTTTGTGTATGAAAAGTGGTCATTCTACCTTACTATACAATCATTTATGAAATATCAATTTGAATTGACTTGCACTATCTTTGATCTGTTTTCGTCTAAATGATGTACAGAACTCCCAAATTTGTCCCTTTTTCGGGGACGGATCACATATAGGTGTGTTTTTTCTTTCCGACGATGAGTTAAATTACTCTGACGTCACACACAATTCGTATATGTCATGTTCTGTGAAAAGGAGGCTTAATGCATCTGCAAAAAGTATCGACCCAGGTCAGCCTGCGCAATCCGCGCAGGCTGACCTGGGTCGAAACTTTTTGCGATTGGTAAATTTTCTGTATGTCCAAGGACCAGTTTAGCCCATGGTTCGGTAGCGTAGGACAAAATGGATTTCCTAAGTTCATAAATTCATAATAACACGATGATTTCCTTAACTCTTTACCCAAACGACAAAATTTTAGACTGACTCAAATTCAAAGCAGACGGCAACTTTAATAATGTAACTCAAAAATTGAAATTTGTTTCCAGCAGGATAGAAAAACATCGTGGGAAAAGGAGAAAATGCTGGTTACTAGCATTTCCTCCTTTTCCCACAATGTTTGCAAAGGGCTTCTATCTCATGGTCGTAAAAACCATGGATTGCTTGGTAAAGGGTTGGTACAATGCATCACGGGAACGCATTAACCCATTACCACACATTCCCTACTTTTGACGCCCCTGAGAAGAGGCCTTTAGAAAACATTTTGGGAAAAGGAGGAAATGCTGGTAACCAGCATTTTCTCCTTTTCCCACAATGTTTTCTACCCTTCACAAAACAAATTTCAAATTTTCAGTCACTTTTATATTGTCGTCTGCAAATGCTTTCAATTTTGGCAAGCCTAA
The DNA here is from genome assembly GCA_943736015.1 of Tridacna crocea. Taxonomy (NCBI): domain Eukaryota; kingdom Metazoa; phylum Mollusca; class Bivalvia; order Cardiida; family Cardiidae; genus Tridacna; species Tridacna crocea. The sequence goes on from OX031065.1 coordinate 46,374,349, forward strand.
AATATTGTCGTTTGGTAATGAGTTAAACCCCGTTTTGCTAGAGTAGAGACCATATAGAAATTTAGCCGGAGGCATCTTTCAGGGTTAAGTGGTTTAAGACGTTGCATATTTCGTACATGGAGATCCTGTTTTGTCCTGCTTATTGCACAGGCTAACGTCACATGGGAGTGTCCATTGGGAAGACACTGTGTTACGGGAGACCACTCCTTCCTTATTGCATGGCTTTCCCATATAAATCCAATACCTGACAACTGCGCCAGAGAGAATTCTCTTTGGCTCAGTGGTTATGATATTGGTCTTTTAAACCTCGAAGAACGAGATTATTTATCCTTAAAGGATTCGAATCCCGCCAGATAGGGTTTGCATTTGAACTATTTATTTAATTGTTCCTTTGTTACGGACTTTGTTCGTAAGATGGGGGTTCGTCCGGGATTGGCCATTGAGCCAATAATCCCATTTGTTGTCCAAAAAGGGACTTTTTAAGGCTTTGAATCATCAATAAATGATGATTTTAGGAAGGGGTGTGATGATCACTCCTTCCTTACTGCATAGCTTTCCCGTATAAAACCAATATGTATACCTGAAAATGCGTCAGAGAGAATTTTCTTTGGCCCAGTGGTATTTGTATTGGTCTGTTAAATCTCGATGAACGAGGTTATTTTTCCCTTCAAGGGTTCGTATCCCGCCATATGCGGTTTGTATTTGAGCTATGCATTTATTTGTTTCTTTGTTACGGACTTTGTTCGTTAGAGTCAGCATAACTATATCAGCTGGCATTCGAGCTTTGTTATTTTTTGAAGATGCAATTAGCCCCCTTTTCACAGAGCATGGCTCAAATTTTTGTGTTGCAATTTGTTTTGGGATCTTTCCCACACTTTGACAGCAATTAGCTAAATGAGAAACCTGCTCTGATTTCAGATCGGTATGTCTGTACGCTGGACGCCGCGTCGCTTGCAAAAGCGAAAAAGGAGCTAAACGAAGACGAGAAGAATAGAGATGGTGCTGTTGAGACTTTGAGAGCGTGGGTGAACCAACAGAAATGGCTGAAATCGCCTACAGGTGACATTTTTTAACCCTTATCCCTCCGAATAAATAAAATGAAATTTTCAAGCCAAAAGTAAAAACCCGTATAAATCAACGCAGCTTAAACTCTTAACCACATAATACCGACTTTAAACGACCCTTCAAGAGAAATCTTTTGAAAACATTGTTGGAAAAGGAGTAATCAGCATTTTTCTCCTTTTCCAACAATCTTTTCTAGCCTATCAAATACATGTATTGTCATTTTGTTGGCATTTTATTTGTTGTTTGCAAATGCATCCAAATCAAACATATCTAGTGTTCTTTTGTGTGGTAAAGGGTCAAATAACTACTGAGCAGATAAATGGTAGTCCCAGATCAGCCTATACTTGCATAAATATATGCAATCTGATCTTTGTCTATCCTCTAACTCATCAATGTAGAATGTCGCGAGACTTTAAAGAGTTAACCCTTTACCACACTATCTCAACTTTCAACGACCTTGAAGATTGAAGCTTTAGAAAACATTGTGGGAAAAGGAGAAAATGCTGGTAACCAGCATTTTCTCCTTTTCCCACATTGTTTTCTACCCTTCCCAAACCAAAATTAAATTTTGCTATAACATTTATTGTGTCGTCTGCAAATGCTTTCAATTTGGACCAGTCTACAATTTTGTCGTTTGGTAAAAGAGTTCAGGGTAAAATTCGGGTTACTGTTACAAAGATCACTCGTGAGTGACTTCGACAGAAAAAGCCCCGAAAAGCGGACAGACTGTAATATTACACTCTTTAAAGTAGAACAACTAGTGTGACAACTGTGCCCGTTTTCTTTAACCTTTCCCGATAACATTCTCCAATGTTATTCTCAAGAAATGTCTAAAATTGCCTACAACTGGGAGTAACACAATTTCTGATTGGCTACAAAAAACAGTTTAGCTTATATTTGGTTTAACAAACCAGAAGTGACATTACTTTTAATTCTACAATGAAACTGATTTTGCAATTTAGAATTGTTGATAAAAGTTTGACCCTCATCCTGTTAAATAATTGAAATAGAATTTATCTGTACAACCCTTTCTTCAGTTAATAATACTGACAATCGTTGGCTAAGGGACGACAATAGTCACAGACACTGAAAGGTACAATTTGTATAAAAAATGAAATGGATGGAACCTTTTACCAAACAACAAAGTTTTAGACTTGTCTGAATTGAAAGCGTTTGCAGACGACAATATAAACGTAACTCAAGAATTGAAATTTGTTTCCAGCAGGGTAGAAAACATTGTGGGAAAAGGAGAAAATGCTGGTTACCAGCATTTTCTCCTTTTCCCACAATGTTTTCTATAGACTTCTTTCTCAGGGGAATACTAACTATGAAACATTGAAAATAAACTATTATGCAAATTAATGCCAAATCATAATGAAACATTGAAAATAAATTTGTTACGCAAATGAATGCCAAACCATAATGAAACACTGAAAATAAATAATTGTTATGCAAATTAATGCCAAATCATAATGAAACATTGAAAATAAATTGTTATGCAAATTAATGCCAAATCATAATGAAACATTGAAAATAAACTATTATGCAAATTAATGCCAAATCATAATGAAACATTGAAAATAAATTTGTTACGCAAATTAATGCCAAATCGTAATAAAACATTGAAAATAAACTATTATGCAAATTAATGCCAAATCATAATGAAACATTGAAAATAAACTATTATGCAAATTAATGCCAAAGCATTGAAAATTATCTGTCCAGTTGGCGCCAAAAAGAGGCCACAAGCATTTGAAATAGAATTTTCATTTCGATTATAAAAACCCAGATATTGTGTTTTCAATGTTACTTTTTGAGGAGATAGTACATCCTTAACGGACGGTGTAGATCCAAGATCAGACTGCACGTTCTGTGCAGTCTGATCTTGATCTACACTGTCCGCAAAAGATCGATGAGTCGTGCTTAGCAGCCTAAGGGTTAAGAATCATTACAAAAAAAAGGGAAATTCTGTTTTCGATGTTGAAAGACAAATAGTAATTAACATTTCGCTTGCAGCATTTAAAACAATATTTCAAAGAAAAAAAAATGCTTAACGTAGTGGACCCGTAATAGAAAACAGCTGTTTCCACTATAATAGTATCCTAGTAAATTTGTTAAGATTAAAAATGAGTAGATCTATTATTGTACTTCTTTCACCGAGCCACTTTTTCCTTTTTGTTCTTCCTAGAATCATTTATAAATCCAAAACCACTATATTCTCATCACAAAAGGATATTATTATTACCTCCCTTTTCTGAAAACTAACAAAATCGTCAACAAATAATTTCAAGATAGACGTCAAAGGAATTTCTGTCGCTTAAAAATGTGTATAAGTATTACATCTGTATAAAAAGTCCTGTCTTTATCAACTGTCAAGAAATTTCGTGCCAAGCTGCACTAAAAGTATTACGGGCCCACTACCTTAATTTAATCATAGCTTCAGATAAAAGGGAGTGATGGTAGTCTAGAAATATTTCTTTTTAAAACCATATGTTGTGGGTACTCATTAGAATCGTCTCGGTGAGACGATTCTAATGAGTACCCAAAACATAGGTTTTAGTGGAGAATAATTGATATTTTCAATTCAGAAATCAAAATCACTCCTTCTATATGGAGCCCTGTATAACGTTTAATAATAACGTTTTCACAAATTACTCTGAATTGCAAAATCATGCTCAAGAAGCATTCTCTTAACCCTTTACCAAACAATCCCTGGTTTTTAGGACCCTGAGATATAAGCCTTTTGAAAACATTGTGGGAAAAGGAGAAAATGCTGGAAACCAGCATTTTCTCCTTTTCCCACTATGTTTTCTGGCCTGCTGGAAACAAATTTTAATTTTTGAATAAAGTTAATTTGTCGTCTGCAAGTGCTTGTAATTGTGACCAGTCAAATTTTCTTTTTTATCGTAGGGTAAAGGGTTAAAGTTAAAGGGACCGACAGTGCTGGTGCCCCTAATAATCATCTTAGATGTTTCTATTTAGATTATTGCCTGCTGCAAACAAATTTTAATTTTTGTATAATGTTAATTTTGTCGTCTGTAAGTGCTTTTATATTGTGACCAGTCAAATTTTTTATCGTAGGGTAAAGGGTTAAAGTTAAAGGGACCAACAGTGCTGGTGCCCCTAATAACCATCTTGGATGTTTCTATTTAGATTATGGCCTGCTGGAAACAAATTTTAATTTTTGAATAAAGTTAATTTTGTCGTCTGCAAGTGCTTTTAATTTGGACCAGTCTAAATTTTCATCGTATGGTAAAGGGTTAAAGTTAAAGGGACCAACAGTGCTGGTGCCCCTAATAATCATCTTGGATGTTTCTATTTAGATTATTCGTTCCTGCTAAAATTTCTTCGTACCAAAAAGTTCAGTCAGTTAGAAGCAAGAAAAACTTTAGAAAATTTCTGGAAGAAAAGATTGCAAAACTCGGCATGGTTCTGTAACAAGTACATCACAGATCCCAAGGTGTTGGAAGTTCTGAAAACTGGGTAAGGAAACATAACTTTACAATTGTAGATAAAATACTACATTTTTTTTTAAATTTACTTCGAGGTGCAGAAAAAAATTCGATACATCACGAGACCGAAGAATGAGCATTTTTTAAAAATTTCAATTGCAACATCGGTTGTGCTTGGACTACAAAATACCATTCCTTTTTTTTATTTCATGCTTTCTGGTAAGTTATCGAGAAATATCGTTTAAATATTTTTCGATATTAAATGGTTACGAGCAATGAAAAATACCGATATTTATATTTAATTCCTCAATTGAAGGCGGAAACAGTTGTTCCCGCGCACTAAGTACCAGGGTAAAATGAGCGTGCCTCACAACCAGATGGAAATACGACGTAGTTTACCTTACATTTCTCACGCTTGACGTAATATTGTAATGCGTTGCTATGCAGAGGGGGTATGCCACGGGGATTAACCGAAAAGAACTGCACTGGATTTTGATGAAATCATCCTCTATATCATATATTTGCAAACTTTAAAAGCTAGAACCTGAAGTATGCATTGTATGTGACTTAAGATTCTGTACAGCGACGAGATATCAGTTCGTGTTAAAAATTCACACAGTCTGATCTTGGATCTGTAGCATCCGCTTGTTTTGTTAACCCATTACCACACAATCCCTACTTTTGACGCCCCTGAGAAAGAAGCCTTTTGAAAACACTGTAGGAAAAGGAGAAAATGCTGGTAACCAGCATTTTCTCCTTTTCCCACAGTGTTTTCTACCCTTCCCAGAACTAATTTCAATTTTTCAGTCACCTTTATTTTGTCGTCTGCAAATGCTTTCAGTTTGAACCAGTCTATAATTTTGTCGTGTCGTAAAGAGTTAAGTGTATAATTAAAAAATCTTTCTCAGTGTCAACATATTTTTCAGGCCGCTAGTAGATCTACTTTCTCCACCTTGTTCTTTCAGTATTTTGTAAGAAGTATCGACCATGTCAGCTTGCACAGTCTGCTACTGGTCAAGACTTTTTTTTTTTTATTCTTTAGATGTCAGAGGACCACTTTGACTACAGAACTAGTCGATTGTTAGAAAAAAAACTGGATTTCATGGAACCAAAATTATGTGATAATTTGCCGGTATATTGCCCCACGGAACTGCAGTAAGCCCCCTTTTTCCTAGAGCATGACTCATTTTTATGTGCAGTCGTCAAAAGACGGTAATTTTATATGTTTGGCGTTGAGAAAATGTTGTACTTGTCTACTGCAGATTCTTACTCCGTTTACCAAATGCAGACAAAGATGGCCAAATATGGCTTCTCGACCGACCAGGTAAGCGCATAATATAGTACTGGCCTTAACATTCGCGCAAAATGAGGAAGTTCAAACTAGAAAGTCATAGACGCCTTGTCATCATAAGCCAGTGGTGCTGCGTCCACTTTGATCCCTACATTGGCTACAAGCTGCTGGTACTTCGTCCACTTTGTTCTTTACATAGGCTTCAAGCCGTTAATACTTCGTCCACTTTGTTCTTTACATAGACTACAAGCCTCTAGTACTTGGTCCACTTTGTTCTTTACAAAGGCTACAAGCAGCTAGAAATTCGCCCACTTTGTTCTTTACTTAGGTTACAAGTCACTGGAACTTCGTCCACTTTATTCTTTATATAGGCTGCAAGTCACTAGTACTGTGCCTACCTGGTTCTTTGCATAGACTACAAGCCGCTGGTACTTCGTCCACTTTGTTCTTTACATGGCTACAAGCCACTAGTACTTACTCCATTTCTTTCCTTATGCCCCAGTCATAAACAACGAACTGCCGCCGGACGGCAAGTTTTTCCAGGAGATTTTGATGCAATCGTCCGGGGACCGCACTGCGATCGCCCGGTGGCAGTTCAATTTGAACGGCGGCAGTTCAATTTTGAGACGCCGTCCGGCGCCTGTTCGATTTTAAAACAAAGTTATAATTGGACGGCGACTGGACGATTTTTTGGTCCGGGCGCTGTGCGGTGACCGGTCCATGTCTTCAGAGATCGGACGGCGCCCGGCCGATTTTTATGAAAATGTTTATCTCCAAATCGTCCAGCGACCGGACGGTCATCGGGCAGCGACCGGACTGCCTCCGTCCAGGCCCCGGACGGAGCCTCGACAGGTACCACCCGATTATGAATATTTGTACGGCCATATTGTCGTGCGGCATTGATTTTATGACCGAACAGCAAACATATACTTTTGGTGACATGAGAATATTATTAAAGTGTATATTAATATCTTACGTCATCATAATTTATCAGTTCTGAAGTGAAAATGGCACTTATACCGCCACAAAATCTGTTGAGCCTTTTCCTTCATCAAGAGACATTGCAAGCTGCTCGCCGAAGGCATATAAATGCAATAGCAGCTGCTGCTGTTTACGATCAGGAACGTGCTGGGTGAGGCCATTGATTGAGGACTGTGTGGGTCAAAACGTGGCTACAAAGGCGTGTCATCCTCGGACAATATGACACGCCTCTGTAGCTAGCCAGACGGCGGCACAAAATCCGAAAGATGTCCGTCCGATCGCCGTCCGGTCGCCGCCCGATGACCGTCCGGTTGCCGCCCGGTGCCTTTCTGAACTGAAAACTGCACGCACGGCATTTCCAAAGAAACTGCCGTCCGATGCCCGTTCGATTTGTGACTGCTTGAGCAAAATGTCTGAAAATCGTACGGCGCCCGGACGATGTCTCAAATTTTTGAATCGGCGAAGTTGGAAGATATCGTCTCGCGCCCGTTTTATTTGTGACCTAGGCATTACATGGGCTACAAGCCGCTGGTACTTCGTCCACTTCGTTCCTTACATGGGCTACAAGTCGCTGGTACTTCATCCACTTCGTTCCTTACATGGGCTACAAGCCACTGGTACTTCGCCCACTTCGTTCCTTACATGGGATACAAGCCGCTGGTACTTCGTCCACTTCGTTCCTTACATAGGCTACAAGCCTGTTGTACCTCGTCCACTTCGTTCTTTACATGGGCTACAAGCCGCTAGTACTTCGTCCACTTCGTTCTTGACATGAGTTACAAGTCCCTAGTACTTCGTCCACTTTTTTTATTTACATGGGCTATAAGCCTCTAGTACTTTGTCCACTTTGTTCTTTACATAGACTACAAGCCTCTAGTACTTGGTCCACTTTGTTCTGTACATAGGATACATGCCGCTAGTACTTTGCCCACTTTGTTCTTTACCCAGGCTACAAGCCTCTAGTACTTCGTCCACTTTGTTCTTTACAAAGGCTACAAGCAGCTAGAAATTTGCCCACTTTGTTCTTTACATAGGCTACAAGCCTCTAGTACTTCGTCCACTTTGTTCTTTACAAAGGCTACAAGTAGCTAGAAATTTGCCCACTTTGTTCTTTACATAGGCTTCAAGCAACTAGTACTTCGTTTGTTCTTTACATATGCTACAAGCCTCTTGTACTTCGTCCACTTTGTTCTTTACATAGGTTACAAGCTAGCACTTTGTCCACTTTGTTCTTTACAAGGGCTTCAAGCCGCTAGCACTTCGACCACTTTTTTATCTACATGGGCTACAAGCCGCTAGTACCTCGCCCACCTTTTTTTTTTAACATGGGCTACAAGCCACTAGTTCTTCGTTCACTTTGTTCTTTACATAGACTACAAGCCTTTAGTACTTCGTCCACTTTGTTCTTTACATAGGCTTCAAGCCGTTAGTACTTCGCCCACTATTTTCTTTACATAGACTACAAGCCGCAAGTACTTCGCCCACTTTGTTCTTTACATAGGCTACAAGCCGCTAGTACTTTGCCCACTTTGTTATTTACATAGGCTACAAGCCGCTAATAAAATACCTCGCCCACTTTATTCTTTACATGGGCTACAAGCCACTAGTATAATAATACAATAATATAATATCCAGAATTTTCTAAATTTAAAAGTAACACAACTCCTAATTGGCTAAACCTTTTGGTTTAGCTAATCAGATGTTGTTTAACTTTCAGCTTTACACAATCTTGAAGAATAAGTCTAAGAACGTTCTCATGAATGGTTGGTGAATACGGACCAGGCTGCAGGTCGTGACGCAATACTGAGATCTGTGTCCGTAGATGGTTTGGATTTTAAGTTGTTCTCTTGAAATATAGGCTATCTAATCAACAATATTTTTTAACAAAATTAAAAACAGTGAGGAAGAAAATGCAGTTGTTGTCGAGATTTCTTTTTACCTGATTTGCCTTCATATCGAGATACAAAAATTAAATTAGAAAAACATTCATTTCTAAAATTCCCAGTTCTGCTAACGCTGTCTGTCTTTCAAGATGATTATTGGTCACAATATTTTCAAAAGGCTATCTTTCTCACAGTCGATGAAACACAAAATTATTTTCTAGAGGGTCCATATTTAATATTTAGTGGCGCCAAAATTCTGATTACAGGTGCTCTAAATGTTGACCGGCTGGTGAAGGAGCTGGGCGTTGAAACCGTGTTTAAAACCTACTCTCTAATTCTTGACTGGCTGATGATGGACGAGCGTATCCAAGTGAATGGACTGTGCTGGGTTGTCGATATGGGCGGTATGTCCATGAAACACAACACGTCGGTGTTTACACCGGGAAACATGAAGAAATTTCTAGAAATGGTTCAGGTATGATGTACGAGTTGTAACATCGACATTTTGGTAAAGGCTATTCGGCCAATCCCGGCAGCTTCCGCCTTATGAGAGTTGGGGGCCGACGACCTAAATTGTGGCACCGCATGAGCGGCGGCACTATATTTTTATTCGGTTTTGATAAGTACCTATGGAGGCAGCCATATTGTTTACTCGGCTTCAAGCCATTTTGTACCAAGGTCATTTTGTACCTAGGGTATTTCGTACAATTTTGGTTATTTCGTACCCACCTATTTTTCATTTTTTTAAGTCATTTCGTACTCAATTCGATTATTTCGTACTCAGTTTTTAATATCAATTTGGTAATTTTGAACCTAGTTTTAAAACCATTTTTTTGTGTGTTTATTTATTATTTATGTTTATTTCATTATTGGTTCTTTTTTTTTAAGTTTTAATTTGCATTTTAAGGACTGTTTAGGACTTCTCAGTTCATTTCTCACAGAATTCTGATCAATTTTAAATGTTGTAATGTGCCATATTTTAGAAACAAGTGATTTGCAGTGCCATTGATGTGATACATCAATATTTTCTTGTTTGAAACATTTCCAACTTGTATTGCACTTTATAAAATGACAATATTTCATCGGTAAATATCGTGCACATGGGAAACCGGTGGCCACAATAAGTATGTCCAAATTCAAACAATCCATTTTTTCCCACAGTGCATGTTTTCAAAAGCCTTCTTCTACAGGGTCTTTAACACTCGGCATTGTGAAGTCAACCATTTAATTAACAGTCTCAAGTTTAAACGACTTTGAGAAAGAAGGCGTTTGGAAACATTGTGAAAAGAGGAGAAAATGCTGGTAACTCCTTTTCCCGTGATATTTTCTGTCATTTCGGAATGACAAGTTCTATCACTTGAGTCACTTTCACCTCCATAATAAAACTGACAGGCTTTAGGTGGCGATGATAAACAAATACAAATTCAATCAGTCAGTGTCTCAGTCTATTATAATTCTTTAATACGAAAAAAGAAATTAAAAAAAGACACTATTTTTATCAAAGATGAAATGCTACGAGCAATTTCATTTGCTGCAGCTAGAGCTGGCTGCATCCAATGAAAAAGCTTATCGGGGGAACGTAAAATAGAAATCAAGCTCGATCAGCAAAGGGTAGAGTAGCGTAGTGAATTGTCAGCCTTGGCTAGCAAAGATGCCAGGTATTGATCTCAGGACCTTATGGTTACGAGGCCGACGCTCTATCTCACAGCCAGGGACACCACATTGTCTGTTTTCTCCGTCATTTGTTACATCTCATCCGCAAGAATTTATCTTGAGAAACATCTATCCTAGTAAAAACATGAAAAAAAAAAAACCCTTTTCATATTCTATTCTAGGGTGTTTATCCAGCCCGTGTTAAGAAAATTCTAATCTACAACACGCCGCCTGTCTTAGAAGTCTTGGTGAAAACAGCGATTGGTTTATCAAGTGAAAAAATAAAGAAAAGAGTAAGTAGACTGTATTTGATATATCTGTGTGACTCGCTGACCCTTTACAGACAGTGTAGATCAAAGATCAGACTGCACAGAACCTGCAGTCTGATCTTTAATATACACTGTCGGATCAGGACATATTAGTCCCCCAAAAACTATCTTAACTCATTACCAAACAACAAAATTTTAGACTTGTTATCCCCCGCCGTAGGCGGAGGGATATAGTTTTAGCGTTGTCCGTCCGTCCGTCCTTCCGTCCGTCCGTCCGTCCGTCCGTGTGTCCGTCCCGGCAAATATCTCCAATACCAGTGGACGGAATTTCGTGAAACTTTATATACATATACAATGACCCAATCTCCCGAGACACTTTTTTTGTTTTTTTGATTCGATGCAAATGGCCGACTGAGAGCGATTTTAAGTTTCACCTAAGTTACACTTAAGTACACTTTTAATGTTTGGAGTCTTCTCTTCAAAACTCGATTTCTCCACAACCCCTGGACCAAATTGGATAAAACTTCATATATGAACTCCTTGGGGTAAGGCGCCGACGTATCTTTCCCGGATTTTCAATTTGACCCCGTGTCATGGAAAAAAGGGGCTTAATGCAAAATTGCAATTTTTACCAATATCTCATTCAGTTTTTGTCAGAATATCATGAAACTTCATGGTTATAATGTTTATGGAAAGTTTTAGCATGTGCCCTTGCTATTTTTAATCTGGGCGTTTTTTAAGTTGACGTTCTGTCATGGAAAAAGGGGGTTTCTTGCAAAATTCCAATTTTTACTAATATTTCATTCAGTTTTGGTCAAAATTTCATTAAACTTCATAGTTATATTGTTTTTTTCAAAGTTTCACCATGTGCTCTTGTTTCTTTATCTATGTGTTTTTCAATTTGACCCTCTGTCATGGAAAAAGGGGGTTTCTTATATAATGACAAGGAAAAAGGGGCCCTAATGCAAAATTGCAATTTTTACTTATATCTTGTTCAGTTTTTGTCAAAATTTCATGAAATTTCATGGTTCCATCTTTTTCTACAAGTTTCAGCATGTGCCCTATGTTTTTTTCAATCTATTAATTATTAATGCACAAATATGTCTTTCCTGCTTTCTCAAATTGAGGCTGCATCACGGAAAAAGGCGACTTCATGGAAAAAATTGTTTTTCACTAATATCTCCTTTATCGGTGCTCAAAACTTTGTTAAATTTCAAATCTGAACTTGTTGGAACGTTGCCCAGGTACCTCTCTTCCTGTTTCTCAATTTCAGGCTGCGTCTCGGGAAAAGGGGGCTTCATGTAAAAAATTGTTTTATGTAATATTTACTACATGACTGCTCAAAATTTTATCAAATTTCGAATTTTGAATTATTATTTAAAAATGCCACAAATCACACACCCGTTGCTTTTATTTCAATGATCCAATATTGTCTTATGGGAAAAGGGGGCTTAAAGGGGGCTTAAAGGGGGCTTATTGTCCTCTACAAGTTTGTGTTGGCTATCTCTAAGATAGTAATTGCCTTTTCACTTCAAATTTTGGGGGGCATGAACAGGTTCTTTTAGGATAAACGAAGTGAATTTTTATCAATTTCATATATTTTATGACAAGCACTCGTTCGGGGAGCATAACCCGTCTCTGACGGCTCTTGTTTTATCTAATGAAATCCTGTCCCATGGAACAAGGGAGCTTAATGTATAATTTCTTCATGGACCAATAACAAAAAGGCCACATGTACATGCAAAACAGAATACCTCCTATACGTTTGTATCAAAAAAGGTCTTTTTTGGCGGCGGATATCATTTCAACGAAATTGCTTGTTCAAATCGAAAGATGACAAATGTGACTCAAAATTTGAAATTTGTTTTGTGAAGGGTAGAAAACATAATGGGAAAAGGAGAAAATGCTGGTTACCAGCATTTTCTCCTTTTCCCACCATGTTTACTAAAGGCTTCTTTCTTCTTTCTTTCTCCCTCAAAAGTAGGGATTGTGTGGTAATGTAAATTTTGTTTTTTACTATCTTCTCAAAAAATTTTTACTAGTAGGATAAGGGTTAAGTTCAAATGTTCATGATTACTTTCCCTGATACAACAAAATGTGTACATATTAATTTTGTCTAGATGGCTTTCAACATATGAAATAAGGCATTCTGACATCTGCCTAAAGTATCAAACCAGTCTGTGCAGTCTGAGCAGGCAATCTGAAACAATGCTTTTGTTTCTTTCATAATTTTCTGTTTTGTGCGAGTCTACTGAAGGACCATATCTAATGAAGTCATAAAGTGCTGTCTCCGATTAGCCTGCATGCACTGCGCAGACTGTTCTGAGACAACATTTTACGCCAATGTTTGATTGTCCCTTGAATGCAGGCCATATGTACAATGAGAACCAGTTTATAAATGTTATCAAATACAATTATCCTTTTCATAACAACACAGAAAGCTTTAAAAAAAATCTTTTTGGAAAAAGAGACAACGGTAGCAAAAAGTATTTTCTCATATTTTTAAAATTGTTTTTTGCCCTTTACCTTAGGTCTTACCTTGGCTTTCAGTGCACCGAAGCATCTGTTACCTACCTTACTAACACCAGTAAAAACTCCTTTTTCAACAATGTTTTTTAAAGGCTTCATTCTGAGGAGCGTCAGAACTAGGGATTGTGTGGTAATGGGTTAAACTGGGTACCGTAACAGCAACACCAAGTCACAAGTCAGATACGCTTACCACTGCTCTACCAGGCTGGGCCCTTCACAGACAAATCTGAATATATGAGCCACATATAATTTTAGCATGTATACTTTGTTCAAAGCTCACCGCTGTATCATGTTTCACATAGAGATACAATGTACTGTGTTGCAGAAGTCTAAGATGATTGAGTACTGAAATAGTTAAATGCTTAAGGTAGTAGACCCCTAATACCTCTAGTGCTGCATTGCATAAAGTTTTCTTGTGGAAATAGCTGTTTTCTATTAGGGGTCTACCATGTTAACCCTTTCCCACACAACAAAATTTCAGACTGGTTACCAGCATTTTTTCCTTTTCCCACAATGTTTTCTAAAGGTTTCTTTCTTGGGGCGTCAAAAGAAGGGATTGTGGGTTAAATTATCAAAGGACATACAGATAGATTGTGAAGTACACTAGTTATGGTAAAGACTTATATGTGCAAAAGGGTGTTTTATGCAGCTTCATGATATCTTAAACAAAGACATTATTCATGTATTAATACAGATCCATAAAGTCTATTTAGCTTATTACATCTCATTATCAAAGGGTAGACTGATCCTATGACATGCAGAAAACTGACCAATAACAAAATGATCTGACCAGGGTCAGTCTGTGTATACTGTGAAAGATGACCCGAGTCTATACAGTTTGCAGGTGCAGTAAACAACCTGTTTGCATAGCAGATATATTTGTTGAATTCTCAATCCTGTGTATTACGTTTCATGTATAGATAAAACCATTTGGCAACAATCTTGCTCCAGTTTATAAAGAAATGGACATCAGTGTTTTACCGATAGAATATTTACCTGATGATCACACTGGCCCCAGTGGTGGATCCATCGAACATATTAAAGGTGGGAAACAGCATCTCTGTCCCTTTCTCTTTCACTGCATCTCTCCTTCTACTAGATTGCCAGCTATCCTTCTAACTCAAAATTAACTCTTTACAGCACAATTTTGAGCTTTAGTGACCCTCAACATGACTCTGGTAGCCAGCAATTTCTTGCTTTTCCACCATTTTTTCTACCCTTTTGAAATAAAATCTCAGATTTACTCTTTGTTTTTAATTACTATGAGGTTCCAAAAGCCTAACATTTTGCACTTTTGAAACAGATACTTAAATATATCTTAAGCTACAAAATTGCACTGAAATAATAGTTTGACATTGAATGTACTTGCATCATCACAAAAACTTAATCGTCATCAAAAATAGCACACTAACACAGAAATAAGATAGGAGTGCTTTAAAGAGACTATAGCATGGACATTGGGAGTTGAAATATGCTGGAGTACATGTATTTTCCCAAAATGTGGTGCATGTTCATAATTATACCTCTCTCTGTATTTACCCGGATTGACCCTATATCTACATATGGGGGGGGGGGCTGGGTTGATCTCTAAGTAGTAATATCTTGTGACCCAACCCCATTTCCATGTATATTTGAAGGAAAATGTGTCTACATGTTTCAAGTAAACTAAGGACTAAGGGTCATTAGAACACAGGACTGACAGGTTAACTCATTACTAATCGACAAAATTTTAGACGTGTCCAAATTTAAAGAAAATGTAGACGATGAAATAAACATGAATAACCTTGACTATAGAAGAGAAGAAAACATTGTGGGAAAAGGAGAAAATGCTGGTGACCAGAATTATCTCCTTTTCTGATAAAATTTTCAGAAGGCTTGTAAAAACCAGAGACTATTTGGTAAAAGGTTCACCCTTTACCACACAATGATGTTTTTTAACGACCTTAACCCTTTCCCAAACAATCCCTGGGTTTTATGGGTCTGGAATAGTAGCCTTTTGAAAACATTGTGGGAAAAGGAGAAAATGCTAGTAACCAGAGTGTTTTCTACCCACTCATAGACATAAATCATCTTTTCGGCAAGAGTTGAATTGTCTTCAAATGCTTTCAATTTGGTCTAGCCCAAAAGTTTGAAAACATTGCTGGAAAAGGTAACCAGCAATTTCTCCTTTTCCCACAAAGTTTTCTACCCAATCAAAGAAAAATTGCTTCTCTGAGCTGCTATGAAATTGTTGTTTGCAAATGCTTTCAATTTTGATATGTCGAAAATTTTTCTTTGTTGTGACGGGTCAATCTATACCATGTTCAACAACATTTCATTTCATCCAAAGCTTCTTTTCCTTCCAGAGTACATGTTAAAGGAGCTGACAAGTGACACAGTGAAGAACCATGTACATAATTTATCAAACGGTCTGTACGGTGCCGATACAAAACTGAAACCTGACAATTTACCGACGGAATCTTTTAGAAAGTTGAATGTTGACTAATAACTTGTCAATCTACCTGTGCAAAGATTTATATCACAAATGTTTTAATTCTTCACCAAACGACAAAATTTTAGACTACATGTAGTACAAATTGAAAGCATATAAAGAGGGAAAAAAATTTGTGATTAGAGTAGGGAAGAAAAACTTGAAAAAGAGGGATAAAATTCTCGTTACCAGCATTTTCTCCTTTTCCAACAAATTTTTCAAACAGCTTCTTTCTTAGGTCATGATTTGGATGTAAAGGGTTAAACCTTAACTCTTTAACACACAACAAAATTTTGGACTTGTCCAAATTGAAAACACTTGCAGACGATAAAATAAATGTGAATCAGAAATTGAAAATTGACTTGGAAAGGCTGGAAAACATTGTGGGAAAAGGGGAAAATGCTGGTTACCAGCATTTCTCCTTTTTCCCACAATTTTTTCAAAGGCTTTCTTTCTCAGGGTCGTTAAAAGTCGGGATTGTGTGGTAAAGAGTTAATTCCTCAATACCCTGTATGTGATACTTTTCTAAATTTGATGAATGATACTTTTACACGACAAGAACTTGTTTTTCACAATTCTATTAACCAGCTATCAATTTTGTGAATCAATCCTTTACCACACAGTCCAACTCTAAGAGGACCTTGAGGAAAAAGACTTGAATCATTGTGGAAAAAGAAAATAGTGGTTACCAACATTTTCTCCTTTTCTTAAAGAGTTTTCCATCAGGCAAAATACTACACCAATCATTTCATTCACATTAAATTTTTCACCATCAAGCTCTTTTGATTAACTTTCCCAAACAATCCCTGGTTTATATACTGGTCAGGAATAAAAGCCTTTTGAAAACATTGTGGGAAAAGGAGAAAATGCTGGTAACCAGCATTTTCTCCTTTTCCCATAATGTTTTCTGTCCTGTCAGATAGAAAAATCATCTTTTTAGCAACTGTTAATTTGTCATCTGCAAAATGCTTTCAGTTTGGTCTGGTCCAAAATTTGCCATTTGGAAAAGGATTAAAACAAGCATTAATCAACCCTTTCCCAAATGGCAAATTTTGGACCAGACCAAATTGACAGCATTTTCCAGATGACAAATTAACAGTTGCTAAAAAGATGATTTTTCTATATGATAGGGTAGAAAATATTGCTGGAAAAGGAGAAAATGCTGGTTACAGGGATTGTTTGGGAAAGGGTTAAAGACCCTGAAACAGAGGCCTTCTGTAAACATGGCAGGAAAAGGAGATAATGCTGGTATCCAGTATTTTCTTCTAGTCCAATACCGTTTTCGACTCTTGCTATAACCAAAAGGGCTACATTAAATTTTGTCATATCCACATACTTTCAATTTTGAAAAAAGGGTAAACTGTTGTTTTGAAAAAAGTTTGCATCAAACAACCTTTTTAGAAAATGTTACGCTGCAAGGCAAAGAAAGTTACCCGAAGGATGCCATGATTTTCAGTATAGAACAAGGAGAGCCGAAAAATCACAAGTATCCCAATAAATAACTGGTATCCCAATGATAATGACTATTCTAGGACGAACTAGAGCTGTCACTGAATGTGACTTAATACCCCCGCCAGCACTTTGACAGAAAAAAGCGTCAAGTTCAAGGGGAGATAATTCCTCAATGAGGAAGAGTTGACACTGGAAAATTGCAAATCTTCAATATATGATCAGTATATGTGCAAAGTTTCAATACAATTGAAGGAAAACTGTAGGAGGAGTTTACAACATAAAATTACTAGTATTTTGTAAATAGATGGACACACCAATGGATACACAGGCTGATTCTAGTATACCCCAAAAACATTCTTTCTGCCATATGGCCTCCAACACATATAAGGGGTATTCGGAAATTTGGGTTAAGTGTTGCTTTGGATCAGCCTGTACAGTCCGCGCAGGCTAATCCAAAATGACTCTTGTTGTTTTAATGTAATTTTTTGTTTTGGGCAAATCTAATGTTATACAATATCTGATGTAGTCATTACGTGCCATCTCTGGTTAGCCTGTGTGGACTGCGCAGGCTGATCCTAGACCAGTTTTTATGCAAATATCTGAATGTCCCTTTTCACATGTTGCGTGCCAAATCGTCCTTTTTGGGTAATCTGGGGGCACAGCTGTAGAAGGGATAATTGTTTGTAAGAGGTGGTTGCTGTTTTCCCTAATAATGGTTCAAAGCTGCCAGCTTCAGGTTGCGTATCTAAGCTTGTCCTTCAACAACCCCTTGTCTTTCCCAACACAGTATGATGTCATTATATCAACCCTTTACCAGACAACAAATTTTGGCCCTGTCCAAAATGTAAGCATTAGTAGACAACAATTTCACTGTGGCTCAAATGGTGCAATTTTTCTTTAATAGGGTAGTAAACCTTGTAGGAAAAGGAGAAAATGCTGGTTACCAGCATTTTCTCCTTTTACCTCAATGTTTTCAAAAGGCTTCTTTTCCAGGGTATTAAAAGTTGCTATTATGTAGTAAAGGGTTAACAATTGTGATTTTATCTTTATTAATGACCAAAAGCTGTAAAACGTAGTGGGAAAAGGAGAAAATGCTGGTTACCAGCATTTTCTCCTTTTCCCACTATGTTTTCAAAAGGCTTCTTTTCCAGGGTCGTTAAAAGTCGCCATTGTGTGGTATACGGCTAACGATTGTCATTTTATGTTTATTTACGACTAAAGTGCTGTGCACATTTGTCCATAAATATCCTGTCAGTTTTGTTTGTTCAATTATCAATTCAGCATGGCTCCAACCCCAATCTCCAAAAAAATTCTCTCACAATTAAAGTGACAAGAAAAACCTTACCAGGAAAATATTATTTCATTGGTGAGTTAAAACTTCACAGAAAACATATTCAAAACAATTTAATTTATTATTGAATATTCCTATACAGCAATAAAGACATTTTAAAACCTACAGTATGTTTATAGTTTCTCACTTCACTTTTTTTTCACGCAATAAAATCAACTTTTGGGCTTCAATGGAAACTTATTGTTCTTTTTCTCCTCTTCAATCTCTGGAAACCTTTTTTGTGCATACTGCTTTATATCGTTTATTTTATTCATACCTTTCATAACAGTTTTCTGTAATGGAACAAGAAAAAGGTGGTTAAAGCAACAGAATACCAAATACATACAATAATATGCAATAAACATTTTCAGTCCAAGAAGAAAGAAACAAAATTTATATTCCAACACTTGGGCCATTTTGAGAAGATTAATTGAATGGTATTTTACGCAGCTTTCAACATCATTTCAGTCATATCATGGCAATAGCTCACATATTCATGTTTTCCTGGGTTTTACCAGGACTAGGCTTGGGCTATGGAGGGTCTTGCTCAAGGACATTCCAAAAAAAAAATCCAGTGGATCCAGTGCAGCTCAAACCTGGAGCCTCCAGGTTATCAGTCGCACACTTTACCACACTGAACCACACAGGGCCCCCATTTTGGCAAGCCTGCCCAAAAAATCACACTATTCACAAATGCAAAACAAGGTTCAGTGAACATTCTTTAATTCTTCAGCAAACAATTCTCAGTTTTAGTGACACTGATGAAGAAGATTTTGAAAACATAATGGGAAAAGGAGAAAATGCTGGTAAGTTAACCAGCATTTTCTCCTTTTCCCATTATGCTTTCTGCCTTTTCAACCACAAATCTTGTCATCAGTATCGAATTCAGTAAGTCGTTTGCAAATTCTTGAAATTTTGGATGTGCAAAAGATGTTGTTTGATAAAGTATAACGCTTACCCACATGACAAATTTTTGAATTGAAAGCATTTTCAGACAATGAAATAAAAGTGACTTAAAAACTGAATTTGTCCTGAAAAGGGTAGAAAACATTGATGGAAAAAGAGAAAATGCTGGTTCCCAGCATTTTCTTCTTTTTCCACAATGTTTTCAAAAGGCTTTTTCTCCTGGTTCATTAACCCTTTACCACACAATCCTAAGTTTTAGTGACCCTGAGGAAGGCGGCTTTTGAAAACATGGTCAGAAAAGGAGAAAGTGCTGGTAACCAGCATTTTTTCCTACTCGACAATGTTTAATTTTCAGTAACATAGAATTTGTTGTCTGCAGATGCTTTCATTTTGGTATAGTCCAAGATTTTGTCATTTGGTAAAGAGAAAGTATTGTGTGGTAGAGGATTAATTTCATTTGCAGCTACATGCATGGATATTAGTCCTTATAGAGAAAACATTGTGGGAAGGAGAGAAAATGTTGGTTACAGGTTCCCCTTTTACCACAATGCTTTCTGAAATCTGGTTACCAGCATTTTCTTCTTTTCTCACAATGTTTTCCACAGGCCTTTTTCTCAGGGTCCTTAAAAGTCGGGATTGTGTGGTAAAGAGTTAAGTGAAAACAGAAGATGCTATGGAGTCCATAAAACCTCAGATACTTACAGCTAAATAAATTCGTTTTGATCGTTCTGCTGCTTGCTCTGGGGTGAGAGGTGTAGGACGACCATCTATACAATAAAAAAATTTGTATCTGTAGAACACCAAACAAAATGAAGTATTTCTATGTCGGATTTTTTGGACAGAGGTATGTTTCCAATCACAAACACTTTAACTACTGTATAAGTGGAAATTTTTGCGACATGGAAGTTTTTGTGATTTCGCAACGTTGAAAAATTTGCAAGCTTTCTGTCCATGTATTTTACTACAGGCATACCAACAAATAACAAGTGTCTTTAATTCGCAAATATTTTTGTTTGCAAAATGCCAGTAATCTGTTGGGGTACAGACAAAACCCCCCTAGGACAAAACCCCCCTAAGACAAAACACACATGGACAAAACACCCCTGGACAAAACCCCCATACCCTTAACTGAAAAGTGGACAAAACCCCCATGGTTTTAAAATGATTCTTTTTGTACAATCATTTTAAAGTTGAATAAAATTTACTGCTTTAAATACTAGTGGGGGTTGTAAAAAATAATGTTTTTGTATAAGTTAAATTGATTTGATATGAATTTTTTTCCTTTAAAGTGTGCTTTATGATAAAAATTGTGTTTTTTTCTTAAAATTTTGCTTTATGACCAAAAATGTGTTTTTTTCTTAATACATTCATAATAAATTCATTATAAATTATAAATGCAACCATACAATGGAAAAAATCATTTATATATTAATCAAAGGATTTTTTTTCTTATTTGGTGCTTTTATATGTTCAAATCTACCACTAAATATTAGTGAATATGACAGGTGTAAACTTGCAAATGAGGTGTCTTAATCGCTTCTCAACACCTGTCTTGCCCAAGTCTGCATAGGTTTTGATACGAGTGTAGGACAACACCCCCCCCCCCCCCCAGGACACCCCCCCCCCCCCCCAGGATAAAACCCCCATGGACAAACCCCCCCTAGGACAAAACCCCCATAGGATAAAAACCCCCTAGGACAAAACCCCCATCATATATAAAAAGCATATAAATTTGAGAAAACAAACAGAATTTGCAAACAGTTTTAAAGTATTCAAAACAAGTCTCTTTGATTTAAGGAAAAAAATCAAACATGAAAGGCAAAAAATGATTTAGATACTATCTTATTTAAATTTGTACCTCAAGTTTGCTGATAATTTCTATTGATATATCAGTTCGATATATCAACACCTGTGCAGACTTGGGCAAGACAGGTGTTGAGAAGGGATTAAGACACCTGATTTGCAAGTTTACATTTGTCATATTCCCTAATATTTAGTAGTAGATTTGAACATATAAAAGCACCAAATAAGAAAAAAAAATCCTTTGATTAATATCTAAATGATTTTTTCTATTGTATGAATGCATTTATAATTTATTATGAATTCATTATGAATGTATTAAGAAAAAAACACATTTTTGGTCATAAAGCAAAATTTTAAGAAAGAAACACATTTTTGATCATAAAGCACAATTTAAAGAAAAAAAAATTCAAATCAAATCAATTTAACTTATACAAAAATATTATTTTTTACAACCCCCACAAGTATTTAAAGCAGTAAATTTTATTCAACTTTAAAATAATTGTACAAAAAGAATCATTTTAAAACCATGGGGGTTTTGTCCACTTTTCAGTTAAGGGTATGGGGGTTTTGTCCAGGGGGGTTTTGTCCAGGGGGGTTTTGTCCTGGGGGGGGGGTGGGGGGTGGGGGTTTGTCCGTACTCCGTTGATACATGTATATCAATAGAAATTATCAACAAACTTGAGGTACAAATTAAAATAAGATAATATCTAAATCATTTTTTGCCTTTCATGTTTGATTTTTTTCCTTAAATCAAACAGACTTGTTTTGAATACTTTAAAACTGTTTGCAAATTATGTGTGTTTTCTCAAATTTATATGCTTTTTATATATGATAGGGTTTTTGTCCTAGGGGGCTTTATCCTATGGGTGTTTTGTCCTGGGTGGGTTTTGTCCATGGATGTTTTATCCTAGGGGGGGTTTGTCCTAGGGGGGTTTTGTCCTACACTCAATCTGTCACTGGTATTTCTAAAAATTTTTGACATGCGTATAAATCCACATATACAGTATTATCAGACAAAAAAATTTAAATCTTTACCAAACAATCCCTGGCTTTTTTGACCCTGAGATAGGAGCCTTTTGAAAGCATTGTGGGAAAAGGAGAAAATGCTGTTTAGCAGCATTTTCTCTTTTTACCACTATGTCTTCTACCCTGCTGGAAACAGATTTATATTAAATTCATTATGTTCAATATGTAGTATGCAAGTGCTTACAATTTGGACCAGTCTAAAATTTTGTTGTTTGGTAAATTGAAAGCAATTGCAGACACACTGAAAGTGGTTAATTGATGCAATTAGTGTTTGAAATGGTAGGAAAATATGTGGGAAAAGGAGTAAATGCTTAGCTGGAAACTAGCATTTTCTCTTTTTTCAACCATGTTTTAACCCTTTACCACATGACAAGACTTTAGAGATGTCCAAATTAAATGTATTTGCTGATGACAGTTTCAATGTAGCTCATATAAAATTATTTTTCTTTGAAAGGGAAAAAAAAAAACATTGTGGGAAAAGGAGAAAATGCTGGTAACCAGCATTTTCTCCTTTTTCTACAATGTTTTCAAAAGAAAGCCATCTCTTTCAAGGGGGTGGTAACAGTCGTCACTGTGTGTGGTTATGGGTTATAAAGGTTGTCAAGGGGCTTTAAAACATTTGATTATTTAGAAGTAGCTAGTTACTCCTAAAAGAAATAATTATGGTCATATATTTGAACTCTGAATGTTGTGCATTACCACTACAAGAGTTTAATTTTGCATTCTCATTTGTGAAACTAACATATACAGTACCATCATTCTTCACATTTCACCAGATAAACAGATTGGGTTGTATTGGGGTTTAAAGCCAATTTTAACAGCTAAGGTCATATCATGGCGGTCGGTGACGCACATGTGTTTCCTGGCTTTCTCAGACAGGTACTAACACAACTTTCTTTCCAAAGCCACCAACTACTTTTCTCACATGCTTCAGCAGAGGTGAGAGGTGAAAATACGCCAGAAAGAAAGTCTGCCTAAACCGGGTATCGAACTCAACCAGGTCATGAGTCCGAAGCTCGCCACTGAGCCACCCGGGCGGGCCCAGATAAACAGAACACAATATCACCAACCTAAGAATGTGTAATCAGGTCTGTCTACCAGAGGTCCATATCGTTTGCCTTCAACATCAAGTCCACGCCTGCAATGTAAAAAATACCTCTATCACTTGACAAGTATGTAAAGCTCTCCAACATGACAGCATTTGCAGACAAGAATTGAAATGTGACTTAACTCTTTACCATACAATCCCGACTTTTATCGAATTGGTCATGCTAGAATAGAAATAATCTTCTTTCTATCCTGGTTTATCCTTTGATACATCACATTGTGTAACGAGGTGCAATGAATAAACCACTATGGCTATTGCCCTGTTGTGCCTCATAACTCACAACTGTGGTTTATTGAATGATAAACCAAGATAGAAAGAGTATTTCCCAAACATAAATTGAAATGTAAAAAATAAATACCTGTACACACACAAGATTGTGGCAAAAAAAGACTCATTCAGTCCTTTGCCACACAATCCCAGTATGTAACAACCCAGGGCAGAAACGTTTTTCAAAACACTACTGGAAAAGATGTTAATGCTGGTAACCAGCTTTTTCTCCTTTTCCAACAATATTTCCTAACCTTTCACAAGCAAAGCTTATGTCATATTCAAAGCCAAAGTCATATTCAACTTGTCGTCTGGAAATCCATCAAAGTGGATCATTTCAGTTCAAATTTTCTTCATCTGTCATTCCTTTACCTCACAATCTTGTACTTTAACAACCCTGGAGTGGACAGCCTTTGGAAAGATTGTGGGGAAAAAAGAGAAAATGCTGGTAACCCACATTTTCTCCCACAAACTTTTCTAACCATTTTTAGACAACACTCGCCATTTCACCTTAAAAAAAAAAAGTGACATCTGCATTCTGCAAATGCCTTGAATTTGGGCTGGTCCAAATTTTTGTTGTCTGGTAAAGAGTTAAAATTTTACCATTACTGTAACAGTTGACAAAATGTGTAAACATATTAAGGAACATGCTTTTCAAATAAGCAATAACTTGAATATGGAAAAAAAAGATCAAAATGTGAAAAATAAAATCTACAGTGATGACTTACAAAAATCTGTGTGTAGCCCCATACTCCCAAAATGGCCGCACTGGAGGCTGATATTTTCTCTGTTGTCTTTTATACAAAGTTTGTGTTGTACCAAGATGCCTCTGACTTATATTGTAAATTGAGCTTCTGACAGGAAATTTTGCTGGTAAAAATAAAATCAGATAAATAAATAAGCATAAATCTCTACTTAAATAATAGATAATCAATTATAATGCCACATGTAAACTTTTGCCAACAGCATTTCAGTGAAAAATTTAAGGTTGCAAAAGATGCATAATGGAGTCAATTAGAGCTATCACTAAATGTGAGCATACCTCCACCTAGCTCTTTATCACAGAATGCAGAATGGTTTATAACAAAATTAAAAGTTGAAAGAAAATAAAACTTCCGACAAAGGATTTGCACTTGTTAAGGGTTAAGTTAATATGTCAACATTAACCCATTTCCACTCAATCCCTATTTTTGATGATCCTGAGAAAGAAGCGGCAAGCCTTTAGAAAACATGGTAACCAGCATTTTCTCCTTTTCCCACAATGTTTTCTACTCTTCATGAAACAAATTTCAAATTTTAAGTCACTTTTCGTTTGTTACTCTAATATTTCAAATTACTGCCCCTGCATATTGCTAGAGATTTATCATATAGCTCTGGTCTCTGTTTTTTAACACATTACCAAACAACAATATTTTAGGGTTGTCCAAATCGAAAACATTTGTAGACAACAAAATTGAGACATATTTGTGCAGTTCATGAAAATCACCTGGTAGAAACTACCAAATTCTTTTCCAATTTTTACTGACCATATACCATAATACTCATGTATGTCATGAACCATGTTTTATTCCATGTCTTATGAATGACTGTATCTATTTTTAAAACTGATTTCGGCAGTATCAATCACACTATCATTCTGTTTCAGATGATTAAAATTTCTTAGATGTTGGGATTGGGAAAGGGTACCTTCAGTGTGAGGGTCTGCTCCAATGCTATTTTTGTTTCTGGTCTCTGCAGGCCTTCATATCAGCCCTCTTTCAACACGTCTGGAATTAATATGATTTTACCCACATCTTTTCGAATGGCTCTAAGACACAAAGTTTCCAGTGACAGCTAATAAAATGGGCATAGATCATTAGATAAATGATTAATCTTTAACAGCACACAAAATGTGCTGCAAAATACCAATTAACTCTTTACCACACGACAATATTTTAGACTGGTCCAATTTGAAAGCATTTGCTGACGACAAAATAAAGGTGACTGAAAAATCGAAATTTGTTCTTGAAAGTGTAGAAAACTCTGTGGGAAAAGGAGAAAATGCTGGTTACCAGCATTTTCTCCTTTTCCCATAGTGTTTTCAAATGGCTTCTTTCTCAGGGGGCGTCAAAAGTAGGGATTGTGTGGTAATGGGTTAAATCAATGGTAATTTACCTTTTTCCCCAACGTAAATAAATCCAATGTAATTTTTAAACAACTATCACAGCGACTTCTGTTAGACAGGCATGCGCACTCAATGGAATTTGAATTTTGTACAATCTGGTTCCCTAACCCTAAACAGCCAAGTTCGATCAAGGTGCATTTGTTTACAACAAAATTCGCAACTAAACCATCCTGTAGCGTGTCAGAGATACTGCATTTTCTGCAGAGACATGCACATTGATAAGATCACCATGTTTTGATTTCTGGTGAAGTAGGTCAACTGTTATTTACGTTGAAAAGTACAGATTTGCACAAAGGTAAGAGTTGGATATTTACTAACACCAGTGTTTTTGTAAAGATTAATCATTTATCTAACGATCCATACTCATTTTATTAGCTGTCATTGGAAATTTTGTCACATAGAACCGTTCGAAAAGATGCGATGAATATCGTATTTTTTTCCAGATACTTTAAATGAAGGTTGGTCTGAGGGTGTACGAGAAGAACAGTAACTAAAACAGCATCGGAGCAGACACCTTCAGACTGAAGGTAGGAAGGGGGGAAAGGGTGGGGGGGGGGGGGGGGGGGCAAGGCGACACGGTTTGGGGAAACACAATTATGTAGGTTAAATGAACTGTGGGGCGAAACGATTAAGGGGGAAATGACCAGGAAAGAAACGTCCAGTGATGAAACGGCTAGGGGAGAGAGTTTTTTGGGGCGAAAGGATTCGGAACCGTCTGAAGGGCATTTAATGCAAACGCGAAAACGGATGACGTACTCAATTTGCCATTAAGAAATCCCATGACCTTTGTATTTCTTTAGCTTGGATTATTGCAAATAGAAATTTTAATGTTTATAGCTGCACGTCGTTGCATTTAACTTGCCTTGTGCGCAATTTATGCAAAAAATAAGTTTCCCCATATTTCGTTATCGTTACAACTATCAACTTCCTGTGTGTTTGGTTGCAATTACCAAAGCTGCACTTGATTAAATGTCACATACTGTAGTTGAATCGAACGTTTCATAACCGACGCAAGGTTCTTATCCCGTAAAACTTATAGTGTAGCACGGAATAAAATTGTTTGGATAGTTGATAAATACTAGTTTATACAGATTTAATACTTTTGCAGAATTTTAACAGATCAGAAATTCCTTTGATATCTATCTTGAAATTATTTGATGATACTTTTATAAGTTTCGAGAAAAGAGAGGTAATCATTATCTCCCTCTGTAACGAGAATATAGTGGTTTTAGGTTTATAAATGATAATTCTAAGAAGGAAAAAGTAGGTCGGTGAAAGTACATGTAGTTCAATAATTTTCAGTTTTAATCATAGCAATTTCTGTAGGATAATATTATAGTGGAAACAGCTGTTTCCGTTACACTATCTTAACCCATTACCACACAATCCCTACTTTTGACGCCTGTAAGAAAGAAGCCTTTTGAAAACACTATGGGAAAAGGAGAAAATGCTGGTAACCAGCATTTTCTCCTTTTCCCACAGTGTTTTCTACCCTTCCCAGAACGAATGTCTATTTTCTAAGTCACCTTTATTTTGTCGTGTGCAAATGCTTTCAGTTTGGACCAGTCTGAAATTTTCTCGTGTGGTAAAGAGTTAATGAAATCATAAATAATTACATTTTTTGTTGTTGTTCTTCTTCTTCTTTTATTTGATGATTGTAGACACACAAAGTAAAAAAAGGGGTTTAGTGCACATGAAGGTTCGAACTGACTTAGAAGGGACCGCGTCATTCTTATGGGAAGTGCCGAACCCGAGAAGATGCTATGAAGTAATTAAGGGATATCAGAAATATAATTTGGCCCGCAACACACACAAAGGGACATTCGAACATTTGCATGAATTTGTTGTGGTAGATCAGCAGTCCCCACTGATCCGACTGATCCGAGTCGACTCTCTACAACCACATTCGATTTTGTAACGTCACTACAGTAGAAAGTGCCGTCTAGGATTAGCCTGATAATCCGAAACGGCCCTTTACGACTACTACAGATGTTCTGCTACAATAAACTTGTGCAAACAGAAAATTACACTAGAGGGCCAAGATGACCCTGGATCGCTCACATGAATTTTGAGAGGACCAACGCCATTTTTTTGAGGTATTGAAACTTTGAAAACAAAGTCATTATTTTGACAAGGAATTTTGAAAAGGTAACATGTAAAAGTCATTTCAAAATCTGTCAACACCTCTACAATCATCACCACAGCAATGATTTCGATGAATTAGAATTTTGCAAATAATTTTTCGGATAGATCACCCAAGGACAGTTACTTGAAGAAGAGTACATGCTCTATATTGACAAGCAAGATGGCCAAGATTGCCCTGCATCGCTCACCTGAAGTTGTGAGAGGACCATAGCCATTTTTTTTAGGTATCGAAGCTTTGGAAACAAATCATTATTTTGCCAAGCAATTTTTTCACCGGTAAAAGGCATTTCAAAATCTGTCAACACCCCAACAACCATCACAATAGCCATGTTTTTGATGAATCAGAATTCTGCAAATACATTTTGGGATAGATCACCAAAAAACAATTTCTTGAAGAAGAGCACGTCCTCGACAGTGACTAAAACATTAGTCGAACAAGAGCATCACATAAAGATGGCAACAATTGGCTTTTGTTTTTCGACAGATGAAAATTTTCCTAACAATTTTTGAAAAGGGTCACCCTAGGACAATTTCTGTGAAAATATTTCAAAATCTGAAAAGCCGTTTCAGAGAAGAAGAATTAAGAAATTCCTATTCATGTCCCTGTGGTGCAGATAGCCCCCACCATCAGAGCCATGTAATTCTTGACAGATTACAATTTTGTGAACAATTTTTGAAAAGGTCACCCAATGAACATTGCTTTGAAATTATTCCAAAATCTGAGCAGTTTCAGGGAAAAAGTATTTTTAAGAATTTCTTCATGTCCGTACAGTTTAAACAGTCCACAGCCATCAGAGCCACATTTTTTATGGATCAAAATTTCTGGAACAATTTGCGAAAAGGGTCAGCTAAGAAACATTTCTGTGAAGCAAGAAGAATTTTTAAGAGTTTCTCCAGGTCCATATAGTTCAAGTGCGCCCCCAACCCCATCAGAGCCATGTTTCTAGACGAATCAAAATTTCGCGAACAACTTTTGAAAAGGATCACAAAAGGAATATTTCTGGGAAATTATTTAAAAAATCTGACCAGAGGTTTCAGAGAAGAAGAATTTTTAAGAGTTTCTTCATCGCCACATCGCCATATAGTGCGAGTAGCTCCCAATCACCAGAGCCATGTTTCTTGACGGATCAGAATTTCGTTAACAAGTTCTGAAAAGGGTCATCCAAGGAACATTTCCGTGAAATTATTTCAAGATCTGACCAGCGGTTTCGAAAAAGAAGAATATTTAAGAATTTCTTCATTTATGTAGGACCTATAGTGCAAGTATCCCCATTCACCAGAGTATAGGACCTATAGTGCAAGTAGCCCCCATTCACCAGAGTATAGGACCTATAGTGCAAGTAGCCCCCATTCACCAGAGTCATGTTTCTTGAGCGATCAACATTTCGCGAACAGTTTTTGTAAAGGGTCAATAAGGAACATCTCTGTAAAATTGTTTCAAAATATCACCATCCGTTTCAGAGAATAAGAACTTTTAAGAATTTCTTCATTTCTGTATAGTGCAAGTAGCCCCCAGTCACCTGAGTCATGTTTCTGGATGGACCAAAATTTAGCGAACAATTTTCGAAAAGGGTTATCCAAGGAACATCTCTGTGAAATTCTTTCAAAATCCGACCAGCAGTTTCATCAGAGAAGATTTTTAAAGAATTTAAAGAAGACCTCCCAATGAACATTCCAGCCAAGTTTGGTCCAAATTGGCCTGGCGGTTTCAGAGGAGTTGATGTAATAGATCTAGTTAAACGCTAAAAAGTCAAAATTAAACGATTTAAATAGCCAAAAGGAGGGAGCGTAGCGACCGACTGTGGCTGTTTAAATCGTTTAATTTTGAACTTCTTAGCGTTTAACTGACTTAGTCTTTTTCCGCCCACATTACATCATTGCTAAAATAATGTTCCATATAAGGAATCCACTATTCACAAAGAAACGCCGTTTCACCCATATATGGATTTGGCTGATTCGCTAAAGAAACGTCATCATTGCATCATCGCTAAAATATGACGTACTTTCCACGTGAATATCGGGGCTAAACCTCGTACACGACCACGTGGTATTTAACCCTTTACCAAATAATCCATTGGGAAGGAAGGTTATTTTTGGAAAAGGGGAAAATTCTGGTTATGAGCATTTTCTCCTTTTCCTATAATATTTTCTACCCTGTTAAAAAACTCAGCTTCATTTGTTCCTCTTTCAAAAATTTACATGTGCTGATGCTTTCAATTTGGAATGCTCTAAAATTTGTCATAAGGGAAAGGGTTAAAGAATCTTCATTATCAGCTTCATTTCCAGTTCACAATTGACTATCGCCAGTGTTAAACAATGTCAAATATGGCAGAATTTGACCAAGATTTTGAGGAAGTAACGATTAGACTCAGCCTATTAAAATTTCTACAGATTTACTAGACTCTACAGCATTATTTTTTCTTAGAATTTCAACATATCGTCGATCTACTTCTTAAACCTCGTAACAACAGCCTGTTTCAAGCTTCAGGTGGTATGTTTAAGAGGACAACCGAACATATAGACTGATCGGCTTTTATTACATAAATTGTATCTGCATGTGTTAACCATTTTTTACAACAACGTAACTTGTAGATCTACTTGGCATGTGCTGACCTAATTTAAGTAATTGTTGAATATTAATGAGGGGGGTAGAGTTTAGGTACGCATTACGCAGTAAATCCAGATAACCATTAACACACTGATCAACGTGAGCCGCGGACACCATGTGTTCTCGGTACACCAGATCGGATTTTCCATGGAAGAACCGGAGGTGGTGTAAGTATTTTCATTTTTATGGACCTGATTTACATAGATAGAAATGTTGATTTACAGCAATGTCAAGACGAATGATTGATCTGTTTACATACATACTAGGGAATAATAATACAATCATCTAAGCGAGCTGTGGCTTTATGAGCAACGGGGGTCTTATTGTTTTGAAGTTTATTGCCGAATTTTGGACAAAATCCCAAACCATTGTTCATTTTACAAGTTTGTATGGTAAGATAAATGTATTCCCTAAAGGAACACAAAATTTCACTTAGAAATGTCTATCCAAAGCGAAGATACACGTTTTTGAATGGACCTGGGTAGAAGAAAATATGCTAACAAGACACCAATTTTATTTTCAATGTTTGCACATGGACACCTGATCAGAAAACGCTTGCGGTAACTGGACACCAACCTTTAAATCATCAATATTTCTGCCTGAAACTCGATGCATGGGCTGTATACGAAGACTATTTTTGTAAACATTATGTCACTACGGTCCATTACCTGATAAAGAGCATGTTCAACCCAATTTCATTACTTCTAGCACTTGCTTTTTTGAAATATTTTCAATATTACGGCAATTTACGAAGTAGACCTACGATGCTTGATCACAATTGACCGGTCATTGTCTCCAATGTTGGTGCAAGACATGTTCCTTGTTTACAGCGTTTCAGTTTTATGAATGTCGTATTAACCCATTACCAGGCAATTACGAGCTTTAATGTCCCTGGGAAAGATGGCTTAGAAAAACTTTGTCCCTTTTAACTAATCCAAAGAATTTGTAATTCGTGTTCATTACTTTGAGTCAAGAATTGGTCACACTGGCCAACGTATGTATACGTTGGATTGCCGGCTTTGACGTTAGATTGTAAATACACCGCAAATGTTCAGTTCTTTCATTCTTGATGGTATTAAAACGTTTTAGTAGAACACGCTACATGCCTTTGAAAATTAATTATCTTCAAGGTAATGCATAACACATATAGACATATTTGTAAACATTCGAGTACTGATAAAGAGGTGAATTTGTTTTTGAAATTTCTCAGCAACTTGATTACTGACATTTTTTTCACTTGAACAATTTTCACTTTGAGTTTGATACTACCTCTCGATGCTCTAGAACCAACTAAAGATTTCTGCATGGATAAAAAGAGGGAACAGAATCAGGTTGAATTTATATCGCTTAGAGGTACGTAGTGTGCTAGGAAATTATTAGAGAGGTTAATTGCAGCCATGGCAAATTACTAAATTAAATCTTTTCTGAAATTCGTCATTTATAAAAACAAACCACGTCTGTATATCCTGTTTCGTTTTTTTTATTTCGCTTTATTTACAAAACTATGACGAAACAGACTGTGTATCATAACAATTACGCTCAAAGATATAGAATTAGCAAATTCTCTGGCAGTCTGAATTTCAAAATCACCACTGTTGGAGGGTCTGATGACCTCACCAATAAATTTCAGCGATACGAAATACAGTAAAACCTGGCATGTTGGCCACCTATATTAAGCAAGCAACCTAAATAAACAAGCATACATGTAGTTCCCGACAAATAGCAATGCACAGACATTCATCTATATCAAGCCAGCACCTACATGTACCTTTGGCAAGCTCTTTCGACCGTCCCTTTGGTAATTGATTAATATAGGTTTAACTGTAACTATATCTGAGCACTATAATGCTGCATTTCCAAGAACTATGTAAGTTTGTAACAATAAAAATTAATATCTCATATATCATGATCACCCAGCATATTGGATAAAATGAAACATCAGAGATCATCTGTGTTATTAAATACATGTACATACATTTATTATCAATGAATTTAAAGAGCTGCAAGTACTTCCGCTTTATGACACTAAGAGAAAATAAGCCCCACCAACAAAAGCCATGTTTTTCAACAGATCAAAATTTATTGAAGGAGTGTGATAGAAAACTACCCAATGCCAATCTCGTGATTGAGTTCTTTAGAGAGGACAAATTTTACAATTTTCACAACGCGCCGTACACGGAAAACAAGCTTCTTCCACATAAGCCATGTTTTTTAAAGGATCGAAGTATCTCGAAAGAAATTTATGGAATCATCCACGTTGATTTTTGTTGATTTCCACTTGGTGGTTTCTGAAGAGAAGTCTATTAAAGTTTTAGAAACAAACACGTAGACGAACAAACTCACGTGCATGTAAATGTACGAAGAGTATAACGCCATTCTAACAGTTGGCCAAGCGGATTTGAAAATTATTTAAACTAAGAATCAGGCCAAATGTGGTAAATAATGTACACACTGTATTAGTTAATAGGGGTTTTTCTTTATGGACAAAGTTTTTCTAAGCCATCTTTCCCAGGGACATTAAAGCTCGTAATTGCCTGGTAATGGGTTAATACGCCATTCATAAAACTGAAACGCTGTAAACAAGGAACATGTTTTGCACCAACATTGGAGACAATGACCAGTCAATTGTGATCAAGCATCATAGGTCTACTTCGTAAATTGCTGTAATATTGCAAATATTTCAAAAAAGCAAGTGCTAGAAGTAATGAAATTGAGTTGAACATGCTCTTTATCAGGTAATGGACCGTAGTGACATAATGTTTACAAAAATAGTCTTCGTACACAGCCCATGCATCGAGTTTCAGGCAGAAATATTAATGATTTAAAGGTTGGTGTCCAGTTACCCCAAGCGTTTTCTGATCTGGTGTCCATGTGCATACATTGAAAATAAAATTGGTGTCTTGTTAGCATATTTTCCTCTACCCAGGTCCATTCAAAAGCGTATATCTTCGCTTTGGATAGACATTTCCAAGTGAAATTTTGTGTTCCTTTAGGGAATACATTTATCTTACTATACAAACTTGTAAAATGAACAATGGTTTGGGATTTTGTCCAAAATTCGGCAATAAACTTAAAACCAATAAGACTCCAGTTGCTCATAAAGCCACAGCTCGCTTAGATGATTGTATTATTATTCCTTAGTATGTATGTAAACAGATCAATCATTCGTCTTGACATTGCTGTAAATCAACATTTCTATCTAGGTAAATCAGGTCCATAAAAATGAAAATACTTTCACCACCTCCGGTTCTTCCATGGAAAATCCGATCTGGTGTACCGAGAACACATGGTGTCCGCGGCTCACGTTGATCAGTGTGATTAACCTCCAGATAAACTGCGACGTTTAAATGGTTAAATGATCAAAATAAACCTGCGTTGGGTAGTTTATGGAAGATAGACGGTCAAAAATTTTCAAATATGAGCGTTCTGATTGGATAGAAAAGTAGGACAAAGACTATGTTAAAAGGATTGTTGACGACGGACGACGCACGATGAACACAGGGTGATCCTAAAAGCTCCCCTTGAGCACGTTGTTCTAAGATGAGCTTCGAGGACTGTGCAGGCTTATCCGATACGATACTCACCGCTAATGACCAAATGTCCTTTTTAGTGCGTTACAGAGCGGTAATCATACACTAGAACTGTACAGAGGTACACAGACACGTCAGATGGACTCCCGATCTGTTTCCTTTGAAATCCATTCATTCCAAATAGCTTGGACAGAATTTTTCTCCGTGTCAAGAAAATTTTATTCTTGTGTCTTTCAGTGAACTCTGTTACCAAACAACAACATTCTAGACCAGTCCACATTGAAAGCATTTGCAGATAACAAAATAAACGTGACCTAAGATTTGAGATTTATTTCAGGAAGGGAAGAAAACATTGTAGGAAAAGGAGAAAATGCTGGTTACCAGCATTTTCTCCTTTACCCACAATGTTTTCCTAAGGCTTCTTTCATAGGGGTGTTAAAAGTCGTCTGTGTGTGGTAATGGGTTAAATTAAAAAAAAAAGTTTGTTTATAACGGCCTTCCATAACTTCGGGGCCAGGCACTGGTAACTAAGTCGATTGCGCACAGGTCTTGAGCAGAGGGGATCGCTGGTTCTATCCTCGGCTAGGCCAATTCCTTTCCGAGGATTGATGATACGAATCTCTCACCGCTACCCATTGTTTCGACAAAAGTTATGTGGGAAAGCAGCCAGTGTCTTGGAAAGACTATTGGAATACTGGTAAAAGAACTCCAGGGAAGCTGGAATAGGTGCACTAGCCGCCGCGATGTAACTAAAATAAATTTTGAAAACGGCGTGAAACACGAGACAATCAATCAACATAACTTTTGTTCAAGTATAGCCATCGTCGTGAAACTTCCGATTCAAAACGAAGCTATTGGAATTTCGGTTTATTTCATCCTTTCCGGTAGGATATCAAGAAATAGCAGTGAAAATATTTTGCGATCTTACACTGGTACCACCAGTGAAAATACCGATTTTCATGTTCTTGTTGGCTAGGTAAATTGCGCGTGCCTAACAATCAGATGGGAAATAATGACGTCATATACCTTACATTTCTCGCGCTTGACGTAATATTGTAATGCGTTGCTATGCGGGAGGGGTACGCCACGGGGAATAACGGAAAAGAACTGTACTGGATTTTGATAAAGCTCCTCCCAGAAAGGGTTAAAAGTATGAAATAAATAGAATATTTTTTTTTTTTTTTTTCGGTGAAAGATCGAAATTTATTACATCTCATGAACACCATCGGTAATATTTTCACTCGTGGCTGCGCCACTGGTGAAAATATTACCGATGGTGTCCACTCGATGAAATAAATTTCGATCTTTCACCGAAGAAGACAAATATCCTCTATATCTTTTTCAGTATTTTACATTCGAAAACCAATCGCATCTTTTATTTAGATTTAGTTTATTAAGTATTCAGGCCTCTGGCCCAGTTAACAATGAACAATTAAACAACCCATATAATTAATGTCCCTCGAACAAAACATATCCAAAATACAATTAACGAATATACAACATTTGAAACATCATGAACAAAAAACAAAACACATTAATTAGTCAAAAACCTGCATGCAAGGAAGAAAATCAAGCTAATCAAACTAACAGTTCTTTAACTCTTTACCACACAATCCCGACTTTTCACGAATCTGAGAAAGAGGCCTTTGGAAAACATTGTTGGAAAAGGAGAAAATGCTGGTTACCAGCATTCTCTCCTTTTCCCACAATGTTTTCTTTCTTTCACAGTACAAAATTCAATTTTTGATTCACATTTATTTTGTCGTCTGCAAATGCTTTCAATTTCGACTATTCTAAAATTTTGTTGTTTGGTAAAGAGTTAACCCTTTACTAAACAATCCCCAGTTTTAAGACCCAGAGAAAGAAGGCTTTTGAAAACACTGTGGGAAAAGGAGAAAATGCTGGTAGCCAGGATTTTCGCCTTTTCCCACAATGTTTTCTACTCTTTCGAAGTTTTCTACTCTTTCAAAACTGTTAGAGTTGCATTACAGTAGCAGATGATATCAAATAAAAAGCACCCTTTTTGAATATTCAAACTTAAACTCTTTACAGCACAACCCTGATCTTTAACAACACTGAAAGGGAGGACTTTAGAACACATTGTGAAAGAAAGAGAAAATGCTGAATACCATGAGTTTCCCTTCCATACCTTCCGAAACACCCGATAAAATTTTAGACAAGTCCAAATTGAAAAGTATTTGCAGACGATAATTTTATCTATTTTGCCTGTGAAATTGAAATTCGTTTTCGGAAGGATAGAAAACGTTGTAGGAAAAGCAGAAAAAGCATTTTATCCTTTTTCTACAATGTTTTTAAAAGTTCTCTTTCCCAGGGTAGTAAACAAAGTCGGGATCGCTTGGTAAAGGGTTAAAAGTAGACTTATTCTTAGA
This sequence comes from Tridacna crocea, assembly GCA_943736015.1. Classification (NCBI taxonomy): domain Eukaryota; kingdom Metazoa; phylum Mollusca; class Bivalvia; order Cardiida; family Cardiidae; genus Tridacna; species Tridacna crocea. Next base: position 46,410,671 of record OX031065.1, read on the forward strand.
TTTCCACCACCACTGAAAATCATTTTGCTCATAGGCCAGTATCAGGTAAAGGAAAAAATGTAGACCTAAGATCAGATTGCATGTTCTGTACAGTCTGATCTTGATTTTAACCGTCCGCAAGAGATATTCACATCGCCACTGACATTGACAGAGTACACGCATGAACACTATAGACAAAACAAGAGGGCCATGATAGCCCTTTATCGCCCGAATTACTAATGAGTAGTAATCCAATGTGTCAAACGTTACAACATTTGGCAAATTGGTTTCTAATTTGAGCACATACAAAGGGATAAATTTGGTAGCCCTAGGTATTATGGTAAGTAACAAGAAGATTTCTAAACTCTTCACTATATGCCACGTAATATACTTGTGACCCATGGGGCAGGGCCAATTTTTACCCCCAGGGCTACAATTTGCCCCTGTCACCTTGGTTGAGGACCACTGGATAAACCTACATGGAAAATTTGGTAACCAAAGGCCTTATGGCAAGGTATGAGAATATTTTTGAAGTTTTCTCAATGTAAGCCCATATAAAAATCGGGATCCCCGAGGCTGGGCCAAATTTGACCCCAAAATTATAATTTTAGGCCGTCTTTGTAGGGGACCTAGATAATACTACATGGGTTACTTGGTAGACCTAGGCGTTATGGCTATGTACAGGAAGATTTCTAAATTTTTCACAGTTATAGCCCATGTAAACTTGTGGTGCCCAAGACGGTGCCACTTTTGACCCCTGGGCTATATAATTTGAAAAAAAAAAAAAAAAATAAAAAATAAATAAATCTACAATCCAAATTTCCTAGCCCTAGGACTTATGGTTTCTGACAAGAATATTTTCAAAGATTTTCATTATTTTTCACTTTTGTTGCCATGGCAATCAGAATTTTTGAAGGGGTCAGATTCCTTCAACACTCTGAAGAGGACCATGGCAGGATCATTACTGTGAAGTTTCATCAAATTTGTATCGTTAGTTTCAGAGATGTATGAAACAAAAGTTAAGGCACGGACGGACAGACACTCGCACGCACTACGTACACCAGGCTATGACATGAGCCCACTGGCCTTCGACCAGTGGAGCTAAAAATAGGTTAAATTGCGGGCGGCATCGATCAAGACTGGACTGCAAAGAACATGCAACCCGATCTGCGACCTGTACTGCCGTCTTGCATAGGCAAGCCATAGGGCAAAGGAGAAGAAAATTTCAGGTTTCAGTGAATTGCAATTAATCCAATACCACGCAATCCCTACTTTTGACGACACTGAAAAAATTGCACTTAGAAAACATTGTGGGAAAAGGAGAAAATGCTGGTAACTAACATTTTCTCCTTTTCCCACAGGGTTTTTTACTTTTCACAAAACAAATTTCAAATTTTCAGTCACTTTTAGTTTTTGGTCTGCAAATGCAAATCGATTTGGACACACCTAAAATTTTGTCGTTTGGTTACGAGTTGAAGCCGTCGTAGAAATATGTATTTACATACATGTATATTTGCTACTGGGAGGATTAATTTTCCTGTTCAGTATTTTCTGAAAAAGTACAAAAAAAAAAAATAAATAACAAAACGAAATCAGCAAAACAAAATGTTAGAAAAAAACAACAACAATGAAATCAAATGCACTTCTATAAATCAGGCACTTTTGCCTGGTTTCTTAAAAAAAAAAAAAAAAAAACTCATGTCTTTCATCTTACTCAAATCTACAAACGGTCTCCGGTTCTGACTTAACTCTTTACCACACAATCCCTACTTTTAACGACCCTAAGAAAGAAGCCTTTTGAAAACGTTGTGAGAAAAGGAGAAAATGCTGGTAACCAGCATTTTCTCCTTTTCCCACAATGTTTTCTACCCTCCCAGAAGAAATTTCAATTTTCGAGCCACGTTAATTTTGTCGTCTGCAAATGCTTTGGATTTGGACCTGTCTAAGATTTTTGCCGTTTGCTAAAAGAGTTAAAAGTGAGTGCATTATTTGAGACGCTTTTCACTTACATGAATATGAACATAAAAGTTTGCAACAAATGCATAGCTTAAATACAAACTGCACCTAGCGGAACTCGAACCGATGGCGGACAAATATCCTCGTTTTTCGAGGTTTTAAAGACCAACACCACAACCACTGATCCAACCAGTTATCTCTCCAATGTCGATGCTTAGGTATTGTATTTAAATCGGGTCAAAGCATGAGGGAGTGGGTCTCCCGTAACAACATGAACAGACTTTAGTAATGTTCTCAACTGCAGAAATGCAATTCACTAACATGAACAGACTTGACTATCGTTTTCAAAACCAGAGACGCAATCACTTACATGAACTAACTTCAGTAACGTTCTCAAATCCAGAGATGCAATTCTCTAACATCAACAGACTTGACTATCGTTTTCAAAACCAGAGACGCAATTCACTTACATGAATTAACTTCAGTAACGTTCTCAGATCCAGAGATGCAATTCTCTAACATGAGCGGACTTAAATTACCTTTTCAGATCCAGAGAATCAATGATTTACATAAACGGACTTTAGTAACGTTCTCATATCCGGGGACGCAATTCCGACTAACATGAGTGGACTTAAGTAATGTTTTCAAATCCAGAGACGTAATTCACTAATATGAGCAGACTTCTTTTCGTTACGTTCTCCAATCCAGAGATGCAATTCACTTACATGAGTGGACTTAAGTAATGTTTTCAAATCCAGAGACGCAATTCAATAACATGAGCAGACTTTTCGTTACGTTTTCAAATCCGGAGACGCAATTCACTTGAAAACGTGAACGGACTTTATTAACGTTCTCAAATCAGGAGACGCAATTCACTTGTAAACGTGAACGGACTTCAGTAACGTTCTCAAGTTCGGGGAGGCAATTCACTTGTAAACGTGAATGGACTTCAGTAACGTTCTCAAATTCGGGGAGGCAATTCACTTACATGAATAGACTTTGGTAACGTTTCAAATCCGGAGACGCAATTCACTAACATGAACAGCCTTTAGCAAGGATTTCAAATCCAGAGATGCAATTCAATAACTGTAACATGAATAGTTTTTAGTAACGTTCTGAAATCTAGGATCTCAAATCCAGAGACAAAATTCACTAACTGTAACATGAATATTTTTAGTAACCTTCTGAAATCTAGGATCTCAAATCCAGAGACGCAATTCACTAACTGTAACATGAATAGTTTTTAGTAGCGTTCTGAAATCTAGAGCTCGCACTGTGGTGCCAACTGTATAACAGTTAACCGACTTAACTCTTTACCAAACACCATTTTTATTTGACCAAATTGAAAGCACCTGCAAACAACAAATAAAATCTCGGTGATTTAATTTCCGACTTTGATAGAGAATAAAATATTGTAGGAAAAGAAGAAAATACTTACTAGCGTTTTTTCATTTTCCTACAATCTTTTCTACAGGCTTCTTTCTCGAGTTCGTTAAAATTCGGGATCGTCTGGTAAGTCATGCCCATTATTTGCCGAGCTGAGTCTAAAACGTTGTGTTAGCTCGGGATTTGAGATAGTTATTATCGTCTGTTCATTGTTATTGAAATGTGTCATGAATTAAACGTAAGTAATAAAATAAGTCTCTTAGTGGATTTTAGCGAAATATGACAAGTTTTTTTTTTATCGAGAAATCGCATCCTGAGTCTTGACTTGTACCCTGACATATGCTGCTGAAGAAAAAAAAAACAAACAATAACAATATAAAGATAGACCCGCATTTGTGTCAACCCGCATTTGTGTATCATGACCTTAGTCAATAATCTCAAGTTCCTTTAATTCAACGTGACCATTCTTTTTCAATGTGGATAAGTGTTAAACATTTTTATATTTGCCCAGTTCTAACGAATTGATATATGGTAGAACTTTTAGCATATCTTGGATTCCTTCTTCCACTGTAATGGTTGACTGATATCCTAGTTTCCTTATTTTAGCGTAGGACACTTCGTAATCTCGTTTATCCCGATCTACCCCAGAGTCGGATTCAGTAATAATACATCCATCAACAAGACTTTGAATGGTCTGAGCAACCTGTGACTTTGTCATGTTCATTTTCTCATCACCGACATTGTAAGCCTGACCTTTCATTTCATCAGCGTTCTCTAATGCGAAGATGAAAGCATTAGCAGCGTCCTTTACGTGCAAGAAGGTTCGACGAAAACCGCCTTCATAAAGATCAAATTCTTTTTCGGTCAGTCCTTTAAAAGTGAGATCGTTAATCAGTAGGTCAAGGCGTAACCTTGGGGATAAACCAAATACAGTTGCAAGGCGAAGAGCAATTCCTCCCACATCCAGGACGGCTATTTCACCTTCCGCCTTGCTGCTTCCATATAAAGTAAGTGGACTGATATCTGTTTCTTCGGTACATATACCGTCAACTGCACCGTAACAGGAACCAGTGCTGGCATAGACTAAAACTTGGTCCGGTCTTTTCAGATTGGCAACGTTTTTGGTCCCGATGATGTTTGTATTGATGGCAAGCTCTGGACATTTATCACAAGCTGGGTAGCCAACAATAGCGGCTAGGTGTACTATTGCGTCTTTGTCATACATGGCCAGTGCAAGAGACTCTTTATCTCTGACGTCACCACGCACAATGTGAAGATTTGGATGTTGTGCAAAAGAGAGCAGGGAGCCAATTCCCCAGTTAAAGATGTCGTAGACGGTGACGTCATAACATTTCTCCAGTAGAAGTGGAATCATGGTTGAACCAAGATAACCAGCGCCACCTGTTACCAATACTCTCATGATGATACGCTCTTCTACAACTGAAATGACAGATAAACAGAAATTGGAAATGGTCAGTTTTATTTTGTAATAATCTTGTAAATGCTGCAATTGTGATACTGTAGTAATAATAATAATAATAATAATAATAATGAGATTTGAAAGCATTGTACTTAGTTGCCAACCATAAACAGTGCAGGTGCCGTTATGCGTGTGGATTTATCATGCTCACAGTCATTTATATACTTTTAAAAAGTACGATTTGAATCTAAATGGGTTTTTAACACCCGCATTGTTGATTTGATCGCTACTTGGCTTTGGTGAAACAAAAATGAGGAGCACCATTTGGAGACTGTGTATTGGCCAACTCGAAATTTAGACTGAAAGCGCAAAAAAGTAATCCTAAATAAACTTAACTCTTTACCAAACGACAAAATATTTGGCTTATCCAAATCGAAAGCATTGGCAGACGACAGGGAAAAAGTGACTGAAAATTTAAAATTTGTTTTGTAAGGGTAGGAAACACTATGGGTAAAGGAGAAAATGCCGGTTACCAACATTTTTTTCCCTCTTCGCTCAGTGTTTTTTAAAGGCTTCTTTCTCAGGGTCGTCAAAAGTAGGCCCCAGGGATTGTGTGGTAATGGGTAGACTATCTTCAAGTCAACAGCAGATTTTTGTTTGTGTTTGGGATAACAGGTCTGAAAACATGGACCGTGACGAGATAATTTGTAAGCCCCACTCAAGAATGTTTTTGTTATCTCGTCATTGTTCCTGATTTTAAATCTGTATTAAAAAAAAAACAATAATGTAACTTTTAATGAAGGTTTATCGAGTAAGAGTAATACACTTGTTGATTCTTTATATTTTAACCCATTACCGCACAATCCCTACTTCTGACGACCTGAGAAAGAAGCCTTTGGAAAACACTGGGAAAAGGAGAAAATGCTGGTAACCAGCATTTTCTCCTTTTCCCACAATGTTTTCTAGCCTTCAGAAAACAAATTTCAAATTTTCAGTCACTTTTATTATGTCGTCTGCAAATGCTTTCGATTTGAACAAGAAAAATATTTGTCTTTTGGTAATGAGATAAACAAGCCTTATCTGGTGGGCGTATTTACTCCATTTGAATTTGGCATAACGAAATACAATCTCCAAGCAGAGTTGTCGTTCGTTACTCTGACCATCTCTGCAATGGGCTAAATGACAAGAATCTTGTCAAACCGAGGAAAAGATGTTTTGTTACTGTTTAACTGTTTCATGTGTAACATTATAAGACAAAGGAAATATGATTCTGAATGCATTATAGGTGCATTCAAACTGATGAATTTACCTGTATAGAATGGAACTATTTTTTTCGAGCCTCTTCACTTATCAGAATCTTACTCCAATTTTAACAAAAATGGCTGGGCCCATGAATGATGACAACTTATTTGACACACCGGTGGATCTAAGTTTGTAAGATTAAAAAGTTAACTTTTCGTCCTTTAAAGATATTTAGGCTTTTCAGAAAATCCCTCTTTTTTACATTTCCTACCACTAAGTCTGATTTGTCCCATGCTGTTTGAGCAGCACACGAAACAATCGATATTCATCTTTCTTTTACTGGTGTTTGTGTCGCCATTTTCAGTTGTGGTCATGTTACGAAAATATGACGTAATGACGGACTACTTTCTGAGCCCATTACAGAGGTGAATGTGAATGATCCGGAGTGCAAGAGAGTGAACGAAATACTGTAATGTTGCAGTAACAACGTATTGTAGAGACGGTTGGGTGAACTGACAAACACATGGAAATAACCGTTATCTTATACACCAAATTGCATCATAGTGGAATAGTGTTTCACATATTTCACATTATCCCAACGTTTGAAAAGCATACAGGGAAACAAAAAGAGAAATGTGACTCTCAGGCTTAAGCACTTCTTTTCCTATTTATTAAATATTGAAAATATGAGAGAAATAACAAAATACAAAATAGATAAACGGTACTAGAGAAACCGGAATATGAATAATGAAAGTCTTTTATGTTTCAATGTGAAGAGAAGGAACAGAAAATAACGTCGCAAGCCATTGTTTTTTTTATTTTTTTATTTTTTTAACCTGAACATCAATTTGCATTGTAAATTAATGCAATAATATAAGACTGAAATACAACTCATCATCAGAAAAGGAGCAGTTTCTGCCTACAAGTGGTGTGTCCGAAATTACATGTGGGCCTAGATTGCAAAAAAGTGCGTTTTTAGTTAACTTATAGAAAAAGCAAACTACCAGAGAGTCCCAAAGAAGGGTCATCCTTTATCAAATCTATTTTCTAAGGTGTGTAAAAGCGCCACATGGTATCGGTTCAAGATAACATATTTCGTTATGCCATGAATGGGCCCGCATGATAGAAATAACATTTTTAGCAAAATTGCAAAATGCTTTTTTTTTTTCATTTCCTAATAACCCCAAGAAATGGACAAGAGCCAGCTGATGCAGCTAAGCCGAAAAAATGATGGTCCGAGAAAAAGTCCTAGGTTTTTGTATTGTTAATTCTAAGCACAAGACAGGAACAGTTACACGAGCCTTCTACCAGCATTGAATTAAAGTTGCATTAAGTCTGTATAATTGCATTGAAAATGCAAGAGCGCCACAAGGTATCCTGAATCAAAAGTAGCACCGCTTGTACATCACTGTCGTAATTTGGCCCTGCCAATAATACCCCAGAATAAGCATACCCACCAGTTTCACCTATTACATATAATAGAGGATACATGTATTTGTTTTTTTTGGTGAAAGATCGAAATTTATTTCATCTCGTGAACACCATCGGTAATATTTTCACGTGTAGCGCAGCCACAAGTGAAAATATTACCGATGGTGTTCACGAGATGAAATAAATTTCGATCTTTCACCGAAAAAAAAAAACAAACAAATATTCTATTTATTTCATGCTTTTAACCCTTTCTGGGAGGAGCTTTATCAAATTCAGTAGTTCTTTTCCATTATTCCCCGTGGCGTATCCCTCCTGCATTACAATATGACGTCTAGCGCGAGAAATATAAGGTAAATGACGTCATATTTCCCATCTGGTTGTCAGGCACGCGCAATTTACCTAGGCAACAAGAACGTGAAAATCGGTATTTTCACTGGTTGTACCAGTGTAAGATCGAAAAATATTTTCGCTGCTATTTCTCGATATCCTACCGGAAAGCATGAAATAATTTACACCCTTTTTATTTTTATTTTGCATTTGATACTATTCGCACAAAAAGTGGGCAAAAATCTGCTTATACATCTGCACCGAAAAGTAGTGGCTTACGTAGAGTTCCGTAGTTTTTGCATGTTTAGTTCTGTTTAGGAACCATGCATGAGCAACCCGCCAAGCACGATAATCTTTATGACAATTTGGGAGAAGTCGATACAATTTATACAAGCAGATAGAACAATTTATACATGTAGAACGAATCTTTTAATATTAAATATAGGAGGTTTATGTGGTTTTATAAATAGAAAATATCATCAAAATACTGGTCTCTGACCGCCGAGCATGATATCGTTATGACCATTTGGAAGGGGTTGTCACAATTCATACATGCAAACGGCCCCTTTAACTTTAAACAAAAGAATTTTAATGGGGTTTTACATGAAGAAAATTTTTACCAAATAGGGGCCTACTGGTCTCTGATTAGACGAAAAACTAGGTCTATCAGTACGGAATTTTAGATGCAGAAAATCTTGCCAAATATTGGTCTTTGATTTTAAATAATAAATTGATGAAAGTTATAGATTCTCTGTTTTCTTGAGATATGTTTGATGATTTTTCATTGGCCTTAAACATTAGTTTGAAAAGAGGGTGGCAGCAAGTTTGAGATGACCCCCACCCGCTGTCCGTTCAGTCTCCACTGTCCGAACTCGCCAAAGTCTACAATGTCTATTAATATTAAAACAGAATATACAGCAGGCTTTCCTAAAGCTAACATGCACGTTTTATCAATATCCATTTAAAGATTTTAGAAGATACCTGTACGAACGGACGTACAGACAGAAAACAAAACTATCCCCTCGCATACGGAGGGAAAAACGGGGGGTGACAGACATAAACAAACCTGTCATAACACCGGCAAACGCCCCACCACTATACAGTCAATCCATATATGTGGCATTGTTTTTTAAGTTAAAAGAGGAAATTAATGAAATTTTCAGCTTATTTCCGATAAATGGAGTGAATTCGAAAAACAATTGCATTTTTTTGGCACATAATTTGCTTATCATGGGTTTCTTGATTTATGGCAGGGCGTTTTCCGGTTTTATGCCGACAATCTGTATAGACGTAAGCTGATACACATAATACATATACACGAAAAAGTTATCAAAGGTTGAAGGAATTTTCTCTGGAAGAAAGCATACATATTAAGATCGTGTTTATGGCTTAAAATGTTGTCCTAATAATAAGAAGAAATGAAACATTTCACTGAAAATTCATAAACAGATGACGCAAATTTAGACCAAATAGAAATACATGCAACAATATACGACAATTAAAAGTTCATAAATAAAGATTCTGCATATCAAAGGATAAGAACATTGTTTGAAATGTAAAGATCGCTGGTTATCCATATTTTCTTCATTTCTTCGATGACTTCCAGAGCTGTCCTCTCATGGAATGTTGAAACTTGAAATTCATTTGTAAAGGGTTAATGACCAATAATTACGAAAACATCTCTATGTAATTAAAAAAATGTCAATTTACGAAGTTATGTGCAAGAACAAAAGAAAAGAGAAATTTTCAAATATAAGATGTTTGGTACACCATTTGTCATATCCATTTGCTGTTCTCTACTTGGATACCATACAATGTTTATTCAGAATATTTTTTTTAAAACCAAAACCTTAAATCCAGAGTTTAATTACTCGCAAATGACTATTTATGTACAAATAGCGCCAAAGTTCTTCATGAAAAATTAAAGCGCTTACCCGAAAGTGTTCCTTTATGAGATGTCGACACAAACTGCGGCGATATGACCCCAGCATTCATTTGCAACCGAATTAAAATTAGTGATCGACCTAGTTTTTTATCCAATCAGAGACCAGTATTCGGCAAATTTTTTTTCTCCTTCTAAAATGAAAAGAGTCGTTCCGCATGTAAGTAATGTAATAGCTCCTCCCACATTATCATAAAGAAATTGTGTGCGACGGAATGCGCGCGAAGTTATTCCTGTCTCGTGCATAAATCCAACCATGTAAAAACCTACGGAGAAATACGCGGACCATAAATTTTTGGTGTAACTGTATTAGCTGGCTTTGCTCACTTCTTGAGATTTACATGAAATGAAAAAAAAAATGCAATTAGCGAAAAATGTGGACATGTTTCTTCTGAGGGCTTATTGGTGAGTCTCATTTATGAAACTAATACACGAGTTTACAAAAATGTTGTTAAGCGAGCCTTTTGCGAGCTTAATAACATTTTTTCGTAGACGAGTTTAATAATTTCTTACCTCAAAAGCTAACGAGTGTCACATTCCTTTTATCACATTACTGTATAACAAGAATTACAGTCCAAAATGTGTTAAACCGGAGGCATACATGTATCATGTGTAGTGAAATTTACATGAATCCTGTGCACTTACTTTGACAGGTACATTACGAACGAAAAATAGTTCCAAAGAAATTTGCATATATTGATTTTGTTTTGAGTCTACAAGAGATTGAATTAACAACTTTATCACGATTAAAAATTTCTACCGGGAACCTAGGTCAGTAATGTTTTAGAAATGGAGCTTATAATAACAGAGTGTTGACCAAAATATAGCACTGCGTTCTTATCTCACACGTTTGTGAGACGAGAACATTCGTAATGGCTGTATTACATTGAAAACAAGGGGTTATGTGATAAAAGTATAGTTCTCGCGTTTTTTTTTTCTTCTTATTTTGCTGTCTGTGGTAGACTTAGCACAGACACAACGCGGCGATATTAGAACACAGTTGAATGCGAAATAGCGTGAACCACTGTTAAACGCGGCGATCCCTGGCGGACCAAGGCGGCCTGGCTAGGCAATAACAACGACACAATGACTCCGCCACGATCATTCAAGTAAGTTTCTGTTCAGTTTTTGCTCTTACAAAATTATAATACACGTATGTATCTATGATATTTTTTTTTCCTCATCAAAAAGGCAACAGATGGTAAGTAGTCATTACTGCCGAGCGAATCATTTAACCCATTACCGAAGAATCCCTGGGTTTCACGACCCTGGGCTAGAAGCCTTTTGAACACATTGTAGGAGAAGGAGGAAATCCTGGTAACCAGTATTTTCTTTTTTTCCCACAATGTTTCTAACCTGTTGATAACAAATTTCAATTTTTGAGTTGCATCAATGGTGTCATCTTCAATTGCTTTCAATTTGGATGTCTTAAATTTTGTCGTTTGATAAAGAGTTAACTGGCCTTCATTCAACTGATTATAAAATCGAAAACGCCTAAATCTTTTGCCACACATCCCGAGTTATAAGTGCTGCGAAGAATAGTGGTTTCAAAACCACTTTAGGAAAAAAGAGAAAACTGAAAACCATCATTTTCTCCCTGAGCCATGTTTATCTACCCTATACTGCATACTTTTCGACAGTATTTTACAAGCGATGCATTATCTCCTGCTAGATGGCATTCTACAAATACTCATCTATCTAATTTGGGCATCCTGAGTTTCGGACTACTTTTCTACGCGACAACTATTACTTTGAATTTCAAACTGAAATAAACGTTTACTCAATAAAACACTACCTATATTGCGATTCATTCAGCTATGATCAGAAGTTTAGAGGGAATCTAGAGCTAACGCAAGCCTGATTTTTCCTCGACCGTATCGATCAAAGCCATTTTCCCCATTGCTACCTTTTAACGCGTATTACTACAGTCCCCCAATATCGGGGATATTGCTGCATCATATAAGACATGTCGAATCTTCGAAGAATATGACATGGGCAGACAATGACAAGCGATGTTCATTTTTCTTTAACTCTTTACCAAACGACAAAATTTACGACCTCTCCAAATTGGAAAAGCTTTTGCAGACGAAATTTTGAAACTTTTTCAAAATATAAAACTTTTTATTATGTGGGAACATTGTGGGAAAAAGAAGGAAATGCTGGTTTGGGTCATTATTGCAGCGCGACATGTATCGTCACGGAGAAATATTTCATGAGCTGCTCTTAGGGTAGGGCCTAATTGAGTTTTGAGCTTATTTTTTCATTCTTATTATAACATTCACTATATAGCATACAAAATGTTATTTTTCACACATTGATATTTATCACATAAACCCCCTCGTTTTCTGTGTATCACATTTGTGTGGCGTCATTTTTGACGTCATTTCGTACGTATTTCATACAAGTGAATGCGTCTTATGGATAACGCCGCGGCTGCATTTATGAATGAATTTGCATCATCTGATCTGTATCAATGAAATATCGTTATGTGATAAAAAGAATCTGATATTCGTGGACTTTTGAGATATAGAGGATATTTGTTTTTTTCGGTAGAAGATCGAAATTTATTTCATCGAGTGGACACCATCGGTAATATTTTCACGAGTGGGACAGCCACGAGTGAAAATATTACCGATGGTGTTCACGAGATGAAATAAATTTCGATCTTTCACCGAAAAAAACAAATATTCTATTTATTTTATGCTTTCAACCCTTTCTGGGCGAAGCTTTATCAACATCCAGTACAATTCTTTTCCGTTATTCCCCGTGGCGTACCCCCTCCCGCATAGCAACGCATTACAATATTACGTCAAGCGCGAGAAATGTAAGGTATATGACGTCATATTTCCCATCTGGTTGTGAGGCACGCGCAATTAACCTAGGCAACAAGAACGTGAAAATCGGTATTTTCACTGATGGTACCAGTTTAAGATCGAAAAATATTTTCACTGCTATTTCTCGATATCCTACCGGAAAGCATGAAATAAAAACGTTTATTAAACTCATCAAGGAAAATGTTATTAAGCTCATCAAAGGCTCGCTTAATAACATTTCCCTAGACCCCTAGATCTGTTTAATAAAATCTTTTTTCAAAAGCCCACTCAAGTCAGATCCTATATATCTCATGTTCATTACAAAATTAGTGACCGAATGAATAAAATCATATACACTGGTATCATATGCACTGATTCTTTCGTGAGGGTTTTGATTAAAAATTTATTCTTGTCCAAATTAAAAGCATATCGTCGGTTTTCTTCGAAAACCTCGTAACTACAGCTTATTACATGCTGTAGTTACGAGGTTTTCGAAGTAAACCGACGACGAAAAGCAGATGGCAACATAAATGTAGCAAACGTGGCATTTTTTGAAAAAAAAAAAGAATTACAGAGTTGGTCACCAGTAAAATCAGATAAAAATCTTACTAGAAAGAGGTAACGTTATGATAGTTATAGATTCTTCCCGTTATTTAACAAATTCCTGAAAATTGATATCGCACGAGTATCAATGTCCACTCTGTTTGTACGACCCAGGAGAAACCCAATCATTTGAGACACACTAATTTGTTGTCTGCAAATGCATACAAAATGAACAAGTCTAGAAAATTGTTGCCTTATTCACGTTTAAAATGCGAAAAGCAACTAAACTCCACGACAAGAATTGTTTGTAGGATGTATAATATGCTGTGCAACACGCTAAAAGGGACATTCGGACATCTGCGTAAAGTGTCGTCCCGGATCAGCCTGCGCAGTCCGCGCAGGCTAATCCGAGACGGCACTTTACGTCTACATTAGATTTTGTGCTACAGTAGACATGCGCAAAACAGAAAATTGCATTAAAACGGAAAGTGCCGTCTCGGATTAGCCTGCGCAGGCTTATCCGAGACGACACTTTACGCAGATGTCCGAATGTCCCTTTTCACGTGTTGCAGGCCATACAGTTTCAACATTATCATTTCAGTTACATGGTTGTGGCCAGTGAACCTATTCATGTTTTCCAGAAATTTCTTTTAGCAATACTCCGCACAATATTCATTTAAAGCCACTTGTGCCATGTACATAGTACCAAATGTTCAGACAGGGAGAGAGATGGTGGGGGAATAATGAGAAAATCCTATTTTCCTTTCGTCAGACGGCTGTAACACGACCTTCTGCTGTGTTTTACAAAGTCATTATGAAAAGCCCAACAGCTGGAAAAAAATAAATGAAAACAAAATATTACAGGTGTTAACATTCATTTTAATCAAGCTTGAAGTAACTGTCTTCTCAGACAGTAATGACAAAAATATCATAAAATATCAAAACATTCATACTCAAATAGAGGATATTTGTTTTTTTCGGTGTAAGATCGAAATTTACTTCATCGAGTGGACACCATCGGTAATATTTTCACGAGTGGCGCAGCCACGAGTGAAAATATTATCGATGGTGTTCACGAGATGAAATAAATTTCGATCTTTCACCGAAAAAAACAAATATTCTATTTTTTTTTTATACTTTAAACCTTTTCTGGGAGGAGCTTTATCAAAATTCAGTACAGTTCTTTTCCTTTATTCCCCGTGGCGTACCCCTCCCGCATAGCAACGTTACGTCAAGCGCGAGAAATGTAAGGTATATGACGTCATATTTCCCATCTGGTTGTTAGGCACGCGCAACTTACCTAGGCAACAAGAACGTGAAACTCGGTATTTTCACTCGTGGTACCAGTGTAAGATCGAAAAATATTTTCACTGCTATTTCTCGATATCCTACTGGAAAGCATGAAATAAAAGGGGTATTTATAAATGTTTGAAAAATACTGTGATGGACACCCGTCCTTCTGTATTTGTTTCCCTTTTGATAGAGAACACCAGTCCCAGTTTGAAGTGAATATCAAGATTCAGTAATGACAGAGATGTTATAGCCTTGTCTCTTGCAAGTTCCTATTTTCCCTAGCATGGGCATGTTCAGGTTTCCACCTCTCCCATAGTCAAATAAGTAAAGTGTTGCTACAAGCGTTTACAACGTATCTTAAAGTTCATTCCGGTCCAATCCAGTCCATTCAAGGCCAAACCAGTCCATTCCGATATTTCAATGCACCAGGAAAACACCGAAGCGTCAACAACTGCCCTACTTGTATATGTATTACGGCTGACAAGGTTAACCCTTGTTTTTACGTGTCTGCAGTACAAGTCTTTTGAAAACACTGTTGGAAAAGGAGAAATTGCTCGTAACGAGCAATTTATCCTTTTCCCACAGTATTTTCTACCCATTTGGAGAACTTTCTGCCATTTTTAATTTGAAATTGTCGTCTGCAAACTCTGAGTTTGGAAGAGTCTAAAATGTGTCGTTTGGGAAAGAGTTAAGGGTTTTGTATGTTTACTACACACCGTATGTGGATACACGTCGTACAAAAAAACCAACCACATGTCAATTTCGTCAAGCTCCATCTGCATCCAAAAGTGTACAATATGCGATGACCCAAGGTGAACACGGGTGTTGTTGTGCCACGCTCTGCATAAGTATTTGGTATAATCAACAGGAGAATTTCTTAACCCTTTCCCTAACAAACCCTGGTTTTTACGGGTCTGGAATAGTAGCCTTTTGAAAACATTGTGGGTAAAGGAGAAAATGCTGGTAACCAGCATTTTCTACTTTTCCCACAATGTTTTCTACCCTATCATAGACAGAAATCATCTTTTCAGAAAGAGTTAAATTGTCGTCTGCAAATGCTTTCAATTTGGTCTGGTCCAAAAGTTTGTCGTTTGGGAAAGGGTTAAGCGACAGTTGCTGTTCCAACCAATCAGAGACAGGGCATAGCGCATCAATACATGATGTTGAGAGTGGTTGCAGCTTTCATGCAAAAGTCTGAAACGTGGTTACTAAAGGCTTGGCGCCATTTGCCCCTCGCCAAAAAACGGCAAGAACGCGAGAACTGTGCCATATATTTTGTGGGGCTTGTTCACACCCTAGGAATATTTGATTCATATTGAACCACGAGTGAGTTTCAATAATCATATTCTGCTGCCTCCTGCGCCATCCATCATTTTTAAGATCATTCTTGTTTCTTTTTCATTGAAGGAATGAGCTATGAAATGCAAGATCTGGCAGCTACACACACACATACACACAGACAGTCACACTCTCCTTCTCTCTCTCTCAGTCTCCTTCTATTTGTCTCTCTCTCTCTCCTATAAACTTGGCGCAATATGTTATCGATAAAAATCTGGCGGTTTCCATGTGTTTGTGCAACCAACTTTCTGAAAAAATATGTCGTTCGGCCTATTTCTCTACTTCTACATGACAGTGATGTGTTTAGCCAAATTGAACAGTTGAGTAAATATGGCCGTCAGATAAAGCATGTGCAGAATATAAGGAACCAACGAACTTACTTGGTTTACATACATAGATCTGTATAACCCTTTCACAAACGACAAACTTTTTGACTCTTCCGAACTGACAGAGTTTGCAGACGACAATTTTAGATTTTGAGAAAATAGCAGAAAAATCTCAAAAAGGGTAGAAAAAGGGTAAAAATCGTTTTATATAAAAAGAAATGTTATTTGATAGAGCTCAATAAAGGGAATTCTACGAGAATATAAAAGTTTCGGCGCAAATTGACTGCGCTTCTATTTTCTCAAAGAATTCCCTTTTTTGTTCACTTAAATAACGATTACATAAAACTTTGATTTGTCTTGAATGAAGAGTCGATCGTTTCGCATATAATAATTGTATCAACATCTCCCAAATTGTCATAAAGATATCGTGCTCGGCGGAACACTCACAGATTGTTCCTGTGTAGCGCATAAATCTAAACACGCAAAAACTACGGATTTCTTATTTGGCCACTATAATATTCGGCGCAGATGTAAAAGGTAGCTTTTGACCGCTTTCGACTATTTTCGCATACCTTTCCCTTTTTCGGGAAATATTTCCCCACATTAACCACAAGCTGATGAAATAAACTCTATCTATTGGTATTGACCTTTGCACTATAATATTTGCTTTTCTAACCGCCGAAGGAACTCGTATTGATACGAGCCATGCTCTGGTAAAATGGGGCGTGATTCATCTCCATGATCTGTTACAACGAGCAAGTCATCGTATAATTAAGGATCCTTATTTCATGCTTTCCGTTAGGATATCGAGAAAAAGCAGTGAAATATTTTTCGATCTTACAGTGGTACAATCAGTGAAAATACCGATTTTCACTGGTTGTACTTGCCTAGGTAAATAGCGCGTGCCTCACAACCAGATGGGAAATATGACGTCATATACCCTACATTTCTCGCACTTGACGTAATATGCTATGCGGGAGGGGTACGCCACAGGGAATAACGGAAAAGAACTGTAATGGATTTTGATAAAGCTCCTCCCAGAAAACTGAAAAGCATGAAATAAATAGAATATTTGGTTTTTTTTAGGTGAAAGATCTAAATTGATTTCATCTTGTGAACACCATCGGTAATATTTTCACGAGTGGCTTCGCCACTCGTGAAAATATTACCGATGGTGTTCACTCGATGAAATAAATTTCGATCTTTCACCGAAAAAAAACCAAATATCTCTATGTAGTATACGGTTAATCTAATGAATGAATGAATGTGGACAAAGAACGGTCCTTGGACATACAGAAAATTGACCAATAGCGAAAAGTTTCGGCCCAGACTCATATAAATATACTACTCGAAATTTGCTAGGGATCACCCTAAACGATTCACCCTAAATACATGCATATACATGTATGTGGCATGTATCATGTATCGTTTTACAACATGTTACATTGCCACACTGATCAATAAAATGACATGTGGAAATGGATCTTTATGCCTTTACCTCACAATGCCGACTTTAAAGACACAGAGAAAGAAGCCTTTCTGAAAACATTATTGGAAAAGGAGAAAATGCTGGAAATCAGCATTTTCTCCTTTTCCAATGATGTTTTCTACCCTATGACAGAGAGCGCAGTGCATGTTGCATATAGTTTTTGGTCAGCAAATGCTATAAACTTAGACAAATGGTAGAATTTTACAGTATGGTAAAGAGTTTATGCAAAACTATCTTATCATATAAACCCATACAGAAATATGTAAGTGATTCCTATCAAAATTTGAGTAGTATATATATATTTGTTACTGAAAGAATCAAATCTTTTATTTTTTCAGTATTTTTCAGTTTTTTTTTATTTTTTGAAAAAGCAAAAAAAATTAAATCTAAAACATACCTCTTAAAAAAATAGTAAAAAATAAATAAATTGAGCAATGAAATCAAATGCACTTCAACAAATTATGCGCATTTTCCTGGTTTCACGAAAAAAACAACACTTAAATTCACGAACGGTTTAGATGAGTGCATTATTAGAGACACAATTCCCTAACATGAACAGACTTCATTAACGTTCTCTGATTCAGAGACGCAATTCACTGACATTCTGAATAGATTTTTAGTTAGTAACTTTCTCAAATCCAGAATTGGCAAATTCCATCTGGTTGTAAGGCATGCGCAATTTACCTATAGGTAACTAGATTATAAAAATCGGTATTTCACACTGGTCGTATCCATGTAATATCGAAAAATATTTTCACTGCTATTTCACAATATCCTACCGGGAAAGCATGAAATAATAGGAACATAATGAATAGGATAATCAACTGGTCATGTGTGATGTTAAGAATCTTTCACTCGAATGGGGCTTGATACGGTGGAAAAAGAGCATTCCCAGACTCTTTTTTTTTCTAACCGCATCACGGCTAACTCTAGTGACAGATTTCTAAACTCACAAGCAACCACTTAATTATTCTATATCATATTTCATGTGTCTACCTTTAGAAATGTTATTGGTAAAGAAATGTCGTAATTTAAGCTGCGGTGGGGGATTTACTCGTATTTTCCCGTCACAGTGAATATTTTCCTCCTGCCGAAATCTGGAACTACTTTTTCTTGTTTTAGTTTTAAAAGTGACATTTGTTGACAAAATAATCAGAGGAAATATATAATTTATTTCATCAGCTTGTGGTTAATATGGGAAATATATCCCTCAAAAGGGAAAGGTCCGCGAAAATAACTCTTTAACTTTCAGGTTCCTTTCCCTTTTTCGGCAAATATCCCCATATTAACCACAAGCTGATGACATAAAATTTATTTATTAATGTATGTCTCTTGTTGTTATTGAAATGTGTCTCAAATGACGAACTAAACGTAAGTAATAAAATAAGTCTCTAGGGGGGAATTTGAGTACTTCAACTGTTAGGCTTTTTTGTGAACCAAGTCTTGAATACTTACTTTTACCCTGTAATATCCTGATGCACATGTACTTATTGAAAAGATCAATCAGTATTTGTATATCATAACCTTAGTCAATAGTCCAAAATTTCTCTATCGATGCCTTCAATCATAAAGGCAACGTTCTGCCTTTCAATGAAAAAGAGGATATTTGTCTTTTACGGTGAAAGATCGAAATTTATTTCATCGAGTGGACACCATCGGTAATATTTTCACGAGTGGCTGCGCCACTCGTGAAAATATTACCGATGGTGTTCACGAGATGAAATAAATTTCAATCCTTCACCGAAAAAAACAAATATTCTATTTATTTCATGCTTTTCAGTTTTTCTGGGAGGAGCTCTATCAAAATCCAGTACAGTTCTTTTCCGTTATTCCCCGTGGCGTACCCCTCCCGCATAGCAATATTACGTCAAGCGCGAGAAATGTAAGGTATATGACGTCATAATTATGTCCCATCCGGTTGTTAGGCACGCGCAATTTACCAAGGCAACAAGAACGTGAAAATCGGTATTTTCACTGGTAGTACCAGTGTAAGATCGAAAAATAATTTCACTGCTATTTCTCGATATCCTACCGGAAAGCATGAAATAAACACTGATATTTCATTTTTTGTATGCAACTACTTGAAAAATGAACGAAGATCAAGTAATGCCGACATGTTAAGAGTTACTACTGTACCATGCGATGCTGACTTGAAGGGTTTAGAAAAAGCTGTGGAAAAGGAGAAAGTGCTGGTAACCAGCATTTTCTCCTTTGTGCACAAAGTTTTCTACCCTTTTCACACACACAAAAAAAAATCCTTAATGAGTTACATTTCATTTGTCAGCCGCATCTACTTTCATTCAAGACAAGTGCAAAATTTTTCTGTGTAGTTTACAGTTAAACATTCTTATATTTTCCCAGTTCTAACGGACTTATATGTGGTAAAACTTTAAGCATATCTTGGATCCCTTCTTCCACTGTAATGGTTGACTGATATCCTAGTTTCCTTATTTTAGCGTAGGACACTTCGTAATCTCGTTTATCCCGATCTACTCCGGAGTCGGATTCAGTAATGATACATCCATCAACAAGACTTTGAATGGTCTGAGCAACCTGTGACTTTGTCATGTTCATTTTCTCATCACCGACATTGTAAGCCTGACCTTTCATTTCGTCAGCATTCTCCAATGCGAAGATAAAAGCATTAGCAGCGTCCTTTACGTGCAAGAAGGTTCGACGAAAGCTGCCTTCATAAAGATCAAATTCTTTTTCGGTAAGTCCTTTATAAGTGAGATCGTTAATCAGTAGGTCAAGGCGTAACCTTGGAGATAAGCCAAACACAGTTGCAAGGCGAAGAGCAATTCCTCCCACATCGAGGACGGCTATTTCACTTTCCGCCTTACTGCTTCCATATAAAGTAAGTGGACTGATATCTGTTTCTTCGGTACATATACCGTCAACTGCACCGTAACAGGAACCAGTGCTGGCATAGACTAAAACTTGGTCGGGTCTTTTCAGATTGGCAACGTTTTTGGTTCCGATGATGTTTGTATTGATAGCCAGCTCTGGGTCTTTGTCGCAAGCTGGGTAGCCAACAATAGCGGCTAGGTGTACTATCGCGTCTTTGTCATGCATGGCCAGTGCAAGAGACTCTTTATCTCTGACGTCACCGCGCACAATGTGAAGATTGGGATGTTGTGCAAACGAGAGCAGGGAACCAACTCCCCAGTTAAAGATGTCGTAGATGGTGACGTCATGACCTTTCTCGAGTAGAAGTGGAATCATGGTTGAACCAAGATAACCAGCGCCACCTGTTACCAATACTCTCATGATGATACGCTTTTCGACAACTGAAAATACAAAAATGGACAGGGCAATTTTTACTTTATAATAATCTTGTGCATACTGCAATTGAAATGAGATCTAAAGTCATAATGGCTGCCAATACTAAACAATGCTTTTCTTCTTACTGCTCCAACATTTTGACAAACAATAAAATACCAGATTGACATCTTCATAATAATTTGCATAGTTTAACATGGTATTATATTAATTTATTACCAAATGACAAAATTTTAGGTTTGTCCCAGTCGAAAGCATTTGCAGACAATAAAAGAAAAGTGACTGAAAATTTGAAATTTGTTTTGAGAAGGGTAGAAAACATCGTGGGAAAAGGAGAAAATGCTGGTAACCAGCATTTTCTCCTTTTCCCAGCATGTTTACTAAAGGCTTCTTTCTCAGATCGTCAAAAGTAGGGATTGTGTGGTAATGGGTTAATTAAAATTTGTTTTGACGTCTGCATGATTTATTTTTGGTCGCAACTTTGCTTTTAATGTAACAAGAAATGAAGGTAGTCACTTGGAGATTTTGTGTATTGGCTGCTAATCTGAAATTTAGAATAGAAGCGCAAAAAAAAAAAGATTTCTTTCAACAAGTCTCTAGTCTAACGCTGAGGTTTGGAATTTATTTTCGGTTGATACTTAACTGAACTACAAAATGTTGTACTCAACCAAATTGAAAGCATTGCAGAGGACAAATTAAAGGAAACTAAATGATTATTTCTGTCTTTAACCTTTTACCCCAAAAGGCATTTCTATGGTATCTCTAATTGACCCTAATAAATTCAAGAATGAAGCTGTTTCTTATGTGTATATTTCTATGATAGTATAGAAAACATTGTGGCAAAAGAAGAAATTGCTCGTCGCGAGCAATTTCACCTTTTGCCACAATGTTTTCTAAAGGCTCCCACAAGCAATGCGTAGAAATGAGTATCTATGGAGTAAAGGGTTAATAGGGTAAAAACATTGCAGAAAAAGGACAAACTTTTGGTTACCATCATTGCACCATTTTCCTACAATGTTTTCAAAATTCTTATTCACCTGGGTCGTTAAATTTTGGGATTGTTCGTAAGAGGTTTATATTACATATCATTTTTTTCTTTTTAGCTATTTCGTTGTATCAGAGATCTAGGGTGACATATTGATTATCAAACATGTCGATCTGTAGAAACTGGGCTTGAATCAAATTTCTTGAATATAAATGAAATCGATAGGGCTACAGCACAGTGGAAAAAAATGGATTTAACCCCCTCCTGTTCACCAAGTATTGAAAAACCTTTCCCTGACCTCAAGCAATAAATATGGAGTCAGTATTTATATAGTTGATAGCTTTTCTTTCTCCCTAATTCGCCGACAAGAGTACCTGTTACTAACGGAACGACTAGTACAGAGTCCTTTTGTTTCGCTTATGATTACAAGTTGGCTTCTTTGAAAAAGGAGCCTGGAGAGTCCAAAATCAATGTTTACAAATACTTTATTAGCTATTAATTTGAATATACATTGTATTTGGTGCACGTAAAGAAACAAGTAGGAAAACGAAGGAAAAAAAAAAACGAAACGTAGAAAAGTTTCATGCAGCACATGTGACCTTCTACCCGCGTATCCAGTTTGCATGATCTTTTCCTATGGTGTTTTTTCTCTTTTTTAACACTTTTCTTTCTTTTCCTTTGCTTAGATTAATCAGCTTAAAAAATACAAATAATTAAGAGAGAGGACATTTTCAATTAGGTCAATAGAACAAAATCTCTGTTAAAATCCGTCAAATAAAAACAAACCATGTCTATTTCCTATTTCCGTTGTTTATTTTTTATTTCGGTTTATTTGTAAAACCAAGACGAAAGAAACTGTTTATCCGAACAATTTTGCAAAGAAAATGGATCAACCCTTTACTCCACAGATACTCATTTCTACGCATTGCTTGTAGAAGCCTTTCGAAAACATTGTGGCAAAAGGTGAAATTGCTCGTGACGAGCAATTTCACCTTTTGCAACAATGTTTTCTGCACTATCAAAAGGTGTCATATACACATAAAAACAGCTTTATCCTTGGTTTTATTTAGGGTCAATTAGAGATACCAGAGAAATATGCCTTATGGAGTAAAGGGTAAAGACTGCAATTTCTGAGACAGTTCCCCGTTAAAACTGTAGGAGAGGTTAAACGCTAATCTTGTCACCCTCAGGCTGCTGAGCAAGACTGTCTGACCTTTGGCGGACAATGTAGATCAAGATCAGACTGCACGGAACGTGCAGTCTGATCTTGATCTACACTGTTCGATAAGGTGATATTCCTCCGCGAAATATTTAGAAATAGAAAAAGTTTTTTTTGTCGGTTGAAATGTTTCAAGTCTGTAAGCTATCTATAAGCGGTCAATCGGTCAATATTTAGGCTATTTTCAGACCCTAACAGAACAATAATTTAGGAAGATGAACAATTTCAAGTAGCAAGCAACTTCCACATTTTCAAAAAACTCTCTCTTAAGAGACGTAATTTTTTTTTTTTTGCTATTGTAAGCTAAAGGTCACAACCTGGGTCTATTTACCCCCTTGACCGAAATCAATAATTGTGCAGTAATATTAAAGTATACATCTATAGTAGAAAGTGTGTACACACTTTTAATTGTTTGATTGATTTTGGATCGCTTGACAAGGCGGTGTTTAACAGATTTATATCTTTTTCTTTTATATATATTATCTCATCAAACTTAAAAGATAAGACATTTATCATTGAATTGAATAAGGCGATAACTGACAAACCATTGATAAAGAAGAGAGAAAAGTAAGAATGTTTTCCTCTAGTTGTTTTGGTACAAAAAAAATATATATATTCTATTGATTTCATGCTTTTAACCAGCAATATTACGTCAAGAGCGATGTAAGGTAAATGACGTCAATTTCCCATCTGGTTGTGAGGCACGCGCAATTAACCTAGGCAACAAGAACATGAAAATCGGTATTTTCACTGGTGGTACCAGAATAAGATCGAAAAATATTTTCACTGCTTTTTCTCGATATCCTACCGGAAAACATGAAATAAATAGAGGAAACCTATTTGTTTTTTCTCGGTGAAAGATCGAAATTTATTTCATCGAGTGAACACCATCGGTAATATTTTCACGAGTGCTGCAAAATGAAATACTTATAACACTAAGAAATACAAAAATAATACACTTATCCGACTAACAGAAATACTCACCGAAATGCACCACTCGTGAAAATATTACCAATGGTGTTCACGAGATGAAATGAATTTTAATCTTTCACGGAAAAAAAATATTCTATTGATTTCATGCTTTTAACCCTTTCTGGGAGGAGCATTATCAAAATCCAGTGCAGTTCTTTTCCGTTATTCCCCGTGGCTTACCCCTTCCGCATAGCAACGTATTACAATATTACGTCAATGGCGAGAAATGTAAGGTATATGACGTCATATTTGCCATCTGGTTGTGAGGCACGTGCAATTTACCTAGGCAACAAGAACATTAAAATCGGTATTTTCACTGGTGGTGCCAGTGTAAGATCGAAAAATATTTTCACTACTATTTCTCAATATCCTACCGGAAAGCATGAAATAAAACATTTATTACACTAAGAAACGTCGAATTAACATACCTATAATGTTTTCATAAACCTTCTTCATTAGGTCTTGTAAAAAAAAAAAACGATTGTCTTCTGAGAGATTCTTCGCATAGACAGAACTGACCAAAGGGATCAAGGTTGAAACACGAAAAATAGAAAAACTTATTTCTTTGAATTGCTATCTTATACTAAAAAAAGTTATTTCTTTATTAAGAAATATATGAGAGGTATTGTGATTTGTTTGTCATTCATCCATGATGAAATTATACATTTAACACCCTTTTTCTATGACATGAAATGCATTTAGAATTGAATTATTAAACAAATTATGATTGTCCGAGGCCTGTTGTAAAAAATATAAATATGAAGTTCCCTAAAATTTTGGCCAGATATATATGCAAAAATGCGTCAAGCCCTCTTTTTCTGTGACATGACATTATTACTGTTATTATTACTACTACTACAATTACTACTACTAATAATAATAACAGTAAGAAGAAGAAGAGGAAGAAGAAAGAGAAAATAAACCAGATTATACATGCGGATTATCATAAAGAATACATGTACATATATGAAGTTTTATCAATCTTCGTCATAGATTATAGAAGATATCTATCCGGACGGACGGACAACAGTAAAAACAAAACAACTATTCCCCTCGTCTCGCCGGGAAGGAGGGTGGGGGAGGCTTAAAAAAAAGGGTAGGGAGGGTGATATGAAATTTCAGTGCTTACCTTACAATGTCCCTTTATAAAATATCGACATAAAAGCTGTATTACCCCAGCGTTCATTCGCCAGCGAATAAAAAATTAACATTCAAATACCCGATTATCGATTTCTATTGACCTTGGGTATTAAACCTTTACAGGGGTTATCAGATCGCCAAGCGCCTTTGCAACGGGTGTAGATCAAGATCAGATTGCATAAAACATGTAAACCAATACTAATCCTGCATTCTCTTCAGAGCTGAGAGAGTGTAGCAAAATTCTTGCTCTGCATGAATTTTGCAAAAAGACTTTTTTTTTGGCTCTATTTTCTACCTTTTAATATGTCCAGTATGCTAATTTTTCCCGCCAAGGGTTAACCCTTTCCCAAACAACAAAAATTTAGACTAATCCAAATTGAAAGCACATGCAGACGACAAAATTGATGTTACCCTAAAAGCAAAATTTGTTTTCAGCAGGGAAGAAAACATTGTGGGAAAAGGAGAAAATGCTGGTTACCAGCATTTTCTCCTTTTCCCACAATGTTTTCAAAAGGCTTCTCTCTCAGGGCCGTAAAAACCAGGGATTGTTTGGTAAAGGGTTAATAAATAGGCCGCTTAGAGCTATCGAAGCGCGACACTTTACGCAGAACAATGCAGATTAACATCAGAATGAATAAAACATAGAGTCTAATCTTAATCTACTCTGCCCGATTACGTGAGCCTTTTCAGGTTGAAAAGTAACTTTAAAATAAAAAATATATATATTTGTCTTCTATGGTTGTAAAATTTCACTTTCACTTTTTTCGCTATTCAAACTTTTACTCAACAGTTTCGTCTATTTACAACGATCATGAAAATGTGGCTTCTGAAAACATTGTTGGAAAAGGAGAAAATGCTGGTAACCAGCATTTTCTCTTTTTTCCAACAATATTTGCCTCCCTTTCCAAGACAAGTAGCATCATTTTTTACTGCAATTATTTCGTCGTCCACACTGCCATTCAACTTGGACACGTCAGAATTTTATCGTCCATTTTTATTAGAGAGAAATGTTAAGAGTTTTTTTTTATTCTTACTCGTTTATACAATGTCATATTTGAAGTGAAAAATAAACACAGAGGTTTAAGTTGGACAAACTCAGATGTTTGATTTCGAGGCCGTTTTTGTGAAAACCAAACCATTCAGGCAGTATGGATCCAAGATCAGTATATTTGTATGTTTGTATGGTGCTTAAAGGTGGCCCTTCATATTTTGGGACGAAAATATTACAAAAATGCAAAAAAATCATCCTTATATATTCCCCAAAGCCTTTTAATTGTCATTCATAAAACCCCAGTAGTCGAAAACCATCCGACAACACGAGAAATCAGAGATTTACTACGGCCCAGGTTGACGCCAACGGAAGACACGTTCTATTTTTAGATGATCAATTCGCTCATTTACTTACAGGAATACACAGACGAAGTTTCAAAAATAGCGTCCGAAGAAGGACATTATGGAAAATAATTATTACATGTTTGTTATATAATGGAATTTAAGCGTTATGAGTCACGTGCCAGTCACATGACATTCCCACAATGCTTTATTGATTTTTGGCGCGAAATCTAAAAATACCTTAAGAGGCTACGTAGCCTTTTAAGGGAATACCATCAAATTTTTTTTTGTTATTTTATGAATCTTAATTATTGATGACTTGTATTATTTTTTCATATGAATTTCAGTGATATATATATTTTTCAATTTGGTTAGATGTAAAAATTCTAAATACCCACCTTTAACGCGGTTTTCAAGTATATTTTAGTTATAACGCCGCGGCCAGTGCGCCTATCCGTGCCATTCTGGAGTCACCGTTACCAGTTCTTCAAACAATATTCTTCCCAAGCCATTGGCTGCTTTTCCGCTTCACCATCTTACCAACGAAGTCCGTTACAAAGAATCAAATGAACAAATGCATATCAGAAATACAGGGACCTGGCAGAATTCGAACCTGGCACGCCCGAAAGAAAGGCCAGCACCATAACTACATGGTTAAAGAGAATTCTCTCTAACCCAGTTGATAGGTACATGTATTGTATTTAACCCTTTACCACACAATCCCTACTTTTGACAGCCCTTAGAAAGAAGCCTTTTGAAAACACTGAGGGAAAAGGAGAAAATGCTGGTAACCAGCATTTTCTCCTTTTCCCACAGTGTTTTCTACCCTTCCCAGAGCAAATTTCATTTTTTCAGTCACCTTTTTTTGTCGTCTGCAAATGCTTTCAATTTGGTCCAGTCTAAATTTTTCTCGTGTGGTAAAGAGTTAACTCTTTACCAAACGACAATATTTTAGGCTTGTCCAAAATCGAAAGCAATTGCAGACGACAAAATTAAAGTGACTGAACATTTTGAAATTCGATTTCTGAAGAGTAGAAAACATTGTGGCAAAAGGAGAAAATGCTGGTAACCAGCATTTTCTCCTTTTACCGCAATGTTTTCTAAAGGCTTCTTTCTCAGGGTCGCCAAAAGTAGGGATTGTGTGGTAATGGGTTAAACCTAGATTAAGCCATGCATGAAGGAGTGTTCTCCCGTAACATATGCCTTTTCTTAAAGTCACCATTTATTGATTTGGTTGTATTGGGGTTTAACGCCACTTTAACAGCTAAGGTCATATCATGGCGGTCGGTGACGCACATGTGTTTCCTGGCCTTCTCACCGGTACTTATACAACTTTCTTTCCAAAGCCACCGACTACTTTTCTCACATGCTTCAGCAGAGGTGAGAGGCGAAAATACGGCGGAAAGAAAGTTCGCCTCAACCGGGTATCGAACTCGAACTCACAACCACCAGGTCATGAGTCCGACACGCTCACCACTGACCCACCCGGGCGGGCACCAATTATTGATGGCCCAGAGCTTTATTTGGACAACAAGTGGGGTTGATAGCTAAATGGCCTATCCCGGACGAGCCCCCACACGGCGGGGAATCACGTGACACAACAACAACAATGACCGTTATTGGAAAAAATTCCCCGACTTCAGGTAAGAAAATCTTCAATAATTCCGTTAATACATGACCGATTGAAATTTGGTTTGAAGCAGAGAAGGCGGAAGGACTCCAGGGATTTGCTTGATGTGTTAGATTTTTTAAACAACACCTGATAAAAAAGTTATTGACGAGCAAACAAATTTCTTATCCTGGATAATTTGTTTGCTCGTCAATAACTTTTTTATCAGGTGTTGTTTAAAAGATCTAACACATCATGCAAATCCCTGGAGTCCTTCCGCCTTCTCTGCTTCAAACCAAATTTAAATCGGTCATGTATTAATGGAATTATTGAAGATTTTCTTACCTGAAGTCGGGGAATTTTTTCAAATAACGGTCATTGTTGTTGTTGTTGTGTCACGTGATTCCCCGCCGTGCCCCATCTTACGAACAAAGTCTGTAACAAATGAACATATGCGTAGGAGAAATACGGGGACCGGGCAGGCACACGCGAAAGAAAGACCAATACCATAACCACTAGGTTAAAGAGAACTCTCTCTCTCTCTCTCTCTCTTTCTTTCTTTCTTTCTTTCTTTCTTTCTTTCTTTCTCTCTCTCTCTCTCTCTCTCTTTCTCTCTCTCTCTTTCTTTCTTTCTTTCTTTCTCTCTTTCTTTCTTTCTTTCTCTCTTTCTCTCTCTCTCTCTCTCTTTCTTTCTTTCTTTCTTTCTTTCTCTCTCTCTCTCTCTCTTTCTCTCTCTCTCTTTCTTTCTTTCTTTCTATCTCTCTTTCTTTCTTTCTCTCTCTCTTTCTCTCTTTCTTTCTCTGTCTCTCTCTCTCTTTCTCTCTCTCTCTCTTTCTCTCTCTCTCTCTCTTTCTTTTTTTTTTCTCTCTCTCTCTCTTTCTCTCTCTCTCCCTCTCTCTCTCTTTCTTTCTCTCTTTTTCTCTCTCTAACGCAGTTAATAGGTATCGTATTTAACCCTTTACCAAGCAATCCCTGGTTTTTACGACTCCGAGAAAGAAGCCTTTTGAAAACATTATAGGAAAAAGAGAAAATGCTGGTAACCAGCATTTTCTCCTTTTCCCACAATGTTTTCCACCCTCCCGGAAACAGATTTCAATTTTTGAGTTAAGATTATTTTGACGTCTGCAAGTGCTTTCAATTTGGACAATTACTGTGAATTTCTGTCGTTTGGTAAAGAGTTAAACCGGAATGAAGCCGTGCATGAAGGAGTGGTCTCCCCTAACAACTACTGACGAGGCAAAGATTAGCAGTGAAAAAGGAACTAATCCTGTGGCTTAGGATCCGAACCTGTTACCTCCTGGTTTCCGCTCCTGTACGTCACCAAGCACGTCGTCACATAATCATGGAGCCGAGCCTCAGTATCTCAGTCGGTAGCAGGACCTGAGAACAGGGGGTCGCGAGTTCGATCCCCGGCTCGGCAAATTCATTTCCGAGGATTGGCTGATAGTCATTGAGACAAGATTCATTCCTCTCCCACCGCTGGCCATTGTTTCGATGATGGTTATGTGGGAAAGCAGCCAGTGGCTTGGAAAGAAGATTTTGCTGAGTACTGGTAAAGGAGACTCCAGGAAAGCATGGATAGGCACACTGGCCGCCGCGATATAACTGAAATGATGTTGAAAACGGCGTTAAATACCATACAATACAATCAATCAATCAATCAATCGATCAATCAATCAATCATGGTCCGTGGTCGTGAGTGGTGTCCGTGGTCGTGAGGTAGAGCGTCGGCTTCGTAACCAAAAGGTCTTGAGTTCGTTTCCCGGGAGCGGGTGTCAACTATGGGATTTTTCATCGGCCCACATATTCGGCGCGAGTACTGGTGTAGTTCCCAGGAAGCAGAATCGAGAGAAATTAGTATAAGTTGTCAGAACTTGTTTCTCAATCGATTTAAAATAAATAGTTATGTCTAAACTAAAATCCTTTTTTGTCTGACAAGCGGCTAGATCATGAGGTAGTACGGTCACTGGACATGTAGAAAACTAACAAAAAGTTGTTACAAAGATTTGCGAATCATTTCAGCAGGCGCAGGTTGATTTGGGTCGATATTTTTTGCAATTACCTTAACCCTTTCCAAAACGACGAATTTTTTACTCTTCCAAACCAAAAGAGTTTGCAGACGACAATTTTAGATTTGGAGAAAATGCCCGGCAGAAAGTTCTCAAAAAGGGTAGAAAACACTGTGGGGAAAGGAGAAATTGCTCGTTATGAGCAATTTCTTCTTTTCCCACAGTGTTTTCAAAAGACTTTTTCTGTAGACACGTAAAAAACCAGGGCTTGTTTGGGAAAGAGTTAAGCCACCTCCTCACGGTGCACGACTCGTTTGTATTTTCGTTCAGTATCAACTTTCAAAGCTCTCTATTGCTTGGATAGAGTTGTACGGAAAAATACCCGGCCAGTAACCGGCCAGTAACCGCAATTGTTGTTTTGGACCGTCACAACTCTACAGAAACAACCTCAAGTTATAACCTTCAGGCTGCTAAGTGCGACTCAATGACCTTTTGCGGACAGTGTAGATCAAGATCAGACTGCACAGAACGTGCAGTCTGATCTTAGATCTACACTGTCCGATATGGAGATATCACTACCCAAAACATGACGTAGAAAAAGCATTATTTGGGTATTTCACAGCAAAATGAAAATTTCGTCTAGGTTGTTTAGCAGGATAAGAGTAAAGGACCTTACAGATAATGGCTCTCAATTTTTTACCACTCAATCACGACTTTTAAGAAAGAAGCCAGTAGAAAAAATTGTGGAAAAAGGGGAAAATGCTGGTTAACAGATGTTTCTCCTTTTCCCACAATATTTTCTGGCCTATCAAAGTCACAAATCAACATATTAACGTGACTTAATTTGTTGTCTGCAAAATGGAAAAACCAATAAATGTTCCTCATGTCTCTAGAATATTTTGAAAACAGGTCATTGTGTATCCTATTTACATAACAAATTCTTGGAAAAGGAAGCAAAAATACCAACAAATTCTGCCAGATCAGCCAAGTTTAATTTGCGCTTTACACCAAAGGGCTGTCATCAATAAACAGGGTTTGATTTCTACTTCAGCTGGGCTCCATTTTTCTTAGCTACTTACGAACAAAATTTGCATAAGAAAACTACTGCGACGTATCAAAGTTTCTTGGAAGTTTTATCTTATTTTAGAAACTTTGATATACCGCATTATTTCATGCTTTCCGGTAGGATATCGAGAAATAGCAGTGAAAATATTTTTTCGATCTTACACTGGCACGACCAGCGAAAATACCGATTTTCATGTTCTTGTCGCCTAGGTAAATTGCTCGTGCCTGACAACCAGATGGGATATATGACGTCATTTACTTTACATTTCTCGCGCTTGACGTAATATTGTAATGCGCTGCTATGCGGAAGGGCTACGCCACGGGAAATAACGGAAAAGATCTGTACTGGATTTTGATAAAGCTTCTCCCAGAAAAGGTTAAAAGCATGAAATAAATAGAAAATTTGGTATTTTGGGTGAAAGATCGAAATTTATTTCATTGCTTGAACACCATTGGTAATATTTTCACTCGTGGCGCAGCCACGAGTGAAAATATTACCGATGGTGTTCACTCGATGAAATAAATTTCGATCTTTCACCGAAAAAAAAACCCAAATATCTTCTATATAGTTTTCCAAGTAATCATGATAGTTATCTCGTATCTCGTGGCAGCAGTATGTCACCACACTTTAGTTACATACAACTAACACAAATAGAGTTTATTTCATGAGCTTGTGGTTAATATGGGGAAATATTTGCCGAAAAAGGGAAAGGTATGCGAAAATAACGAGTGCCGTAAGGCACGAGTTATTTTCGCGGACTTTTCCCTTTTGAGGCAAATATTTCCTATTAACCACAAGCTCATGAAATAAATTATATATTATATTTCCTCTGATTATTTTGTCAAGGAATGTCACTTTTAAAACGAGTGATCTCCAGTCAATTAACCAGACTTTTGGCAGGAGGAAAATATTCACTGTGACGGGGAAATAATTCCTCCCAGCTTAAATGACGTCATTTCTATACCTATAACATTTCTAAAAATAGATACATGAAATACAATATATTGTGTTATTAACTACCTTAGCAAAACGAGGTCCTGGCAGCCGCCCGTCACACGGTTATAAATCCTGGCATGAAAATAGTCAGGACTTAACTGGACACAAGTTTACTATAGATGTCTCGTTAGCAATGGAAGTGCTGACCCTTTCAAAACTCATGTCATTATTATAAATGGACACTTTACTCCATGTTGTGATCTGTTAAGATATTTTCTTGGCGCCATGGAGATTGCAACTTGGACATCTTTTCATATATTCCGTCAACGGAAAAGCTAAAATATGCTCCCGTGCATGTTTATGATAAAGCCTATGTATTAAAATACTCCAAACAGATTGATCAAAGCGATGACAGCCGAAGTACTCTTTGGAAGCGCATGAAAGGTGTAACTTGGGGTCATCAAAGGTCACCATGCATCCGGGGACCAACGCACAAGCGACCCATGGTTTTAAAAGAAATCTCATCTCACAGGCTGATGGATACAGTATAATTACACATGCTTCAAAAATACGAACATCTTTAAACAAACATGGTTCCTCCTTCAAAAACTCGAACGTATCTTTTACTGTTCTGTTGGCCACTCTGGCTTTCGACAGGGGTGACAATACTTTAAGTTTCTTTGCTTTGTTCAGAAGGGGGTCGATATTCGTTGTTGTAAATCGGATAGAAGCATCCAACCATACTATAAAGGGATATTCCCTTATCATGAGCTGTAATGAAGAATGACTTTTTAAAATTTTTTATAAGCAGTGTCTTTGAATTATATTAACCCTTATCTTGCTATAAAACTAAAATTAAATCTTTAACTCATTACCAAACGACAAAATTTTTGGCTTGTCCAAATCGAGAGCATTTGCAGACGACAAAATAAAAGTGACTGAAAACTTGAAATTTGTTTTGTGAAGAGTAGAAAACATTGTGGGAAAAGGAGAAAATGCTGGTTACCAGCATTTTCTCCTTTTCACACAGTGTTTTCTAAAGGCTTCTTTTTCAGGGGCGTCAAAAGTAGGGATTGTGTGGTAATGGGTTAATTCGATATCAATAACCCAAATATGGCTGTTTCAAACTTAGGTTTTAGGCAATGATATCTCCTTATCGGACAGTGTAAATCGAAGATCAGACTGCACGTTCTGTGCAGTCTGATCTTGATCTACACTGTTCGCAAAAGATCAGATAGTCGCGTTTAGCAGGCAAAGAATCACATTTTAACCAACAACTCTTGATTTCGCTGATCTTCCCCCCCACCCACCTTCGCGAGAGTTTTGAGTAAAGAAGAAAATGTTGTTAACTAGAATGATTTCTTTTACAACAGTATTTTCTTTCCTTTCAAAGAAAAAATAGATCACTTATTTACATTTATTTGATTGTCTATAATTGCCTTCAGTTTGAATAAGTCTCTGAAGGGTATTTGTAATTAAATAAACATTATCAAATAAAGAACTCTCTAAGTAATGCAGAAGCGCTCCCATCTCACAAGTCTGCAACCACTTGACAGATTCGTGGTGTAAAATTTGAATTTGTTTCCCACTTCAGTATTTCATATTAACTATAACGCATAACTTTGTCTCAAAGGTTTGCATATGTACTCCCTGCAAAAACGCAGTCTGATCTTAATTTACCTGTTTAAAGAAAATGACAAAATTTTAGCACGGGCATCAGCTTTTAGAGAAAATTAATCCTGTTGCAATGACTGTTATTAATCCTCAGGAAGAACTTGACCTATCATAGGATCGAACCAACGACCCCCTGTTCTCAGGTCTTGTACTTTTCCGACTCAGTTACCGGGCTCAGCCTGACAATATGCACATTGTCGCCTTACGTGAGAGCCTTTCATGACGTTTTGTGTATTTCTATTCCGTAGTTGCTGAGAAGAAGCGTAGAAACAAATTAAAGGCTAAAGATTCAAAATGCCATAACACTACATACAGGTCACTTTGAAGTCAAAACAGGAAATGCCTTAAGTGGTTTTTAGGTGCCATTGACGTCATCGACCTCACGTGGACGTGAGTCATCAACGCCACGTGGACGTGAGTCATCAACGTCACGAGGACGTGAGTTATTAATGTCATGAGGAGGTGAGTCATCGTCTAAGAATAGTAACGACTCGGGAAGAAACGGAAATGGTTACTTACGCGACGGCCGCAATACAACGGAAATTCTTAACCAAAAGGACGCTGACGTTTTGAATGATCCAATGAAACCTGGCCACGCGTAAAAGCAATACTAGAGATGATCACGCAAAGAGCAATGGCTACTTGTATTTCACGAAAAAACAAAATGCCATCACCGGTTTCGTATATGAACGTCCGCAAGAAGTCGACCACCATATTTGCTAAAAAACTCACAATATGGATAGTTCGAGCGTAGCTCTCTGGAATAACTAATACCTCAAGGTGTGCTCATGGAAAGGCGAGACGAAGGTGGATCACAGAGAATGAAACAACGATAAACCGACAAAAAAGGAAATCAGTTTGATATTGATGAGATGGAAAAGTTTGGCAGACTCAATTGACTACGTGAACGAGGCACTCAAAAACAACGAAGATTATAACGTTTACTGCAATGACTACATTTTTATTTTACGTTTTCTTTAAATTTTAGACTCGAAGCTATCAATGGAATCGTTGTGTTTTGAAAATAAATGAAAACCAATTTTACGATGTTTTAGGACACCCATAACTTCTGAAAACATTCTAGTGTTCCATTGATAGGTTCGAATCCAAAATTTAAAGAAAACGAGAAAAAATGTAGTCTACTCTCCAATTCTGGTAGTCAATTGGGTTACACTCTGTGCACAACAGATATTCCAACTGATTTGAACGGTTGCTTTGGAAACGGCACAGTACGATCGACACTAACTCTGGAATCGCCGCTCCCACGTCTTGTAAATTGTTTCGTAGCACGTTCTATTCGCCAGGCCTTAAACACAGTCCTTTTCTGCAGGGTGAAAGGACTTCTTGAGGTTTCCAATACGAAAAGGATGTTTATTTTTACACCGCAGTACACGTTTCCTCCGAGGTGAACGTTATAATCTTTTTTGTTTTTGAGTACCTCGTTCACGTAGTCGATTGAGTCTGCAAAATTTTTTATCTCATCAATTTCAAACTGATCCCCATTTACATTGATTTATCATTGTTTCATTCTCTGAGATCTACCCTCTTCTCGCCTTTCCATGAGCACACCTTGAAGTATCGCTTATTCCGAGAGCTATGTTCGTACTATCCATATCGAGAGTTTCTGAGAAAATATGTGTTTACTGTTCTGAGACGGTGACTCACGTCCGCGTGACGATGATGACTCACGTCCGCGTGACGTTGATGGTGTCAATGGCACTTTAAAATCACTGAAGGCATTTCCTGTTCTGACTTCAAAGTGACCTGTATGTAGTCATAGCTTTTAGGAAAAATATTGAAACAGATTTTACCGGCATTATTATGATGCAAATGTTCATCTTCTAAGGTTGTTTGATTGAAAGGAGTTTAACACAGGATAGGGCTCTGAAGTGTTTGTTTAGGGACACCATCAGGAAATATTCAGTGATTCTAGTAAGACTAAAACCCGGTACCTCCGGGTAACGAGTCCTACACTTTTCCACTGAGCCACGCAGGAACCCTCTGATTGATAGGGAAAATTTCCTCGATTGGTCAACGTCATAAAATGGCATATATGTTTAATTCCGGCAAGTTGCTGTTTTGGTGTCAGTGACGACCATTTTCATAACTGAGGCACCCTGAGTAAGTTTGGGAAAAAAAGCGAAACGTAGTTTATTTTTTGTGTACTGATTTTAGCCTATATTTTGATTATTCTGAATGATCTGGAAGAGAGTGCAAAAAGGTTGCCTTTTAGCAGAGGACATATTTGTTTATGTTTCCATTAACCATACTTTTGTGGACCTCTCAACAACAGAAACTTACTCTGTAAACTTACACACTTTCTTTCAGCAGCGAAAATCAAAGTACCTGTATTATCAATGGCTTCCAAGCGTAACCCTGAAGAATGCTCACGTGGTCCGGGTACTGGTCGAATGGAAATATCCGATATGTACAGTTACATATCTCACGAAACTGTTTTAAAAACAACAACAACAAAGAAAATTAGGGTGGTATTCAATAGTTATTTGCGATTTTTTTGTCAAATCCTTTATAATTTTTTAAATATAAAGAAAAGAAAATGACTGCTGGAACCAAACAGTTTCGCCGATCAGAAATTGATATACATTTCTAAATCCAAAAACGAGTTAAAAAGTTACATCTAGTATGGTTGGAGAAAACTTGTTCTGATAGTTTAAATAATGATTAAGAGGGTGGGGGTGGCGGAGTCATTATAATTTGCATGGAATGGGCGGTGGAAATTACCTGGATTAATTTGATAAGGTAGCTACAAACAAAATTATGTAACTGTAGTATGTTGTCATACTTCTGCCAAGAGAAACGATATAAGTATCGTAAATATTTTAAAAGAACTATTGTGATAAAATCAAAGTTCTCTGGAAATTTAACTATTCATTTTATTGTGATTTAATGCAGTGGATTTTCTAAAAAAATATGATAGTTTTATGACATAATCTCCCTTTTTTCAGTGTGATATACCCATTACGAATTTTGTTATCTTACATTTGATATTACATTTGTGTGACATCATTTTTGACGTCATTTTTAACGGATTTCATACAAGTGAATGGGTCTCATGTAAAAAACTGCGGGTGCATTTATGAATGTTTTTGAATCATCTGAATTATATTTCGTGAAATATCGATATGTGCGCCACGAGCTCCACTCGTAAAAATATCACCGATGGTGTCCACTCGATGAAATAAATTTCGATCTTTCACCGCAAAAAACAAATATTCTATTTTTTTCATGCTTTCAGCTCTTTCTGGGAGGAGCTTTATCGAAATCCAGTACAGTTCTTTTCCGTTCTTCCCCGTGGCGCACCCCTCCCCCATAGCAACGCATTACGATCTAACGACAGGCGAGAAATGTAAGGTAAATGACGTCATATTTCCATCTGATTTTGAGGCACGCGCAATTAACCTAGGCAACAAGAACATGAAAATCGGTATTTTCACTGGTGGTACCTGTGTAAGATCGAAAAATATTTTCTCTGCTATTTCTCGATATCTTACAGGAAAGCATGAAATAAATTGCTTTATTACAAAGGACTTCGGTAGACTACTCTTTCGGACGAATATCTACATTCGGGACTCTAGCCTTTTGTGGATTATATTCGTGGACTCTTGCCTTGTTCTAAAAAAGAAAACATATTAAGAAATCAATATGGATGCAGATATTATGTGCTCACGCGGTAATATTAAGCTAGTTAATTTTGATTTAGATTGTATATGTAAAATAAAACAAATTATCAAGGCTCTAGTGTTACGGTTCTCCGAGGGAAGACTTTTACAGAGTTATCAATCCATGAAATGTGTTTTGTCCAACCATTGACCAAATCTTGAAGTAGAATAGTCCTAGAATATGCAGAATATTCATCAAAAGAAAAGGCGAAATAGTCAAAAGCTCAGCCTGCAGGGTCCGCAAAAGCTGACCTGAGTCGATCCTCTTTACCGAACGAGACAGTTTTGGACTCGGCCAAATTTGAAAGCATTTGTAGACGACAAATCAGATGCAACTCAAACGACAGTTTCTGTCTCTGATAAGATAGAAAACATTGTGGTAAATGGAGAAAATGCTGGTTACCAACATTACCAATATGGTATTTTCCAAAGCCTTCTTTCTCAGGGTGGTGAAAAACCCGGAATTGTTTGGTAAAGGGTTAAACTGTCTGTCACAGAGCATG
This sequence comes from Tridacna crocea, assembly GCA_943736015.1. Classification (NCBI taxonomy): domain Eukaryota; kingdom Metazoa; phylum Mollusca; class Bivalvia; order Cardiida; family Cardiidae; genus Tridacna; species Tridacna crocea. The sequence continues at coordinate 46,448,563 of OX031065.1, forward strand.
GCTCAAATGGTCTAGGCGGTTAGAAATGGCTTGCAACAAGCCAAAAGAGGCAGTCAGACATCTGAATAAAGTGTCGTCTCGGCTCAGCCTGCAAAGCCTTATCCGAGACGACACTTTACGACTACATTAGCTTTTGTGTTACCGTAGACTTACACAAAACAGAAAATTACATAAAAACGGGAAGTGTCGTTTCGGATCAGCCTGCGCAGTTTCTGAAGCGACACTTTACGCAGATGTCCGAATGCCCCCTTTTTCCCGTGTTGCATGCCAAGCAGGGCTACTATCACGGCAAGTGTCGCTTCGGATCAGCCTGCGCGAACTGCGCAGGCTGATCTGAAACGACACTTTACGCAGATGTCCCAACTCCCTTTTTTTTCCCGTGTTGCATACCAAACAGGGTTACTATCAAAATCTGTAGTAGGACCGAGAACACTACTTTGAATGATCTGTAAATATGCACCCTGACTGCAAAGAAAGCTATTTGACCACCAACTGTTCCATGGCTCCCCCCCCACCCCCATTTTCCGTCCGTCTCCAAAAACAGACAACAATCACCTACTTTCGTCTGTTCCTCTTTAGTCAGTCCAATGTCGTAAACATACAACTTCAGATATGGATATCTCTCTCCCAACATCGAATATAGAGAATAAATCATTCGCAGCCCTTCTTGGTAGTGATTAGAAGACAGGGCGGTCACAAAGATCGGGAAATCAGGCATCGTCTCGGGTGCATCGAACGTCGGGAACAAATCTACAATATGGATGCAAATGTATACAAGAGTTCTGAAATTCAAAGTTCCATGTATTATTTTGTCTGCTTAAGGCAGAGGACCCGTAATAGAAAACAGCTATTTCCGCTATGATATTATCCTACAAACCTACAAAATTTGCCTTGATTACAAATAAGTCTTATTGTATCACTTTCACCGAGCCATTTTTTATGTTTATTGTCCTTCTTAGAATTTTTATTTATAAATCTAAAGCCACTATATTCTCATTACAAAGGGAGATAATAATTACCTCCCTTTTCAGGAAAGTGACAAAACAAATAATTAAAAGATAGACATCAAAGAAATTTCTGGTCGGTTAAAAATGTGCAAAAGTATTATATTTGTATAAATACGTACTTATAATTTATCAAGAAATTTTATGCCATACTGCACTAGAAGTGTTACGGGACTACTATTTAAGTTTATCGGCCGTTTAAATCATTGCGTTAGTAAAATTACAATGGCAGTGCACCTATTTATACGTTTCTAGAGTTCCTTTTACCAGTGCTATGCGCATCACTCTTTCAAAACAACTCGATACATCCGTAAGGAAATGTCATCCTAACAGTTATCAACTCTGTAAGAGGAAAGCCTCTTGTCACAATTCCGAGAATGCTTGAAAAGTTATGCTAAAAAAAGAATTTAGATTTATTGGCTGAGTAATGTTTTACATCACTTTCAACATTATTTCATTCATATCACGTCAAAAATCCACATAAATTTATGTATATGTCCTGGGTTTCACCATTAACCCTTTACCAAACAATCCCTGGTTTTTACGACCCAGAGGAAGAGGCCTTCTGAAAACATTGTGAGAAAAGGAGAAATGCTGGTAACCAGCATTTCTCCTTTTCCCACAATATTTTATACTCCCCAGAAGTCAAGTTTCAGTTTTTGAGTCACGTGTATTTTGTCGTCTGCTAATGCTTTGAATTTGGACAGGTCTAATATTTTGTTTTCTAGTAAAGAGTTAATAGAAAAGGGAACTCCAACTAAAAACCTCGCTCTTCTTGTGAGGCTCTAACACGAGACCTGCAGGTTTGCTAGTCATACACTTTACCGCTGAGCGGTGTAGGACCCGAAGAAAGCAATTAAGAAAAGCTGGGGAATCGGACCCCTCTAGGTCCAAGGACCTTAAGCCCTATTGGCCACCCGCTCTGCTCCCAGACATGGTCTAAAAAGATAATCCAAATACTAGGCAGTTCACGAAGAGATCATCTTTTAATCATTATCATATTTATCATATTGCTCTCGTTATCAGCCGATACACATTTTTGACAATGCTTGAATGTTTGAAAATCACATGCTAGACAAAGAAAATATGCTCGTAGTTACGCTTCTCTTTAACCCTTAAAGTGCTGAATGAAAACAAGAGATATTTTTAAATAGGAAAAACATCTGAAATATTGCTGTACCAAGGTTATTTTTGCCAGAATATGAAACAAAATAGTGGACAGTGTAGATCCAAGATCAGACTGCACGTTCTGTGCAGTCTGATCTTGATCTACACTGTCCACAAAAACAAGTTAAGTTGGTTCCAGCGCTTTAAGGGTTAATCTTTAAAGGACGGCAACGTTTCAAACTTGTTCAAATAAAGCATTTATTAACGACAAATCAAACGTTGATAAAACATTTTTATCGGGTAAAACAGCACGGTTAATATAGGAGGCACAAATTACCAGCATTTTCCTTTTTGCTTTGGTATACATATATGTCAAGGTTGTGAAAACGGAAGGATCACGTATATTTTGTACTGTGTTGCAATCACCGAGGATCAAAAAAGAACACATGACACAACCAAAGTACTGGAAGGCCGAATAGCAGGGACACTTGCACTCTCTTGCACTTCGGATCATTCAAATTCACCTCTGTAATCGGCTTAGAAAGAAGTCCGTCATCACGTCATATTTTCGTCACATGACCATAACTCAAAATGGCGACACAAACGCCGGTGAAAGAAAGACCAATATCGATCGTTTCGTGTGCTGTTCAAACAGCATGGGACCAATTAGACTTAGTGGTAGGAAATGTAAAAAAGAGGGATTTTCTGAAAAGCCAAAATATCTTTAAAGGACGATAACTTGATTTTTAATATTACAAACTTAGATACACCGGTGTGTCAAATCAATTGTCATCATCCATGGGCGCAGCCATTTTTGTTAAAATTGGCGTAAGATCCTGATAAGTGAAGAAGCGCGAAAAAAAAAAAGTTACATTCTATACAGGTAAATTCATCAGTTTGAATGCACCTATAATGCACCCAGAGTCATATTTCCTTTGTCTATTTTATGTTACAAATGAAACAGTTAGACAGTAACAAAACATGTTTCCCTCGGTTTGACAAGATTCTTGTCATTTAGCCCATTGCAGAGATGTATGGTGAGAGTAACGAACGACAACTCTGCTTGGAGATTGGGACACTTTATGTTGAATAAGACAGGAGCATGTTAGCCAAGCTCTGGCAAAATAAGTGGTTCAATGCATCTTTGTGATGTATTTTACTGTGATGTCATTATATAATTGTGGATTTATAAAACTCCATTTGTCTAAAAAGTTACCGAATCCTAAGAAAGAATTGTCCGTTGACATGCAGAAAATTAACTAAAAGCAAAACGTGTCGATCAAGGTCAACCTGCATTAATAATTTTTGTAGATGCATTTAACACTCTCTCTATAAAGAGCATGATTAAATTCAGGAGAATTTTGCACGCCTTACGTTGTATATGTTACACAGGCACCCTTGCAGTATGTCCTGCCTATCTCATTTGCATTTGATAAAGGCAGGTACTTACGATAAGCAAATCACACTTCATAATATTTCTAATTTGCCGCACTGTCATATCATCAATCTCGCTTTCTCTCAAAAATTGAACCAATGTTACCCGAAATCCAAACAGCGGGTGTTTAAATATCAGAAGGTATCTAGTTGCAGGGTATAGATGTATATTAGGCACAGCTTCCCTTTAGGAAGATGGCTGATTATTTCATGCTTTCCGGTAGGATATCGAGAAATAGCAGTGAAAATATTTTTCGATCTTACACCGGTACCACCAGTGAAAATACCGATTTTCACGTTCTTGTTGCCTAGGTAATTAGCGCGTGCCTCACAAGCAGATGGGAAATATGACGTCATATACCTTACATTTCTCTCACTTGACGTAATATTGTAATGCGTTGCTATGCGGAAGGGGTGCGCCACGGGGATTTTCATAAAGCTCCTCTCAGAAAGGGTTAAAAGCATGAAATAAATAGAATATTTGGGTTTTTTTTTTCGGTGAAAGATCGTAATTTATTTCATCTCGTGAACACCATCAGTGTATATGTTCACTCGATGAAATGAATATCGATCTTTCACCGTTAAAGATCGAAATTTATTTCATCTCGTGAACATCATCGGTAATATTTTCACGAGTGGCGCAGCAGCCACTCGTGAAAATATTACTGATGGTGTTCACTCGATAAAATAAATTTCGATCTTTCACCGAAAAAAAAAACCAAATATCCTCTATATACCTGGAGTTCAGTTTGCTGCAATGAACCGCTTGATAAGGAAATATGCACAAACTAACCATGTAAAACATGCAGAGACTCGCACACTTTCAAGCAGATCGCATAAAACCACAGTACGGGATGATAGAGCTATTTGAAAATTTACTATTGTTTTTAAAAGGATTTCTCCACTGCCAGCTGTAAGGTACCCTTGCACATTTTGTTCCTTGTCCGATAGAAATGACCTGGGTTTTATCCCTACCAGCACCAGTGAGTGAAACAACCCGACAAACAAATTTAACTTTTGCAACACTTACCTGTACTGTGAAACTTGTAGAAACATTACGATCTCATCCTCTGCCAGCTTTAATATGCCCTTACACGTTTGTTTCTTGTTTGGTATGCATCTACTCAGTTTTGATCCAACCTGCTTCCAAAGTGGTAGATAACTAGATAAACATACATGTACCTACCTTGTACGAATTCATGCGTTTGTAAACACGTACATGTTTGTCTGTAGCGGGAAACTCGTAGGAAGATATTTTATTACAGATATCAACGTCCGGTGTAATGCGGAGAAATGACCCCCATTACAAAATGACCCACGGTCATTTCTCGACGTAGAGGAATGACCAATGGGTCATTTCTCTACGTCGAGAAATGACCCATGGGTCATTTCTCGACGTAGAATAATGACCCGGGTCATTTTTCTACGTCGAAAAATGACACATGGGTCATTCCTCTACGTCGAGAAATGACCCGGGGGTCATTTTGTAATGGGGGTCATTTTTCTGCATTACACCGGCAACTCTAAGGTATGCTTAGACGTTTCGTCCATCGTCCGTCCAATAGACATTTACTGAGTTTTAATCCCATGTACATCACAAACAGAAACAATCAGACAAAAATATTCACATTGCATATACATGAACGTTTCTGTTCCGGGAAACGCGTGGGAAAATATTTTCTTACAAATTTCCTCGTCCGTCAACTCTAACATTCCTTAACAAGTTTTGCACATCTTCTGGTAGATATTAACCAAGTTTTAATCCCACATCCATCAAAAACAGAGACAACCAGTCATACAGACTCACCTTCTAAATACTTTTCTGTACCGGGGAACCGGTATGAGGATATTTTCTTACGGATCTCCCCGTCCGGCAATTCTAACGTACCCTTACACGTTTTGTTCATAGTCCGGTAAATATTGACTGGTGTTTGAAACTGCCTACAAAACGATGGAATCTTTGTTTTATTACATTTCATGTAATCACAACGCATTTTGTAACACTTATTACATTTTACAAGTTTACTACAAAATGCGTTGCATAACTTTTTATTACATTTCATGTAATCACAACGCATTTTGTTATACTTATTACATTTTGCAGGTTTATTACAAAATGCGTTGTAACAAAGCTTATCACAAAAGTGTGTGTTTCAGTATCGATCGCAAAGTGCTGAAACTGCCTGCAATACAAGGGAAGCTTATATAAAAAAAAAAATTGAATGCTATCTCACAGTGTTCAGCATTTAAAGCGCCTGTTAAACGAAAGATGCTGTCCACCTAGTCACAACAGAGCTCTAAACTAGCTCTAGGGAAACCGCCGAAAGAAATAATCGAGGAAGCTGTCGCCGTTGAACGGCTGCAAGTTTGTTGAAAGCGAGGTAAAGCAAATGTGCACCTAGAGATTTATGCATTGTTTATGTTTCTATTACCAGTATCTATTACAATACTTGTTCAAATCTACTGACCGCCTCTCCACGTGAACACACACCGTAACAATTTACAGTTAGAGGGCATCAAATGGACCTCGTAAGATAATGTGAAAAAGCAAATGTAAAAAAGAAAATTAACTTATAGTGCTTCATCTGACAGGGAGACTAAGATCAGAGTCTGAACATACTGCGCGGAAATCAGAGGAGAACTTCATTCTAATTAATCTTTATTCACCACCATAGAAGGTTCTTATTTAACTTACATGGTTATTACATCAAAAACTGAGTAAACGAGTAAGGTAAGCGCCAAGAATGCGCAACAGAAGTTCCGTTTACACAGCACAAAACGTAAGGTCGCCGTCAGCGATCTGTGACTGCCCATCACTACCTGTAAAAAGAGAACTAAAAATAGTTTATCATGAAAATAAGTCTGTTGACTATCAGTCAAAACTGTAACAATTGTTGACGACGCACGACGCACAACGCACGACGCACAACGCATAACGCACGACGCACAACGCACGACGGACGACGGAGCTGCCCTTCGGAACGTAACAACTGTTAAATAATATTAAGCTTAGGTTGCTAAGAGTGACTTTATCACTTTTTTTTCTTTTTCGAAGCGGTTTCATACAAAAAGATTGATTAGTTTTTTTTTTCATTCTTCCTTGAAAACTAAAGAAAAGTTCTCTTCTTTTCTTAAATACTTTATCAACACGAGAAGTTGGGATGACGATGCTACTTTCGGAAAAGTTAGGATACAGTATAATATGGCTTGCAACACGCGAAAAGGGACATTCGGACATCCGAGTAAAGTGTCGTCTCGAATCAGCCTGCGCAGTCCGCGCAGGCTGATCCGAGACGGCACTTTCCGTTTTTATGATTTTTATATGTTTTGCGGAAGTCTTCTGAAGAACAAAATCTAATGTAGACGTAAAGTGCCGTCTCGGATTAGCCTGCGCGGACTGCGCAGGCTGATCCGGGACGACACTTTACGCAAATATTCGAATGCCCCTTTTCGCGTATTGCAAGCCAATTATAACATTAAATACATCATCACAGACATTTCTTGCCTGTCATACCAACCGGGTGAATACGATTACATACATCAGCCAGAATACTTTCCAAAAAAGTAGTGACTTTTCAAAAAGCCCGAAACAAAGCGGACAGGGTATAATGTACAACGTAAAAATAGCGGTAGCCATCGATCCTGCCTGGTGTTCAGGGCATCAGGAAGACATCCCTTTGCATTACGAGCACGGACCTGAAACTACTGGGATGCTAGTTCTCTGCTTGTCGCTCCCCTTTCATCTCTAAACAGGTAAGATTCGCAAAAGAACAGTACTAAGAGTCTGCACTGATGCTAGTTCTCTGCTTGCCGCCCCCTTTCATCTCTAAACAGGTAAGATTCGCAAAAGAACAGTACAGGGTCTACACTGATAAAATATTCCTACGCTAAAGGTTATGAAAAAGAACGCAAGCGCGGACATAGTAAGAGCCTCCTTGTCTCTAGATAATATAATATTGTTCTAAAAGACCAGTTATCGACCCGAATCAGATCCGAGGCGAACTGAATGACGATGGCCTCCAAACTTTGTATATGAAACGAAAGATATAGAGGATATTTGTTTTTTCCGGTGAAAGATCGAAATTTATTTCATCGAGTGAACACCATCGGTAATATTTTCACTCGTGGCTGCGCCATTCATGAAAATATTACCGATGGTGTTCACGAGATGAAATACATTTTGATCTTTCACCGAAAAAAAAACAAATATTCTATTTATTTCATGCTTTTTACTCTTTCTGGGAGGAGCTTTATCAAAATTCAGTACAGTTCTTTTCCCTTATTCCCCGTGGCGCACCCCTCCCGCATAGCAACGTTATGTCAAGCGCGAGAAATGTAAGGTATATGACGTCATATTTCCCATCTGGTTGTTAGGCACGCGCAATTTATATAGGCAACAAGAACGTGAAAATCGGTATTTTCACTGGTGGTACCAATGTAAGATCGAAAAATATTTTCACTGCTATTTCTCGATATCCTACCGGAAAGCATGAAATAATAAAGAGTAAATGACCCGAGCATTGATGTTCACAAGTCCGACGGTCTACCACTTGAGCTATGCTGGATTGTAATACGTCAGTGTTACGACATGATTTTCAACTTAACCTTTTATTAACATACATGCGCTTTGATTGGATGAAGTAATTTGCGTTAAGTAAGAATGTAAGTGATTTGTATAAAGCGAGGTTAAGCTGTAGACATTAGGGATAAATAAATCCAGAGTTATGTACTTGTACTCGGCCATATGCATGCATAACTTTTAGCGAGGTAATAGTCACTGTTTCAAATGATTATAGAATTAAGATGTACAATTAAATATGACTACTTCAAAATGTTAGAGTCTGAGGATGCAGAATGGTAGTTATGGCTAAATCTTTTAAACACGGTAACTTACCGTCAGTCAAGTGAGAATAAAATATCGTCGGTTTACTTCGAAAACCTCGTAACTACCGCTTGTTACAAGCTGTGGTTACATTTAACCCTTTACCCCATAAGGCATTTCTATGGTATCTCTAATTGACCATAAATAACAGCAAGGATGAAGCAGTTTCTTATGTGTATATGACAGTTTCTTATGTCACGAGCAATTTCACCTTTTGCCACAATGTTTTCCAAAGGCTCCTTCAAGCATTGTGTAGAAATGAGTATCTATGGAGTAAAGGGTTAAGGTTTCCGAAGTAAAGCGACGATATGGATTTCTTGATAATTTCTAACACATGTAAAATAGAGCACACAACATTCGCAATTTCATGACTATGAAAACGATCTCTTCGATCAGGAGAACTGTAACCTGAAATACAAAGTAATCCACAATTTATTATCACAATCGAAACATTGTTTAAGCGCTGAACACTTGCTTCAGTTCGTTCTGAATGTACGCAGTCTCCAAAATCAATGTTATACTATTCGATCTTAAGGTTTAATAAAACATGTTTATCAACAAAGCTTAACAATTTTGTAAACTGATCGATACCTGGAGTAGGCAGAGAAAAGCAATTAGAAAATTACAATAAATGTTGAAGGTGTATACATGAAGGTTGAGTCAAAATAATTGCACAGTAATCTAACTACATTATTTTTCAGAATTTCTGCCATCGACAACCCCACCCAAATACGCCTTATCCCAAGCCCTAACCGCTTACACCAACGTACACACTCTTGCTTGAAGTATCTTTCGGCGTTGAGAAAATACCATGCTGACATATTCAAAGTATTTTTGTTGCACACGCTCTACCAATTTGCAAACTTTTAGACTCCATGCCTTCTTCTTCTCTCTCTGTCTGTCTCTCTTGTCTGGCTCATTTTTTTTTTGTCAAAATGTTACGAACTATTAAATAATTTGTATATTAAAGAAAACACCGAATCACAGCATTCCGCTGACAAAGAGAATTAGACAAAACTGTCCGGGCTGAAACTTTTAGCTTACCTGAGCACGAAGTGCTCAAGGTGAGCTTTTGTGATCGCCCAATGCCCGTCGTGCGTCGTCCACAATTTCGTCAAACATCTTCTCCTCCTAAAGCGTTTGATCAATCTTGATGAAACGTGGAAGATATGTTCCTTGTGTAAAGCTCTACCAAAGATGTTAAAGGGATTGAATTCCACTAATAACTCTGGTTGCCACGGCAACCAAAATGAAAAAAAAAAAGCAAACCATTTGAAAATCTTCTTCTCTTAAACTAGAAAACATAGAGCTTTGATAATTTTGTATGCAGCCTCTCCTTGTGGACTTCTACCAAGTTTACTCATATTATGCCCCTTGGATCAAAACTGGCCCCCGGCTCGGGTCACAAGTTCGAGCATAGGAACAGAAAAGAAAACTTTAAAGTTCTTCTCTGCAAGTGGAAGACGTAGAGATCTAATATTTGTCATGTAACATCTCCAAGTGGGCCTCTACCAACGTTGTTCATTTGATCTCCCTGGGCGCAAAACTGGCCACGCCCCGTAAGGTCACGTTTAAACATAGGAACAAAGAAGAAAAACTTTAAAATTCTTCTCCTGTGAAGCTGGAAAACGTAGATCTCCTAGTGAACCTCTACCGAGTCATATGATGTCCTTGAGGTCAAAACTGGCTCCGCCTCCGGGGAGGGGAGGGGGGGGGGTGTCACAAGTTCAAACATTGGAAAAAAGAAGAAAAACTTTAAATTTCTTATTCTCAGAAACTTCAAGGCATAGAGCTTTGATATTTGGTATTACTCAAACAAATTGACATGAAATAAATAACCTCTAGTACCATATATCATTCGCTTGAATTATTGTCCAAACTTAGCTTACTTTAAATACATAAAGATAAACATGATTTTGTTATAGTTTAATTTTGCAAAACCTGGCTAGTGAAATGGATCGAAAATGCACTTTCTGTGCAGTCTGATCTTTACATAAGCTCTCATATTTTTACTATGACACTATAAGGCTCATACCCTGCATTAACCGTTAACAGAATCCATGAATAGTTAGAATTCGTGGCGAAGAAAATTCATTATTATGCTTAATAAACTGTTTTCTGTCATTCAAGAAGGATTTGAAAAGTGCCAGGGACTTTTCAGAAAAATGGAGCAGCCTAAGCTAGTGAAACAAAATCTCATGGTCAACTAAATCGAATGCTTTCTTAAGATCAACAAAAACTGTGCCAATAATTTTCCCTGAATCGATCTCCTTAAGCCATTCATCAATCAGCCGAATAAGTGCGGTCTGACATGAGTGTCTTTCTCTAACCCTGATTGGTGCTTAGTTAATATATCAAATTTATTGAGAAAGGACAGTAATTAGTTAGATAAATGACGTTCAAAAATCTTTAATACAGTTGGTAGAATAGATATTGGTCGATTATTGTTTGGATCTTCCTTTTCGAACCCTTTATGTAGAGGGAGCACATAAGCCTCTTTCAAAGCATTCGGAAAAACACCTTCGGAAGCTGTTATTTATAGTAGAAGTTATTGGTAAAACTATATGATCACCACAATGTTTCAAAATAGTTTCGCTTATTCTGTCCATTCCTGTAGCCTCTATTTTTGTATCCAGTTTTTTAAACATTCGGCAAACCTCAAAAGGTGTAATAAATTCTATGTAAAAAACTTGGTCTTTTAATACGTTATTTAAATGTGAATGTAAATATGGGATTGTGCTTTCCTTAAATTCTGTTGTTGTTTTTTTACTACGTTTGCTATGTATTGATAAAGTGATCATTGAATGAGTTACGAATATGATACTTTCCTTCGATGTTTTCCCCGTTAAATACCATTGTGAAGGTGGGACAGCTAGTTCATTATCTGAATTATCATTGTTTTGTGCTTTTCTTAAATTTCTCCACAGATCTTTACTATTTGCGCCTTTCTTGGTAGCTTTATAATACTTTTTCATATTTGTACGAATTAGCACGAATAAGATGCAGTACTATTTTTCTCATATTTTTTTAAAGTTATGCCAGTTTTTTGACTTGTGAAATCGACCTCGCTTATTCATCGTTTGTTTTACTTCAGCATTAAGCCATTGGGGTAGATGATTACTCTTAATAAGTTTACATTTGACTGGAGCATGGTTAGATAAAACTTTATTTAGAGTATCGTAAATTCTAACATGACACGCGACTTTGGCTCTATAAACACAGTGCAAGGAAAACGTGGTAAAATCTGCGACAATCCATGTAGAGTGACGTCATCCTATATAGCGAGTGACGTCATTCAATGAGTGAGTTATTCAATGGAACATAATCTTCATCCGCGTTTTCACTCTCAGTTTGAACTTGTTTTCCTTTCATTAAGAATTGGCCATGTTAGAATCGAAATAATATTCTTTCTATCGTGGTATATCGTTCAATAAACCACGTTGTGAGTTATGAGGCGCAATGAATAACCCACTCGGGCTATCGCCCTCGTGGATTATTTATTGTGCCCCATAACTCACAACTGTGGTTTATTGAACGATATACCACGATAGAAGAGAGATTATTTCTTAATTCTAACATGACACGCGACTTTGGCTCTATAAACACAGTGCAAGGAAAACGTGGTAAATTCTGCGACAATCCATGTAGAGTGATGTCATCCTATATCCAGTGACGTCATTCAATGAGTGAGTTATTCAATGGAACATAATCTTCATCCGCGTTTTTACTCTTAGTTTGAACTTGTTTTCCTTTCATTAAGAATTGGCCATGTTAGAATCGAAATAATCTTCTTTCTATCGTGGTATATCGTTCAATAAACCACGGTGTGAGTTATGAGGCGCAATGAATAACCCACTCGGGCTATCGCCCTCGTGGATTATTTATTGTGCCTCATAACTCACAACTGTGGTTTATTGAACGATATACCACGATAGAAAGAAGATTATTTCTTAAATAACGCGTGCGCGTTCTGGGTCATGCTCGGTTTCGATTAGATGAACCTCTAAAACACTTAAATCATTCTGAAATAAAAGATATAAAAAAATTTCTAAAACTTCTATACTCTCAAAGTGAATGAATACCGCCCTTATCGCGTCGGTTAATTTTTCTGAGGAAGAAAGCTCTTAAACGGAATTTCGGAACATGAATTCATAATTTGAGTCACACTGATTCTGTTATCAGCAAATGTTTTCTATTTGGACAAGTCTCAAATTTTGTTGCGTGATGAAGAGTTAAAAAAATAAAAACCACTGGAGTCCTGAAATAGAAACAATGGCTTTTTTGTATGTAATTTCTTACTGAAAGCACATTGTCGTTTACATGACTATAACACCTAGAAATTTCTTCCAGGTTCTTCCTTAGTACTATACAACTTGAAACTATTAATTCAAAAATGAAATACAAAATCAAACTAGGCCCAACTGATTGTTCAGATACAATGATTTCTTCTTACCTTTGAAAAGAACATTCTTAGTTTTATTCCTGACCTAAAACATTGCTATGTAATAGTTTCAAAAGGGAAAAACACACTGGTGTGTTTAGTATTTTCTAAGATTTAGGCCATGTGTAATTCATAAGTATTGAATATACCTTCCTTCTGTTACATAAAAGAAAATTCACCTTGTATTTTCATAAAGAAATAATTCCAGAAAATAACGATTTCACTAAGGAAAAGTATGAGTAACTCATGCAGTGCCACAAAACATGAAAATGATTGTAACTACCCTCAAGAATAATTCAATGGTTGACTGATTTCTTTTGGTTACATTAATTTCAACACTATTTCAGTCTAACAGTGATAACATCCCATTTATTTGTGTATGTCTTGGGTTTTACTAGAACTAGGCTGATTCCACATAGTGTCTTGTCTATAGGCACTCCTACAAAATCTTAGCAACTAGGTGAGGATAAAGTTTGGGATAACTCAGCCGACACATTCACCAATCAGCAACAGTCTCACATAACCTCACTGTTGACTAAAGAAGTGATCAGGATTATGTCATTTCATCTTAATATTGGTCAATGAATAGGTTCAAGATTAGTCCTCATATTTTCACAGTCTGAATTTAGATTATTATTCACAAAAAAAAAAACAGTGTTACACTTAACCATAAAAATGGACTTATACTCAATGATTTCAAGTTCATTACATAAGTATCAAATAAAACATAAGAGACCTACATTAAATTTGCAAACTTACATTCTTGGGCACATTTCTATTTAGTCAAACAATGCAGGTGTGAGAAAGCACAATGCAAAAAGTGGGATTTAGTCTCGCATAAAATGAAGGCTACAGTTAAAGTGTGATTGGATTTTGGTTTTTTGTCAGTGATGATGCAAGTTTTATTGATTTACATACAGATATAGATTCATTTTTGAAGTTTTGAGCTACGTCTTTGTGAATTTGAGTCATATTACATTATTGAACCACTGCAGGAACATGTGAAAAAAAAAAAACGAAAAAAGAAAGCCGAAAAAAAAACCGGAAAAAAACGAAAAAAAAAAAAAACGAAAAAAAAAAAAAACCAACCCACGATGTAGCATGATGAGATACTTGAAACTCAATACATGTATTATCACTGATAAAACGGCTATTCATTACTTCTAATGCAGTTTTGAGTGAATCCATTTTCATGGTCTGGAGAAAAGAATTAAAATCATCATTCATCACCTGTAAAAACATAGTCCGGATATTATTTGCTTTTTGATATCTGCAAATTCCTGCCCTGGGTACAGATGAAGCAGCCAAAATGGACCAAGATCAGTGTGAAAAGTTACCATGCAGAGTAAAAATTTTACCTTTACATAAGTAAAATGAAACTTTCAAGCGGAAAAGATCACGCTGCACGTTCTATTCAATCTGATCTTGATCTACAATGTCTGCTAAAGTTCCTTGAGTAGCACTTGGCATCCTAAGGGTTCAAGGAATTGGTCTCTCTACATAAAACTTTAAAAACTTCAGGCATACTTTCATTCTGAGGTTTGAATTACTTGCTGTTTACATGAAGCACAGATTTTGACGTCTTTGTTATGGGTTGAGCAGCAGTTCATCATAAATTATACAGTCACACAAAAGTAAAGCATTACCAAAACTGACACGCATGAGCCCATGTGCTTAGACCAGCATTACTCATGCCCACAATTTGCCATTTCTGGGCTTCGGAAAGTTTTCTCGTAGCCATCCTTTCATTTTCGCTCATCAATGAGCCTGTTACTTGTCTAGTGGGTCCTTGCATAGCTTGAAAATATATACCAAATAAAAGTTTATACATTAAAAGAAATTACATCTTCGAAAGCCAAGGCTGACGATTCACTACGCTACTCTACCCTTGGCGGATCGAGCTTGATTTTTACCTTCCTCCGATTTGCTTTTCCATTGGATGCAGCCAGCTTTAACTGCAACGAATGAAATCGCTCGTAGCATTTCATCTTTGATAAAAATAGAATAAGGTCGCTACTTTTCGAATAGAAAGTAAACATGGAAACCCACGTTGATGTTTGCTTATCGCTTCATGTGCATTCGTAAGCGGTTTGTAAAACGATATTTCATTGGCTTTTAGAAATTTGATGTAAAGGGGAGTAATTACCAATATCAAATAGGGGGCGCACCGCAGGAATCTCGAAATCGGGTTCAATCAGCCAAGGTAAGATCCACGTAGTGATCGTAAACTTGGCTCACGAAGATGAAGAAATTATGACTGAATTTGATCTGGTGATGCCTAACTTATGTCTGACTGTATATATGTACTATATATACTTCCATTTCTAAGCATAATAAACATATCAAAGAATTTAAATCTACGTGTACAAATAGTATGGCATATAGGTTAAGACTAAGATGTATTTCTGTGGACCCTACATCAAACATCTGTCTGAAAATTCTGCATTCTTAATTCTTTTGCGTAACAACATAAAAATCAAGCACTGTAAATGGACTTCTGCAACTTGAAGGTAAATGAGTACCCAAGGCTGAAAGTCCAGGATGTTAGGTTAAGTTAGTGCATGTCCAGTTCACTGTGAAGGACACTATTTTCCATCGAAAATCCTCACAGTGAATTCACGTCACGGGTTCGTACTTGATCGGGGCCGTTTGTGTGAACGAAGGATTTCTCTTTGTCCCATCGATACCTGGATTTTTGGAAGCAGTCTTGCATACATCATAGGTCAGATATTTTTTTCTTAATAGACTACAAGATCTTCATAGATACAAACAATGCAAAAATCCATCGCTAGTGCTATACGGACAATTTTCTCCCTTTCACCAAACTAAGACAAATTCAACATTGGACCATGTCTTATATACAGAATAGACTAATTGATAAGTTATAAACAATGTAATGAATTCTAAATTACATCTGGATAAAAGCTGATGTTCTGATAGCAGTTCCAGTTATTACAACAGAAAAGCGTCAACAAAGGTACGACAATATCTGCAACAGTGTTACCAAGGAGAAACTTAAAGCTCTAATTTCAGACAGAGAAATCAAGCGCCAAGCCAAATGTAGTTCTTTGATGATGAAGTAGGATAGACATCAGTGGATTTTTGACACGAACAGGCTGCAGTTTGATTTCCGTATCATTCCTTGCGTGTTCACATATAAAAGGATCGTCGGATAATTTTCAACCAAGTTTGGAAACATGCAGTTTAGAATACTAGAGGGTTTCGGGATGGGCGGCCTTCTGACGATCAAATGACGTTCATGTGGAGAATATATTAGCTGATCTCCGTGCGTGAACCAGAGGTAACTGTGCTGAGACCATCTAGGTTACTTCAGTCTATCAGTAGTTTTATATCGACTACTAATGATAAAGATGCCAGCAAAGAAAAACATTGTAAAGCCAATGGCAAGGCTGCTGTAAGAATATAATTTTCCAAGAAGTGCATTTTCCTGGCCAGTTTTAAACCCGGCGCCAACATGTCGAGAACCTCAAGACTCGTTTCCGGTTTCAGACGAAGGTATAACTTAGAGTCTACTCATGACTCCCGCAATAATTGCTTTCACTGCAACAGAGCTTTCTTTGTGGGCTTCTCCAGCTTTGCCAATGTAAATCCCCGTGGCTGAAGAAACGCTCCACACAGCCTCTGTTTTAAAAGAATGTTTCTTCTGATTGTAAAGCGGACAAAATCACGACCATAGAGGATTTTGTAATCTCAACTTCCATTAATTACATGTAAGTCGGGCGGCCCCTGTCAGACAAGACTTCTGCCGCCCGATGCCTGCACAGAAATCGCCCGATACCCTAACTATAGATATCTATCAGGCAGTGCCTATTTGAAAAGATGCCTGGGTGATGTGTTTTTCCACTAAATGTCCTCGAAAGAAAATAGCATAGTTACCCTTAACTTTAAAGTTGTACCTTTACCTCCAACAAGTGCCATCTACTGAAAAACTTTCAGCTGTTCTTGTTCATTTGCAACTGCCGCAGGGCTGGTGCCGTCACATTCTAATTTATGGCCGTGCCATTGGAGACGGCGTATGAGCCATGTCCAATCTCTCTTAGGAAATAGCAAAACGCTATGTATATTGGATTCTGATGGATTATCTACATGTATACGAGTAAGGTAAGTGCAAGTTCAGATCCTCGGCCCTATGTCCAATGGACAGAGACAAAATGATAATGGAGCGTCATGCGGAATTTCAGAATTGTTACAAAATAGATGATTGTATTCTGCATTATCACATTGGATGGGCGGTGGAGATGATGTGAAACAAAAAATCCTGAAACAAAAGTTAAATTAGCCTTGTAGGATTATCTTAACGTCAGCCCTCTGAAGAAAAGTAAAATTCGCATGTCCGGCGAAACAGACATGTTTGCTGATTGTTACTGATCCCGGTCGCATCTTGCAAGTGAACTGAGGACAGGCAGTCATGATGTAGTATCTTTCTACAATTTTTTTTTATCATACAATGCTAAAATATTAAAAGATCTATATATTATCTTGAATATAATTTTAACCCTTTCCCAAACAATCCCTGGTTTTTACGTGTCTGGAAAAGTAGCCTTTTGAAAACATTGTGGGAAAAGGAGAAAATGCTGGTAACCAGCATTTTCTCCTTTTTCCACAATGTTTTCTACCCTATCACAGACAGAAATCATCTTTTCAGCAAGTGTTGAATTGTCGTCTGCAAATGCTTTCAATTTGGTCTAGTCCAAAAGTTTGTCGTTTGGGAAAGGGTTAAATGCAACATAAATGGAGATATCCCCAATGTATCTCTATGGAACTGTGTACTGAACATCTGTAAAGAGTAAGTCAGTATCTGCCAAGTTATCCATTTGTATGAAGAATTATATACGAAAAGAGGTCTTTTGTTGTATTTAATTTCATGCTTTCCGGTAGGATATCGAGAAATAGCAATGAAAATATTTTTCGATCTTACACTGGTACCACCAGTGAAAATACCGATTTTCACGTTCTTGTTGCCTAGGTAAATTGCGCATGCCTAACAACCAGATGGGAAATATGACGTCATATACCTTACATTTCTCGCGCTTGACGTAACGTTGCTATGCGGGAGGGTTACGCCACGGGGAATAAGGGAAAAGAATTGTACTGAATTTTGATAAAGCTCCTTCCAGAAAGGGTAAAAAGCATGAAATAAATAGAATATTTGTTTTTTTCGGTGAAAGATCGAAATTTTTTTCATCTCGTGAACACCATCGGTAATATTTTCACTCGTGGCGTAGCCACGAGTGAAAATATTACCGATGGTGTTCACGAGATGAAATAAATTTCGATCTTTCACCGGAAAAAAACAAATATCCTCTATTTCTTACATGGATACGTAGCCTGTGATCTAGTGTTCATGCTTGTTTGCAAATGCAAGTTGGAATGTCACATGATCATTAGCATGCAACGACTATGTGGAATGGCAGTCAAAATTAATGGGAATATTATATTCGGATCGTGAAACTACCAACTCGTTTCTTTAACACTAAATTTATACCGTTTAATGAGGCGTTATTGTCAAGTTTCTGTACAACTGAGGAGAAAAATATGTTCTGAAGCACGTATCAGTATTCCAACAAACATAAATTTATTCACAATAAAAATGTAAGTTAACCATTTCACCTGTCCGACCTTAGTTTACCGTATATATACGGTGGACCTTCCCTCTGTATTGGTGGGTGGGGTAAACCAACTCCGGTGTAAAACTAAATTGACCGAACGGATGCTGCCGTGTATTTAAATCATGGCATGCAGGTTGTAACAAGTTGCTAGTGGTTTTTTTTATTACTTTCAGGAGAAAAAAACGAGTAGGAATGACATGTAAAAATTGCGAGATGACTGCAATAAAGTTTAAAATGGCCAGATTCATACGAATTTAAAGAAAAAGCTTAAAAAGTCAAATTTCATATCCTCTGATTTCGTCCTATTTTAAATAAGTTAAAAAAGTGTCCCTTGGGATGTTAAAAATAAAAAAAAAAAGTGTTTGTGTTGCAATTTGTTTTTGGTCTTCCCTCAATTTGTCTGGACTATAATAAAAAAACTTTTTCTACTATGATATTATCCTACAAAATTTGCTACAATTAAAAATGAGTTTTATTGTACTACTTTGACAGAGACACTTTTTCCTTTTTTCGGAATTATAGTTTAAAAATCTAAAACCACTATATTCTCCTTACAAATGGAGATATTGATTACCTCCCTTTTCTGAAAACTAGCTAAAGTATCAATAATTACAAGACAGGCATGAAAGAAATTTCTGGTCGTTTAAAAATGTGCAACAGTATCATATCAAATGTCACAAAATCTTATCCCATACTTCACTAGAAATTTTATGGGTCTACTACCTTAACCCTTTCCCAAACGACAAAATTTTGGACTAGACCAAATTGAAAGCATTTGCAGACGACAATTCAACTCATGCTGAAAAGATGATTTCTGTCTATGATAGGGTAGAAAACATTGTGGGAAAAGGAGAAAATGCTGGTTACCAGCATTTTCTCCTTTTCCCACAATGTTTTCAAAAGGCTACTTTTCCAGACCCGTAAAAATCAGGGATTGTTTGGGAAAGGGTTAAATAGCAAGGAATATTGATTTTGTGACAAGTTAAACAGGTTGCATGACATTACTTTATGATATGATTTTAGTCTTTGTTGACATAAAGAATTTAACAAGGCAAACGCATAAAACACGGCGGGGAATCACGTGACACAACAACAACAAAAATGACCCAACATTTGAAAAAATATCCCAACTTGAGGTAAGAAAATCTTCAATAATTCCATTAATACATGACTGATTGGAATTTGGTTTGAAGCAGAGAAGGCGGAAGGACTCCAGGGATTTGCTTGATGTGTTAGATTTTTTAAACAGCACCCGATAAAAAAGTTATTGACGAGCAAACAAATTTTTTGACCCTGGATAATTTGTTTGCTCGTCAATAACATTTTTATCAGCTGTTGTTTAAAAAATATAACACATCAAGCAAATCCCTGGAGTCCTTCCGCCTTCTCTGCTTCAAACCAATTTCCAATCGGTCATGTATTAACGGAATTATTGAAGATTTTCTTACCTGAAGTAGGGGAATTTCTTCAAATGTCGGTCATTCTTTTTTGTTGCTGTGTCACGTGATTCCCCGCCGTGTAAAAGGTAAGACAATTTTTTAACGCTTGGCTTCATTATGACGAAAAGTACCGTTATTTTCCAAGGGTAATAATTTGGATATATCGGTCTATATATATACACACACCCGTGAACAATAAATCAATTATTTGATAGTTCTGCACTATCAAACTAACCAACTAGAAAAGACAATCGCTCAGTAAGATCCGAGACCCCGTATTCACCAACCATTCTGAAGAATATTTTCAGTCTTATTCTCTAAGAATTTCTAAATATGAATGTAGCACAACATCCGATTGGCTACACCAAATAATAAATCGAATGGTTTAGCCAATCTGAGTTGTTTTACTTTCAAATTCAGAAAATTTTGAAGAATAAGACAGAACTTTTCAACCCTCTCACAAACAATCTCTTGTTTTTCCGACCCAAAGGAAGTAGCCTTCTGAAAACATTGTGGGAAAAGGAGAAAATGCTGGTAACCAGCATTTTCTCCTTTTCCCATAGTGTTTATAATTCTTAAAGTTATTTTTCAACTTTTGAACCACGTTTATTTTGTTGTCTGCATTTGGCAAAGAGTTAAAGAATGGTTGGCGAATACGGACCCAGGTCTGCAGAAGTCGTTATCTCCCGGTAGATGGCATCCTAGAAATATATTTAACATTTAACATTTAACATTTTTTATTCAGCATAAAACAGCACTTGCATGTTTATAGCTTACAACATATCAAACAAATTTATACCCACATGCGCAGAAAACAAAGACATAAATAGAATGTTATTATCTGAGAAGTATGAAATAATTTACAGCGCCATTTTTACAGATTTTCCATAATACATCTGTTTGTTTGTTCAAGATCAGACCACTCCCCAAGAGTAGTCTGATCCCGAACAAAACTCCCTATAAGAATGTCAAATTGATTGTTTGGCGTAAAAGGACTGTATTGGTAATGATACATCATTTTGTTTTGTTCGAGATCAGACCACTCGTAAGGAGTAGTCTGATCTCGAGCAAAACTCTCTGTAAGAATGCCAAAATGCTTGATTGGCGCTAATGGCTTGCATTGTTAATGATTGCACAATTTCTTATGAAATATATTTTTGAAACTATATTAAATAAAGCGATTTTCGTTATAGATTAAACTCTGTATTTTGTCTTTTTGCAGCAAAAATAAAACGAGCGACGTTATTTATTGTTTTTGTCGACTTTGAACTCATTAAGGATTCAAATTTATTAATAGTTGGCCATTCATAATAATATTTTTTCAGATATTGTTTACGGAGTTCACAATATTTTGCGCAGGTGAGAAGGAAGTGGTATTCATTTTCAACCATATTTTGATTACAGTGCGGACAAAGTCTATTTTCTCTTGGGATGTTTAGGTGTCTACCTAATTCTATAGCCAAATGGTGTGAAGATAATCTGAATTTGGACAGGGCTATTCTAAATTTGTCATTAGTTATACATTCCAGATATTTTTCTCTTTCAAAACTATGTTTATAGATACTGTATGATTCCAATCTAGCTGAATTATTTATATTTGAATACCATTTTTGCTTAAATATATCAGTTATTCATTGCTCAATGTATTTAGCAAGGAAATTACTTCCATTTTGACTAAGCCACAGATTTGTCATGCCAATTTGATTGAGTGTTTGTTTTACATGATAAGCCCAATTTAGATTGTTATAATTGTTATCGGCATCTGCATCTCTTTTTAACATAAGATAAATCTTTTTAACCATTGAGCTTTTTGGTTTTTCCATGATTTTCATCCAGAATTTCATGATAAGTAATTTTCTGTTTATTTCCATAGGATATCTTCCTAACTCTCCATAAAGACCATCTAGGTTAGTTGACTTTTTAACCCCAAGAATTTTTCTCATAAATTTACAATGAATTAATTCAATATTTTTACAGGGATGATTTCCCCATATACTTGCACTGTAATTTAGGACGGAGCCGACTAAACTGTCAAAGAGATTGCATTTGTCATCGATATTTAAGGAAAGCTGGTTGAAAACAATAAACAAGTTATGTAGTGCTGATTGGGAGTGTTTTGCGATATATTTTTGCGTTCTAGACCAACTCCCATTTTTGAAAAAGTATATTCCCAAATATTTAAAATTATCAACGACGTTCAAAACTGTGTCATTATAAACAAAATCAAAGGTAGAATGTCTTCCTCTCTCAAATATCATTATTTTAGTTTTGTTAGTATTGACTGTTAGATTCCAAGTCGTACAGTATATATGTAAATCGTCAAGTAATGATTGTAATGCTTGTGGTGAATGTGCAAACAGTGCAGCAGCAGCAGCAAATAATAACAGAAATACCTTTAGATCATCAATGGTAAAAAGATCATCAATATCACTTTTCATATTTAAAAGTTTATCGTTCACAAAGAAAAGAAACAGTAAACTAGAACTAGGATCACCTTGTTTTACACCTATATTGGATTTAATAAAGGGAGATAATTCATTATTGATTCTGACACAAGATTTTATAGTGGTATACATGTTTCTCATTGCGTTTACATATTTTGAACTTACATTTTCTTTCAACAGTTTTTGAAAAAGATAAGATCGATCAATTTTATCAAAACATTTTTCAAAATCTATAAATGCGCAATAAAGTTTTTTGTTAACACTTAATGTTTTTGCTATTATAGCGTGTAAAATGAATATACAATCGGTCGTGGATTTTCCTTTTTGAAATCCGAATTGATTTTCAATAATTTTAGATTGTTTTTCTGTCCATTTTGTTAAACGATTTAGGAGTAACTGTGAATAGATTTTTGAGATACTGTTTATTAATGTTATGCCTCTATAATTCTCTGGGTTGCCTGTCTCGCCCCCTTTTAAAATTGGAAATATTATCCCATTTCCCCATGACTTTGGGTATTCACCATTCAAAAATAGCCTATTAAATAAAGAAAGAATAAAAGGGGCTGTAACTTCGAAAGAGTGTTTGTATACTTCGGCCGCAATATTATCTATCCCACAACTTTTGTTATCGTTTTGCTTGAATGTGGCTGTTCGTAACTCTTCCAGAGTGATTTCACTGTCTAATTCCTCATCAAATTGAAGTTCGTATGTTGTATCAGAATTTTCATTATTTACTGTATCGGATTGATACAAGTAGTTGAAATGATTATACAGTTCCTTAATATTGATATCTGTATTTTCAGATTTTGGCTTTTTGTACTGCTCTCTTACTTTTTTCCAGAACTCTCTTGGTTTAGTCTTACCAAGTGTTGCCATTTTCTTTCTTTCCGTTTTAGCATAATCTTGTTTGCATTTTTTCTTTATTTTGTTATATTCCGATTTTGCTTCGATGAGAGCATTTTTATTTAACTGTGATTTATCTTTCATATATTTATTTCTAGTCTTATTAAATAGCTTTCTTGCAATGTAGCATTCATGATTGAACCAAGGTTTATCATTTCTTTTTTTGCCTGGAATCGATTTTGAACTTGGGAAATTTTTAGAAAATACTTCTTTGATACAATCTTGTATAACTTTTGTAAATGTATCTGTAATGTCTTCTATATTTTCATGTGTTAATACACGATCTTTTAAATCATATATTTCAGTATTTCTGCTTTGCACTGCTTGTTTAAACTCTGAAACTTTTTCATCACTCCAATCATATACTACACGACTTTTGATATTATTTTGTTGCTCTGTACTCATAGAACAATATTTACTATGAAAGCTAAAATGTACCGGTGAATGATCAGAAAATTCCGTTGGTGGTAAAACATTAAAAAAAGAGATGCAATTGAAGTCATTGCTACTAAGTAAAAAATAGTCTACAACGCTTGCTCCGTTGCTTGAGTGAAAGGTGTATTGGCCAATGCCTGAATCATTATGCAGACGACCGTTACCTATATTAGTGATCGACCTAATTTTTTGTCCAATCAGAGAAGAGTATTTGTGGAAATTTTCTACCTCTAAAAGTCCATAAAATTTTGTCTGCTTGAAATAAAGACAGCCGTTCCGCACGTATGAATTCTACTGGCTCCTCCCACATCTACGTAAAATTAATTCATGCTCCTCCCAACCATTTAAAGCACGATTTGAAACTTGTTACAACACAACCTAAACCCTTTACCAAGTAATCCTGTATGTTATCGGTGAAAGTTTTATTGTAGAAAATATTGCAGAAAAAGGGGAAATTGCATTAGAGGAATTGAGTAATAAAACAAAATCTGATTTTTCTTCATATTTTTACCCCCAATAAATTTTAGACCCAAATGGACGACCCAAGTAGCTTTTGCGTACTTTAACGATCAATCTGCAGAGAAGGTGTAGTCTGATCATGAATTGAAACATTGTGCTAAACAGCGCAATGTTAAAATTTATGGATTGATTGCACGTTGTTCGTTCTTTATCATGACAAAAATTTGACAAAAAGAAATGACATTTGAAAATCTAGAAAGTAAAAAAGATTATCTACAGCAAGAGCCAACTGATTAGTTTTTAGAAAAGTTCAACTTGTCCTTTTGTTTTCTTTCAAAAATAACCCTAAAAAAGATAGTATTTAGCAAGTACAGGTTTAAAGGAAAGTCCGAAAATGCTTGCTTTGCACTCTTTACAAGATGCCAAAACTTAAGCCCGGCTCTAGCATATTAAAAGCAGCCCAGCCACGTATAATGGTTAGTATATCTGACTCGTAACCTGGAGGTCACGGGTTCGATACCTGGTTGCGCCGAACTCTCTTTCCGGTAAACTTTTGCATCTCACCTCTCATGCATGTGAGAAAATTAGACAGTGGCTTTGGAAAGAAAGTTGTGTCAGTACAGGTGTGAAAAAGCCAGGAAACAGAAGCGGTGTAAAATAACAATCATCAAGAAATTAACCAATCATTCAATCTCTTAAAATGTCGACCTCATGTGATAACAATTGATAACGAGGAACAACAACAATTGAGATGGTAGATTGTTTACAAATGTCATATCTAGATTATCTTATATATCCAAGGACAACGCATTTATAAATGAAAAGTGGATACATTTGTGATACCTAAATTGTTGACATTGAAAAATCAACATATACTAAAATTAATAGTGTTTTGCATGTACCCTAAAGAACGAAATCTATTGATAAACATACGAACTTGTATTATTTGAAAAAAAGAAAAGAAGGACTGCAATCATAAATCATATCAGTTACCTGTTTTTACAAGTTCTTGTGTGAGCAATTGCAACAATTGCGTATATATATCCTTGCAAATTTCGCCTAAGTCATTTCCTAAGAAAAGGTCAAAATGTGGTTTGGCTTCCGCCATTGTAAAGACAGCAAAGCTGTGCACTTTTCTTTCGCAAAAGTTTGGCTTGGAGACACGCATAACATGAGGGTACTGAGGAAATCCACGTGATAGTGCTGTTTTCTCGTGTTTCGG
The DNA here is from genome assembly GCA_943736015.1 of Tridacna crocea. Lineage (NCBI taxonomy): Eukaryota > Metazoa > Mollusca > Bivalvia > Cardiida > Cardiidae > Tridacna > Tridacna crocea. The sequence continues at coordinate 46,473,963 of OX031065.1, forward strand.
GCGTGTCTTTACAATAAAACAAAACAATGAAATTTGATGAAAGTCATGTTTCTTGATATACTTATGTCATGTGGGCGTGTTTATAGGGTCATGCGGTAATGAAGGCATGTCTTTGCATAATATCTAGGACAAACTTTATAGAGAATGCAGTCTGTATAAAATGATTTATATAAAACCCCAGTCGATCACTAAGTTGGTTAGAGCACAAAAAGAGAATTCTTCGAGAAAATAAAAGCTACGGCGCAGAGCGCCTTCGCTTTTATTTTCTCGAAGAATTCTCTTTTTTGTGCTCTAACCATTACATAAACGACGTAGATAAACATAGTTCAATCAGCCGTCTACCATAGATATCGGTCACGTGATCCTCGCTAGCACGTGGTGGTATGTAAACATCATGTGACAGGTAGCTGTCATTGTCTATGTACATGTCAAAATCTAGTCTATCATTCTCTGTAGAGCATCTTGCATTAAAATCACCTGTAAGAAAGACTTTTCCTAAACCCTTATAACGTTCTAAACCCATTTCCAAAAATTCAAAAAAATCAAAATCATTATAATCAGTATATACAGAACCTTTCGGTGGAATGTAGGTAAAACATACATATACATCTTCATTGAATGTAAACAATGACTTATCACACTTTACCCATATTATACCGGACTGGTGTTTATCAGCAATAGATATCTTTTTCTCAAATTTGTCTTTTACATATAAATACACATCTATCTAGTTTCGGCATTTTTGGTACAGAACCGGACTACTTTTGTACGCGCCAACCGTTACTTAGTAATGGTTAGAGCACAAAAAAGAGAATTCTTCGAGAAAATAAAAGCGAAGGCGCTCTGCGCCGTAGCTTTTATTTTCTCGAAGAATTCTCTTTTGTGCTCTAACCAACTTAGTGATCGACTGGGGTTTTATATAAATCATTTTATACAGACTGCATTCTCTATAAAGTTTGTCCTAGATATTATGCAAAGACATGCCTTCATTACCGCATGACCCTATAAACACGCCCACATGACATAAGTATATCAAGAAACATGACTTTCATCAAATTTCATTGTTTTGTTTTATTGTAAAGACACGCCCGAAACACGAGAAAACAGCACTATCACGTGGATTTCCTCAGTACCCTCATGTTATGCGTGTCTCCAAGCCAAACTTTTGCGAAAGAAAAGTGCACAGCTTTGCTGTCTTTACAATGGCGGAAGCCAAACCACATTTTGACCTTTTCTTAGGAAATGACTTAGGCGAAATTTGCAAGGATATATATACGCAATTGTTGCAATTGCTCACACAAGAACTTGTAAAAACAGGTAACTGATATGATTTATGATTGCAGTCCTTCTTTTCTTTTTTTCAAATAATACAAGTTCGTATGTTTATCAATAGATTTCGTTCTTTAGGGTACATGCAAAACACTATTAATTTTAGTATATGTTGATTTTTCAATGTCAACAATTTAGGTATCACAAATGTATCCACTTTTCATTTATAAATGCGTTGTCCTTGGATATATAAGATAATCTAGATATGACATTTGTAAACAATCTACCATCTCAATTGTTGTTGTTCCTCGTTATCAATTGTTATCACATGAGGTCGACATTTTAAGAGATTGAATGATTGGTTAATTTCTTGATGATTGTTATTTTACACCGCTTCTGTTTCCTGGCTTTTTCACACCTGTACTGACACAACTTTCTTTCCAAAGCCACTGTCTAATTTTCTCACATGCATGAGAGGTGAGATGCAAAAGTTTACCGGAAAGAGAGTTCGGCGCAACCAGGTATCGAACCCGTGACCTCCAGGTTACGAGTCAGATATACTAACCATTATACGTGGCTGGGCTGCTTTTAATATGCTAGAGCCGGGCTTAAGTTTTGGCATCTTGTAAAGAGTGCAAAGCAAGCATTTTCGGACTTTCCTTTAAACCTGTACTTGCTAAATACTATCTTTTTTAGGGTTATTTTTGAAAGAAAACAAAAGGACAAGTTGAACTTTTCTAAAAACTAATCAGTTGGCTCTTGCTGTAGATAATCTTTTTTACTTTCTAGATTTTCAAATGTCATTTCTTTTTGTCAAATTTTTGTCATGATAAAGAACGAACAACGTGCAATCAATCCATAAATTTTAACATTGCGCTGTTTAGCACAATGTTTCAATTCATGATCAGACTACACCTTCTCTGCAGATTGATCGTTAAAGTACGCAAAAGCTACTTGGGTCGTCCATTTGGGTCTAAAATTTATTGGGGGTAAAAATATGAAGAAAAATCAGATTTTGTTTTATTACTCAATTCCTCTAATGCAATTTCCCCTTTTTCTGCAATATTTTCTACAATAAAACTTTCACCGATAACATACAGGATTACTTGGTAAAGGGTTTAGGTTGTGTTGTAACAAGTTTCAAATCGTGCTTTAAATGGTTGGGAGGAGCATGAATTAATTTTACGTAGATGTGGGAGGAGCCAGTAGAATTCATACGTGCGGAACGGCTGTCTTTATTTCAAGCAGACAAAATTTTATGGACTTTTAGAGGTAGAAAATTTCCACAAATACTCTTCTCTGATTGGACAAAAAATTAGGTCGATCACTAAGTTTGAATTTCAAACTAAAATAAAAGTTTACTTAAAAAAAACGCTACCTGGTGCGATTCATTCAGCTGTGATCAGCTAGCTTGTAACTTATGCACCGGCCAATTGTTAAAACAGCCCCTACATGATTGCATAATAGCTTCGGTATAAACCCAACTTTTCCCTAGGATATGGGATCGGCAATGCGTTATATCAGGAAGGTCGAATATTTGAAGAATGTGACATGCCCAGACAACGCTTCAGACGGTCGCTCTTCATTTTCCGAAAATGAACGAAATAGGGTCACAGACTATGCAGATAATACAAACACATGTCAATCAAAAGCATAATCAATGAATTTTATACGAATAAACACCGGGTAGATATATACCAAACGCAATAACTGAACTGTGATGTCTTATATCACATGAGAGTAATGTATGCGCGGTTTGCATGACTTTTACTAAACTACCAAAATTTTAACACAATGTATAGTCCGAGTTGAGAGTATCTGTAGACCACAAAATAAATGTGACTTAAGAATTGAAATATGCTTTTTGAAAAATGGGAAATAATGTTGGAAAAGCAGAAAATGCTCGTAACCAGCTTTTTCTCATTTTCCTACATTGTTTTTCAATACGTTCTGTATCAAGGTCGTTCTCAAAGTCGGGAAAGTGTGGTTAAGGAGGTTGTAATCTGTTAAGTCAACCTGATAAAAAGGTTAACTCTTAACCACACAAAACTTTAGCATTGTTTACCCTTTGGCTGGTGATCACGACTCACTGACCTTTTGCGGACAGCGTAGATCAAGATCAGACTGCGCAGAACGTGCAGTCTGATCTTGGATCTACGCTATCCGATCTGGAAATATTTTTCCCCGAAATATACCTTTGAAATAACAATTTTTCGGTTTTTACGATGGAATTGAAAATTTCACTTTAGTTATTTAGCAGGATAAAGGTTAAGGTAACGTTTAACTTACACAGCGGGATAAGGGTTAAAATCGAAAGTAATTGCAGGTGACAAGGAATGTTACCATCATGTTCAGATATGTCTTTTAACGGATATAGACACATTTATGGAAAAGTGCTTTTATCCAGGGTTTTTCTCTTTTTCCCACAGTATATCAAAATGTTTTTTCTTTCCTTATAAACCATTAACCCTTTCCCAAACGACAGATTTTGGACTCTTCCAAATCAAAAGAGTTTGCAGACGACAATTTTAAATTTGGAGAAAATGGCAGAAAGTTCTCAAAGAAGGTGGAAAACACTGTGGAAAAAGGAGAAATTGCTCGTTACGAGCAATTTCTCCTTTTCCCACAGTGTTTTCAAAACACTTTTACAGCAGACCCGAAAAATCAGGGCTTGTTTGGGAAAGGGTTAACACAGAAGTGTACCGTTAAGGGTGGAAGGATTTACAGTATATTTAGGCTATTTGGAGGTATTGGTTAATAGTCAATTATGCAAGCTTGAAGTGTAAGTACCCTAATATAAAATCTGTTTGCTTATAATGTTTTCTGGATGTTAACTAAACATTGTTTATAGATAGTTTTGAGATTAATGATGTATTTATAGGTAAAACTTAGTTGGAATATTTGTGAATGATAATTAAAGTAATGTATAAAGAAATAATATGGAATATTACAACAGTCTGCATTTCTGTGTGGTTGGATCATGTCGAGTTGCGTGTGTATAGAGGTGCATATCGGGTGAGACCGAAGGTCGAATCCAATATTCACCTCTTTACACACAGAACGAGACATGCGAAAGCCTATAAGGGTCAAAATAAACAATAAGAAAACAATAAAAGCACGTTATAACGCGAAAAAAGTCGCACTAACGCGAAAATTCGCGTTATAACGTAAATATAAAACGCGTTATAACGCGAAAATTCTCGTAATAACACGAAAAATCGCCTAATAACGTAAATTCAAAACACATTATAACGCGAAAAAAGTCGCTCTAATGCGAAAAATGTCGCACTAACGCGAAAATTCTCGTTATAACGTGAATATAAAACACATTATAACGCGAAAAAAAGTCGCACTAACGCAAAAATCCTCGTTATTACGTGAATATAAAACATGTTACAACGCGAAAAAAGTCGCACTAACGCAAACTCATGAAACTATATCAGTGGTTTCATCAGTACAATGGTAGGGCTCTGAGGTGCCTTGTCTAAGGTCACTCACACGATAGACCCAGTGCGTCGTGCCCGGGCCTCTAGTTTACCGATGATTTTATCAATCGGTCTTTTCGCCGGTACATTGGAATTAATGGCAAAGTCGCAATGGTCCGTTTTAGGCACCATAGATATGAAGAAGTTAACCTTGGTGCGATACGAGACGAACACCATTATTACAGAGCTATTAATCTAATATTTTTGAGTACGGCCCGGTAGTTCTGACTCGTGACCTGAAGTTTGTGGGTTCATAGCCAGTTGCAGCGAACTTCCTTTTCGGCGATTTTTTACTTCTCATCTCTGATGCATGTGAGAAAGTAGTAAGTGGCTTGGGGAAAAAATGTTGTGTCAGTACTGGTGTGAGAATACAAACACATGCGTCAGTGCATTGGGCGCCATGATGTGACCTAAGATGTCTAAATGGCGTTAAATTCCAATACTCATGAACAAACAAAATCAAATGAGCCTTGCTCTACAAAAAGGGGACTTATTACATCCCCGTGATGTATGATACCAAGTTAGTTATCACATGATTATAGGTCTTACTAGAATTTTCGCCTTACTGCGACCTTTGTCTTGCGTTATTACGTGTTTTAAAACACGTTATTACGAGAATCTTCGCGTTACTGCGACTTTTTTTGCGTTATTAAGTGTTTTTAAAACACGTTATTACGAGAATTTTTGCGTTTATGCGACTTTTTTGCGTTATTATGTGTTTGTAAACACGTTATTACGAGAATTTTCGTGTTAGTTCGACTTTTTTTGCGTTATAACGTTTTTAAAGAAAAAATATTTCACCTTCATTCTGACACTTGTAGGCTTTCGTAGAGACATGATCCGTCCACACACAAATGCAAACTGTTGTGTTATTCCTATTATTATATACCTAACTACAATAAATGTAAAGAAATATCACAAAATCAATACAAATACAATTAACTGTACATATACATGTATATACAATATTTATGAATGGCGGATAAATATACATAGGTCACGGCAAATCTGCATAGATCAGTATGCATTAAAGAATGGCGGTTGCTCCTCGAGCCGCTACAAGAAAAAAGACAACAGCTGCGGCTTAGTGTATCGGACAGTCGCATATAGAAACTGCTATTTCGTAAAACACATGTTTATGTAATGGGCACTGGTACCGGATAAAATCAAAAGATGTGTTGAAAAAAAAAAATAAAAAAAAAAAAACTTTGACAAATTATAGATGAAATGGCTATAAATACACTTAAAGTTGGATTTCCGTGGGTCGTAATGCGGGCCCAACGTGTAATGAATTTGGCGAAAATACCCGAACGTCAATACATAGACGTAGCCCGTGTACACGACTATGCTCTACACACGTTACTTGCCTAATACGGAAAAAAATTATGTCGTGTTTTTGTGTGTGTATGTGTGTGTGTGTGGTGGTGGGGGGGTTCAACGTATTGTTAAGATGTATGAGCAAAAGAGCTTTAAGCGGTGGAAGGGTTACCAGCGTCCGAGAAAGAGTTAACAAGTTTACGAAAATAATTCTCATATAAGAACAGTAACTTTGGTCGTCCATTGTTTGAACAGCTAAAACTTCAACTTTTCAGGCCCTCATTCTATTTGGGCTTTATTTCAGTGATTCAATAACGGAGACTGGTACGCTCTTGTTTACACTTTGTTTACTTTTCCATATACAACTATTGATGGTTTCCTGAAACCCTGTCAAACATCGGCTCATATCATCTAGTATAGCATACAACAATACAATTTAAAAGAGTAAATTGTATGAATTGGTTAATTTCCACAAACAAGCTTGTAACGATCCAAGCGTAACAAGAAAGAACACCAGCAACAAGCCTTTAACAATTAACAATATTTATTAATGAACAAAGACAAACTAGTACAATAGGAGTTAAGATTGAATGAAACTTGAGAGTCTTTATCTTAGAACAAGAAATATAGAATAATTATCTCAAAATTAAGAATTACGTTTAGAATACAAAAAGAATGAAATTTCTTGTTATTAAAACCTAAATTAACAATAGTTTAACTTACAAAGGAATGGATGGCATTTTATGGCCGTCGACAACTTAGGTCATATTGGGCGCACTTATATATAAAATCATGCATCTACTTCAAATTATACTGTGAAACATCAAAACAGAATAGTAATAATAGAGAAGCAACATTGTTTACAGGGTAAATCAAATTGTAATCGGTCGTCACTGAATGATTAGACCTTTATCATTTATGTGAACTCCGATATTAGACGTGGACTGCGGACTAAAAGGGGCCATCTCAAAATTAAATTTTCGTTTACCCGAGAAGTTCAGACTAGGTAAACTAAATCAAGTTTATTGAAAGATAGCCAATCTTCATTTCAAATAGGTAAAGATAGTTTAACAGTTTTGACTCTTCGCCACAAAAAATAAATCTTAATTTGTGTTTAAATCATCTGCAAGTAATGTGCTAAGTGCTGTTAAACTTTTGGAATCTGTCTTTGAAAGTGGAAGACAAGTTAGTGTGCGAAAAGGATAAACTGCTGCTCTCCAGTATTTCCTTCCTTTCTTGCAGCATTGTTCCTCAGGGCCGTGGTACTGTTGTTCGGAAAAAGGGTCGGTGATTTGACTTGTTTGAAACAAATTGAAATCGGCGTTGTAATTAGCATGAATTAAAGTGACAATAAAGGCCAAACGGAAACAAAGCGGGTTTTTAAATGCATTTTAATTCATATTACATCATATCGTACCAATTATGGAAATGATTGTGAAGATGACAGTCTGTCCTTGTAGGGTTGGTCCAAGAGTTCGTCGCTGCCAGAGAAATTAATTGCAAAACTAGCTTTAAACCTGCTAGGTAGCTGTGTCGTTTATTTACATTTTGCCTGATTTTTAATTTTTTTTTTTCTGCCAGCGACTAAAATATCACTTTACCATGTGAGAACAGACCGTTATCTCCACAGTCTTTTTTATACTGTCAACTCTTAACCACGCGAGAAAATTTTAGACTCGTCCAAATTGAAAGCATTTGTAGACAACAAAATAAAGGCAACTGAAAAATTGAAATTTGTTCTGGGAAGGGTAGAAAACACTATGGGAAAAGGAGAAAATGCTGGTGACCAGCATTTTCTCCTTTTTCCCACAGTGTTTTCAAAGGGCTTTTTCTCAGGGGCGTCAAAAGTAGGGATTGTGTGGTAATGGGTTAAACTGTATGATTTAGATTTAATTGCACTCTGACACCAGCTTTGATAATTTGGTCTGTACTGGACCTTTACGGTTTGATATACATGTAGCAATATACTTGAAAACATTTTTCTGTCAAAAGTGGTGCAGAAAGCCATTGTGGCAAGTAAGTAATAAAAAGGGAAATTGCTGTAACTTAATAATAATTCTTGTTATGCGTCTGACGTCCTGGAGTCGGCTTTGACTGCGAGCCCTCTAAAATCAGTATTTATCAGACTTTGTTTGACGAGTTTTTTTTTTTCACTAAGAAAATCTTGACAAAGATTGCCCACAAACTTTTTTTTATGGTAAAGTCTCCTATTCTTTTAGTCACGGTTTAGTCGTCATCGTCTAACAAGGGATAAATACCTTTCTAATGCGGTAAAATATCGATTGGTCCTATAGTCAATTTTGGTAAAGCTGCCGATCCTAGTGTTGAAGTCCCACCAAAGATTTCTTTAGCACCCCCCCCCCCCCCCGCAAAAAAATGGACATTTGTTTATAGAAACATATAAGAGGTATTGTCTTTTACATGTATACGTAGCCTTTCTGATATTGGTGCATAATGAAATAACACATTAAGCCCCCTTTTTCCATGATATGGTATTTCATTAAATAAGAATAATAATAATGATGATGATTGTCTGTGACTTAAGATGAATAATATAAATTTATTAAATTTTGTTCTGTAATGTGAGATATTGGCCCATAATGGAATAAACATCAAGCCCTCTCATTCCATGACACGACATTAAATTCAAACTAGCGATTTCATTGAAATGATATCCCTCGCCGAAAAAGACCTTTTCAAAAAAATCACGCGACACGTAACTCAAAATCGCCCCAGTCGGTCATTTTGCATCACGTCAAATTAAAAAAAAAGCTATCGGCGAATAATTGCATAAAACGTGTCTTTTCGGGCCGTTATAAGCATGTATTAACGGGTAAAAATCGGGCGGTTAACGGGAGAAAACGTGTATTAATCAGTAAATTCACGCGCCGTTAACGCCCGGGTTTGTACTATCAATATCCTCGACTCGGGCCTACCTTGTAAACAACGTTTGTCCTTGTCAGATTTTCCCTAGACTCCGACCATCAAACTGTAGGAATTCGTACCATATTCGATCCTTTTCATGGCATGTCTTTGATGATATTAGTACACCACAAACAAACCTTTGCACAGAATCTCAGTTTAATCGAGATCTGAACAAAAATTCACCCGTGAAATGTACTCTAAAGCAGCTACATCCCACCCACTTTTTAACGTGATCGGTCCGCCTCGCTTGATGTATATCGAATCCTCTGTCGCCTTCAGCTACAGAAATTTATATCCACGCATTCATCCTAGTTGTAATCGTCCAAATGTGTGCAAGTTTATTCCACATAAGTCCAGTGTGTATTAAAAATCGATAAAAGAGTGTTTACAGCTAGAGAATCAAAACTGGCATACAGGACTAACGGCCCTTTCCTAATCGTAACAAAAACTTCTTCGCCGACTTCCGGTTTTGACCCATTTGCGTACAGTACATTTGAAATTCGCTTATTTGCTTTTCTATGGAAATATTTTCGCTATCTATGCAAATGATTGTTAGAATACCTTTACTTTATGCAATAATAGCGTTAATTCACGTTTTTTTTTCGGTCGTTAACATTCGTAGAGGCCCTCAAAATACTTAAACACCCTCGTGCTTCGCACTCGGGCGTTAAAGCATTTTTCGGGCCTCTGCGAATGTTAACGACCTCAAAAACGTGAATTAACCCTATAATAGGTTATTGGACACACGTGAAAAGTTTCACGAAATTCCGTTCAATGGTATTGGAGATATTGTTCCGGCCGGACACACGGACTGACGGCCGGACACACAGACAGATGGACAACCCTGAAACTATATCCATTCGTCAATACAACCGGGGGATAAAAAAAAAACGGCATACTGTCTCAAAGAACACATGTATGAAATATGAATGAAGACTCATAAAATTTTGTTCTGTAGTTCAAGAGATATTAGCTCCATGATGGAAATATGCATCAACCAACTTTTTTTCATGGCAGTGTCAAATAAAAATAAATGTATGTCGGCGGACTATCGGCGGAATATCATTAAGGATCATATGTATTAAGTTTCATCAATTTTCGTCAAGGGTTTTAGAAGATATAGCCCGGACGGACGGACGGACAACGCCAAAACTTTATACCCTCGCCTTCACAAGGGTGACAACCTACGTCATATCAGAGGTGTCGGAATAGCCGCCATTCTGTGCGCAAAGTGCAGATTAATTAATTTAAAAAGATGCATGTATATAAAATTTACTTAGAATACCTACTTCATCTGGTGACAGTAAATATATTTGTCCTATTCGTGAAATCAAAATGCCATGAAACAATGTTGTAGCTCTAAACACTTCAACACAATTATTCTTAACGGTCTTATCTATTTTTAAATCGCACATGTATCAGCGGCTTCGAAAATTGTGCGGAGGTAATTGAAAAATCAACGAAACTAATGAACAAAATATCAATGTATACTAACGAAGAAAATTATCAGGTACGATATGTACTGCCTTGTTTGGACAGATCTTCAATAACAATAATGTACAAGCTGAAAAACTTACCTTTTAAAACGAAAATGACGGATTTAAAATATCTCCGATGACGTATGCTATGACCTAGGTTGTTACCCCTGCTTCAGTGAAAGATAAATAAAAGAAAACATCTCACGACCCCCTTATCAGGCTTGGTGACGCCCCCAAATACTACTGTTTAAGATGTTCTAAGAGTAGTGGTTAAGCGTTTCTGGACGCCCCGGATTTGAGCTTCACTGGAACAATGAAACAATGGGTTTTTCTTGGGGAATGTCCTTTGGCGAGACACTTCGGAGCCCTAGCCTAGTGCTGGTGAAACCATGATGTAAATGAATAAGTGAAGTATGGCCGTTACATGTCTATATAGTAATGTTGAAAGCGGGGTGAACCACCATTCAATGAAAATTAGATAATGTGTAACGTTTATCGATGATAACAGAGCATGTGCATGGTGTGTCAACCGAGCACTACTATGTTGATTTGTTCTTGTGGCATTTTTTCAATCTCATCTCTAATATATTTGAAAAAAGTACCCAGAAGCTCGGAAAGAAAGTTTAGTCAGTACTCGTAAAAGAAAGACAGGAAACACATACGTAGGTGCACTGATCGCCGTGAAAAACGAAAAAAAAAAAAAAAGGATTTTAGTATATTATTAAAACTTTATGCTACTGAAATTGTTCTGAAATACCAAACCTTCTATGAGGAGGGAAATTAACGTTTTATTTATATTTTAAGCAAATTTAGAAGCTTCAGTTTTTTCCGTATAATCGCTGAATGGAGATTTAAGAAAAAAACAAACTTAACTCTCGTACATTTTGCATTCATATGTTTCCCTTTTGTGAAGGTGAGAGAACACAGGCTTATTATTCCGAGTAGGAAAGAAGAAATAAAGATCGTCTGCACACCGTTCTTTTCAAGTGCATGCTTCTACCCAGGTAAATGAAAAATAATTTTGAGATTTCCCCCTGTTTTAATCGAAGTCCACGTCGGATATCGAACTCCACATAAAAGATACAGGTCTATTGGTAGGTTGGTGGATGGCGTTTTATGGCCCGTCGACAACTTAGGTCATATTGGGCGCACTTATATATAAAATCATGCATCTACTTCAAATTATACTGTGAAACATCAAAACAGAATAGTAATAATAGAGAGGCAACCTTGTTTACAGGGTAAATCAAAGTGCTGTAAGCACTGTAATCGGTCGTCACTGAATGATTATTGGTAGGTTGGTTGTATTGGAGTTTAACGTCACTTTAACAGTTAAGGTCATATCATTGCGATCGATGACGCACATGTGTTTCCTGACTTTCTCACACCAGTACTAACACAATTTTCTATCCAAAGCTACCGAATACTTTTCTCACATGCTTCTGCAGAGGTGAGAGGCGAAAATACGCCGGAAAGAAAGTTCGCCTCAACCAAGGATAGAACTCACAACCACCGGACCATGAGTCCGACACCCTCACCAGTGAGCCAACCCGGCGGAGCCACTGAATGATTAAGCAATGGGAATATTTTCAAGGGTATAATTATTGTTATAACGGCAACCAGAGTTTTTAATGAAAATTACTTAAGTTAGTTTAAAATTTGACTCGAGAAAAGCATTTCACCAATTACTAGTGGGCATATAGAACACTTGCCGTGAGTACTACTTCTAAGAGGCGAGTTGGAGTTCGCTCAAAATTTTCTAGTCATTTTTGCAAATAGATACTGCTGACATAGGCAGTACCAATAAATGTCTGGGATAGTCAAATAGTAAGCTTAAAAGGATCTTTGAAGCTTTCTCTCCTTATCTTTAACCTTAAATGAGCATCACATTGTATGATTGAAAAAATTCCCAAAACTTTTTACTTCCATGTACCTCCTCTTAAAGGTGGCCCTTCAGATTTTGGGACGAAAATTTTACAAAAATGCAAAAAAAAAATCATCCTGTACTCCCAAAACCTTTTAATTCGCGTTCATAAAACCCCAGTAGTCGAAGACCATCCGACAACACAAGAAATTAGAGATTTACTAAGGCCCAAGTTGACACCAACGAGAGACACGTTCAATTTTTAAATGATCAATTTGCTCATTTACATACAGGAAAACACAGACGAAGTTTCAAATATAGCGTCCGAAGAAGACATTATGGAAAATAATTATTACGTATTTGTTATGTAATGGAATTTAAGCGTTATTAGTCATGTGTCAGTTACTTGAAATTCCAAAAATGCTTTATTGAATTTTGGCGGGAAATCTAAAACTAACTTAAGAGGCTACGTAGCCTTTTAAGGAAACACCATCAAAAAAATTTTTTTTTAATTGTTATGAGTCTTACATTTTGATGATTTGTATCATTTTTTTCATATAAATTTCAGTGATATATATATTCTTTAATTTGGTGAGATGTAAAAATTCTAAATACCCACTTTTAATTTGACCAATGAAAACCGTAAAAAAACATGAAATGTCATTTTGAGAGTTCTAAACCAAAAATGACTTTCTTGGCAAAATGATCTGTGAAACTGAAAATATTAAACTTCAATTTTTCAGGGTTGTATTTTGTTAAATCTACTGAATACACATAAAGGTTTCTTTTATAGATTTTGAATCTGAATGGGAAGAAATCTTTTTATCCCGTCGAAAATTTATAAGAACCCGTGCTAAATCTAAATTATCAAATGACCGGTTACGACTTCTTACTGGTTAAAAAAGTAAGCAAGGAGTACTAACTCTAACAAAACATTAAAATAGTACAGATAGATATCAAATAGAGTACTCGTATACAAACTTCTAAAGAACCAGTTCTATACACATGTTAAATAATTGATAAGTTTCCTTAGATGACTAGCTCTAAATGGTAGTCCCCTATTTCCAGACAGACTGATTCTCTTTTCAACAAATCTACAAACTTATACTTTTATGGGTTTGAACACTTTGCCGATCGATGCACAACTTATATCCGTGCAAAGAAGATGCTTCCTTGATCACACGCATCAAACCTTGCCGTCTACTTAACTTTACAAATAGTAGGGGGGGGGGGGGGGGTTTACAGCAGCATAAACGAAAACGATCCACGGGAATGCGAAGCTAGCCCAAAGTGTACAAGTTCTGTCTCTTAAAAATTCAAAGGAATCAATCCAGATAAAGTACTTGCATACAAGAATTACATGAAAACTTAAATTTCAATTGTTGTTGCTTCTTATTTAGACTTTATCTCGTTCTCTGAGACTCTCTCTCTCTCCAACTTTTCTAACTCAGTATTAGTCTAAAGGTCTGTCTGAGACACAAGAATAAGAGACAGAGCAGACGATTCAAGTGTTTCTTTATCAACTAAAAACTGATCAAGAAAATGTAACTAAAGTTTGGAGAAATCTTTATCCCGATTATCTCGAAATAAAAGATATAAAAAACCTAAGATTTCCGTTGGAAATAAAGTACGGATAACTAAAAAGAAAAATACCTTTGAAAAAGGATATACCACAATATGAAGTCAAGAGGTTTTTCACAAATTCTGAGGTTAAAAATACATCGCCTATAACATATAAAATTGTAGATCTTAATGACAAAAAATTGAAAGGTACCTTTTATGAACCCGAGTTGCAAAGGATAAGTCAGGAGTTGTATAGAATAGAAAAGGTTATCAGAAAAGGAAAAAAAGAAATCTCTAGTACAGTGGAAAGGTTATTCTGATGAGTTTATTTCAGGGGTTGACAATAAAGACATTGTAAATATTTCGGCAGAATAAAAACTGATAAATATTGCAGTCGACGACATAATTTTACCAAATAGACCATTAAACAATTTCGAACTGGAAGATGCAGCAAAAGGATTAAAAGATTCCTTCTTTTAGGGTCGTATTTTTATGAATCACTCTACCAAAAAAGTGCAGAGAAAAGGAATGCGGTATACTAAACCTTGACGACACGAGCGGGTCTGGTAGACATCAGGTTACTTGGTATAAAAACGGTAAAACTAAAGATTACTTTAACCCTTTACTCCATAGATACTCATTTGTACACATTGCTTGTAGGAGCCTTTGGAAAACACTGTGGCAAAAGGTGAAATTGCTCGTGACGAGCAATTTCACCTTTTGTCACAATGTTTTCTATGCTATCAAAACGTGTCATTTACACATAAGAAACGGCTTCATCCTTGCTGTCATTTAGGGTCAATTAGAGATGCCATAGAAATGCCTTATGGGCTAAAGGGTTAACAGGTATCGACAATACTTTAAAAGTCCAATACTTTATAACCCCGATCAGGTACAACCAGCTGGACAGGTGTTTTGCGGTCATTTATGTCTTTATATGGGAGATGGGACAAGATTTACAATCGTAAATTTTTAGTAATGAAAAAATGTCTGTTGATTAATTTGGTCAAAAAACTGATGCCAAAACTGGCGGTGATTGTGTGTCTCTCGCTTATGAAAATAATAATACACTGTTTGTAATGTTTCTAATCCAGTAAATTCTCAAGATGCTGCTACAAAAGATTATGTTGATAAACAACCTTGTGGATTTTTAAAAGAAAATTGGGGGTATAATGCTCTCGGATTTTTGAATATGGGTTTTAAAAAAGTACATAAAGTTGCAGATCCAACAATAAACAACAGGCGGCTTCTAAAAATTATATGGATAATGCCAAAGGTCCATTTAGACGCTCTGATGACATTTAGCACAAGCAGTCATAAATATGAGAAATAAAAAATTGTTTGGTGTTAAAACACCTAATCAATATTCTTCAGCAGTAAATAAATATTATGTTTACGCGAGGATAGATGATGTTAAAAGTAATGAAGGGGTTGCACCTATAACAATAAATTCAGAATGCGGTTTTGCTGCTGTTGGAGATGAAGATATGCGGGGGCATACTTTAACAAATCTTATAGATCCGGCGAATCCGCAAGACGTTGCGACTAGAAGATACGTAGATCTATGCTTCTGATCGAGCCTTCGTTTACGGAGCAGGAGGGTATAAAGCAGCTGGTGATGTTTCTATGCGCGGACGGAGGATTTCTAACCTCGAAACGCCTATAGAAATCCATGAGGTCGCGAATAAGTTTGACGTGGACTATAAAATAGAAGCTGTTAAAAGTTATTATGAGAACGGCGCAATATAAAAGAACCCGGAAAGTGTGTGTGTGTGTGTGGGGGGGGTCTGCCGTTAAAGATATTGATATGAATGGTAACTCTTTAAAAATATCGCGGAACCGAGACGCGACAACCAAGCCTTACGTAGACGGAATGATAAGATTTAACAAGCATAATTTTTATTATAACCGTGTTTACTGAAAAAAATGGCCCGACAGGAAACGGTGATTATGAGTTTTTGTTTGGTAATGGTAATTCGGGCCACAGACATGGGTTCGGGGGTTACTGTATATGCTCGCCGGGAAGAATAATAAGAGGTGGCCTATCGGTTGCTAAAGATGAAAAAAAAAAACAACCCTGATATACCTAATGAGATAAAAGTTAATATCGTGGTAAACGGAGAGGAGCAGGTTGATCACTCTATAGTTAAAAAAGTGAGTGAAAACAGTACAGTTACGGTTTTTCCCAGACCGCTTGAGCTAAAAGAATGTGACACACTAAACTTTGTCTCGAAAACAAACAACTCTAACGTAACGCATGCTTTGGTGTCTGTTTATATAGAGTTAGACTTGTTAAAAAAAATATTTAACCCTACAACGAGGTCAAATATTTCAACTGTAATTCATTTTGCCTCCTCCCCATCACTCACCATCAGAAAAGTAGTAGACCGGGGTTTTTCATTTTTTCTCTCAAAAGGTTGCACGTCATCTTCAACTATGATAACCTCAAAAAGACTCGTTCGCACTTTAATTGTGGATGAGTTGATAAAAATGTGCTATAAAAGAGCAACCACCTTACATGGTGTTTTAGCGATTTAGGATCTATTCTATCTAGATCATTTTCATCACTTTTTCTAAAAAAAAAAGTTTCTATAGAAACCTTTTCAAGTTTATCATTTTTATATATTTTTTTTTTATGTTGAAGATTATAGAAAAAAAAATCTAATTTTACTTTTAGTTCCATCATCTATAAAAATAAAAAATAAATAAATCACAAAAGTTTTTTTTTCTTTTTCTTTATTTCATGTCTTTTTAGAGCTTCTGTTTGTAAAAAAGAAATCTCTACTTTTAATACTTCTTTAAATTTGGTTTCTTTTTGGGTTGGGTTTTCTCCATCATAAAAGCATAACAAACTCCAAAAGTACTCCGTTAAATTGTTATTGTTATAACCTTAACAGCATATGAAAATAAAGAAGTCGTAAGAATCCTACGAGTATCAATTACTCTACTACGATATATATATTCAACCTTCATTGTTTACCTTTAAACTTTGAATTTTCTTCTACTTTACCTAAATGTAAATTATCGATATCAAATTCTTTTAGTTCAACAAAGTACTGAACTTGTTCTATATTTTCTTTTTCCATTTCTTTTCCTATAACATAATTAGATAAATGTCCTCTAAATCATTTTTTTTTACAAAACTCGAAAAGGGTAAATATTGGAAAAAAGGGTTGGGATTCCACCACGTGACATAATATCACACAACTTTGTTTTTAATATTGTACAATGTTTACTCGTATAATATCAGTTAAGACTGGACTTTTGAGGATAATGGTAGTGTATAATAATGCTGATCAGTATTATTTTACTTTTCGTTTTTTTGAAAATTTAAAAAAAAATGTATATCATAATTCTATAGAAATAGATTCTTTATTTATGATAATAATACGCGGTTTTACTTCCTTAATGTATCTTATTTTTGTAGGAATGTTATACTAACAAAATGGTAACCTCTAGAGTGGCCTAACAGCCCGTAATTTAATACCAAGAATGGTAACCACTGGCGATGCCTAACAGCTAGTAAGTTCATACCAATTATTAACACAAAATTGTAACTTCTGACGAGGCCTAACGGGCTCCCGTAAGTTAATACCTTACCATTACATTCTTACACATTAAAACCATATTTTCTGTTTAAAAATAGAAAAAAGTATTTTAATACAATCATTGGACACGTTTATCATTTTTTTTAAAAGAACAAGGGTAATAATGTTTGTTAGTATTATAATATGCCACCATTTTGTTTTTACTTTGGTTGTGTTGAATGAAAGACATAGGGTTGTTTATCAAAAAATAGTACTTCCTCTTTCGTTTTCGATATGGAGGTATCATGATTCTAGTACGATTCACCTTACTTCATCTATACCTTTTATTATGCGAAGGTGTAGAAAAAAGGGTAAAATGTGATTTTTAAACTAGTTTAACGTTTTTCAATGTTATTTAGTGGTATTGTTTGAAGATGTGGGGGGATTTTTTTGAGGGATTGAGTGACGGATGGGGAAATTTTCGAGGGATTGGATTGGATTTTTGAGCTTAAACTCTAAGAGATTTGAGGGGTTTGAGGGATTGAATTTCTTAAGCTGGAACTCCCAAGGGCTTAAGCTGTAAAAAGGATGGGATTTACGCAGTTAAAAGTTTTCACGAGTAAGAACGCCCATTTTGTCTATTACTCAAATCTATCTTCAACGCCGAGGAGGTCAATTGGAAGATATTTTAGAGAATTGATAACTTTTGTGCACAGCATTCTAGATTACTGAAACTTTACACAGATAGAAGTTAAAGTGTACGAAATAAGAATAATTTTGCTTTTTTTTTGTTGGAGTAATTAAGAAATTTATGGGCTTTTGGCCACCATGTAATCGCAAAGAATGACAGGCTTTCCTGTTTTTTTTTCAGCTGTGTTTGCGTCGATACTTTCGAAACTGGAAGACTAAAACAACGTCAAAGCTGTTAGCTTCCAATGTGGAGTCTCGTACCCGTGAGGCAGACAGACTACAGTGAGAGTCTTTAATAACTGCATCTAATCGTCAGGAGTATAGAAAAACATCAATCTTGCAGCGGAAACTTAAAACTCAACATTATACAGAGTGTAATGTCCTAAGTTTACTTTATCATGGCTTCAGAACAAACGCATGAAGAGTTCATGACGAGTACTACAAACCAACAGCCTACAGGGAAGAGTTTTGGTGTGAGGTACACATTCCCGTATGACGTTTATCCACGGTACAGTTACCTGCAGTCATGGACAGCAAGACTCGTTCCAAGGTTTAGGCAGACAATAGGTGAGCCACGCAATGCACTGTACAAGAAGGCTGAGTTAACCTTTAAAAGGTTTTGACAGGTTCTTATCAGCCTGTGCAGCTTCCAAAGGCTGTCCGCGGTCGAAAACTTTTTGCTTTTGGTAAATGTCATGTATGTCAAAGGACAATATTACCCTAGCATCCAGCACATTCTAAAAAATGAGTATTACGGCATCATCACTGTAATGACTTGCTTTAACCCTTTCCCAAACAACAAATTTTGGACTCTTCCAAACCAAAAGAGTTTGCAGACGACAATTCTACATTTGGAGAAAATGGCAGAAAGTTCTCAAAAGGGTAGAAAACACTGTGGAAAAAGGAGAAATTGCTCGTTACAAGCAATTTCTCCTTTTCCCACAGCGTTTTCAAAAGACTTTTACTGCAGACACGTAAAAACCAGGGTTTGTTTAAGAAAGGGTTAATTAAGAAATAATCTTCTTTCTATCGTGGTATATCGTTCAATAAACCACAGTTATGAGTTATGAGACACAATAAATAATCCACGAGGGCAATAGCCCGAGTGGGTTATTCATTGCGCCTCATAACTCACAACGTGGTTTATTGAACGACATACCACGATAGGAAGAAGATTATTTCGATTCTAACATGGCCAATTCTTAGTGAAATGAAAACAAGTTCAAATTTAGAGTAAAAACGCGGATGAAGATTATGTTCCATTGAATAACTCACTCATTGAATGACGTCACTCGATATAGGATGTCGTCACTCTACATGGATTGTCGCAGATTTCACCACGTTTGCCTTGCACTGTGTTTATAGAGCCAAAGTCGCGTGTCATGTTAGAATATAATATAGAGATGCCTTGATCCTTCATTTGCCAGACAACGACTAGGGTAATAAGAAACTTGGACAGCATTGACTAACCAATGTAAATATTCTTCCATTCGATTTGTCGGTGTATTTGGTGTATAACACCATTTTCAACACTATTCCAGTTATATTAAGGTGGCCAGTGCACCTGTTAGTATTTTTCAGGCGTTTCTATTAGCAGCCCTCTGCACAATATTCTTTCAAAGCCACCAGCTACTTTCAAACAAAAATATCATCGAAATACAATGATCTGCGAAAAGAGCGGAATGAATTCTGTAGCAATACTTATTATCAATAATTGGAATGAACTTGGAAAAGCTGGGGACTTGAACCAGCGACCCTCTGGTTTCAAACCATGTACGCAGCCGACTTAACTATCGATCTCAGCTTTTCTTACACGACACTTGGGAGACCTAATTGTCTGATTGCCAGAGATGTCCAGCCATGGCTAATTAGACTGTTAGTCCTGAAAATCATAGTAGCGTCAAACTTAGGACTGTTAATGAAAGTAACCGACGAGTTCATTATTAGTTGTGGCAGGGAAGTTGGGAACTTTTTCACTGCTGTGGCGAATCATGTCGCCACGCAGTTGTTCACGGCTGTGGCGAATAATGTCGCCACCTCGCACCTTCGGCGTGTCCAAGTCCCCTGCACCTGGCCGTGCAACGAATTTATTACAAAGTTTTACCCATCCAACGTGTATTCAGCGGAATTTGTCCGTTTTGTTCTCACAACAAATTGAGTATGCCGACGACATAGAAAATCCCTTCTGAGTACTCCAGTTCAGCGAAAACTGACGTCACTGGGAACAAGTTTTATTGAAACCTTAATAAAGCGTGCAATTTGGGGCCTAAAACGATCATCAGGTTATCCTTTTATCGTTACAATATATGAGGTTTGGCATTTCAAAGTTATCTTACCTATTTGTTTTAGAATGACAACAAACGAAAATACATGTAACTGCCATATTCATTTATTTTGAAAAAAAAATCCATTCTTTCCGTTTTAGTAACAGCTGTCAAGGGAGACTAGTTAGGTATTAGTAATTGTTTATTAATGGAAAATTCAACAATTAAGACATCCTAGGGGAGTGAACATAGTGTCTTAATTGTTAAATTTTCAATTAATAAACACTAACTGACTTAGTGTTTAACTTTTGACCTGTAGTGCGACAGCCAGTGAAATCCTTTTGTGGTGAGGTAAACGTCAAAACAGAATGACTTCAACTGTATGACAGCCACTAAAATCATGTTTTAGGTGGCGCCTTCATTTAACCATTCGGCTGCTAAGAGCGACTCGTTGACCTTTCCGACAAGCGTTGGTCAAGATCAGACATTACAGAACTTGCAGTCTGATCTTTGATTGACACTGTCCGATAAGGAGATATTATTCCTCAAAATACAACTTTTAAGCAGTAATATTTAGGTTATTAATATTGGATTGAAAATTTACTAATAGCTATACAGCAGAATATGAGTTATCTAGTGGACGAAACAATTTACGCCATCAAATTTTATTTTCCCGCTTGATGCAATGTACCGCGTGTCCCATTTCCTATACAAATCATAAAGTAGGCCTCGGAAGTTATAGAAGCTGATTTAAATTTAGG
Organism: Tridacna crocea; assembly: GCA_943736015.1. NCBI lineage: Eukaryota > Metazoa > Mollusca > Bivalvia > Cardiida > Cardiidae > Tridacna > Tridacna crocea. Next base: position 46,495,106 of record OX031065.1, read on the forward strand.
CTTGTTGGATTTCGACCTTTTGGATGAGGAATTCGATCTATCCGTCCCTGACTCAATTATTTGGAATTAATATCGAGGATCCAATACAGGGAGTTTTTATTTCCTTTTTAATTCATTGTTATCGTGCCATTTCAACTAACCCTGCGTCCCCAAAACCAATAGATTCCACTGACACTTGTTAACTGTGCCGATTAAGGCGAGGCAGCACGATGAGTTGAATTCTGCAACGTTTGTCGCTAAGATATACAACTGATACTTAAACCATATGATACAAAAATCAGCACATGGTCAGCCTGACAGGACAGTAGGGCGGAGTTTCCACAATTCACTGGCGCATGCGCTCTTCGCCTTAAACACTTAACGAAAGTGGCGAACTCTTAATGATTAATTGTTCACGGAGCCAGGTTTAATAAATAAGACGGACGTTATTTTCAACATGACACGCGAATTCGGCTCTATAAACACAGTGCAAGGAAAGCATGGTACAATCTGCGACAATCCATGTAGGGTGACGTCATTCTCTATCGAGTGACATCTTTCAGTGAGTGAGTTATTCAATGGAACATAATCTTCATCTGCGTTTTTTCTCTAAGTTTGAACTTGTTTTCCTTTCTTTAAGAATTGGCCATGTTAGAATCGAAATAATCTTCTTTCTATCGCGGTTTATCGTTTAACAAACCACATTGTGAGTTACGAGACGCAATGAATAAACCACTTGGGCTATCGCCCTCGTGGATTATTTATTATGCCTTGTAACTCTCAACTGTGGTTTATTTAACGATAAAACACGATAGAAAGAAGAATATTTCTTAAATATAGGGGTCATTTGATTGGTCAGCGAATGAGGTTAAACACTAAACTGCGTTTGTCTTGTTGGCGGCTCGTGTCCTTCGACGCCTCCATTTTGGATGTTGTGTTGAAAGGGCAGTCATGTATACAGGGCTCCATAAAGGAAATGTGCTTTTAGTGGATTTTGCCTGTGTACATGACTATATGTACGGAGCATATTATCCAATCAGATCGCCAGGTTTTTTTCCGTACGAGTGATGCTATTTCTACCAGCCCAAACTGTTGGTTATGTGTTACTCATCCCTTTACCTACCAATTCCATGTTTTCATGACCCCACGGAAAACATTTTTGAAAACATTGTGATAACAGGATAACATGTTTTCTTTATATCATAATATTCGAAACACTATCAAAGACAGAACTTTACTGTCATTGGGGCAACAAGTGATGTTTCGTCTACAAAAGTTTCCGATTTCGACAAGTTCAGTATTTTGTAGTTTGGTAGATATATGTATGGTTCTGTAAAAATCTTGATTCATCGATTCATCATCCATCACCCCACCTGTAGTTATCTCCTAGCCATACAAGGATTTTTTCCTCATTTATATTGAAAACAATTTCAAAGGCAAAGTATCACGATATTTAACAAGAGGGCCAAGATGGCCCTGGTTCGCTCACCTGAATTTTTGAGAGGACCATAGCCCATTTTTTCACAATCTAAACAACCATTTCAGAGAAGAAGAATTTTTAAGAATTTCTTCATGTCTGTAGTGTAAATAGCCCACAGCCATCAGAGCCATGTTTCTTGATGGATCAGAATATTTCCAGCAATTTTTGAAAAGGGTCAACTAAGATACATTTCTGTGAAATTATTTCAGAACCTGATCAGCAGTTTCAGAGAAGAATATTAAAAAATTTCTTCATGGCCATATAGTGCAAGTAGCCCCCATTCACCAGAGCCATGTTTATTGACGAATCAAACTTTCATGAACACCGTTTGAAAAAGGTCACACAAGGAACATCCCTGTGAAATAATTTCAAAATCCGACCAACGGTTTCAGAGAAGAAGAGTTTTTAAGAATTCACCAGAGCCATGTTTCTTGACGTATCAAAGTTTCACGAAAAATTTTTGAAAAGGGTCACCCAAGGAACATCTCTGTGAAATTATTTCAAAATATGACCATCGGTTTCAGAGGAGAAGATTTTCAAAGAATTTCCTAGAAAATTCCATTTCGTTGCCATGGCACCCAGAGTTTTTGACGGAATCAAATTCTGTGAACAATTTTAAAAAGGACCTCCCACGGAACATTCCAGCTAAGTTTGGTCCAAATTGGCCCAGTGGTTTAGGAGGAATTGATGTTTAAAGAATTGTTGACGACGGACGACGCACGACAGACGACGGACACCCAGTGACCCTAAAAGCTCCCCTTGAGCACGTTGTGCTCAGGTGAGCTAGAAAGGGAGAAGGCAGTGTTAAAATGGGGAAAAGTGCATGTACTCCGCAAAGTTTCTGTGAAGCCTCCTAAATAGGGGTTTTAAAAATTAAAAGGTCATAAAAGTAAAAAGCTAAATCATTTCTTTTTTTCAGAAACCAATGGTTTACAGGAATGTGTGTATAACGGTTATGTAGGTCTTGAGGAAATCAAAGAAGCGGAGAAGTGCCTAGGAAAACCGATTGTGACTGTATTTTCAGAAACAAAATCTTTAATAAGAAAACATAAAAACGCCTTGGTCACAACATTTGAACCGTTCGAGTATGAAAAACTCTCTTCCGATGTCCTGGTTTGGAATGATGTGGTCAATGAAGGAAATGGGAGCAGTGATTATGATTCGAAAGTACTAGTGGTTATTGCAAAAGACACTGACACGGTAAGCCATGGAGGAAAAATGTTTTAGACTTGTGTGCACGTGTGAATATAGCCTTTGATGGCTACCAAGCCATTGGTTCTCTACTTTATGGAATTAAATATAAGATCGGACATTAGCTAGGATTTTAGAAAAAAATCATTGAATATTTCAAGAGAAGAGCCAAGTTCTTAAGCGAGCCTATGGCAAGTTGAGAAAAAAATATTTATAGACGATTTGGATGAGATTAATCTTAAAAGTCAACAATTCTCAGATTCCTTTCATCACATAACAATTTTTTTCAGAAATACGAGTCAGGTTGTGCAACAGCATAGATGTATAGATACGCAATGATTTCCGTGAATAATTTAGCGGATTCTTTTCTCTAACAGTTCTACTCTATAATGACGTCATAAATGACGTTACACTATGGAAAGCCTTGACTGTCTTATATATGCACTAAATTAATGTTGTCCTGTCAAATAGCAATATATCATGTCAAATTTCAGTATATTCAGCTGTAGTATCTTTATATTGTGTGCATTTATAAATTTGTTAAGGTAAACCGTCATCATACTGATAGCACGAGACAATATATTATGCCGATGTGACTTTATACTAGGTCCATTTGTTAATATATTGAGCGGAACTTTGCAGATATGGAGCCGTCCAAGTCTTATATTATGTCCAATCATCAATATGTCTAGTAAAACCTTTTTATTGATTCAATAAAACAATATATTATGCCGATGAACCTTTATACCAGGTCGACTTGTCAATATATTGTGTGGTAGTTTGCTGATATGGAGTCAGGTAAACCTTGTATTATGCCGATGTACCTTTATATCAGGTCGACTTGTCATTATATTGAGTGCTAGCTTGCTGATATTGAGTCAGGTTAACCTTGTATTATGCCGATGAACCTTTATACCAGGTCGGCTTGTCATTATATTGAGTGCTAGTTTGCTGATATGGAATCAGGTAAACCTTGTTTTTTGCCGATGTACCTTTATATCAGGTCTACTTGTCATTATATTGAGTGCTAGCTTGCTGATATGGAGTCGTGTAAACATTATGTTGTGTCCAATCTATATCGAGTCAAACAGTCATTATATTGAATCAACGAGACAATATATTATGCCGATGTACCTTTATACCAGGTCGACTTGTCATTATACAGAGTGCTAGCTTGCTGATATGGAGTCGTATAACCCATATATTATGTCCAGTCATCAATATACCTTGTGAAACAGTCATTATGATTCCACTGGACAATGTATCACGCCGTGTTGATATATGGGGTGGCATTTTGAAGATATGGAGTCGTGCAAACCTTATAGTATGTCTACTTGATAATATATCGAGTCAAACAGTCATAAATGATTCAAGAAGACAATATATTATGCCCATGTTACTTTATACTTGGTCGACTTTTCAATATATTGAGTAGATACAACATTGTATTGAGTCACCGTGTATACTTATCGAGTGAAGACCTATTTGTATGAAGTGTACACTTCTTTATATTGGGTGGTTTTGTCATTATATTGAGAGGATAAGATTGACCGGGTCAAATTTCATACTACATCGCCGGGTAAAATAGCGAGAAACCTGCCACTCAATGTATTAACAAATTAACTTGATATACAGTCACATTGGCACAATATATTGACAAGTCGACCTGGTATAAAGGTTCATCGGCATAACATATTGTCTCGTGGAATCAATAGAATGACGGTTTACCGTAACAAATTAAGAAATGCACACCATGTAAAGATACTACAACTCAATATATTGAAAACTTGGCTTGATATATTGCTGTTTTGACAGGACAGCATGGAATAAGTGCATATAAGATAGCCAAGGCTCTCCGTATTACACCGTGCTTATCTTAAACATGTGTAAGGCAAGAAAATTCGTAAATAGAGGATCTTATATGAATGGTCATGAAATACCAAATTTATTAAACGAGTCATCTAAATACAGATAAAAACGAGGCTTTGCCGAGTTTTTATCTGTATTTAGATAACTCGTTTAATAAATTTGGCATTTCATGAACATGAATAAAAGATTCTATTTACAATATAACAAGAATCCTTCCAAGAAAACCATAATTTTAATAAAAATTGTCTGGCCTTACTGAACTACTGTATATAGAAATGCCAGAAGTATGACGCAATAGAACCTAACCACTATTTAAATAAGTGCAAAAAAAAAGTAGTTCCATGTTTTTCTTATAATTTGTAAATTAAATCTGACAAATGGTAGTTGTTTTTTAACAAATTAATAATTTTCCCCTAAATATTAGAAGCACTGAAATATTTGCAAAAAAAAAATCAGTAACTTTGCAACGTCAAAAAGTACCATATGCAGACCAAGGTCATGACGTCAGTATGATTTTTGAACTGTGTAATAGTTAGTCATTGTCACTATCAATGCATCTTAAAAACGTCTCTTTTTTGGTGATTTTATTTCCTTATGGGAAGCATCTTGGTGTTGAAATGAAGGAACACTGCTATTCAGAGAGGATATTTGGCGTTTTTCGTTGGAATCATTGGAGTTTAGGATTTGTGATATTTGTCTGTCTGTGTTGGTGATCATTTATGTGGCTGTAATTATTGATGGAGGCAATATTTTTATGGCCGGATATCTGCATGATTCGATTTGGAGGAATGTTATTGTCATTAAGTTTTTAACGAGATACTTCCTCGCGCTGTGATTGGACAGACGTTTATTTTGATTTATACCCGAATTTTGGACCATCCGCCTAAGCATCGATCCAACTTATTAACTCCAACTGGATTACGTTTGAACCAGGTATCATTAGGAGAAGAAGAGTGAACTGTTGTTGTTGCTATGTAGAACGGGTGTTCTGGTTCTGAGAAGTTTACTGGTCGCCTTCTTGCATACTCTTTGTAGGCCCTGATAGGACACCTTTCTCTATTTTCTGTATTAGCTCACATTTTTGGTTTAATGAGTCTAACATCACGGGGGTTTTCACCTGAGCGTGTTCTTGTTTGTCTCTCCGTGAATTCTAATTAATCTCGCTTATTTTCATCGGTCATTAGACAAATATCACCCCAGCACATATCGCGATTTTCCTGGCAGCTCCTTCACCCAAAATGAATCGTATCATAAAGCCAAATAGGTTAGTGTCTGGTGTCGAAACCCTGAGTTGACTTAGATTTCCATAGATGATCTATATCGTCATCGGACAGTGGCTCGTTTTTACGTGGTAGATTTCCTTTACCATCCTTTTTTAGTTGCCGCTGCTTCATTGTCAGAGTTTCGCGTACTCGTGCAAAGGCAGATCCCTGCGAAATTGTTTGGGGATAGGCTTTACGCCTTAACTGGCAATCAAAGCTTGAAATCATTCCTCTCAGGACAGATGGTTCTTAGTCTTCCCTGTTGTCATTCTTTACGCCGACAATGAACCGGCACAACAATGGAGACAGTTCATTTTCAGGAATTTCATGGATTTCTCGGGTCTCGCCAATTTCGGGTTCTTGAAAGAATGATTTCACGATTTTCAGTCGTACAAGGTTTTGGTAAGAGTGTTTCCTTTGGTCTGCTGTACATTAAAATCATCTACATCAGAGTCCCAAACAATGTTGAATCTACCTGACTCTTGATTTGTCGTCTGGTAGATTTCGGTACTCCCGTCTACGACAGTCAATCTCTCCCGCTCCAGGTCTACTTCAAACGAACTTTCTAGGAGCCGTATCATGTAAAAGGTAGCAAAACCCCGAAATACAACCTCAGTAACAATTCCGTAGCCTTTACCATCGATTTGAACCTTGTCGTTGATAGATATGTCATTCGATGCCATTGTTTTTGTTTTTATTTTTGACAGCGCGTACAAATACAATTCGGCTCATTTGCATAGTTATTACACTAGTTTATTATTGGTCCATGCCATACGCCAAAATATTGAATGAGTTTTCAACACTCCCACACCATAGGTCATATTATAATGGGTGTTATACATTGAAAACATGGAAGGTTATGTGATAAATGGATGCTCTTATACACATTCACAAGTGTTCATATATTGCCATCTATATTAGGTGAGTTGGCTGAGATTTACTACGAGAGCTTTGATAAAGCTTTGCATTGAGTCGGTATTCTTTTGCTGATGCTTTAAACCTTCGTTTCACAGGGCAAGCCTTAAATATTTTCGGTATTGACTAGTTTATATTTTTTTCCAAGGTGAAAGGCCTTCAAAATTTAGTTCAAGCCCCTGTATCTTCTTTTTCAGATACCGGTATAGTTATGTTTTTTTTCAACATAACAATTGGAAAAGTCTATACCACTTAGTTCAAGTCTAAAAAACTGAGAAATTATAGTACATGTTCACATACTTTACAGGACATGTTTGAAAAACTATCTGGCCTGTCACAAGTCCAAAAGGAGAGCACTTTGGTTTACAATCCTTCCACAAAAAGTCACTACTTTTACAAGACGAAAGGAAACAGTGGTCTAGAAACTATGAATAATTCAACATCTCTGAGTCATGCTATACAGACTGTCCTTGAACTTAAGGTTGTGACCTTGTTGGAGAAAATTGCATCATATATGGAACCACTTGTACCAAGAGACAGCATAGAGCCAGACACGTCCCTCTTGGAGGTTATAACAGACAAACTAAAACAATTCGAAAAATGTTGTCGTATTCATGTTGAAAGGGTATCAAGGACCAGTGAATACCAGGCTGGAGACCAGGCTGTAGACAACCAAAATCACACTCAGGAAGGTACTTGGTTTTTATCATGTAACCTCACCTCTATCCTTCATACATCGTGATTAATTTTGGTATTCAAATGATAGAGCTTTCAGATTCTTTTCCTTTTCAATCTTACTGTCCACTGGGGTGAAAAGGGAAGTAAACTTGTTTTTTAAAAGCGCGAAAAAAGGGAATTAAAACACCTAATAACGCAAAAAAAAAGTCACACTAATGCAAAAATGTAGTAATAATGATTTCCAAAACGCATACCTTGTTTTCCGGACAATAAGCCGCAGCGTTGTATCGGCCGCACTCTTTCAAAAGACTTTAGAAGAAAATATCATGAGAGTCGCTCTGGCACTTAGGCCGCGGCTTAATGTAGAATGATATTCATTTGTATTTATATGTACTGGTATGTATTATGAAAAAAAAAATATGAAACAAACTGATCCCTTCTGAATTTTTCATTCAATCGGAGCGATTTCCCGTTCTTCAAATCAAATACACAGATGACTCGGGACCGTTATTATTATACAATAATACAATACAAACACTTTATTTCTTTCAGGTATGCAGTCATACTACAGAACAGAACAGAACAGAACATATCTTTTATTTTCACCCAGGTATAGCAAATATACAACAAGGGTAAATGAAATAATATACATGAATATGCCCTTTGTCCCAACTGCGTATATTGTTGCGTTAATTTGAAAAAAATAACTGTAGATTCAGTGGATTTAAATAACAATGCAGTTGGGACAAAGAGCTGTTAATTGTATATACATGACTTCCAGGTATAAATTTTTCAGAGAGAACGAGACGGAGGAGGGAGATAGTGGAAGAAAGGGAAAGAGATAGAGCCTTTGTGGGTGCAGCATCCTTATGAAAACTGCAAACACAAAGACACTCACGTGTGTTTATGGGGGATAGAATTTTATAATTTCAATAAACCTTTTTGGTAGCGAAAACGGGATTTATATATACTTGAACATTTGGAAAAAAACTACGAAATAATGCGGATATTGGTTTCTGCAAGATCTTTCATAACAAAGATCAGAATGAAGCATCAAAAACCTGCTCTGAATATTTACATATCAAATGCTGCACGCCTGTGCCACACACTGGAGCCATTCCATAGGTTTTATTCAGAGCAGGTAAGAGGGAACAAACAAACAAAAGTGGGACAACAGTAAAATGAAAATTGGTTGATCAATTGCCGGATAGAACGTTCATAATAAATATTATATTCTTTGTGGGAAATTATATATACATGCTAAGTAAGTCAGTTCAAATAAATCTCATTAGCATCGCTTGACCGCAAAGTAAACCATTCAAACACGATTAAGTCAGTTAAACCAGTCACAACATTGCGTGGAATGATCTGTGACCGACCAATCGTGCGAAACTACTCATCAGATATTTACAGTACGCCTTTGTCAACACGCTTCGTCTATGAATGCATGCGTAACCCGTTATTTATGTCTAGCTTTGAAACAGTTTGACAAAGGTAAGTAGGTAATGTTGTTCTCTGTCTATGTGAAAGTTTCTTGAAAAAAGGGGAAAAAGAAAATAAATAAATTGGACATAATCCTATATTTTTGTCTAAGAGTTACATTTTCAAAACTGGATAGGTCAAGGGAGTTGAGTGCACATATATATATTCTTTATTGACAAAATCGACAAAAATTGTCTATGGCCATTTACAAAATGATAGAATATGGCAAAGACAAATATATACCTATGCAAAAGCATCATAATTAACACATACAAAAGAAAAGTACAAAGTTCTTAAAGACTACTATAGGAATTGATTTAAGGAACAACAATAGTTTGAATGACTTCATCCCGAATGAAATAACCTTCTGTAAGATATTTGCAAATAGAAAACAAAGTTGCTTTTTTTGACGATGACATTAATTTAACAAAATAATTAGTATTCGGCCTTAATATATATCCAATGTGCTTTCGTCTCACATGCTCGTATTGTGGACAACAAAGCAAAAAATGAAATCCATCTCAACAACTGGTGTAGAGCAAATTTTAAAATGTCTATTATCTCTATGTGTACCATTAAATCGTCTGGTTTCAATTTCTAGTTTATGGGAACTAAGCCTAAAACTAATAAATAATTTTAACCACTTTTTGTTTGTTATAGTGTCAAGGTAGTTTTCATATATAAATTCATTTTTAAATCTGCAATAGTAAGTAAGCTTACTGCAATTATTAATTGACGTATTCCAGCTCTGCACATATTGGTCATATAATCTGGTTTTCAAAATTACAGCATTGTTGACTTTTACATCAAAATTTAGTCTAAAGTTCGTTAGACCAAGATGGTCAATCATTGAATTGACCCTCTTGGCCCAACAAGCATTAGGCACATAACTACATTGATCGATATATGCATCGTATAGATTTGAATGATTTTCGGACATGACTTTACACCAAAACTTTAATGCACGTTGCTTACATATCATAGAGAACGGTAGTCTACCAAATTCCCCAAAGATTGCACAAATTGGAGTTTGTTTTTTAACCCCCAATAAATTTCTTAGAAATCTTAATGTAAATTATCTATGCTTTTAAAATTGTACACACCCCACACCTCTGCACCATACAATAAAATTGGTTTTACGATAGAATCGAACAATGAGATTTTTGTCTTAATATCAAGAGGATTTTTATCAAAGATTCTCAAAAGATTATTATACGCCCTTAGAGCTAGGTCATTCAAAGTTTTTATAGCTAAATTGAAGGAACATGTATAGTTAAAACGAGACCCAAGTACAGTTAAATTGTCAACAAAATCAACTGGTTTTCCATTAATAAATATATTTTGCTGTTTAAAAGATTTTCTTTTTTTTATATACACAGACCTTGGTTTTCTCAATATTTATTTCAAGACCCCATTTACATGAGTAGTGATATAAACTATCGACTTGCGATTAAAGGCTCTCTTGACTAGTTGTAAAAAGAACTATATCGTCTGCAAATAAAATCAGATACTTTGATAGTAATTCTAAATCAGAATTGTTCAACGAGTTAAAATCCAAATTTTAAGTTATATCGTTAATGAAAAGAAGAAATAATACTGGCAATAAAGGCTCTCCTTGTTTCAGACCGAGGCTAACATTGAAGAATACACTGTACTGGCTATTACGGCGGTGTTGCACCGCTCAAGATATAGACATGATTTAACGATATAATACATTATAGGAAAACGACAAACGGAGACATCAGATGTCGATTATCTCGTGAAGTTCTGCATAATGCAGTTAACGTACTGCTATAAATGTTTGAGTTTCACAACTGATTTGAGGTTGAACATATCTTTGACATTTAATTCATGTCGGTTGAAATTATTTAACAAGAACATTTCACGTTATCGTTGGAAAAAGAGCACTAAAAAAGATACATGTAGTGTATTTCTAAACCAACAGCGTTTGAGTTACATAGAGTGCACGTTCGATCTTCAAAGGAGTACCGTCATAACGTCCGGTCTCAATCGGCAGTAGATGATTTGCTGTTCTAAATTTGAAAAGTTGTAGGTACTCGCGTCGGTTTAGTTGTGTCAAATAGTCTTCGAATTCGTAAGTCATTTTATTATATATTTTGTCTTTATTTGATTGTTGTAACTGATCGTGCCAGTTTTGTTTAAACTGGTCGATTAAAATTTGCTTTACGCCTAAAAAGGTTGTGTATGTTTTTTTGTTCGATTAGGAACTGGTTTACACAAAGATCAAGTCTTACGACCGAGGTAAGTATTTCTTTAATTTTATCCAGCCATTTGAAGCTTCCTTCAGGTAATGCTAACATGTACTTATATATTTTTGTGGAACATTTTCACTCTTGCCAAGTAATATGCGATTCCATAAAGAGATCATTTGGGATTTTATAACGATAGAGATTGGGTATCGCCCGAATTCACCGCAAAGAAAATGTAGTAGAGTAGATTTCCTACTGTTCGTAATTTTCCTGGGAAAGTTAGTGTGTACTTTTTCAAGAATTTCTAAGTTTTCAAATCCGAACACTTCGGAACCGAATGTTAGAATAGGTACGACTGTACGATCAAATAATTTTAGTACTAAATCAAGAGGAAGATCAGAGTTATTTATTTTTGTGTATAGAAAATGCATTGCTTTATTTGCTTGTTCCACTAAATGCTTACGTGCATGCAAGAAGGAACCATTGGTGGAAAACGTAAAACCCAAATAATGATATTTGCTGGTTACTTCAAGAGAACTTTCTCCAAGTTCGAAATTATATTGACTTGTTTTTCTCGCTCCGAATACTGTTACTTTTGTTTATTGATATTAACTTTGAGATGCCAATTGTTACAGTAGTTATTGAAAGTATTTAAACTGTTTTTAAAAAGTCGGTCTCATTATCGGATAAAATAACGGTATCGTCTGCGTAAAGGAATATTAATAGTTTTAGCCATAATGTACTGTCAACAGGTTCATTTAACTCTACACCGACAGCACCGTTAGATCTCATGTGCGTTTCTAAATCATTCAGAAAGAGTGAGAATAGGATAGGTGACAGATTTTCCCCTTGTCGCACCCCCATTTCTGATACAAAATTTAGAGAGAAGTGTCCGTCTAGCTTTATGCAAGATTTGATATTGTTATACATATTTGTAACGACATTGAAAAATTTACCATTTACGTTGTTTCGCAACAACTTATACCAAAGCCCTTTTTTTCCAGCCTTATCAAAAACCTATGAGAAGTCAATGAAATAACAAAACAAATAAATTCTTTTTTTCTTTTCCTTACGATTTCGAAAAGAGAATGGAGGGTGAAGATAAATTATGATCAGTGCATGAATATTTTTTTTCTAAAACCAGCTTGATTTTCATTCAAAATATTGTTTTCATTCAAATACGAGGTTAATCTATCATTTAGTACAGATGTGAATAATTTTCCGAGACAGCTGAGGATTGTTATAGGCCTATAATTGGAGGGGTCTTTTGGGTCACCTTTGTTTTTATACGCCCGAAGGGTCGTTTTATGTTATACCCCCGGCCGTCCGGCCGTCTGTCTGTCCGTCCGTCCGTTAGCAATTTCTTATGTGTGCAACTCAGCCTACAGTTTTCATCGGAATTATTTGAAACTTGCCACAATGCATCTCCATGATGTCTAGTTGTGCACCTGGGTCTTAGAATATTGATCGCTGTTTGCGTTCTAAAATTATCTGCCCTTTATTTCTGAAATAACCAACTTTTCACTTTGAATCTTTGTTCAAGCCATAACTTCCATACCTTAAAAGGTATCAAATTGAAACTACATACACTGATAGAACACATTATGGAGAAGTGCAGTGCACATGAAACACAACTCTGCCACTTTTATTTTTTGAGTTATTTCCCTTTGTTAATTTTCAGTTTGAATTTTTGTCCAGGCCATAACTTCCAAACTATAAAAGCTAATAACTGGGAACTTCATACACTTATAGAACACATTATGGAGAAGTGCAGTGCACGTGAACCATAACTCTGCGACCTTTTTTTGAGTTATTGCCCTTTGTATATTTTCAGTTTAAATTTTTGTCCAGGCCATAACTTCCAAACTATAAAAGCTAATAACTTGGAACTTCATACGCTGATAGAACACAGTATGGAGAAGTGCAGTGCACATGAACCATAACTCTGCGACCCTATTTTTTAGTTATTGCCCTTTGTTAATTTTCAGTTTGAATTTTTGTCCAGGCCATAACTTCCAAACTTTAAAAACCTATCATCTTGAAACTTCAAAGACTAATAGAACACATTATGAACAAGTGCACTGCACAAGAACCATAACTCTGCCATCCTTCTTTTTTAGTTATTTCCCTTTGTTAGTTTTCTCTTTGAATTTTCGTCTGGGCCATAATTTCTAAAATATAAAAGCTATGATCTTGAACCTTTCATAACTGATAGAACACCTTGTGGAGAACAACAATTTACAAAATCTGTAACTGTGCCACCCTTCTTTTTTTAGCTATTGCCCTTTAATATTTTTCACATATCATGGAGATTAACTACTCTTCATTCATGGCCCTTCCGTCATTTTAATTCATTTCACTGACAAGCCCCTTCGGGCGTATATGCGCCGCTTTGCGAAGCTCTTGTTGTAAATTGGTATGATAACCCCTTCCATACGTGGAATACACAGAGCAACGTTATTAATTATCAATTCAACCTTTGTCACATCATTTCAGGAATTTTGAAGTTGTCACATTGTCGTTTTATTTTGATTAATTGACGATACACACCAAATGATGCCTTTAATTACATTGGCAGTTAATCATTGGTTGGTATATCAATCAGAGGGTGTAAAAATCAAGGGTAATTACTAGTTTTAACACTCTCGTAAGTTTGCAAGCAGATCATTTTTTTCGACCAATTAAATGTGTTATTGTTCGAAAAGTACATTAGGGCGTAAACCAAATTGACTCCAAGGTTGGTAATAGTAAAAATAATAACTTCATCAAGCACATACTTATTTTACAATCAATACATTGTAAAGCATGCATATCGGTGAAAAATGTGAAAAGAAGTGTAAGAGAAGGCTAAGTGAGAGTGTTTTAACGTTACTTAATTTAACATGAACTGTTTTCAAAAATGTTAATGGTAGACTAGTTTCTTTCATTTTCAGTTTTAGGGGTTACACACAAAGATCAGTTAGAAAATTAGAATTAAGTTATAAGCCGCTTCATCTAACAAGCAGCACCCTTAAAAATTTCCATTTTTTTTAACGGATAGGCGGCGGCCTATTGTCCGAATAACATAGTAATAATGTGTTAAAAAGTCGTTATGACGCGGAAATCTCAGTATCTCGTCCAAAACATTAAATTAGACACGCCATGTAACGTGTTTTAAAACAAGTTATTAAGAGATTTTTCCCGTTGAAAAGACTCTTTTCCCGTTTTTAATTGTTTCAAATTCAAGCTTTTACGTCCTTTTTAAATAAAATAAAAAAAGAACGTTCATGTTGACCATTGTACGCTTTCGTAGTTCGGTGTTTAAAACATTTTCTAGTACTTTTCATTTCTTTCTTTGCCGTAGTGGTTTTTCTTGTGGTGTTGAGTTTAATATGGCCCGCCCAGGTGGCTCAGTGGTGAGCGTGTCGGACTCATGACTTGGTGGTTATGAGTTCGATACCCGATTGAGGCGAACTTTCTTTCCGGTGTATTTTCGCCTCTCACCTCTGCTGAAGCATGTAAGGAAAGTAGTCGGTGGCTTTAGAAAGAAAGTTGTGGTCGTACTGGTGTGAGTAAGCCAGTAAGCTAGTCAGTGTATCCCAAATATTTCTTTTTTCAAATTAGGGTTAATCTAGAACTAGTTTTAAAAGTAACCTGTAATGATTATACTGTGTGTTAGACAATTGATTTAAACAAGGTGTTTCATAATATACTTACACGCAAAATAAACTGCGCACAGAATTATAGGCTGGTATTATTGTGAATGAAATTAAGGATAAAGTCTCATTTCACTGACGCCTTCGCCAGTGACGATGTTGCCAGTACAGACGAGCAACGCGATGACTTCGAGTGAGTATGCCCCCGATGTAGGGTCGTCGTGGTCTAATAGGCCGAACACTTTGACGAAGATGCATCACAACGGTGTTTCCCTGCTTATACTGTGCTGGCTCACTGGAGCAGTAACCGTTTGGAATCGACCTTGGATGCGCGTGGCCGATCTGCAACTGAGCTGTTTGCTTGTGCGCAGATTACTGCAAGTGTTTCTGTGGCAATAAAAGGCCTGCGCAATATTATCAATAGACTCGCCGTCATTGAGCATCATCAACACCCAATTTGGTGACGTTCAGATTTGTCTTGGCATAACGGGTTAAAATTGATTTTTCTGTAATGGCGGTGTGTTTTTCTCACACCTTGGATTCGCAAGATAAAAAAGAGTTCATCTGACCGATTTCGCATTCTTGCAATTTGTCTGTTGTGGATTGTTACATTTAAGTTTGGCTCGATACTGATCTGATGTGTCCAGTGCTGTCAAAGTAACACACATGCTTCACATGGTACAACAATAAATTGCCCATGGCCGACATAATGATAGTTAATTGTTGTGTGTGATATTTAAGTCTAGATGGGGATGTGATAGGTTCGGTCATTCCTTTGCATTACTTTGCATTGAGCATAGCTCAAAGGGATTTGAAAATTACCCCATCGGAGACGGTAGATTTATAAAGAAAAGGAACTAGAATCTTTGTCTTTCCTCATGCTATCAACTACTATTCCTAACATTTGGACCACAATTGATATGTCAATTGCTAATTAATTCTTTTATAGATCTTTCAAATTGCAACTGAATTGAGTGTGACTCAAATGGTAAAATCTATCTTTGAAAGGGCAGAAAGCATATTCAGAAAAGGAAAAATAGCTGGTTTCCAGCACTTTCTTCTTTTCCCATTTTAGTATTTTCAAAAGTCTCGTTAAACCCGGAATTGTGTGATCAATGGTAAAGAGATTTACGATTTTCTGTCAGAAATGTGGCAGTAATTAAATAATTTCTCTTTTCTTTCAAACTATATTTTAGAGACAATAAAGAGTCTAGTTGATATATCCATTTCCTTGCCTTTGCAGAAATATCAAATAGAAGAACTAATTAAGGTGATTGGAAGAAGAACAAAATGTCAGATTGTTGAACAGCTTTCGATGGAGTCTGGAATTCATCCCATGGTTTTGACCTCCTTTCTTTCGAGTGAAAAGTTCTTTAACTTTGACGGTCAGTACAGTAGCTGGATAACAGGACTTGAAATTGATAAGCTTGGCACGGTAAAAACCATTTTTAGCGAGTCGGAGGCAAGGATAACACAACTAGTACAGGATATTGCCGACTATGTGAAAAGTCAGTATGAACAGTTAGAAGAGATACAAAAACAGCAGTTTGAATTATTTGGGATACTTCGTCAATCTGTTTTTGATGTAAAAGTAAAATTGCAGACTAAACTGACTCCAAAACTACAAGATGAAATACTGAGGTAGGTGAATATTGCTTCATGTGTCATAACTATATGAAAAATTATTTCTCTATCAGAATTCACCAAAATTTTCCCACATCACCTTAATTGTTACTTTAAATGCTAGATCAAGGTCAAAATTATTTCAAAACCGTTCAAGCCGACATGTTGCGCCCAATTTCATCGTAGATTTTAGAATTTTTCAGACTGAACTAAAGCTTCGCCACAAAAGCATCTAAAAGACTCTCTTAAATGCATTCTCTGCACGTTCTTCCTCATACTTTATGCTAATGGAGTTTAATATCATTAAATCAAACAAGACTGACTCGCCGTAGGACCATTTTCATAACACGAGTCACAAAGAGCCTGTAAATATGGTGCAAATATTTCATATCAACTACTTTTGAAATTGTCTATTAGCATTCATGATTTAAGGTCTCAGACGTTTGTTTAAACTTTTTCTCAGACTGATTACACGTACAAAAAGTCGGCAGTTCCATCATCAACCTTTTTAAAACTTCTTGCTGTAAAGTGAGCAAGTGGTTGGCAACTTCATGTAGCTTGTTTAAGATCTAGATCAACAGAGAATATGTACTTGTTGTTTTTCGAGTTTGGTTGTTACAGAACATATCCGGACTTATGTGTGAAAACTATATGATTAAAACATGCATTCATAGAACTCTAGTTCTGTATCCTAGTGGCAGAACCTTCTTTGCAATTTAATGGGAAGCCATTGCTAAAGAAGCACTGGTCACCTATAAGTACATTTCCGACGAATTCCTGAGCAGTGGGTTTCGCATCTGGAGTTGGATGACAGTCAGCTGCTAGTCTAGTCTATCATACAATTATAAAAAAAAGGAAGGGAACTGTTATCATACAATGAAAGTCAGGCTATGATCAAATACAGTTTTCGACTTCTATGGAACAGTTGAAGCACTCTTCAAACAAAGTTAGTAATGGCTAGTTTTTTCTTTTACAACGCCACGAGTTGACCTAACGTTAGTGAATATACAAAGAGGATGATTATCCTTGAAGCTTTCACAAATCGATTCTGGACCTCGACCTACAAGTTTGCAAGCAATTTGAGAAATATAAAAAGAAGAAAAAAAAAAAAAAAAAAACGCCAATTTGCTCTATTTTGTCTCAACATTTTCTAGCTTTTCAATGACAAATTCCTTTACACGATCAACATTTTATGGTTAATCTGCAGAGTGTTTTCAAATCCAACAACAACAATTATATATATATATATAATAAAAGAGAAATGACACTACGAATAGTATTTTCAACGTGCCAACCGGTTTCTCTTTCGCTCATCAGGGCAACGCTTTAATGAAACATCGTAACTAACGTCATTTTGACGTCATAGAACAAGGGTTAAGGTAGTGGACCCGTAATACTTCTAGTGCAACATGGCAAAAATTTTCTTGACAGCTGATAAAGACAGATTTATATCGATATAATATTTTTGCACATTTTTAACCGACCAGAAATTCCTTTGATGTCTTTTTTCAAATTATTTGTTGATACTTTTGTTAGTTTCCAGAAAAGGGAGGTAATTATCATGTCTCTTTGTAATGAAACTATAGAGGTTTTAGATTTATAAATGATAATTCCAAGAAGGATAAAAATGAAAAAGTAGCTTGGTGAAAGTAGTACAATAATACTAATTTTCAATCCTAGCATATTTTGAAGGATACTAATATAGTTGAAATAGCTGTTTTCTATTACGGGTCCACTACGTTAAATACAGTTTAATTTTGGACGAAAAATATTAATGAAATATTTTTCCTTCGTTACACTAGCTGAAACGTCTGGTGATTTGCATTTAAAAAATGGAAAAATTGAAAATTTTGGAACTGATTTACAACTATCTAAATGAGAACTCAATGGTATTTGTCTCGTTGAAGGGTCCCTAATCTGTTGATTATGTATTGTAATTCTATTCGTAAGTTTATCGCTGTTTGACCAATATAAAACTCTTGGCAGCCATTGCATACTAAAAGATACAAACAGTTAGAAACTTTACAATCCATATCTTTTTTGACAGTAAATGTTTTATCCTTGATTTTGAATTCATTTCCTTCTATAATATGTTTACAGAGTCCACAGCGGGACCCACTGCATTTTTTCACAGAAGATTTTGAAGTTGTATCTTTGAATTCAGATTTAATCAAAATGTGTTTAAGATTTGGAAGTTGTCTCTTATCTTTAATTAATTTGGTATTTCTTACTATTTGTAACATTGTTTGATCATTTTCCAAAATTTCAAAATTATTCTTAATAATACCAAATAACTCTCTGTTTTTAGGATTAAATGTCGAAATATATGTCATGATATTGTCATCATTTTTAACCTTTACCTGTAAAAGAGTATGTCTTGGAATATTAAGAGCTTTATTTATACCTGCTAAGATTACTGCTTTAGGGTATTTTCTTTCCATTAAAATGTTTTCAAGTTCACGTAATCCTAACTGTAGAATTTTTCTGTCCGATACTATTGTGCAGATCCGTCGCGCTAGGGAGAACAGAATATTGACCTTGTTATGTTTTGGGGTACCATCACTTGAAATTCAAATATTGCTTAGAATCTGTAATTTTGAAATAAATATCAGTGACAATTGTACAACCATTTTTATCACTAACACGTCAAGAAAAGGTATCCATTTCAAATTTTATATCTTTATGTAACGAGATAACGAGATAAGTATGTCAGTAAAAACTGGTAAATCATTAATTGAGTATGTCCAAAAAATAAAACAATCATCAAGATATCTTTTCCATTGTTTATATGTATAATCTGAGAAGTTTTCGTCTTTGAGTTATTTTATCTTTTCATATAGTATCTCTTCTAAAAATCTTAAAACTAATGTTGCATATGTAGGGGCAGCTTTGGTTCCCATGGCCGTTCCTTTACATTGATTGAAAAATACGGAATTAACCCTTTCCCAAACAATCCCTGGTTTTTACGGGTCTGGAATAGTAACCTTTTGAAAACAATGTGGGAAAAGGAGAAAATGCTGGTAACCAGCACTTTCTCCTTTTCCCACAATGTTTTCTACCCTATCATAGACGGAAATCATCTTTTCAGCAAGAGTTCAATTGTCGTCTGCAAATGCTTTCAATTTGGTCTAGTCCAAAATTTTGTCGTTTGGGAAAGAGTTAAAGGAGAAATTGTTATTTTCCAGTACTATTTTCAAACCTTCCAATATGAAAGTTTTGTCAAATCTGTTACGAATAAGATTTGGATATCTATTAATCCAGTAAGAAATTGCTTCATATCCTAAGCTGTGTGGAATATTTGTATACAAACTTACTACATCAAATGATAGTTAAACGGTGTTAATGGGAACTGTTTCTGGAAGAAAATTGAGGAAACCTATGTGTTCTCTAAGATAGCTTTGGACCTTAGTTACAAAAGGTTTTTCTGCTAAGATTACTGCTTTAGGATATTTTCTTTCAATTAAAATGTTTTCAAGTTCACATAATCTTGACTGTAGAATTTTTCTGTCAGATACTATTGTGCAGATCCTTCGCGCTAGGGAGAACGGAATATTGACCTTGTTATGTTTTGGGTGACATGACCTGAAATTCAAATATTGCTTAGAATCTGTAATTTTGAAATAAATATCAATGACAATTGTAGAACCATTTTTTATCACTAACACGTCTAGAAAAGGCATTTTATTTGAGTTTATATCCATCTTAAATTATATATATATATGGAAACGAAAAAATTCGGCAAATGCCGGTCCGACACAAGGTTAAGTGGATAAACGGGTTAAATAAAACGTCACACGCCTTTGTATG
This sequence comes from Tridacna crocea, assembly GCA_943736015.1. Classification (NCBI taxonomy): domain Eukaryota; kingdom Metazoa; phylum Mollusca; class Bivalvia; order Cardiida; family Cardiidae; genus Tridacna; species Tridacna crocea. The sequence continues at coordinate 46,515,237 of OX031065.1, forward strand.
TATTAGTTTAATTAACTGTATATACAACCAAACATGTTTCGGCTAACGCCTCATCAGTGGTCACTATGGAGTAACGTCATGTAATCGGAAGGGAGATAATTACATAACGTTAGCAACGTTATCGACGAGTATTCAGGGGAGATAATTAAACGTCTCAACGAAGACGGTTTAATTTAGGTTTAAAGCAGAAGTTTCTTTTTTGCTAACCTGACTGAAATATTTTCGGAATTTACTTTATAGAATGGAAATATTTTGAATTTTAAGTTGTCTTTGCTACATAAGTCTAAATGTTGGCTGAGAGGAATTTTTCTAGTTGTTGGGTCTCGTATTTGTTGTGCGTGTATTGTTCTGCGAGTTCTTAGTTTGTCACCTGTTTGGCCAATGTAATATTCTCCACACCCGTTGCACATGATAACATAGATCACATTTTTGACATCATAGTTCATGTCTGCGTTGACTTGGAAGACTTTTCCATTGAAGTTATACGAAGTGCCATTAGGCATGTATAAGGAATGGATAGACTGCAATTTGGACGTCCGCAGTTTGTGACTTTTCTTTGACCTTTACCATTTTCTGTGAATTTTGCACGTGTTAAAATGTTCTTTAAGTTGGGTGGTTGTCTTTTACTTTTAATAAATTTGGTTCTATTCAAAACGTCTTTCATTTTATCATCTGAATAAAGTATGTGTAAGCTATTTGTGAATATACCAAACATTTCTATGTTATTTGGATTGAAGGTAGAGACATAGGGAATAGAGTTTTCTTTTGTTTTAGACTTAACTTGCATTAACGTATCCCTTGGAATGCTCAGAGCTTTCTTTATACCCGATTCAATTAACGATATCGGATACTTTCTTGATATGAGGATACTTTTAAGTTCTTCTAGTCGTTTGATTTTGATATCTGAATTAGAGACAATTGTGCATATTCTACGGGCTAAATTATATGGAATATTATTCTTTGTATGCTTCGGATGACAGGAAAAATAGTTAAGATATTGCTTAGTATCTGTTTCTTTGAAGAATATATCTGTTATTACTTCAGTGTGTTCTTTTATTAGTAGAATATCAAGGAACGAGAGACTTCTTTCACTTATTTCCATAGTGAATTTAATGTCTTGGTGAAGGTTATTGAGTAGGTCAAAAAAGAGGTTAAAATCTTTTCTGGATTTTTTCCAAAAGACAAAACAGTCATCAAGAAATCTTTTCCAGTCGCTTTTAAGTAACGAAATAAAGGAAAATTTGTAATGATAGAGAATGTCAGTGATTTTGGAAATTTGGTAATTCCAAGTTACAAGCACATTCCGTGACCAACAATAATAACACATAACAATCAGTCCCATGTTTTACGATGGTTGGATTTCATTAGCTGATTAAATCAAGGTAAGAAAATGCTGAATGTCGGTAACCAAACTTCTCTCCCATGCCCACATTCTGTACCATTTGAAAAGCAAATTTCATAATTTCAGACATTTAGCGTATGCAAAAGTTTTCATAATTGACCGATTTATTACTTTAGTGCCTTGTAAAGAATTGATATGTACAGAAGACCGATCAGTTTAGGATTTTTACAACTTTTATTTGGAGTACTTATTACAGAATTTAAATCGCCCTGATCGTGTGTCAACTTATGAGTACATTAATCAATTAGAGTGCTGTAGTAAGTCGACATTTGATCACGAAAATTTCCAAATCATTGCCAGTCAATTTTTTTGTTGCGAACACTGATGTAACACAATAGGAGTTAGTGTAGATACAAAAGTCAAACTGCCGAATCAGATAGTAATCGACACTTTCTACTAAACAAATTACACCAAGTCTTTGGCATTAAAATACAGACTGCCCTTCTTAGATATAAAATGAATATAACATAGGGACAATAAGGATCAAATCTGAATCTACTTTGTTACAAGTAAAGGCAAGTAAGAATGAATTCGATTGTTTGCTACCGGATACTTTATCCCCTTGACTTTTTCTGCTACTTCCTACCCTCAATTAATTGATTTAAAGCCTTTGGAAAATCAATTAATTTTTGTAATGCTTGGCACTCATGTTCCTGTTCATTTTGCAGATCCAAGTAAGATATCATGTTGAATTGTCAGTTTTCTTCTACATGTACTTCCATACATGAACAATCAAAGAAATTAAATGTATATAATGCGTAATACATGGATCCGTGGTGATAAGATAAACCGACTACCTTAGTTACTGTTGCCAAGGTCTCACAGACAAACGTAGTCAATACATATACAGTATAGCAGATAGACTACTCAAATCGTGCTATCATGACTGTTTCTCTCAATAAAATTCCGGAAAAAAAGTAAATTCCGCTAAATGACAAACCATTCGAAAAGTTTATAAAATGTCTGATTCTACACAAATGAAAAATTTCAATATCAGGTTAAGGGGAAAAGGGTTGTCTGATGGATTATAAAATGCGTTAAGTGTGTTGTCAATTAACCCATTACCGCACAATCCCTACTTTTGACGCCCCTGAGAAAGAAGCCTTTTGAAAACACTGTGGGAAAAGGAGAAAATGCTAGTAACCAGCATTTTCTCCTTTTCCCACAGTGTTTTCTACCCTTCCCGGAACAAATTTAAATTTTTCAGTCACCTTTATTTTGTCGTCTGCAAATGCTTTGAATTTGGACCAGTCTAAAATTTTCTCGTGTGGTAAAGAGTTAAGAAAATTGTAATACCATTGACGGTTGTTTGTTTTATCTTATGATATACTGATGACAACGGGTGGTCAAATTGATTACTAGAGCGGCAATAGACCATTTGCCAAATACCGTTACTGACGCGTCACCACCAGTTACTTCCCTTGCGAGTACTCTCCACCGGACAATCTTTCCCAATTTTGAATATACCGAATAGTGAAAAGGTCATATTTTTTAAATGGTATTAACCCTAAACGCGATGAATATGACAACAAAAGCCCTAAATCGGCCATGCCGGTAGTTTTATCAATTATCTTTTTCGAAGACGCCCACAAAACAAGAACTGTCGTTTTGTCAATCTTTCGGTAAACTTCAGAGATTAAAGCGATATCATAAGAGCTGTCTCCTGTCGGGCGTGTTGATAGAACTTTTTGTATGCAGACTGCATTAACCCTTATGCTGCAAATCGCGACTCAATGACTTTTTGCAGACAATTAAGATCAAGATCAGACTACGAAAAGCATGCAGTCTGATCCTAGATCTACACTGTCCGATACGGAGATGTTTTACCTGGAGATATTCCTTTGAAATAATATTTAGGATTTTACTATCGACTTTAAAAGTGTCATTAAACCTATTTAGTAGGATAAGGTTTAATGACTTGAAAACCAAATCCCCCTTCCCATGCTGAAAGAAACGAGTGCAAATATCAGTTAAACTGGGACCGGTTAAATCAGGTTACATAATAATGCATTTTAAAACAAAAAAACAAAAAAACAAAAAAAATGTTCGGACAGAAAAATGCATCTTTAAGGGCCAATGATTAGAACAGACTTACCCCCTGTACTAGATTTAAACAATTCCAAACCTTTACACGTGATCAACGTCAGACTGAACGGAATAAACAATTAATTATGACAAATGTGTGTTAGTCGGTGCCTAAGAAAAGCATAACAGCTTTTCAAATAGATGCACCCACTTTGACGGTGAAATGCCGAGATCAAAAGAACACCCAGCTAACCGTTTACTAACTTTTTTCAATGAAAACAAGTATAGCAAGTATTTGCCCACTGAAAATGAATCCCGAACTTCTTTTTTTCTAGAAGGAATGGAAGGTTTCAAATTTGAATTGAACTTTGTTATTACGACAGTTAACTGATAAGGTAGTTCAAGCAGGAACATGACAAAAATGCAGCTATAGAGATTCTAGATGTTATTTCAAAGTCAGGACTTTCGCTGTAAATTCAAAGTGTATAATGTCCCAGTTTTTTGAAAATGGACTGTGTCTGTCTATTTGCAGATACTGGAACGATCTTTAAAAAAAGAATTACTATCACTTTAATAGTTTAAATAATTCAAACCACCAACCCCTGAATTTCGAGCCTGTACGTTACAAACTTGGCTACAGAATTCGGCAAACATTAGTTGACCATAAATGTTATTTTCCCCTTTTTTCGCTATTTTGGATAGCAAAGAAAAAGGAGAAAATGTTGGTTACCAGAACTTTATCCCTATTCAACATTTTCAAAAGCTATATTTCTCACGGTCGTAAAAAGCTTGGGTTATGTGGTATAGGGTTTTAACCTTTTACCAAACATTTCCTAGTTTTTATGACCGTGAGACAGAAGCCTTTTGAAAACATTGTGGGAAAAGGAGAAAATGCTTTTACTAAGCATTTTCTCATATTCCCCTAATGTTTCATATCCTGCTGGAATCGAATGTCAATTTTTGAGTAACGTTTATTTTGTCATCTGCGAGTGCTTTCAATTTTGTCCAGTCTAAAATTTTGTCGTCTGGTAACGGTTTAAATAATTACTGTGAATGTTTTCACCCGACGTCAACACCTTGGACTCGTCCAGATACTTAGCATATGGAGACGATAAAATAAACAAGAGGGCCAAGATGGCCCTGGATCGCTCACCTGAATTTTTGAGAGGACCATAGCCTTTCTTTTTTTGAAGGTATTGAAACACTGGAAACAAAATCATTATTTTGCCAAGCAATTTTTAAAAGGTCACCTGTAAAAGTCCTTTCAAAATCTTGTTTCAAAAAAGAAGAATTTTTAGGAGTTTCTTAATTTCCGTAAAGTGCAAGTAGCCCCTATTCACTAGAGCCATGTTTCTTGACCTATCAAAATTTCGCAAACAAATTTTGAAAAAGGCCATTCAAGGAATATTTCTGTGAAACAATTTTCAAATCTGACCAGCCGTTTCAGAGAAGAAGAATTTTCAAGAATTTCTTCATTTCCACATAGTGCAAGTAGCCCCCATTCACCAGAGCAATGTTTCTCGACGAATCAAACTTTCACGAACAATTTTCGAAAAGGGTCAGCCAAGGAATATCTCTGTGAAAATTTTCCAAAATCTGACCATGCTGCCGTTTCAGAGAAGAAGAATTTTAAAGAATTTCTTCATTGCCCTTTAGTGCAAGTAGCCACCATTCACCAGAGCCATGTTTCTGGATGAATCAAAATTTCGCGAACACTTTTTGAAAAGGGTCACCCAAGGAACATCTCTGTGAAATTATTTTAAAATCTGACCAGCCGTTCGAGAGGAGAAGAATTTTTAAGAATTTCTTCATTTCCCTATAGCGCAAGTAGCCCCCATTCACCAGAGCCATGTTTCTTGACAGATCAAAATTTCGCGAACAAGTTTTGAAAAGGGTCATCCAAGGAACATTTCTGTGAAATTATTTTAAAATCTGGCCAGTGGTTTCTGAGAAGAAGAATTTTTAAGAATTTCTTCATTTCTGTATAGTGCAAGAAACCCCAATTCACCAGAGCCATGTTTCTTGACAGATCAAAATTTCGCGAACAATTTTTGAAAAGGGTCATCCAAGGAACATCTCTGTGAAATTATTTTAAAATCTGACCAGGGGTTACAGAGAAGAAGAATTTTTAAGAATTTCTTCATTTCTGTATAGTGCAAGAAGCCCCCATTCACCAGAGCCATATTTCTTGACAGATGAAAATTTCGCGAACAATTTTTGAAAAGGGTCACCCAAGGAATATCTGTGTGAAATTATTTTAAAATCTGGCCAGCGGTTTTAGAGAAGAAGAATTTTTAAGAATTTCTTCATTTCTGTATAGTGCAAGAAGCCCCCATTCACCAGAGCCATGTTTCTTGACGGATCAAAATTTCGCGAACAGGTCACCCAAGGAACATCTATGTGAAATTATTTTTAAATCTGGCCAGCGGTTTCAGAGAAGAAGATTTTTAAAGAATTTCCTAAAAAATTCTATTTCGTTGCCATGGCAACCAGAGTTTTTGACGGAATCAAATTCTGTGAACAATTTTTAAAGAGGACCTCCCAAGAAACATTCCAGCCAAGTTTGGTCTAAATCCGCCCAGCGGTTTAGGAGGAGTTGATGTTTAAAGAATTGTTGACGACGCACGACGCACTGACGCACGACGGACGACCGACACCGGGTGATCCTAAAGCGCGTTGTGCTCAGGTGAGCTAAAAAGTGGGCCAAATGGTTGTTATTGTCCTTGAAAAAGTAAAAAAAAAATATTGTTGGAACAGGAGAAAGTGCTTGTTGCAAGCCCTTCCTTTTTAGCTCACCTGAGCACAACGTGCTCAAGGGGAGCTTTTAGGATCACTAGATGTCCGTCGTCCGTCGTGCGTCGTGCGTCGTCAGCAATTCTTTAAACATCAACTCCTCCTAAACCGCTGGGCCAATTTGGACCAAACTTGGCTGGGATGTTCCTTGGGAGATCCCAGCCAAGTTTGGTCCAAATTGGCAAGCAAATGGAATTTTCTAGGAAATTATTTAAAAATCTTCTCCTCTGAAACCGCTGGTAAGATTTTAAAATAATTTTACAGAGATGTTCCTTGGGTGACCCTTTTCAAAACTTGTTCATGAAATTTTGATCCGTCAAGAAACATGGCTCTGGTGAATGGGGGCTTCTTTCACTATACAGAAATAAAGGAATTCTTAAAAATTCTTCTTCTCTGAAACGGCTGGTCAGATTTTAAAATAATTTCACAGAGATGATGTTCCTTGAGTGACCCTTTTAAAAACTTGTTCGCCAAATTTTGATCCGTCAAGAATCATGGCTCTGGTGAATGGGGGCTACTTGCACTATACAGAAATGAAGAAATTCTTAAAAATTCTTCTTCTCTGAAACTGCTGGTCAGAATTTGAAATAATTTCACAGAGATGTACTTTGGATGACCCTGTTCAAAATGTGTTTGCGAAATTTTGATCCGTCAAACAATGTGGCTCTGGTGAATGGGGGCTACTTGCACTATACAGAAATGAAGAAATTCTTCAAAATTCTTCTTCTCTGAAACTACTGGTCAGAATTTGAAATAATTTCACAGAGATGTACTTTGGATGACCCTGTTCGAAAAGTGCTCGCGAAATTTTGATCCGTCAAAAAATGTGGCTCTGGTGAATGGGGGCTTCTTGCACTATAGGGAAATGAAGAACTTCTTAAAAACTCTTCTTCTCTGAAACCGCAGGTCAGATTTTGAAATTATTTCAAAGAAATGTTCCTTGGGTGACCCTTTTTAAAAAGGTGTTCATGAAAGTTTGATTCGTCAATAAACATGGTTCTGTTGAATGGGGGCTACTTGCACTATGTGGCCATGAAGGATTTTTTTTAAAATTCTTCTCTGAAACGGCTGATCAGATTCTGAAATAATGTCACAGAAATGTATCCTAGTTGACCCTTTTCAAAAATTGCTCGAAATATTTTGATCCATCAAGAAACATGGCTCTGATGGCTGTGGGCTATTTACACCATGCAGACATAAAGAAATTCTTAAAAATTCTTCTTCTCTGAAATGGCTGTTTACATTTTGAAAAAAATTGGCTATGGTCCTCTCAAAAACTCGGGTGAGCGAACCAGGGCCATCTTGGCCCTCTTGTTTAGCTCACCTGAGCACGAAATGCTCAAGGTGAGCTATTGTGATCGATCAATGTCCGTCGTCCGTCTGTCCGTCCGTCCGTCTGTCCGGCCTTACGAGCCCGACATTGTGGGGTTAGGGGTAATTGTACATTTAGTCTCTATGGGGTTCCTTCTGTCGATCTGGTAGGTATGGGGTAAGGGTTAGGGTTAGGGTTTGTAGGTTTAGGGTTTGTGGGGTCAGGGTTAGCTTGTGGGGTTAAGTTTGTGGGGTTATTTTGGTGTATTGAATAAAGAGCAATTCGACCTCACAAGGTCCGTCTCGTAAGACCGTCCGTCCGTCTGTCCGTCCGTCCGTTGACAATTACAAAAAAATTTTCTCCTCCTAAACTAACAATCAGATTTCAGTCAAACTTCACAGAAATGATCCCTAGGTGGAGCACTTTCAAAATACTTCAAAGATTTGAATTCCATGAAGAACTCTGGTTGCCATGTCAACCGAGTGAAAAAAATTTAAAAATCTTCTCGTCCAAAACTGTAAGGGCTAGAGCTTTCATATTTGGCATGTAGCATCATCTAATGGCCTTCTACCAAAATACGTCAAATTATGGCTCCAGTGTTGAAATTGGCTCTATGTTGTGGGTTCTCAGATTTCACATAGAGATAAAGAAGGAAATCTTAGAAAATCTTCTCCTCCCAAACCGTAAGGGTTAGAGCTCTCATATTTGGCATGTAGCTTCATCTAGTGGCCCTCGACTGAAATACTTCAAATTATCGCCCTAGTGCGGAAATTGGCCCTATGTTGTGGGGTCTCGGATTTCACAAAGAGATAAAGAAGGAAATCTTAGAAAATTTTCTGGTCCCAAACCGTAAGGGCTAGAGCTTTCATATTTGGCATGCAGCATCATCTAGTGACCTTCTACCAAAATACTTCAAATTATGGCCCTGGTGTGAAAATGAAACCTAGGTTTTTGCTCTTGGATTTCACATAGAGACAAGGAAGGAAATCTTTAACAACCTTCTTGTCCAAATGGTAATGGCCAGAGCTTTCATATTTGGCATGTAGCATCATCTAGTGGGCATCTACAAAAATACTTCAAATTATGTCCCTGACGTAAAGAATTGGCCCTATGTTGTTGGTCTTGGATTTCACATAGCGATAAAAAAAGGAAATCTTAGAAAATTTCTTGTCCCAAACTGTAAATGGCCAGAGCTTTCATATTTGACATATAGCATCATCTAGTGGCTTTCTACCAACATACCTCAAATTATGGCCCTAGTGTTGAAAATGGCCCTATGTTGTGGGTTCCCGGATTTCACATAGCGATAAAGAAGGAAATCTTAGAAGATCTTCTTCTCCCAAACCATAAGGGCTAGACCTTTCATATTTGGCATGCAGCATCATCTAGTGGCCCTCTACCAAAATACTTCAAATTATGGTCCTGGTGTGAAAGTTAGCCCTATTAGCCCTATGTTGTTGGTCTCAGATTTCACATAGAGATAAAGAGGGAAATCTTCTTGTGAGTACTCTTGAGACCACATTTCTTGCTAAGCTGAATTGAAAATTTATTAGAATGTCTGTCTCAATAAAATCTCACATGAGTCTGCATTGAATGCTTGTTCGGAATATAACTTGTCAACTCAAGTCGGAACGACTTCAAAATTGGTATGCATGTTTGTTGTGATATTACCGAGTACTCGGTTCAAGAACAATAACTCTACCTATCATGGATTTTGAGTAATCCCACTTTGATCTTTATTTTAATAGTATTGTTTGCTTGTCCAGAGTGGAATTTTGAAGTCTCAAGTCAAATTGTTTGTTGCATTGCCAGCCCTTTGCAACTATTATACCTCCTGTACAACTGGGGATGGGATTGCATATCTTGCGACAATTTGCCGCTCTTGTTTCATCATCATTAGTCCTTGAACCTCAATATTTGGTAATTATAATCTTTGTTGTAGACCTTTGCTGCTTAGTATTCAGGTGAGCGATATAGGACAATCATGGTCCTCTTGTTTCACAATATTTTCTCTCACACTTTGAAAATTCATTTTTCACATTTTTTTTTTTTTTTTGAGGGGGGGTGGGGGAATGTGTTGAGGTTGAGGAAGTGAGACAATTAACATAAAGTGGGCAAAATCAGCACATTTGCCCCTTTTTTTCCGGATCGCCAAAACTCGGAATACTTTGGTAAAAGGTTAAATAGCTGTCCAGTGTCTTCAGAAAGACAGGTACAGTCCATTTACTGATATTATAGCACTATTATCAAACGTCTTTGTTGCACTTTCAGGCATGCTCCTTCATATTATAGATCATGAACAAAAGAAACGTGGCTTCAGATCAAATTTCAAACCTTCCAAACCTTCTTCACGAAATAAATCATTTTGAGTATATGTATTTAAGAATATGCGTCTAATGAAGTTTTACAAAAAAAATAATGGGTGAAGGGTCCACCTGAGGTGACTGATCATAGTGCTACATATATAACTCTCGCATTCCCAAATGATCCAAAACCGATTTATGAGAGAAAAGTCTATCAGTACAGTAAAGCTAATTTTGATCTTTTACGTATAAACATTTCATCTTTTGACTGGCATGTTCTTTTCGATGGTACTATAGACGGAGCATGTGACTTTTTTACCAAACAATTTCTTACATTTATTGATGTTTGTATCCCTTCACAAAAAGTTACCATTCGCCCCGACGATAAGCCATGGTTTAATGGCGAACTACGAACGTTATGTAGGAAAAGAGACCGTTTGAAACAGTTAGCTTTTAAAACAGGAAAGCTTTCTTTATTAAATAAGTACAAAACAATCAGAAACAGAATTAATAACATGAAGAAACATGCAAAGCAAAATTTCTTCAATTCACTTGAGCTTAACCTATGTGATCTGCAAAGGAACGATAAAAAAGGCTTTTGGCGACTTATCCGCTACTTCATCACAAACAATGATTGCTCATCGAACATTCCCCCTTTAATTAGTATGTCTCCAAATGGTGAGACTTCAGCATCCATATCTGATCTGGAAAAAGCTGAGTGCTTGAACAATTTTTTCGCCTCTATATCGACTGTAAATGAAGAATTCGCCTTTCTCCCTCCCTTTACTAAAATAACTAATAATAATCTCTCTCAAATCACTATTTTTGAATCAGAAATAAAAGACCTCATCCGATGCCTTAACCCAAATAAGGCAAGTGGGCCAGACTCTATCAATCATAGAATGTTAAAAGGTGTAGCAGACCAAGTGTCCAAACCCCTAGCAATACTATTTAATCGATCGATATCTGAAGGTGTTTTCCCTAACTTATGGAAACTGGCTAATGTAATTCCTATCTACAAAAAAGGGGATAAATCATCAGTTACTAATTACAGACCCGTTTCTCTATTAAGTTGTTGCGGAAAATTATTAGAAAGGATCATCTTTAAATACATGTATAACTTCTTTCTTGAGAACAATTTGCTGTATAAATATCAATCAGGATTCTTGCCAAAGCACTCCACAACTTTCCAACTTGTTGATATCTACCACCACATATGCAAATCGTTCGATAACAAACAATTTTCATGCATGGTTTTCTGTGACATTTCAAAAGCCTTTGACCGAGTATGGCATAAAGGTCTTCTCTTTAAACTCCGACAAAACGGTATCGAAGGAACTCTTTTAAAATGGCTTTCAAATTACCTCTCAAATAGGAGCCAGAAAGTTGTTTTACGATCCGCTACTTCGTCTTCAAAACAGATAACGGCTGGAGTACCCCAGGGCTCGGTTCTAGGTCCGCTGCTTTTCCTGATTTACGTTAATGACATTACTGATTCCTTACTAAGCTTAACTAGACTATTTGCAGATGATAGTTCCTTCTATTATTCAGCATCATCCATCAGTGATATCGAAGGTATAATAAACCATGACCTCAATCTAATATCTTCATGTGCAAAACAATGGCTCGTAACATTAATCCACAAAAGACCGAAGCTATCGTTTTCTCTTTGAAAAAAGTTGACGAACTACCTAAGCTAATATTCCAAAACACCAATGTTACCTTTGTTGAAAATCATAAGCATTTAGGGATAACTTTTAGCCAAAATGGTCAGTGGAGCGCACATATTGATACTATTTCAAAATCTTCTTCTAAAGTACTTGGAATTATGAGAAAGCTGAAATTTACACTGAATAGGAAATCATTAAACCAAATTTATTTGTCTTATGTAGCACCATTACTAGAATACGCGTCAATTGTTTGGGATGGTTGTTCTGATTCCTGTGCAAATTCTCTACAAAAAATTCAAAACGAAGCTGCCAGAATTGTAACTGGTCTCACCCGTTCTGTTTCCTTAGAAAACTTGTTCTTAGAATGTGGATGGCAATCTTTGAAAGATAGGCGGGAAACCCAAAAAATGTTTTTTATGTATAAAGCAACCCATCAGATGGTTCCCCAATACATTGCAGACTTGATTCTGCCACTTATAGCAGACACAACGCAATATGCTCTTAGAAACATTACTGATTTAAGAAACATATCTACTCGCACTACAATTTCTCAAAAATCTTGTATCCCTTCTTCAATATATATTTGGAACAATTTAAATGAAAACCAGAAGAATGTTTATTCGTTTTCGACTTTTAAAAAAATAATTTCAAGTAGGTTCCCAATAACCCCTGTCCCCGCCTATTACCTTGAAGGCAATCGTTTCTTATCAGTTATGCATGCCCGGATTAGGAATAAATGCAGTGGACTAAATAGTGATTTGTTTCATAATTATCTTCGTAACAGTCAGCTTTGCACGTGCTCGGTGGAATCTGAAGACGCCGAACACTATTTTTTCAGATGCAATCTTTTTGTTATCCAAAGACTGCACTTATTTAATTCTATTCAGCACCTTAATCCATTGAATGTAGATGATCTTCTTGTTGGCAAACCATCCCTAACAGATCGAGAAAATTCAGAATTATTTGTATCAGTCCAGGAGTATATTCAACAAACTAGCCGATTTACTTGATATAAGCATACTGTCGTATGCTCTGATTTTTCCTTTTGACTATAGTGAGCAAATGGACAAATCTCTGTCTGTCTGTCTGTCTGTCTGTTTGTATGTTTGTCTGTCTGTCGTTCTGACTCTCTGTCTGTCTGTTTATCTGTCTGTCTATATGTCTGTCTCTCCTTCTCTCTATATCTCTTTCTTGTGTATTATAATTAGTTGTGGAACACTTGTAAATTCATTATATTGTAGGGGGAGGGTCGATTTCTAAGTTGTTATAACTTGTGACCCAACCCCATTTCCATGTAAATTTGAGGGAAAATAAATATGTTTAAACTAAACTAAGGGTTAACTCGGTGTTCCTTTGATCTCGGTATCACACTGCAAGGTGGAAGACCTTTAGAACAGCTGTAATGTACTTACTTCTTACAGATTAACACACTCATGTCACATTAAATTGACCCTTCTTATCTTATGTTTCATATTTATTTACCCGTTTGGTGATCATTAGTGGACGGGATTATGAATTTTATACATGTTACAGAGGATAAGTTCATTCTTACTTTCTACCTGCTCTTTATTCCAATACGATCTCATAAAATGCGTATTTTGTCTGTTCCTGATTATTTTTTCCAAAAGCAATGTCATGAAATATGAATAAATTGTGTTAGAATTGATTTCATATAGATTTCTTACTATATCACTTTTTTTTTCAGTGATGAATTTGTCCAAATTTAAAGGATTTGCAAACGGGACATACGGCATTTGTCATTGAAATAATGCTTTGATTGTCCGGTGTCACGTGATACTTCCGGCGTGCCGCTTACGATAAAATGGAAATATCGCTTATATCAAATTTAATTGGCAAATCGTCTATTTGCTTTGCAATCAGACACACTCCTATCAAATAAACACTTTACCAACACACCCTTTATGCTAATGTGCAGATGTGCTAATCCACTTAAACTCGTCACCAAATGACAAAAGTTTTAGAGCAATCCAAACTCAAATATTTGCAGACAACAAAATAAATGATCCAAACATTGAAATTTGGTTTTGAAAGAGCACAAAACACTGTGAGAAAAGGATAAAATGATTGTTACAAGCATTATTTTTCTCCTTTCTCCGCAGTGCTTTTAAAGGCTTTCTCCGAGTCGTTAAAATCCGTTTTGTGGTAAACGGTTAAAACAGCTAAGTCAAGAGAAAAATTTCCAAGTTGCCTATTGAGCTAAACTTCCATCAGATCAGAAGTTAAACTTTTTTTTAAATTGAAATATACTCCTAGTGAGGAAGAATTACGCGTCAAAGTGCTTATTGTAATCAGCAGGTACTTTAAATCCAAGACTAATCATCATGTCATTTGCAATCTGATCTATATCAACACATCAGGGATCGTATATACGATCCCAGTACACATTCAGCATATTCTTCATGCACCATAGGTTAAGATTAATGTCAAATTGAAACATTGGTGACAAGTTACGCGGCCACTTTTTGGATGTGCATAGGTTATTGAACAAGGTTAGATATTCAAGCAAACGTATTTTCTTTTAATTAGTACTTCATATAGGCCTATTTTTACCTTTGTTTTCCAGTTTTCTCTTTCAGAGGGGAAAATTACAGAATACTTAAAATTAATCCATCAATCCATTATCCAGCGCTGATCAGCTCTTTGCATAAGTTCAAATTTTCAGTAATCATCACAATTCAAACTTGTCTATAGCATCTGCGTGATCTCACGTCATCGGTACACGTTCGCAAAGCACATTTCTTAAGCTTTTTTAAAATTCAAACGTTAAAAACACAACATAAATACATGTAAAGAGAATTGCGTCCTTCCAACGTTAACAGTCGTTTATATTTGTGAGCCGAAATAGCAGAAACCAAGACAGGACATCGGGTAGAATAAAAGCGATGTCCTGATTGGTTAAATATCGATTTCCACGGATCCATGTATTATTTTATTTCTTTTTCTAGTTTAGAAGAGGTCAGTGGATGTGGTACTATTTTTGGAATCCTGACACTGCATGTCTCCAAAGAATTGGCCCAGAGTTCTACAGATGTTCTCAAGCAACTGCTTCGAAAATATAACTATTATAGACGATATAGAGTTCGTGTTGTTTCCATGCAGAAAAGAAATCATATTCAATGCGGCTCCGCCTTACAGGCAGAAATAAAAGATGATTTGAAGAGACCTTCACAAGAATTCAAACATGGAACCATTGGATGCTTTGTGGATGTGAAAGAGAACCTTTCAGGAGCTGGTGCAGTGAGTACTTCTGGTAACTTAGACGAAAACTCTTTACATGCAAATAATGGAACAAACGATTTCACAAGAGAACAAGTCATCTTTACAGATGAGAGTGGTGATCATCGTACAGGTGAAAATGGACAAAGGCTGAGTCAAAGTGGGTCAAGAGAAAACCTTATGGGGACCACTATTTCAAATGGTTTACATTGTATTACATGTCGTCATTGTGTAAAGGACTGCAAAGACGAAGTCACAACAGGTGATGGAAACTTTGCTGTACAAACACATTACCTTTTAGAAGAGGGAGCAAAGTTTGACATTGCATTGCTAAGAGTACATAAGAGCAGAATAATGGATTGTGATTTAAGGTTACCCGGGAATCGTGAGGGGAACATCGTCTCTAATGTCCGGTATCCATGGCGAATCTTTGACGACTCCACAAACCTTGATTCAAGACCAGTTTATAAGTACGGTTGCACTACCGGAGATACGTATGGTGTGGTAGCCAGTAACAACTTTTGGACAGTTGGCCAGTACAATGATGTTTTAAGCCGTACCAGTAATACATTAGAAAAGATGGATCCAAATGTTAATATAATTATCGAAAGCTCACGTAAGTACTTTTCAATAAGAATTTCCTTGACAAGTATATAACTATAGAGTAATATAATGAGCAGTGTAATCGTAAAAGAATGTTTAACTGCATCTCTCTGTAGCATTATCTACTGTGCAGGTCATTTGATAATTATAAATGTTTGAAAAAGTCTAATAAGCGATGAAATTAAGAGGTAGAATGGTCCTAGACCATGCAGAAAATCAACAAATAGAACAACATTCCGAACCAGGTCGGCATGGGCAGACTATACCGGGTGCTTTTAAACCCTCATTTCTCAGGACTCACACAGTAACAATTAGGGCTAATCAACTGCAGGTTCAAGCTCGACTGGTATCTCAACCAAGATTCTTTCAAGGGTCAATAATCGTGACAGGATTCTTTTTTTCTTTTTATTGTTCAATTGGCCGTTTGTCCTTGGATTAAGGAAATGAAACGGATACAGTTATATAGTAAAACTTTACAAGTCGTGCACTGTGAAAAGGGAACTCAGTACATCTGCATAAAGCGTAGACCCATGTCAGCATGCGCATTCCACGCCGGCTGACATGGGTCAAAAAGTTAAGTGGTACGCAAATTTTCTTAATGTCCAAGGATCGATCTACCTCGTGATTAAAACTGTTGTTTTGCAAACGATTTCATGCATACAAGTCTGTTGTTTTGCAAACGATTTCATGCATACATAATTTTTTGATAATTTTCTTGGTATTAATACATCCCTTTTCGCTGTGTGAAGCTCACATAGATGTGATAAAAGATGATATAATTGGCTTGCAATACACGAAAAGGGGCATTCAGACATTTTCGTAAAGTGACTTCAAGGAATAGCCTGCGCAATTCGTGCAGGCTGACCCGCGACAACAATTCCCGATGGCGTGTGTTTTTTTTTTCATGCAAAGATACTGTGGGACACAATCTAATGGTGATGTAAAATGCCGTCCTGGATTAGCCTTCCCATACTGCGCAGGCTGATCCGGGACGACACTTTAAACAAATGTTCGAATAGCCCTTTTCGCATATTGCATTCCAATTACGATTTGAAAATGACAAGCACTTTGTCCAGTATGATTTATGATTTTTTTTTCCATGTTCTAATATCCTACTTGTCTGATTGTATGTGGGTTGCATGTCGTTATTCTAGAAAAAGAGTGGCAGCAGTTTCTCATGGCAATAATCAGGACTGTTGTTCCATTTATTCGTGGTCGACAGTTTTCGATGACAGCGTCGATAAGCTATATTGTCAAAGTCCAATCGTAAAGGTTTGTAGCTGTGCAAAAACTGATATTTCCTGATACGTCTGTCATTACTGAAAATATTTATCTTTTCATATCTGAGCCCTGCTCTGAAAATAGAATATTTACTGCGTCTACCAAAATTATCAGTGAAGTTCAGCCTGCGCAGTCAGCACATGCTAACCTGGTTCGAAAGTCGAAACTTTTGCTATGGGTAAATTTTATGCTTGTCAAATGTCCAGTGTCAAGATTTTGCGATTTGTAGCTGCGTCATGAAAAAGGGGGCTTTATGTTTATTTCATTCTATTTCTTGTGAACGCAACGCCTCCCGGATTTCTTGTCGGATTTTGGTGAAATTTTCACACAATCATGTGACCTACCGCATGTTGTCAAGGTTTCGGGATTTATAGCTGCATCAAGGAATAAGGGGGCTTCATGTTATATTTCATTTTTCACCAATATCTCTTTCATTACTCGACATATCTGAACAGATTGGGGTGAGATTTTTCACAGATCATGTGACCTAGCGCATTTTGTCAGAATTTTGAAATTTATCATTTATCATGGAAAAAGGGGACTTCATGTCAAATTTGATTTTTTATCAATGTATCTCCAACTTATGGACATAGTGTTTTATTGGTTGATCAAAGCCAGTGACCAATGAGTCCATTGTGCATCCGTCTCTCCATCCATCAGTCTGTTTGTGAACCTTTTCGATCACAATTAACACCCTATATCCATTCAGCTACCCAGGCAGGAGCTAGAAATTTTAACACTTTAGTCTCTAGCTAGCAGCTTGAAATGGCAGCAATGTGGCGGCGTATATTGTGAGAGGGATATCTTCTAATTATTTTGTATGATATGTTCTACAAAAGTCATGATATTTTCGCCTTTTTCAAACATTTTAGTATTTCTATAGATTTATAAATTTGTGATGAGATGGTTCCTTAATCCATTTATTGAAGGTTTATTTAGTTTATTTCTGCAAAAATAGATACATTTTTTTTTATTTCCAAACGAATTATATCTACATGTAATTTAATATTTGTTGCGTTTGAGCCCAAAAGTAAAAAAGAGCTGTTAATTTGCAAAGTTTGATCAACATTGTTTATAATTCCTGTGATTCCACTTATCAAAGTTTTCTTGTATCTACATTCGTAGAATAAATGTGTAATTGTTTCAACATCTGTGCCACAAAATGTACATAAATTCGTATCTTTCAGCTTCATTTTAAAAAGTACGAAGGCGTTTCTTGCAATAATCCGATGCACTATTCTTGTTTGTAACCATTGGGTGTAAGTATCTGGTGTGTATTTGAGTACGTTTCCGTGAATTAGTTTCCAATCTAAGTTTAAACCTTTATAATATGTAGACCATTTGTTCCTATTGTTGGTGTTTCATCGTTTTTTTATAAGAGTATCATAAACGTGTTTGTTTATGTCTTTTTTAGTTATTATATGGAAAAAATAACTGTTAATTGAAGGATTATGACATGCATTCATAATTGTATGTGTAACTGGAAATGGAATATCCTGATGTGAAAAGAAAGCTTTGTTTGAATTTACTATAATAGTTTTTTTTTTTTCCATTCTTGGTTACGGTTTTGATTTCATTTAAATCTTTAAAACATCCGTCGTTGCTCAACATGTCTTTAACATATCTTATACCACATTTGTATAAGTTTGCGTTGTATATATACTTAGAGTCTATCGGAATGTTCTCACTGTAAAATAGAGGCATGGTCAATATTTCCGACAATTTTGTAACTTTATATTTAGAGCTAAATACCATGAATTATTTTACAGCATCTGTCCAAAATTCATTCTTTATTTTGCTTAGAATTCTTTTGCAGTATAGAGATCCAAAATTAAAAACTCTCTCTAGATCAAATATGTTGGTTATAAATTTGTAACAATCATTTTTACTGTTGGCAACTTTTTCCTTCATCCATTTTAATTTCATAGTTGTATTAAATTTTTTAATATCTATCATTCTTAATCCCCTCCACATAATCTTTGGTTATCACTGAATGTTCTATTTTAGCTTGGTCATCCCATACAAATTTATAAAGAATGTCGTGTATTTTTATTTCAAAATTCATTGGTCGAAGATGGTAAAGAAATAAACAAATGTGTGAGAATTGGCACTAAGATACTTTTGACCGCAACTATTTTACCAATAGGAGTTAATTTTCGTTTTTTCCAATGTGAAATGCTATTTCTTATACTTTGTAGTTTGGGCTCATAATTCAAGTTTAACATTTTTTCAAATCAACATGGAACAAGATTCCAAGTAATTTAAATTGTGTTTCCCCCCATGTTAATTTCCATTTTGTTTTAATCGCTCGAATGCTATATTTCATGGAACTAATCCAAATTAATTTGGTTTTATCAAAATTGACTTTAAGACAAGAAATGAGTGAAAAATGTTCAAGCAGCTCCAAAGTACTATTGAGCGTTTTTTCTGACCCGTCTAAAAAAAGGTTGTATCATCTGCTAATTGAGATATTATGTATTCTTGATTTTTCATCTTTGTTCCGTTTATATTCTTATAGGTTGCAAGTTACCACCAGTGTAATCTATTTCCAGAATCACCGTTCTCTGAAGATGGTGACAGTGGTGCTATCATTTGTGATAAAGTCATCAACGAAAATGTTGTGACAGCAATCGCTATTGTACAAGGAGCATTTCTTAAAGATAATACGTGGTTATGCACATATGCCTCGCGCCTCAGGAGTTCATTTGACGAACTTGGAAGAAGATATGGTATAGACATTCAGCCCCCAGCCTTTCGTAATGCTATAAATAATGAAGATCGACCTCCTCCGCTACAAGATCTACCATATGACCCAAACGTTGATGAAGAAGACATGGATGATGAACCATTATCAGACTGGGAAGACTGAGGAACAGAGAAGTAATAGAGAGAGATAGACGGGAACATGAAGAACTTAAGCAGCAAGCATGAGAAATGGAAATTGGAAAAGGGGCCTATCAAGGATTTTAGGACCAAGGAGGTGTGGAAAAAATCATGTTGAACTGACTAGGCTCGTTTATTATAACATAACCTTCCTTGTTTTCAGTGTAATATACCCACGACTTTTCTTATCTTACACATGTTTGACGTCTGACGTCATTTTTTGCGTAATTTTGTATTTTATAGAAGTGAATGGGTTTTATGGGTTTTAGCATAGACCTCTGAAACTTCTTTGTGCTATCAAGAGATAATGAAATTTTCATTATCGGACAACAGTATTGTAAACAGCTCATCAGCGATTCCTTCTTTGCCATATAGTAAGACGATGACTTTGTGTGCAACGAAATCGAAGAATATTTATTCTAACATGACACGCGACTTTGGCTCTATAAACACAGTGCAAGGAAAACACGGTAAAATCTGCGACAATCCATGTAGAGTGATGTCATTCAGTGAGTGGGTTATTCAATGGAACATAATCTTCGTCCGCGTTTTTACTCTTAGTTTGAACTTGTTTTCCTTTCATTAAGAATTGGCCAAGTTAGAATCGAAATAATCTTCTTTCTATCGTGGTATATCGTTCAATAAACCACGTTGTGAGTTATGAGGCGCAATGAATAACCCACTCGGGCTATCGCCCTCGTGGATTATTTATTGTGCCGCATAACTCACAACTGTGGTTTATTGAACGATATACCACGATAGAAAGAAGATTATTTCTTAAACATTCGTCACTTTCAGAGATACTACATAAAGGAAAACGGATAAACCTATTTACCGGTGAAGATGGTCTCTTAAAGGTGGCCCTTCAGATTTTGGGACGAAAAATTTTCAAAAATGCAAAAAGATCGTCCTTATATTCCAAAAGCCTTTAAACTTGCGTTCATAAAATCCCAGTAGTCGAAAACCGCCCGACAACACGAGAAATTAGAGATTTGCTACGGCCCAGGTTGATACCAACGGGAGACACGTTCTATATTTAGATGATCAATTCTCTCATTTACATACAGGAATACACAGACGAAGTTTCAAACATAGGGTCCAAAGAAGACATTATGGAAAATAATTATTACATATTTGTTATGTAATGGAATTTAAGCGTTATTAGTCACGTGCCAGTCACTTGACATTCTCACAATGCTTTATTTTTTTGGCGCGAAATATAAAAATACTTTAAGCCATTACCACACAATCCCTACTTTTGACGCCCCTGAAAAAGAAGCCTTGAGAAAACATTGTGGAAAAAGGAGAAAATGCTGGTAACCAGCATTTTCTCCTTTTCCCACAATAATTTCTACTCTTCACAAAACAAATTTTAATTTTCAGTCACCTTAATTTTGTCGTCTGCAAATGCGTTGGATTTGGACAAGCCTAGAATATTGTTGTTTGGTAATGAGTTAAGAGACTTCGTAGCCTTTTAATCCTTTCCAAAACAATCCCTGGTTTTTACGGGTCTAGAATAGTAGCCTTTTGAAAACATTGTGGGAAACGGAGAAAATGCTGGTAACCAGCATTTTCTCCTTTTCCCGAAATGTTTTCTACCTTTTCATACACAGAAATCATCTTTTCAGCAAGAGTTGAATTGTCGTCTGCAAATGCTTTCAATTTGGTCTAGTCTAAAATCTTCTCGTGTGGTAAAGAGTTAAGGGAACACCATTAAAAAAAAATTCTTTTTTTGTAATTTTATGATTCTCAATTATTGATGTTTGTATTTTTTTTTTTCATATAAATTTCAGTGATATGTACATTTATGTATAAATAATATTCAGGTACTACACTTATAGAATCAGGCCTAAAACAAGTAGGTCACAAGCTGTCTCCTTTTTTAAATGAGTAAATGAAGGTTTGTCAAAGACACAGACATTATATGATATAAATTATTTCATTTTTTTTCCCAGTAATATGACGATACTTATAAGAATCAAGTTTGTTTGTCAAAATAAACCAATTCATAGCATATAAATGTAAAACAGATCTTAGCATTTAACCCATTTCCTAACGACTAATTTTAGACTCTTCTAAATTTGACGCGTTTGCAGACATTATACGAAAACCTGGTAGCCATGTATCATTCTTTGATGGGTCAGAAATCATTGTGCGAAAAAGAGGAATCAATCGTTATAAACAGTTTCTCCTTTTGACAACAATGTTTTCTAATGTTGTCTGCTGCGGACTCATCAAGCTAAGGGAAACCTGGTAAAGGAAAAGAGTGATGTACAGACCTCGTTTTCTGCAAGTCTTTACCAAGTGACATAATTTTGGACTAGACCAAAATGAAAGCATGTGCATCTAAAAGGATGTTTCAGCTCGACGATACGTCTGCAGGATAGAGCTCTGGTAGTAGCATCTGTGTCCATATTCCGTTGTTAGGTGACTTAGTTAAGTGATTCACTTTGACTTTCAGTCCGGTCTTTTGAACGCATAATTTTGGATTCTTGCCTCGCATATATGCACCGGTCAGACGCATTCGCGTTTCTTATATGCGCTATAGTGGTATCTATTCACTATTTACATCATGGTTGAATAGATCTGTTTTATATTTTTGTTGTTGTTGTTGTTAATTTTTATCACTTTATTTTTATGTCTTTGTCAGTTTTCAACAGAGCTATTTTTTTTTCTTTGTAAATGCAGTTTTTTTAACCTTAAAATATGCAAGAAAGATGATGATGCTAATAATGATAATTTTTTATAACATTTATGTGCACAGAATTAACAAGATTGGAACATGAAAAAAGTTAAATAAGTAACACCGAACTAGGATTGGAACAATTTGTAACTCTTTACCAACAACAGATTTATAGACTGGTCCAAATTGAAAGCATGTGCAGACGACAATTTAAATGGTGATGAGATTTTGTCCTTGAAAGCATCGAAAAACCAACATCTTTCCACTTTTCCCTCAATCGTTTCATTAGATTTCTTCCAAAATGTGGCAAAAGCCAGGAATTGCTTGGTAAAGAATTAATTAACACAATGCGAACATAGGAATATTTCATTCCTCCTCACAGCAGATTGCTTAACACAAAAGGAGAGATGGACCCAGTGCTGACAGTTATCACACTTTACCAGTTAACGATATTTAAAAATGTTTTATGTTGATATCTGGGGGATAGAATTTATTGCACACAGAGCAGCATTCAGTATCATCAGCATCATCATCACTATCATCATCGTAGCTGCTAACATGTGATTCATATTCAATCCACTTGTTGATGGCTTTGGACTTGTACCTGCAGTGGCAACTGGATGTGAGTTGTTGGTCTTGGCTTCTATATTATTGTTATCTTCCAACACAGTTAAGTATTCAGTTTCACGTGTTGGTTTTTTAACCAATGCTTTGACTTTCCCTGCATTTGTTTTTCAACCTTATTTAGCAAGAATTGTTCAACGGCCTCTTTTCTTGATTTCATTGCCATGAGTTTTTGTACAGGATTTTCT
This sequence comes from Tridacna crocea, assembly GCA_943736015.1. Classification (NCBI taxonomy): domain Eukaryota; kingdom Metazoa; phylum Mollusca; class Bivalvia; order Cardiida; family Cardiidae; genus Tridacna; species Tridacna crocea. The sequence continues at coordinate 46,538,241 of OX031065.1, forward strand.
TCAACAAAGCTTTCACTGGGATACAGTTTATGGTCTTCTACAGCTTCCTTTGAAAAAGGGAATATCCCAGTTTTCCTAAAGCCAGACATTTTATAAATGGGTGTCATTGCCCTCATGTAATCCCAGCATGCTTTATGACACATGTCATAACGTGTGAGGGTCTTACCCATGGATGATTGCATAAAGGATGCACACTCCCTATAGTAAAAGGCCAATGTAAGAAGACGTCTTTTCATACTCATAATTCATTTTTAGCGAGAAAAATTGTCTGAAAAACATGTCCGTATGTATAATTACCGACCCTATATTGCATTTTCATCCTAAACACTGATACCGGTATGTCGGAAACCAGGCGCAAAAAACAGAGACTGGTTCAATGTGCGAGATAAATTTTCCTCCAAAAAAGTTTAATTTTCAATACTCTTGTAAAACCAGTCACACATATATTTTTCGTCCATCTTTGTTTTGTACCTTTTAGATCCGTCCCTCGGTTGTTCGTACCCTGGCGCAAGTATATACGCAAAAATCAATTTTCGGGGACAGACTCGATCTTTTTGCGCCACTTTTGGCGTGCCGTGGTAGGGAATTAGCGGGAATAGTTATTATTTTGTGGGAATCCCGCGATGGCGCGTGCTGGCCGAAACACTACACAGAGTTGCAACATAAACTTTAAAAATTTCAGGAGCAATAATTCAAAAGCAAGTCATGCCAGATACATGAAAATTGCACATACACAGCTCATATTAACAGCAAAAATTATGTGTAAATTTAAATCCAGTACATGCAATACTGTAGGAGTATTGCTGCAGACAACAATAATTGCTGCAGATAACAATAAATATAATTAAGTAAAAATTACAAGTTCAAGGGGAGATAATTCAGCAACAATGTATAGCAAAGGCATGAAAGTAATACATCCCATCATAACATGTACAGAAACATTATGTATAAAATTGGGTTCAGTATATGCAAAACTCTATGAGTAATGCTCTAGACAACAACAATGCAGGAAATCTTACCAGCTTAAGGGGAGATAATTCGGCAACCAATGGCAGCAAGATCGTGAAAATTGCACATGCACAATTTCAGATGTACCCAAACATTATGTGTAAATTTCAGTGTAGTATTTGAAAACCCGTAGGAAAAAAAGCTCCTGACAAAATTGTATCTACAGACAGACGGACGGACAAACGGACGGAGAGTCATGGCGGTTCCAGTACACCCCCTCCACTTCGTTGTGGGGGTATGATAAATATTGTTACATGTAATTGTTAAAAGCTTATTGCTGGTTTTCCATCTCGTTACGTTTAGGTCGTAAAAACTGCATTTAAAACGGTACGAAGCCATGCATAGAGAGGAGTGGTCTTCCGTAACACACCCTTCAAATAGTCATCATTTATTGATGACTCAAAGCCAAAGGCTGAAAGTCAGTTTTTTGTTAACAAAGCATTAATAGCTCAATGGCCGATCCCGGACGAACCCCATCTTACGAACATAAAAGTTCGCAACAAATGCAACGCTGACATACAAACCGTATCTGGCGGGTCGCAAACCTATGTGGACAAATATACTCGGTTTTTTTTTGAGGTTTCAAGACCAATACCATAACCACTGAGCTAAAAAGATATCTCTCTAGCGCAGTTGTTAGGTATTGTATTTAATTCGGGATGAAGCCATGCATAAAGGAGGGGTCTCCTGAACACACCCTCTCTTAGCCATCTTTTATTAATGATTCAAAGTCCAATTAGACGGGAAGTTCGTGTTTGGACAATCAATGGAACTGCTGGCTCCATAGCCAATCCCGGACAAGCCTCCTCCATCTTACGAACATAAATGTCGCAACAAATTCATAGCTGTAATACAAACTGGGTCTAATGTTTTTTTCTTTTCTTTTTTTGAACTTGTCAATATTGTTTTCTTTCTACTTCTTTCTACTTTGAAAATATTTTTAACGTATTGACTATGAAATACATGTACCATAACCTTTGTCTGGAAATTGGAGAAGAACTCTATAAGCTGTAGCTTCCGTTCTGATCCATTTCTTCAGTACGTGTGTAATATGACTTACGTTTGTTACTATTTGTTATATACTGTTGAATAAAATATGTTTAAACTAAACTAAACTGGGTCTGGCGGGATTTGAACCCATGCAGACAAATATCATCGTTTTTCGAGGTTTCAATGACTAACACCATAATGACTAAGATGTCTCCCTAACTCAGTTGTTAGGTATTGCATTTTTTGAAAATCGCGACGAAGTCCATGCATGAAGGACTCCCGTAACACAACCCTCTTAGTTATCATTTAATGACTAAATGTCTCATTAGATAGGAAGTCCGTTTTTGGACAGTTTAATGGATTAACCCATTACCACACAATCCCTACTTTTGACGCCCCTGAGAAAGAAGCCTTTTGAAAACAATGTGGGAAAAGGACAAAATGCTGGTTACCAGCATTTTCTCCTTTTCCCACAGTGTTTTCTACCCTTCCCAGAACAAATTTCAATTTTTTCAGTCACCTTTATTTTGTCGTCTGCAAATGCTTTCAATTTGGACCAGTCTGCAATTTTCTTATGTGGTGAAGAGTTAATAGCTCAATGGTCAATCCTGATCTAGTTCCCATCTTACGAACGTGACAGTTCGCAACTAATGCATAGCCTGAAATACAGACCGCATCTGGCGGAATTCGAACCCATGGCGGACGAATATGCTCGTTTATCGAGGTTTTAGAGAGCAATACCTTAACCACTGACGTATAAAGAGATATCTCCCTAACGCATATCGTTAGGTATCGACTTAACCCTTTCCCAAACAAGCCCTTGTGTTTACGTGTCTGCTGTACAAGTCTTTTGAAAAGACTGTGGGTAAAGGAGAAATTGCTCGTAACGAGCAATTTCTCCTTTTCCCACAGTGCTTTTTACCCATTTGGAGAACTTTCTGCTATTTTTATCAAATTTGAAATTGTCGTCGGTAAACTCTTTGAGTTAGGAAGAGTATAAAATTTGTCGTTTTGGAAAGGCTTAAATCGGGACGAAGCAAGCAGTGGTCTCCCGTAACAATGTATAGGCATTGTATAGTTTTTACATATGCTTCCCTAACCCTTACAACACAGTCCCAACTTTTAATGACCCTGGGAGTGACAACTTTTAGGGAAATTGTGAAAAAAGGAGAAAATGCTGCCAGTAGAAACTAGCATTTTCTCCTTTTTACCAAACAGTTTTTATAGAAGGGAGGGAAATATGAAAAGGAAAAAGAAGAAATGCTCGTTACTAGCATTTTCTTCTTTTCCCAAAATGCCGTCTTTGATAGAGAAGTAAAGTCGAAAACCATCTTTTCTTTTTTAAGTTTGGAGTAGGCCTACCTCCGGGTCGGGTAGGGGGGTAATCTTCGATCACTTCTTTAGGTACGGTGGTATATTTCTGCCTCAAGATACATGATACTTATTGCGATGATTAAAGAGAACTATTGTGGTAAAACAAAGTTTCCTGGAAATATTATTAAGATAATAAAAAGCTTCACGATGACAATATCGCGATAACTCTACCTGTTTTCATAAATTGTTTTGCTTTCGTGTCCATAAATGCCATTCACAGTATCTATAATTAGATACGGTTTCGGAACATCTTCGTCTACAACCACATGAATTCTACTTTTCTCTGAATGGTTTTAAAACGTTCGTAGGAGGCGGCCCCATTTCGGGTCGTCTCTGAGATTGTACAGACTTCTATTCATTTCGAGTCTAGTCAAAATTTACATTTCTTAATTATTCGAAATTATACTTACTGCAATTTGGGGAGTCGAAGACTACCGAGTTCAACCAAATATTAGAATTTCTATTTATAGATATCGAGAAACGGGTAGAACTATCACGATAATTTTATGTTGCATGTCAGTTTCGTGCCCGATTGAGGTTTGAGTTAAACTATTTAGTTTATCGTGATTTGTTTTCAAGAAACTTTTCACTATCTGGATAAAAAAATTCAGGAAACTTTAATTCATCGCGATAGTTTTGTAAAATTATCATGATAGCTATCTCGTATCTCATGGCAGAAATTTGCCACCATACTTATGCTTTTTTTTTCACTGCCTGAATAGATCTATGGAAAAATGTTCTTCCGTTCCGTAATTATCACACGAGGAAAAAAATATTTAGGAAAAAAGTATTTAACCGGAACCGAGTATGTCTTCACCAACCATTCTGAAGAACGTTCTTTGTCTTATTTTCCAAATTTTTCACTTTAACAGCAACACAGTCTCTCATTAGCTAACCCATTTGGTTTAGCCAATCAGAAGTTGTGTTGCTGTCATATTTGGAAAACTTTTGAAAATAAGACGAAGAACGTTCTTAAGAATGGTTGGTGAATACAAAAAAAAAAATTAAAAAATCAAATGAACCAGAAGCATTTTTTTTTTTTTTTTGAATAGCTAGTGAATACGGGAACTGCGATTATAGGCTTTGAGATGACGTCACTGTTCTAATAATCGCGATCGCTCAAGATATTTCTTGGAGTCATCTTCATCACAAAAAACACACTTTTTAAACAATTTACGTAGGTTATCGACCAGGACATGTTCATGTGCACGTTTGTGGTAAAGCCGATGCAGTAAAATACTCCAAGCCGATTGGTCAAACCGATGGCAACTGAACAGCTTGTCTTTCTCGCAAATACGGTGCGAGGTGGGTTCATTTCCGGTTGCGATGCATTTCGGTAACAAAGCACAGGAAACCCACGGTTTTAAAAGGTATTTCATCTCGTACGATGATGGATACAATATAACCAACCAAGTCCCGTAAACGTCAGCGTCACTAAATAGGCACGGCTCTTCGTTAAAAGTTTCGAACATATGTATCATGGTTCTTTCCGGTATTTTACTTGTAGCTGGAGCCGATATAGCTCTGGTCTTTCTTGCCTCCTCCAAAATGGGGTCGATATTCGTTGTTGTGAATCTAAGAGAAGCGTCAACCCAGACTACAAACGGATGCTCTCTAACCATGAGCTGAAACACACAGAAAACATTTCTTTTCTGACAGGTTCGGTTCGAGAGGCATTGAGTTTGAGTCATGTTCTGTACAAAGGAGGTTTATTATTGTACTGCAAAAATTTTCTCGCTATCTGATTAGATGATATGCCCCTATCATACATATCATGTACACTTACAAAACCAACGTAAAAACTATTTCCCTTTTGGGAGCCCAGTATACATGATTACACTATCAACACAACATCCAAAATGGCGATGTCAATCAAGATTTAACATCAGGATTATGCGCCAAGTTTTACATTTTAGCAGGGTTTAACAAAGTTTCAGTGACATCAATTCCCAGTGACGTCAGTATTCATTGAAACGGGGCACTCAGAAGGGAAATGCCACTTCGTCAGCGTATTCAATTTCTCAAACCAGAAAAATAAGTAATATTCGTTTAACAAACTTTGGAATGGTAAACTTTTGCAGCATAGTAAATGCATCGTACGGTCAGGTGGCAGGGGACTTGGACACTTGTTCACGGTTGAGGTACAATTAATAATGCCTCGTGATTCAGGCGGTTGCGAGGCAAAATAGTTACCATTAATCTTTGATTATCTGACAATTTGCTATGATCCATGTTATCCTACGCAGACTGCCAAGGCTGAGCTTTATCATTTTTTGTTATCTTTAAAATTTTTGTGCACTTCAAAGGACCATTTTGCTTCATGATTCAAGCGGTTATATGAGACAAAATGGATTTTATAGGTGTATGATTTTATCACATAACTTCCCTTGTTTTCAGTGTAATATACCTATTACAAATTTTCTTATCTGACACACGTTTGCTATCACATTTGTGTGACGTCATTTTTGACGTATTTTTGTAGGCATTTCATACAAGTTATAGAAGATATTTGTCTTTTTCGGTGGAAGATCGAAAATTGTTTGATCGAGTGGACACCATAAGTAATATTTTCACGAGTGGCGCAGCCACGAGTGAAAGTACTACCAATGGTGTTCACGAGATGAAATAAATTTCGATCTTTCACCGAAAAACAGATATTCTATTTATTTCATGCTTTTAACCCTTTCAGGGAGGACCTTTATCAAAATCCCGTACAGTTCTTTTCCGTTATTCCCCGTGGCGTACCCCTCACGCATAGCAACGCATTACAATATTAAGTCAAGCGCGAGAAATGTAAGGTATATGACGTCATATTTCCCATCTGGTTGTGAAGCACGCACAATTTACCTAAGCAACAAGAACGGGAAAATCGGTATTTTCACTGGTGGTACCAGTGTAAGATAGAAAAATATTTTCACTGCTATTTCTCGATATCCTACCGGAAAGCATGAAATAAAATGCGTCTCATGTAAATATCGCGGGTGCATATATGAATGTTTGCATCATCTGATCTTTTGTGAAATATCGTTATGTGATAAAAAGAATCTGACATTCGTAGGCTTTTGAGATAAAATTTTATTAAACTCGTCAAGGAAAATGTTATTAAGCTCGCCAAAGGCCATCTTCGCAAGCCAAGGATACTAACTCCACTTTGTTCGTTATGTACTACCCTAGTATCCTTGGCTTGCGAAGATGGCCAAAGGCTCGCTTAATAACATTTCCCTAGACTCGTTTAATAAAATCTTATCTCAAAAGCCAACTCATGTCAGACCCTTTATATCTGACACCATGCCTTAAAAAAAAACAGGATGGAGATGCTTAAAGCTCCATTTTCCCGGACCCAGGCTCATAATTTTTTTATTTTACTATTTTACCATATAAATCCTTTACCAAACAATGCCTGTATTTTTACGACCCTGAGATAGAAGCCTTTTAAAAACATTGTGGGAAAAGGAGAAAATGCTGGTTACCAGCACTTTTTCCCCTTTTTCCCCACAATGTTTTCTACCGTACTGGAAACAAATTTTAATTATGAGTTACGTTTATTTTGTTGTCTGCAAATGCTTTCAATTTGGACCAGTCTAAAATTTTGTCGTTTGGTAAACAGTTAACCCTTTACCAAACAATCCCGATTTTTGACGACTCTGAGAAAAAAGCCTTTTGAAAACATTGTAGGAAAAGGAGAAAATGCTGGTAAACAGCATTTTCTCCTTTCCCACAATGTTTTCCACCCTTTCAAAACAACATTTGAAAATTCTGGTCATATCTATTTTGTCGTCTGCAAATGCTTTCAATTTGGACCAGTCTAACATTTTGTCGTTTGGTAAAGAGTTAAATCTTATCCTGTTAAATAACTGACACGAAACTCTCAACTTGATAGTAAAAACCCCAAATTTTGCTATTTCACTGGTATTTTTGACAGAAAGATATCTCGTAATCGGACAGTGTAAATACAAGATCAGACTGCACGTTCTGTGCAGTCTGATCTTGTATCTTCACTGTCTGCAACAGGTTAGTGGGTGGCGCTTAGCAACTTAATGTTTTATTCTAACATGACACGCGACTTTGGCTCTATAAACACAGTGCAGGGAAAACGTGGTAAAATCTGCGACAGTCCATGTAGAGTGACGTCATTCAATGAGTGAGTTATTCGATGGAACATTATCTTCATCCGCGTTTTTACTCTAAGTTTGAACTTGATTTCCTTTCACTAAGAATTGGCCATGTTAGAATCGAAATAATTTTCTTTCTATCGTGGTATATCATTCAATAAACCACGTTGTGAGTTATGCGGCGCAATGAATAACCCACTCGGGCTATATTATTGCGCCGCATAACTCACAACTGTGGTTTATTGAACGATATACCACGATGGAAAGAAGATTATTTCTTAAATAGCATTTCAGTTATACAGGGTGACCCAAAATGAGTGCAACCCATATCATAGCGCATAAAATCGTGAAAAGTAATCCACTTTTTTTTTATGTAGCAGATTCCAATAGCGGAGAGGATAACAACAAGAGAAAATAACAGCCAGTAATAAAAATGGCTTAGACAACTGAACAAAAAAGAAATTGTGTTGAGACCTATTTTGAGACGAAATTGTTCAAATCAGTTGAAGGGAGTTTAACTTTAACAACTATCCTGTCAAATTTTTACTGATGGATAAATAACTTCAGGAGATCGGGAACTGTGCAAAAACTGAGCCTACCGGTAAATTTGACTTTTATCAGGATAGTCGTTAAAGTTAAAAACTCCCGTCGGAATCTTGCCTGCTCTGATTTGGACGATTTCGTCTCAAAATAGGTCACTACACAAAATGATTTTTGTTCAATGGTCCAAGGCATTGTTAGTACTGGCTGTTATTTTCTCTTGTTGTCATCCTCTCCTCTAGTGGAATCTGCAACATAAAACGACTTGGATTACTTTTCACGATTTCATGCGCTATGATATGGGTTGCACTCATTTTGGGTCACCCTGTATCTGCCAGCGTATCAAGCCATGCATTTCACGAGTTTCTTTTTCCCTCACTGGCTTTTCGGAAGAGCAAAATGCTGTTCAATAATGAAGGTGAGCTTCGAGACCCGTCACCATGACTACCGTCAGTATCAGTTTTAGTTTAGTTTAAACATACTTATTTTACATCGATTGAGAAACAAGTTCTGACAACTTATACTAATCTCTCTCGATTCTGCTTCCTGGGAACTACACCAGTACTCGCGCCGAAAGTATGGGCCAATGAAAAATCCCAAAGTTGACACCCGTTCCCGGGAATCGAACTCGGGACCTTTTGGTTACGAGGCCGACGCTCTACCTCACGACCACGGACACCACGTCAGTATCAGAAAGTGACAGACAGGCTAAAAATAGTATTCACTCCATTAACCCTTATCTTGCTTATTCAGCAAAATGAAATATTCAAACCGAAAATACGAGACCCAAATTTTATTAATTTAAAGGTAATACCGGTATTTAGGAAAAGACATCTTCTTATAGAACAGTGTAAATCAAAGATCATAGTGCACAGAGCGTTCAGTCTGATCTTAGGGTTAGTAGCCTAGGGTTAACCCATTACCACACAATCCCTATTTTTGACGCCCCTGAGAAAGAAGCCTTTAGAAAACATTGTGGGAAAAGGAGAAAATGCTGGTAACCAGCATTTTCTCCTTTTCCCGCAATGTTTTCTGTCCTTCACAAAACAAATTTCAAATTTTCAGTCACTTTTATTTTGTCGTCTGCAAATGCTTTCAATTTGGGCAAGCCTAAAATTTTGTCGTTTGGTAATGAGTTAAGGTAGTGGACCCGTAATACTTCAAGTGCAGTATGGCATAAAATTTCTTGACACTTGATTAATACGTACTTGCACAAATATAATACTAATAATAATTATGCACATTTTTAACCGACCAGAAATTCCTTTGATGTCTATCTTGAAATTATCTGTTGATACTTTTATTAGTTTCCAGAAAAGGGAGGTAATTACTATCTCCCTTTGTAATGAGAATACTGTGGTTTTAGATTTATAGAAGGACAAAAAGGAAAACATGGCTAAGTTAAAGTAGTACAATAATACTCATTTTTAAGCACAGCAAATTTTATAGGATATATAGGATCTGACATGAGTTGGCTTTTGAGATAAAAATTTATTAAACGAGTCTACAAAAAGGTTATTACGCGAGCCTTCGGCGAGCTTAATAACATTTTTTTGTGGACGAGTTTAATATATTTTTACCTCAAAAACCAACGAGTGTCAGATTCTTTTTATCACATTACTGATTAACAAGAATTATAGTCCAAAATTTGTTAAACCAGAGGCATACATATCATGTGTACTGAAATTTACGTGAAGCCTGTGCACTTACTTTGACAGGTACATTATGAACGCAAATAGTTCTGAAGAAACTTGTATAATATTAATTTTTGTTTGAGTCTAATAGTGGTTAAATTAACAATTTTATCATGATAAGAACTTTGACCGCTAATTTTCTTCAAAAACCTAGGTCAGCAATATTTTAGGAATAAAGCGTATAAATACAGTGTTGGCCAGAAAAAGCACTATTTTCTTATCTCACACATGTGTGAGACAAAAAAATTCGTAAGGGCTGTATCCCATTGAAAACAAGGAGAGTTATGTGATAAAATATTATAGTGGAAATAGCTGTTTTCTATTACGGGTCCACAACCTTAAATTAGCTTTTCCTGCTATCATCCAAAACAGTAAATAAATAAGCATACAAACAAACAATAACTGATCGCATTGCATGATGTTTAACGCCGTTTTCATCATTATCTCCGTTATATCGCGGCGGCTTGTGCACCTATCAATGCTCTCCTGGAGTTTTTTTTCTACCAGTACACCGCAGAGTATTCTATCACTGGCTGCTTTCCCAGATAATCATCGAAGAAAAAATGATAAGCAGTGGGAAAGGATTAACCCTTTCCCAAACAATCCTTGGTTTTTACGGGTCTCGAATAGTAGACTTTTGAAAACATTGTGGGAAAAGGAGAAAATACTGGTATCCAGCATTTTCTCCTTTTCCCACAATGTTTTCTACCCTATCATAGACAGAAATCATCTTTTCAACAAGAGTTGAATTGTTGTCTGCAAATACTTTCAATATGGTCTAGTCCAAAAGTTTGTCGTTTGGGAAAGGGTTAAATCCTGTCACAATTACTATCATCAATCCTTGGTAAGAAAACGGCCCAGCCGAGGATCGAACCAGCGACTCCCCTGTTCTTGAGTCCTGTACGCTACAGACTGTCCTACCGGGGCTCGGCTCTAAATTAGAAAAAAATATACAATACCTGCATTACTAATGGCTTCCATGCCAAATTTTTAATAACACCGATGTGTTCCGGAAATTCGCCAAACGGAAATTTCCGGACTGTACAGTTACATTCTTCTTGCATCTGAAAACATATTCGACAAGAAATAATTCCTAAATCTTTCTGTTGTAAGAAGTGGTTTGAACCAACTGCTTGCTCATTTCCCAGTTTTACTAGTTACAGAAGTAGGACCAAATTTCAGACAAAACACTTCTTTATTATACGTGTTTTTTCTGTGGTTTAAAATGCCTGAGGCGGAGACCGACCACTTGCTCACTACACTGTCTTCCCGGGCCCGTATTCACCAACCATTCTTGATAATATTCTTAGTCTTATTCTTCAAGGTTTTCTAAATTTGTAAGTAACACAGGGAATGCAGGGAAATGATCCTCCCCTACAAAATGACCCGGGTCATTATTCTACATAGAGAAAAGGCCCAAGAAATCATTTCATTACCCCTCTGAAGTCATTTCTCTACGTAGAATAGTGACCCGGGTCATTCCTCTCCGTAGAGAAATGACCCATGCGTCATTTTGTAGGGGAGGGTCATTTCTATGCATTACACTGGCATTGTATCACAAGATCACACTTGAAAAGGGTGGTTGTAGCGCCTACCTTTGATAGGCTAGAAAAAATTGTGGACAGTGAAGAAAATGCTGTTTAACATCATGTTCTCTTTTCCCTACCATGTTTTCAAAGGACGTTGTCCTCAAGGCCATTCAAACTGGCGATTTTTCAAACTTGGGATTTTCCATGGATCGCTCAATATTAAGACGACAGACTGTTGCCATTTCATTCTTTAAAAACTGTAAATCGCTTACTATTTTTTGTTGCAGTACAGATAGCCCGACGTCGTAGACATACAGTTCTAAGTAAGGGTACCTCTCGCCCAACATTGCATGTAAAGAACGTATCATACGCATTCCCTCGTTAAAATGATCGAAAGACAATCCAGTCACAAAACGCGGGAAATCAGGCATTCTTTCTGGCTCATCGAACGTTGGAAACAAATCTGAAATGTATTTTGATCATTTTTTTTTTATTATTTAATTTACAGGGTGTTTCATAAAATCTGTCATTATTCTTAGAGTCAATGTTTCCTACAGATTTCAATTTAAAGAGAAATGACCGCTGCCAATTCTTTAACCCTTTCCCAAACAATCCCTGGTTTTACGGGTCAGGAATAGAAGCCTTTTGAAAACATAGTGGGAAAAGGAGAAAATGCTGGTAACCAGCATTTTCTCCTTTTCCCACAATGTTTTCTACCCTATCATATAGAAAAATCATCTTTTTAGCAACTGTTAATTTGTCATCTGCAAAATGCTTTCAATTTGGTCTGGTCCAAAATTTGCCGTTTGGGAAAGGGTTAAAGACATAATGAAATTTTATTTGATATGTGGTACATAGACATTACTGTCACAATAGTTAATGCACTTCACTTCTTCTTACACGTACATAAGAAACAATGACCTCTACTCTGAGAAACTGTGACGTCGAGTTTATTGTGAAAGTTTTTCATTACATGTCTGAATGCTCCCCCCACCCTTGCTAACGTTTTTCTTTGTTTGCAGCTTTAAAGTCTTTTAAAAGTATTTCCTAATTATCGACTGTGCACCTTTTATAATGCGCCTTGCATGACATTGAATTCTGGAGAATCAGAATGTGTAACCATTCCTGCTAGAAATTAACATTTGCGAGGATGCTTCTAGTCATGTGTTGTTTGGCTCATCTTTACTAACAGAAAAGTATTCAATTTTACCTGTATACCTTTTTCATTTTGGCATCAGAATGAAATTGAAAATCTTCTTCAGAATGTTCTGATAGCCTTCCTTTTCCTTATTTACAGAGCCGACATTGTCCGACGGTTGCCATCTGGGAAAAACATGGCAAGCACAATACTGTCTGTGCTTAAAACAGCTTATGAGGTAAATGTCTCATTGTGTAGCAGTTTTTTAATATGAAAGCTCGATTTTTCTGTTGCTCTAAACCCATTTGGCTGCTTGTCAACCTGTACACTCCTTAGATAATATTTCAACAAAGAGTTAAAGTCATTTAAATTTCCCACATGGACGTTGTGTGGGACATGTGTTGTGAAATGGACTTATCAGAAAAAAAATGTAGTGCACCAAAGAATGTTTAAATGATGTCCTTGTATTATAATTGGAGTGCAACACGCGAAATGATGCATTCGGACATTTGCGTAAAGTGTCGTCCCGGATTAGCCTGCGCAGTCCGCGAAGGCTAATCCGAGACGGCACTTTACGACTACATTAGATTTTGTGTTACAGTAGAGTTGCGTAAAACAGAAAATCACATAAAATCGGAAAGTGTCGTTTCGGATTAGCCTGTGCGGACTGCACACGCTGATCAGAGACGACACTTTACGCAAATGTCCGAATGACCCTTTTCGAGTGTTGCACTCCATATATTGTTACGAGCTAAGCGTAACGTGCAAGAAAACCAACAACAAGCTTTTAACAATTAACAATATTTATTAATGAACAAAGACAAAGGGGTACAATAAAAGTTAAAAGTTCGTATGAAATTCTGACAATTTTTAATCCTAGAAAAAGAAAAAGTCCGTCAAAATTAAGAATTGTGTTTAGACTACAAAAAGTATGAAATTCCTGGTTTCTAAATCCTAAATTAACAATGATTTTTACTAACAAATAGATGTGAGCAACCTGCATAAAAATAAACTATTCAAACTTAAAAATCAATATATAAGGAATGAAGAAAAAAAAATATTTTTTTTTTTGTGGAGGTATGAAATATAACCTAATCACAACGATTTCAGTGATTACTGATCATAGATTAAGTTTATTTTATTCTACACTCAATGAAAAAAAAAATAAGAATTTTCTTTATTCCTTATAATTTAATATTACAGACAACATACCGGTATACCCACGGAAATAATTCAAACTGAATTTAATTTGTCTAGTTTTGGAGTTTCTAAAGTCCTTTCTACTAAAGTTTCTACTATTTTAATATTTCAGACAACATATACCCACGGAAATAATTCAAACTGAATTTAATTTAAGTCCTTTATACTAAAATTTTGTATGTAATACAACATTGAAGCAGTTTTCAGATTCTCAATACTGAAAATTAATCAACAGAACGAAAGTAAATAAGCAAAACTGTGTGTAGGACCAGCAAAAGTAACCTTCAAGCCTATCTGAACTCGCCAATATTCATGAAAACAACTGACATTAAATTATTCCATTCTAAATCCTTCCTTTTTCACTAATTCTGTATCCTCCAAGCCACAAGTCTAAGTTCAAGTCCAATATCACCAAGTAAGTCACTCCTATTTTTATCAGCTGGTAAAATTCTAGATTAGTCTTTTATAGAAAGATGACAACATGAATTTGTAAACAGCTTGTTTACTAACAACCTGTTTCTAAAAATAACCACAATGGAAAAACCAATAAATGTTCTTTATGTTTCTAGAATATTCTAAAACAGGTTACCGTATATCCCATTCATATAGCAATATCAAATATAGCTTTATTGTATCTGCAAAAAGTTAGTAGCTTTTCGTCTATTTCAAAATCGCATATGAAGACAATATTCATGTTTAGAATAAGGACATATATTATGAAACACCCTGTACAATGAACCCGGGGACAATATTATATAAGTTCTTGATTGAATTCTCAAGAATTTGCCTAATTCACATTTCTTTTTGGCTTCACTAAATGAGCCATCTTGTGTGAAAAAGAGGCTCAACGCATCTGCATTATGGCCTGTCACGAAACTTTTTGGTATTTGTCAATTCGTGCATGTGAACGAACCATTTAATATTTCATGATGCAGCCGTCTGAAAGACATATATATAATGGATTTTATGGACTCACAATCAAGTGATGACATGCCACGTATAATAAATCACAGAGGTGCATTAACAGAAGAATTTATAGAAAACACAAATGAGCGTACTGACCTCTGTAATGTAAGAATGAATGAATGTTGTTTTATGGCGCATCGACAGCTTTGGTCATTTAGCGTGCATATCTATGTTAAAAGATGATAAACGAAGGGTTGTTTAAACTGAATAAAGTTTAAATGACAATAAAAGAATTGAATTAAGAAAACTTAATGCATAAAGGGCATCATCGAGTTACTGGGCAATCCCTATATACTCAAAAGCTTTAAATGATAAGAACTGAATTAAGAAGTATACATAAAGGGCATTATCGAGTTACAGGGCAATCCCCATATACTCAAAAGTTTTAAATGATAAGACCTAAGAATGGGACAAAAAGGTTTAAACTCAATGCTGGTTTGATAAAAAGAAGTTACTTATAATGTGCATAAAATATGATATTGAGTGGCTGGGCGTCCCTGCCTACTCCAAAGCTTTAGGTTAAAAAGTAAGATTGATAATATTGTTTTTCCTTGGAAATGAGGTTAAAACTGGTAAGGATTGGAGCCTCCAATGGGATCAAATACTCCCATTAAAGAGGTCCTGTCTCCAATGAGATAAGATGTCTCCAAGAGAGCCAATCCTCCCATTAAGGAGATGTAAACTGAATATTAATGAAGTAAAGAATGTTGTAAAAAGATGGGTAAGAAACTCAAGAGTAAATATCACAGTTTATTGTAAATGCCAATCTCCTTTATGAAAGCGATAATAGATTCAACGTTGACAGAATCAAAAAGATTTTTCAAACTATCGACGTTGAAATATTTTGAACGAACTGGCTGAAAGTCAATGCAATCTAGTAGGATATATTTTACAGAAAAGGTTGCATTGCATGGTATACATTCAGGGGCATCATCTCTTGTCAAGAGCCAGGAATGTGTCATGCGTGAATGGCCAATTCGAAGTCGTGCAATTATCACTTCTTCTCGACGAACAGATCTGTAAACGGGATACCATTCACCAAGGGATGGTTTAACTGAATGTAGTTTATTGAAAACATCAGCATCCCACTGGGATTGCCAAGAAGATTGGATATGTGATAAAACGGAGGATTTAAAATCAGTGTGTGGAACTTTAAAATCTGAAATGGGACGTTTAAGTGCAGATTTGGCAGACCTATCGGCATTTTCATTGCCTTTGATGCCTATATGGCTTGGAAGCCAGCAGAACACCAATCTATTCTTAGAAGAAATTTGTGAGATCCTTTCAAGTAAACTACAGATTAAGGGATTCTCAAGTCGTTGATTTGAAAGTGCCTGTAATGTTGACAACGAGTCTGAAAAGATAATAAAACGGTTGGAATTAGAACTTTCAGCTAGATTAAGGGCAAGATCAATTGCTTTGACTTCAGCAGAGAAGATAGAGGAGTTGTTTGGAAGGCGGCACTTTAAGCTCCTTTGTCCATAAACAGCGGCAGCTGCTACAGAATTGCCTTCTTTAGATCCATCTGTATAGATAGGTTTGAAGGAAAAATAATGCTCCTTTATCTCGTTGTATCTAGCATGAAATACAGTTCTATCCGTGACAGACTTTTTGTCAGATGCAAGGTCAAATCTGAATTCTGCACTGTTTAGTGTCCATGGAGGTATTTCAGAGATTTTATAGTCGGCAATAGACTCAGTGTCTATGCCAAGGTTATCCACAATGGGCTCCATGCGGATACCAAATGTAGGAATAACATTTGGTTTCCTTTCAAAAAGACGTTTATATTGAGGTTTAAAGACGACGTTATGAGTTGGATTAAAACTATTCGACTTCAGTTTTAAAATATACTGAAGTGAGAGTTTTTCTCTTCTGTAAGAAAGGGAAGGTTCATTAGCCTCAACATAAAGACTATTGACGGGAGAAGTTCTGAAAGCTCCAAGTACAAGACGTAGACCTTCGTGATGTATAGAATCAAGAATTTTCAGATAGGATTTACGGGCCGATCCGTATACAACAGATCCATAGTCCAACTTGGAGCGAACTAAAGACCGATAAAGTCGCAAGAGGACTTTACGGTCTGCTCCCCATTCAGAATGAGCTACAACCTTAAGAAGATTAAGAGCTTTCTTGCACTTCTTTTTAAGTGCAGTGATGTGAGGAAGGAAAGAAAGCTTTCTGTCAAAGATGACTCCAAGAAATTTAAACTCAGAAACGACTTCAATTTTAGTTTTGTCCAGATAAAGTTCAGGATCTGGATGAACACCGCGTAGATTACAGAGGTGCATGCACTTAGTTTTGGACTTTGAAAATTTGAAGCCATTTTCATCAGACCATGTTTGCAATTTGTTGAGACATTGCTGAAGTTGTCTCTCAATAATATTCATATTTCGAAATCTGAAGCATATGACGAAGTCATCAACATAGAGGGAACAGTCTACACCAGGACAGATAGCTTTAACTATACTGTTTATTTTTACACTGAAAAGTGTAACAGAGAGAATACATCCTTGGGGTACACCCATTTCCTGTTCACGGGCTCCCGAGACAGTATTACCAACTCGGACGCGGAAAAGACGCTCATCCAAGAAGGCTGAAATAAAAAGAGGAAGACGGCCTCGAAGACCAAAGCATGCAAGTCTTTAAGAATTCCGTATTTCCAGGTTGTATCGTAAGCGCTTTCAAGGTCGAAAAAGACAGATACTACATGCTGTTTATTAATAAAGGCTTCTCTGACAAAGGTTTCAAAGCGGACAAGATGATCTATGGTGCCACGCTGACGACGAAATCCACTCTGTACATCAACAATGAGGTGGTGTTTTTCTAAAAACCAGACAAGCCTGTCGTTGACCATACGTTCTAGGGTCTTGCAGAGACAACTAGTAAGAGCTATTGGCCGATAGTTAGCTGGGTCACTAGCATCTTTGCCAGGTTTTGGGATAGGAATGACAAGTGCCTCCCGCCAGGATGCAGGAAAATTACCTGACTGCCAGATATCATTAAAAATATCAAGTAAAACTGAGAGGGAAGTAAAAGGTAAGTGTTTTAAAAACCGGTAATGAACTTTATCTGGGCCAGGAGAAGAATCATGAGCTTTATTCAGAGCAGATTTTAATTCTTTAAAAGTTGTAATGTAAGGGGAATAATGTTGAAAACGGAGTAAGCATCATGGAAATGCTTTAAATACCTTTAAACAGTTCTTGAAGCGATGGAATTATACAAAATTACGATAAAAAAGACCAAAATCTTCCTTCGAATAAAATGATATACATATCTTCAATTTTAGATTATGTACTTGAGTGTTCCAATATTAAAATTCCCATCCGGTTTCAAAAGACCTTTTATCGAAAAAGTTAACGTTGACTATTTGTATCAAGTTCATGTTATTTTGCGAAATGTATATTGTTTCACATTGAAACAGATAAATTATAGTGTACTATATTGTATTCTGTAAAACTCATCTCATTCTAATATTTTCGAATTTGCATTAAATTCTTGATATTGATACAGTGAACCTTTTTCATACTTCGTTTTGCAAAAAAGGTTCACAATATGTTCATAACATGACCATGTTGTAACCAATATGTTCACTCTCTCCCAAGAAGATTTTTCTCCAATACCCTTATAATTTTCAATTTTTAATCACATGTAGGACTTCTTATTTGTACCAATCTCTTCCATGTTCAGCTTTATATATGTTTATGCTTTGTATTGTGAAATAAAGAATAAGAATTAAACCACCTTATGCCAGGGAGGCATAAATGCTTTGGTTTAAAGAAAGGTTCTACATCAATTATGTCTCATAAATAGTTTAAGTTGTTGCAAGATTTTCATTTCTTTCTTTTCGGTGTCCTTGAGCGAAGACATTTCAGAACTATAGCCTAGCTTTGGTGAAACCCAGGAAACCATGTTAAAGTGAGCTGTCGCGCTTATATGACTGAAATATTGGTGAAAGCGGCGTAAAACTAAATTCAAACAAACAAACAAACTTTCTTACCGCAACTTTTGAGAGGCAATTTAAGCAAGTCTTCCCTTTAGTTGTTTTCTTTACCAATCAGCATTTTCTTTTTCATTAAGACTCTATAGTTCCTTCCAATGCAATAACACTTACTAAAGATTTACTTATTCTTTTTAATGGACTGATTTAAATTTCAATACAAAAATCTTTCACACCATTTAACTCTTTACTACGTGTCAAACTTGTGTACTAGATCTCAGTCAATGAATTTGCAGATTTAGAATTCATTGTGATTCAAGTGATAATTTCTATCTTTGATGAGATAAAAACATCGTAGGAAAAGGAGAAAGTGCTCGTTATCAGCATTTTCTCCTTTTCAAAAACCGTTTACAAAAACCTTCTTTCATAGGGTCGTTTTAACCCGGAATTGTTTGGTAAAAGGTTTAAAGTCATGCCAATTCAATATATCGTCGGTGTACTTCCAAAACCTCGTAACTACAGCTTGTTACAAGCTGTAGTTACGAGGTTTTGGAAGTACACCGACGATATTTGCTTGAATAGTCCCCTGGAGCATATTTTGGCGTCCTTAGAAAAAGGCGGTAGATTTCTTTTAAATATCTGTATAACAAAGGGAGACAATCAGACAAGCTACTCACATTCTATATACTTGTCTGTGCCGGGAAACTTGTAAGAATTTATTTTCTCGAGGACCTCTTCTTCTGTCAGTTCTAAAGTACCAATACACGGTTTGTTCATCGTCCGGTCAATGTTAACATGTTTTTGAAACTGCCTGAAATACAAATACTATCCTAGCACCCTTCATCAAAAGGTGAACGCAAAAAAAGTGCGTCTACTACAGGCAGTTCTGGTAAGCTAGTATCAAAATGCCTAACTGTACCATTTGAATAAATGTTTGCATAACTTTTTTATTATACTGCAAATAAATTTCTAGTGATCTGTTTGGATGATATGCCTCGAACTGCTAGGACGAAAAAGAAACGCAGGGTAACCTTTCAAGGTAGTTAAGAGATGTATAACTTGATTTAGAATTCTAAATTATGATTTTATCTTTACCACTGATCAGTTTTGAATCTTTTGACGAAATTTCATTTCAGTATGGCCAAAAGGAAATGAAAAAATGGCTTCTTATTGATATTAACCCCTCCTCAGTGACATAAAGTAGTGACTGACTGCATATGGAGACTCATAGCTTGTTCAATATCTCGTAGGGTACCCTGCGTTTCTTTTTCGTCCTAGTAAATATATCATGTACACTAGCAAAGCCAACGTAAAAGCCGTTTCTCTTTAAGAAGCCCCGTATACATGACTATACTCCCAACACAAGGTCCAAACTGGCGGTTTCGATCAAGGTTAACATCAAGATTATGTACCAAACTGCACCTTTGTTCACGTTTTACCAAGGTTTCAGTGACGTCAATTTCCAATGACGTCAGTTTTCATTAAATTGGGGCACTCAGAAGGAAAATTCTACTTCGTCAACGTACTCAATTTTTGAAACAAAATAAAAAAGGAAAACAGGCAAATTTCGAGGTTGTAATAGTAAAACTTTGCAGCAGGCTACAATAAATGCGTTGTACGGTCAGGTGGCAGGGGACTTGGGAACTTGTCCACGGCTGTGGTGAATCATGTCGCCCCGAGCTTTGGCTGGGGAGAGGTCAGGAGAGGTCAACATCGATACTTTAAATTGTTTATTGTAGTTTATGGGCTTTCAATTTCAGCATATTTTGGAAAACAAACGAATAATGTATTAAACTAGGGGGGTGTCTAGTGGAAGAGAAGCTGCCGCAAAGAAACCTTTTATGCTTTACATGACAGCTATGCGACCTTCTTCCCACGTTTACAGGTCACATGATCTTGTCCAGTGGTCTTCTTTTCTTTTCTTTTTACAAAATTCGATCTTCTTATTGTTTCTGCTTCGATTTATTTGCTAAATGAAATTTACAATTGTTTGTGGCGTCATCTGCAACCATGGCAAATCAATATAAGAAATCTTTGGTGATATTTGTCGTATTAAAACAAACTAAGTCTTTTTCCTGTTTCGGTTTATTCACAAAGCCATGCCGGAACAGACTGTCCATCAGAACAGTTTCGCAAGAAAAATGGATTTTGGCAGCAATTTCCTTGGCAGTCTGTCTTTTAACCCATTACCACACAATCCCTACTTTTGACGACCCTGAGAAAGAAGCCTTTAGAAAACATTGTACGAAAAGGAGAAAATGCTGGTAACCAGCATTTTCTCCTTTTCCCACAATGTTTTCTACTCTTCACAAAACAAATTTCAAATTTTCAGGCACTTTTGTCGTCTGCAAATGCTTTCAATTTGGTCCAGCCTAAAATATTGTCGTTTGGTAAAGAGTTAAGCTCATCATCATTGGAGAGGTCACATGACCTCTTCAATAATGTCAGCTTAATACCTTTGGTTAAAGCATGGGCCGTACAACCTAAACGATCAAAAATAATTTGCATAGATCTATCCATCCAATCGAAACGCAGTCCTGGTCACCTAAGAGTGTGTTTAACATAGCTTCTGAAACTCCATTGGTATGTCAAGGGAATAACGTATTTCTTTATTATCGGACACCGTAACTATAAATAACACATTGGTGACTTCCTCTATATCGTATGCAGTAAGTCTTAAATACAATGTAGAGGGAGTCGTAAATGTACGTAAGAACCCCGGAAAAGACATTAACAAATTAGTTGTCTCTTTGAAATGACTGTTACACTGTTGAAATCGGCGTAAACCTTAATATAACATACAAAACCATTTATCACTATATTTTAACCTTTTACCAGGAGATCTAGAGTTTCAAAAACCCTTAAGATGAAAGTGTTTTTTTCTTTCTTTCGTTGGATAGCTTTATGATTTAACGCACATAGTTACTGTATAAACGACCAAGGTAAGCAGTAAGAATGCGTAACAGAAATTCCGTCTACTCTGTACAAAACGTAGGATATCCGTTAACGTTCTGCGGCTACTCTTCTTTACCTGTAAATAGAAATGTTAGAACTCTTTCACCAACACCTGCTCGTAAAACTCGACCTGTTTCTGCGCCTGAAAATACTATTCATTGAAACTTTGAAAGAATTTTTTCGTTAAGACTTGACCAGACAAGCGGAATGTATAGATTAAGATCAGACTGCACGTTTTGTGCTGTCTGATCTTGATCTATGCCTTCCGCAAGGGCGATAGTTTTTTCCTGTACCAATCAAAACGTCTGCTATAAGATTTATGTTCATCTCGGTGAACAATATATTCGCGTTATCGTGTAATTGCTGCAAACTATAATATTATCCTCGCAGTGTCGTGTATTTGCTGCAAACTATTATGTTATCTCCGAGTTATCGTGTTAATGCTGCATCCTCAAATGGTATCTTCGCGTTATCGTGTAAATGCTGCATCCTGAAATGATATCTTTGAGTTATCGTGTAAATGCTGCATCCTGAAATGGCATCTTCGCGTTATCGTTTGAATACTGCATCCAATCATGTTAACTTCGCGTTATCGTGTATTTGCTGCATCTAATCCTATAATCATCGCGTTATCGTGTATCTGCTGCATCGTATCGTGTTATCATCGCCTTATCGTGTATTTGGTGCATCTTAATGTGTTATCATCGCGTTATCGTGTATTTGCTGCATCTTATCCTATTATCATCGCGTTATCGTGTATCTGCTGCATCTTATCGTGTAATCATCGCGTTATCGTGTATTTGATGCATCTTAACGTGTTATCTTCGCATTATCGTGTAAATGCTGCATCCTCAAATAGTATCTTCGCGTTATCGTGTAAATGCTGCATCCTCTAGTGGTACCTTCGCGTTATCGAATAAATGCTGCATCGCATCATGTTACCTTTGCGTTATCTTGTATTTACTGCATCTTATCATTTTATCATCGCGTTATCATGTATTTGTTGCATTTTATTGTACTATCATTGCGTTATCGTGTATCTGCAGCATCTTATTGCGTAATCTTCGCGTTATCGTGTATTTGCTGCATCTTATCGCGTTACCTTCGCGTTATCGTGTATTTACTGCATCTTATCGTGTTTTCCTCTTATTATCGTGTATGTGCTGCATCTTATCATGTTATCATCACTGCGTCTTATCGTGTTATCTTTGCATTATCGTGTATTTGCCATATCTTATCGTGTTATCTTTGCGTTATCGTGTATTTGCTGCATCTTATCGTGTTTGCTTCGCATTATCGTGTATTTGCTATATCTTATCGTGTTATCCTCGCATTATCGTGTATTTGCTAGATCTTATCGTGTTATCTTTGTGTTATCGTGTATTTGCTGCATCTTATCGTGTTATTTTCGCCTTATTGTGTATTTGCTGCATCTTATCGTGTTATTTTCGCCTTATTGTGTATTTGCTGCATCTTATCGTGTTATCTTCGCATTACTGTATTTGCTGCATCTTATCGTGCTTTATTTCATGCTTACAGGTAGGATATCGAGAAATAGCAGTGAAAATATTTTTCGATCTTACACTGGTACAACCAGTGAAAATACCGATTATCACGTTCTTGTTGCCTAGGTAAATTGCGCGTCTAACAACCGGATGGGAAATATGACGTCATGTACCTTACATTTCTCGCGCTTGACGTAATGTTGCTATGCGGGAGGGGTACGCCACGGGGAATAAGGAAAAAGAACTGTACTGAATTTTGATAAAGCTCCTCCCAAAAAGGGTAAAAAGCATGAAATAAATAAAATATTTGTTTTTTTCGGTGAAAGATCGAACTTTATTTCATCTCGTGAACACCATCGGTAATATGGCTGCGCCACTCGTGAAAATATTACCGATGGTGTCCACTCGATGAAATAAAGTTCGATCTTTCACCGAAAAAAACAAATATCCTCTATATCTTCACGTTACTGTGTATTTGCTACATCTTATCGTGTTATCTTCGCATAATCGTGTATTTGCCGCATCCTATCACGTTATCTTCGCGTAATCGTGTATTTGCTACATGTTATCATGTTGTTTTCTCGTTGTCGTGTAAATGCTGCATCCTCATGTGTTATCTTGTGTTATCTTTGTGTATATGCTGCACTATAGCATGTTATATTCACGTTATCGTGTAATAGCTGCATCTGAATAATCTCTTTGTTACCCCGTGACAGGACTCTTCTTGATACCACGGAAATAACAAAACCAACAATGATATGGCCTGCAACACACGAAAAGGGGCATTCGGACATTTGCGTAAAGTGTCGTCTCGGATCAGCCTGCGCAGTCCGCGCAGGCTAATCCGAGACGACACATTCCGTTTTTATGTGATTTTCTGCCCTGTGCAAGTCAACTGTAGCACAAAATCTAATGTAGTCGTAAAGTGGCGTCTCGGATCAGCCTGCGCGGACTGCGCAGGCTGATCCGAGACGACAGTTTACGCAAGTGTCCGAATGTCCCTTTTAGCGTGTTGCAAAACATATAGCCTTGCTAGTACTGACAGATGTATATAAGAATATGAAGAGCATTTTAAGACAATACATCTTACAACCAAATGAATCAAAGCAAAGACTGGTCTTTTGACATGCAAAAAGAAATTTACTGGCGCAGTATTGCAGAAAAATTACCCTCCCCTACAAAAATGACCCATTGGTCATTTCTCTACGTAGAATAATGACCCGGGATATTCCTCTACGTAGTGAAATGACTTCTGGGGTCATTTCTCTACGTAGAATAATATCTGGGTCATTATGTAGGGGAGGGTCATTTCTCTGCTGTAATGCAGAGAATGACCCTCTCTTACAAAATGACCCATTTGGTCATTTCTCTACGTACACGAATGACACAGAGGGTCATTTCTCTACGTAAAATAATGCCCCGGGTCATTCCTCTACGTAGTGAAATGACTTCTTGGGTCATTTCTCTACGTAGAATAATGACCCGGGTCATTATGTAGGAAAGGTCATTTCTCTGCATTACAGCGCAAAAAGTTCGATTCAGGTCAGATGAATTAAATACCCTTTTCACGGTTCATTGCTCATTAGTTTGTTTTTTTGTTACAGTAGAAGTAGATATAACTACTGAAATTTTAGCAGTTATTCGAGAAGTGGTTGTACACAACCTTCGAAAGAAAAACTGTTCAAAGCTCTCGTGTGACTAACGGCAAAGTATATCAGATTCAGCAAACGCATTGTCGGTCGGCAACTAGGCAGTTCCTTATACGATAACACGTAGACGAGCCCGGGAACACAGTTGTTGGCCCTTTCTGGTTCGAATTCCCAGTATGGCCGACGGTTGATAACGATCTTTACTCAAGGATTCATTTCTCTCAAACAGTTGACCCTTCTTTCGACAATAGCGTTGTGAAAAAGTACCCAGTGGCATAGATGGTGTTGAGGACGACGTTAAATACAATACAAACAAGAACCTACTTCGAGTACACACGCTTGGCTGTTGTGGCGTTTTCATTGGAATATTAAGCCGACAAAAAGTCGACGAAGATGAAGAGGAGCACCATGTCACGGTTTTGACAATAGCTCGGGACTTTCCAGAAAAAAAAGGCAAGTTTTACCGTTTCCAGCATGCAATATATTAGGTTCCGCTAGATTCATTGCAATTGCAGACGCTACTTTTGAAATTGATACAAATGGGCTGAAATTGTATGATAATAAGGTGCTTTAAAAAAACATTGTGGGAAATTGAGAAAATGCTGGATACCAGCATTTACTAGTTTTACTGCAGAATATCAAAAGCTTTCTTCTGACAGGACCTGAAAAAAAAAAAAAAAAAAAGCTTTCTTCATGGTTGTTAAAATTTACTAACGCGCTTTTAGAAAACATTGTGGGAAATGGAGAAAATGTTGATTAACACCATTTCCTCCCATTTCCGCATTATATCAAAATACATCTTCCCTAGGGTCGTTTAACCCCTTCCCAAACAATCCCTGGTTTTCACGACCCTGAAAAAGAAGCCTTTTGCAAACGTGGGAAAAGGAGAAAATGCTGGTAACCAGCATTTTCTCCTTTTCCCACAAGGTTTTCTACCCTCCTAGAAAAAGTTTTAATTTTTGAGTCACAGTGAATTTTGTTATCTGCAAATGCTTTCAATTTGGACCCGTCTAAAATGTTCAGGACTGTGTGTACTGGTAAAAGGTTAAATTTAGGACGAAGCGGTGATGACTGAGTTTAAGAAAAGTTGAAATATCTCACCATTCTGTCGAGTACAGCACAGTAAATCGTCCCTGGGTCGTAAATGGCCAGAACGGTTTTTTTTTTTTTGCAGAATATGGCCTGTGACATACTTGAATATCGACCAGTATACAAAATACGAGCAAAGAAGTTTTTTTCGAATGTATAAAAACAGCCAAACATACTAGCAGCCTGAACAGCACCTGTCGCCAACTCAAGATGGTTGTTGTGGTATTAACCGTTTACTCCATAGATACTCATTTCTGCACATTGCTTGTAGAAGCCTTTGGAAAACATTGTGGCAAAAGGTGAAATTGCTCGTGACGAGCAATTTCACCTTTTGCCACAATGTTTTCTACACTATCAAAATGTGTCACATACACATAAGAAACGGCTTCATCCTTGCTGTTATTTAGGGTCAATTAGAGATACCACAGACATGCCTTATGGGGTAAAGGGTTAATTGATAAGGTGTTTTTAATCTTTAGGCTGCCAAATGCGACTAGCTGACCTTTTGCTGACGGTGTGGATCAAGATCAGACTGCACAGAAAGTTCACTCTTATCTTGAATCTATATATTAAGATACGTGATAGGTTACTTAGTGCACGACGTCGATGCATTTAGCCCCCTTTTGCCAGATCATGACGCAAATGTTTTCTTTTATGAACAAGAGCCGTCAGAGACGGGTTATGCTCCCCGAACAAGTGCTTGTCATAAAATATAAGAAATTGATATAAATTCACTTCTTTTATCCTAGAAGAACCTGTTCATGCCCCCCCAAAATTTAAAGTGAAAAGGCAATTACTATCTTAGAGATAGCCAAATAACAAACTTGTAGAGGACAATAAGCCCAATAAGCCCCCTTTTCCCATAAGACAATATTGGATCATTGCAATAAATACAACTGGTTTGTGGCATTTTTAATAATAATTTAAAATTTGAAATTTCATAAAATTTTGAGCAGTCATCTATTAAATATTACATAAAACATTTTTTTACATGAAGCCCCCTTTTTCCGAGACGCAGCCTGAAATTGAGAAAAAGGAAGAGAGGTACCTGGGCAACGTTTCAACAAGTTCAGATTTGAAATTTCACAAAGTTTTGAGCACTGATAAAGGAGAACCCAGTGAAAAACAATTTTTTCCATGAAGTCTCCTTTTTCCGTGATGCAGCCTGAATTTGAGAAACCAGGAAAGACGTATTTGCGCATTAATAATTCATAGATTGCAAAAACAAAGGGCACATGTTGAAACTTGTAAAACAAGATATAACCATGAAATGTTGACAAAAAGTGAACAAGATATTAGTAAAAATTGCAATTTTGCATTAGGGCCCCTTTTTCATTTTACAAGAAACCCCCTTTTTCCATGACAGAGGGTCAAATTGAAAAACACATAGATAAAAATACAAGAGCACATGGTGAAACTTTGAAAAAACAATATAACCATGAAGTGTAATGAAATTTTGACCAAAACTGAATGAAATATTAGTAAAAATTGGAATTTTGCAAGAAGCCCCCTTTTTCTATGACAGAACGTCAACTTAAAAAATGCCCAGATTAAAAATAGCAAGGGCACATGCTAAAACTTTCCATAAACAATATAACCATGAAGTTTCATGATATTCTGACAAAAACTGAATGAGATATTGGTAAAAAATGCAATTTTGCATTAAGCCCCCTTTTTCCATGACACGGGGTCAAATTGAAAATCCGGGAAAACTATATCGGCGCATTACCCTAAGGATTTCATATGTGAAGTTTCATCCAATTTGGTCCAAGGGTTGTGGAGAAATCGATTCGGACGGACGGACGGACGGAAGGACGGACGGACGGACAGACGGACGGACGGACGAAGCGGCAACAATATGCTCGCCCTTCGAGGAGCATAAAAATGAACTGCTTCAAAGGCTATTTCACTCTCCGAGGGACGTAACTTGGACAGATTTGTGTGAGAACCGTTTGGTGATAATAAAACAAAATGTCTAGGCTCTAGCAAATAAACAATGATACTGGCTAAATAAGATGAATTCAAGACCAACACAGTCACAGGAATATGCCATGGATAACATTTTATGCGACCTTTTTCACCAGTTTTTTACCCATATATTTTAGTTATTGACCAGTTTATACAATAAAAAGTATGTAAATACATTAACCCATTACCAAAAGACCATATTTTGGACTGGTCCAAATTGAAAGCATTTGCAGACGACAAAATAAAAGTGACTTACAATTTGAAATTTGTTTTGTGAAGGGTAGAAAACATTGTGGGGAAAGGAGAAAATGCTGGTTACCAGCATTTTCTCCTTTTCCCACAATGTTTTCTAAAGGCTTCTTCCTCAGGGGCGTCAAAAGTAGGGATTGTGTGGTAATGGGTTAATTAATTTGATTCTCTTGATAAAAACATTAACCTTTATGGCAAATTAGTAGCAAGTTCTAAGTTCATTTTGGGTCCATTTTGACTGGCTACTTATGATGCTCTTAGTACAGGAACAACGACAGCAATACAACCAGGGAAAAGTATCAGATATCATAAAATCAACCTTTACTGGCTGACCTTTTGCAAGCAGTGTAAATCAAGATCAGACTGCACAGAATCCAATCTCTGATCTAAACTGTCCAATTGGGACTTACTGTCCCCAAGAAATACCTTTGAAATCAGTAAAATTTTGGTTTCTGCTACTCATACTGTCCAAAAAAATACCTTTGAAATAGCAAAATATGGGATTTTACCATTGGCTCAAGAAAATCACTTCACTTTGTGGGCAGGAAAAGGGTTAAAGCTACATAGCAGTAGCACACCAGACTCCTCATATCAATAATGCCGGGCTCCAATAGCTCATTTGGTAGCGTACAGGACCTGAGAACATGGAGGTCGTGGGTTCAATCCCCGGCTATGCCAGTTTCTTACCGAGGATTGATAACTCATTGCGACAGAATTCATTCCTCTCTCACCGCTGACTCTTACTTTAACGAAGGTTATGTGGGAAAGCAGCCTGTGGCTTTGAAAGAATATTGTGTGGAATACTGGTAAAAGAAACTCCAGGAGAGCATGGATAGGTGCATGGGCCACCATGATAGAACCGAAATAATGTTGTACACAGTACAATCAATCAATCAAACAGTAAGACTGGAAAGAAAAGTCATACAGGTAAAGTAATTGTAACACTTATTTTAATACAGTAACACTTATATAGCTATAGAAAAGTAAAAATACATTTGAGCTATGCTCTGCAAAAAGGGGTCTTAATGCATTTGCAAAAAGTATCAATCTATGTCAGCCTGCGCAGTTTGCGCAGGCTGACATAGATCGATACTTTTTGCAATTTGTTTATTTTCTGCATGCTCAAGGACTATTTTACCTTTTGAATCAGCAGGTCAGTTGACTAAATGAATGTTATGGATCATGACAACATTTTTGATATAATGCACCATGGACATGCATTTAGCCCCCCTTTTCTGAGAGTAAGGTTCATTTCATAACTGCCGAACCACCTTCATCTTCGCAAGCCAAGGCTGACGATTCACTACGCTACTCTACCCTTGGTGGATCGAGCTTGATTTTTACGTTCCCCCGATACGCTTTTTCATTGGATGCAGCCAGCTCTAACTGCAACGAATGAAATTGCTGGTAGCATTTCATCTTTGATAAAAATAGAATAAGGTCGCTACCTTTTGAATAGAAGGTAAACATGGAAACCCAAGTGGATGTCTGCTTATCACTTTATGTGTATTCGTAAGCGGTTTGTAAAACAATATTTCATTGGCTTTTAGAAATATGATGTAAAGGGGGATAATAACCAGAATCCAATAGAGGGCGCATCGCAGGAATCTCGAAATTAGGCTCAATCAGCCAAGGTAAGATCCACATAGTAATCGTAACCTTGGCTCGCGAAGATGAAACACCGTAGAAATCTATATCCATCTTAAAGGAGAGACAAAGGGATATTCCAAATCTCCCATTCAGTAATGCACAGCCAAGGTAAGATCCACATAGTAATCGTAACCTTGGCTCGCGAAGATGAAACACCGTAGAAGTCTATATCCATCTTAAAGGAGAGACAAAGAGATATTCCAAATCTCCCATTCAGTAATGCACAAATTGACCTTTCTGTAAATGCAAGTTCAGGTTAATTACAACAAATTTTTTCCCAAACTTTCTTATCAATTTGAATACTGTAAATGCAAGTTCAGGTTAATTACAACAATTTTTTTCCCAAACTTTCTTATCAATTCGAATAGTGTTGACTGTTTTGATAATTAAATAGGCACAATCAAATCATCGCATGTCTATAAAAAAAAAATTGAGTCAGACTTTTTTGTTTACATGACGCTCAATGCTGTGTTTTCATTGGCCGATAAGATGATGAAACACCTATCAATCAAAATCTGCAGAAAGGTCAATTGACATTAATCACACTCAACATAACTAGAACATGTAAGATGAAAAACAGGTGCGAGGTCACTGTCTGTAAATAACGGAATCATTCATTCTGATCACTTTGCTCTTGAATTAACACCAATCACATTTCTTGCCTGTAAAAAGAACCAAAACTATGCATGTTACCCTTCTCAACCGATATCCTTTTAACTCTTCACATACAATTAAAAGTTTAACCCATTACCACACAATCCCTACTTTTAATGAACCTGAGAAAGAAACGTTTAGAAAACATTGTGGAAAAAGGAGAAAATCCTGGTAACCAGCATTTTCTCCTTTTCGCACAATGTTTTCTACCCTACCTAAATCAAATTTCAATTTTAAAGTCCCATTTAATGTGTCGTCTGAAAATGCTCTCAGTTTGGACTAGTCCAAAATTTGTGGTTTTGTAAAGAGTTAAAAGGGTATCTACTTAACCCATTACCACACAATCCCTACTTTTAAATACCCTGATAAAGGAACCTTTAGAAAACATTGTGGGAAAAGGAGAAAATGCTGGTAACCAGCATTTTCTCCTTTTCCCACAATGTTTTCTACCTTTCACAAAACAAATTTTAAATTTCCAGTCACTTTTATTTTGTTGTCTGCAAATGCTTTCCATCTGGTCAAACCTAAAATTTAGCCGTTTGGTAAGGAGTTAAGTGATCCTGATAATGAAGGCTTTTGAAAGCACTGTTGGAATGGATAAAATTTACTATAGTGTTTCTTACTCTATAATAGGCAATTTCATTATTTGAGCCATTTTCATTTGTTGTCTGCCAGTGCTTTCAACCCGGACAATTCAAACTCTTTGTCATCTTGTGAAGAGTTTAACCCTTTACCAAACAACAAAATTTTAGACCGGTCCAAATTGAAAGCATTTGCAGACGACAAAATAAACGTAACTCAAAAATTGAAATTTGTTTCCAGCAGGGTAGAAAACATTGTGGAAAAAGGAGAAAATGCTGGTTACCAGCATTTTCTCCTTTTTCCACAATGTTTTCAAAAGGCTTCTTTCTATCTCAGGGTCGTAAAAACCAGGGATTGTTTGGTAAAGAGTTAAAGAAAAAATTAAGTCTTGTCAGAAGTGAAAGCATTTGCAGACAACAAATAACATGTGGGGCAGTAACAAAACTTGTTTTTGAAAGGGTAGAAAAGTGTAGGAAAAATAGACAAGAGGACCATGATGGTCCTATATCGCTCACCTGAGTACCAAGCAGTAAAGGTCTACAATAAAGATAAATACCAAATATCAAGGTTCAAGGCTAAATGATAATGAAACAAGAGCAGCAATTTGTCGCAATTTGACTTGAGACTTTGAAGTTCCATGTCAGACAAGCAAGTAATACTGTAAGAATGAAGATCAATGTGGAATTACATAAAGTTCGCACTAGGTAGAGTTATTGTTCTTGCACATTGTACTCTGTAATACTGCAACAAACATGCATACCAAGTTTGAAGTCGTTTTGACTTGAGATGAGGCACTAAATGCTGTAAAAATGACATTCAAAGGGAAATAACTCAAAGACGGCACAAATTATAGTTACAATTCTTGTGCACTGCACTTCCAAATATTGCACCAAATAATCATACCCAATTTCAAGTCATTCCTACTTAAGATGACAAAGTTTTGCTCCGGACAAGCAAGAAATGCTATGAAAATGAAGTTCAAAGGGGAAATAACTCAAAATTCAAGCTAGAAGAAGTTATGGTTCTTGTGCACTGCACTCCATAAATATACAACGATGATGCATATCAAATTTGAAGATGTTCAGACTATAGATGACAAAGTTATATTCCAGACAAGCAGAAAATGCTGTAAAAATGACAATCAAAGGGAAATAACTTACAGACAGTATAAGGTAGAGTTATGGATCTTTCAGATTGCACTCTGCATTATTGCAACAAACACAAATGTCAAGTTTCAAGTCAATCAGACTGGAGATGACAAAGTTATGCTCTGGATTAAGAACTATTATAAAGAACTTTCTAATTCAAGGGCAAATAACTCCAGTTGTTTGCGTCCGATTACACCCATAATTCAACTCATCCAAGATCTTATGGTTATATATGTATTGGCCAAGTTTACAGCTGATTGGTTAAAAATTGTAGATGCTAGAGTGTAAACAAAGTGCAGTATAGCAATTTTTCTAATTCAAGGGCAAATAACTCCAGTCATTCTGGTCCAATAAGACCCAAAATCGAACTCGTCCGAGATCTTATGGTCATATATACTTTGACCAAGTTTGGTCCTGATTGGTTGATATTTGTAGATGCTAGAGTGTAAACAAAGTGAAATACAGCAATTTTTCTAATTCAAGGGCAAATAACTCCAGATGTTCTGGTCCGATAAGACCCAAAATCGAACTCATCCGACATCTTATGGTCATATATACTTTGACCAAGTTTGGTCCTGATTGGTTGATATTTGTAGATGCAAGAGTGTAAACAAAGTGAAATACAGCAATTTTTCTGATTCAAGGGCAAATAACTCCAGATGTTCTAGTCCGATAAGAACCAAAATCGAACTCATCCAAGATCTTATGGTCATATATACTTTGACCAAGTTTGGTCCTGATTGGTTGATATTTGTAGATGCTAGAGTGTAAACAAAGTGAAATACAGCAATTTTTCTAATTCAAGGGCAAATAACTCCAGATGTTCTGGTCCGATTAGACCCAAACTCAAAGTCATCCGAGATCTTATGGTCATATATACTTTGACCAAGTTTGGTGCTGATTGGTTGATATTTGTAGATGCTAGAGTGTAAACAAAGTGAAATACAGCAATTTTTCTAATTCAAGGGCAAATAACTCCAGACGTTCTGGTCCGATTAGACCCAAAATCGAACTCATCCGAGATCTTATGGTCATATATACTTTGTCCAAGTTTGGTGCTGATTGGTTGATATTTGTAGATGCTAGAGTGTAAACAAAGTGAAATACAGCAATTTTTCTAATTCAAGGGCAAATAACTCCAGACGTTCTGGTCCGATTAGACCCAAAATCGAACTCATCTGAGATCTTATAGTCATATATACTTTGACCAAGTTTGGTCCTGATTGGTTGATATTTGTAGATGCTAGAGTGTAAACAAGAAAATGTGAACGGACGGACGGACGACGGACGGACGGACGGACGGACGGACGGACGGACGACGGACGCCGACGGACGGTGAGTGATCACAATAGCTCACTCTGAGCACTTCGTGCTCAGGTGAGCTAAAAATGATAGTTACTAGAATTTTCTCCTTTGCTCACAATCATTCGAAAGCTTACATCTCTGACATCTTTGAAAGTACCAACTATGTTGTAAAAGGTCAAATCCTTACCTTGCCATGAAATTCTAGTGTCTTCCACATTTCAAAACAATTTCAACAACATTTCATTTACGGAATGAAGACAATTTTATTTTTTTCTAGAGGTTTGCTTCGCAGTTTCATACAGTGTGACTAGGTTTTTTTTTCTTTCATACCTCCATGAAAACAATAAAATGCTCTTCATTCCTTTTAATTTAATATTATAGACAACATACATTCACGGAAATACTTCAAGCTGCATTCATTTTCTTTAGTTTTAAATCTAACTTTGGAGTTTCTAAAGTACCTGCCACTCATACTTGTATGGCATAAGAATACAATTGGGAAGCAGTTTTCAGATCCCCAATACTGAAAATTAACCAATAGAATGAAAGTAAATGAGCAAAGCAGTGTGTAGAACCTGCAAAAGTAACCTTCAGCAAAAGTAGTTCTAGCACAAGGTGAGTTCTTTTTTCATGGAGCTATGAAAAAAAGGTTTCAGCCAATCAGAACTCACCAATGTTCATGAAAACAACTGATATTAAAATACTTATATCACAAAAATACCTAAATTAATCTTATATCCAACAATTCTGACATTAAACAAAGGAAGAAGACTTTTGAAAGCAGTTTTTAAAAAGTAAATTAATAGCATTTTCTCCCTTTCAACGATGTTTTCCATCCTTTCAGAGGCTAATCTCATCATGTAAGTCACATTTAATATGCTATCTGTGCATGATTTCAATTCTACGTGCTATTCCATTCCGTAAATCCTAAAATAGAATTCCTCCTAGAACATTTTGTCCCAGACAATCAGAAGAATAAATTTGTAACTTAACATTTTTAAAACATAAAATAAAATTGTAAGTGATCATGAAGCCAACCTAAATGTTTGTATTGTAATAGAGTTTAACCAGGTTTTTAACAGCTCATGTTATACGAGGCGTGATCAAAAAGTTCTTGGACCCAAGTGCTTCCAATTACATGGGAATGAAAATCTGGTCATTACTTTTCAATATAATCCCCCTTCAAGGCAATGCACTTAGTCCATCTCTGTTCGAGCTTGCTTATCCCTTCCAAATCGAAGTCTTTTTCCTGGTCCCCCAAGTACTTCTTCACTGCCTCTATGACACCTTCATTGCTTCCAAACTGTGTTCCACGAAAGTTGGATTTCAATTTCGGGAACAGATAGAAGTCAAAAGAGGCCCTATCAGGAGAGTATGGATGGTGAGGAAGGACTTCGAATCCACATTCAGTCACAACAGTCATAGCAACTTGCGACCTGTGAGCAGGCGCATTGTCCTGCAAGAGCAGAACACCTCGAGTCAATTTTGCAAGTTTGACGCACTGGCCTCTCTAAATACTGTCATACAAAAACAATCAAGCGTGACCAAATGCTTTTTACTCTCCAAATGACTTTCAATTAGACAGAATGACAGACTGAACAAAATTTTTATCCAATGGTTTGTCTGGAAGCGTATCAGGCCGAGAACATTCTGATCACACCTGGTATCATATGGGTCAGTGCATCTACACATGTGTGTTGTGTTTTCACAGCAGTACTGACACAACTTTCTATCTCTGACTGCTTTTCCAAATACACCAGAGGTAAAGAGCCGAAAAATTGCTGTGAAGAAAATTTTCCACAACATGGTATCAAACCTACAGCCACCAGGCCACATGTCAGATATCCTACCAATGAGCTATCTGGCCTAATCAGAGTAAGGAAACTTTCAAGAGAGCAAATCATGACCAGGACCAACTTACCATAATTGAGAGTCCTTTACAGGCTTCCATTAGCACTGCACTGCCCTCTCTTCCCTATAATAAACAAAAAAAGTCATGTACAGCTCTACTTTACAACAAAATTTTACAATTCACTAATTTTAGACTGGATGGCACAAAAATTAGGTTTGTTTTCCGAAAGGGTGAAAAACATTGACAGAAAAGGGGAAATGCAATTATCAGCATTTTCTCCTTTTCTCACAATGTTTACGTAAGCTTTTCCTCTCAAGGCTGTTAACTCTTTACCACACAATTCAACTTTTAACAACCGTGAGAAAGAAGCCTTTTGAAAACATTGTAAAAATCACATTTCAATCTTCCATTCACCTTTGTTTTA
This sequence comes from Tridacna crocea, assembly GCA_943736015.1. Lineage (NCBI taxonomy): Eukaryota > Metazoa > Mollusca > Bivalvia > Cardiida > Cardiidae > Tridacna > Tridacna crocea. Next base: position 46,573,759 of record OX031065.1, read on the forward strand.
TCGTCTGAAAATGCTTGAAGTTCGGACTAGTACAAAGTTTTGTTGTTTGGTAAAGAGTTAAAAGTTGAGATTGTGTGGTAAAGGGTTACCACTTGTTGGATTTTTACATCACTAGCAGACAAATATTTGATGCGCCTTTTTTGATGGGATGCATCTTTTAACCCATTACCAAACGACAAAATTTTAAGTTTGTCAAAATTGAAAGGAATTGCAGACGACAAAATAAAAGTCAATGAAAATTTGAAATTGTTTTGTAAAGGGTAAAAAACATTGTGGGAAAAGGAGAAAATGCTGGTTACCAGCATTTTCTCCTTTTCCCACAATGTTTTCTAAAGGCTTCTTTTTCAGGGGGTCAAAAGTAGGGATTGTGTGCTAATGGGTTAATGGGTGGAAAATTTCTTGTTGGAAAAGGATAAAATGCTGGTTAGCTGCATCTTCTCCTTTTCCCTTAATGTTTTCAAAAGCCAAATTCTTTAAGGTTAAACCTCAGGATCTCTTGATCAAGCATTAAAACTCTTCTCCACCCTAATAAATATCGTTTGATACCCTAGCAATATTTAAGATTTAAAAAAAAAATAGACAGATGAAGAAACACCAATATAAAAAGCAATTATTCAACTTGCCATACAGTTGTTTTGCTTGTCTAAACAACAAGTTTTAATGGGCTTTAATTTGTATCAACCCCTTACCCCATAAGGCATTTCTATGGTATGTCAAATTGACCCTTAATACACTACTGCAGAAGGTAACAATTAAAATGCCATTAAAACCCTATAAATTGCCAATTAATAATAACAAAACCATTAAAGGTACCCATTAATATTTTCCTTTTTTTTTTTTAATGGTGTTAGCTTATAGCCATTATTTTCATCATTAATGGCCAATTTGCCCATGAAACTGCCATGATAAACATTGAATTTTGTCTAATACCCTTAATGTGATGGCATACATATATTAATGGGATCATTAATTCATAATCTTTACAAGTTTAATGCCAATTAATTTCAAATTAATGGGCCCATTCATGCAGGTAAATAAAAACTAATTGCCATCACACATAGGAAACTGCGTTCACTGCCATTAAAAATTTTCCGCATATGGTTGATGACTATTATTTCGTAATTTAATGGGAATATACCTGAAAAGATTTTGAATTTGACACTGAAAAAAATGCAAACCCCATTATTAAACCCATTAAAGGGTATCTTGAAGAAATAGCCATTGAATAAAACCAACACTAATGGGCATTACACTACACATCATAAAACAAAACAGCTGAAACATAGAGTGTACTTGTATGTATATGTGTATATGCTGCATACATAGCAGTACACCACAGAAGTACATTATAAATATACTGCATGTGGTACATAATTATGCTGCATACTAATTCACAACTTATGCAGTAAGTACACCACAGAACCCTATCACATTTAATGATCACAGCAAAAATTAATTTTTCTACTAGTACACCTTTTCTACATGGCAAAAACTTCAGTATATTAAACAGTATGTGTCATGTAATCTACATGGACTTATACAGTTTCTCTTGGTATCCTGACTTAAATTTGTATCTCAACTCTGCAGTACACTTTGCATACACTGGACTGACTTGAAAAAATATTCTTAGGCTTGTTCAACTTTACAGAAAACTTAATGTATAGTTGCATAGACCATGCATAAAGTGTATTTTGCACAAACTACACATGAAGTATATATATGTACTACAGGGTCTGTGAATTAATTCTGATTGATAAGAAGTGCCCAATGTAAGTTTGACATGGTCAGATAAACTTTAACCTAAATGTATTTCATAAAGTATTATTGAATCCACTGGTATGTCACCACATTTTAGTGCTAATCCTTTCGTGTGAAAATGCTTTTAAAATACAAACATATTTTTATATTTTTGGCCAAATCTCTGAAATAACACCATTCTGGATCAAGGGAACTTCATTACATCTGTTCATACTATATTGAATTTGGTTGAAACAAAGAAGTACGGACAAATAAGCTATGGGGGGAACAAGCAGTGGGACGAAAACACCTATTCCTCTTGCATACTCTTCAGAAATAAAGACCAAGAAGAGTGTCAAACTTCCTGTCTGACATGCGCCTTTTGAAGCGGTACATTTGAAAAATCCAGGAAAGTCAAAAGTTTGCTGATAAATTGACCATAAGACTCTTATTTCTTTTTTCGAAAATGACAAACATATCTAGGAAATTGATTGATGGGAGAGACACTTAGGCAGATTTTGGTTTGGACAAGGAAAAGTGCAAAGTGAAATCGATGATGCCTTGCCGTTGTGAAATATTAAATTGCTTATGATCTAATGAAATTGAAAAAAAAGCAAGTTCTAGCTAATACTGCTGAATATGAATAAACAATTTTATGACATTAATGTTTTTTATCTTACTGAATGTGGGGGTTGTTTTCACTTTGGTGGAAGAGCATTCGGCCCAAAGACAGTTCGACCCAAAACAAATAGTTGAGGGACACACGACGATTTAACCCAGTAAGGAGAAGAAGACTTGTCCTCAGTCCTGGCTTGTGTTTGTTGTATTGACTTTGTTCTTTTCACACACTTTATTATAATAATTGCTGACTTACCTTCAAATATTTTGAAATTAAAAGACTGAAACCACAATTTTTATACGTCATTATTCCTATCGAGATATTTATGCAGTCAAGGTGATTGAAGACCTATGGCTTCAACATAGTTTTCTTAGTTCCATGGTGATACCGTGATTTTTTGTTTATCGTATTTTTTTCAAAAGCCTTCTTCCTCAAGGTTGTCGGAACTCGTGATTGGTTCTAGACAGTTTTAGGTTTCATAGGATTATTCTTTACTAGATGACCATGTACATATATATTCATGACTTATCCAACTTGAAAGCATTTCAAGATCAAGAGATCAAAAGGATAAAAAAAAAAAAAAAACATGTATCGAATGATGGACTTGTTTTCTTAAAATGGTAGAAAATATTTTAAGGTAGGAAGAAATTGTTGGTTAAGAGCAATTCATCGTTATTCAAAATGTTTTCAGAGGATTTCACTCATGGGGGTCATGAAAATAAATGTTATTCATAGCAATTTTAGTTTAGCAATTCAGATCAGTATTGTCAAAGCCCTCTCATTGTTACTTTGTGTATGGAAATTTTGACAGTGTTAAAATCTTTTTAAGACCTTTAGGAACAAGCCTTTTTAAAACAATTGTTGAAAAAGGAGAAAACACTAAGAATTATCATTTTCTCCTTTTTTCACAATGCTTTCTATTCTTTTTCAAACAAATTTAAATTTTTGAGACAACTTTATGTTTTTAGCAGAAAATGCTTTGAATTTGGTCCAGTCTAAAATTACATTATGTAATATGTAATTTACGGCCTATACCATTACTGAAGATGTAATGGTCTTTTTTCACTAGCCATTAAATGACCATGACATTCATATATAATAATGTTCATGGCCATTATTATATATTTAATGGGTAGACACTATCCCATTACTGGAATTTTAATGGCATGATGTTATCCAATGACATTGCCATGAAATTATGGTAAACCCATTAATTGATTTTAATGGCCCATGAGTTTTGTCGCTTTTCATGGCCACGAACCCCGTGAAATTGACCATTAAATTTTTTAACCATCAAGTAATGACCCATGAAATATATTTTTAATGCGCCCATTAAAAGTTAATGGCATAACTTTTAATGGGTGATTACCAAAGATTGATGGTGTTTTACCCAAATTTAATGGCCATGGATTATGTCGCTTTTAATTGGTTTTAGGTAATGGCTTTTTGATGGATTTTTCATGGTCAATTCATGGTGGTTGTTGCAGTAGTGATAACAGCAAGGATGAGACCGTTTCTTATGTGTATATGACACCTTTTGATAGCATAGAAAACTTTGTTTAAAAAAGTGAAATTGCTCGTTATGAGCAATTTCACCACTTGCCAAAACGTTTTCCAAAGGCTCCTACAAGCATGCGTAGAAATGAGTATTCATACTGTAAAAGGTTAAATTGATCATATTATATGAGAATACCCTTATATTGAACTAATGTAACTGTTTACAACACAATCCTGGAGAAGATGCCTTTTGAAACCACTGTGACATGGGCCCAAGCTTTTTGCTATCTTTTCATACATGATACTCTGCATGTCTAAGGACCATTCTACCCCAAAAATTTGTCAATTAGACAAAATGGATTTTATAATCTATTGTTAAGTGATAACTTCCTTGTTATCATGCATCAAGGAGATGCATCAAACTCCCTTCAGCCAAAGTGCAGTTCTTTTATATATAGCTTGTAACAAGCGAAAAAGGGCATTCGCACATTTGCGTGAAGTGTCGTCTCGGATCAGCCTGCGCAGTCCGCGCAGGCTAATCCGAGACGGCACTTTCCATTTTTATGTCTGGTTTGCGCATGTCTACTGTTGCACAAAATCTAATGTAGTCGTAAAATGCCGTCTTGGATCAGCCTGCATGGACAACATTCAAAATGGGGTATTCAGACAGTGTTTACTTTACGCAAATGTCTGAATACCCCTTTTTGAATGTTGCAAGCCATATATCTGTCAGACAGACCAGTATACTGTACTGTCACCAGAGATACAGAGGATATTTGGGGTGGTTTTTTTTTCGGTTGAAGATCCAAATTTATTTCATTGAGTAACCATCATCAGTAATATTTTCACAAAATGAAGTAAATTTTGATCTTCAAACAAAAAAAACCCCAAATATTCTATATATTTCATGCTTTTAACCCTTTCTGGGAGGTACAGTTCTTTTCAGTTTTTCCCAGTGGTATACCCCTCCACAAAGCAACACATTACAATATTATGTCAAGAGCAAGAAATGTAAGGTAAATGACATCATATTTCCATCTGGTTAAAAGTCACTAACATTTTACCTATGTAACTAGAATATAAAAATTGGTACTTTCCGTGGTCCTAACTATAAAATATCAAAAGATTGTTCACCAATATTTGACGATAATCTACCGGAAAGCATGAAATAATATAAAAGTATTTACCTGTCTGGCAACTTTGGAAACTTTTGTTAAATCTTCTATCCTTCTGTCTAAGAACTGCCAAGTTTCATCAAAATCCTCAGATTTATCCTGCACCATGTAAACTTCTGTAGCTTTGTACACTGCCCCTAGCGACATTCTTTTTGTGTACCAATTAAACTGAAGAAATATCAGTGATTGATTGTATGGTGTTTAACACTGCCCCTTGCGACATTCTTTTTGTGTACCAATTAACTCATTACCACACAATCCCGACTTTTAACGACCCTACCAAAGATGCCTTCTGAAAACATTGTGGGAAAAGGAGAAAATGCTGGTAACCAGCATTTTCTCCTATTCCCACAATGTTTTTTCCCATCCCTAAACAAATTTCAAGCTTAGAGTCATTTGAATTTTGTCATCTGCAAATGCTTTCAATTTGGACCAGTGCAAAATTTTGTTGTTGGGTAAAGAGTTCAACTAAAGAAATATCAGTGATTGATTGTATGGTGTGTAACACAGTTTGAAACATAATTTCAGTTATATTGTAGGGGCCAGTGTGCCTATTCATGCTTTCTTGGAATCTCTTTTATCAAACTCTACACAATTTTCTTTTCAAGACACTGGCTGCTTTTCCATATAACAATTGTTGAAACAATGGGGAGCTGTGGGAGAGGAATGAATCCTGTTGCAATGGCTTCCGTCAATCCTTTGAAAGAAATTGGCCAAGCCTGGGACTGAACCCAGGACTAGGGCTCCGTATCGGTCAGTTTGATCGATACGATATTTGTATCGATACAAAATGATCGATATTCGATATATCATATGATATTTCAATTTTCAATAAAAGAAAGAAAAAAAAAAATGCGAAAATTGTGTTTGTTCTTTTTTCAGCATACCTGAAAAACAAAATACCGCAAATTTAACACTTCTAGATTGTATTGAAATTTCATAATTATGTAGGCCTAAATTAATATGAATTCTAACTAGATCTACATTTACTACTCATTAAAAAGCTGAAAAGACAGTCTAAGAGGACTCTGATCGGACAATGTCAAGGAGACATTTTGTTGTGTCATGGGTTTCCGTGTTTTTTTTTTCACCAAACAATTTTTCATGCGTGTTAATTTCTGGATAGGTATGTTCGCATGATTCGACATAGATTTCTCAATAAGGATTAGAACTACATGTAGCATCAAAACCTGTTATTTTACTCACGATAAACAGATAATGGCCTTTTTTGTCCATGTTTTTTGTTACGTGAGGTCTCGCGTGTGATTAACATTTGTTATGCAAATTTCAAGTCTATAAAATGATTTACACAATAATTTACGCGAGTCGGAACACTGATTTCAGATAATCTAATGGAAAAAGAGATTTGATTTTCGAGCCACATTTTTCGGCAATATTGAAAGATCAACCAAATAAAATCTTAGGAAGGTTGAAAGGTCACGGCTTCAATTATTTCCATCGCTACCTCTCGATCACATCACGAGATGTTCATTACCTTTCTTTAATCAACTATATTGACCAGTTATCAGCGTAAATTTGTCTGCAATTGGTGCATAATTTGCAGATTTCAAACAACATGACGGGGGAACAAGAATAGGGGTATTAGCTAATTGTCATCCATTGTGTAACGGGTACAGGGCGAGTGATAAAGAATGACGCATTTGGATTGGTTGTAAGTTTCCCAGGTAGCCACACCTACCTCTACGACTACTCGACTTTAGAGATTACCTAAAGTAAACTCGTAATGAATTTCGCCGTTAAAAACAACTAAATTGGGTATTTATATGCTTTACTTTTATTTTCTTTTGATGATCGATATTTTGTTCGATACAGAAACGTTCGATCCGATATATCTATCGAACGTAAAATACCTGTTTTCGATATATATCGAGTACCGGTACGGAGCCCTACCCAGGACCCCCTATTCTGAAGTCCTTCATGCTACAAACTGAGCTACCAGGGTTTGGTAGAAATATCAATGAGAAATTTTGAATATATGTACATTCATAACTACTTGTTGATATTTCTACCAAACCTTCTATTCTAAATTATTCTGTCTTCTTCAGAAGCTTTTAATTTTGGATCATCTCAAAATTTTGTAATCAGATAAAGGGATAGTCTAGAATTTGTCTTCACTATGCTCTCTTGACCCTACTTCCTGGAAACTACACACAAGTATTCACACCGAATGTGTGAGCCAATGTGTGAGCCAATGAACAGTCAAGGATGAAAGTGTACCGATACTTACATCAGTTGATCTATCCCCAGCATAGTACCAAATTTCATCTGTTAAATTCAACAAGTTAGATAGAGCTTCTGGAGCATTTGGGGGTAAAGCCATGATTCCCATTGCCTGTAAAATGTAATGATAATTTTGATGGAGATTTACTTTCACAGACAAAAATAAGGTTGTGCCATCTCCTTAGCCTACGACTTCAGAAATCATTTTGCGATTGCAGGGGCTTGCAGGCAAGCCATGCTTCCTTCCATGTCATCATAGTTTTGATGTTGTAAACCAGAATTCTTTCTGTTTTCTATAATCTAGTACTTTTGGACCTACTGGATTGCTATCTTGTGCCTAAATGAAATTCCTTGCCAGAGAATTAGATACCAATTTTCAGAATCCATTTGAAAGCAGAAAACAAAATATCTCTAGTTTTATTGACTGTATGATTAAACATTGATCTGTTTGTTTGGAATGTTATAGGTATAAAAATCATAAATGTAAATGTAATAAAATTGTTGAACTCATTTTGAGCTATTTAACCCTTTACTACACCACAAATTTTAGACTGCTCCAAATTGAAAGCATTTGCAGACAGCAAAATAAACTTAACTCAAGAATTGAAATTTGTTTCCAGCAGGATAAAAAACATTGAGGGAAAAGGAGAAAATGCTGGTTATCAGCATTTTTTCCTTTTCCCACAAAGTTTTCAAAAGGCTTCAATCCCAAGGTCGTAAAAACCATGGATTGTTTGACAAAGGGTTAAGTTTACCAAGTTCACATACATTTGCAAGTTTTCATTAACCCAATACAAGTTTTCATTAACCCAATACAAGTCTTCATTAACCCAATACAAGTTTTCATTGACCCAGTACAGTCTTATTTTCATATGTTTCTAGTACCATATGAAATTTTGTAATTGTCTTAAAAGGCTTACATTTTCACAACAGAAATTACAAGAACACTATTTGTTTTTTATTTTATATCTAATACATTCAGTAAAATGAATGTCATGATCTTTAGTGGGAAATCATGATCTAGCACCTACCTGCGGCCATTTGTCAATGTAGGGAGTTATCATTCTTAGCCTTGTTTCAATTGCTCCCCTTATAAATGGGCGAATTCTAGGGGCACTGAAATTGAAAGATATGAAATCAGATATTCAAAAAAAATATGAAATTATTATCCTGACTATATATAAATTGTTTTAAGAATTTTTAAGAATTTTTTCATTTCCCTATAGTGCAAGTTGCTTGACAAATCAAAATTTCACGAACAATTTTTGAAAAGGGTTACCCAAGGAACATCTACAGTCACCCAAGGAACATTGTGTGGTCAACCTGTCGTCTGCAAATGCTTTCAATTTGGACCAGTCTAAATCTTTGTCGTTTTGTAATGAGTTAAAACAGTTTGAAAAGTAAGCCTTTGCTAATGACATACTGAGTCTGGTTTTAATGATGGGACTGTTTTTGAGTGGAGTAGAAAACATTGTGGGAAAAGAAAGAAATGCTGGTAACCAGCATTTTCTCCTTTTTCCATCATGTTCTCAAGAGGCCTAAGGTTTGTGTATACGTGTGTGATTATTGTGCAAAGAGTTGAGCAGGGCAAACATCAGTTACCCTTGATCTTTATTTTCTGACTCCTCCTCCTGCTTGACTTGTTCAGCAAGTTGTTCTGCCAGTCTCTTGTTACAGTCATTATAGAAATAGAAGATAAGCTCCACCCCTCCTCTTGGAAACAGACCATGTGCCACTCCCGGAAGTCCCTCAGACTCCGCCCCTGTTATGAATATATACAACCAATAAGTTATTAACCCTTTACCAAACAATCCGTGGTTTTTACGACCCTGAAATAGAAACATTTTGAAAACATTGTGGGAAAAGGAGAAAATGCTGGTTACCAGCATTTTCTCCTTTTCCCACAATGTTTTCTACCCTACTGGAAACAAATTTCACTTTTTGAGTTATGTTTAATTTGTCGTCTGCAGGTGCTTTCAATTTGGACCAGCCTAAAATTTTGTCGTTTGGTAAAGAGTTAAGCCTCTGCATTATGGAAGATAGGTTCTGCCCTTATCATGAACATTAACAAGCACATCAGTAATTATATTTATACATGTATATATATGAGCACACCAGTGATTATATTTGATAGAACTAGTAGGTGTTTTATCAGTGAAAATTTCAAAGTCCAAGGCTCATAAATCTGTGAAAAGTCAGTGGGGTTGAACTTGATGCCTAACTAATAGTAGTTTACCTACAAAGCCAAAATTAGGTCAATATCCACCATTGTTTAGAAAAAAAGTCCAGAAAACTTTTGTTGTTTTTTTTAAATTCCCAAGTCCAAGGCCTGTAATTTCAATAAAAATCAGTAGACTGGAACGAAACTCAAACTGTAATCTGTAAGTCATGGTGGTTGACTTATTCTCCAAAAATCAGCACAATATCTCTCAGCGTTTAGAAAAAAAAGTCCGGAAAACTGATCTGCCGGACTGATGGACAGACTGACAGACAGTCGGAGTGCAAACCTAAAGCCCCCTCCAGCTTCACCAGTAGGGGACTAATTAATCTGTAAGCCACTTTGTCTTCTAGGTTGCACCCGTGAAATTTTTCATTTCTTTTACAGATAGGCCACGTCCTATGTCCAGAAAATATGGTATACAACCACAAGACTAATCATGATTACTGGTTGTAGAAGTTATCTCAATGAATAACATGCGGACTGTAGAGGCTGACATGAGTTGATACTTTCTAGAATGTATTAACCCATTAACAAACAACAATATTTTAGACTGGTCCAAATTGAAAGCATATGCAGACGACAAAATAAAAGTGACTGAAAATTTGAAATTTGTTTTGTGAAGGGTGGAAAAAATTGTGGGAAAAGGAGAAAATGCTGGTAACCCGCATTTTCTCCTTTTCCCACAATGTATTCTAAAGGCTTCTTTCTCAGGGGCGACAAAAGTAGGGATTGTGTGGCAATGGGTTAAGTCCCATTTTCATACAGCACTTCTTATTCATAACTAGATCTACTGGGTGTTTCAAAGCATAATGACATTATGTAACAATAATCAACCCATTACCACATAATCCCAAATTTCAACAACCCTGATGAAGAAGTCTTTTGAAAACATTGTGGATAAAGGGGAAGTGAAGTAAATGATGGCAGCCTGCCTAAAATTTCTCTTCTCCTTTTCCTGTGCTTTTTTCTACCCATCCATGAAAAATTCCATTATTTAACCTTTCCAAAACGATAAATTTTGGATCCAACCAAACCGAAAGAGTTTGCAGACAAAAATTATAGATTTGGAGAAAATGGCAGAAAGTTCTCAAAAAGGGTAGAAAACAGTGGGAAAAGGAGAAATTGCTCGTTACGAGCAATTTCTCCTTTTACCACAGTGTTTCAAAAGACTTTTACTGCAGACAGGTAAAAACCAAGGCTTGTGTGGTAGAGAGTTGACCCTTTACTCCATAGATACTCATTTCTATGCATTGCTTTTAGGAGCCTTTGGAAAACATTGTGGCAAAAGGTGAAATTGCTCGTGACTAGCAATTTCACCTTTTGCCACAATGTTTTCTACACCATCAAAGGGTGTCATATACACATAAGAAACGGCTTCATCCTTGCTGTTATTCTGGGTCAGTGAGAGATACCCTAGAAATGCCTTATGGGGTAAAGGGTTAAACAAACTCTTTGAATTAGGAGAATTCAAAGACCTTGTCATAATGTAGAAGTTATAGAAGGTGGGTGTCATCCCTCCCTTTGAAAATGGGCAACAGATTTAGAGACATGGAAACAACTTGAGGGATCAAACCTGCTACAAGGGCATTCTGCGTCCATCCATGTTCCTTTACAAAAGGTAGGGAGGATTTCAGAATTCTTTGTTTGGTATCATATTCTCTCTCATCTGGGTCTTCATTTGTGTGCTCTGTACCTGTATGGTTGTGCTCACTAAAAAAAATCAGCTCAAATGGTGATTCCTGTCTTTGACACCGTAGAAAACATTGTGGGAAAAGGAGAAAATGTTGGTTATCAGCATTTTCTCTTTTTTCCCAACAATGCTTTCAAAAAGCTTCGTTCTCGGAGATGTAAAAACTCAAAGATTTTTGTATTACAAAATCCATCTCATTTTCAGAGGACTAAATTTTAGATTATTGTCTATACTTAAACTGTTTTGAAATGACTAATAAAATGCTCCTTCATCAGCAGGACTAATTTTCTAAAAGGACAGGAAGGACAGAAAACATTCTGGGAAAGCCATAATATTAGTCAACTCATAACCAAACGACAAAATTTTAGATTTGTCCAAATCAAAAGTTTTTGCAGACAACAAAATAAAAGTAACTGAAAATTTGAAATTTGTTTTGTGAAGGGTAGAAAACATTGTGGGAAAAGGAGAAAATGCTGGTTACCAGCATTTTCTCCTTTTTCCACAATGTTTTCCAAAGGCTTCTTTCTCAGGGTTGTCAAAAGCTGGGATTGTGTGGTAATGGGTTAAATCTACATATCTTCAGCCCCACCCATGCTTTTTTAGTCTTCCACCTCAATTTCATTGAAAAAATATAATTGTTTGGTAACTATTTAGCAAGCAACAAAACTAAAGCTGTTTACCAGCATTTTATCCTTTTCCCACATTGTTTGAAATCCTTCCTTGTCAGGGTGGCTGGAGGTCAGGATTACACAATAAAGGTTTAACTCATTACCAAATGACAAAATTTCACGCTTGTCCAAATCGAAAGCATTTGCAGACGACAAAATAAAAGTGACTGAAAATTTTAAATTTGTTTTGTGAAGGGTAGAATACATTGTGGGAAAAGGAGAAAATGCTGGTTACCAGCATTTTCTCCTTTTCCCACAATGTTTTCTAAAGGCTTCTTTCTCAGGGGCGTCAAAAGTAGGGATTGTGTGGTAATGGGTTAAACTAAATACATGTACATGGCCCAACATTCTGAGATATAGAAGATATTTGTTTTTCTCGGTGAAAGATTAAAATTTATTTCGAGTGGACACCATCACGGTCACACGTGAAAATATTACTGATGGTGTTCACAAGATGAAATAAATTTTGATCTTTAACCGAAAAAAAACAAATATTCTATTTATTTCATGCTTTTAACCTTTTCTGGGAGGAGCTTTATCAAAATCCAGTACAGTTCTTTTCCGTTATTACCCGTGGCGTACCCTTCCAGCATAGTAAATTACAATATTACATCAAGTGCGAGAAACGTTATTAAGGTAAATGACGTCATTTCTCCATCTGGTTGTGAGGCACGCGCAATTAACCTAGGCAACAAGAACATGAAAATCGGTATTTTCATTGGTGGTACCAGTATAAGATCGAAAAATATTTTCACTGCTATTTCTCGATATCCTACTGGAAAGCATAAAATAAGACCTGTTTTCTTGCCAGTTACCTTTCAGCATGGTGCTCAGAGTCTGTGTGATCTGCACTCTGGGAAAAATGTCTCATACATGGTAGAGCAAACCTGCAATGAGCTGAAATAACAAAAGTCAATCTGCATTATTTTAATCACAAGCAATTAACCTCTTGAGTATGGATTCTGAATATTTATTGCTGTATATGTGCATATGTGTTGAAAATTTTTCGAATTATCAGTTATGGACTTTTCGCATACATAAATATTTGGGAATTCAAGACTTTTGTTATTTGTAGGGATACCTCTCGTAAAATATGCAAACAGAAAAGTTTGCGAATTTTTCATATTAACTCTTTACCAAACAACAAAATTTTAGACTGGTCCAAATTGGAAACATCTGCAGACGACAAAATTAATGTGACTAAAACATTGAAATTTGTTTTGAAAAGGAGAAAACATTGTGGGAAAAGGAGAAAATGCTGGTTACCAGCATTTTCTCCTTTTTCCACAATGTTTTCAAAAGTCTTCTTCTACAGGAGTGTTAAAAGTAGGGATTGTGTGGTAAAGAGTTAACAAAATCATAAAAATTTCAACAATGCAAAACATTTCCACTTATACGCAATTTCCTACATTTTATCGCATACCCTGTAAATATTGAAATAAATTGTTATGGCCAAAAGCAGTTTTTCTACGTAGATTTTAATGTATACTGTACAAACCATTTAGCAGAGGGGTCTACTGACCAATTACCAGTCCACAAAATTTAAGACTGGTCCAAATTCAAAGAGACTGCAAACAACAAATACAGTATGATTAAAGACAATGTACTTGAATTTAGTATCAGAAAGGTTTGAAAACACTGTGGAAAACAACGCAAATGCCAGTGACCAGCATTTGCTATGTTTCCCGCAAAGTTTTCCAAAGCTACATGTACCTTAATCAGGGTTGTTTTAAAGCAGGATTGTGTGGTATTGGGTTAATCAAGCAAGACACATGTAAATGTAGAAACACTACTTATTTCTCTTTGACAGAGATAAGCATCATTGAAGGCACCCATCTCATCCATCACTGGCATATACCTTGAAAATTTAAAGAGTGGGGGTACAGGAAACACTCAAATCTAAAATTTTATTCAATTTAATGCATTAAAGTGACAATACTTGCTAAAAACAAACAAAGAAGGTCTTAACTCATTACCAAACCACAAAATTTTAGACTGGTCCAAATTCAAAGCATTTTCAGATGAAAAATTGAATGTGACTAAAAAATCAAAATTTGTGTAAGGAGGGGAAGAAAACACTGTGGGAAAAGGAGAAAATGCTGGTTACCAGCATTTTCTCATTTTCCCACAATGTTTTCAAAAGGCTTCTTTCTCAGAGTCGTAAAAAATGAGGATTGTGTAGTAAAGGGTTAAAATGGATTTGAATATGATTCATACCACGAAAGATGTTACCGATAAGTTACAGTGTAGTCACAGGTAATAATATTAATTTCAAAAACTCAGACCTTCCTCTGGGGCTGTCCCAATTGTCTATTTCATGGCTCAGAGGGAAAATTTAATCCTTTCCCATATAAGCCCATCTTTTTAGGTATCTACAGTTCATGTTTTTGGAAAAAACACTGCCAGAAAAAAGTGAAATTTATCGTAATGAGCAATTAATTGTTTTCCTGCCATGTTTTCTACCCTATTGGTAAACTTTCTGCCATTTTTATCAAATTCAAAGTAGTATTCTGCATACTCTTTCAGTTCAGAAGAGTCTTAACTCTTTACCAAACAACAAAATTTTAGGCTGGTCCATATTGAAAGCATTTGCAGACGACAAAATAAAAAGTGACTGAAAATTTGAAATTTCTTTTGGAAAGGTAAGAAAGACATTGTGGGAAAAGGAGAAAATGCTGTTACAAGCATTTTCTCCTTTTCCCACAATGTTTTCAGAAGGTTTCTTTCTGAGGGTCGTTAAAAGTCGGGATTGGGTGGTAAAGGGTTAAATTTGTAGTTTGGGAAGTTCTCGATTCTTTACAAAACAAGCCCTTGTTCTCAACTCCCTGGGAACCTTGAAAACCTTGTAGGAAATGGAGATTTTGCTGGTAAACAGCATTTTCTCCTTTATCCCCCGAGTTTTCTACCCTTTTAGAGACAAATTTCATAAATAGAGACATTTCTAATTTGTCATCTGAAAATGTTTCCAGTATGGACCAGTCCAACATTTTGTTGTTAAGGAAGATGTTAACCCATTACCACACAATCCTTACTTTTGACGCCCCTGAGAAAGAAGCGTTTTGAAAACATTGTGGGAAAAGGAGAAAATGCTGGTAGCCAGCATTTTCTCCTTTTCCCACAGTGTTTTCTACCCATCCTAGAACAGATTTCAAAATTTCAGTCACCTTTATTTTGTCGTCTGCGAATGCTTTCAATTTGAACCAGTCTAAAATTTTGTTGTTTGGTACAGAGTTAAAGTAGATACTACACAAATGATACTGTCAATTATAATTCAACTATTTTCCCTATTACATAAGATGGGTTCTTTATCTTCTCTTTGTTTCTGGTCTATAAGCTCAGTCACTCTTACAAACAGGCTCGTCATCAAGTCTAGAGTATTCAGGGCTTGTCTCAATATCTCCATTTTCTGAACTCTGTCCATTTTGGGCAGACTGAACCCCGCAACACTCACACTCATCTCGACATCTTTATTTTCAGACTTCTCTACTTTTCCACTTTCTAATCCCGAAAGCTCACATTTATAGTGTCCCTTTGACATGTCTAAACCAACCTGCATAGGTTTCAAGAATTCCTTTTCAAGAATTGGAAAGAAATTCCAGAATCCAGTTCTATTTTTAGAGGGTGGATCCCTCAGGACTAGGTATCTAATAAGATTCATATCAGCTATTAATCTATCTGAATGTTTTATCATATCTGTGGCAGAATTGTCTGGTAGACTGGTTACTAACAGAAGAATCTTTTTAAGATTCAAATCACAAAATAAATCTAATTCTGATGAACCAGCCTGGCCATAACTTATCACTTCATCAATCTGGTTTTTGAACAACTGAACACAATAACCATACGCTCCTGAATGTTTCACAGTTCCAAATATTTTCACAAATATTTGGTATCTTGCTTTCATATCAAACAACTTTATTAACCTTGGAAGAATACTAACACAGATCCGTCTTGTGTCTTTCACAGGAGAATGCACCATAACATCAAACATGGCATCAAGAATCTGGAAATATTCTGGTCGGTCTAAGTCACTATAGCTGAGAGAAGTAACATTATCTAATTGTTGTATAAAGCAATCTAGTAACATGACACCTTTAGCGTGGACTCCACTCTTCTGATGCTTCATCAGTTCTAGCACAAAGATAAGATTATTTTCCAAGTTACCCTGGCAGGAATATAAACATGAACACCTTAGTTCAACAACAGATTCCTTGTACAACAGGTAGCTTAAACATGCAAGTGATAATATGGGTGTACTTTCCTCCATGTCAAAATCATCAGCACTACCCCCTTTACAAAGCCTCTTTATTCTATCATTATTCTCCAGACATTCCTCAATTAAATCTAAAATAGCAGTATTCAATTCACATAACATACATGTAATTTTTTCTGCTAGTACTCTACTATTTGATCTCACAACCCTTTCATTCACTGTGTGTACAGTCAAATCAAAATATACTAATGGATGATTCAGTAATTTTAGTAAAGCACTGTTGAGACATCTTTTATATGAGGATCCCGTTTTAGGCTCAATTTCATCCTGCTCTTTTAAACACTCGTCTCGAAACTTTTGCAGAAAGTCAATGTATGCTGATAAGTATCTGTTGATCTTGTCAACATCAGGATCAAGGTCTTCAGCTCTCCTTTCCTCTCCTTCAAGGTCAAGATTTGCTGGTAGCTCTAGATTTCTAATAACCTCATTCAATGTTTCCAAAGATAGTTCCAGTGAATAAATTTGCTTGGATGGCAATCTTACTATAACTTCTTGAATTAACTGTAAGTAAGTCTGAAATCTGATGGGGTCATTTAAATTATCCCCTCCTTCCAGTAAGGCTAGCAGAAGTTCTTTCGGGTTACCAACTCTAACAAGATACTTCATGCAACGTTCACAAGTGTCAAAAAATCCGTAACTTGCATTATAATTGTCTTCAGTAACACCTTCTCCTAGAATGCCCAAAAGCTCCCAGAACTGATCTTCCTGTTTATACTTATCTTCAAGAATAAATTTCTTTATTCCAATGGGATCTTTGTACATCATACATTCCTGTATGATTTCCTTAAATTCTTTATCATCCATGTTGAGTCTAGCATAGTCAATAAACTTCAAAACAAACTTCTCCCGTTTCTAACAGTTGCTCATTTAAACACTCAAACAAGGTCAGCCTGAAACAAAAATAAGACAGCAACCTGTATCACCTTGTGATGTTATTTGGATTTTTCAACTGATGTAGTGTAACTCCTAGTTAACACATTACCACACAATCTCTGCTTTTGACAACCCTGAGAAAGAAGCCTTTTAAAATCATGGTGGGAAAGGGAGAAAATGCTGGTAAACCAGCATTTTCTCCTTTTCCCACAATGTTTTCTATCCTTCACAAAACAAATCTCAAATCTTCGGTTACTTTTGTTTTGTCGTCTGCAAATGCTTTCTCTTTGGACAAGCCTAAAATATTAATGTATAGCATAAGTTAAAAAGGAGTTTTTCATTTCCAGTAAAAGATTCGTCACACAAAAGATAACTGCAGGTTTCAGCGCAAGAGTTTTAAAATTCCTCAGATAATGAAGTCCCATGTTGCTTAACTATTTACCAAACGACAAAATTTTAGACTGGTCCAAATTGAAAGCATTTGCAGACGAAAAAATAAAGGTGACTGAAAAATAGAAATTTGTTCTGGAAAGGGTAGAAAACACTGTGGGAAAAGGAGAAAATGCTGGTTACCAGCATTTTCTCCTTTTCCCACAGTGTTTTCAAAAGGCTTCTTTCTCAGGGGCATCAAAAGTAGGGATTGTGTGGTAATGGGTTAACTCTTTACCAAACGACAAAATTTTGTACTAGACCAAATAGAAAGCATTTGCAGATAACAAAATAAATGTGAATGAAACATTGAATTTCGATTTTGGAAGGGCAGAAAACATAGTGGGAAAAGTTAGCAACATTTTCTCCTTTTCAAACCTGGTTAGCCACATTTTCTCCTTTTCCCACAATGTTTTCAAAAGCATTCCTTTTCAGGTTTGTTAAAAGTAGGAATTATGTGGTAAAGACTTAAATATAAACAGAAGCTATTTACACCATTAGTGTTATTGTTGGCAAGCTCAGAAAAAACTACAATTACCTATAAGCAGTTCAACATTTTTGGGGAATCATTTGTTTTTTTCGAATGCAAATGCTTTCAGTTTCGATGAGCATTTGTTGTTCGGTAATAGGTTTAGCAAAATTCATTTGAAACCACAAATTACGCTAATGAAAGATCCTGAGCTATGAAGTTTGTGACATTAGGGAACTTGGATTGGGCTGTATGACTTGCTTATCAGGATTCCTGCCGATATAGTGTTTACTTGTCAAGTTTCATAAAACTTAAAACTATCTATCATCAAGCATCAAGATCACTCTTTGTGTTGTTGCAGTCTGATCTTTAAATAGAGCACTAATCAAGCTCTCTATAACCGCTCCAAGTCCCAAATGATCCAGATTCACAGTCCACAGCTTAACCCTTTACTCCATAGAAACTCATTTCTACGCATTGCTAGCAGGAGACTTTGGAAAACATTGTGGCAAAAGGTGAAATTGCTCGAGACGAGCAATTTCACCTTTTGTCACAATGTTTTCCATGCTATCAGAAGGTGTCATATACACATAAGAAATGGCTTCATCCTTGCTGTTATTTAGGGTCAATTAGAGATACCATAGAAATGCTTTACGGGGTAAAGGGTTAACAGAGAGTTTCAAGATTGCCACGATGTTTTACCTTCTGCAGACCTGCATGATCTGATGTAAGACTTTCCGTATTCATATCTTGAAATTTTAGAAAAAACAGGTTGCTGTCTTGTTTGTGTTCCATCTACATAACCATACATGAAATATTTGTCCATTGGTATATTCATGGCAATGTTCATATAATAAATATAAAGCTCTTAGACACATCTACAGACAATAACTATATCAAAGAGTCCTACCATCGCAATAAAAATTATCGAAAGCTGGAGAGTCTAGATCACCTGATGGCTTCGGTGTGTAAATTCTATTCATCCCAGACATCGTGACAGGAGCAGACCCAAAAATTGATTTAAAAAAAAATGCTAGTCTGTTAATTCTTTGATTTCCTTCATTCAGACTGTCAACATTTTAATCCTTTACCAAACAATCCCTGTTAACCAGCATTTTCACCTTTTCCCACAATATTTTCATCCCTGCTGGAAAAAAATTTCAATTTTTGAGTTATGTATATTTTGCCATCTGCAAGTGCTTTAAATTTTGTCATTTGGTAAAGACTTAACAATGGTTAACGCTGAGAGCGGAATGAATCCTGTCGCAATGCCTATCATCAATTCTTGGAATGAACTAGGTTGATACGGGGATCGAACCAGCGACTCCATATTTTCAAGTCCTGTACACTACCCACTGAGCTACCTTTAACTCATTACCAAACGACAATATTTAAGGCTTGTCAAAATCAAAAGCATTTGCAGACAAAAAAATGAAAGTGACTGAAAGTTTGAAATTAGTTTTGTGAAGGTGAAGGGTAGAAAACATTGTGGTCGTACCGTTACGGATGTTAATGTTTGTCTTACATTGAAAACACATTTCACAGTAAATCGGAAAATGCACAGATTCATTGTTTTCTAGAACTGAAAAGTCACATATATAAGAAAATAATTCGGAGGAACAAATCATAATCAACAGTACTCACACTGTTATTTGCTACACAAGTATAGTTACCAAGAGAGTTTCCATTAAAACGGCCATTCAACAAATGTATATCACATGTACAACAGAGCTCAATAAGATAATCTTCATCTGTAAGAGTAGTTAATTCTGCTTTATTTTCAAACTATAATTCATGTACTGGGAAATATCACTGTGTGACATCATTTAAAGAAACTAGCAGACGCTAAAGAACCTGTGGCAGGAAAAAAGTCAGGGTTTTGAGGGATAAAGGGATGGTTTAGCAAGTTAATGACAGATAAGGATCATAACACCCTGCTGTCTTGTCTTAAATGACGAAGTTGATAAAGGATAATTAGTGTCACCCTTAGTCTTAGATTGGCTGTATTTCATGAATATACTCAGGTCGGAAGAATTCTAAGGCAAACTTTTGTGGCTGTCCAAGCTTGACGAGACAGAGCCCAGACACTGATGGCAAGTTTTTTGCCCATGTAGCCTAGTTTCTCGTTCTTTGAAACCAGAATAATACACAGACAAGTTTTGTATAATATGATAAGGGCAACAGGGCGTGTGTTAACAGATTTCAGGGCACAAGGGTGGAGTGAAAAAGGCGCAGGGCAGCACGCCCTGCTATTCCGCACTTGAATAAACACTTATTCCATTGAAAAATATCATATTTGATGTATACGAAATGAATTCATAAACCAGTTGCAATTTTTTGACACATAATAATTTTGATTTACATAGGTTTTCGCGATTTATGGCGGGGCTTTCTACGGTATTATGCCAATGATAAATTACTTAGACTGTTTTACTTATTGATCATTACGATATACTGTAAATAATTATGCATGTTTTTACGGCCTTCATCGAGTTCTTAAATTGAGTCCAGGGGGACTTTGGAGTGACACCGGCTTTCGAAGAACAAAAAAATTACGCAACGTTTTTTGGGCATATTTTAAGGGAGGAGGGACTCCATTAGTATGATTAGACCAACCGTTCTACAAACGGCTCAATATATCGGTTTTAATTAAAGATTTGAATTTAATTACCATAGTACCGAAATAATAAATGAGATTTCGTTAGTTTCTTCAGTGTGCGCGACATTATTGTTGTTGTTGTTGTTAGAACGGTTTCGTTTATCTTGCGGAGCTAGCAGCCAAGTTCAACGTTTGCACTTAGTCTAGTACAACGTCCAGTTTTCTTGGCGAGGCTGAATGTGCTGTTATTTTTTTTTACATAAATTTTGGTATTGATATCAAACAAAAAAAACAAACAAATGTTTGATTTGTCAAAAGTGTACCTGTGTTCATCTAAAGGGCCCCTGCCTATTTGCTGGCAAATCTACGCCTACCTTTAGTCTGAAGGTGTCTGCTCCGATGCTATTTTTGTGACTGGTCTTCGCATTGAGTCACAAAAATAGCTTAGGAGCAGACACTTTCAGACTGAAGGTAATCTACGCCGCTTATCTTGTTTATTTAAAGATATTTCTCGTCTGCACACGTTTTCTTGTTCCCAAGTAAGTGAAAAGGATCATAGGTGATATTTGCAGTATTTTGATTATTGTTTTTCATCCAAGTTTCTGAAGGCACTCTTTTAGTGAAAACGCTGTATTTTCTTCAGAAAATCAAGTTCTGGGAGTTTTTTTTTTTTTTATAATATAAACCATTTATATTCCCAGATCTGGTGTATGGGTTCTCTTCACAGCGAGCCTAACTTTTTACTTTCCCCGAAGCGACCACCTGGCTGTTGTTGAACCAAAACTTTTGCTCCTGACTATTTAACCCATTACCACACAATCCCTACTTTTGACACTCCTGAGAAAGAAGCCTTTTTAAAACACCATGGGAAAATGAGAAAATGCTGGTAACCAGCATTTGCTCCTTTTCCCACAGTGTTTTCTACCCTTCCCAGAACAATTTCTATCTTTTAGTCACCTTTATTTTGTCGTCTGCAAATGCTTTGAATTTGGACCAGTCTAAAATTTTCTCGTGTGGTAAAGAGTTAAGCGTATTCAGCTTTCTCACAATGAATTCTACCCTTCGTTAAAGGTATTGACAAGATTCCTGTAATACATAGAGCCATAGGACAAACGGACCTCCTTGGTTACTGTTGCTATAGGCTCCCAAACAAATGCGGTATACATATACAGAAAATAGCAAATAGACTACTTGAAATTTGATATCGAGACTCTTTATCTCGGTGAAATCTTAGAGAAAATATCCAAATCAGAATTGTTTTCCGATGATAGATTCTCGGTATGGAAACGAGGCTGAATGGTGTGGACGAGCTTTCTAGGAAGAGAGAAGAAAAATAGATTTTTATATCCTTTATCATCGTTATTTTATATTTTTATATCATATTCCTTTAAAAAAAATTCTATTTATGTTGGCTGTATAGATACGGATTTAATTTAGTTTGTGATTTTCTTGTATTCTGGTGAATGATTTCTGTCGGCTGGTCTCTGGATTGCGACGAGGACGCCGCCATCTTGAAATTTCGCCAGAGATCAGTCTTGAGAGTTCAGTTACATTATCTCCCGCTACATGGCATTCTATAAATACTAATCTATCTGATATGGGCATCCTGGGTACAGAACCGAACCACTTCCTACGCGACAACCGTTACTTTGAATTTAAAACAAAAAAAGGTTTACCCAATAAAACGCTACCTCGTGCAATTCATTCAACTATGATCACCAGTTTAGAGAAATCTGTTGTTAAAGCAGGTCTCATTTCTCCTCAAACGTATTGATACGTAAAAGCTATTTTCAACATTGCTACTTTATAGAGCGTAATATTTACAGTCAGCCCGCTTTCGGGGCTAGTTGTGATGCGTCATATAAGACAGTCGAATCTTCGAAGAACATGACATGCGCAGACAACGAGTTCAGTTATCTTTAGGTACAACTTGATATCACAAACTACCGTATCTACTAGGCTAAACGGTGTTTATTACTATTATTTCTATTATTTTTTTATCATTATTTATTACATTCAGCATATATTAACAAAACTTATTTATATCTTACATTTATCCTTAGGCTAGAGACAAAATTCCCGATTTGGAACTCTTCATACGCAAGAGAAGGGGTGAACCAGACACTGTGAGGATAAAACAACTTATCCTAGTGCCGGACTGCAAAGGTTTTACATTAAAAAACAACTGTCCAGAGAGCTTCCCAACTGAACTCTGGTGCAAATCGGGCGCAACATCCAGCCAGCTTGTGGATCTGGTAGAAGAACGGCTAAGAAATCTACAAAGCAACAAAGGGCATATACTGCTATACTTCTGGGCAGGCACCTGTGACGTTACTAAGAAAGACGGAAGACAGATTAGTAGACGATACTCAGAAGCCATTACCTGTCTGAAAACTGTAACCGAGCAATATAAGAGACGGCCTGCATTACGCGAAAAGGTATATTCGGACATCTACGTACAGTGTCGTCTCGGATCAGCCTGCGCAGTCCGCGCAGGCTAATCCGAGACGACACTTTCCGTTTCAATGCAATTTTCTGTTTTGCACATGTCTACTGTAGCACAAAATCTAATGAAGTCGTAAAGTGCCGTCTTGGATTAGCCTGCACGGACTGCGCAGGCTGATCCGAGACGACACTTTACGCAAATGTCCGAATGTCCTTTTTCCCATGTTGCAAGCCATATTGTATCAAACTATCCGGAAGTGACTCTGAAAGTTCTAGAACTACCATATACATGTACATATATATCTGTCGCTCATTGGAATAATAACAGAGATACAGAATCATTACTTATTGACAGAAGCATAATTAACCAGATAAGATCTATTAATCTCGCTATCCGAGAAATAAACAAAGAAAAGGGACAAAATAATATACATTTCAGTGCAGAGTGTACAAGGTGCCGAAAAAGCAAAAATAAAAGACCCCGCTATTCTCCAACAAATTGCCTGACTGACGGTGTGCATCCGAACAAGATAAACAGCCTAATTTGGACAAAGAAGCTACTCCTAGATTCCTACAAGTACTGCTACCAAGAACCTGACATACTAGACATCTCTGTTTTATCTGGGAATATCAACGACCTTAATAACGACATCGAATAAGCTAAGTGTTTTCTGTATTTATAAATTCGTGGTAATTAGTCTCTAGCCATAGCTCTTCATCACTTTAGCATCAAGTATAGGTGTACCACCTCAGCACTTGAGAAAACTCGTCTATACCAAAATATATTTATTTTTCAATATTACGATAAATACGTGTGACTATAAAGTCACCACGGAAGAAAATAAATATGGTTACTTTATCTCTACGGAGAAACCTAAGAACTTCAAGTTCAAACCTATTGGCAACCAATACAGAGCAAACTGACAATGTTCAGTCAGATGCAAAGCCATATCGTCGGTGTAATTCCAAAACCTCGTAACTACAGCTTGTAACAAGCTGTAGTTACGAGGTTTTGGAAGTACACCGACGATATACTCTTAATAAAGTTAATTCCCTCCTTAAAAAATAGATCCTCGTGGGAAAAATGATATAACATATATTCTGAAATCTGACAACAATCTGACTTTAACTTAAGTACTTGTGCATATGAACTGGCAAAAGCTGTAATTCTACAAAATACCAAAACACAAAATTTTCTGGAGAAATATAATGTGCAAACTGAAGAATCAAAAGACAAAAATGGTTACCAGGTTGAAAAAAGGTTTACAATTTATGGGAAGAAAAAAGACAATAATCAAAAAAGCTATCTGAAATGTACTATTAACTGTTACAGCACAAAGTCATCTATGCTGGTAAATGGAAGAAATCTAGACATTTTTGGAACAGACTTCTTTCAAGATATACAAGAGAAAATTATGGCTCGGAAAACAGACATAGGAAAAACCAATAAAAGAATACAAAGAATACTAGGTCAGACTGTACTGGAACTTTCTGGTCAAACTAAATCCCATCAACACACGGATTGTTATGGAAGCCCAAAATTAGACCAATTCAATCAAAATCGCGAAAAACCTAGAACAGACTTTAGAGAAATAACACAAATATCTATTCGGTCAAACATGACAGAAAATTTGTCTCGTCCTACACTGGAAAATTTGCAAAAAGGCAATGAAAATCCATATATATCTGCACGATGTGGACAACAGAATATCAACAGCTATCTAGAATCAAAGTGCTGTTAGCACTGTAATCGGTCGTCACTGAATGATTATTGGTTAGTTGGTTGTATTGGAGTTTAACGCCACTTTAACAGCTAAGGTCATATCATGGTGATCGGTGACGCACATGTGTTTCCTGGCTTTCTCACGCCAGTACTAACACAACTTTTTTTTCCAAAACCACCGACTATTCTTCTCACATTCTTCTGCAGAGGTGAGAGGCGAAATACACCAGAAAGAAAGTTCGCCTCAACCAAGGATAGAACTTACAACCCTCGGGTCATGAGTCCGACACGCTCACCACTGAGCCACCCGGGCGGAGTCACTGAATGATTAAGCAATGTGAATATTTTCAAGGGTATAATTGTTGTCACGGCAACCAGAGTTTTAAATGAAAATTACTTAAGTTAGTTTAAAATTTGACTCGAGAAAAGCGTTTCACCAATTACTAGTGGACATATATAACACTTGCCCTGAGTACTACTTTTTGGAGGCGAGTTAGAGTTCGTTCAAAATTTTCTAGTCATTTTTGTGAATAGATCTACTGCTGACATAGGCAATGCCAATAAATGTCTGAGATGGCCAAATAGATCTAGTAAGCTTAAAAGGATCTCTGAAGCTTTCTGTCCTTGTTTTTAACCTTAAATGAGCATCACATTGTATGATTGAAAAAATTCCCAAAACGTTTTATCTCCCTGTACCTCCTCTTAATTTGACAAATGAAAACCGTAAAAATAACCATGAAATGTCATTTTGAGAATTCCAAACCAAAAATGGCTTTCTTGGCAAAATGATCTGTGAAAATGAAAATATTAAACTTCTATTTTTCAGGGTTGTATTTTGTTAAATCTATTGAATGCACTTAAAGGTTTCTTTTATAGATTTTGAATATCTGAGCATTTGATTCTGAATGGAAAGAAATATTTTTATTCTGTCGAAACTATATAAGAATCCGTGCTAAATCAAAATTATCAAATGACCGGTTACAATTTCTTACTAGTTAAAAAAGTAAGCAAGGAGTACTAACTCTAACAAAACATAAAAATGGTACAGATAGATATCAAATAGAGTACTCGTATACAAACTTCTCAAAAATCAGCTCTTTACACATGAACTTAAGGTTCATGTAAAGTGTTTATTTTGCTTAATTTCATACGTCAATAATTCTGTAATTATTAAAATTTGTCCGGGAAAACCATATATCAAATTAAAGCTCTGGATGAGTACAAGCTGTTTTACATAATTATACCTACTGGCCTTACAAAATAAAACTAAAACATTGCAGAAAAAGATGACATCGTTTAAAACCTACAAAATAATAATGACATAACAAAATTGCTTAAGTTTTGGAGAAAACATAGGCTATGGTACATACCAGGTACTGCTACTACCAAAAATCCTATAGTTTCTTTAAAAAGGCACATATTTAAGTCAGAAAGTTTGACATTTTTCCCTTATTGAATTGTCAACCATGTTTGACCTACTTTGTTTTTAGAAACAGGTATGGTGTCTCCACAGGATCAAAATGTACAAGTGGTTGTGCATGATAAACTTTCATTAGTAATTTTAGATAATAAAACAAATAAAAATGACCTGTACAAGTGAAATGTCCATGTCTACGTCCAAACCCTTTCTCAAAAACAGCAGGTACAAAAGGTGTCACCAGTCTGGTAGATAGGATTAAGGTGTCACCAGTCTGGTAGATAGGATTAAGGTGTCACCAGTCTGGTAGATAGGATTTAGAATCAATTTTTGACATAAGCATTTTTTTCATTGTTCTTTTTGTGTGTGTGATGGGGTAGTGGGGTGCTGTTTTTGAGAAAGGGTTTGTAAGTGGACATGGAAATTTCACTTGTACAGGTCATTTTTATTCTAAAATTATTACTGGAATAAATTGACCTGAAATTGACCTTTATGCAAAGAGTAATTAAAACGTGAATATTTAAACCATCTGGTATAATCGGACTGTACGGAAACTGTTATCGGTAAATGTCGGGTTTGACCCTTACTGCGCCTTAGTAAAAATAAAACGGTTTTGCGAATGGCATAGATTAAGATCACGCTGCATAGAAAGTGCATCATAGATCTAAGTCACCCACCATGTATTACCAATTTAAACCAACAATATAATGGTTATTTCAGGTATTTCAAGTATTCTTTGAAAACACTATAAATCTATTAGCAGCATAAAGAGTTTAGAAATATGCACATAGTTCCGCATGCAGACGACATTAGCCGGAGCCAAGTTAGAACAATAAATCAAGCGTGTAATATATGGTAATTGAGGTCATTTATTTCATGTCAATTTGTTCAGGTAATACTAATGAAAGTTTATTACACACAACCACTTGTACATTTTGATCCTGTGGAGACACCATACCTGTTACTAAAACAAAGTAGGTCAAACATGGTTAACAATTCAATAAGGGAAAAATGTCAAACTTTCTGACTTAAATATGTGCCTTTTTAAAGAAACTATAGGATTTTTGGTAGTAGCAGTACCTGGTATGTACCATAGCCTATGTTTTCTCCAAAACTTAAGCAATTTTGTTATGTCATTATTATTTTGTAGGTTTTAAACGATGTCATCTTTTTCTGCAATGTTTTAGTTTTATTATGCAAGGCCAGTAGGTATAATTATGTAAAACAGCTTGTACTCATCCAGAGCTTTAATTTGATATATGGTTTTCCTGAACAAATTTTAATAATTACAGAATTATTGACGTATGAAATTAAGCAAAATAAACACTTTACATGAACCTTAAATAATTGATAAGTTCCCTTAGATGACTAGTTCTAAATGACAGTTCCGCATTTCCCCCATTTCCAGACAGACTGATTATCTTTTCAACAAATCTACAAACTTATACTTTGTGGGTTTGAACACATTGCCGATCGATGCACAACTTATATCCGTGCAATGAAGATGCTTCCTTGATCACACACATAAAACCTTGCCGTTTACTTATCTTTAAAAATAGTAAAGGGGGGGTGGGGCTGGCTCTCTCTCTCTCTCTCTCTCTCTCTCTCTCTCTCTCTCTCTCTCGTGAGGGGGGGTGGGGGTGGGGTGTGCCATTGGTCAAATGAAAGGAACACCACTTTCGTGGAGCTCAACTTTATGCCAAGTATAAGGCTTAAAGGTATGCAAAATGTGCAGGTTTTATTCACAATTTACAAGACGACCCTACGGTTTATTCATTTTCAAAATCAAACAGAGGTTTATCGACACCTCAACAGTTATTCAAGAATAATAAATGTTTTAATGTATACCTACATCAGCCTTTCTTTATCTACTCTACTAAATTGATTGAATTAAACGATTATATAGAAAGAAGTTATATACGCCCGTCTGTCTTTGATACCAAACAAATATTTAAATTCTGTTTTAAAATTGATACAAAAAAAATTCACCCAACAGCTATATATAGAATCAAAACACTAAGCCCGTAATGGCGTATAGATAGACGTAGCCCGGGGATACTAACTGTTGAAACTAACAGATCAAAAGAAGTGAACATTACCCGATATCGATGAAAAAAAATCTGTTTGAAGTTGCTCCCGTTTTCTTCGTATTTCTTCTTGTAAAAATGAACACTTAATTAACAAGAATTGTCATGCAATAATACTGACTTTGACTGACAAGCGATCATTGTGGAGAAAGGAAAAATTGTTTGTAGGAAAAAGGCATTTGAAACGTAAGGAATGAGGGTTATCACAATGTTTGCAAACGCCATGTTTTAAAGGCACTGGTCGTGCCCCTGTCCTAAGCTCTGGCTCCCTTTCTTTTTCTTTCATATCCTCTCTCTCTCTCTCTCTCTCTCTCTCTCTCTCTCTCTTATTTTCTTTGTTTCTTTCTCTCTCTCTTTATTTTCTTTCTTTCTCTCTTTCTCTTACATTTTCCCCCTCGCTCCCTCCCGCTTCATCAGTCTTTCATGTCCGACAAAATCCATTGACGTTGAAAGACTGAACTTCGAAAAGATATTGAAAAGCAGGAATACGTATGTGCACTGGCCACCTTAGTACAGCTGAAATTATGTACAAAACAGTCATTAACACGACAAAACCAAGAATAAAATGATATAAGATCAAACCTTTACCACACAATCCCAAGTTTTTCATGCCCTGTAGAAAAAAAAAATTGAAAAAATTGTGGGAAAAGGGCAAAATGCTGTTAACCAGGTTCTAAATTCACCAATCATTCTTTAAAACATTCTTGGTCTTATTCTCCAGAATTTTCTAAATTGAGAGTAAGACAAATTCTGATTGGCTAAACCAAATGGTGCTGGTGTACTGGTCTAAGAAACTCCAGGAAAGCACTCTTTGCAGTGCTTCCCTACATCTCATTTTGCATTCGATATTTTTCAGTCTCTTTAGATTTTTTGTCTGTATTTATGGCATTCCGGATTTGGGTCTCTTTTGCTGACAATCCGTCATTTGGTGTGCCCTAAGCAGTTTGTCATTTGCTCAGGCTTTCAGACAGTTTCTCCTTGAGTCTGTCTTTTTGTCCCCTTTTATGACAAAACTAAAGAAGGCTAGCAAACATTTTGGGAAAAGGAGAAAATGCTGGTAGTCCAGTGGCCGCTTTCGTTCGTATGACATTCAACGTCATTTTCAACATCATCTCAGCTATATTGCGACTGCCAGTGCACCAATGTATGGCTCTCTTGAGTTTCTATTACTAGTGCTGGGCGCAAGTCTTTATTAGCTAATGGCTGCTTTTGCATGTAATCCTCTTTGATCAACAAAGATTTGCGGCGAGAAAGGAATGAATTCTGTCGTAATGATTATCATCAATTCTCGGAAAGGAAAAAGCGCAGCTGAAATTTTGAAGAGCTCCTAACCCTTTACCGCACAATCTTTACGTTTAACGCACAGCAAGAAAATGCCTGGTAACTAGCATTTTCTTCTTTTTCCAGATTGCTTTCTTGCCTCCCCAAACAAAATTTAAATTAAGAAGTCACTTTTATTTCGTCGTCAGCAAACGCTTTCTATTTGAACTATTCTAAAAAAAAAATCCGTATGGTAAATATACTTTTATATCTTCCTGTAAAAATGAGCTGGAACACCTACATTTGCTTGTTTGTATTGGAGTTTAACGTTGCTTTAACAGCTTAGGTAATATCAAAGTGTCAAATGCACACATTCATTGTGTTTCCTGGCTTTCTCATACAGGTAATGAGAGAGAGAGAGAGAGAGAGAGAGAGACGGACAGAGAATGAGAGAGAGAGAGACGGACAGAGAGAGAGACATACAGAGAATGAGAGAGAGAGGCGGACAGAGAATGAGAGAGAACAGAGAGACAGAGAGAGACGGACAGAGAATGAGAGAGAGAGAGACGGACACAGAGAGAGACAGACAGAATTTGAGAGAGAGAGAGAGACTGACAGAGAGAGAAAGAGAGAGAGAGACGGACAGAGAAAGACAGAGATAGGGACAGAGAATGACAGAGACAGACAGGGACAGAGAAAGAGAGAGACGGACAGAGAATGACAGAGAGAGAGAGAGAGAGAGAGAGAAATCTAGAACCACAGCTAGGGGCAGGGGCAGGGCTTTTAAAAATATCGTTTTAACTCTTTACCAAACAACAAAATTTTAGACTGGTCCAAATTGAAAGCACTTGCAGACGACAAAATGAATGTAACTCAAAAATTGAAATGTGTTTTCATCAGGGTTGAAAACATTGTGGGAAGAGGAGAAAATGCTGGTTACCAGCATTTTCTCCTTTTCCCACAATGTTTTCAAAAGGGTTCTATCTCAGGGTCGTAAAAACCAGGGATTGTTTGGGAAAGGTTTAAAACATCGTGCAAAAAAGAAAAAAATACTACTTTCTTAGGTTTCAATTGCCTTTTTTCCTACAGACATTTTCCTTTTCCCGCAATGAGTGCTTGTTTTTTTAAAGAAAGTACTATTACATGACAATTTTTGTTAATGAAGTGTTCTTTTACAAGAAGAAATATGAAGAAAGGAGCTACTGAAAGAAGTTTTTTTTTTCATCGATATCCGGTATGCACAGTGTTCACTTTTTTTTGTTGTTTAAACCTTAACTAGACAACAAATTTTTAGCCCTTTTCAAATGGAAAGCATCTGCAGACGACAATTTTCATTCAGCTCAAAAGGTGCACTGTTTATAGATAAGATAGCAACAATGGGTAAAGGAGAAAATGCTGGTTACCAGCATTTTCTCCTTTTCCCACAATGCTTGCTTCTAAGGGTCGTCAAAAGTCGTCATTGTGTGGCAAAGGTTTAAACAGTTAGTACCCCCCGGGCTACGTCTATCAACATGCCAATACGGGTTTCCAGGGCTTAGCGTTTTAATGCTATATATAGTTGTTTGGTGAATTACCTTTTCGTTTTGATTTTGAAACACAATTTAACTATTTGTTTGGTTTCAAGGACAGACAGGCGTATTTATCTTCTTTCTATATAATCGTTTAATTCAATCAATGTACTAGAGTAGATAAAGAAAAGCTGATGTACAGTTAAACATTTATTATTCTTGAATAACTGTTGAGGTGTCGATAAACCTCTGTTTCATTTTTAAAATGAACAAACCGTAGGGTCGTCTTGTAAATTGTGAATAAAACCTGCACATTTTGCATACCTTTAAGCCTTATACTTGGCATAAAGTTGAGCTCCAAAGTGGTGTTCCTTTCATTTGACCAATGGCCCCCAGCCCTCCCCTCCCCTTCCCCCGAGAGAGAGAGAGAGAGAGAGATAGTCATCTTTGTCCATTAAAGGGCTAATCTTCCAAACACTGTTATTTCAAACATCCGGGACAGAATTTTTTGCTGAAAAAAATTCTGTTTACCAGGGTAAGATAATTTCCTTCTGTCAAATTGAAAGCAATTGCAGCAGACAAATATAGGCAATACCTTAACTCATTACCAAACGACAATATTTTAGGCTTATAAATTCAAATTGAAAGCATTTGCAGACGACAAAGTAAAAGTGACTGAACATTTCAAATTTGTTCATTCTCCTTTTCTCACTATGTTTCCTAGGGCTTCTTTCACAGGGTCGTCAAGAGTAGGAATTGTGTTGTAATGGGTAAAAGGAAGTAAATAATGTTAAAAAGTAATGAAAATATTTTGTCGAAAGGAAAAAAAGCTTACTACCAGCTTTTTCCCACATTGCCAACATGTTTCAACTTTCTCATGGTAAGAAAAACCCAGTTTTTTTTTCAAAACCAAAATTTTGACTTTGATATACTTGTGAAATTTGGCCAATCTCCCTCATTTTAATTTTCAGACACCAAAGTTTGATGTTGATTCAGAAGGTGAATTTTGGATATTCTTTAATTTCTCTTCTCCTGTTATTCTATAGGCTGTGATTTAATGTTGGTCTTTTTATGGCCTTTTTGGAGACATCTTGCTTACATAACCTGACCTTTACAGCTACGACACTTGGCATTCTTGTAAAAATAATTCTGACTGTCACAACTAGCTTTACCACCCCTAAACCACTGTGTGAACACACTATCATGGGCCCTTTGTTTCTGTTACTTCTGTCTCTACCAATTCCATACTTACAGCCACATCAACTGCCTGTTTCAAAGTCAACACTTCTTCTAGCAATAACGTTCTCTGAATAATGTTAAACGTTCTGTAACATTCATCCAAATTCATAACATAAATTTTGCAAGTAACAAAGTCTGGATTGTTTAAATGATGTTAACTTTCAAGTGTTTCAGCTTTTTTTTCCTTTTCCACAATGTTTTCAAAAAGACTTCTATCTCAGGGTTGTAAAAAACGGGGTACGGACAAAAACCCCCTAGGACAAAAACCCCATGGACAAAACCCCCATACCCTTTATTGAAAAGTGGACAAAACCCCCATGGTTTTAAAATGATTCTTTTTGTTCAATCATGTTGAAGTTGAATAAAATTTACTGCTTTAAATACTTGTGGGGGTTGTAAAAAGTTAAATTGATTTGATAAGAATTTTTTTTCTTAAAATTATGTGTGTTTTCTCAAATTTATATGCTTTTTATATATGGTGGGGGTTTTGTCCTAGGGGGCTTTTCTCCTAAAGGGTTAAATGTCTAGAAGACATAATATGGAGAGGAACAGGGAAATATCCACAAATCAGAATTGTAAAGATACATTTCATGATTTGTTCAAAATGATTGTAAGTTGTCAGATCATTTTTAAGAGTGAAATGTCGAAGAGAAGTAGTGTATGGGATAAAAGCTGTAACATGGGTTTACTGTCAGAAACAAACTTTACAGTGTAAAGGGGTGAGATATGCAAATGTTATGTAACCGAATGTAGGTAAAAATGTCAGAGGTAAAAATGCCATAGGTAAAAATGTCATAGGTAAAAATATCAGAGCCAAAGTGGTAAATATGCCATAGGTAAAAATGTCATAGGTAAAAATGTCAGATGTATTTATCGTAGTATAAATATATGGGTTAGCTCAGTTGGTCAAGGCTTAGCAAGTTCGAAATCTTGTCAGGGTTCACTATTTCTGGCCTCTGAATAATCTGAGATAGCAGTCAGTCAAAATCAAGATTGGTATATGGACTAACAGAAGAACTCAGATCACACATAATTGTCAAAGATACTTTTTCACAAATGTTTTTACCAAGGTTTGCAATTAACTCAAAAATTGAAAGTTGTTTCCAACAGGGCAGAAACAGTGGGGGAAAAGGAGACCACGATGGTTACCAGCATTTTCTCATTTTCCCACAATGTTTTTTCAGGCTCCTATCTTAGGGTCGTTAAAACCAGGGGTTGTTTGGTAAAGGGTTAAATCAGCACCATGTAATGTTATCATTATTGAATAAAACAGAAAATTATTTCACAGTATAGCATGGATACAATAAAGATAAATAAATGAATAATACATAGAACCGTTTACTTCAATGGATCTGATAAGAGGCCAGAGCCACATGTTTTTTCATGTCATATACTTAGTATGTCTGACATTTTTACCTATGACATTTTTACCTATGGCATATTTACCACTTTGGCTCTGACATTTTTACCTATGACATGTTTACCTATGGCATTTTTACCTCTGACATTTTTACCGCACACCATGTAACCATTTCCTCTATTGTTTCAACTGGTCGATGATGGATTAACATTTATGACCATGACTAGGGGTAGCCAGATACTGACTTCACCCTTTACCATACAAACCCTAGATCTAGTTGTTGAGAAGGGATTAAGACACCTGATTTGCAAGTTTACACCTGTCATATTCACTAGTGTTTAGTAGTAGATTTGAACATATAAAAGCACCAAATAAGAAAAAAAATATATATAAACAATGTAAATGAATTTATTATGAATGTATACAGAAAACAACACATTTTTGGTCATTAAGCACAATTTTAAGAAAAAAAAAAACACATTTTTGATCAAAGAGCACAATTTTAAGAAAAAAAATTCTTATCAAATCAATTTACATGTAACTTATACAAAAACATTATTTTTTACAACCCCCACAAGTATTTAAAGCAGTAAATTTTATTCAACTTCAACATGATTGTACAAAAAGAATCATTTTAAAACCATGGGGGTTTTGTCCACTTTTCAGTTAAGGGTATGGAGGTTTTGTCCATGGGGTTTTTGTCCATTGGGTTTTTGTCCTAGGGGGGTTTTGTCCTAGGGGGGTTTTGTCCGTACCCCAGTTTTTACGACCCCGAAGACAGAAGACTTTTAAAAACATTGTAAGAAAAGGAGATAAAGCTAGTAACCAGCCTGTTCTTCTTTTAACACAGTGTTTTACTCTGCTGGAAATAAATTTCAATTTTTGAAATACATAACTTTATTTTGTGGTCTGCAAGCGATTTCAGTTTGGACCTGTTTAATACTTTGTCGTATGGTAAAGAGTTAAAAGTAGAAAATATTGTGGATAAAGGATCAATTGATAGTTACCAGCTGTATGTTTTTACAATGAATCTGAAATCGTCTGTACTGCAATTTGACCAGAATGTCAGTATTAACCGTTCAGTCCCTATTAGACCGAGTTGTGACTTACCTGAATTGAAACAATTTGCAGAAGACAAACAAGGACTGAACAAATTTACACTTTCCTTTCCCACGGCTTACAATTCAGAGTTTAAGACTTTCACAGAGAAGCTCTTTATGGAACATACAATAATGTGTATGATAAATTTTTGCATGGAATGGATCATGTGTAAAAGGTAAACAGCGAAAAAGTATTTCACACAGGTAGATCCCCTCTACCTCTCTCTGATGTTCATGTATTTCTGTATCATGGTAAGAAATACTACTAAAATAGTTTTCAAAATAATTTTGAGAATTGTCTTAATAATTTCGGAACATATTCTTTTATCAAATTTCACGCTTGTTAACAGCATTTCAAACTATTCTTATTCTCATGAAAATCGCGATTTATTGTGTAACCCTTCACCCATGAGAGAACAAATTTTGTACCTGTCAATATTTACAGAATTCTTTACAAGGTACAAATATAGGATCCAACAAATAGTCAGAACTAAACATCTCACGATTATCAATCGTAAAAGTCAAGAAAAAGGTTATTTGACATGAAACTAAAGTGTCGGAGAAATGTCTTTAAAAGTGTCGGGGAACTGTCTAGTCGTGGAACTGTCTTGAAACCGTCCTTTTTATTATAATTGTCAATTCCGCCAGTTAATCTACTGAAAACACTTCACGTGAAACAAAGCTTATGCCGTACACTCAATTTCATCATGTATAGAATAGGTTTAATCCCACTTGGTCTACTCCCATTTCGTCTACAGATTTTTTTGTGTAGTCAGTCCCATTTTGTCTACAGTCCCATTTCGTCTAATCTCATTTCGTCTACACCCATTTTGTCTACAGTATGTTTGAATGTTATGTATAAATTTGAAAATCAATTTGAATATCTCATTTAATTTTTTCGTATGTTTTTTTTTTCTTATTTTGTGCTCTTACTTGTACAAATCTACAAATAAATAGAAATGTGTAGATACTGAATCATCTGAGTTATTATATTAAGTCATGATATATATTACTCATACAAAAAGTAGAAATAAATAATTTATTAGTCAAAGACATCAAGAAAAAATAGAATGTAGACAAAATGGGACTACTGGGCAAAATAGGTGTAGACGAAATGGGACTGTTGCGCAAATTTGCAGACGAAATGGGAGTAGACCAACTGGAATGTTATCATAGAATAATATTTCTGTAAGCGACGTTCGCCCCGTAGCCTAATACATATAGGCGTGATACTCAACACGCTGTTCAAAAGTCCGGCATAACATCGTTATTTTCGCCATTAGTGGGCGAAATTTTACTTTTATCCTCATCATCAGAAACTACTAAGTTTCATTAAAAATCTGGTGGTACATGTACGGCCTTACCGACCGAGAATCGTGTATTTCTTCGTCTTAAATATCGCTCAGTTTACTATCTTAAACAAGGTCCATATTGAAACAAACGCTCCTATGACGTCACAGATCGAGGTGTGCTACAATAAGTAAGGGAGGTAAGAGATGCAAAAAAAATAAAACAATAAGCAAAAATATGAATAAAAAAAAAAAGCACTTTTACTATTTTTTTTTTAAATACAACATTACCAGGTTACCATTTGATAAATGTAGATTTGAAAATTAATCAAATCAGAAACTTGTTGATTTGCCCTTTTAAGCTTTTGAGGTGTAACAAACTTACGGAGCAGACTTAAGTCTTAGATCCACATGGAGATAATAAAAGAATCAGCTGTCATCATCATCGATGCTATTCGCTACATAAAACCACAGAGCTTAGATAAGCGTATTCTTCAGTGCAACTGTCAATGTACGGTCGAAATTGTTGTATTTTACCCAGCCTTTCATATTTCAGGTTATATTTACCGTATACGGACGGTATATCGCTACTGTTTTAGCGTCCGAATAAAGCAGTAATCAGCAATTCAACTTAATTGATCATAATCGTTATCTACTTTCGGTTTCTATCCCAGAAACGTACGCCATATTATCTCCCGCTTGATGGCATTCTCAATTAATCAAAGAACGTTAACTTCTTCGAACTTAAGGATATAAAAGACCTAAAATACTAAAATTGATAGCAAAAGTTCATGGCTGATTTCCATAAAATCGTGTATCTAAGTATTTCGCATGCAGTTTTAAATGTTAGAATTTTTTTTTTGAGGTGTAATGGCATAGTTTTGGGTAATTTTCTAGTGTTTTAGGGTGTGTTGGGGTATTTTTCAGTGGTTTTGGCTATTTTAGAGTGTTTCATCTGAGACGTACTTTACAAACTAGGTCAGGCCAAAGCTGCTGAACGAGTGACGAATTTTTAAATGTAGAGCGAGTTCTACAAGATTTAACTCTGAAATTCATTGTTTGTGTGAACGTGTGAATGGCATACATTGATCTTTAATCCGCATATTATTTGTACATATCAAATGATATAGAGGCGTCTGTTCATTGATCTTTGATCTTTTTTTCGAAACTGGGGTGTAATGCGTGCTCGTGTGGAAAACCCCTGTCGGATGGCACAAGAAGGTGATGCCGAGTCATCACCTTCCAAAAACCGCTAGTTGCGCAGTATATCTCTTGCTAGGAACATCACCAATAGAAGCAGAACTTCATAGAAAACAACTAAGTTTTCTTCACTCAATTCTTCGCGGAGAAAATAGGACGCTTTTGGATATCTTAGAGAGAAGAATTCTACCAATGAACTATAACCAGGAAAATTCTGCAAAATTCAAAACCTACTGAATTCATACAATCTTCCAAATATACAAACACTCAAAATAGGGATGCCCACTAAATTGGAACCTAACTAGATCTAACTTAGAATGAAATTGACACACACTATATATGTGGATATAGCGCTAGTAGAATAAGTGATCTCCCCTTTGCCAGAGACTAAAAGTTTTAGCTGCTGTATAATTATCATTTACGGGTAAGGCCCGGAAGTATCCCGGAGAAACGGCATCATTTTGAAATTGCTCTGTGGGGAAACATAGTATTTAATCCTTTACCACAAAGTCCCGAGATTTAACCATCCTGGGATAGAAGGCTTTGAAAACATTTTGAGAAAAGGTGAAAATGCTGGTAAAATGCATTTAATCTTGGTCTCGCAATGTTTTTGATCCCTTAAGAGGGAAATGGACAAAAGCCCACCGGGACAATATCCCACTTGACAAAAGCCCACTATCTATGTATCTTAGAATATAGATAAACGCCTGTGCTTGAGATTAAAAATCTTACATTTTGCGGCCCATCATGTATGCTTTGCACCCCTTTACTGTGGACCAGTCGATCGTTCAAAGAACAATCATTTTCCTTAACCCTCAGACCTTCTCATAGTCAGCATAAATATAGCTTATTTATTTCAATGGGAACGTAGTATCGAACACAAGAAACGTATATACATATGGGATATATACTTATTATCTCTTGCTAGGTGGCATTCTACAAATACACGTAGATCTATTAATTTGGGCATCTTGGGTAAAGAACCGGACTACTTTTCTATGCGACAACCATTACTTTTAATTTCAAACTAAAATAAACGTTTACTCAATAAAACGCAACGTGGTTCGATTCATTCAGCTATGGTCAGCAGTTTAGAGAAATCTGGAACTTAACCCGTTACCACACAATCCCTACTTTTGACGCCCCTGAAAAAGAAGCCTTTTGAAAACACTATGGGAAAAGGAGAAAATGCTCTGGTAACCAGTATTTTCTCCCTTTCCCATAGTGTTTTCTATCCTTCCCAGAACAAATTTCTATTTTTTAGTCACATTTATTTTGTCGTCTGCAATTGCTTTCAATTTGGACCAGTCTAAAATTTTCTCGTGTGGTAAAGGGTTAAACAGGCCTGACTATTCCTCAAACGTATTGATAAAAGCCATTTTCTCCATTGCTACTTTATAGCACGTATAACTACACCCCCCAATTATTAGGGGTCTGATGTGTCGTATAAGACAGTTCGAAATTTCGAAGAATATGACATGCGCAGACAACGGATATCGACTGAGCACGAGGTCTTTCCATACAAAGACTATTATACATGGATCCGTGGAAATCGATATTTGACCAATCAGGACATCGCATTTATTCTACCCGATGTCCTACCTTGGTTTCTGCTATTTCGGCTCACAAATAAACGACTGTTAACGTTGGAAGAATGCAATTCTCTTTATTTATGTTGTGTTTTTAACGTTTGATTTTAAAAAAAAAGCTTTAAAAATGTGCTTTGCGAACGTGTACTGATGACGTGAGATCACGCAGAGGCTATAGACAACTTTAAATTGTGATGATTACTGAAAATTTGAACTTATGCAAAGAGCTGATCAGCGCTGGATAATGGATTAATTCAAAGTATTCTATAATTTTTCCTCTCTGAAAGAGAAACTGGAAAACTGGAAAACAAAGGTAAAAATAGACCTATATGAAGTATTAATAAAAGGAAAATACTTTTACTTGAATATCTGACCTTGTTCAATAACCTATGCACATTCAAAAAGTGGCCGCGTAAACTTGTCACCAATGTTTCAATTTGACATTAATCTTAACCCATGGTGCATGAAGAATATGCTGAATGTGTACTGAGATCGTATATACGATCTCTGATGTGTAGATATAGATCAGATTGCAAATTACTTGATAATTAGTCTTGGATTTAAAGAACCTGCTGATTACAACAAGCACTTTGACGTGTAGTTTTTCCTCACTAGGAGTATATTTCAGTTTTAAAAAAAGTCTAACTTCTGATCTGGTGGAACTTGGAAATTTTTCTCTTGACTTACCTTTTTAACCGTTTACCACATAATGGGTTTTAACGACCCGAAGAAAGTTTTTAAAAGCATTGCGGAGAAAGGAGAAAATGCTTGTAACATTCATTTTATCCTTTTCTCACTGTGTTTTGCGCTCTTTCAAAAACAAATTTCAATTTTTGAATCATTTATTTCGTTGTCTGCAAATATTTGAGTTTGGATTGCTCTAAAAATTTTGTCATTTGGTGACGAGTTTAAATGGATTAGCACATCAGCACATTAGCACAAAGGGTGTGTTGGTAAACTGTTAATTTGATAGGAAATGTGTTTGATTGCAAAGCAAGTTACCGCTCTAATCAATAATGGTCTTAGTATCCTTCTCTAAATATGGTCTGCAGAAGATGATGGATATATGTTTTAATTATTCTGTAAAGTGGCGTTACATGTATAACCCATCCAAGTGTGCAGTTATAGTCTTTAATGAACCCAAACATTTTATAGCTAATCGTTTATGGCGATTGGGCGATAGCGTTGTAAATGAAGTAGTGGATTACACTCACTTGGGCATAATTTGTAATAAGTTCATGAAAAGTTCTGTCAGCATTGATGATTCCTGTCACAAGCTGAAATCTACTCTTTTAGGTTTATTAAATGTTGGAGTGCATGAAAATGGTCTTCGTCCATTTACGTCCCTTAAACTGTACAAGTCTATTGTTCTACCAAAAGCACGCTATGGCTGTGAGCTGTGGTCAGAAATTAACAAAACGCAGTCAGCTCAGCTGGAAAGAGCACATAGATTCTGCGTCAAGTATATTCAGAATTTACCGGTGTATACTAAAACCGATGTTTGTCTCGGTCTAGCCGGTGTTTTACCTATCGAATCTGATATCGATTATAGGAAACTTTTGTTTCTGGGCCAAAGTCGTGCCCCGAGTCTACACGCATGTAAAAAGTTGTTTAATTATAGGCTCTTTTCTTTTTTTATAAGTGGTAATTCCTTGAAGCTTGGGTTTATCCCAGATATTGTACGTATTTTACGCAAGTATTCGCTGGAAGATTACTGACAGCGTTACTTGGCCACAGGTCTTTTTCCTACAAAAGTTCAATGGAAGAGAATTTCTCGTAATGTCATCAACGGACAAGCAAATACTACTTGGATAACCAGGGTTCAGACCGACAGTCATCTATCAAGTTTCTTATACATAAAACCACAATTACTTCTCCATAGTGAACTATGGGAATTAAGTAGGTCTATCTCCTCTCGAGTGATAGCCAAGCACTGCAACAATTGTGTTAAGATGATAGCTAAATTTTATAGCGACTCATTTACAAAATTCTGTCATTACTGCAAAAATCATTTTTCAGTATCGTTATGTGAACACGTTTTATTACAATGTCCTTCTACAGTGAGTTTGAGGATTGAATTATTTCATCGTATCTCAATGGAGACAAATGAATGCACCTATCAGAGGTTTAGAAGCCTGAGTAATAACGGTATTGTTGTAGCCTTATTCTCAGGTCTTCGAAACATATTGGAGGATAATGTTATTAACCATAGGCTCTTGCTAGTTATTATACCTATCCTTGGAAAATTTTGGAATTTTTTCTTTGTGTAATAGCTCTATGATCTATGCACCACAGAGTTAATATATTATCTTAACTTCTTCAGCCCCATGCCCAACCAGCTGTGACATACATGTATCTGTTTTTGTTTTTTGCCTCTGTTGCCTCGATACAATACTGTATATTATTATTTATCTGCCGCTAACTCCAGCCAGCAATTTCTAGTCGATTGATTGAATGATTGTCCGGTTAATTCTTCTATAGATCTATCCGCTCATTCATTCAATCAATGGACTTATTCTAGGGGTCTGCTTCATTATTTAGTTCCTAAGTATTGTGTTGTTTTCCTAAATATTCTGTTGTCTGTGTTTGCCTTGTGTTTCGCTTTCGTTGCAAGGTCCCCTTACTTGATTCATGCTTTCCTTTTACCTATTTTTGTCTCGTTTCTCTTCTTTATTTTGTACTTTGAGTTTTAAGAATGTGCTCCCGCATTCTGACCAGGGAAAGGGCTTTTGCATTTTCGTCTTTTTATTGTAAGGGTCTTTTTCGGGTCGGAGTCTGGCCGTACATTGATTTTCTCTCTTTATGACATTTACCTACTTTCTTTTGTTTGTTATTTCATTCTTACTGTTTTCTTGTATTTTATTG
Source organism: Tridacna crocea (assembly GCA_943736015.1). Classification (NCBI taxonomy): domain Eukaryota; kingdom Metazoa; phylum Mollusca; class Bivalvia; order Cardiida; family Cardiidae; genus Tridacna; species Tridacna crocea. The sequence goes on from OX031065.1 coordinate 46,615,332, forward strand.
TAAAATGCTCGCCATTTTGGCGGAAAAACAATAAAATAATAATAATAATCATATACTACCGTCAATGATATTAACAATTTTCTTAATTGACAACACACTTAACGCATTTTATAATCCATCAGACAACCCTTTTCCCCTTAACCTGATATTAAATTTTTTCATTAACTTAAACCTCTCTGTAGAATCGGACATTATATAAACTTTTCGAAAAGTTTGTAATTCAGTGTTATTTAATTTGGTATGATGCTGAGATGACTTTACTAGCCCAACGAAAGCAATAAGTATCGTTAATTCTATTATTCTGTGGCAAAACGAAGATCTGTTGATGTTTTTTATATGTTCAAATTTTTGTTTAAACATGTAAATCTGTTACATTGTACGTCACCCCCGAAATTCGCCCTTTTAATACGTCTCCGTATGTATAAATTATTTAAGCATCTTTAAATTGCTTAATGAGAATTTATCATCGATAGAAATTAATGATTAAAATACTTTTTCTGGAATTTTATTGAGAGAAACAGTCATGACAGCACGATTTAAGTAGCCTATCTGCTATACTGTAAATGTATTGACTACGTTTGTTTGTGAGACCTTGGCAACAGTAACTAAGGTAGTCGATTTATCTTATCACCACGGATCAATGTATTTAGCGAAAAACCAGAAAATTCGGCCCCATGAAGACTCGGCGTAAGGCAGACCACATTTTTTAAGAGCACAAGAACAGAAATAATTTGATATCTGTCGATTAGAACGATGAAAAGGGCGTTATTTTCCGTGTTACTCTCAGTTGTGATAGTTTTGAGAAGATTCGATTCTTAGTATTGACATGATACCTAGTTTTATTTCTGAATTTTAAAGTAATATGATTTCTGATTATTGGTTAAATCAAACAATTCAGCAAATCAGATATTACGTTACTTTCTAAATGTAGAATAAGAGAAGTAATGTAAAATGCGTACAGATTTTCTGACAAAGAATGAGTCTCATAAATGCTTTATATAGATTTTCGGTGAAGTTCACTATCTGCTATATAGAGTTTATTTCATCAGCTTGAGGTTAATATGGGGAAATATTTGCCGAAAAAGGGAAAGGTATGCGAAAATGACGAGTGCCGAAAGGCACGAGTTATTTTCGCCACCTTTCCCTTTTGAGAACTCACAGGTTTTAGAACCTCAACTGCCACTTTCTTTTGTCTTTCTAATTTTGTATTTAACCTGTGAAATATGAACATGATTTCTCCCGTACTAAATCTACTAATATAGAAAAGAATATCGCTCGATTAAAAAACGAAGTACAGAAATAATGCCAAAACAGCCACAGCTAGCGCGTAGATAAAGACACTTCCACTCTCTTCCGGTATATTGCATTTCCGGGTATCCAGTGAATAGTTCATCCTGTAGGTTGTGTTCAAAATCGCATCTCTTGCACCTTTCCACGCACCTGGTCCCATCAGGCGATATTGATAGGCTGTGCATGGTCCGAAGAAACAGTGATAAGCCAGTTTGGGGTCTGTGAACATCAGTTTGACTGTTGAAAGTTCCAGAAGAAATAGACATTTAAAAAGTCTTCATACAGAAAATTATCTTGCATTCCGCATGGATGAGTGTTTCACATAGGACTTTGTTTGACATGGCGTTTAATTCATCGACTAAATGCCCTATGTGGTTATCAAATCAATAAAAGTAAAAAATGCATACATAAAACAAATTTGAAATCAACAGACAAATCCAACACGTGCATTAGTAGGCCTAGGAAAAGTGAACCAAATTCGCTTGCTTCAGAGAGGAATGTGTTTTGATATTTGATACACGATCACTCATTCCCTTTCAGGACTGCTCTGAACAGAACATATTATCAAACCTTTTGGCTCCAAAGAGTTAACTTTAACCCCCTTTAAATATTAAACAGATGAAATAATACAATTAAATTAAACTTAGTAGTGTATGAATATTCGTAATTGTAGCTTTTGTTTTTTAACCACATCTAGTGCAAGAAACTATCGTTATATTTCAGGACTAAGTAATTGGCTAAGAAAGTAATTGGTTAAACAGATGTAAATAATACGATTGAATTAAACTTAGTACACGGCGGGGAATCACGTGACACAACAACAACAACAATGACCGTTATTTGAAAAAATTCCCCGACTTCAGGTAAGAAAATCTTCAATAATTCCGTTAATACATAACCGATTGGAATTTGGTTTAAAGCAGAGAAGGCGGAAGGACTCCAGGGATTTGCTTGATGTCTTAGATGTTTTAAACAACACCTGATAAAAAAGTTATTGACGAGCAAACAAATTTTTTACCCTGGATAATTTGTTTGCTCGTCAATAACTTTTTTATCAGGTGTTGTTTAAAAAATCTAACACATCAAGCAAATCCCCGGAGTCCTTCCGCCTTCTCTGCTTCAAACCAAATTCCAATCGGTCACGTATTAATGGAATTATTGAAGATTTTCTTACCTGAAGTTAGGGAATTTTTTCAAATAACGGTCATTGTTGTTGTTGTTGTGTCACGTGATTCCCCGCCGTGTTAGTAGTGGATGAATATTCGTATTTGTAGTTTTTGTTTTTGAAACACATCTAGTACAAGAAACTATCGTTATTTTTTAGGACTAAGTAATTGCCAAAGGAAGTATTTGGTTAACCTCAGAAATAATCATGAAGAGAGTTTTGTTTACACTGATTTTCATGTTTTCACTCGAATTAGTGTTCTGTACTTTATTGTGTTTTCTAAGAAGATATCATCAATAGAAATTAGCTCAGTTACTTCTGTATCAATCTGTTTTGATAATATTATCATGACTGATACCAGCGAAGATATGGTTCTACAAAAGCGGGCAAGCAACAGATATTTGAAATTCATCACAAAATATTCAAACTGTATTACTGTCTATAACAATCTCCATGGCAGTAATTGATTAAATTTTAATTCATAGGTTAGTGCCATAGTTCTTTGCTGTCCTTTGTCAGGTGGTGTACATATATAAATCGTGATGAAACATATTGCTGTCTAGAAATAGAAACTTAAACAAGAAAGCCGGAATGCGGGTACGGTGATGTTTGTGATCATCTTAAACAGCCCAATATTTGTCCTATACATTGCTTCCAAAGTGTTCTATGATTTTGACTATTAGTTCAATTGTTTGACTTGACGCCTAACTCTCATTATAAATGTACTCAAATTTTCTGATGTTTTCTGTATACCATGTGTGAGTGATGACATGCTCTTCTTTTCATAACTAATGTGCCTCAAACACCGAGACACATTTATGCTGTACCCTACAGTAAAGGGGAGTAATCACATAATTGGTCTCAAACTTTGTGAATTCAATCAAAGCACGAGCGTATTATTGATTCTTACTAGGTCAATAGTTCATGATGTAGTATTAAATAACGGTTCCTAATTTAATAATGCATTTTAAACCTGTTTACACGCATCTGCATGGTCAGTCTTTGTGGTACATCTATAACTACCATGAATTGTAAGATTATATGAAAAGTTTACATTTTTCATCAAGATACTTAACACGGAGTTTGTGCTTAGAGCATCTTGCTGTTAAAAAATTGAAAGAAATCCACGGTTACCTAAATTTGGTTTACAGCCAGCGAGCACTGCAAGTTCATCCATGAAAGGTATGTAGTCCACTTGAATTGTGTGACGTGTTGAGTCTACGTATCTCTTTGACAGCATTTCCTGTTTCAACTGGATATCCGTCCACATATCGGAGCTCTTCGGCAGTGTAACATCTCCCTGTTTGTAAGATCGCATTATAAATCAGGTTTATACCGGTAGTCGTCTCAAACATTTTAAATGACTGGACTATAAACAATATCTCTTTTATCGCTCTATGAGAAATTTCGTCGCTTTACTTCAAAAACCTCGTAACTACAGCTCTTTTGCAAGCTGTAGTTACGAGGTTTTTGAAGTAAAGAGACGATTTGGTTTTAAACACGGCCAAATGCTTCCCTATATGTAGTATTTTGCATTTCTTGGCGTTAAAACCCATGCCCCCAAGTGAGTGACCAGTCACAAAAGTTATCTGTTGTACGTTGTAATATTGTAAAGTCTTCAATAGCATTTAAATCTGTATGAGTTTTAGTGCCATCTTCAAACAGCTTCACGACCGTGTCTGCAGTTTCTGGTAGATCATTAATAAAAATGAGGAAAAGAGTCGGACCTTGAGCTACTCCGCTTCTGACAATTAGGGTATCTGATTGTTTGTTATTGATGACAACTTCTATTTGTCAAGAGATCCTTTATCCAGGATGACATGTTACTACCAATGCCATAAGAATCTAATTTGTGTTTCAATTTGCAATATGATAAAATGTCGAAAGCTTTTTTTTTTAAATCGTAGATGACATCTATATCCGACCCGTTGTCAAGAAAATTTGTCCGATCTTCCAGTGATTCAAGAAGCTGTAGTTGGCATGATCTATCGTAGATAAATCCAAATTGTTTGTTTGAAAATAAATTATTCGATGTCATGTGGTTGATAATTTTCTCTCTAATATTTTTTTTTCATTATGTTTTGGACTATATTGGACTTATGCTGATTGGCTTACAGTTTTCAGGCAGGTGTTTATTTCTTGATTTAAAGATGTTTCCAAGCTCGGGATACAACCGAGCTGTTTAACGATTTGTTTTTAAAAAATGCCATAGGTTTAGCCTAATGAAGTTTTTTGATGTATGCCATCTGGTCCAGCTAGTTTGTTGGGATTCATAGTTTTTATAGCTTTTAAAACACCATCTGTTTTAATTTCAAAGTCTTTCAATTGAGCTATTGTTCATTTTAGGAAATTTTGCAGATCCTTGTCATGCTCTGGTTTAAATACACTTCCAAACTTCCAAAATATTTGTTGAGAATGTTGCTCTCTCACGTTCGTCATTACTTTGTTTCCCATTTGCGTCTTGAAGTGTTCCTACATTATTATTTGTTTAACTTATCGATCGGATATATTTCCTTGAAATCCGACTGTTCTCTTTTATGTTACTCACTTTGTCCTTTTCATAATGGTATTTTAACTTTCTAATGTCTGATGTTGCCGTATTCCTTTTTTTGTGTTGTTGTTGTTGTTGTTGTAATTTTCATATTTGTCTGTTTTGCAATGGAGATATTTTGTCCAGGCTTGTTTTTTTCCTTCTTGTTAGCTTTATTTGTCTCTGTATGTACATATGGTAAATTGTTTGGGCCTTCTTGGCACACTAGTATGTATTCTGTCACTAATTTTTGAGTATAACGGCAAAGAAGTTCCATGATTAGTCAGCATTTCCATATCGCAAATTGTCCCATTTGACTTGGCTGAGATGATTTCTGATGTTTTCATAATCTCCCTTGAAGTAATTCCTTCTGTTACGTTTGTTTTACACCCTCTCTGTGTAACAGATATATTCAAGCTCCAATATTATATGATGAGTTTTCCTAATCCGGGTTGATAAGAAAGGTTTTCAATAATATTTTCTTCCTTTATGAGTACGAGATCAAGTAAGAATGGGATTGAGGATTGTCTGTACCCTGTTGGTTTGTAACATGTTGCGTTAAATAATTGTCTCTTATTACTTCTAAGAACACACTTACTGGATGGTTTTTATTTACACAACTCTCATATTTCAACCAGTTTATTTCTTTGAAGTTGAAATCTCCTATAACTCATAAATGAGAACAGCTGCTTAAACAACATATTTTTATGAGTTGTTGAAGTTCGTATACTGAATTTATATCTAAATTTGAGCTTCTATATACGCAACAAAAGAGTAAGGTATCTCTGTCACTAATATTTATTTAGCCCAGACTGACTCTATTTCCCTCGATTCGATGTTAATTTTGGAGCAATTTAAATCTGATCTAATGAATAAAGCAACTTCTCGTCCATTTTGTTTCGTATTCTTCATAAAATCGTATCTTTTCATCAAGGGGTAAAAATTGATTTTTTGGATTTATTTCACAGATTGATATAGTATCAACCTTCTTCTTCATAATAATAATTTTCAATTCTTCCATCTTGTTGGTAAAACATCCACATTTGTATATAATACATTTAAATTCTGCATGCGATTGCATTTATTTGTTATACATGTATATATATTGTTAAGAAATAAAACTCGCCTCCTATGTGCGCTATTGTGATTTCTGGGTATAATACTGTATCATCTATGTGGTTTGTCATTGTTCATCAAGCTGATGCATAAGTTGTTGGTAGTTTTTATCATCTTCATTTTCTTTGGGTTTGGGTTTGTTGCTCCTTGGTTGTTCGTAGTTTTGTTTGTTTTTATTCAGATCTAATATCTCATTTGGTATGATTTTTTTATTATCTCTTTAGCCCCTTTCTATATAAGCCTCGCCTTTTCAAGTTCCTGTACGAATGTCTTTCTTTCTTCTCTCTGGGCTGTCCAGAGTCATGTCAGCAGTGATTATGGTCGTTTGTAATTTGTCAGGTTATTTGCTTGAGATAGGAGATCTCTTCTATTCTTTTTATTCTCAAGAATGATTTTGAGAGGTCTTACTAGTATTTTATCTGTTGATCTTATTTCCATTCTATAACGTTTAAACTCATCCAATTTGACATCCAAACTTGAAGCAAGTTCATTAATAAGGTACTTGTCAAATCATTTCCTTTGGTCCGGGTCGTCGTTTTTTGATTCCGGAAGATTAAATATAATCAAGTTTTGACTACGTCTTTTACTGGCATCTATTTCTTTTACTTTTAAGTCTATTTTTTCATTCAATTCAGTAATCAATTTATCAGTGATTTCATCTTTGAGACTGTCAATTTTTGCTTTTGTCTCTTCGCCAAATTTTTTCATCCATTCTAATGTCAATTTCTGTCATATTCAACTCTAGTTCGGTTAGTTTTTCATTGTTTGTCTTTTTATTTCTGCAACTAAGCCATCTAATAATAACAGAGTTGGTAGAGTATATTTGCATGTAGGACAAGTCGATGACAGGTCAGGGATTGTGATGAGTTAAAACTGTTCTTTAGTAATGTTAGCACAGTTCCTACAAAAATTCAGACCGCACTGTGCATAGACAAGGTATTCGGTTCCTTCGAGGGTTTGTATTTCACACTGTGGGCATAAATCACAGTCAGAACCGGGTCTCTATCTTTTTGGGGCATTTTTTGATGAGGTTGATTTGCTTTTGGGTGTACTTGTTTGTGTACCAAGAGTTAATATTTTTCTACAGTCATTTCTGCCTCCTTCAGCCATTTTGAAATGATCACACAAGCCAATTGATGGTTTTGAATTGTGGGGTTTGGTGTCCCTACCTTCCCTTATGCCTAAGTATTTTATTAAAGGTATGATCGGTAGTGGAGGTTGGACGCCCCCAACCTTCCAGTTATTGTTTTGTGTTTTTTTTACAATCTCAGGGTCCTAATTATCCGTAGTTTACTCTGTTCTGAATTTGGATGAATACCGTCCAGGAGCAATTTGAAATTCACAACTTTCCGTGTAGGTTTCTTCTTTTTATCCTTTCTACTAGTTTCTAAATCGAGTCCAAAGGGCAGTGAACACATATCAGAGTTTTCAGTATTAAACGTTCTAATAAGAGCATTCCCAACAACTATCTGCACTTTTCACGGATTTACGATAAATGTTTGTAGACAGACTCCTCAGATTTTTATTTTATATTCATACTCACGCGAAGAAGACGTCCATTACACCCGTGCATGCGCAACTCCTCAGATTAAAAGTGTCTGCAGACGACAGATAAAATGTGAACTAAGAATATCCTTCATAGAAGGATAAAAAGAGCGTGGGAAAAGGAGAAAATGCTGATAGCCAGTACTTTCTCCTTTTCCCACAATGTTTTCAAAAGCCTCTTATCTCAGTCTCGTAAAAACCAGGGATTGTTTGGTAAAGGGTTAACTGTTACTCCGCCATGGCCAGCATCGGTGAGTTTTAGGATGTTGCGTAGACTATTTAGCCTTCGCTAGATGGTAGTATTTCAGATTGCTCCATACTGAAAGTAATTCAGATGGCAAATTAATGTGGCTAAAAATTGGAAAATGGATATATTTGTGAAAGGGAGAAAACAATCTAAGAAAAGTACATAATTTGACAGACTCTCTTTGTTTCGTCAAGGCCTGCTTTAAACGTGACCCACCTCAGGCACTTTTGTGCCAGGCACAGACAATTGTCAGACTGCAAGTCAAACCGTTTTTGATCTCTTGAAGTTTACCGATTAGAATAAGGGGAAGTTACATTTTAATATGAAGAGGTTAAACCAATTACTTACCTTAATAACCCTTGTTGCTAGTCTACACTGCATCTCACTTAATGGCATAATGGATCCCAACGGTTGAAAACATCCTATGATAGCCAGTGTATTTTTTCCAATATCTGGCGGGTACATGTATTTGTAAAGATTCACCTTGTTGTCTTTTACTTCGGTAATGGATTTGTCCAAAAATGGAAATCCGAAAATGTACCCGGTCGCTGTTACCACCGCATCGATTTGCTCGAATGTCCCATCCTCAAATACTACGCCAGTCTCAGTAAATTCCCGGATATTCGATTTGACGATCACGTTACCGGAAATAATGCGATTCGGAAGTTCATCATTGACTGTTGGATGCTGGGATAGCGGGCCGTGGTTGGGTTCCAGTGAGAATTTCTTGTGGTTGAATCGATTGTTGAGTTCCTTCTTCAAATTTCCTAAAGCACCAGGTACGTTTTCAAAAACAAACTTGTTGAATCGATTATTAAAGTCAGCATCAAACGGCCGGCCTTGTTCAGCCATTCGATTAAAGATCCATGCACCTCGTCTTGTGCTGAGAAAAACCTACAATATAAAATGTAGAGAATACATCTGTGCCTGGATACAGACGAAATTCTAACTTTGAACGACATACCAAAGTTTTAAACAATTAGCTTTCCTTGCGCAAACTTGTCCCACTTGTCTTTAAATTTGTTATTGTAAGCTGTCTCTGTTTTAGCAAATCTATCCATGTATCGTCCGTTAAATTAAGATTTAAGCGTAAAAAATCGGTCACTTCCATTGAACTTCATGACTGATGTCTTTTTAAAAAAAAAAAAACAAGCTCGAGGTGATAGTTACCTGTGACGCAATTCGACTCAATTCTACTGTGACGTCACCACCCGAATTTCCAATCCCGACCACAACTACTCGCTTGTCTTCATAGCCCCTATGGTCCTTATAGTCGTGTGAGTGAACTACCTTGCCTTGAAATTTGTCCATCCCAGCGAACTTCGGTATTTTCTTGTCCGCATGATGACCAGTACAAACGAGTGCACCGTCGAAGGTATGAACTTCCACTTTTTTCGATTTTAGGTTTTTCGTTGTCAGAAGCCATCGGCCCGTCTTGCTGTGATCGTCAGCCTTTTCAACTTTTTCAACCTGTGCAATTTCACAACATTTGATTTTCAGAATTGGAATTAGATAGTTCAAAAATGGAAATTTCAAAAGAAGCCAACGCTTTTCAAGCTTATTCTAATACAAACAAATAAACGCGTTTAAGGAACATGCAGAAACAAACGGAAAATGTGAGGAAAATTTCATTTTGCTGAGAACTCTTTCGGTACAGAGCCAGCAATTTTTTTCTCATCCTTAATATTTTCGCAACTTCTTCGTTGCATAGGTCATTAAAACATTAAAACACTGAATTAGTTGGTTAACAGGGCTAAATAAACAAATCTTTCTTACCTCTGTGTTAAACTGAATATATTTCCGAAGATCGAACTCGTCCGCATACAGGTGAAAGTACTTCTCCACGTATCGATTATGCATGTATATAGAAAACTCCTTTGGTGCGGGAAAATCGCTGTAACTTGTCATTTCCTTGGATGTGTTTATAACAGTCGATTTCATGACACAAGCCTGACCTTCCTCCACTTCTGGGGTATAATGCCATAGTCCTCCAATATAGTCTGTCCGCTCGAAACAGACCGGCAGAAGCCCTTCATCCAAACAGCATTTGATAGCAGGAAGCCCACTCGCCCCAGCTCCAATAACGGCCACGGTTTTGGGAGACATTTCAGCGTATCTCTTTGCGTTTGAATTATGAACTTGTGGATAGTGTCCTGCACACCGATGTTTTCACACTTGACTGTCGGTTATAGATAAGAAACTGTCCTTAAATCAACCTATTACAACCTATGATAATATATATGACAAACGCTTGTCATTGGCACATTCCTTCATAAGACTTTGACCTTTTTTTTATTCAATGTCAAATGTATGCCAAACTTGACCTTTTGAACACAGATGAACTCGCCTTTTACCCCATCAAATGTCTTGTCTCTGTTTCATGAAAAAAAGCGCTATATAACTCCTGGAATAGTCAACCAACTATAATAGAAATCAGCATACTAGGAAGTCTTTTGTTCAAATCTTAGCCAAGCTCCTTGAAAATGTTGAAGGAAAAGAGGATCCGAAAATGCATCATCAGACAGACATACAGAAACGTGACTGAGTCTTATTTTGAGTACACTCTCCTGATTTCGAACTGGAGATGTAAACAACAGGGTCTTGCACAATTAATGCATTCATTGCTCGCCGACATCAGTTGCAGTGCATATATTAATGTTTCTCTAACTGTCCAAGAATTAAATTCGAAATCACCCTTCGGTGTTTGCAGCGTTATCTTATGAAATATTTTCATTACACAGATGGTATTTGACAAAAACATAGAATTTGCCGATTCTTTGTATACCTAATATTGTCTGCTTATATTATAATACTTTATTTGTGCCTCATTATTATTGTCGTTATTATTTCTCAAATATCCTGTATCCCTTGTTCAATACATATTTGGAATAATTTAACCCTTTCCCAAACGACAAATTTTGGCTTCTTCCAAACCGAAAGAGTTTGCAGGCGACAAATTTAGATTTTGAGAAAATGTCAGAAAGTTCTCAAAAAGGATAGAAAACAATGTGGGAAAAGGAGAAATTGCTCGTTAAGAGCAATTTCTTCTTTTCCCACAGTGTTTTCAAAGGACTTTTACTGCAGACACGTAAAAACAAGGGCTTGTTTGGGAAAGGGTTAAATGATAACCTGAAGAATGTCAATCTGTTTTCAACTTTTAAAGAGGCCATAATACTCATTTTAAGCCAGTTTTAACTCATTTTGTTTTTATTTTATCAAAATATAGTCATTCTTATATATCTGTGCCAAATATTGCGCCTGACGGTTGCAAGGTTGCTTAGATTACGCCTGATAGAAAATGCATTTCGCGGACTTGCGGCCTTCAATGTAAACAGACTGGTCGTTCCCGGATTTTGAATCGAAGATTTTCGATATCCGTTGTACACTCTGGTAGATTCGTATGATGATCATGCATTCTGTAACGTGACTATATTTGACCTTGGCCTTGATGCGGTAAATAAAGGAAAATGGATGCTTTTCTGTTGCAGCCTCTATTTTTAGACGGAGATCGAGACCTATATGTAAGTTACACCGTATCCGACTCTAGGCGGAAACCAACGATAAATTTCCGTGAGTCACCGCCATTGTTTACAGCTTCGATCGTCAGCCAATTTTCTTCTGGCCAGTTTTCGGTTTTTTACACAAACCCCCGTGTTTCTTTTTTCATTTACACGATATGTCAGTAATTTATCCTAGTGTACACAAAGGACAGATTTTTGTACCATTCTATTTTTCTTTTTGAAATTTAACAGCGGTTCTGCTCACCGGCTGTAGACAGGCATCTTTAAAATGTTAATCCCAAGTAGCTTCCCGATTACCCGCTGTTCCCGCCTATTACCTTGAAGGCAATCGTTTTTTATCAGTTTTGCATGCCCGTATTAGGAATAAATGCAGTGGACCACATAGTGATTTGTTTCATAACTATTTTCGAAATAGTCAGCTCTGCATGTGCTCGGTAGAACCTGAAGACGCTGAGCACTATTTTTTCAGATGCAATCATAAATTTGTTATTCAGAGACACCACTTCTTTTATTCTATTCAGCACTTAAAACCATTAAACGTAAATGATCTACTTTTTGGCATACCATCCTCAACAGAACCAGAACATTCAGAATTATTTGTATCAGACCGGGGGTATATTCAACAAAGTGGCCTATTTACTTAAAATAAGCATACTTTGGAATGTTCTGATGTTTCCTTTTTATTATGCTAAGTAAATGGACAAAATCTCGGTCGGTCGGTCTATCTGTCTGTCTGTCTGTCTGTCTGTCTGTCTCTCTCTCTCTCTCTCTCGTGTATTATAATTAGTTGTGTGAGCAATTGTATATTTATTTACATTGTAGGGGGAGGGTCGATATCTTAAGTTGTTATAACTTGTGATCCAACTCCATTTCCAGGTAAACTTGAGGGAAAACAAATATGTTTAAACTAAACTATTATTGTCGTATTTAGTAAATAAGCATATTTCTATGGAAAATAAGTTAATTCTTGAGTTATAAGCTTAAGCGCGTCCTGCACCTGCGCAGGCGGTATCAGGATAAAACGTCCCACAGTCAAAACGTCCCACTTATGGTTAAAACGTTCCCATTTCCATTCCAAACTGGTTAAAACACACCCCCCCCCCCTCTCCCTTAAAGCGTCCCCGTACGTTTTATATAAGTTATTTTATAAAATTCCCAGGAAACTCTGATTTATCGCGATAGCTTTCAAAACTTATCATAATAGCTATCTCGTGGCCGAAATATGCCACCATATGTATGTCAGCAATGACTAAATTTACGAGCTTTATTTCATGCTTTCCGGTAGGATATCGAGAAACAGCAGTGAAAATATTTTTCGATCTTACATTGGTACCACCAGTGAAAATACCGATTTTCACGTTCTTGTTGCCTAGGCAAATTGCGCGTGCCTAACAGCCAGATGGGAAATATGACGTCATATACCTTACATTTCTCGTTCTTGACGTAACGTTGTTATGCGGGAGGGGTACGCCACGGGGAATAAGGGAAAAGAACTGTACTGAATTTTGATAAAGCTCCTCCAAGAAAGGGTCAAAAGCATAAAATAAATAGAAAATTTGTTGTTTTCGGTGAAAGATCGAAATTTATTTCATCTCGTGAACACCATCGGTAATATTTTCACTCGTGGCTGCGCTACTCGTGAAAATATTACCGATGGTGTCCACTCGATGAAATAAATTTCGATCTTTCACCGAAAAAAACAAATATCCTCTATATCATTCAAGAGTGTAAGATATCACAAGTTGGCTTCTTTACAAAAAACGGGCAAAGAGATGTCAGCATCAATTTTTCCAAATAGTTTATCGCCTTCTAATTTCAATATATTTTGGTACATGTTAACAAACAGGTAAAAAGGCCGCCGCGTGGAAACCTCATATACTTTGCATGACGGTTATTTGAGATTCAAGTCACGTTTTCAAATCGCATGATCTTGTCCAGCGTGCTTCTCTCTCTTCTTGATGAAATTCTTTTCTTATTCTTCTGTTTGGATTTATTTGCTTAATGAAAAATTACAATAATCAGAGAGGTCATTTGCAGGCATGGCAAATTTATATAAAAGATCTTTTTCTGAAATTCGTCATAATTATAAAAATAAACTACGTCTATCTCCTGTTTCGGTTTTTCTTTTTTATTTTGCTTCATTTGCAAAACCATGACGAAACAGACTGTGTATCAGAGAAAAATGGATCTAGACAGCTAATTCTGTGGCAGTCTGCCTTTTAAACTCACAACTGTTGGAGAGGTCTGATGGCCTCTCCAATGATTACACTGATAAAAAGACACGTCTAGGTCATAATCTTAGAGTTTTTGCTATGTGTACCCTTTTCTTTGACTAACAAAATTCAATTTACTTAGCGAAGGAAATATTACATATGAGCACTGCTTTGCAAAAGGGAGGTTTATGTTTACAAAGAAAATCGACTCATACCAGCCTGCGCAGTTCGCGCAGGCTGATATGAGTTGATTTTCTTTGCGATTATTGAATTTTCTGCATTTAACCCTTTACCCCATAAGGCATTTTTATGGTATCTCTAATTGACCCTAAATAACAGCAAGGATGAAGCCGTTTCTTATGTGTATATGACACCTTTTGATAGCATAGAAAACATTGTGACAAAAGGTGAAATTGCACGAGCAATTTCACCTTTTGTCACAATGTTTTCAAAAGTCTCCTACAAGCAGTGTGTAGAAATGAGTCTCTATGGAGTAAAGGGTTAAGAGGACCAATGTACCTCAGTATTCAGTAAGCTGGTAGACATAATTATGTAATGTCTCGCATTGTACAATGCATTGCGAAGATACTTTAAACCCCCTTTTCATAGAGTATGGTTCATATCTATGCAGTTCATTCACCTGGTGTCCCAAAAAATCTACTTTGGTATGAGTGTCTTCCGATAGGACACAGTCGAAAAGAAGGACTCAGTGGGTTATTGACCGAGATTCGTATACACCAATAACCATTCTCACTTGTTTTTCGAAGTTTGGCGTTAGATTTAATTAGAAAGTAACCCGATATATAATTGGCTAAAACACTTTCTGAAACCAACCGGAAATTTCGTTACTTTTTTATGTAAAAATTCTACAGAATTAGATACACAATGTCATTTAGGATGAATAATAAACATGAGTCAAGGATCACTAACTGCCGCATGACTTTTTTTTTTTGGGGGGGGGGAGGGGGTTTGCTTACTCAACTGTCAATTTTCGCTCGGATCATCACGCTGACGAAAGTCTGCACTGACCAGTATGTACGAAATGGCCTGCAACACGCGAAAAGGTGCATTCGGACATTTGCGTAAAGTGTCGTCCCGGATTAGCCTGCGCAGTCCGCGCAGGCTAATCCGAGACGGCACTTTACGACTAAATTAGATTTTGTGCTAGAGTAGACTTGCGTAAAACAGAAAATCACATAAAATCGGAAAGTGTCGTTTCGGATTAGCATGTGCAGACTGCACGCGCTGATAAGGGACGACACTTCACGCAAATGTCCGAACGACCCTTTTCGCGTGTTGCACTCCAAATATAACGAAAGTAGACAGTAGACAAAACGTTTCAATGCCATAAGAGCCGTTTTCGCTTGGCAGTGAGCATATGTGCTAGGTCTACTCGAAACTGGCATGACGCGGCTAATCTGCAGCCGAAACGAGGCGCTTCCTTTTTCTGAATAGTCGACTTCGACCCGCATGTAACGAGCATGACAGTCGACGTTGAGATCCATCGACGACGGACCATGAGTAGAAAAAGCCAGGCAAAATCGTGTGTTCCTTTTACCACTGTATATCATCGTACACCGGATATACCGATTGTCCAATCGAGGGAAATGTTTACACAGTGAGATACACGGTCAGTATTTCTTTTATTATTTCTGTGTTTTATCGTATTTTGCTTGGAAGATATAGAGCTTACATCAATGATAGATTCGGGTATATCAATGAATATGTGAAACAGTTAGGAAAAGTATTTCTGCACTAGAATTTAGGAGAATGACCTGCCCAATCACCGATGTTTTTCTTGACATTTAACAGGCCGACTCAAAATTTTCATATTTCTCAATTTTATTGTTATTCAGGCCCGCAATTTGCTTTGATATAACTTCTTTGAGGTCCTAAGTACTTACAAACGAAGTTTTTCTTCCAATTTGCTCTCAGTTTTCCGAATATTTAGATTAAAAAAAATAGCCGGTGTACGGTCTATAGCAGGCAGTAGTCAAATTGGTGTATAAGTTATAGCAAAAACAGTGTACGGACTATAGATGAGAAGAAAAGTTTATATTCTGACGTAAACGGGAGTTATATGTAAATTCAGATATCAATACGTGTGCATGCCTTTGTAGGGACATTGGCAAGTATCAAATAATTATCGTTTTCTTAGTTGTGTGCCGAAAACAGAAAAAATTGGAAATGCAAGTGATTAAAGCATGATTGTATTGAGGTTACAAATCATTGACAGAACTCGAGCGAATCATTACACAATATTGTTTCATTGCATTAATGCTATACCTTGTTTGAGCTTATCTTACTGTTCTTAACTTAAAACAAGTTTAGGCTTTCTTAGAATGCAGCTAGTCTTCTGTAGGAAGGACACTTTATGTGACAACAAAGTGGTTCTTTACATGAAATTCACGGGCTGCATTTTGCTGCTTTTGCAGTTTAAATACTTGATTTTGAATCTCACATACTAAGGGCATTGGCAATTA
The DNA here is from genome assembly GCA_943736015.1 of Tridacna crocea. Taxonomy (NCBI): domain Eukaryota; kingdom Metazoa; phylum Mollusca; class Bivalvia; order Cardiida; family Cardiidae; genus Tridacna; species Tridacna crocea. Next base: position 46,631,442 of record OX031065.1, read on the forward strand.
TACTGACATCTTGATAAGACGATCATATCATTTAGATGCCCTACCACCCTAGGTTTTTACATACAGCGTAACACTAGGATGTAAAGGGGTATAAAGTAATCTTTCTTTCTGTTTAAACATAGATTGTCGGTGTTCATTCTAACGTGTACCAATAGTCTTTAACAAAGACCTATTACACATGAAACGAAATGTCATTTTCGCAGCTGTTGAGAATTGAAGTGTATTGAATATGTACTGATGAAAAAAAATATGATTCCTTGCTCTGTTATGGAGCGCTTAAGTCCTTTGCTTCACCAATTCGGTAGTCAGCTTTGTGAAAAGAAACATTGGCCACAATAAGCCTTTTCAACCCATACGGAAACATGTCCATGTTAAACTCAGCAATTTTACAGCATTAAGATAAAGAATGTCAATTCGAAATTTTCGTTTATTTTTCTGTTTCTTTTTTCTGTTGTTGTTGTTGTTGTTGTTGTTGTTTTCCTTTTTTTCCAAATAGATTGTGGGTACGCGTTGGAACCGCCCATAAGGCTCTGACAGCTTCAAGGTTGGTATACCTTCGCGATGTATAATATAGTTATCATTACGTTAACATACCTATGCAATATATTGCTATTTGACATGGTTTCAAAAGTGGCATTTTCCGGAAGAAAAACTGCGATTTTTTTTTTATTTTTGATCCAAACAGAGATTTTGGAGGGTCGTTGGAACCGCCTCATCGAGGAAGTTCTAATGAGTACCCAAAATCTGCATTTCAAACAAAATTAAGAAAAATAATCCATACCCCTGTAACCCCCGCTTTTCACTATATAAAGTGGGGTTTACAGGGGATTAAACTGCAAAGGGCATGTTGACGTATTGTGCTATACTTTTACTTTTCAGATGGACGAATCTTTCGACATATCAGCTATAGAGGAGGCAACAGAGTTTCAATGTAAAAAATGTCCATACAGATCCTGTATCAAACATAATGTAACAAGGCATGAAAAATTGCATATGAAAACCGGACCAAGAAGCAGCACTCCGTTGAAGCAAAGTGCACCAGTGCCTTCATCACAATTTTCTGGAATTTTCAAAAACTCTATATATTAGACTTCAAAGAATAATTATTTCGATAATCAAAACACTTTTGAAATAAAACTTGTGTGAAATAATCATGACGGAAAAACTGAGTAATAAAAAATAATAATAGTTATTGCAGGATTCCTCTTTTCATCATAGGGCTAGGTGGTGATTGCTCATCTATGGTCGGTGTACACATGTACCTCCGGTTTCATTTTTCAAGCCCGGTGTCCTAGTGGCAAAGTCGGATTTTGGAGAGAGAGGTCCTGGGTTCGATCCTCATCAACGGCGTCACCGTGTTATGTCCTTGAGCAAGACACATTTGCTCCCCATAGTACTGCTTAAATACCCAGGAAGCGGCGGCTCCGTCCCGACATGACTAAAAAATTGTTGACTGGGACGTAAACTCAAACAAACAAACAAATATTTAAAAGTTTCACAGAAGGTTTTGGTCTTCATTTATTAACCCTTTCCCAAACGACAAATTTAACCTCTTCCAATTAGAAAGAGTGTGAAGACAAAACTTTTAAATTTGATGAGAATGGCGGAAATTTCTCCAAAAACATAGAAAAAAGTGTGTGAAAAGGAGAAATTGCTTGTTATGAGCAATTTCTCCTTTTCCCACATTGTTTTCAAAAGACCTGTTCTCCAGATACGTAAAAACCAGGGCTTGTTTGGGAAAGAGTTAATACGTTTTGTCATAGTTTGCGGCGTTACATGTATGTCCTGTATTCAGGGCAAAATAAAACAAAAGTAACGAAATTACAGTCATGATAATTCTAATAATTAAGGGACATGGTACGTTCGAATGACAAAAATGTATCCTCGAAGAGCAAACTCGTCTAATTCCAGCACTAGACAATGTATTTCACGACGATTTTTTCTCGCTATCGACCGTACACTGCTAACAGAAGCTTTTGCTATATAACGTACACCATCCTCCTATAGACCGTACACCGTAGAGAAAAAACAAAGATGATTTTATCGGAAAATGCAGTTTCAAAAAATAAGTCAGGAATTTTTCTAGTTATTCGCCATGATTAACTAGGCTATTTATCATTGATTTCAATATATGACAGATTAATATTTTATCAAAAGAAACTTTAAAAGCAGCGTTTTCGTGACAGACAAGAGGAGATTATCAATGGTTAGGGGAGTATTTTTGTTATTCGTAGCTCTTGTGGATGTTTTCTAACCATTTGCAGTGGCAAGACAGCTACATTAATGTATAAGTAACGACTGTCAAATATACTTACAGTGAATTTTTACTTATTTCAACGAAAACATTGTAGAAGTACAGACCTTGTACTGCACTGTGTGAAATTTCCCTCGATTGGACAATCGCTATATCCGGTGTACGTTGATATACAGTGTTTACGACTGCCGCTTAATTAACCCTTTTGCAAACAATCTCTGGTTTTATCGATCCAGAGAAAGAAGACCTCTAGAAACATTGTGGGAAAAGGAGAAGATGCTGGTAATCAGCATTTACTCCTTTTCCCACAATGTTTTCTTCTCTTATTAACTCAAGTTTCAAGTTTTTAGTCAGATTTATTTTGTCGTTTGCAAATGCTTTCAATTTGGACAAGTCTAAAATTGGTCCTTTGGTACACACTTTACTGATCTCAAACTATTTCAAAATGTCACTGATGTCAACAACCAATCGATCAAACCCTGAATACAAGACAAACCCTTTCGATCCTAAGTCTAAAATTCTCAAATTCAGGCAAATATCTAGTCTAGTAAATTGCAATTTTTGACAAAATTAAAAAAAAAAAACAAACAAGAGGGCCATTTGCCGTGGAGCGCTCACCTGAGACTATAGCATAATATCAACAAATTTGGTAGAGGTCCACTGGGAATTGCTACATGCCAAATATGAAAGCTTTATGCCTTCTAGTTTTAGAGAAGAAGAATATTCAAGTTTTCATTCTTTGTTCCTATGCTCAAACTTGTGACCCCCGGAGCAGGGTCAATTTTCACCCCAGGGGCATCATATGAACAAACTTGGTAGAGGTCAACTAGGAGATGCTATATACCAAATATCAAAGCTCTACGGCATCAAGTTTTAGAGAACATTTTTTAAGTTTTCCTTCTTTGTTCGAACTTATGACTCCACGGGGCTGGGCCAGTTTTGACCTTAAGAGCATCATATGAACAAACTTGGTAGAGGTCCACTAGAAGATGCTAAATACCAAATATCAAAGCTCTATGCCTTCAAGTTTGAGAGGAGAAGATTTTTAAAGTTTTAATTTCTTTGTTCCTGTGTTCGAACTTACGACTCCCCGGGGCTGGGCCAGTTTTGACCCCAAGGGCATCATATGAACAAACTTGGTATAGGCCTATTAGTAGATGCTACATACCAAATATAAAAGCTCTATGCCTTTTTTTTAGTTTTTGAGAAGAAGAATATTAAAGGTTTCATTCTTTGTTCCTATGTTTGAACTCGTAACCCCCGGGATGGCGCCGTTTTTAACCCCATGGGTATCCTGTGAGCAAACATGGTAGAGGTCCACTAGGAGATGCTACATACCAAATATCAAAGCTCCTGGCCTTCAAGTTGGAGAGGAGAAGATTTTTAAAGTTTTCCATTATTGTTCCCATACTCAAACATGTGTCCCCCGGAGTGGGACCACTTTTGACCCCAGTGGCATTATTTGAACAGTGTTGGTAATGGTCCACTAGGAGATGCTATATACCAAATATCAAAGCTCTTTGCCTTTAAGTTTCAGAGGAGAAGACTTTTAAAGTTTTCATTCTTTGTGCCTGTGTTCGAACTTATGACTCCCCAGGGCTGGGCCAGTTTTGACCCCAGGGGCATCATATGAACAAACTTGGTAGAGGTCCACTAGGAGATGCTTCCTACCAAATATCAAAACTCTATGCCATTTAGTTTCAGAGGAGAAGACTTTTAAAGTTTTCACTCTTTGTTCCTATGCTCAAACTTGCGACCCCCGGGGCGGGGCCAGTTTTAGCCCCAGGGGCATCAATTGAACAAACTCGGTAGAGGTCTTCCAGGAGATGCCACAGACCATATATAGAAGCTCTACGGTTTCTAGTTTCAGAGAGGAAATTTTTTAATTTAGCACAAAAAAAGAATAACAACAAAGGTCTAATTCAAAGGATATATTTTACTGTTGTATCTCTGCAAAGTGGACGTTATACATGTAACATAACAATTAACCATTAAGTCACTTGTGATATGTCTTCTGAGCCTAGGAGTTACATGCGCACAGATAAGTCAGGATCAGAGACGGTTTTACTTCATGCTTTTCGATAGTTTATCGGAAAACAATGGTGACTGATAAGATTTGATAATTCTTGGTTAAGACCAGCGAAATTACATGTAATTGTAAATGTTTCGGTAACTCTTCGAACTGAAGCCGGAAACTGTAGTTCTCGTACATTTATTAGTTATATAGGAAAACAGTGCATGCAGTTCAAGCCAATGGAAATATGAAGAAATTTAAGTTTATTTACCTTACAGTTCTCCCGCTTAACGTACTATTGTAACACGTTGTTATATCGTGGAGCTACTCTATGATGAATTACAGAAAACAGCTGTACTGGATTTTGATGAAATCCCAATAAAAAGGGCTTAGAATTAAAAAAAGGATATTTTTTCCAGCGAAAGTTTGAAATTTACTTCATCTCATTATTATAATCGGTAATATTTTCACTTGTGGCTGCACCACTCGTGAAAATATTACCGATGATGTTTTCTCGCTGAAAGAAATTTCAGATTTTTGCCGAAACGAAAAATACTCTCTATATACGCTGGCATGAAGAGACATTTAAAAGCAATATCAAGTCTGGAACTAATTGTTCAGAACTCAAAATGTTAGAACTTTCAATTCTTTCTGTTTAAACCGATGAACGTTTATGTTTCCAGTAGTCAGAGTCTAATGATTTCAGGAGCTTCATTAAAGAGAGTAGTGTAACAGTATTGCCAAAACAGCTATTGAAAGGGCGTAGACAAAGACACTTCCACTTTCTTCTGGTATATTGCACTTCCGGGTATCCAGTGAATAGTTCATCCTGTAGGTTGTGGTCAAAATCGCATCTCTTGCACCTTTCCACGCACCTGGTCCCATCAAGCGATATTGATAGGCTGTGCATGGTCCGAAGAAACAGTGATAAGCCAGTTTGGGGTCTGTGAACATCAGTTTGACTGTAAAAATTTGAATTGTAAAATATATAAATAAGCTGTCATAATGTTTTTAAATCGTTTATCTATTGTTTTCCATGTGTTTTCCATTTCAAAAATAACTCGGAAATAAGCCACTTTTATTTCTCTTCAGTATATCGTTGGGATGCAACTAAGATGAAAAACATTACAAACCCTTCATAATGTAACTTGTATTCCATCTTACTTCTGTTTATGGGCTACTCTTTGGCAAAAGGGGTTCAGTGCATCCTCGCAATGCGTTGTACTAAGTAAGTCTTCACATAATTATGAATCCACATGATTGTCACTTTAATCCAACATCCAGCTCAACCTGGATACATAATGGTCGTTTGAATTTTATAAAAATGACCAACGGCAAAACTATTTGGGGCAGCGCACTGCGCAGGCTATGGTTGATACTTTTTGCAGAAGAAAGTTTCATTAAGGCCTTTCCATGTCTTACACATCATAAACGATAAGTACCTTATGGATGACTAAATCGTAATAGTGCAATAGTTCAACTAGCCGCGTTGCCCTTAAAACAGCTGTCTTAAAAATTCATTCATCGAAAAAAAGAGTGGAGCCCGCTATTTGACCATCGAATACTTAAGAAAAAACCTCTTATTCACAATATACCGGTTACAGCCAAAGTTAATGATATAAAGAATCTTAAGGGTAAACTCGTTAAATTATAAACTTGTAATTTTACCAACTAATTTCCATTTTTATTTTCTGTATGCATTCAGAATTCCATATTTTTAAGAACATTTAAAGATAGCTTTCCATAGACCAAATCACTCAGAGTACATAGAGAATGATATACTGAATTGCAAAAGAAACGTCTCAAACGATTACAGATTTTCAGACATGTATTTTGAAGTGGAAAAAAAAAAAAAAAATTCAATTCAATGTGCTTTACATCGTATGAAGGGAGGATTTATTGTATCTAAATTCTAAAGTCTTACTGAAATAGAGTGAAAATATTGCCGATGGTGTTCATGGGATGAAATAAATTTTGATCCTTCACCGAAAAAAACAAATATTATATTTATTTCATGCTGTTAACCCTTTCTGTAAGGAGTTTTATCAAAATCCAGTGCTGTTCTTTTCCGTTTTTCCCCGTGGCGTACCCCTCCCGCATAGCAACGTATTACAATATTACGTCAAGCGCGAGAAATGTAAGGTAAATGACGTCATATTTCCCATCTGCTTGTTAGGCACGCGCAATTTACCTAGGCAACAAGAACGAGAAAATCGGTATTTTTCACTGGTGGTACCAGTGTAAGATCGAAAAATATTTTCACTGCTATTTCTCGATATCCTACCGGAAACCATGAAATAAACTGGTGTTACCTAGATTTGGTTTAGAGCCAGTGAGAACTGCTAGTTCATCCATAAAGGGTATGTAGTCCACTTGGATTGTGTGACGAGTGGACTGTACGTATCTGTTTGAAACCATTGCCTGTTTCAAACGAATATCCGCCCACATCTCGGGACTCTGCGGTAGTGTTACATCTCCCTATATATAAAATAGCATGTATTAATTTATCTTTCTGGGTAATTTTGTTTAAAACATGAAAGAGACAGTTACTTCTAAGTAAGCTAAACTCCAAACAATAATAATTTCTTTTTTACACGAAGCTAAAAACTGAAAATGTATACACGTTTGTGTACTACGCAGTACCTCGCACTGTAGGAAGTTGGAAATTCCCTTCAGCTATATATTACGAATTGGTTTAACAAAATTGAGTGGCTATAGTATTAAGTGCCTTTAACTGTTACTCCGCCATGGCCAGCAACGATGAGTTTAGGATGTTGCGTAGACTATTCAACCTTTGCAAGAAGGTAGTATTTCAGATTGCTCCATACTAATAGTAATTCAGATGACAAATTAAGGTGGCTAAAATTGAAAAATGGATATATTTGTAAAAGGGGGAAAACAATCTAGAAAAAGTACATGACAGACTCTCTTCGTTTCGTCAATGCCTGCTTTAAACGTGACCCATCTCAGACACTTTTGTATCAGGCACAGATAACTGTCTGACTGCAAGTCAAACAATTTTTGATCTCTTGAAGTTTACCGATTAGAATAAGGGGAAGTAACATTTTAACTCTTTACCACACAATTCCGACTTTTAACGACCCTGAGAAAGAAGCCTTTTGAAAACATTGTGGGAAAAGGAGAAAATGCTGGTAACCAGCATTTTCTCCTTTTCCCACGATTTTTTCTATCCTTCACAAGGCAAATTTCAAATTTTTAGTCACCTTTAATTTGTCGTCTGCAAATGCTTTCAATTTGAACCAGTCTAAAATTTTGTCGTTTGGTAAAGAGTTAATATGAAGATGTTAAACCAATTATTTACCTTGATAACCCTTGTTGCTAGTCTACACTGCATCTCACTTAATGGCATAATGGATCCCAACGGTTGAAAACATCCTATGATAGCCAGTGTGTGCTTTTTCCGGATACATGTATTTGTAAAGATTCACCCTGTTGTCTTTTACCTCGGTAATGGATTTGTTCAAAAACGGAAATCCGAAAATGTACCCGGTCGCTGTCACTACAGCATCTACTTGCTCAAAAGTCCCGTCATCAAATACTACACCAGTTTCTGTGAATTCCCGGATGTCCGGTTTGACGATCACGTTGCCGGAAATGATACGATTCGGAAGTTCGTCATTGACTGTTGGATGCTGGGATAGCGGACTATGACTTGGTTGCAGCGAAAACTTTTTGTGGTTAAATCTATTGTTAAGTCTTTTCTTCAACTTTGCAGAAGCTCCAGGGATAGTTGTAGCCATAAATCTGTTGAATCTGTTGTTGAGAGCGATATCGCCAGGCTGACCTTGGTAACCAACACGATTAAAGATCCACGCACCTCGTCTTGTGCTCAGGTAAACCTTGACAGAAGATAAATGCACGAAATGTTTCTCTTTGTAGTAACAAATGAAAAGAGCGTTAAATAAAACTCTAAATTTAAAGATACAGTAACTGCAAAGCTGACCTCTTTTGGTTTTCAAACTTTGCATAATATTGGTTTTAATATACATACAACTCTTCCATTCTTCAAGAAAATGAGATAATTAAGAGAGTGTGTGTGTGTGGTTTTTTTTTTTAAGATTCAATGGATGAATTAAATTTGACATTTTTACCCCGGCATATTGTTACCTGTGAAGCAATTCGACTCAGTTCTACTGTGACGTCACCACCCGAATTTCCGATCCCGACCACAACTACTCGCTTGTCCTCATACCCCTTATGGTCCTTATAGTCGTGTGAGTGAACTATCTTGCCTTGAAATTTGTCCATCCCAGCGAATTTCGGTATTTTCTTGTCCGCATGATGACCAGTACAAACGAGTACACCGTCGAAGGTATGAACTTCCGCTTTGTTCGATTTTAAGTTTTTCGTTGTCAGAAGCCATCGTCCTGTCTTGCTATAATCGACAGCCTTGTCAACTTTGACAACCTGTGCAATGTCATTATATTTAAGTCTTTACTAAATAATTCCAAGTCAGAATGAACTTGAGTAGGTAGGCTTTTGAAAACATTGTAATAAGCATGTTTTCCTTTCTGAAAGATATTTTGTGCTCTTTCATATACATGTACATATCTTGTAGTTAGGAATATAGCTGATTAGCTTAACTATATGTTGTTTAGTGTAGAATTTACCATCGAAACAGGATTGACATGAAATCATCTGGCATAGGTAGACACATATACGAGTACATTTCATTTAATATTTAAGCCACCGGCCCATAATGCAAAGGAATGACACACAAATAGTCAGACAGTGACAACTAAACTTCTCAAGAAAACTTGAGAAAAAAAATTTATTTGTCTTCTGAGAATAGAGTACATGCTCATGATCGTAAAATAACGAATAAGATCGACCCTTAGAACTTAAAAAAAAAAATTGGCGGATCCAAGGACGATTCAAACTGCTGAAATATGAGATTTAAGATTGAAAATTTCAGCTTAGAAACGAGCCAATAAAAAATCCTAGACTTGACACCTGCTACCCAAGTAACCTTCCCTTACTGGTAACCAAAAGGTCCTGAGTTCGATACCCGGGAGTGGGTGTCAACTCCTGTGATTTTTCATCGGACCACACGTTCAGCGCAAGTAGTGGTGTAGTTCCCAGGAAGCAGAATCGAGAGAGATTAGTATAAGTTGTAAGAACTTGTTTCTCAATCGATGTAAAATAAAGAATGTTTGAACTAAGATTGAGGTTCCCATGTTGAATTAAAAGAGAAAAAAAAGGTTCACTGCATAAGGAAGCAGAGTTCTATTTCTAGGATAAAAAAGTATAATAATTGGAGTGCAACACGCGAAAAGGGTCATTCGGACATTTGCGTAAAGTGTCGTCTCTGATCAGCGTGTGCACTCCGCACAGGCTAATCCAAAACGACACTTTCCGATTTTATGTGATTTTCTGTTTTACGCAAGTCCACTGTAGCACAAAATCTAATGTAGTCGTAAAGTGCCGTCTCGGATTAGCCTGCGCGGACTGCGCAGGCTGATCCGAGACGACACTTTACGCAAATGTCCGAATGCCCCTTTTCGCGTGTTGCACTCCAAATTATACTGTGTTGCCTGATCTAGATCCGAATAGCAAAAGAAAGCCGTGCTCTGCATCTGAAGTGATAACTTAACTCCTACAGAAGATCGTTTCTAAGCTGAAATGTTTTGAACAGATATCTAGAAATCTTTTGCAAAGCAGGTTGTGAATCACATAAAATGGAGTAAAAAGCATCTCAAGGTTCTGTTTTCTAGCCAATACCTATGAAAATATTCTTTCCTTAAATTTTCATTAAACTGCATTAAAAATGAAATAAAATACACCTTCTATATCAAGAATACTTTGCTTCGGGCATTTTTGACACTTTTTATCAACATTCTTTACCAGTAGACAAACGCTTCCTCTTTCAATCATTCGATCTTGTGATGAGCATTTAAGATTCGCTATTGTGCTGTTTTTAGGTATGTGGCAAAAAAAATCTGGTTCTACGTCATGTAATATCCATACATGACCGATACCAAATGCGCTTTACATAAAAGTTGACCCAGTTATGCCTCTCTACTTGATCCAATTGAAATAACGGATAGACCTTTACAGCACTTGATACAATTTGGCATGTAAATGGTGCAAAGTTGTAACCTTACAGCAAAAGTAGAAAAGTGTTAAGGTAATGTCGCACGAAGTCTGAAATTACATTGTAATCTCAACGAACATATAAATACAACTGACAATAAAGAGAGATAAGTAGAAAAGGAAATTTCATTTCTGAATTATAACTGAAATATCTTCGGTAAAAGCAAATTGTATACTGCAGGTAAAGAATAACTTTGCGAAGTCTTTTCAATTGATGTCCGCTATAGGTAATAAAAACAGTATTTGTTCTCTTTAAAACTAAATAACTTTATAGAGAAAACCCTTACCTCTGTATTAAACTGAATATATTTCCAAAGATCAAACTTGTCCGCATATAAGTGGAAGTATTTATCCACGTATCGATTATGCATATATATAGCAAACTCCTTTGGTGCGGGAAAATCGCTGTAACTTGTCATTTCCTTGGATGTGTTTATGACCGTCGACTTCATGACACAAGCCTGACCTTCCTCCACTTCTGGGGTATAATGCCATAGTCCTCCAATATAGTCTGTCCGCTCGAAACAAACCGGCAGAAGTCCTTCATCCAAACAGCATTTGATAGCAGGAAGCCCACTCGCCCCAGCTCCAATAACGGCCACGGTTTTGGAAGTCATTTCAGTTTGTGTATTTGCAGGTGAAATTAATACGTACTTAATGTGTCCTATATAACTCACATTTGGCTGTTAGAGTCAGATAAATGCTGTCCTTAAGGTGACCCAGTTTAGATATGGCACGCGCTTGTCAATATTATGATCAAGGTACGTGTAACGAGCAATGTAAACCAGAAAAAATCAAAGGGCTGAAAGTACATTGGTTTTACTAGCACTTTAAATTTAAAAAAAAAAAAAGCTTTTTCTGGTCTAAAAATAAGAAAAACTTTTTAGATCGATTACATATATTTCTTTGTGTTTAATTTGAAAAAAAAAAAAAGTATTCAAGTTACGGGTATGAAACAGTTTTAAAAAAGTCACACGTTGCTATTATAAAAATAACACACCCGTAAGGCAGAAAGTTCTGTTCTTGATAACAAATGGGATTAGTGAATCGATGGCCAATCCCGGAGGAGCCACCATCCCAGCAACAAAGTTCGCAACAAAGGTACAAATTAGCAAATGTATGGCAGAAATACATCGAACGGGCATGATTCGATCTAGAACGCCCGGACAAAAGGCCAACACTACGACCACTGACTTCAAGAGAAATCTTTTTTAGCTCAGTGGTTATGATATTGGTCTTTTAACCCTTTACTCCATAGATACTCATTTCTACGAATCGCTTGTAGGAGCCTTTGGAAAACATTGTGGCAAAAGGTGAAATTGCTCATGACGAGCAATTTCACCTTTTGCCACAATGTTTCCCACACTATCAAAAGGTGTCATATACACGTATGAAACGGCTTCATCCTTGCTGTTATTTAGGGTCAAATAGAGATACCATAGAAATGCCTTATGGGGTAAAGGTTTAAACCGCGATAAACGATGGTAGTTGTCCTCACGGGTTACGAATCCCGCCAGGTGCGGTTTGTTCTCGTATTTCAGAAATGCATTTGCTACGAACTTTCATGTTCGTAAGAAGACGAGAACGAATATTCAGCCAAAGCCAGAATTTACTATACGTTGTATTGGCATGTTATATTCTTCGAGGATTTGACCTGCCTCCCATGATGCATCGCTATCCTGTACAGGATAAATATTAATACGCGGTGTGTAAACTAATACTCAGCGCTAATAAGTAGCAATGGAGGAGATGCTGTGAAAAAAAGTTTGTGTTTCGCTATTTTAGAATCGTTGTTGAAAGGTGAGCACTAAAATCACAGTATCTGTAAAAGCCGTATTTCCCCAAGTTCATAATCTGATTTTTAATTTAATCAGATAATGAACTTGGGGAAATACGGCTTTTACAGATACTGTGATTTTAGTGCTCACCTTTCAACAACGTTTCTAAAATAGACTTTAAGGAAACCAGGATTTCAGCATTTTTCCCCACAGACTTATGAACAAGAAGTATCTGGACTTATAACGAAGTTATTGCCCAAGCCTGTAGGTGCTCTTTTTTATAAATGACACAACGGTTGTTGTTTTGAAAAGTAGTTCAGTTGTGTACCCAGAATGCCCAGATCAGACAGGTTTAATCCTGAAAAATGTCAACTTGCGGAAGATAATGGAAACTACTATGCATTTGTAAATTTAAAAAGGGCGGGGGAAAAGATGGTGAACGGTAAGAATATAATGAGAAAAAGATTTCTTGTGTTATTATCCACTTCATTTGATCTGATCCAGACCAAAACCATTTACATAAAATGATATTCTTTTATTACCCTCGGCATCGCTCGGCATTTTCCCGAATGGTCAGGGAAATATTTCCTACGATATAGTCCGATCAACCTTCAACCCTTTCGCTGCTTATCGCGTCTCACGGACGTTTTGCGGACAGCGTAGATCAAGATCAGACTGCACAGAACGTGCAGTCTGATCTTGGATCTACGCTGTCCGACCTGGAGAATTTTTTGTCCAAAAGATCCCTTTGAAATAACAATTTTTTTGTGTTTTACTATCGAATTGAAAATTTCATTTTTAGTTATTTAGCAGGATAAGACTTAACATGCTGGATAAGTTAATAAAATCTTTCCAGTCAATAGTTAAAATCAAATATTGTAAGTTAAGAGTTTCTTTACTTTTGGAAATATCTCCTTAACGGACAGTGTAGAACCAAGACCAGACTGCACGCAACGTGCAGTCTGGTCTTGATCTACTCTTACCGCAAAAGCGTCTTGAATGACGCTTTGTTGACAAACGATTCAACTCCCTTCCTGTGTATACCAGTGCCTTTCCGTCTATACATGATTTTCCAAATAACAGTTCTACTTATATGTCTGCTTATATATACAGCATAAAGATCAGGATCAGGTGAAATGAAGTAGGCAATTACAGTTCATTGCACCAAACTGTATATATATTAAATGAATAAACATGTTTATATGGAACCAAACTGTGTTTGTATTAATGCATTACTCCATATATTGAACAAAAGAAGCATGGTATTGCTTCGGTTCATCAATATATTGAACCAAACTATATGTGTATTAAAGAGGCAATAATACTCATTTTAAGCCAGTTTTAACTCATTTTGTTTTTATTTTATCAAAATATAGTCATTCTTATATATCTATGCCAAATATTGCGCCTGACGATTGCAAGGTTGCTTAGATTACGCCTGATAGAAAATGCATTTCGCGGACTTGCGGCCTTCATTGTAAACAGACTGGTCGTTACCGAATTTTGAATCGGAGATTTTTGATATCCGTTATAACTCGGGTAGATTCGTATGATGATCATGCATACTGTAGCGTGACTATATTTGACCTTGGCCTTGATGCGGTAAATAAAGGAAAATGGATGCTTCTCTGTTGCAGCCTCTATTTTTAGACGGAGATCGAGGCCTATATGTAAATTACACCGTATCCGACTCCAGGCGGAAACCAACGATAAATTTCCGTAAGTCACCGCCATTGTTTCCAGCTTCGATCGTCAGCCAGTTTTCTTCTGGCCAATTTTAGGTTTTTCACACAAACCCCGTGTTTCTTTTTTCATTTACACGATATATGTCAGTAATTTATCCTTGTGTACACAAAGGACAGATTTCTGTACCATTCTATTTTTCTCTTTGAAATTTAACAGCGTTTCTGCTCACCGGCTGTAGACAGGCATCTTTACTTCATTCGTCAAAATATGGAATCAAGGAAGTATGGTATTGTTTGGATTCATCAAATTGTTGAACCAAACTGTATTAATATCAATCCATTTGTCCAAAGAAGCATGGTATTGTTTTAATTCATCAAATTATGCAACCAAACTGTGTTTATATTAATGCATTTGTCTATATATTGAACCAAGGAAGCGTGGTATGGTTTGGATTCATCAAATTATTGAACCGAACTGTATTTGTGTTAATCATTTTTTTCTTATATTGAACCAAAGAACCATGATATACTTTCATTCAGACATAATATTTATCAAAAATTCCTTTTTATTATTCCAATCGAACTATTTATTGAACCAACTATTGTTATATCATACATAATTAAACATATATGGATCCAGCTCGACAACATATTATACGAAGTTTGCTTTGTGTTAAACCAATCGATAATGTATTACACCGCTCTATCTTTATATTGATTCGCTCTACCTTTATATTGATTCGTTTCGTTTCCCACAATGTTCTTTTTTTACCCCCTCAACCATTCAGATCAGCAATTAGTCTACATTTGATTCGTCATGTGCGAATGCTTTCCATTTGGACAAGTCTGAAATTTCATCATTTGGTACAGAGATGTGGGTTAGGCTGATTCTACATTCTTTGAAAGCACTGTAGGAGCAGTCGGCCAAGCCGATGTGTCGGCCAGAACGATTTGGCTGAGGACAATTTAGTCAGCCAAAAGCCTTCTGTGCAGTCTAATCTTGGACCTTCACTGTCCGCGACTTTGGTACTCTTTTCGGCAATAGCAATATTTAAATGAAAATATTTGGATTTTCTGTTTTTTCTTCTTTTTTTAAGGAAAAGGGGCTGTTCAGTTATTTAGTGCTCTAAGGTTTAGGGGGGGGGGGGGGAATGCTTAATCATCATTTTCGGTCAAGCGCATCTTTTTTCCGGTGTTGGTATAAAAAAACGCCCCTGCTAGTAACGAGATAAAGACGAAACGAAGCAATATGTATACAGATTTGTTTAATATATAGATGAATCCAAACATTACCATGATTCTTTGGTTCAATATATGGACGCATGAAATAATGTAAAGACAGTTTGGTTTAATATAGTGATGAATCCAAGCAGTACCAGTCTTCTTTGGTTCAGTATATGAACGAATGCATTAATATAAATACAGTTTGGTTCAATATATCGATGAACCAAAGCAATACCATGCTTCTTTCGTTCAGTATGTAGACGAATGCATCAATATCGTCTATCGATATATTGATGAATTTAAGCAATACCATGCTTCTCTGGTTCAATATATGGACGAATGCATTGATATAAACACCGTTTGGTTCAATATATGGACGAATGCATTGATATAAACCCAAGCAATACCATCACTCTTTGGTCCAATATATGGACGAATGGATGAATATAAATACAGTTTGGTTCCATATATTGATGAATTCAAGTAAAACCATGATTCTTTGGTCCAATATATGGACGAATGCTTTAATATAAATAGAGTTTGATTCAATATATTAATGATCCCAAGCAATACCATGCTTGTTTGGTTCAATATTTTGACAAATGCATTAATACATACACAGTTTGGTGCCATATAAACATGTTTCCATTTAATATATAGTTGTAATGAAACCATTTATTACAACAACGCTGCAATGAATTGTGAAAGAACGATATAAGATAGCCATGGCTTTCCATATTGCGGGATATTTCTTTTTCTGTCATTCCTTTTATGTAACAAACAGAATCTAACATTCGTGTTTATGTTTCATTATTTTTCTTAAACTCGTTGACTAAAATGAAAAATTTTATTTCAGTCTGTTTGATAAAAATGATAATACATGAACACTCAGGTAAGATCTTCTATTTCTGCTGAGGAAACAAGTATCACAGAAATGACTGGTGTCATTTGAAATTCAAAAGAACGTAAAATAGAATAGCCAACACAGCAATCAATACAATAAAAACAGGTCGACTGTTTTCTTCTTCCGGCATGTCACATGGTCTTGTATTCAAGGGAAAGTAGTACCTATCCCAAATCGTCAGGATTGCCTCCCTTGCTCCCTTCCATACTCCAGGACCGTTAAGTCTAAACTGATACGGTGAACATGGACCAAAAAAGCATTTCAGCGCTAGTTTTGGGTCTGTTATCATTAGATTTTCTGAAAAAGTATATAAAATTATAGTAAACTGCACGGTTCAAAGGTATTTTTAAAAATATGTCTGCGATACAACCAAAATAGTTAACCCTGTCCCAAACGACAAATTTTATACCAAAATGAGAGCATCCACAGACAACAAATTCAGAATTGGTACAAATTAACTTCAGGTATTTAATAGGGTAAAAAAATCACACACAGTTGAAAAAGGAGAAATTGTTAGTTACATGCAGTTTCTCCTTTCCCCACAATGTTTTCAAAAGCTTTTTTCTCAGGGCTGTGAAAACCAGGGAATGTTTTGTAAAGGATTAAAATTTATCTACCTATTTAAAACAAGCGACGGTGTAATCTTTGTTCTGGATCCATTTATGTATCATAAACATGTATTATTCGCATTGTTTAATTGTACTGCAAAGAAATTTCTCGAGATCTGATAGGATTATATTGAACGTATATATCATGTACATTGGCAAAAGGCACCAAGCTGCACGTTTTAGCATTGATTATCAAGGTTTCAGTGACGTCAAATTTAATTGAATTGGGGCACTCAGAAGGGAAATTCTACTTCGTCAGGTTATTCATTTTTTTAAACAAAAAAAAAAAACACATTCCATCAACAAACGTTTGAATGGTAAAACTTTGCACTATGATAAATTCGTTGTTAGGTAAGGTGGCAGGGGACTTGGAAACTTGTTCACGGCTGTGATAAATCAGGTCGCCACCAAGCGAAATAGTGACATGATTTAACACAGCCGTGAACAAGTTTCCATGTCCCCTGCCACCTGACCGTACAACTAATCATATAGAACACAAAATACTTTATTACCATTTGAACTTGAACG
Source organism: Tridacna crocea (assembly GCA_943736015.1). Classification (NCBI taxonomy): domain Eukaryota; kingdom Metazoa; phylum Mollusca; class Bivalvia; order Cardiida; family Cardiidae; genus Tridacna; species Tridacna crocea. The sequence continues at coordinate 46,648,551 of OX031065.1, forward strand.
CATAAGTTCTTCATTACAAACAATCAAAATTAAACTAAAATGAGGAAATAGCGTTACTATGGAAAATGTGTTTTAATTCCTAAAATTATTTACCTAAATTTGTCTTTTTATGTTAGGGTTTTTGTAGAATATGCCAATTCCATTAAGAATTTTATTGTTTGTAGAGTTCAAAGTTCTACCAATTTAGAAATGTTAAGTTTTTTTTATGAAAATGGTTTTTTAATGTACATTTCGTTTATTTCTTTATAAAAAGGCAAACTAAAAGAAAATGAAACTCGTCTTCAATTTCATTCAAATCGCAGAGTGTACATATTCTATTGTTACATTCTATATTTCTATGTCAATCTGTTGCAATTAATAAATGGTGTGATGTAAGACGTATTTTGGCAATTGCATTTTGATACGTTGGAATGTTAAATTCAACTAGATAAGAGGACAGTTCAAAGGTATCTTTGATGTTCATATACAAAGTTAAGGATGTGTTATTGTTTATTTCATTGTACCAATTATTAATGTGTTATGTAGATATGATACCCAGTGACCTGTTTTCAGAATATGCTAAAAACATGAAGAACATGTATTGCTTTTTCCATTGTGGTATTTTTTATAATCAGGCTTTTTACTATTCAACGATGTCATCTTTTTAGAAAAGACTAATTAAGAATTTTCTTGGGGATTGTGAAGTAAACTTGCAGCCTAGAGGACACGGAATTTGTGAAAAGTATTGGATTTAACTTTAAGAGATTTAACATCTGTAAGGTGGAATAACTTTATTTTTGATAATGGTGGCTCATATCTATTTGCAAGTTGAAACTATTGTAAATTGAGGTTTTAGTAATCAGAAATTTGTAGTGTAAACATTGTTCTTAATGTTGAGGGACGTATTTTATTTCAACATTCTAAGATTAGAATTGACAAAATTTCATTCAACATAACTCCTATTGTACTCTTCTGTCTTTGTTTATTAATCAATATTGTTAATTGTTAAAGGTTTGTAGATGGTTTCCTTTCTCGTTAAGATCTCGCTTGGATCGTAACAAATGTAATCATCAATTAATCTTCTGCGAAAAAAAGAGCACAAGGCCTTTAGATTTACAGATGAAGGGAAAAACTAAACATCGCAAAAACCGTTCTTTTGTAATAACAACTTCACTTTATCGAACCAGCCTTTTGAAATTATGTTCTCAGATGTATGTGCATTTGCTATTGTTTGAAAAATGCAGTTGCATTGTTTTCTGTAAACAACTTTACGAAATACTTTATTATTCGAACTTTGATATTTATTCATAAAGGAAATCTTCCGAATTTGCCATACAGTGCCGAATTAAGCGTGGATGATTTCACGTTGATTAAACGTTTAGGAAATTTTCTGTAAAGTCTTTCAATAAAATCGCTTGTTAAAACCCCAAACTTCGCACGAATAATATATTATAGACGCGATAAAGGCGTCGAATAATTCAAGCATAGCTTGTGTTGAAATTTCTTTATTTTGAGTTACGTTGAAAGGGTTATTCATTGCCTGGGTTTCTTTGCTTGTTGGTGTCTTAATAGCACTTTGGAGACTTCCATTATTTGTCAAGACAAGGCCTGAATAATTAAATGTGTATACTATTTTAATTGGCTCAAATTTGTATAAAAATTCGAAAGATTCGTTGGCCCTTCTGTTCTTTTGAAATATTTACCACTTTAATTTGCTTACATTAACCGTAAGCTTCCATTTCTCACTATATTTTTCAAACCTGTTTATCAAACTTTGGGGTCCTTCTGCACTTTCCGATATTAAGACTGAGTCTTCAGCAAACAAGATAAAAAAATATAGTAAGTATAATATTATTAGTATAAACTAATAATGTACATAGGATTTAAATGTAAACTGTTTTCATTATCTCTTTTACTCTATATATACAGAGTATTCTAGAAACATAAAGAACATTCATTTGGGCCTTCCATTGTAGTTATTTTTAGAAACAGGTTGTTAGTAAACAAGTTTACCAATCCATGTTGTCATCTTTCTAGAGAGGACTAATCAAGAATTTTCCAAGTTGATATAAATAGGAGTGACTTACTTACTTGGTTTGAATTTTGAAGTTAAAGGTGGGCATTTAGATTATTCACATCACACCAAATTAACCCATTAGCACACAATCCCTACTTTTGACGCCCCTGAGAAAGAAGCCTTTTGAAAACACTATGGGAAAAGGAGAAAATGCTGGTAACCAGCATTTTCTCCTTTTCTCACACTGTTTTCTACCCTTCCCAGAACAAACTTCTATTTTTTAGTCACCTTCATTTTGTCGTCTGCAAATGCTTTCGATTTGGACCAGTCCGAAATTTTCTTGTGTGGTAAAGGGTTAAAAGATACAGTATATATATATATCCCTGAAATTTATACGTAGCCTCTTAAGCTATTTTTAGATTTCGCGCCAAAAATAAAAAATAGCATCGTGGGAATGTCAAGTGACTGTCACGTGACAAATGATGCTTGAATTCCATAACGTAACAACTATGTTATCATTTTCCATAATGTCTTCTTCGTATGCTATGTTTGAAGCTTTGTCTCTTATTTTCGATTTCCGATATGTAAATGAGCGAGTTTCTCATGTAAAAATAGACCATGTTTCCCGTCGGTGTTGACCTGGGCTATAGTAAATCTCTATTTCTCGGATGGTTTTCGAAAACTGGGGTTTTATTTATGAAAATAATAAGGCTTTGGGAGTATAAAATGATGATTTTTTTTTTCGTCTTTTTGTAAAATTTTCGTCCCAAAATCTGAAGGGCCACCTTAAGATTTGTGGCTATGGGGATACGGAATTAGTGAAAAGTGTTGGATTTAAATTGGAATATAGATCTGTAAGTTGGTATAATTTATTTATTACATAAAGGTTGCTGATATCTATTTGCAAATTAAAACTATTGTTAATTCCGGTTTTTGGAACCAGAAAGTTTATACTTGTGTGGTCTAGACATAAATCTTAATTTTGAGGGACTTTTTCTGTTTCTTGATTTAAGATAAAATTTCATTCAAACTTAACTCTTATTGTACTCTTTTTTCTTAATTCATTGATAAATATTGTTAATTATTGCTGGTTTTCTTTCTCTTTACGCTTGTTCCTTAACATTATGCAATACGATTGGTTGTAGGTCTCTATATTCAATATGCTATTCTGATTCAGGGTGGTTTTAAATAATGAATTCACTCCATCATTCATTCGTCCATCCAGCAATTCTTCCACTCATTTGTTCTTACAATAATTTCCATTCATATGTCAGGTTTTAACTTCCATTAGTATTTTCGTTCCTTTAGCTACCTATTATTGTCCTACATTTTAATTTCTACCTTCATTAAATGATTCATCTAATCATCCATTTATCCTTTTACGTTGAAAGAGAAACAAAAGTCTTACGCAGGTTTGGCTTGCATCCTGTCAGTTCTGCCAATTCGTCCATATAAGGTATGTAGTCTACTTGTATCGTGTGACGTGTAGATTGGACGTACCGTAGAGACATCAGCTGTTGTTTTAAATGTATGTCCGTCCACATGTCCGTTTTACTGGGTAGCATCACGTCTCCCTACATATAATTATTTAAAAAACAGTATTTAAAAACTACAGGAATCGAGCCCTATTAAACTTACTCTAGTGGGATTGCCCTTTACTAGAAAATTCTGACTTTTAACAACTTTGGGGAAAAAACACATTTTCCCAAACAACAAAGTTTTAGCCTGGCCCAAATTGGATTCAGAACATAAGATTTGTCTGTCAAACGGTAGAAAACATTGCGGGAAAATAAAAAGAAATGCTGGTTACCATCATTTTATTCTGTTTCTAAAATTATTTTCAAAAGACCGCTGCCTCAGGTTCGTTACAACCCGGGATTGTTTGAGTAAAAGTTAAGATCCCTGTGGGAAAACGACAAAAGGATGGAGGCCAGCATTTTCTGCTTTTTACCATATTTTTTTTTCAAAAGCCTTCGCTATAAGGGTCAACAAAACTGAGGATTGTGTGGTAAAGGGTTAAAAGATATTTAACAGCTTAGCATTTAACCCATTACCACACAATCCCTACTTTTGACGCCCCTGAGAAAGAAGCCTTTAGAAAACATTGTGGGAAAAGGAGAAAATGCTGGTAACCAGCATTTTCTCCTTTTCCCACAATGTTTTCTATCCTTCACAAAATAAATTTCAAATTTTCAGTCACTTTTATTTTGTCGTCTGCAAATGCTTTCAATTTGGACCAGACTAAAATATTGTCGTTTGGTAATGAGTTTATATAATGTTAAGCTTACCAGTGAATTTGTGGGGAAAAGAGCACTACATTGCAATAAACAGTTTCTCCATTCTCGTACGACGTTCCGTTAATAATAGTCAAGTTTTCTTTTTTCCTAGTTTTTTGCTGTAAATCATCCGGTCGCATAGTTATATTGTTTCAACGGTATCATGTGAGCTCGTTTGTTTTAGTGGTGTTTTACTACGCTTTCAACATTATTTCAGTAACACCACGGCGACAGCTCACATATTTATATAAGTCCTAGTTTCCACCAGCACCAGACTAGAGCTTTGAAGCGTCTTGTCCAATGACACTTCCACGAAAAGCCCAAAGACTTCGATGAGGTTCAAACCTGAGACTTCCAGGTTACGAGCTGTATATCTTAAGCCTAAGCCATGCAGGACCCCTACTACTGAATTATAATATGAGCCATATTCTTTGAAAAGTGGGCACAATACATCTGCCAAAAGTATCAGCCCACGTCAACCTGGACCAAAACTTTTCGCTATTTATCAATTTTCTGTATGTCAGAGGACAGTCTACCTTATGAATCACCCAGTTTATAGACAAAAGTTGTTTTTTTTTTTTAACTTTTCGCTATTTATCAATTTTCTGTATGTCAGCGAACCAGTCTACTTTATGATTTATTCGGTCGATAGACAAAGTTGCTTTTTTAATTTTTTGCTATTGATCAATTTTCTGTATGTCAAAGGACCAATCTATAGAGTTTATTTCATCAGCTTGTGGTTAATATGGGGAAATATTTGCTGAAAAAGGGAAAGGTATGCGAAAATAACGAGTGCCGTAAGGCACGAGTTATTTTCGCGGACCTTTCCCTTTTGATACTTTCCGATCGTGGGTGATTTTCTGTTTCACGGAAGTCTACTGTGGGACTAATTCTAATGTTGACGAAAATTGCCATCTCGGATCAGCCTGCGCAGTTCGCGCAGGCTAATCCGAGACGACACTTTACGCAAATGTCCGAACGGCCCTTATGCCCCTTTCCGCAGGTTTCAAAGCCATATATGGAAACGGTTTGAGTAAAGTCCTTGCCTTTATCACTCTTGTTGCTAGACGGCACTGCAGTTCACTGATAGGCATTATTGCACCCCAGGGTTGAATGCATCCTATAATCGCGAGTGTGTTTTGGGCAAGATCCGGTGGAAACATATACTTGTACAGTTGAACCTGGTTATCTTTGACCTCTGTTATACTTTTATCCAGAAACGGAAATCCGAAAACATATCCAGTTGCCATGATAACAGCGTCAATCGGTTCGTGTGTCCCGTCTTCAAAAACCACGCCTGTTTCCGTAAATTCCCGGATGTTAGGTTTGATGATGACGTTACCGGAAATGATACGATTGGGAAGTTCGTCATTGACTGTTGGGTGCTGACTGAATGGTTCGTGAATCGGCTGTAATGAGAACTTTTTATGGTCGAATCTGTTATTCAGCAGTTTTTTAAAGGATTTTCTTATCCATGGAAACGTCTGACTTGCCCACATGAAAAATCTGCTCACGTTAGCGTCAGCTGGCTTTCCTTGATCACCGACACGGTTAAAAATCCAGGCCCCTCTTCTTGTGCTTAAAAATACCTGCAGTTGAAATAAAAGGTTGAACTATGTAGACTATAATTATGATAGAGGGGGTGTCTCCTTTCTTTTTGTTTTAATTTACTTTTGCTGACCCTCCCTTACAAAATGACCCGTGGATCATTTCACTACGTAGAGAAACGACCCGGGTCATTTTTCTACGTGGAGAAAAAACCCTCTGAGGTCATTTCTCTAAGTAGACTAATGACTCGGATCGTTTCTCTACGTAGTGAAATGACCAATGGTTCAATTTTTAGGGAGGGTCATTTCTCTGCATTACAACGGCGTAATTTAAAACAGAGCACGTTTCGTAATATCTTACCGCCTAACAAATAATTCTTTATAATATAGTGTTTCTTTTTCCGAACTAAGTACCTCCTGTAACAAATTCATAGCCCTAGGTTTTGGAAAGTTTCTAAACGGTAAAATTCAACTAAAGGCAGATACACTGATACACAGTATTTCTTTTTACTGCAATGTTTCCTCCAATACTAAAAAGAAACTCTATCATTTCAATACTCGCACTGTTACCTTGTTACGCCTTCAAATGAAAGATCTAAAGGTTTATGGTATGTCAAGGAGGCCATGCTATAATATCAGAAAAGTATTCAAACTAGAAAAAAAAATCTGAAACAACTAGCAATTTGAAAAGGAGCATTCCATGAATAAAATCACTTTTCTACACAAACTTGATCTATCTGGGACAGTATACTGAAGCCGCGCATCAGTTCAAAAAACAAACAAACATGAGCTATACGCTGACAAAAGGAGGCTTAATGATACTCAGCAAGTCATCACATAAATTACGGATCCGTAATGTCCATTTTGTCTTAAATTCGACTGAATCATGAGGTACGCTCATCTTTCGACATGCACGAAAGTAACAAAAAGCTAAAAGTTTCGACCCAGGTCAGCCTGCCCGGACTGCGCAGGCTGACCTGGTTCGAAATTTTTAGCAGATATTTTAAGCCCCCTTTTCAGACAACATAGGTTATGTAATATTTTCGCTTCATTACATGTTTCTACAACGCATAGGAATATCTTCGAAATTTACCTGGGAAGAAATACGACTCAGTTCCACGGCAACATCTCCCCCAGAGTTTCCAATACCAACAACAACAACTCGTTTGTCCTCGTAACCATGGAAATCTTTATAGTCATGTGAATGCACAATTTTCCCCGTAAACTTATCCATACGTTTAAACTGTGCCATTTTCTTTTCAGCATGATGTCCCGTACAAACGAGTACGCCGTCGTAAATAAGTGTTTCCTCTGCGTTCGTTTTTAGGTTTCGAATCTTTATCTCCCATTGTCCTGTTTGTTCAAATGTATCGGCTGGACGAACTGACAGTACCTGCAAATGTAAGTCGGGTATTTAGAACAACTTTTGAAAATTCAAAGCATGAAACATCTATCAGAAAGATAGACAGCGTAAATTTGCCGATGTAATGCACAAAAATGACCCCCATTACAAAATGACCCACGGTCATTTCTCGACGTAGAGGAATGACCGTGGGTAATGACCGTGGGTCATTTCTCGACGTAGAATAATGACCCGGGTCATTTTTCTACGTCGAGAAATGACCCATGGGTCATTCCTCTACGTCGAGAAATGACCCGTGGGTTATTTTGTATTGGGGGCCATTTATCTGCATTACACCGGCAGATGGGCATGGGACCTTGCAATAAACATGTCTAGATTTTTCACCAATCACAAATTTCTTTCAATTCATTTTGATATCAATATTTAAAATAAGGTCAAAAGTCAGCACATTTAGTAACGCCGAAAAACATTCGAAGACATTCAATTGTTCTATTTACGGTAGAATATTTTATATAAATAGAATGTTTATTATGTAAAGAGAACCGTGAGAGAAAAAAATATGTGAGAAGTTTGGCCGTTATTGGCCGTTATATTCCAAACAGCCTAATGGCGAACAAATTCTCAGCAAGAAACAAGTTACAATAACAATATGCAGTACGATTGGTTGTAGGCCTCTATATTCAATATGCCATTCTGATCCAGTGTAGTTTTAAATAATGAATTCACTCCATCATTCATTCGTTCATCCAGCAATTCTTCAACTCATTTGTTCTTACAATAATTTCCATTCATATGTCAGTTTTTAACTTCCATTAGTATTTTTGTTCCTTTAGCTACCTATTATTGTCCTACAACTTAATTTCTACCTTCATTAAATGATTCATCTAATCGTCCATTTATCCTTTTACGTTGAAAGAGAAACAAAAGTCTTACGCAGGTTTGGCTTGCATCCTGGAAGTGATATCTTTTTGAAAATATATAAGCACAAAGCTCTAGAAAAAGGGGCCTTAATGTAGGCTATCTGCAACAGTATCGACACAGGTCAGCCAGGCTGACCTGTTCCGAAACTTTTTCATTTGGTACAATTTTCTGTATATCCAAGGACCATTCTACCGTAAAATTCAGTTGGTTGTCGAACAAAATTGATTCTATCGATCCATAGTTATGGGATGACCTCCATTCGATAGGTGAGTGCAACACTATTCTAAGTGCTTGTACAATGATGAGACCTCTGTTGTTCGTCATTCTTACATATATCCAGCCATGTCTAAATTCCTCCCCATGGCGCTGCATTATCCAGAACTTGTACTGTGGTTGGTCAGTTTTAGTCACATGGTCACTGGTCAACTAAAGAATCGGCTCAAGCAAAGTCAACACGTCCCCAGCCACACTTGAGGGTCATGCAACTTAGTTTTGCTGATGTTAAAAAAACCTGACTTTAAGTAGATAAAAATTACATTCTAATGAACTTTTCTAAAGCTGATAAGGCTGAAAGATATATCTACTGCTCCATATTTGTTTTCCAGACAGATGTCTTAAAATGCATTTTTGTCGGTATTAAGACTAAGATACACGGTAACGGATTCAGATTTGAAACGAAAGACAACTCTTGTTTGAAATCTACGTTTTCTTGTACTCGAGTGGTTTCCTTTCACTCATTTTACACCTTGCAATGAAAAACGGGGGAAATTTGAAACTGTGAGTGAACCACTCTCTTGCAATCCGGATCATTCACATTCACCTCTGTAGTGGGCTCAGAAAGTAGTCCGTCATTACGTGATTTATCGTCACATGACCAGGGCTCAAAATGGCGACACAAACGCCGGTGAAAGAAAGACCAATATCGATTACTTTGTGTGCTGTTCAAACAGCATACGGCCAATCAGACTAAGTGGTAGGAAATGTGAAAAAGAGGGATTTTCTGAAAAGCTTAAATATCTTTTAAAGGACCATAACTTGCTTTTTAATCTTATAAACCAAGATCCATCGGTGTGCAGCCATTTTTGTTAAAATTGGCGTAAGATTCTGATCAGTAGAGAAGCTCGACAAAAAATAGTTCCATTGTATACAGGTAAATTCATTCGTTTGAATGCATCTATAATGTATCCAGGATCATATTTCCTTTGTCTTCTTTATAATGTTACACATGAAACAGTTAAACAGTAACAAAACATCTTTTCCTCGGTTTGACAAGATTCTTGTCATTAAGCCCATTGCAGAGATGTATGGTGAGAGCAACGAACGACAACTCTGCTCGGAGATTGGGAGTGAACTTGAGAGGAATCTGAATGTTTTGCGCCAGGAAGAAAGTTGGGAGGGAATTTGGGAGGTTTGCATCCTAATTTTACCCCTACTATTGTTCTAGTATCGAAATTCTTTTTCTGCCATTGCCTAGAACTTTTACAGTTTGCACCTTTACTTATCGTGCAAGGCATATAATCACCATATTTTTACGCAGTAAAAATTAAATTTATTTTTTTTAATAAAAACAGGATTTTTTTATTCAGTTGGACTTTACTGAGACTTTAAAACAGATTCCCTTTCTACAATTCTATACAATTTAAAAGCTAAAGGGTGAGGATGTATGATTAGATAAAATTTTATATTTTACCATATCTATCGCTTTTAAACCATGAAGAAGGCCGCTGAAGAAGTATATATGGGTTATCAGCAAGTTTTACCTTTTCATACTATTTTTTCCACCCTCTAAAAAATATTCTCATTATTAAGCCACATATAAACTTTGGTCTGAAGATGCTATCAATTTGTACCACTTTAAAATGTTTCCATGAGGTGGAATACTAGTATTAATTGGAGAGGTCATCAGACCTCTCCAACAGTGGTGAGTTTAAAAGGCAGGCTGTCACAGAATTTGCTGATTTTTTTTTGCGAAATTGTTCTGGTACATAGTCTATTTCGACATGTTTTTGTAAATAAAGCGAATTTAAAAATAAAAACGAAACAAGAAATAGACGTGGTATATTTTTATATGACAAATTTCTAGGCAGCCTGAAGCAAAAATATGAAGAATTTCGGTTAAGAAAAAAGAGAAAGAACACCGCTGGAAAAGCTCATGCGACTTGAAAACGCGACAAGAAGGTTAAATTATTTACTTGTTTGATGACATGTACCAAAATACATGTTTATTGAAATTAAAAGCTAATAAACTATTTGAAATCTGCTGACCTTTCCAGGCTCCTTTTGTAAATAAGCCAACTTGGAATAGTAGACTTTAGGCCTACTGTTCACAAACGTAGAACTTTTACGAGTCAGAAAATTTCAAAACTTCAGACGGAGATATATACCAGACGTATGTAACAAACAAAACTTGGACGTAAAAATACTGTTAGAGAACATGATGACAATAGCAGAAATTTCTCAAACAATTTATCCATTGGTTGCCACGTTTAGCAAGACATTCGTCTGAATCTATAATGTGTACCCAATACGACGAAAAAGAAAGCATACGCCGAATTTAAAAGTATTAGCATATGATTGAATGTTGTTAAACTGATTCGATTTGTCTCTGAAAAGGTAGTATTAGTTGTACGGTCAGGCGACAGGGGACTTGGATACTTGTTCATGGCTGTGGTTAATCATGTCGCCCCGAGCCGAAGGCGAGTCGGCGACATGATTCACTACAGCCGTGAACAAGTTTCCAAGTCCCCTGCCGAAGGCGAGGTGGCGACATGATTCACCACAGCCGTGAACAAGTTTCCAAGTCCCCTGCCACCTGACCGTACAACAAATTTATTATACTGCAAAGTTTACCCTTTCATAGCGCGTTAAGCGGAATTTTCCTGTTTTATAATTTCATGAATCAAGTCTGCTGGAGAAATAGAAAATCCCTTCTGTGTGCCCCAATTCAATGAAAACTGACGTCACTGGTAACTGACGTCACTAAAACGTGCAGTTTGGTGCATAAATGTGCACAATCTCCGAGCAGAGTTGTCGTTCGTTACTCTCACCATACATCTCTGCGATGGGCTAAATGACAAGAATCTTGTCAAACCGAGGAAAAATGTTTTGATACTGTTTAACTGTTTCATGTCTAGAATTATACGGTAGACAAAGGAAATATGATTCTGGATACATTATAGGTGCGTTCAAACTGATGAATTTACCTGTATACAATGGAACTATTTTTTCGAGCCTCTTTACCGATTAGAATCTTACGCCAATTTTAACAAAAATGGCTGCGCCCATGAATGATGACAACAGTTTTGATACACCGATAAATCTTAGATTATAAGATTAAAAAACAAGTTATGGTCCTTTAAAAGACATTTAAGCTTTTCAGAAAATCCTTCTTTTTCTCATTTCCTACCACTTAGTCTGATTGGCTATATGCTATTTGAACAGCACACAAAGTAATCGATAATGGTCTTTCTTTCACCGGCGTTTGTGTCGCCATTTTGAGTTCTGGTCATGTGACGAAAGTATCACGTAATGACGGACAACTTTCTGAGCCCACTACAGAGGTGAATGTGAATGATCCGGAGTGCAAGAGAGTGAAATGTGCAATCTGGTGATCGATCGACGCCGCCATTTCGGATGATGTATTGCACATGTAGTGATGTTTACGGGGCACCCAAAAGGGAAACTGGTTTTACGTGGTTTTTACTAGGGAACATGATATTTTATTATACTGCAAAGAATTTTCTGGTGATCTGATTGGTTAATATGCCGGGAACATAATATCATGTTCCCTGGCAAAAACCAGTTTCCCTTTTGAGTGCCCCGTAAACATCACTACACGTGCAATACATCATGCAAAATGGCGGCGCCGATCGATCACCAGACTGCACATTTATTCACCAAACTGCACGTTTTAGTGACATCAGTTTCCAGTGATGTCAGATTTCATTGAATTGGGGCACACAGAAGGGAATTTCTGTTTCGTCAGCATACTCGATTCGTGAAATTATAAAACAGGAAAATTTCGCTTAACACGCTTTGAAAGGGTAAAACTTTGCAGTATAATAAATTCGTTGTACGGTCAGGTGGCAGGGGACTTGGAAACTTGTTCACGGATGTGGTGAATCATGTCGCCACCTCGCCTTCGGCTCGGGGCGACATGATTAACCACAGCCGTGAACAAGTTTCCAAGTCCCCTTCCACCTGACCGTACAACTAATAATGTTCCCGGCATGTTAACCAATCAAATCACGAGAAATTTCTTTGCAGTATAATAAAAAGCATTGTCTTTGTCAGGAACGTTAAATCCTGGATCGTTTTTGTAACTGTTAACCCTTTACCAAAGGACAAAATTTTAGACTTGTTCAAATTGAAAACATTTGCAGACGACAAAATAAAGGTGTCTCAAAATTGAAATTTGATTAGAAGAATAGAAAACATAGTGGGAAAAGGAGAAAATGCTGGGTACCAGCATTTTCTCCTTTTCCCACAATGTTTTCAAAATCCTTCTTTATCAGGATCTTTGAAATCTTGGATTGTTTTGGTAAATGTTAATACGATGGACTTACCTCGGTATTGAATCGAATATGTTTCTTTAAGCCAAAGTTATCTGCATAGAGATGAAAGTATTTCTCCACGTATTTATTATGCATAAAAACTGCGAACTCCTTTGGTATAGGAAAATCACTATAACACATCATTTCTTTCGAAGTATTTATCACCGTAGACTTCATCACACAAGCTTGGCCATTTTCTATCTCTGGTGTATAGTGCCAAAGACCACCAATGTAGTCCGTCCGCTCGAAACATTCGGGCTTCAAGCCTTCGTCCAAACAGCACTTAATGGCTGCCAGACCGCTTGCTCCGGCCCCGATCACAGCAACTTTCTTCTCCATTTTGAATTATTTCATAAGATAATTTTGCAAGCATTTAAACTACCGAAGCTGATCGATTTAGAGTCTAGAAGCATTGATGTGCAACTGTTTATGATTGTAATATTTACATTAAAAAAACAAGACGTAATAGTGTTTATTAAAACGTTCTCATATTTAACTGTAAACAACTTTAATTCACTACGTGATCGTCTACACAAACTTGTTATCAGGAAAGTAAAACCTCGAGTACATCAAGACGATAAAAATTTTAGGCTTGCCCGAAAAGGAAGCATTATCTGTATATACTATAATTTATGTGTAACTCAAAAAAAAAAGAATCTGAATAGGTAGAAATCATTGTGGGACAAAGAGAAAATGCTATTTACCAGCATTTGGTCATCAAAATTTGTAATTGTTTTGTAATTCATTAAAATATCGAAATTTTAACCCTTATGTTGCTAATAAGAGGTAGAAAACATTGTGGGACAAGAAAAAATACTGCATAGGGTTACCGACATTTTCTCACTCACCTCTGCTGAAGCATGTGAGAAAAGTAGTCGGTGACTTTGGAAAGTAAAGTAAGTACCGGTGTGAGAAAGCCAGGAAACGCATGTGCGTCACCGACCGCCATGATATGACCTTAGGCGTTAAACCCCAATACAACCAACCAACTACCGATATTTTCTCTTTCCTCACGATGTTTTTGATACCTTTCTATCAAAAGTCGTTAAAACTTGTGAATATTTTGTAATTTATTGAAATAAACTAAATCACAACCGCTAATCGTGACTCACTGACCTTTTGCGCCGACATAGATCAAGACCAGACTGCACAGAACGTGCAGTCTGGTCTTTACACTGGATTTACATTGTCCAATGAGGAGATATTTTTCTCCAAAAAAATGAATTTGGGTCTATTTTTTCGGCTTAAGATTTGTATTTCATATATGGAGTGCAACACGCGAAAAGGTGCATTCGGACATTTGCGTAAAGTGTCGTCCCGGATTAGCCTGCGCAGTCCGCGCAGGCTAATCCGGGACGGCACTTTACGACTACGTTAGATTTTGTGCTACAGTAGACTTGCGTAAAACAGAAAATCACATAAAATCGGAAAGTGTCGTTTCGGATTAGCCTGTGCGGACTGCACACGCTGATCAGAGACGACACTTTACGCAAATGTCCGAATGACCCTTTTCGCGTGTTGCACTCCAATTATGGCTTTTAACAAGCGAAAAGGGACAGTCGGAGATTTGCGGAGAGTGTTGTCTCGGATCAGCCTGCGCAGTCCGCGCAGGCTAGTCCGAAATTACACTTTCCGTTTTTATGTAATTTTCCGTTTTGCACAAGTTTACTGTAGCACAATTTGTAATTAAGTCGTAAAGTGCTGTCTCGGATCAGCCTGCGCGGACTGCGCAGGCTGATCCGAGACGACACTTTACGCAAATGTCAGAATGCCCCTTTTCGCGTGTTGAAAGACATTTTTAGCATTGAAAAGGTTCAAAAGGGTTGTATTAAATGTTTGGCTACCACAAGTATAACATTATTTCGTGTACAACTAAACAAGCCTCATTTGCTTTACCCAATATTCTTGTCACGTGGACTGTATTCAATATAAAGTCACGTGACTTGTATAGACTGCGGGCGTATTCCTTTCGCCTGTTCTGGCACAGTGTTCTGTGTTCTGGAATGCTGTTCTGGAATGTGTGAAACGAATATTTCAGAACACAGTACACTGTTCCGGAAGTATGTTTTGAATGGAACCTTGTTCTAAACCATATTGAAACGAAAGTACATTGGCACGATGGCTGTTGCAAGAGCTACTGTCATAGCTGTGTTAGTTAATGAAATGATTAGCTGCAAAGAGAGAGAGTAGAGACGGGTCTACTATGCCCCTATTTATGGCATTCATGTCGTAAAAAAAAAATAGCCATGACGAATTGTCCGTCTTTCAGCCATCTTGCATCACCTAGCAACCGTTCAACAGGTGTGCTACACCTCGATTAGATTAGAACAGTCAGAACATGTTCTGAAGAACACGGCAAGGTGTTCCTAAATGCTCCATTGTCCTAGAACATGTTCGGAGTGTTCGGAGTAGCGAAAGGAATACGCTCTTTCAGTTAAAAAGGTTGACAATAATTCTAAATAATCAGTCGGTTACAGACAAAAAAAACACAATTGTATTCAACAAGTATTCATTTTAGAAATGTCTATACATTAACGCCGACTGTTGCAACAAGGTGCAGGGAAACTTTCGCATGATATGCGATTTTTTTAGTCATTCAATTAATACTGTAAATCAAGCGCATACCGGTAACCAGCATTTATTAAGATATGTCCCGTTGGCTTATATTTTTTTCCGATGCATACAAGTAGCATACATTTCAGTTTATTGATTATTGAAAGCCCCTGTAAACTCCAAAAATATGTATTTTACACCGTTTATAACTCAAAAATATATCGGATAAGCCATCAAAACACACATATATAAGATCGGAGAAAATCTCGAACGTGTCAGTTACTGTGTGTGAAAATACATGGATAAGCTCGTCGGTTTCAGGGACGCCATTGATCGAGATAACCTTCGTTATCGTTCGTGTATATTCAAACGTCACGTGATAACATTACATCTCATCAGTGCTATGACGTAGTAGACAGGACTACTGTTTACACTTCCAATCATGTGTCATCGGACAGTAAGATTGCTCGTTCTGAACCTGTTTTCTTATTTAGATGAAATAAACTCTTCCTGTATTGATGATAAATGAATAAACGATGATCAGCCTGTGTGGTCGTTCTGTTGTCAATGTAGAGAAACTTGTGTTTTTCAAACCTAGAATTGTTTCAACGCCTTGAATGATCACGCATTATCGACATTGTAAACAAAACGACTACACAGGCTGATCATCGCTTATTCATTCATCATCAATACAGGAAGAGTTAACTTACATCTAAATAAGAAAACAGGTTCAGTATGAGCAATCTTACTGTCCGATGATATACTACTGGAATGTAAACAGTAGTTTTGTGTACATCTTCGCTAGCCAAGGGTTACGATCCACTACGCTAACCTACCCTTGGCGGATTGAGCTTGATTTTGACAATCATACGATACGCATTTTCATTGGTTGCAGCCAGCTCTAAATGCACCAGATCAAATCGCTCAAAGCATTTCATCTTAGATAAAAGCAGAACACGGTCGCGATAAAAATAGAAGGTAAACATGAATACCTCCGTGGATGTGTGCAGGATCTGTAATGATTTATTACCGAAGAAAACATAGACGAACAATATTTCCATAAAGTTTCAATGTGACCGATCAATTATCAGATGTTTTAGGCTATATCCCAGCACCTGACCATGGAATGTTGAAGTACGTTAATGGTTATTGCTTCATGTTGAATTATTGTATTCGTAAGCGATTTGTAAAACGACATTTCATTGGCTAGAAGAAATATGATGTAAAGGGAGATAACAAGCAGCATCCAATAGGGGGCGTATTGCGGGAATGTCGAAATCGGGCTCAATCCGCAAAGGTAAGATCCATGTAGTGATCGTAACCTTGGCTCGCGAAGATGTCCTGTGTAGCACAAGTGAGATGCAATGGTATCACGTGACGTTCTCGAAGGCCTAGTTCGAATATACACGAACGATAACGAAGGTTGTCTCGATCAATTGCGTCCCTGAAACCGACGGGCTCCTCCATGAATGTTCACTGACGTAGGCCTATATTAGGGTAACAAATGAAGTACATGTAAGTGACACGTTCGAGTATTGTCCGATTTTATAAATGTGTTATTTTAGCGTTATAAACAGTGAAAATTACCTATTTTTGGACTTGACAGGGGCTTTAAATAACGATGAATTACTTTCCTTCATCCCGTGCACAGTACGGCCTGCAACACGCGAAAAGGGGCATGCGAACATTTGCGTAAACTGTCGTTTCTAATCAGCCTGCGTAGTCCATGCAGGCTTATCTGAAACGAAATTTTCCGATTTTATGCAATTTTCTGCTTTGTGCAAGTCTACTGTAGCACAAAATCTAATGTAGTCGTAAAGTGTCGTCTCGGATCAGCCTGCGCGGAATGCGCAGGCTGATCCGAGACGACACTTTACGCAAATGTCCGAATGCCCTCTTTCGCGTATTGCAAGCCAATTATTTATTTATCGATTATTGACCCGTGTCTACACGGTTGATCAATATCTGAGCATTTATACAGACTATAAAGTTTTAAATGTGTTTTTTCTCCCTGGCTGTAGAAATATATCATTAAATACAGAAAATGCTCAGACAAAAAATAGGAATAAAAAAGTCAGTGTTAGTGACATCAGGACGTATTCTAACATGACCGAGGTACTCCCATTACAGACCCCTATCACAAGTGTCGTGGTGCCGGTTCTCGGGGGAAGTCCGCTATCTGCTGCCTCGATCGTCAGTGCATATGCACTGGTTATTGTGCTGTTTAGTATACTTCCGGCGGAAACGGAAATGACGCCACTGATTTGGTTGATAGCAAAGTCTCCATCTTCGTTGCCATCTAGAAGAATGAGAAAAAAGTAATTACAAATTCAAAAACTTAAAATTTAAAAGTTAATCAAAGTCAAAATAGATGAATATTACAAATTCTTTTTTTTTTTTAATATAAGAGAGAGACAGAGAGACAGAGAGACAGAGAGACAGACAGACAGACAGACAGAGATACGTACCTGTGATAGTATATTTGATATCAGTGGTCAAATCCGGGTCAATAGCCTGCAGTATAGTCACTATTTCACCTGGAATAAACAATCTCAATACATTTAACCATTTAATTGTTTCGCCGCTTACCCCATTCCCAAACGGCAAATTTTGGACCAGACCAAATTGAAAGCATTTTGCAGATGGCAAATTAACAGTTGCTAAAAATATGATTTATCTATATGATAGGGTAGAAAACATTGTGGGAAAAGGAGAAAATGCTGGTTACCAGCATTTTCTCCTTTTCCCACAATGTTTTCAAAATGTTTCTATTTTCCTGACCCGTAAAAAACAAGTATTGTTTTGAAAAGGGTTAACTTGTTAAAGAATAGAAATAAAACTTTCAAGGCGATCGTAAAACCCATGATTTTGCTATCCAGGATCAGACTGCACAATCTCTGCAGTCTGATCTTGACCTAATCTGTTCGCAAAAAGTCTTTGAACCGCTCTTGGCAGCATAAGGGTTCACATATTATACTGATTGTAAGAGCGGTGCTACAACAAATTGTGTTGCTCTGGTAGATCAAAATCAGACTGCAAAGACCATCTGATCTTAGACCTACGTTGTCCACTTTCCCGTATTTTGGCAAAAGAAAAAAAAAACACTAAAATTGCTTTGTTTGGACTGTTTTTTCCTGATTGAAAATATCTTTCTCGGGGATGGCATTAAACTGGATTTTTTTTAAAAAGTAGGTATCTAGAATTTTCACATCACACCAAATTGAAAAATATATATATCACTGAAATTTATATGAAAAAGCAATACAAATCATCAATAATTAAGAATCATAAAATTACAAAAAAAAATATGGTATTCCCTTAAAAGGCTACGTAGCCTCTTAAGCTATTTATAGATTTCCCGCAAAAAATTTTAAAAAAGTATTGTGGGAATGTTAAGTGACTAGCACGTGACTAATGACGCTGAAATTCCATACCATAACAAACATGTAATTATTTTCCATAATGTCTTCTTGGACAAAATGTTTGAAGCTTTGTCTGTATATTTCCGGTGTGTAAATAAACGAGTTGTTCATGTAAAAATAGATCGTGCTTCCCGTCGGTGTCGACCTGGGCTGCAGTAAATCCCTAATATCTCTTGTTGTCGGATGAATTTCAACTACTGGGGATGTATGAATGAAAAAGGCTTTTGGAGTATAAGGATATTTTTTTTTTTTTTTTTTTTGTATTCTTGTAAAATTTTAGTCCCAAAATCTGCAGGGCCACCTTTAAGACTACACAAGAAAATATTGATGCATAACATCAATGGCGCCGCAAATTTGTTGTTTCTAAAGTAAAAAAAAAAAATCAACATAATTTCAATTGGAGCTATGTACAAAAGCAGTTGTCATTCGAGATACAACACAAATAGTATTAAAACTAGGTTCCAAATTACTGAATTGATATTAAAAACTAGGTATGAAATGATCAAAGTGGGTACGAAATGATCGAAGTGAGTACGAAATGACTAAAATAAAAAAAAAAAGGTAGGTACGAAATAACGAAAAATGTACGAAATGGCCTAGGTACGTAATGACCTAGTTTCGAAATGACTTGAAGCCGAGTTAACAATATGGCTGCCTCTATAGTTACTTTTCAAAACCGAATAAAAATATAGTGCCGCCGCTCGTGCGGCGCCACAATAATTGCACTCATTCAAACCCCGAGCAGACTTGTCGTTCGCTACTCTCACCATACATCTCTGCAGTGCGCTAAATGACAAGAATCTTGTCAAACGAGGAAAAAAAGTTTGTGACTGTTTAACTGTTTCATGTGTAACATAATAAAGTAGACAAAGGAAATGTGATTCTGGATACATTATAGGTGCATTCAATCCGATGAATTTACCTGTATACAATGGAATTATTTTTTTCAAGCTTCTATACAGATCAGAATCTTACGCCAAACGTAAAAAAAAGGCTGCGCCCTTCGGGCGTTATTTCCCATGTAATGAAGAAATCGCATTTTTTATCTCGGTGAAAACATAAAAATCTGCACTCGGCACTTAACCCATTACCAAAAAATCCCTACTTTTGACGACTCTGAGAAAGAAGCCTTTAGAAAACATTGTGGGAAAGGAGAAAATGCTGGTAACCAGCATTTCCTCCTTTTCCCACAATGTTTTCTACCCTTCACAAAACAAATTTCAAATTTCCAGTCACTTTTATTTTGTCGTCTGCAAATGCTTTTGATTTGGACAAACCTAAAATTTTATCGTTTGGTAATTAGTTAAGCAAAAAAGAATTTTACCTCCAGCCGCGCCGTTCAAAGCTGTAGTACCCAGTAAAGTACTTTCAAACTCTGGAGCTTCGTTGACATTCTCCACAAATATTTCAACTGTTTGTTCAGCAGCTTCTCCGTTTGTCGTTGCCGCCCTAAAAAGAGAAGTTAGCTGATTTTATCACATAACTCTCCTTGTTTTCAATGTAATACAGCCATTACGAATTTTCTTGTCTCACACACGTGTGACGTAAGAAAATAGTGCTCTGTTTGGTCAACAATCTGTAATTATACGCTTCATTCTAAAACATTACTGGCCAAGGTTCCTAATGGAAATTAGTGGTCAAAATTCTTAATCGTGATACAGTTGTTAATTTTAAATCACTTGTAGACTCGAAACAAAATCAATATATGCAAATTTCTTGGGAACTATTTTTCGTTCGTTAATGTAAAGGCTGGTTGTCAAAGTAAGCGCTAAAGCTTTTCATGTAAATTTCACTACACATAATACATGTATGCCTCTGATTTAACACATTTTGGACTATAGTTCTTGCTATACAGTAATGTGATAAAAAAAAATCTGACACTCGTTGGTTTTTGAGATAAGAAAATATTAAACTCGTCTACAAAAAAAATGTTATCAAGCTCGCCAAAGGTTTGCTTAATAACCGTGATTTTTTTGTAGACTCGTTTAATATTTTTTATCTCGAAAACCAACTCATGTCAGATCCTATATATCTCTAGAAGCAACATTTTGCAGCAACCAATAAGGCTCTAAAAACATCCGTGTCAAAAAGAGAGATACTGATACTTGAGCCATGCTCTGGAAAAAGGGGGCTTAATTCTTTACCAAACGACAATATTTTAGGCTTGTCCAAATCGAAAGCATTTTTGCAGACGACAAAATAAAAAAGTGACCGAAAATTTGAAATTTGTTTTGTGAAGGACAGAAAACATTGTGGGAAAAGGAGAAAATGCTGGTTACCAGCATTTTCTCCTTTTCCCACAATGTTTTCTAAAGGCGTCTTTCTCAGGGTCGTCAAAAGTAGGGATTGTGTGGTAATGGGTTAATTAATGCAACTTCCATGATCCATGGTACAAAGCAAGCCATCAAACAATCATGGACCCAAAATATCCTCTTTTTTTCAGATTGACCAACTTTATCATGGGGTAGACTGGTCCCTAGATATGCAGAAGATAGACCGAGATCGAAAAGATTCGGCCTGAGCGGACTGCGCAGGTTGATCCGAGACGACACTTAACGCAAATGTCAGAATGCCCCTTTTCGCGTTTTGAAGACCATATACAGCTGATCAATGATCTAGATAGATATCGTCGGTTTACTTCAAAAACCTCGTAACTACAGCTTGTAACAAGCTGTAGTTACGAGGTTTTGGAAGTAAATCGACGATATGCTGTAGTAAAGGCTAAAATATTTCTTTTCGCCGTTTCCAATGTACAGCTCTTGACTAAAGGACATAACTCTTTATCAAAGAACAAAGTTTAAACTTGTCCAAATAAAAAGCAATCTTCGATTTAATTCAAAAATCTTGTAAATAGGCCTACAGCTTAAAACAAGCTGTAGTTACAAAGCTTTTGAAGTAAACCGACGATTTGCTGACGACAAAGTAATTGAAATGTAGTTCTAGTGACGATATTTGTCTTTGAGAGGCTAGGAAACTCTATGAACACAGGAACAGATCAAAGGTCAAACTATGATAAACATTTAAGTCCATGTAGCTTTGTTGTGTCTCTAACACTGATTATCAATGCACAGTAAGTTCCGTCCTGGGAGAAAACTCATTTTTATTCCATTTTGAAACACCGTCCGCCATATTGGCCACATGACCGCAATAATTAGACTATCCTATCCCGCCTACGAAGGTTGTAGATCTAGATGAAATCTGCCATAAATGACAGCTGAGGGACAGGAGTTGACGTCACAGAAGCTAACTTTGAGCACTACACATACAGGCTAGCACAGAATTGCTGTGTTACATGCTGTGTTACATGTAAAACTGTAGTAATTTCATGATCAAGTCATGATCATGATCAAGCCAACTTACCGCACAACCATCACATATTCAGCTTGAGTTTCATAATCTAAACGGTTTGTTGTAGTAATTTCTCCTGACACCGCTACATAAAATAGGTCCTCGGTATCCGGCGGATTCATGGACACTAAGGTGATGGTTATTGTGTCTCCGTCAGGATCGTAGGCGTTTACAGTAGTTACGACTCCTCCCACAACAAGGTTCTCCAAGACATTGACTGTCACAGTGGGCGTGGCGAACTCCGGTGGCAAACCTAGAGGGACAAATTTGTACAAATGAAGCCTTTAGCAAGAACAACAGACGGCTTACATTAAGAATGGAACCGAGTTTAACCATTCTTCGACTCGTGCATGTACGTTCAAAGATTGTACCAATGACTTTTTTGGAGAGACAATATCATCCGAAGCGGTATTGAAAATAAATGTTCACTTTTCAGTTATATATTTGATTTCTTGATCGAAGTTTTCTTGCAATATTTTTAAAAAAAAACTGCATTTAGCCTACCTGAGATGGGTGTCAAAATGCCGCAAACTAAACCAAAATATATAGCCAACATCACCACGTCTCCAAGTCAAAATTCGACGGAAAAATGACGAAGCTGGACCAGTTTTCGTGCCTTTTTATTATCGATTAATGGACCTACGGTCGAAAATTGACTCTTTTTGAAATTAACATTTGCATAATTTAAACAAACTGCACTTTCATTAGTGTGAGGTCACTAGAAAATATAATACATTGAGCTCTTCGTGAGCGAACCACAACTTGCTTTTGTGGATCGTCCGAGTATAACTCTTTACCAACCGACAAAATTTTAGACTGGTCCAAACTAAAAAAAAAAAAAAAAAAAAAATGCAGACGACAAACTAAATGTTTTTAGGTTAGAAATATTTATCTTTGAAAAGGTAGAAAGCATTGTGGGAAAAGGAGAAAATGCTGGTAACCGTGCGCATGGTTTTCTTCTTTTCCCAAAATGTTTTCAAAAATCCTTTTCTTTGGGGGTGGGGTCGTTAAAATTCGATATTGTGTGGACTGAAGGATTGAACTCAAACTGTCCAGAATGTAGTCTGATCTTTGCTGTACTCTGGCCAATACTTTCTTATTTATATATTTCAAAATTTAGTAGTTAAACTGAATTAAAAGCTTTTGGTCGAATCAGTTTGTGTGAAAGGGCTTAACTCTTTACCACACAATCCCGACTGTTAATCCCGACCCTGAGAAAGAAGCCTTCAGAAAACATTGTGGGAAAAGGAGAAAATGCTGGTAACCAGCATTTTCTCCTTTTCCCACAATGTTTTTAACCCTTCCCACAACAAATTTCAATTTTTGAGCCACGTTTATTTGGTCGTATGCAAATGCTTTGAATTTGGACCAGTCTAAAATTTTGTTGTTTTGTAAATAGATAAGAAATATGTCATGGGTAAAAAAGATATATATATATATATCTTGGCCAGAGATACAGTACTTTATAAGGAAACCTAAGTTTGAATTCACGCCTATAGGTTGAGCCATGTTGACCTCGAAGGTTGGGGAAATAGGCACCAGCAACAGTGTTTGTTTGTTTCTCTTTCGTTATTTAATGATAAAAATATAGCTACTCGATTTTTCATGACTGGAAAGTTTAACAGCAAGTTTGAGCTTGTGAATATCAACAATAAAACAAAACCCAACACAACATAACAAAAAAAAGACGGAGAGTAGGAATGTTTTAGAAAGAGAGACAGACAGACAGAGAAAAACAGTTATTGAGAGTTAAAGAGAACTAAAGGGGGTTAGTGACAGACGCAAAGAGAACTGGGACAGAGACACAGAGAGAGAGAGAGACAGACAGACAGACAGACAGAGTGACAGAGAGAGAGACAGAGACAGAGAGAGAGATGAGAGAGAGAGTGAGACAGAGAGAGGAGAGGGTGAATGAAGGAGAGGGAGGGGGAGGGAGAGATGGATAGAAGCAGAGGAGAGAGGGAGGTGTAGAGGTTGAGGAGAGAGCGAGGGGTGTGGGAAGAAGAGAAAGAGGAGAGAGAGAAAGAAGGAGGGAGAGAGGTTAAAAGAGACAGACAGACAGAGAGACAGACAGAGATTTTTACACAATGCAAACTCAGACAATACCCTCTGAAAAAAAAATCTAAAGCATTCGCCTTTTTTAACAACCTCGTAAATTATAAATATTACATGAACTTATGTTACATACATGAAAGACAGGGAAAAACAATATGATAAAAGGAGAAATTGCTACTTTCGATCAATATCTCCTTTGGTCACTCTATTTTTAAGTAGGCTTCTACAAGACAAAGACAGAAGTATAAGACGATATGTACACTAATAAGCATAAAATAAATCAACCATTTACCGAAACGACAACTTTCGTTTTTATGTAATTTTTCTGTTTTGAGCAGGTCTGCTGTAGTTTATCTCTTTATCAAAGAACAAAATTTTAGACTGGCCCATTTTGAAAGCACTTGCAGACCATAAAATAAAGGTAACTCGAAAATTGAAATTTGTTTCGAGCAGGGTAGAAAACATTGTGGGAATAGGAGAAAATGCTGGTTACCAGCATTTTCTTCTTTTTCGACAATATATTCAAAAGGCTTCTATCTCAGGGTCGTAAAAACCAGGGATTGTTTGGTAAAGGGTTAACTCTTTATCAAACAACAAAATTTTAGACTGGTCCAATTTGAAGGCACTTGCAGACCACAAAATAAAGGTAACTCGAAAATTGAAATTTGTTTCGAGCAGGGTAGAAAACATTGCGGGAAAAGGAGAAAATGATGGTAACCAGCATTTTCTCCTTTTCCCACAATGTTTTCTACCCTTCTATCTCAGGGTCGTGAAAACCAGGGATTGGTTGGTAAAGGGTTAATTAAACATGTAATTATTATTTTACATCGATTGAGAAACAAATCATTACAACTTAGGCTAATCTCCCTCGGTTCTCTTGAATTACGCTGTCCAATAACGAGATATTTTTGTTGAACCCTTTCCCAAACAATCCCTGGTTTTTACGGGTCTGGAATAGCAGCCTTTTGAAAACATTGTGGGAAAAGGAGAAAATGCTGGTAACCAGCATTTTCTCCTTTTCCCACAATGTTTTCTACCCTATCATAGACAGAAATCATCTTTTCAGCAAGAGTTGAACTGTCGTCTGCAACTGCAATCAATTTGGTCTAGTCCAAAAGTTTGTCGTTTGGGAAAGGATTAAAAAATTAAGTTTGAAATACCATTATCGGAGTTTTCAACTTTTTAATATAGCTTTGAAAGTTTCATTTGACCAAGTCAGCTGGCCAGACGTTAAGCTTTATTCATTCAAGAAAGATAACTCTACGTTGGTCTGTTTGTATTTTTAAATTCGAGTTTAAAGCCCTTTCAACAGTTTTAGGTCATATCACGGCGGTCAGTGTACGGGTACACCGTTGTCTGCGCATGTCATATTCTTCGAAGATTCGACTGTCTTATATGACGCATCACTACTAGCCCCAAAAGCGGGCTGAGTGTAATATTACGCTCTATAAAGTAGCAATGTTGAAAATAGTTTTTACGTATCAATACGTTTGAGGTGAAATGAGACCTTCTTTAGCAACAGATTTCTCTAAACTGGTGATCATAGTTGAGTGAATTGCACGAGGTAGCGTCTTATTAGGTAAACCTTTATTTCAGTTTGAAATTCAAAAGTAACGGTTGTCGCGTAGGAAAGTGGTTCGGCTCAGTACCCAGGATGCCCAAGGCCGTCGGAAGCGGTCCGGCCGGTCCGGCCATGGCCGGACCAAATTTTCGGCCGAAAATGAAAAATGGCCAGACCAATTTTCGAAAAAAAAAATGCATAGTATAAACCTCAAAAAATGCGCCAGAATGCCCCAGAGAGCGTCTTATTTTCAAAAATTTTCCGGGGGAGCATCCCCCCGGCAAAAAAACCCGCCCCCAGAATGGCTTCGCGACTTCGTTGCTCGCAATACTGGCCGGACCAAATGAAATATCCTTCCGACGGGCCTGATGCCCATATCAGATAGATGAGTATTAATAGAATGCCATCTAGCGGGAGATAATCCGGGGTACACACGTGTTTCCTGGCTTCTCACTGACACAACTTTCTTTCAAAGCCAGTTTACTTTTCCCGCACGCATCGGTGTGAGGTGTGAGGCGAAAAATCGCCGGAAAAAAAAGTTTGCATCAACCATGTATCGAACCCAGAACCACCGGGTCACAATTCCGATACGCTTTACCACTGAGCTATCCCGGTCGTACAGTTCAAAGTCGAATTGATGTCTCTATTGAACGGAAATCAACGTGATTCAACATGTATATAACCATAGCATGATCAAAATTTATGTTAACATTAATTGCCTCATTTTCATATCAGCTTGTAATCTATCCGAAAGGAAATTTTATTACAAAAATGTGTACCCTCAATTCCTTTCCGCCCTTTTGCAAACAATGTACCGTATTGATCATTCTTTTTTTCCTTTTTTTTTTATATATAATCAATGTACCTTTTTTAACCCTTTCCCAAAAAACAAATTTTGGACCCTTCCAAACCGAAAGAGTTTGCAAACGACAATTTTAGATTTGGAGAAAATTGTAGAAAGTACCCAAAAAGGGTAAAAATACTGTGGGAAAAGGAGAAAATTGCTCGTTACGAGCAATTTCTCCTTTTCCCACAGTGTTTTCAAAGACTTTTACTGCAGACACGTAAAAACCAGGGCTTGTTAGAGAAAGGGTTGACTCTACCAAATACAGAAAAAATAGACTTGTCCAAGGTCAAAGATTTTGTACACGACAAATTCAATTTGGCTTAATTATAAATAGTGTAGAGAGCATTTGTGGGAAAAGAAGAAAATGCTGGTTACCAGCATCTTCTTCTTTTCTCACAATGCTTTGAAGACCTTCTTCCTCAGTGTCTTAAAAAAATGGAGTTATGGGCATGTTCAAGGGTTAAAAAAAGGAAGGAAGGACCTAGACTATTTTTTTTTGGAATTTTGCTACCTGACTAATGAAAATATTAAATGGTGTCTTGCACAAACAAATATTCTTGAGATTGAAGATCAAACGTGATTGCCGGGTACTATCAATTCAATTCAATTCAAAATTCTTTATTTGGATCAAATCTTCACGTTAAAAGATATATGAGCAATTAACATTTTTTTCATTATATACCTAGCTGTGATATCCTGGAATTTCCCAGTGTAATAAATTTGATATCATCACTAGTGACGATATCAACTTTCACTTTCACTTCCTGCCGTAATTTAGGAACTACATTTTTTTTCATTAAGAACTTACAGATAGTGTTCATTGTAAGTTTTGTGAAGTCTCGTTTTGTTCTTTTAAATTATGTATTCATCCGCACTATGTCCCCGATTTCTTCTCTCCATCCAAAGTATTGATTTCGACTTTCAAAACGGAAAATTAAAGATAATAACGTTAATAAGGTATATAACAAATAGAATAATCAACTGGTTATATTTGATATGAAAAATAGATCACTCGGATGCGTCGTAAAGCGTTGAAAAACTCGTGCTGCGCACTCGTTTTTCAACGCCTAACAACGCATCCTCGTGAGATATTTTTCATATCAAAAATAACCAGCTGATTATCCTCTGTATAATAATTCATTGTGACAGCGAGAAGTTTCTTTTCGACGGTAGGGAAAGTTTGAATGTGCAGATAGAATAAAGTTCTTCTAAGAGACACTAATTTTCAAAACATTTTAAATCTTAACTCATCCTCCCAAATTACATAGGGTGGACTAAAGACGCAAATTGCTCTTGAGAAAATCCCTCGTTACATGGCCTTGACATTGTCAGCAGCCGATTTGTCGCTTATATCTTTTTAATAGAATAATTAACACCGGTACACGTGAATGTGGATACCTTGCTCAGGATTTGCGAAAACATTGTGATTTGTGTGCAATAATTGCGTTATATCTCCATGAAAAACATAAAATGAATATATATATTTACCGGAAACAATGTAATAAATTGGCAAGAAAATTAGGTTTTTATCTTTATCCGACTTGAGTCCCCATAAATAAAGTTCGCCCGCTTTCAAATTCTCGGTAACAAGAAAAAATTGATGCATAATATCAATGGCGCCGCAAATCCGTTGTTTCTAAAAAAAATAAACAATTGGCACATTACAGCATTTTAAATTGGCCTAAATAATTTTTTGCAGAACTCAGTGTAAGATGAGCGGGGAAGTCCTAAACATTCCTTAAAATGCAACTTAAAACTTCAAAAAAGGACCAATAATGGTAAGGCACAATCATAGCCATTCCCCGGCGAAATTTAGCGTAAGTTCAATTGGAGTTATGTACAAAAGTAGTTGTAATTCGAGAAACAACACAAGAACAAGGTAAACTACCAAATTACCAAATTGATATTAAAAACTGGATGTGTATTGATCAAATTGGGTAAGAAATTATCTAAGTAGGTATGAAATGACCAAAATAAAAAGAATAGGTGGGTACGAAGTGACAAAAAAATTGTACGAAATAGCCTAGGTACGACCTGATCCAGTTATGAAATGACTTGAAGCCGAATAAACAATATGGCTGCCTCCATAGGTACTTTCCAAAAGCGAATAAAACTATAGTGCCGCCACTCATGCGGCCCCACAACTATTCGATCATTTTGTTTTCCAGGATTAATCATGGTGCTTCCGATAGATTCATTCCTGTCTCTCCGATGGTTGTTGTCTAGATGATGGTATAGGGAAAAGCAGCCACAGGCCTAGAAAAATATTGCACGAAGCGCTGGTAAAAGACCATTCAGAAATGCATAGAAAGGTGATTGATTGACTTATAGATCGATAGATCGATCTGTTGATTGATTGATTGATTGATTGATTGATTGATGGATTAATTGACTGATTGATTGTATGGTGTTGAACGTCGTTTTCAACATTACTTAAGTTATTTCGGGGTGGCAAGTGCAGTTATCCATGTTTTCCTAAAGACCTTTTTTTTTTACCTTTTACGAACACTTCGCACAATTTTCCTCTTAAGTCTATGGCTGCTTTCCCACATAACCATCGTCTATACAATAGTTAGTGGTGAGAGAGGAATGAATCATGTCGCAGTGACTTTCAACATCCTAGGCGGAAAGAAATTTGTCAAGCTTTGGAATGGAACAGGCTCACAATATTAAAGTTTTATTCGCATAAACGATTCCAGAGCTCCAGATAGAGGGAGTGATTTTGATTTCAAAATTGAAAATGTCAATTTTTCTCCACTAAACCCTTTCTTATGGGTACTCATTAGAATTGTCTCATCGAGACGATTCTAATGAGTACCCACAACATAGGGTTTGGAAGAGAAATAATGGATTTAGAATCCCATTACTCCCTCTTTTCTGGAGTTCTAGATACCCTATGCAATCAAGAGATGGTGTTCTGCACTCTGACAGTGATTCTGTTAATGTGCAATCATGGAAAAAAAAATACAGGCTTTTGGTCGAGGCTTCTTCATTACGAGGGGCCGAGCCCCGGTAGCTCAGTCGGCTGCGTGCAGGACTTGAGAACAGGGGGTCGTGGGCTCGATCCCTGGCTCGGCTGATTTCTTTCCGAGGGTTGATGATAGTCATTGCGACAGGATTCATTTCTCTCCAAGCACTGACTGTTGTTTCGACGCTGGCTATGTGGGAAAGCAGCCATTGGCTTGGAAAGAAAATCGTATTTTGAACCGGTAAAAGAGACTCCAGGAAAGCATGGATAGGTGCACTGGCCGCCGCTATATAACCTTAATAATGTTGAAAACGGTGTTAAACATAGTATAATTAATCAATCAATCTTCATTACAAGGGAGATAACCCACTGATAAATTTATATCATGACTTTGCATACCCCTTTATTGCCCTTTCTTACCTAGCCTCGGTAAAACACAGGACTTGCATCTTCGCAAGCCAAGGCTGACGATTCACTACGTAAATCTACCCTTGGCGGATCGAGCTTGATTTTAACATTCACCCGATACGCGTTTTCATTGGATGGAGCCAGCTCTAGCTGCAAGGAATGAAATCACTCGTAGCATTTCATCTTTGATAAAAATAGAACAAGGTCTGTACCTTTCGAATAGAAGGTAAACATGGAAACCCATGTGGATGTCTGCTTATCGCTTCATGTGTATTCGTAAGCGGTTTGTAAAACGATATTTCATTTGCTTTTAGAAATATGATGTAAAGGGAGGTAATAACCAGCATCCAATAGAGGGCGCATCGCAGGAATCTCGAAATCGGGCTCAATCAGCCAAGGTAAGATCCACGTAGTGATCGTAAACTTGGCTTGC
The DNA here is from genome assembly GCA_943736015.1 of Tridacna crocea. Taxonomy (NCBI): domain Eukaryota; kingdom Metazoa; phylum Mollusca; class Bivalvia; order Cardiida; family Cardiidae; genus Tridacna; species Tridacna crocea. Next base: position 46,678,802 of record OX031065.1, read on the forward strand.
GAAGATGCAGGACTTGTGACTAGGGTCCATATTCACCAACCATTCTTAGGAACGTTCTTTGTCTTATTCTTCAAGATTTTCTGACTGTGAAAGTAACAGAACTTCTGATTCGTTTAGCCAATCAGAAGTTCTGTTACTTTCACAATGTCGAAATTCTGAAGAATGAGACTAAGAATGTTCTTAAGAATGGTTGTTGAATACGGACCAAGGAGGTGCAAGGTTCGAGTCCCTAGCCCGGCCAATTTCTTTCCGAAGATTGATGAGGGTCTTTGCTACAGGATTTACTCGTCACGTATCAATTTTTTGACGGTGGATACTAGTATATCTGAAAGCAGCCAGTGGCTTGGAAGGAATATTGTGAAAAACACTGGGGAAAAGAGACACTCCAGGAAAGCGCGCAGTGCCCGCCGAAATGTACATGAAGTAATGATGAAAACACGGCGTTTACACTTTCCAACACAATGACGACCTTTGACGACCCTTTGAAAGAAGCCTTTTGAAAACATTGTGGCAAAAGGAGAAAATGCTGGTAACCAGCATTTCCTCCTTTTCCCACAATGTTTTCTACCCTATCAACAAACAACTGCACCATTTGAGCCACAATGAAATTGTTGTCTGCAAATGCTTTTATTTTGGACAGGGGTGCAATTTTGTTAAGCATCATGCAACCAGTCAATCATTATATTGTTTATTTTTCACATAACTCCTTGTTACCAAAGAATACATGTCTGCTAATGGCGCCAATCGTTGTATTTAATGTCCGTACAATGTCAACATTGATCGGCTCTTTGTACCATCTAATAAACAAGTGCATCGCATAATTTGTCGACCAATCATAATTCTCCTTGAAGATCAACTTGGTTTGCATGTAGTTCGGACGTGTGAAATTATACCCATCTAAATGAATAAGTTCTGGATGTTTCTCTGAGAGCTTAAATGGCGTAATGAGTGAATTGTAAGTCCAGTGACCACTTCTGTAGTTCTTGTAACTTTGATGCCATAGATTCAGAAAAGTTGCGTTTTTCACTGCCAATATAAACTGGTTTCCTAAAGTATCCTTCAGCACGCGCCCCATGGTCATTTCGTATTGACGAAGAGGTGTGATGGATCGTAGAAGTATTTGATCGAAATCTAGATAAAGACCGCCATATTCTGAAATATAACAAACAAAACCGCTTTCAGTGAAAATCGGTAAGTTACACCGGCTTTTTACACGGCTGATAAAAACCATCGACAGAAACCCAGAGAAAAGTTTGTTTATCACATAACACCCCTAATTTTCAGAGTAATAAACACATTGCGAGTTTTCGTACCTTACACACTCTGGAGATAAACATTGTGTGACGTCATCAAAAGGTTCCCTAAACACTTTACCACACAATCCTGACTTTTAATGACCCATAAAGAGAAAGCCTTTCAAAGCACTGTTGGAAAAGCAGAAAATGCTTGTAACCAGCCTTTTCTCCTTTTCCTACAATGTTTTCTAGCCTGTCATTAGCTATATCGATTTTGTCGTCTGCAAATGCTTCGAGTTTGATCGATTTTAATTTTTTGTAGTTTGGTAAAGAGTTAATAAGATTATTCTCGACTCGTTTTACAAAATTTCTTTTTTAATGCCAACTTACGTCAGATATTCAATTAATAATATGACACCCCTTACTTTTCATTGCAATAAACATATTACACATTTTTATATTACAGGATAAGCATTTTGTGACGTCATCAAAGGCTCACTTAATTTAACATTTTTCGGGGCTCGTTTGGGAAAATGTTGGACATACATTGTAGCAATCGATGCATTGCTATCGGGACAGTCACAATCGCGATACATCGAAGTACAGTTACACCCCTATTCAAGGCAAACATTATGATCACATTTCGTGAGTATTAGACACAAAATGTGACTTTAGGGATGTACTCAAAGTTGTCCAGGGTTTGACGCATTGACCTAATTTTTGACCCGAGATGACCAATTTCTTACATGTCCGAGATATCATCAACATAAACATTCTGAACAACTTTCATCAGTGTTTACTGAAAGTTTTGCCTCTATAGTGTACGCAAGGTTTTTTCTTGGATGTAACCTGGTGACCAAGATGGAACTTGGTGACCTAGATGGAACTTGGTGACCTAGATGAAATCTGTGACCGAGATGTAACTTGGTGACCTAGATGTAACCTCGTGTAACACATTTTCACACATGTTGGAGATACATAGATTATCAAGACTAACATTCTGATCCATTTTCTTTAGTACTGGACAGAAAATGTGACATTTATAGTATACACAAGATATTTTAAAGAATTGACCTACTGACCTAGTTAAAACCCAGCATTTTCCTTCTCAAACTTTTCAGAGATACCATCAAGACAAAATACTCGGACCAAATTTATACAGAATCTGATTAGTTTGAAACGTGTGGCCTGTAGAGTGTACGCAAGAATTTTTTTTTTTTTTCAGATTTCGCACAATGACCTACTTTTGACAAGACATGACCGATTTTCAATCTATTTCAACATTAAGACTAACATTTTGACAAATGTTAAGGGGTACTGGACTGAAGATATGGTCTCTGGGGTATAAACAAACTTTTACCAGGATGTGACATAAAGACCTTGTTTTTCTACCCTTCTCGACCCGTTTTTGAACATGTTCAAGATATCATTGAGACAAAGATTCTGATTAACTTTCATGGTTTTTTGACCGAAAATGTGGACTCCACAGCGTAAACAACGTTTTTCTGAGATTGACCTATGTAATCTTATTTTTTAACTTAAAATGACACATTCTCAAACAGTCGGATATACTAAGGAGAAACATTCTGACAAAACTTTTTGAGTATTAGACCGAAAACGTGGCCTCTAGCGTGTACACAAGATGTTTCTAATACATGTGCCAATAACGAAGTTTGACACTTAATGACCTATTTTCAGTCCTATTCAAGATGTTATCAAAAATAAACATTCTGACATTTTTTACGACTCTTGGATTGAAAGTATAGCATCTAGAGCGTAAAGCTATTCCTATAATTTGACCTAGCGACCTTTTTTTAAACTCTTTGTGACCAAAATTAAGAAAAGAAAACTCTATGATATCATCAACACAAATATTCTGACCAGCTTTGATGAGTATTGATCTAAAAATGTAGCCTTTGGAGTGGTCAAGAGTTTTTTTTCCAAGGTTTGACCAGGTGACTTAGTTCCTGACCCCTAGCCCACATGCCCCACTTTTAAATTTGTCAAAGATATTATTGGAACAAACATTCTGACCATTTTGTTTTTGCTTCGTGCTCAGGTGAGCTATAACAGGTCACTCGTAAGGGTCTATCATATAATTAACCTTCTGTGAATTTGAAAATTATATTCGATCTGGGCCTGTATACAACAACCATTCTTAAGAAGGTCAGTTGCTTTATTCTCAAGAATTTTCTACATTTTTAACTAACACAACTTCCGATTGGCAAAACCGAATGGTTTATCCAATCAAAAGTTGTGTTATTTACAAATTTAGAAAACCTTGAAGATTAAGACTTTGAATTATTCTCAAGAATGGTTGGTGAATAGGGGCCCTCGTTCAAAGTGCAGAAATAAGTGATACAAATAATTAAGAATGATCAAAATCGAACTTTTGGAGAAAAATTGATTCTCTCTTCCCGCCGTGAAGTGAAAACTTTATACCAAGATAAAGTTAGCCAATCTGACGGATCAATACTATTTCGTCGTTATTTCAAAAGCCTATCGCTACGTCTGGCCAGTCAGATCTGTTCAATACATTCACCGATACATGAAGGTAAGACCTGTGTAATGCACTTCCGGTGAAAATTCTAATAGGTTGATAAAAATGGATAAATAAGGATTTATGCAGAAATAATATTTTTGCACATTTCTAACGGATCGGAAATGCCGTTTATGTCTATCTTGAAATTATTTTTTTATACTTTTGTTACTTTTCTAGTTAAATTTAAACATATTTTATTTCATATACAATGAAATGTTACTTTTCTGAAAAGGGAGGTAATTATTATCTCTTTTTGAATTGAGAATATAGTGGTTTTAGATTTATAAATGATAATTCAAAGAAGGAAGAAATGGAAAATATGAATCGGTGAAAGTAGTTCAATAATACTCGTTTTTAATTATAGCTAATTTTGCAGGATGGTATTTTAGTGGAAAAAGCTGTTTTCCATTACACAGGTCTTACCTTAAACTTTAGAATAAATGATATAATACGTTTACCTTGTATTGCTTCGATTCTCATGACATCTGCTCCGTGTTCGGGGAATGAAAGCCTCTTACCATATACGACTTCTATTCGTTTTCTTTGCACATGCACCACATTGGGTGATAGTTGAATAAAATAATCCCAGTACTGTCCATATGGCAAATGTTCCCCATGAATCAGAATCAAACATGGCTTCATGAATCTAAGTCCACTCATAAAACTCAGGAAGTGAAAATATCCCATTTCCTGTTTACCATACCACACGTAATGTAAAACATTCGGAACAGATTTTTCGTCATGGCAACACGACTCGATTACTTTCAGCAAACAACTATCACCAAAGGGTACCACCATGACGTCACTTGATGACGTAGTTGATGATGAGTGTATTCTCGGTGTATTATCACTGCAGTTGAATGTTATTTTCTCTCTTTCGACGGGTTTCTTTGTATCTAATTCAAAAATAGGACACTGTACACGACTTTTAAAGTTCCAGTATTTTAAATCAGATATCGAGTTTGGATTTATCATACGGTCTGCCCAGGAAGGTGTCGCACTGCATATTGAAGTTGGTACTCCAGAATGAGCCCCAGTAGTTGTGTTGTAAACCACTGAAAAAAAAGTTACAGAACTTTTTTTAATTCATACATAAATAATGTCATTTTTCTCTACATTGACTTGAAAAGATAGAAAAGGTTATTTTCGACATTGTTTGGCTATATTCGAGTTATAAAAGTCTGAGTGATGTAAGGTAAGGTTTAAGGTAGTGGACCCGTAATACTTCTAGTGCAGCATGGCATAAAATTTCTTGACAATTGATAAAGACAGATTTATACAGATATAATACTTTTGCACATTTTTAATCGGCCAGAAATTCCTTTGATGTCTATCTTGAAATTATTTGTTGATACTTTTGTTAGTTTCCAGAAAAGGGAGGTAATTATCAAATACTTTTGTAATGAGAATGTATTGGTTTTGCATTTATAAATGATAATTCTAGTTGGTTGGTTGTGTTTGGGTTTAATGCCATTTTAATAGCTAAGGTCATATCATGGCGGTCGGTGACGCACATGTGTTTTCTGGCTTTCTCATACCAGTACTTTCTTTCCAAAGCCAACGACTACTTTTCTCACATGCTTCTGCAGAGATGAGAGGCGAAAATATGCCGGAAAGAAAAAAATGATAATTCTAGGAAGGACAAAAAGGAAAAACTAGATCGGTGAAAGCTATACAATTATACTCATTTTTAATCTTAGCAAATTTTGAAGGATAATATTATAGTGGAAATAGTGTTTTCTATTACGGGTCCACTACTTTAACCCAGTACCACACAATCCCTATTTTTGATGCCCCTGAGAAAGATGCCTTTAGAAAACATTGTGGGAAAAGGAGAAAATGCTGGTAACCAGCATTTTCTCCTTTCCCACAATGTTTTCTACCCTTTACAAAACAAATTTCAAATTTTCAGTCACTTTTATGTTGTCGTCTGCAAATGCTTTCAATTTGGACAATCCTAAAATATTGTCGTTTGGTAATGAGTTAAACCAACATACCACTAATTCTTTTGCTGTTATTGCGCTGTGGTCCAACAATCATTCCCCCAAACTTCAGCGGAAGGTAATTGTATGTGATCGTGGGGCCCTTTTCGCTGACCAGTAAAGCAACAAATAGGAGAACGATGAGCAAACACAGGATCAGCAAGGTTTTGCGGAAACACAGAAGGTTTAGATTTTCTGTCATATTGTTGTCAATTATAACCTGAGAAATAGACAATAAAGATTGATTTTACTGCAGTGTAATAAGATTCCATAACGATAACGAGCTTGGTTTGTTTAGGATTTTATTAACTGCATGCATTGTGTGTATTTCAATTGCATCAATCAGATAGCTGTGCAATGATGGATTCTTTTTTCACGCATTTTGTGTTTTTTCTCATCAAGAAACAACTTATATAGGCCTATAACGCAGGCTTTTTCGCGCCTTTCAGTATTATTGCCAAACTATATCTAATGATATAGCCTTTTTTCACACATTCTACGATTTTGGTAGCATAAAACTGCGGATCTGTGGATCCCTCTGAGTGCCTTGCCTAAAGAAACTCCCAATTGATCTTTAACGCCAGCAAGGATCGAATCAGGATTTCCTTGTAAAAAAAATTCCAACACTTTAACCCTTTACCCCATCAAACATTTCTATGGTATCTCTAATTAACCCTAAATAACAGCAAGGATGAAGCTGTTTCATATGTGTGTATGACACCTTTTGATAGCATAGAAAACATTGTGGCGAAAGGTGAAATTGCTCGTCACGAGCAATTTCACCTTTCGCCATAATGTTTTCCAAAGGTTCCTACAAGCATTGCGTAGAAATGAGTATCTATGGAGTAAAGGGTTAACTATCGAAACGAGAAAGATTCGACATGGGGAGGGGGGTGGACTAAGATGAGCCTGGGCGAAGTGCGCAGGCTGACCTGAACCGAAACTGCCAAAAAATAGAAAAATGCTCGACAAGGCCATAATTGGGAAAAATTTACCGTCTTGCAATATTGTTGGTGTGCATCAATAAGTACATGTATGTGCTATAAGTAACATATGTGCTATCAATAGGCCTAGAACACTGGAATTGATCCTTGCAATAACACCTATTTATACGAAACTGAATTTAACTGTTTTGTGAATACTGAACTTTAAACAGGGTTCTCACTAGGTCCAGAATCCCAAGAGCCATGTACTCTTGGGCCGTAATGTTCAATCGTCAAAATGGAATTTCCAAGAGTCAAAGAGAAATGTCCATGGGTCAAAATTACTTGATTATCATTAGGAGATACGAGTGAAATATAGAGACAGTTTTTTTTTGTTTTTTTTTTCATGCTCCTTGTTTAGGGAAACAAATTAGACAAGAAAATATCTCATCTGATGTACAAACTTGTCGGAATTAAGTGGACAGAAGAATTTTAACTGGCAGCCCTAGCATGCATCTAGAACATTGTGGAAAGGGAAGAAAAAGAAGATCAAATCCGATAAGGTGTTATTTCTTAAAATTTAAGTCTGTTTTCAAACTTGTTCCAGTGCTAATACTCTAAGAAAAGAATGCCTAACCTCCATCCCCCACCATCAAGATCAGAGTTCCAGATAAGAGTGAGTGATGGTATGCTAAATCCATTATTTCTCTTCCAAACCCTATGTTGTGGGTACCCATTAGAATCGTCTCGATGAGACGATTCTAATGAGTACCCACAACATAGGATTTGGAGGAGAATAATTTATATTTTGGAGTTTGATATCAAAATCACTCCCTCTATCTGGAGCTCTGATCAAGATCTAGTTCATCTATCAAGTTTGTGTAGATCTAGATCTATTTTCAATGCAAAAAAACAGCCAATTTTGTTTTCTTATTTAGACATGATCTAGGTCTAGTTACTTTCTTGCGGAATAACATGTCAAAGATCTTCATCAGAAGTTAAAACTAGATCTAGTAAGAAATCTGTGATTGGTGATCCTCGTCACTTCGCGCGTAAATGAAATCCGAAACTTTATAGAGAGGAAAAAAGGGTCTGCTACTGATTTACACTCGTGATCGATTCGCATACATTTCACCGAAATTATTAACTGAAATAAAATATCAGATTTCTTTCATGTACGTTTGTGACAAATGTAAAAATATAATGATTAATAAAAGTATCGCCTGAATTTTCTTACTTTATGATTTCATAATGCTTGAATGTTTTTCCCAACAGCGGAAGTTGTCTGCAAATGATCTAAAAATATAACAAGACAAATCTGATTTTCCAGAAGAGTCATGGTTACCTCCCTTCCATGATAATTTCTTGCATTTTCATTCGTTTTATAATGTTATAGCTATTATGTAATCGTTGTTGCATCTCCTTTCATTTTTCCTTAATATCTTTGTCGCGCAATATGTTGCAATATTGAGCGATGTTGACGACTTTAGGATGAATAGCGTAAACATCCCTGTCCAGAATAAACACTGACTGTTGGTATCCAAGTTTTTTGTTGTTGACACTGCGGCACGGAAGAAAGGGTTGAATACCAAATGCTTGGCTCCAGTGGCTTTTCGTGTTATACCTTGAGCGTGTTCGGAATATTCCGTGCAAAGAATGTATGGAAAGTACGAAGTCACCGATCAGTGACAGTTCTCCGTGTATCCAAAATACGAATGGCTCATTATAAATCATCTTCGTAAGCCAAGGCTGACGATTCTCTACGCTACTCTACCCTTGGCGGATCGAGCTTGATTTTTACATTCCCCTGATACGCTTTTTTGATTGGATGCAGCCAGCTCTAACTGCAACAAATGAAATGGCTCGTAGTACTTCATCTTTGATAATAATAGAACAAGGTCGCTACCTTTCGAATAGAAGGTAAACATGGAAACCGACGTGGATGTCTGCTTATCGTTTCATGTGTATTCGTAAGCGGTTTGTTAAACAGTATTTCATTGGCTTTTAGAAATATGATGTAAAGGGGGGTAATAACCAGCATCCAATAGAGGGCGCATCGCAGGAATCTCGAAATCGGGCTCAATCAGCCAAGGTAAGATCCACGTAGTGATCGTAACCTTGACTCGCGAAGATGATTATAAACAGAAACTATCAGTCGTTACAGCTGGTCTTTCGGTCTAGGATTGAGTTGATTAACTATTTTAGTACAGTACTTTCTCACAGACTGGAAGGTCGACTTCTTCAGGAGAAAATTGATTGCTCTTAGGGAAAACTACATCTTTGGGGAAAAATTGCCGAGGGGAAGACGCAGACTATCGGCATCACTTTCTTAGTACAAAAAAATGTCAGGTGAGCTAAAAACAAATGAACGTTACGTGGAAACACCTTTAATACAATTTAAGTAGTATTGATCTAAGTTCAAACAGTGCTAACCAGTCTGATCTTGACTTACACAGGTTAATGACATAAATAACTAAGAGAGAGAGAGCGTCACAGAGAGAGAAGGGGGAACAGCACTCCTTCAATCTGATCGCGGTATGCTGGAGGGAAGGGGTTAGCTTATTCATACCAGCATCTGTGGTTATACATTTCTCTTTAGATATCACCCGAGCCCTGCTTTAAGTTACTGCTATGAGTAATTACGAAGGGCAAGTTCATCTTGGTTTGCGAGCTCGAACCCAGGCTTAACCAAATTCTTTCTTAGGGCTGACGAAGATCGTTAGAAATAGAATTAATCCTTCTCATCGCCTGAACTTGTTTCGACTTTACCAGATAACTGGTATGAATAAATGAATGTTGTTTTATGGCGCATCGACAGCTTTGATCATTTGGCGCGCATATCTGTGTTAAAAGATAATAAAAGTGAAGTTTTTTTTTTTAACTGAATAAAGTTTGAATATATCAATGATGATAAAAGAATTGAATTAAGAAGTATTATGTGTGATCTTCATATGTATAAAGGGCATTATTGAGTTACAGTGCAATCCCTATATACTCAACAGTTTTAAATGATAAGATTAAAGAACGTGATAAAAAGGTTTGAAGTAAATGTTGGATTGATAAAAAGAAGTCTTTAAATGAAGGAAAAATATGTCTAATTTATAATGTGCATAAAATATGATATTGAGCGGCTGGGCATTCTCAACAGTTTCAGATTAAAAGATAAGACTTATAATATTGCTTTTTCTTGGAAATGAGGTTAAAACTGGAGCCTCCGATGGCATCAATATACTCCCATTAAAGAGGTCCTATCTCCAATGAATTAGATGCCCCCAATAGAGTTAATCCTGTCATTAAGGAGATGCACACTGAATATTAAAGGAACAAAGAATGCTGTAAAAAGATGGGTAAGAAACTCTAGAGTAAATATCACAGTTTACTGTAATTTTATGCCAATCTCCCTTATGAAAGCGATAATAGATTCAACGCTGACAAAATCAAAAACGTTTTTTTTTTTTTAAAATATCGACGTTCAAATATTTCGAACGAACTGGCTGAAAGTCAATGCGATCCAGCAGGATATGTTTCGCAGAAATGGATGCATTACATGGAATACATTCAGGGGCATCATCTCTGGTCAAGGGCCAGGAATGTGTGATGCGTGAATGGCAAATTCATAGTCCTGCTGTTATCACTTCTTCTCGAAGAACAGACCTGTAAACGGGGTACCATTCAGATTCACCAAGGGAAGGTTTGACTGAATGCAGTTTATTGAAAACATCAGCACCCCACTTGGATTGCCAAGAAGATTGTATATGTGTTAAAACGGAGGATTAAGAATCAGTGTGTGGAACTTTAAAATCTGAAATTGGACGGTTAAGTACAGATTTGGCAGACCTATCGGCATTTTCATTGCCTTTGATTCCTACATGACTGGGAAGCCAGCAGGACACCAATCTATTCATAGAAGAAATTTGTTAGATCCTTTCCAGTAAACTACAGATTAATGGATTCTCAAGGCGTTGATTTGAAGGGGCTTGTAATGTTGACAAGAGAGTCCGAAAGGATAATGAAACCGTTGGAATTTTAACGTTCAGCCAAATTAAGGACAAGATCAATTGCTTTAATTTCAGAAGAGAATATGAGGAGTTGTTTAGAATGCGGCACTTTAAGCTCCTTTGTCCATAAACAGCGGCAGCTGCTACAGAATTTCCGTCTTTAGATCCCTCTGTATAGATGGGTTTGAAGGAAAACTAATGTTCTTTTATCTCTTATCGAGCATGAAACAGTTCTATCCGTGACAGAACTTTTGTCAGATGCAAGGTCAAATCTGAATTCTGCACCGTTCAATGTCAATGGAGAGATTTCAGAGATTTAATAGTTGGCAAGAGACTCAGTATCTATGCCAAGGTTAACTACCATGGGCTCCATGCGGATACCAAATGGAGGAACAACACTTCGTTTCCTTTCAAAAAGACGTTTAAATTGGGGTTTAAAAAACAACGTTATGTGTTGGATTAAAATGATTCGACTTCATTTTTAAATGATATTGGAGTGAGAGTTTTTCCCTTCTGTAAGAAAGAGAATTGGTTGGTTGTATTGGGGGTTTAAAGCCACTTTATAGCTAGGGTCATACCATGGCGGTCAGTGACGCACATGTGTTTCCTGGCTTTCTCACACCGATACTTACACTACTTTCTTTCCAAAGCCACCGACTACTTGAGAGGAGAAAATACGCCGGAAAGGAAGTTCGCCTCAACCGGGTATCGAACTCACAACCACCAGGTCATGAGTCCGACTCGCTCACCACTGAGCCACCCGGGCGGGCGAAAGAAAGAGAAGGTTCATTGGCATCAACATAGAGACTATTGGTGGGAGAAGTTCTGAAAGCTCCAAGTACAAGACGCAGACCTTCGTGGTGTATAGAATAGAGAATTTTGAGGTAAGATTTACGGGCCGATCTGTATACAACAGATCCATAGTCTAATTTGGGGCCAACTAAAGACCAATAAAGCCGCAAGAGGACTTTACGGTCTGCTTCCCATTCAGAATGGGCCACAACCTTAAGAAGATTAAGAGCCTCCTTGCACTTCTTTTTAAGTGCAGCGATGTGAGGAAGAAAGGAAAGCTTTCTGTCAAAGACGACTCCAAAAAATTTAAACTCAGAAACGACTTCAATTTTAGTTTTGTCCGAATACAGTTCAGGATCTGAATGAACACCTCGTAGATTACAAAGGTGCATGCACTTAGTTTTGGACTTTGAAAGTTTGAAGCAATTTGTTAAGACACGGTTGAAGTTTTCTCTCAATACTATTCATATTCCGAGATCTGAAGCATATAATTATGGAAGTCATCAACATAGAGGGAACAGTCTACACCAGGACAGATAGCTTTAACTATACTGTTTATTTTTACACTGAAAAGTGTAACAAAGAGAATACATCCTTGGGGGACAGCTATCTCCTGTTCACGGCCTCCCGAGGCAGTATTATCAACTCGGACGCGGAAAAGACGTTCATCCAAGAAGGCCGAAATAAAAGGAGGAAGACGGCCTCGAAGACCAAAGTCATGCAAGTCTTTCAGAATTCCGTATTTCCAGGTTGTATCGTAAGCGCTTTCAAGGTCAAATAAGACAGATACTGCATGCTGTATATTAATAAAGGCTTCTCTGACAAAGGATTCAAAGAGGACAAGATGATCTATGGTGGTACGCTGGCGACGAAATCCACTCCGTACATCAACGACGAGGTTGTTTTTCTTTAAAAGCCAGACAAGCCTGTCGTTGACCATACTTTCTAGGGTCTTCAAGAGCTATTGGCCAATAGTTAGCCGAGTCACTAGGTTTTGAGATATGAATGACTAGTGCCTCCCGTCAGGATGCAGGAAAACCACCTGACTGCCAGATATCATTGGGTAAAATCGAGAAACTTGGCCAGGAGAAGAATCGTGAGCCTTTTTCAGAGCAGATTTTAAATCTGTAAAGGTGAAGAGTTTATCATAATGCTCTGAATTAGAAGAATTGAAATTAAGTTTTTTTTATTCTCTTCTCTGGCTTTATTCCTCTGAAACTTTTCTGTATAGTTTGCAGAAGACGACTTTTTGCAGAAGGTGTCGGCAAGAGCATCAGCTATATCATGGGTTGATTCCAACGAAATATTGTTAACTTTAAGGTGTCTAAGAGGGGACTGGCCTTTGCCACTGATCTTTCTGATCATGTCCCTGCTTTTTTAACTTAGAGATATATTGTCTCCAAGCCGTGCGCTTACTTTCTCTAATGGTACGACGGGCTTTTGCCCTGTAAATACGGAACAAGTGAAGATTTTCTTTGGTAGGCCCTGAGGTTAAATTTTCTAAGGGCCTGTTTTCTGTCTCTGACAGCCTGTTTACAATCATCATTGTACCAAGGTTTGTCAGGACGTTTTGGGTTTGTCGAGGTCTGAAGGACGGACTTTTTAGCTGCATCAATTTATAGAAAAGTGAAAAGTTTTGCAGGATCATCGCAATCTCAGAATTTATCATGTGTAATGATCTGTTCACATAGCGTTTTAAATTTATTCCAACTGGCTTTGGAAAGCTTCAATTTCTGCGGTCGTACACTGCTGGAAGGTTGTGGAGATGAAAAGATAGTGTGGAAGTGATCATTTCCACACGAATCCTCAGTCACTTTCCAAGTAAAATTGGAAAGTAAGACTGGGCTGCATAAGGTTTAAGCAATGGAAGAGTAAGATCCAGTTGCTGGATGCAAGTAGTTTTTGATTTGTTATCATTCATGAAAATCAAAGAGTTGATCGAAATGAAGTTCTCTAACTATAGACATCTCTGGTTGGTGTCATTGCAACCCCATATAACATTGTGACCATTAAAGTCCCAAGCAAGATTATAGGGGGATGGCAATCGGGAAATGAGATTATTCAAATTGGTATTATTGATAGGTTTGCTTGGGGGGAAATATAAAGAACATGTAGGGACTACCTGACGGCAACAGCTTGCAAGTTTGTATTAAGAGAGATAACTTTGTGCGGAATGTTGTTGTTAACAATAAAAGAAACACCACCTCTGGCTTTTTCGCCTTCGGTAAAGATCTTATTGTAAATGGAATATTTGATAGTGATATCATCCTCCTGTTTAAGGAAGGTTTCTTGCAGCCAAACAGCAACTGGTTTGTGATCATTGATTGAAAGGGAAAGTTCGACAAAGTTTGACTTCAGACTGAATTATGGTATCCATAGTGCATGAGGAAAGTATAAAAGCTAAAGTAAAAAATGAGACCATAACCCGATGTATTTTAAAATAGATTGGTTAGGAGTTAATTACAGATATCTCGGGTTTTGACGAGTGTCAAGTGTCAGTATCCTTGTTCCAAGGATCTTTGGAAATGGACCAGATAGAGGCTTCTGGATCTGAAGCCTCACCTTCCAGATTTTCAGCATCTGCACCCATGTCATCTAGCTCCGAAAATCTGTTGGAGGTAGGGACAGGGTCATTTACTGTGACTGTGATTTCACAAGATCTTTGAGTATCTCTGGATTGTGGTTTGGATTTGGAAGAAGATCGTTTAGGATGTCGGGGTGTATGATAAGGATTGTCTTTAGATGAGATGTCAGGTTTTGGTGTAGACTGTGAAGACGGAGGTTGTGGTTTCTTTGGAGGCAGTTGTGAAGGGTGAGATGGTTTTGAAGTTGTCCGTGAAGAGATATTTTGCGAAAGTGTAGATGCCTTTGAAGTTTTTTTGGATGAACTATTCTGAGCGTTTGTGGGTTTTGAGGATGCCAAAGAGGTTGTGTTTGTTTAAGATGCAGATGGAGAGTCAGGAATTAGTATTGACAAGATGGATGGAGGGAGAAGTTCTTTCAGCTCAGAAGATACATCAGGAAATTTTTTAAGAAGAACTTCAGCAAGAATTTTACAAGTGCTGCAATCTTCCTTTTCAGTTGATGAACCATCTAACACCTGCATAGCTATGACTTGAAGAGGTTTTCTTGCGCTGATCAAATATTTTCCTTGCTGGAAAGGTTACATTATTGTTATAATTAATGGAAAGGATTTCTTTTTCTTCCTTCCATACAGGATAATCTCTTGAAAAAGTAGAGTGTTGAGACTTACAATTAATGCAGAGGGGAGGATTTGAACAAATAGTACTGTCATGGTCAGGTCCTTGATGACAGTTCAGATATATCGCGGCCGCCGATGCACTTTCCAGGCGGACTGCGAAGGCTGACCTGGGCGATACTTTTCGCAGATGCATTAAACCCCTTTTCAAAGAGCACGGTTCATTTATTTTACATCGATTGAGAAACAAGCTCTTGCAATTCAGGCCCGTAGAAAGCAATTTTGGATTGGGAGAGGGGGCATAATTTTCAGAATCGGCTTGTCCCGATTTGACATATAGAGGTCTATATAGCGTTTGGTTATGCAGTGAGAAATAACCCAGCTACTATTAAATACTACGGACCGAAATAGAAATAGAAGGAAATTTGGTCAACAATGTGTGTGTGTGTGTGTGTGTGTGTGTGTGTGTTTTTTTTTTTAATGAGATATGGAGAAAAAGCAAAGCAGAAGATCACACTGAATGAAATGTGACGTCAGAAATTGTTTGCTGTCTGTCAGATAACAAAAGTAGAGGAAAATTTCTGTGGCTCGCTGCCGTTTGTTTAGAACTATTTTAATTCGTTTGAAATTTTCTATCAGCGTATTATCAATAAGCTACTCTGACATATTATTTCATCCTTTATATACGACGATTGTCTAGCAATATTCGGCCAAACACTGACACAGTCATTTACCAGTGATCAAGTTATTGGGCCATGTTCCTATGGCCCGGCAATTTATATTAATCGCTCTCGATCCTGCCACCTGGGAACTACACCACCAGTACTTCCATCGATTTTAGACTAAGGATAATTCCCAAAGTTGACACCCGCTCCCCGGTAATGAACCCAGGACCTTATGGATAAGAGGCCGACGCTCGACGCCCACAAATACAGACACCACATAGGTGAATTGCAAAGGGACGCCCCCACGAAAACCCCTGAACCTCGAGTGGGGCTTAAACCCTAGACTTCCGGGTCACTTTGCCTATGAACAATGCAGGACCCGACAGATTCTGGTCATTTCTGTTGAAAAGAATAGGATCTAGATCTACTATTGAAAACAAGTAGATCTACCCAAAGATATCAAAGTAGCGATGTTCTGTTGTCGCAATGTTTCTTTTACTATTTAACCCTTTCCCAAACAATCCCTGGTTTTCACGGGTCTGGAATAATAGCCTTTTGAAAACATAGTGGGAAAAGAAGAAAATGCTGGTAACCAGCATTTTCTCCTTTTCCAACAATGTTTTCTACCCTATCATAGACAGAAATCATCTTTTCAAAAAGAGTTGAATTGTCGTCTGCAAATGCTTTCAATTTGGTCTAGTCCAAAAGTTTGTTGTTTGGGAAAGGGTTAAGTTTTTTCTATCATGTTAATGTTAATAGTCAAGAAAACAACATGACAAGAGACACATTGCTCCTATATCAGATGAATTGGTTTTTCATCAATGTACAGATCTAAACTTTAAAGTTTAATCCTATTAGATTCTACATCAACACAGAAAAAAAACGACCCTAATAAAATTCTGAACTTTCAAAGTCCTGCATAAATATAAAACTACAATCAAACATACCTTTTCGTGTTAACAAGTATCTAAACAATGTGTACTAGATCTAGTCTATTGCAATATGACCTGCAAGTCCAATAGATTTCCTTACTCGGATGAATATTATATTACCCGGGTGAGTTCAGGTGGAACGTTTGTGTAAAAATATAGATTTATCGTACTCATTTACTTAGTCGTGTAATGAACGTCACTAATCCCGATTTTCCTCAAAAAGGCTCGGGGAGACAGGGTTAATTCCTCTTCTACCCTGAATAATTTTAAAGTGATTAATGTGCCGGAAAGCCGCCGGTGGTTTGGAATAAATGCTATGCGGAGAAGGGGGAAAAAGCGGGACACACAAGTTAAAATCTATTGTAGGATAGAAAACGTTGTGGGAAAAGGAGAAAATGCTCGTTACCAGCGTGTTCTCCTTTTCACACAATGTTTTCCAAAAGTCGAATTTCCAAGGGCCCAAGAAACGCAGGACGGTTTGTTATACTTGTGTCAAGCTGAAGATACGAGGTTTTTGAAGTGTGTAAAGCTGTAGTTACGAGGTTTTTGAAGTAAACTGGTGATAAGTTACTATACTAAGTCACATTCTTTCGACTAGCAATGAGACGTTGGATGTTTTACTGCAACTCGTGATTTGATAATCAACACTTAAAGGTGGCCCTTCAGATATTGGGACGAAATTTTTACAACAATACAAAAAAGTTCAACCTTATACTCCCAAGGCCTTTTAATTTTCATTAAGAAAACCCCAGTAGTCGACAATCATCCGACAACAAGAGAAATAACAGATTTACTACAGCCCAAGTCGACACCGATGGGAACCACGGTCTATTTTTAGATGAGCAACTTGCTCATTTACATACCGGAAATACACAAATGACGCTTCAAAGGAAGTGTCTATCGGCACGACGGTCGTGCCGATAAGGTCATTTATTCGCACGACGGTCGTGCTGATAAGGTCCCTTATTCGCACGACAGTCGTGCCGATAAGGTCCTGTATTCGCACGACGGTCGTTGGCCTTCATCAAGAGCGTGTAAATCATAGCCCTATGGTCGAAATTATTGCCAAGCGTTTATATAGAGAAATCTTCTTGTTACTAATCTTTTTAGCCTTATCTTAGGCCTAAGGGGTCTTATGTTTTAAACCATTCCCAAGTATTATAATGTTTCGTGTGAAGGGATCTTACGTAGGCCTATCAGTCAGTGGAGCGATATGTACAGGAGTGTTGTGGAACAAATCCAGTAAAGGAAGAAACATTTGAGTTTCATTGGAGAGGAGGAGGAGGAGGAACTTGGGGAAAAAAAAAAAGATCCCGGCCCCAGTCAAAGTAGGGGGGAAAATTAGCCGGATCACCTACCCTCAATGGTCACAACTATCCGCACAACCGGTGAAATCTTTAGAATTTTGAGAAAAAAAGTAACTGGATCGAAGGGCCGCCGAAAATGAAAGAAAAGACGGCTTTGTAATATGGCAAACAAAATTTCCGGTACCTAAACCCTATCCCCCCTTTAAAAAAAGTGAATATTTTTTCCCAAACGCAATAGTTAACGTACTGTCAGTAGTCCATTTTCTGTCGTGCGGATAGTGGTGCTCAACAGCACGACTGTCGTGCGAATAAGAATGGTTATCGGCACAACCGTCGTGCCGATAACCTCCATTATAGGCACGACCGTCATGCGGATAGCCTCGGCCCGCTTCAAACATACGTCCAAAGATAAAATTATGGAATTTAAGCGTCATTAGTCACGCGTGCCAGTAACTTTACATTCCCACAATGCTTTTTTTTTATTTTTGGCGCGAAATCTAAAAATATCTTAAGATGCTACGTAGCCTTTTAAAGGAATACCATCAAAAAATCGTTTTTCACATAAATTTCAGTGATATATATTCTTTCTAATTTGGTGAGATAGGAAAATTCTAAATAGCCACCTTTAATTTGTTTTCGAAAAAAACATTGTTCAATATCGGACTCCCTTTTTGCGAACAGTGTTGACCAAGATCAGACTGCACAGAATGTGCAGACTGATCTTCGATCAACACTATCCGCATAATATAATTTTCTTAGTAGTCCCATAGGAATGCTAATAAAATTGCACCATTTTGGTCTCGTTCTTGCCTGAGAATGTCTACAGGATTATTCAGCTATGCAAGGATTACGGACAAAGCTCAAACAAAGTGTACAGTAATATAGGCTAATCTATTTGGCCTAAATTGTACTTGTAAACCGAGCTCAAATAGGGCTGTTCATGATATTCATGAACTTTATGGCGACAAGAATATTCTCTGTCTGTCTGTCTGTCTGTCTGTCTGTCTCTCTCTCTCTCTCTCTCTCTCTCTATCCCTCCCTCTCCCTCTCTCTCTCTCTCTCTCTCTCTTTCTCTCTAACTCTCTGTCTGTCTGTCTGTCTGTCTGTCTGTCCGCTCTCTCTCTCTCTCTCTCTGTCTCTCTCTCTCTCTCTCTCTCTCTCTCTCTCTGTCTCTCTGTCTACCATACAAGATCTAGATCTAATCACTTCCGCTGTATTTCCGAGCAAATCATACCTCTTTACATCTTCGCGAGCCAAGTTTACGATCACTACGTGGATCTTACCTTGGCGGATCGAGCTTGATTCTTACGTTCACCCGATATGCTTTTTCATTGGATGCAGCCAGCTCTAGCTGCAACGAATGAAATCGCTCGAAGCATTTCATCTTTGATAAAAATAGAACAAGGTCTCTACCTTTCGAATAGTAGGTAAAACATGGAAACCCACATGGATGTCTGCTTATCGCTTCATGTGTATTCGTAAGCGGCTTGTAATACGATATTTCATTTGCTTTTAGAAACATGATGTAAAGGGAGGGCAATAACCAGCATCCAATAGAGGGCGCATCGCAGGAATCTCGAAATCGGGCTCAATCAGCCAAGGTAAGATCCACGTATATAGTGATCGTAAACTTGGCTCAAGATGACCTCTTTACAATACCATGAAAAATTATACCGACTGATAATTCTATCTCGATTTCAGCTTCGTTCACGATTGAGAAATTTTGTGTTAAAATATTAACTCATTACCAAACGACAAAATTTTAGGCTTGTCAAAATCGAAAGCATTTGCAGACGACAAAATAAAACTGACCGAATATTTGCAATTTGTTTTGTGAAGAGTAGAAAACATTGTGGGAAAAGGAGAAAATGCTGGTCACCAGCATTTTCTCCTTTTCCCACAATGTTTTCTTAAGGCTTCTTTCTCGGAGGTGTCAAAAGTAGGGATTGTGTGGTAATGGGTTAAGTATAACGTGATTTTTTTTTTCTTCAGGAAACTTTGCATTATCTCCATAAAATTGCCAGGAAATTTTAATTTATCGCAATAGTATTCTAAAATCGTCATGATACCTACCTCGTATCTCGTGGCTGAAATCTGCTGTATAATTTGATTTGTCCCTTTACCAAATGGCAAAATTCTAGACTGGTCTAAATTGAAAGCACTTGCAGACGACAAAATAAAGGTAACTTGTCAATTGAAATTTGTTTCTAGCAGGGTAAAAAACATTTTGGAAAAAAGGAGAACATGCTGGTTACTAGGATTTTCTCCTTTTCCCACAATGTTTTCAGTATGCTCCTATCTCATTGTCGTAAAAACTAGGGACTGTTTTGGTAAAGGGTTAAACCTACATGTGCATTCGGTTCCAGCTGGTCTTTAACCCATTTCAACTTTGTTTTATCTACTATAAACAATTTTGTGTCTCCATACCAAATGTTGCCTCTTATGGTTGCAGTGACTACGACCAACAGAAAAAGTTCTTCTGTTTAACTCTTTGGTTGCTTATCGCGTCTCAGTAGCCTTTTGCGGACAGCATAGATCAAGATCAGACTGCACAGACGTGCAGTCTGATCTTGGATCTACATTGTCCGATGAGGAGTTATTATTCCCAAAATCATAACTTTGAAATGACAGTATTTGGGGTTTTACTGTTGAAATGAAAATTTCATTTTAGTTATTTAGCACGATAAGAGTTAACGTAGTCATCAAAGAAATTACTCGTTTTGATGTTTCCGGTTTTAAAACGATTTACGATAACAAAAGGCCCGCAACACGCAAAAAGGGGTTTTTGGACATTTGCGTAAAGTTTTGTCAACACGACATTTTCCTTTTTTTTTTTGTTTTGTGCAAGCCTACTGTAGTATAAAATCTATTATTTTACTGCAAAGAAATTTCTCGTGATCTGATTGGTTAACATGCCGGAAACATATATATTATGTACCCTGGCAAAAACAACGTAAAGCCAGTTCCCCTTTTCAGGGGTAACAACCTACGCCATAGTATACGTCATCGGATACATTTTAAATCCGCTATTTTCGTTTTAAAAAGGTAAGTTTTTAAGCTCGTACATTCAGTTGTTATTGAAGATCTGTCCAAACAAAGCAGTGCATATGGTACCTGACAACTTTCTTCGTTAGTATACATCAATATTTTGTTCATTAGTTTCGTTGATTTTACAATTACCTCCGCACAATTTTCGAAGCCGGTGACATGTGCGATCTAAAAATAGATGTCGAATACAATGCCGTTAAGACGAATTGTGTTGAAGTGTTTAGAGCTACAACATTGTTTAATGGCATTTAATATATTTACCGGCACCAGATGAAGTAGGTATTCTAAGTAAATTTTAGACATATATATCTTTTTAAAGTAATTAATCTGCACTTTGCGCACAAAATGGTGGCTATTCCGACACCTCTGCTATGACGTAGGTTGTCACCTTTACTTTTGAGAGCCCCGTAAACATCACTACACTTGCAACACCACATTCAAAAAATGGTGGCTTCGATCAATCACCAGATTTCACGTTTATGCACCAAACTGCACGTTTTAGTGACGTCAGTTTCCAGTAACGTCAGTTTTCATTGAATTGGGGCACACAGAAGGGAATTTCTATTTCGTCAGCATACTCGATCCGTGAGATTATTATACAGGAAAATTTCGCTTAACGCGCTTTGAAAGGGCAAACGCTTTGCAGTATAATAAACTCGACTCGGGGCGACATGATTCACCACAGCCGTGAACAAGTTTCCAAGTCCCGTGCCACCTGACCGTAAAACTAAAAATATGTAGCCTTACATTATTAGTTGTACGGTCAGGTGGCAGGGGACTTAGAAACTTGTTCACGGCTGTGGTTAATCATGTCGCCCCGAGCCGAAGTTTCCAAGTCCCCTGCCACCTGACCGTACAACGAATTTATTATACCGCAAAGTCTTACCCTTTCAAAGCGCGTTAAGCGAAATTTTCCTGTTTTATAATTTAAAAGATCGAGTATGCTGACGAAATAGAAATTCCCTTCTGTGTGCCCCACATACTGATACTTGTTTGTTTTCTTAAAAAGGGAGGTAATTATTATCTCTTTTTCAATTTAGAATATAGCGGTTTTAGATTTATAAATGATAATTCAAAGAAGGAAAAAATGAAAAAAAATGAAAGGTGAAAGTACATGTAGTTCAATAATACTCATTTTTAATTATAGCTAATTTTGCATGATAATTTTTTAGTGGAAATAGCTGTTTTCCATTACACAGGTCTTACCTTGATGCCGGTTTCTAGCATTTCTCTTTTCGTACAGTATTTTAATGTCTTTTTTCCAGCGTTGTTAAAACATGGGATTGTTTAGGAAAGGGTACTATTGCTGTAGGCAAGAGTTTAAAGTTGTTTGTTTTTATATACCTAAACAATCTAAACGAGCCATGCTCTGACAACAAGAGGTTAAGATATTAACCCCACCCCACCCGCCCATACGCTCTAAGTGCAACGTGAAATAAATTTCGTGTTAGAAAAAAATAGATAAATAAAAATTTGTACTGATAGACTATAATACTTTTGCACATTTTTAACCAGAAATTCCTTTGATGTCTATCTTGAAATTATTCAGTATTGATTCTTTTGTTTATTTCCTGAAAAAGAGGGAGGTAATTATTATCTCCATTTGTAATGAGAATATAGGAAAATAGTAGTTTTAGGTGTATAAATAATAATTCTAAAAATAATGAAAAAAAAAATGACTCCGTTAAAGTAACTTTAGTATAACAATACTCGTTTTTTATATAATTGCAAATTCTGTTGAAAAATAATTATTATAGTGGAAATAGCTGCTTTCCCTTAGGGGTCTACTACCTTAACCCTTTCCCAAACTACAAACTTTTGGACTAGACCAAATTCAAAGTATTTGCAGACGACAATTCAGCTCTTGCTGAAAAGATAATTTCTGTCTATGATAGGGTAGAAAACATTGTGGGAAAAGGAGAAAATGCTGGTTACCAGCATTTTCTCCTTTTCCCACAATGTTTTCAAAAGGCTACTATTCCAGACCCGTAAAAACCAGGTATTGTTTGGGAAACGGTTAACCGTTTACCAAACAATCCCTGGTTTTTACGACCCAGAGGAAGAAGCCTTTAGTTTAAACATATTTTATTCAATATAATTACAGATATTATTCATGTACAACAACATATTGCGAATAGGATTAGAACGAAAGCATCAAAGCTTATATAGTTCCTCTCCCTAAAGAAAATCACGTGGTATAACAATTACAGTAAACAAAAAATAAATAGAGACACAAAAATAATGAACTGACAGTGAAAAATTTAAAGAGTAACGGTGAAAAACGAGGAATAATGTAAAAAAAAAAAAATCAGAGGTTGTGCAGAGTTAAGAAAGAAGATGTAAAATTAACTTTTATAGGCCTCGTGTATGTGTGTGTCTGATGCAGTACAATATCCAAAGAAAGGTACCATACACTAGTAACGTTAAATTTAGCTTAAAACTCAGGAGAATCTACCGCTATTCTCAATAAAAGCATGGACTGCATTAAAGATTATTTCATTTTCAGCAAGGGAGAGATTATTATCTCCAAAAAGGACAACGTCAATATTATAATCAGATATTTCACAAATACATCGTCTGAATGCTGTCCTAATATTACGATAAAATTTGCAAACAAAGAAGTAGTGTTTATTGGATTCTATTTCCCCGCAACGACATAAAGGGTTTTCTACAATATTTTTCCAAAATAAGTGTTGCTTTAAATCGCTACATTTATTCCTAAGGCGAGCATGTAAAATCTGCAGTCTTCTTTCTCCATAAAAAAATAGTTTGTTGGGAATTGGCTTATCTTCATCTAATATACGTTTAAAAGATGAGAGGGAGTCTGTCTCCCTTGTAGACTGTGGCAAAGAGTTCCATGCCTCTATGGTAGAAGGGAGAAAAGATTTCATATAAAGATTAGTTTTGCAGGCGATGTTTGATAAATCATTAGAATTACGAAGACTGTATGTAGTATTACTGCCAACAGTGGTCGGTACCAGAGAACATAAGTAATTTGGAACTAAACCATTTACCATTTTGAAAAGAAGAATAAGCTTGTGTTTGTTCCTACGCTGTCTTAATGTTTCCCAGCCTGATTCTCTTATAAGGTCTGCAATTGATACAAGCTTAGTACATCCCGTTACAATCCTGGCAGCCTCGTTTTGAATCTTGTCAAGTTCTTCCTTTTGGTATTCATGAACATTATCCCAAATAATATCTCCATATTCAAGAATTGGTCTTATAAATGAAAAATATATGGTTTGAAGTGAAAGGCGATCGAGCTGGTACCTCAAACTTCTTAAAACACCTATTCTTTTCCATGCCTTTTCAACGGTACACTGCACTTGTTGATCCCAGTTTCCATCACAAGATAGATAAATACCAAGGTGTTTGTGAGACTGTACTAATGGGATAACAACATCTGACATAGAAAGATCCGGATGAACAGGTTTGATTCGTTTGCGAGATATTAACAAAGATTTAGATTTAGAGGGATTGAATTTAACCAACCATCTGTCTGCCCAACTGCTAACCTTATCTATGTCTGACTGTAAAATAGCACCAGATATATCTGGAGTATCAACTACTAAAGAAAGACTTGTGTCATCGGCAAACAAATTGATACCGGATTCAATATCGTGAACAATATCATTGATATATACCAAAAATAGCAAAGGACCTAATACTGAACCCTGTGGGACTCCCGCTTTTACAAATGATAAATCGGAAGAACCTCCAGGAAGAACGACTTTTTGAGTTCTGTTAGTCAGATAGTCCTGCAAAAATGATAAAACTTTACCATCTATTCCTGCAGCATGTAATTTGAAGATCAGACCCTTGTGCCACACCTTGTCAAATGCTTTACTAATGTCGAAGAAAACCATCCTTATTTCAAAGCCATTATCTAAGGCGCTACAGATTTTGTTGTACAAATATGTCAATTGGTTGACAGTAGAGTCACCAGGGAGGAAACCGGACTGATGTGGTGTAAAAAAATTTGTCTCTTTTAGGTGATTAAAAATATGCTTGTAAATTATTCTTTCAAGTACTTTCTCCATTGTGTTTAGGAGTGATACAGGTCTATAATTAGATACAATAGAAGGATCACCGCTCTTTAAAATAGGACACACGAGGGATGTTTTCCAGGTAGTGGGAAGGACACACTTGTCGAGACAAAGATTAAATAATCGACAAAGTGGAGTTGAAATCTGAAGTGCTGATTCCAGTAACATTTTGTTATTAATACCATCTGGACCTGATGCTTTCCCAATATGAAGATTTTTTAATACATCGAAAACCTCATTTGGGGTGATGACTATACTGTTAAGCTTCTCACCAACAAATTGCTGGTAATCACTCGGAAGAGAGTTTAAAGAGTCGTCAATCATAGACTGACTGGAGAAAAACGAATTCAAAACATTTGCTTTTTCATTATCATCCACTGCAAATCTGTCGGTACTGGAATCAAAAATGGGTGGCAGTGTTGATGGTGAGCTTGAAGTCGGGCATATAAACGACTTTAAAATTTTCCACCAGTCACGTGGATTTAAGTTACCAGATTTAAGTTTTAGTGCCATTCGATCAAAGTAATCTTTTTTCGCAAATCGAATACTAGAAATTACTTCATTTCTTAATCGTTTAAATTTCAGCCAGTGCTGATCAGAGTTGGTCCTTTTTGCTCTTTGATAATATCTTTTTCGTTTGCGTATTTTTCTTTTGATTTCTAATGTTATCCAAGGCGGATCGTGAGGATTTATAGTGACAGTTTTATTAGGAATTGATTGAGATGCTTTTTCAATTAAGACATTCGAAATATTCTGCGCGTATATATTTTCATCATCATTATAAACAGTATCCCATTCTACCTCGGATAAACTTTTCCTTAACTGAAAATAATCGCCGCTATCATATTTCCAAATTCTTCGTTTAAATGACTTATATCTGGGTTTTAAAAAATTGAAAACGCCAAAGATGGGACAATGATAACGGACATTTAAATCAAGACAGGGTTCCCCTACTCCTGAAGTTAGAATTGATTCTTTGTTCTTCACGAAAAGAAGATCTATGACTGACATTGAGTTTTCAGTAAAATGAGTTGGCTCCTCAATGCACTGAGTAAGATTGAACTGTTTACAGATCGAGTCTGTTTTTCTGAAATGTGATTGATCCATTGTGTTTAAATTGAAATCACCCATTATGATAATGTCAGTGATATTCGTGTCAACTGCAAGAGCGATAGAGTCCTCAATTAGAGAAGTATACATTACATTTGAATTGGGTGGTCGATAAAAGACACCATAGAGAACATTCCTACTATTACTTAGTTTTATTTCTATCCAAAGGCATTCTAATCTATTAGGTTCTAAATCATATCTACGCTTGTAAACAATTGTATCTTTAACATATAGAATCACACCACCATACCTGTCCCCAATTCTATCTTTACGTTCAGGTGGGTGAAAAGTAGGGAAGAGAAGATCATTAGATGCGTAGTTACTATGTAACCATGTTTCTGTAAAGGACAGCACGTCAAAGTAAGAGAATTCCGAAACCAAGAGATCTACCTTATTTGCGATACTCTGTACATTATAATGAACAATAGACAAATGATTTGGGAGACTCAGGAAATCGTACAAATCATTGGTGCAGAATGAGGCTGATGAAGTTTCAGAGTGAGGACCAGGATTCAGATGAACGTCACCGGACAAAAACAACAAAAATATCAACACAGTTAAAAGATACGCAATATCAACAAATACAAAACTCCTCAAAAGGAAAAGAGAGAATGTAACATTTTGAGAATGATTCTGGTTAGGAGGTGCTCTCCTTTTATCACGATTTTCAATTAACCTAAACATAGTAGATGAATGCCTGAAATTCCAGTGCACAGAAAAAAGATACAAGGGAAACAACTGTACTGCACACAATAGTACAAAAGTTATACTGAGACAGAAAGGAAAGTTCGGAAGCCTTTAGAAAACATTGTGGGAAAAGAAGAAAATGCTGGTAACCAGCATTTTCTCTTTTTCCAACAATGTTTTCTACTCTTCTAAAACCAAGTTTCATTTTTTGAGCCACATTTACATGGTCGTCTGCAAATACTTTCACTCTTGACAAGTCTAAAATTTTGTCGTCTTATATAAAGTTAATGCATCTCTGTGATGGATAGAACTAAGCAAGTCATCACGTACCTATGAATCCATTTAGTATGGGTCATGAAGTAGACTAGTCATCTGGCATGCTGAAAATTGATCAATAGCAAAAGCTTTCGACCTATGTCAGTCCGAGCGGACTGCGCAGGCTGACATGGGTCGATACTTTTTGCAGATATACATGTACTAAGCCCCCCTTTTTAAAGTGGCATGGCTCAAATATTGTGGACCGCCACACTTCAATATTTGCCGATCGAATGAACCTAAATAATGTAATAAAATCACTCCCCTTTTGTCCCGTATTTAACCATTTCTACCAGCTTTTCGTACTCAGCCAAGCTTACAAAATTACCGAGGGCTGACAATACGATGCCCCGTAACATCTTATTCTTACCTTAACTTCAACAATAATTCCCCCCCGGAGCACATCGAGCGAGCTTACAAAATTATCGAGAGTAAAATAATGTTATTTCAAACTTATTTGGGGAGAAAATAATCTCATCTCCTTATCGGACAGTGTAGATTCAAGATCGGACTGCATGTTCTGTGCAGTCCGATCTTGACCTACACTCTCCGCAAAAGGTCAGCTTATTGCGTTTAGCCACTGAAGACTTCATAATATAATTCAGTATCCTTCTTTACAATGAAAAAAAAACCGTCTACATAGTGCATAAAATGAAAATCACTATGGTCAAAATATAGCAAAATATATATAGTATAGTAATATAGAAGCTCTAAGATCAGACAACATATTCTGTGCTGTCTAATCTTGTTCTGCACCATCCATAACAGCTAATTAATTTGTCAGTTACGCTTACCCAACAACAACAACATAGTAAATTCTGACTGGTTCCAGTTTTAACTCAATTCCTGTACACACATAAAAGAAAACAAACAGGTCCTTGCCTTATTCACTTACCATTCTAAATGGCATCCTTAATCTAATACTTATCGTCGTCTACGCATGTCACAGTCTTCAAAGATTGATCTATCAGCTATAAACCATCAACATCCCGTATACAGGATAAATATTGATACACAGTGCGTAAGCTTTTTTAACCCTTTACTCCATAGATACCCATTTCTACGCATTACTTGTAGGAGCCGTTTGAAAACATGGCAAAAGGTGAAATTGCTCGTAACATTTTGTCACAATGTTTTCTATTCTGTCAAAAGGTGTCATATACACATAAGAAATGGTTTCATCCTTGGTGTTATTTAGTGTCAAGTAGAGATAACATAGAAATGCCTTATGGGGTAAAGGGTTAAAAGACTGTTGACAGTATAAACATCTTCGCAAGCCAAGGCTGACGATTCTCTACGCTACTCTACCCTTGGCGGATCGAGCTTGATTTCCCCCCGATACGCTTTTTCATTGGATGCAGCCCGCTCTATCTGCAATGAATGAAATCGATCGTAGCATTTCATCTTTGATAAAAATAGAATAAGGTCGCTACTTTTCGAATAGAAGGTAAACATGGAAACCCACGTGGATGTCTGCTTATCGCTTCATGTGTATTCGTAAGCGGTTTGTTAAACGGTATTTCATTTGCTTTTAGAAATACGATGCAAAGGGGGTAATAACCAGCATCCAATAGAGGGCGCATCGCAGGAATCTCGAAATCGGACTCAATCAGCCAAGGTAAGATCCACGTAGTGATACTATAGACATTGGAATAAATTCTACAATAGACTTCACAACCAAAATAAAGGCTTATACCAGGGCTAATTTAAGTTTAAGTTAAGAAAATCTCTCTTTCAATAATACCACTTTACTGTTTTTCAAAATGGCATTATGTTCTTCCTCCTAATGCACTTTTCTTTAAACAGCTTATTCTACCCTTTCCTAAGTATTCCATGATTCCTTTTCCTTTTTCTTTTCTTTCTCTCTACTCCTCTTTTATCGTAATGATACGTAGATGAGTCTTTCAAGTAAGAAAATCTCTCATTCAATAATACCACTATATTGTTTTTCAAAATGGCATTATGTTCCTTCTCCTAATGCACTTTTCTTTAAATAGCTTATTCGACTGTTTACTAAGTATTCTATTATTCCTTTCCCTTCATTCTCTATACTTCGCTTTTATGAAATGTAAAAGAACAGCATTATCTTCAATGCTTTCATTCTTTCGACATGTGACGCTGACCTATACCGTAATAGATTTATTTATATATTTCTTGTTGATGACGAAAAACTTGTATAGTTCAACTCTTTACCGCACAAGAAAATTTTAGACTGGTCCAAACTGAAAGCATTTGCAGACGACAAAATAAAGGTGACTGAACAATTGAAATTTGTTCTGGGAAGGGTAGAAAACACTGTAGGAAATGGAGAAAATGCTGGTTACCAGTATTTTCTCCTTTACCCACAGTGTTTTCAAAAGGCTTCTTTCTCAGGGGCGTCAAAAGTAGGGATTGTGTGTTAATGGGGTTAAGTCAATAAAGTATTCTTCTGTGCTAATTCTCGAACTCAGACCTGTAGAGGCTGTGATTGTAAATGACTGTTGCATGGGTATTATGCTTGCTAACCATGGCTAGATGAATCGCATCGGGTAGCGTTTTAACAAGTAAATGTTTGTTCTGTATTGAAATTCGACTTCAGTCTTGAAAACTAGTCCCATTCCTTTTCCAGAATGCCAAATTTAGACAGTATGTATTTGAACAATGCCACCTAGCGGCATTCTCGGAACCCAGGTTACATTACTCTCCATAACATCACCACTGGGAAAATTGACTGGCTAATTGTCGTTTCTTATGAATATTCATATAGTCGGGAAGTACCTTATTAGCCAATCCAAAGATCTATAACATAATTATGCTGTCTTGTATAATTTCTCTCTTCCGTTACAAAAACTAGCTCTGGGGGGAAAAAAAACGAAAATCTCTTTGAAACGCTTCTCGATTGTGGTGCTAATGGGCGCAGCCATATTTAAAGTGTCACTAAGCTTGATGTGATTGGATATCAACAAGTAAAAAAAAGAAACAATGGCGTAAAAGTTTAAATTTTCTGAGAGAATAACCGAGATCACCGATCAAAACGCTTCATGAATAATTCATGAGAACGAGGAAACGCCGGTGTAATGTAGAAAATGACCCCCATTACAAAATGACCCTCTGGTCATTTCTCGACGTAGAGGAATGACCCATGGGTCATTTTTCGACGTAGAAAAATGACCCTCTGGTCATTTCTCGACGTAGAAAAATGACCCATGGGTCATTCCTCTACGTCGAGAAATGACCGTGGGTCATTTTATAATGGGGGTCATTTCTCTGCATTACACCGGCCAAAGAACCCAGGGTCGATTACAGTATGAATCGAGACTGGGTCACCGATGTGCCTAGGTGAATAAACTAACAAAACAGTAGAGTTACCTCTCTTTCAACATAAACGGTTAACAAAAACAAGTGTAGTCTAGTCTAAAGAGACAGCAGTTTGATAATATCGAAACCTTAGACGGTACGCGTGTCGTGGACAAATCGTTCATTAATCCTTATACTGCTAACCCCTGGGCTGCTCAGTGCGACCCACTGACGGAGAGTGTAGATCAAGATCACACTGCACATAACGTGCAGTCTGATCTTGGATATACACTGTCCGAGAAGGAGACATTATTCCATAAAACATTTTTTTTTGGGAGAGAACAATATCAGGGTTTTTACTATCTAACTATAAATTTCCTTTTAGTTAATCAGTAGGAAAAGGGTTAACCCTTTACCAAACGACAACATTTTAGATTTGTCCAAATTGAAAGCATTTGCAGATGACATAGTTAACATAACTCAAAAATTGAAATTTGTTCTGGGAGGGTAGAAAACATTGTGGGAAAAGGAGAAAATGCTGGTTACCAGCATTTTCTCCTTTTTCCATAATGTTTTCAAAAGGCTTCTTTTCCAGGGTCGTAAAAACCAGGGTTTGTTTGGGAATGGGTTAAATAGCTACAATGAAATTTTCAGTTCGAATGTAAAATAATGTCTCCTTATCGGATAGTGTAGATCCAAGATCAGACTGCACGTTCTGTGCAGTCTGATCTTGATCTACACTTTCCGCAAAAGGTCAGTGGGTCGCACTTGGCAGTCTACGGGTAAAATCAAAAGAAAATGAGAAAAGAAGCCAAAATCTACATGCTACATACTGCATTGCAATACAAGATGCCTCCGTTTAATATAGATGGCCTAGAGAGCTAGGTTGTGATATAGAATAGTTCGTGAATATGACTACAGGTATTTAACCCTTTCCCAAACAATCCCTGATTTTTGTGGTATTTGTCGAAAACATTACCACTATGAGTTCGAGATAGAATTTTGATAACAATGTATCTTATTTTGTGCAAAGCCGAAGGAAATAAACCGAGTTAAACTCATTCTTTCTCAGACAAATGAATTTTTCGGTGGCACTCAGATATGTAATTTGAAATGACATATTAAAATAATTTGGGCGAAGCCATCGATCGTTGAGATACTTATTTTTCATTGAAAATAGCTTCTCTCGCTCATAGCCTTTCATTGGTGCAATGATACAAATTTGCCTAATGACCCCGGGCTTTTTCGTTCCAAAACCAATTTGTTCCATGGCTTGTTCATCCTATGATTGTGCGCTACTCCATTTGATTGCTTATGAATATTTATAGATCAAAGTAATTGATTGTAATATTGGAAATTAAATGTCAAAGGGTAAAGATATTTCAAAATTATAGTTTTAAGGTACATGAGTACTCTCCCATCAACCGAAAAGGTATTTATTTGCTTGGTGGGTTGACTTTCAAGCCAATATTTGAACAATGTGTCTCTTTTTCTTTCAAACTATCAATTCCACACAATGGGTTTCCTCGACAAATATCACTTCAGCGTTCTCAACGCTTTGATTACGGGTCTGGAAAAGTAGCCTTTTGAAAAGATTGTGGGAAAAGGAGAAAATGCCGGTAACCAGCATTTTCTCCTTTTCCCATAATGTTTTCTACCCTATCAAAGACAGAAATCATCTTTTCAGCAAGAGTTGAATTGTCTGCAAATGCTTTCAATTTGGTCTAGTCCAAAAGTTTGTCGTTTGGGAAAGGGTTAAGCAAGTTACGACAGATCTGAATCTACACTGTCACTACACTGATCGTAAATTTACTCATAGATCTATTAAGATTTTTATTGAGTTGAAAAGAAAAATTAGACAATGCAATAATTGTAGCAGAAATGAAGAAACTTTGGTTTAAAAAAAAAGATGAAAACATTGTGGCAAAAGGAGAATATGCTGGTTACCAGCATTTCCTAATTTTTCGAAAAAAAGTTATAAGAACATAACCCGTTCTGGTTGCAGCATCGGTTACCAACATTTTCTCCTTTTTTCTACAATTTTTCAGGCCCTTTTGCCATGGATCTACATTGCATTGTTTTGTAAAGAATTGAATCTATTTACCTTTGTAAAATGAACGCTATTTGACGTCATTTCCGTAGCACATAAACACACACAAGTCTAAATCCAATACGACAAATTCTTTATATTATAAAAATCAATGCTATCTTGTATCTACCTGTGTTTCCAGCAAATCCTTACTACACCTTGCTAAGCCATGGACACTTGTAACGGACAATAATGTTCAAGATCAGACTGCACAGAACGTGCAGTCTGATCCTAGATCTATACTGCCCAACCCTTTACAGAGTATTCTGACAAGATATAGTAAGATTTAGGATTTTGTTAGTTTATTAAGAGTTCCATTTATTACCTTTACAGATCAAGTTTGACTCGTTATTGATCCAAGCCTGTCACGTGTTTGTGTTACCAGTAACAGTTGCTGTTAAGCATGACTTACTGACCTTTTCTCGGACTATGCAGAGCAAGATCAGACTGCACAGAATGTGCAGTCTGATCTTGGATCTACATTGTCAGATAAGGAGATACTTTTCTTTCAAAACAGTAAGTTTGAAAAAGCATGATTCTGGTTCCTTAAACCTTTACCCCATAAGGCATTTCTATGGTATCTCTAATTGACCCTGAATAACAGCAAGGATGAAGCTGTTTCTTATGTGTATATGACACCTTTTGATAGCATAAAAAAACATTGTGGCAAAAGGTGAAATTGCTCGTCACGAACGAGCAATTTCACCTTTTCCACAATGTTTTCCAAATGCTCCTACAAACAATGCGTATAAATGAGTATCTATGGAGTAAAGGGTTAATATCGGTTTGAAAGTTCCGTTCGATTTATTAAACTCTTTACCAAACGACAAAATATTACACTGGTCCAAATTGAAAGCACATGCAGACGAAAAAATAAGCGTAACGCAAAAATTGAAATTTGTTTCCAGCAGGATAGAAAACATTTTGGGAAAAGGAGAAAATGCTGGTTACCAGTATTTTCTCCTTTTCCTACAAAGTTTTCTAAGGGCCTTTATCTCAGGGTCGTAAAAACCAAGGATTGTTAGGTAAAGGGTTTACAGAATAATGGTAATATGTCCAGCGCAGCATATTCTATGGTCTGCAACGTGCCAAAAGGGGCATTCGGACATTTGCGTAAAGTTTCTTCTCTGATCAGCCTGCGCAAACCGCGCAGGCCATGCCGAAACGGCACTCTCCGTTTTTCGGTAATTTTCTGTTTCACGCAAGTCCACTGTAGCGCAAAATCTAATCTAGTCGTAAAGTGCTGTCTCGGATTAGCCTGCGCGAACGGCGCAGGCTAATCCGAGTCGGCACTTTACGCAAATGTGCGAATGCCGCTTTTCGCGCTTTACATGCCAAATGATGACATGAAAAGCACGAAATGGGGCATTGGGACTTTCGTGTAAAACGTCGTCCCGGATCTGTTGTAACGAGACGGTTACTTTCCTTTCTCTCGCCCGCCCGGGTATCTCAGTGGTGAGCGTGTTGGACTCATGACCTGGTAGTTTTGAGTTCGTTACCCAGTTGAGGCCAACTTTTTTTCCGGCATATTTTCGCCTCTCACCTCTGCTGAAGCATGTGAGAAAAGTAGCCTGTGGCTTTGGAAAGTTGGGTAAGTACCGGTGTGACAGAGCCAGGAAACACATGTGCGTCACCGACGGCCATGATATGACCTTAGCTGTTAAAGTGGCGTTAAACCCCAATACAATCAACAAAATCCTTTCTCTCGTTTCGCCGAGCCCCGTTAGCTCGGTCGGTAGCGTGCAGGACTTGACAACAGGGAGTCGTTGATTCGGTCCCTAGCTGCGATCCCTAGCAGGGCCAATAACTTTCCTAGGGTTGATGATAATTACTGCGACAGAACTCATTCCTCTCCCACCGCTGACTATTGTTTCGGCGATGATTATGCGAGAAAGCAGCCATTGGCTTGGAAAAAAAATTTTGCGAAGTACCGGTAAAAGAGGCTCCAGGAAAGCACGGTTAGGTGCACTGGCCGCCGCGACATAACTGAAATGACCTTGGAAACGGCTTTTAATACCAAACATCAATAATAATAATAATAATAATAATATCTTTATTTAACGAAGGTAGCTTATTAAGCCATCATTACACATCATAAAAACAGCATAATGAATTACTTATTTGCAATAAGGCCTTCGATAACATGCCTTTGCACGCATCATTTTTCCACACATACTCCACGCAACATTTAAATATATTCTCTCGTTTCAATATGCCACAGCTATAAATGTTATAGAGTGCATACCTGAATCAGCATTATAACCTAAGTAACGTGACTGTAGTAGAAGTATTTTTAGAATTCCAGGTATACCTACTGACCGCTGGTTCCTAGAACTGACCAGACCGGACCACATAATTATTATATGTTAACGTCTGGCTGGTTATGTTCACTGGAAGTATTTTCAGAATTTTTGGTTCTGACTATACTGACAGCTGTTTCTTGGAACTGACCAGACCTGACCAGATATACGGGCATGTCCGGTTGGTTACGTTTCTTCTCTTATTTACAAGAAAACTGAGTATAAATAGTAAGGCCCTACTGCAGAGATCAGCATTTTTGCCACGAGACACAAGATATCTACCATGATTATTTTCTGAAACTATTGCGATAAATCGAAGCTTCCTGGAAACTTATCTGCATAAAATGAAAATAATGCTTGGAAACATTGATTTATCGCAATAGCGCAATAGTTTTCTACATGATAATGAATGTTATCTTGTATTTCGTAGCAGATTTATTCCACTTTATTTCATGCTTTCCGGTAGGATATCGAGAAATAGCAGTGGAAATATTTTTCGATCTTACACTGGTACCACCAGTGTAAATACCGATTTTCATGTTCTTGTCGCCTAGGTAAATTGCGCGTGCCTGACAACCAGATGGGAAATATGACGTCATATACCTTACATTTCTCGCGCTTGACGTAATATTGTAATTCCTTTCTATGCGGTAGGGGTACGCCACGGGGAATAACAGAAAAAAACTGTACTCGATTTTGATAAAGCTCCTCCCAGAAAGGGTAAAAAGCATGAAATAAATGGAATATTTGTTTTTTTCGGTGAAAGATCGAAATTTATTTCATTTCGTGAACACCATCGATAATATTTTCACTCGTGGCTGCGCAACTCGTGAAAATATTACCGATGGTGTCCGCTCGATGAAATAAATTTCGATCTTTCACCGAAAAAAACAAATTTCCTCTATTTATTATATACCTAGCAGTGAAATCCTGGAATTTCCCAGTGTAATAAATTTTGATATCATCACTAGTGACGATATCAACTTTCACTTTCACTTTCTGCCGTTATTTAGGAACTACTTTTTTTCATTAAGGACTTATAGATAGTGTTAATTGTAAGTTCTATATTTTCAATCAGTGGTCTCGTTTTGTTCTTTTAAATTATGTATTCATCCGCACTATGTCCCTGATTTCTTCTCTCTAACCAAAAAGTATTGATTTCTACTTTCAAACGAAAAATTAGAAATAATAATGTTAATAAGTTATATAATAAATAGAATTATCAACTGGTTATTTTTGATATGAAAAATATCTCACTCGGATGCGTCGTGAGGCGTTAAAAAAAACTCGTGCTGCGCACTCGTATCAGCTCATAGTTTAAACATATTTTATTGCCATACGTACAAATCGGGTCTAGGATATTTGCCCCCCGGATTTGTGCCCCCCGGACTTGTGCCCCCCTTAGGTCATCTGCCACCTGGACGTTTGCCCCCAGACATCTGCCCCCTTAGGACATGTGCCCCCCAGGACATGTGCCCCCAAGACATGTGCCCCCGGACATCTACCCCCTTAGGACATCTGCCCCCTGGACATCTGTCCCCTCAGTTTGTTTACAACTTGGACGTCTAGCTCCTTTAAGGGACAATCTCAAAAAAGCAACTTTGAGATATACATGTACATTGTACATGGTAATTTTGACCAGCACTATGAAAAAGATCTCTCAGCTGTTGTATCGTTAAGTGCTATTTTGTTGAAAATCTTCGGCTGATAAATTTATTTCAGTTTTAATATCAAACTTCCAGTATGATAACTATAGAGTCAGTTACTCATCTGGCACGCCTGCTGTAAACCCCGATAAAAAAAAAAAATTTTTTTTTTTGCTTTTTAAGAAAAATAAAACAAAATTCAGGATGTTATAAGTTCTTCAACATCATTTAGAAGAGGCTTATCGTTTCCCAGGAGGCAGTTGTCCTACGGGGGCAAATATCCAGGGGCAGATGTCCAACCAGGGTAAATGACCGGGAGAGGATGTCCTAAGGGGGCGAATGTCGGGGGGGCAGATGTCCGGGGGAAATGTCCTACGGGGGCAGATGTCCTACGGGGGCCAATGTCCGGGTGGCAGATGTCCAGGGGCAGATGTCCTATGGGGGCAGATGTCCTACGGGGGCAAATGCCTGGGGGGCAGATGTCCAGGGGGCAGGTGTCCTACGGGGGCAAAAGTCCGGTGGGCATATGTCCAGGGGACAAATGTCCTGATACCGTACAAATCATATACAATTTAAAGACAACATTCGATAAAGGTGGCAAATGGATTGAGCCGCAAGTTCAATAACTCAGTTACGGCTCTCCCCATTGAATATTAAAATAAACATGCCTTACTACATGGCAGAAAAAATATCAATGGCAATAAGTCTATATATATTATACAAAAAGGAAAAATGTTTGGTCAGTCGAAAAGAAACAGAAAGATTGGAAAGAAAAAGTCAGACATAAAACGTAACATATAGATTATGAAGGTATATGAGAGAAAGAGAGACAGAGAGAGAGAATGATAAATCAGATAAATCTTTACTCAAACAGACGTAAGATATTGAAAATAAAGTATATTACAGAACAGATAAACGGAGGGAAAGGGTAACTCAGATAATTTTTACTATAACATACAGTATATAATCAGTTAACCACCGAAACGCCCTGTTGTAGCTATGTTCTTATGTACGGCGTCAAAAATTAGAATATTGACTTCTTCAGGTAATTCAGTATTTCCACGTAATAAAAGATAGCAGCTCAAATGACGAAGGTGTCTTACAGAATTAGATAGCTGGTGCCGCTCCAGTTGATATCTGGAACATTTAAAGAAAAAATGTTCAGCGTCTTCATATTCATCACATAAGGAACAACAGTTTTCATCAGAAATATGATTAAGAAAGAGATCGTTTTTCAAGTTACTACAATTATTTTGCATTATTGCATAAAACGTGCCTTTTCGGGCCGTTTTAAGCATGTATTAACGGGTAAAAATCGGGCGGTTAACGGGAGAAAACGTGTATTAATCAGTAAATTCACGCGCCGTTAACGCCCGGGTTTGTACTATCAATATCCTCGATTCGGGCCTACCTTGTAAACAACGTTTACAAGTCCTCGTCAGATTTTCCGTAGACTCCGACCGTCAAACTGTAGGAATTCGTACCATATTCGATCCTTTTCATGGCATGTCTTTGATGATATTAGTACACCACAAACAAACCTTTGCAGAGAATCTCAGATTAATCGAGATCTGAACAAAAATTCACCTGTGAAATGTACCCTAAAGCAGCTACATCCCACCCACTTTTTAACGTGATCGGTCCGCCTGGCTTGATGTATATCGAACCCTCTGTCGCCTTCAGTTACAGAAATTTATATCCACGCATTCATCCTAGTTGTAATCGTCAAAATGTGTGCAAGTTTATTCTACATAAGTCCAGTGTGTATTAAAAATCAATAAAAGTGTATTTACAACGAGAGAATCAAAACTGGCATACAGGATTAACGGCCCTTTCCTAATCGTAACAAAAACTTCTTCGCCTACTTCCGGTTTTGACCCATTTGTGTACAGTACATTTGAAATTCGCTTATTTGCATTTCTATGGAAATATATTTGCTATCTGTGCAAATTATTGTTGGAATACCTTTACTTAATGCAATAATAGCGTTAATTCACGTTTTTTTTCGGTCGTTAACATTCGCAGAGGCCCTCAAAATACTTAAACACCCTCGTGCTTCGCACTCGGGCGTTAAAGCATTTTTCGGGCCTCTGCGAATGTTAACGACCTCAAAAACGTGAATTAACCCTATATTCTTGCATGAATAACCGAAAGATACCGTGTTCCAAAGAAAAAGTATGACGGAACAACATTATCAGATTGAAACATATAGTTTGAGATTTCTCGTTTAAAGGATGAAATTGTAGGTATTTGTTTCAAATGTTGAGGAAGCTGATTCCAGAGGGAAATTAAAGAAGGAACACAAGAGTTTTCGAACAAGGTAGTACGACATGGAAGTAACATGAAATCGTCATTAATTCGCAAATTATAACTTAAAAGATTACCAACGTTTTGTGGAAAAAGCAAAGTTAAATACCAGTATTCCGGAACCATAATGTGTGATTTTGTAAGCGAGAACAAACTTTTGATATTTACGTCTTTCTGATGAACTTAGCCAGCCTAGTTCTTGCAATAGATTATACAAACTAGTTGATCGCGTTAGCCCAGTGACAATTCTTCCCGCTTCGATTTGATTTTTTTTTTTTTCCAATTTGTCTTTTTCATAAAGAGTGCAGTTGTCCCAAACAGAAGCATATTCAAGAATTGGTCGAAGGAAAGGAAAGTATATTTGATTTAGTGTTTTGCGTCTAACAGTAAAAAGTTTAGCTTGCGCATAATCCCCAAAAGTTTTGATGCTGATAAAATAATATTATTTATGTGTTTATGCCATTTGCAATCGTCGCTGAAAGTTAGTCCTAAGTGTTCGTGCGTGTCAGCAACCTTACACTGAAAAGGGGGAAGAGTTGAATTAGAATCGTCCTGATTGGAATCAGAAGTAAAATATTCATTTAACCCTTTCCCAAACAAGCCCTGGTTTTTACGTGTCTGCAGTACAAGTCTTTTGAAAACACTGCGGGAAAAGGAGAAATTGCTCGTAACGAGCAATTTCTCCTTGTCCCACAGTGTTTTCAACCGTTTAGGAGAACTTTCTACCATTTTCATCAAATCTAAAATTGTTGTCTGCAAACTCTTTCAGTTTGGAAGAGTCTAAAATTTGTCGTTTGGGAAAGGGTTAAGCAATTAGCTTTTTCCAAATCAGTAAAATAATATTCATCAATTCCGTTGATTTTGCGACTTAACACAGGGATAGAATTGTCCGACTTAAAATTTTTCATTAGGTCTTGCAATATTTTCCAATAATTACTGTTGTTGCTCCCACTCTCGGTTTCTATTTAACTTTCAATTTGATTGTAAAAAATTCTCTTTGCGAATTTCTTCAGATTATCAACTTTGTTACGCACCTTTCTGTATCTAATCCAGCTACTTTCGGTATTGTTTTATAGTGCGATCTTTCTTAGTCTGTCTCGGCATTTTGAAAAGAGTCGTAGCTCGGAATCGTCCAAAGGTTTGTCATCTGTTCCTATTGTAACATTTTTTGATGGAATTCATTCTGACGTGTGATTCAAAATAATTTCTGTTAATTTTTCACAAGATTCGTCAACGGTAAGAGACTCGATAAAATCCCAATTTTTGTTATCAATGAATTCGTTAAGACGGCTAAAATCTGCTGTTGTAATACCAAACATTACGTGTCAAACATTCATGTCTATCATAAATAGACTTGAGAAAAATAAAAGTAGCTCTATGGTCACTTACCGATTTTGGAATGTCATAACAATTGGATTTGTAATATTCCACATTATTTGATATAATGATCGGATCAATGAGAGTAGAGGAATGTTCCGTAATTCTAGCGGGGATGTCAATAATATTTCGTAAATTATTTATAAGCATGATATTTTGTAAATGCACTAAGTTTTCATTCAAAATATTTCCATTAAGATCGCCAAGTAAAATTATATTCGGACTACTTTCTAAGGCTCTTTCAGTACTAACATTCAGATCATCCCAAATTGAAACACTTGAATTATGGGGCCTGTATGTCGAACACAGAAGAAAGGAATTTAATTGATGCTTTATTTCTAACCAAATAGACTGCACAGTTGTTAAACTCAGTTCGTGTCTACGTTTGGAAACAGGTGGTTTGAAACAAAAACAACAACACCACCTGAGTGTGCAGACAGGTCTTTTCTAAAGAGAGTAAAATTGGAGGACTCGTTTAAAAGATAATTATCTGACACATTTTCGTCTAAATGAGTTTCTGTAAAACAAAAGATATAGAAGATATTTGTTTTTTTTTCGGTGAAAGATCGAAATTCATTTCATCGAGTGGACACCATCGGTAATATTTTCACGAGTGGCGCAGTCACGAGTGAAAATATTACCGATGGTGTTCACGAGATGAAATAAATTTCGATCTTTCACAGAAAAAAAAAACAAATATTCTATTTATTTCATGCTTTTAACCCTTTCTGGGAGGAGCTTTATCAAAATTCAGTACAGTTCTTTTCCCTTATTCCCCGTGGCGTACCCCTCCCGCATAGCAACGTTACGTCAAGCGCGAGAAATGTAAGGTATATGACGTCATATTTCCCATCTGGTTGTTAGGCATGCGCAATTTACCTAGGCAACAAGAACGTGAAAATCGGTATTTTCACTGGTGGTACCAGTATAAGATCGAAAAATATTTTCACTGCTATTTCTCGATATCCTACCGGAAAGTATGAAATAAATCGTGATCTGAAAACTCGTTAAATAGCACGTCAAGTTTGTTGCGAATACTTCTTATACATTAAGATGTACTACATGAAGAAACTACTATGAGTACCTATATTGAAAGAAGAAAAGTATAGCAATAGAAAAGTGTAAATACAATATGTGCATGTGATCGACTGAGTATTACGTGTTTATCATACAAGTTTTCCGGAAAGCATTACATGGATAAGACACTTCATTTAGAATATTGTAAACATAACGATTTGTTTATCAAAATGACATACTCATTTTTGCTGATTTAAATACCAACAGATCTGTCTAGATTTCCAAACATGACAACAGGCAAAATCAAGTGTGGTCATTACAGTAAAGAGAAGAAAATTTTAGGTAGGACTATGTCACAAAATGTGACATATGACTTGGGTAACAGATGACGGCCATAGTAAAAATAACTACGAGTGGAAAGGGATGAATTTATCCTATCAGAAAATAACAGAAGAAAACAGGGAATGTGGATCAAGATCAGATCGCAAACAGTTGCATGTTGATCCCGATCCACACTATCTGATTATTGAATAAACGTTCTTAACTCATTACCAAACGACAATATTTTAGGCTTGTCCAAATCCAAAGCATTTGCAGACAACAAAATAAAAGTGACTGAAAATTAGAAATTTGTTTTGTGAAGGGTAGAAAACATAGTGGGAAAAGGAGAAAATGCGGGTTACCAGCATTTTCTCCTTTTCCCACAATGTTTTCTAAAGGCTTCTTTCTCAGGGGCGTCAAAAGTAGGGATTGTGTGGTAATGGGTTAAGAATGGTTTGTGAATATGAGCCCTACTGGCAGAAGATCGGGGTGGTCAAGGTTTTCTAAATTTGTAAGTAACACAACTTCTGATTGGCTAAACCATTCGGTTTATCCAATCTGAAGTTATGTTACTTACAAATGTAGAATTCTGGAGAATGAGACAAAGAACGTTCTTAAGAATGGTTGATGAGGATGAGCCCGGCTGACAGAAGACCAGGGTGGTCAGGATGCTGGATAAATTTCTCTAAGTCTCCTACATTTTTGTGGTATTTGTCGAGGACAATACCACTATCAGTTCAAGATTGAATTTTGATAACCATGTATCTTATTTTGTGCAAAGCCGAAGGAAGTAAATCCAGTTAAACTCATTTTTTCGCAAGCAAATGAGTTTTTCGGTGGCACTCAGATATGTAATTTGAAATGGTATATTAAAATACATTGGGCGAGCCATCGATCGTTGAGATACTTATTTTTTTTATTGAAAATAGCTTCTCTGGCTCATAGCCATTTATTGGCGCAATGATACATATTTGCCTACTGACCCTGGGCGTTTTCGTTCCAAAACCAATTCGTTCCATGGCTTGTTCGTCCTATGACTGCGAGCTACTCAATTTCATTGCTCTTGAATATTTATAGATCGAGGAAATTGATTGTCATGTTGGAAATTAAATGTAAAAGGCTATAGATACTAGTATTTCAAAATTATAGTTTTCAGGAACAAACTTAATTTTGTTCAATATATCAATAGCATTTTTCTCTCTATTCTATACTGTCAAGGGGCGTTACTCCTGCTTCCTCTTAATGATCATAGGGAGACCACATATACAAAAATAAACCAAACTTTGTCATGAGTACTCTCCCTTCAGCCGAAAAGGTGTTCATTTGCTTAGTGGGTTGATTTTTAAGCCAATATTTGAACAATATGTCTCTGTTTCTTTCAAACTATTAATTCCGCACAATGGGTTTCGTTGACAAATACCATTTCAGCATTCTCAACGCTTTGATTATCTTTCAAGTCGAACCTGGGGCTACCTTACTATTTGTTTGTGGAATAAAACCATAGAAATGTTACTTCTCGTTTTTCGTGACTTTGCTACACAGTCTGTGCGGACTAGTTCATATCGACATTTTCCATTTTTAGATAGATCTAATTTCCTATGCATATTTTTTTTCACAAGTCTACTGTTGGGCAAAATGTAATTTAGTCGTTAAGTGTCGCCTCGGATTAGCCTGCGCGGACTGCGCAGGCTGATCCGAGGCGACACTTTACGCAAATGTCCGAATATCCTTCTTCGTGTCTTACATGCTATATATTAAATTCGACCTGATTTTACGGTTAAAAATTCAGTCCAATAAAACTCAGACATATTACCCCAAAGGTTAGACTAACCAATCGAACCGTATAGAATAAAATCAGGCTACACAGGCCGTGCAGTCTGATCTTTATCCATGCCGTCAGCAACAGGCCATACTTTCTCTTATAGCGTTATATAAGTATTGCAGACGGCGTGGATCGGCAAGTGCTATCAGTTGCTATGGCAATCTATATGAGACCTTTAAAGAAAAATATAATTAGATCTTGCAGTGTTGTATACTACTCAACCTTTGCTAGGAATCAATTTGCTACCTCAATTCAGGAATATGTTACATAAAAACAGTTTTCCTGAAGAAATGTTCATTTCCTTAGATAGTTTTTTATCATCAGTGTGGCAATGTTACGTACTGAA
Source organism: Tridacna crocea (assembly GCA_943736015.1). NCBI lineage: Eukaryota > Metazoa > Mollusca > Bivalvia > Cardiida > Cardiidae > Tridacna > Tridacna crocea. The sequence continues at coordinate 46,722,084 of OX031065.1, forward strand.
AGACCATACAAACTGCCTGCCACGCATACATATCGGCTCAATATAAGATGGTGATCCCTTACAAATGTTGAGTAGTATAGTTAACCCACGATAACTCTGTACACATAAAACCGTTGGTATGATCAACAATGGAGGCATCAGCGTGATTCCGTATGGCTTGTAACGCGCGGAAATTTGGCATTCAGACATTTGAGTAAAATGCCTCGGATCAGCCTATACACAGTCTGCGCAAGCTAATCCAAGACGGCACCTTACGACTACATTCGACTTGTGCAAAAGAGAAAATTATATTCAACCCTTTCCCAAACGACAAATTTTGGACTCTTCCAAACGGAACGAGTTTGCAGACAACAATTTTAGATTTTGAGAAAATGGCAGAAAGTTCTCAAAAGGGGTAGAAAACACTGTGGGAAAAGGAGAAATTGCTCCTTACGAGCAATTTCTCCTTTTCCCATAGTGTTTTCAAAAGACTTTTACTGCGGACACGTAAAAACCAGGGCTTGTTTGAGAAAGGGTTAAACGAAAAGGGTCGTTTCGGATTAGCCTGCGCGGACTGCGCAGGCTAATCCGAAACGAACTTTACGCAAATGTCCGAAAGCCCCTTTTCACGTATTGCACAGGGCCGTATAGGAACAGGGAGGCCAGGGGGCCGGGAATCCCCAATAATTTGATCACCAATGAAATGACTGTGTCAGCATTTCGCTGAATATTGCTAGACAATCATCGTGCATAAAGAGGATGAAATAATAGAAAATTCCGAACAATTTAAAATAGTTCTAAACAAGCGGCGGCGAGCCATGGAAATTTTTCTTTTACTTTTGTTATCTGACAGATACTAAACAATTTCTGACGTCACATTTCATTCCGTGTGATTTTTTTTTTTTTCTTTACTTTTTCTCCAATTCTCATAATTCACTGTATTGTTGGACCCATTTCCTTCTTTTTCGGTCATTAGTATTAGTAGGTGGGTTATTTCTCACTGCATAACCAAACGCAATATATGTAAAATCAGGACAAGCCGGTTCTCAAATGATGTTGCCCCCCCCTCCAAAATTGCTTCCTACGGGCCTGTTGCAGGCTGTATGATATTCCCGTTTGCAAAAGAGTCTGTATGACTGCACATTACGAGGATCTTACCCTAAACCTAACAGCCCTTTGGATAGAACCAGCTATATAAATCTATGTCTGCATAACTGCAAATACTGTCTGACTGCACTGTAAGAAGATAATTTTCACCTTCACAGACCATTAACAAACACCAGCGACAAAAACTGGAGGGTCTGCAAAATGGACTTTATCTACTACCCCAGGATCGTACTTTCGACCTCACAGAAAATAAGTGAACACTCGTCACATGAACGTGATATATCTGCACTACCACTGTTCACATACCATGATTAGACCTTTGCCTTCACACCCAGTTAGAAAGCACTTTAGTACAAAAACTTTAATCTGTCAGATCACAGTACACGAGGATCACACCTCAGACCTCACAGCCCGTTAACGAACACTTGCTACAAAGACAAACTCGGTCTGCGCAAGAGCACTGTAAGAGGATCATTTATTTTCAAGACCTTACGGGCCGTTAGTAAGCGCTTGCCACAAAAACCTAGAACCCTATGAAGGCACTAATAAAGGATCAGGCCTTCGATCTCGCAGTCCATTACCAAGCACCTAGCACAAACACGGCGGGGAATCACGTAACAGAACAACAACAATAATGGCGGACATTTACAGAAATTCCCCCGCTTCAGGTAAGAAAATTTTCTACAATTCCGTCAATACGTGACCGATTGAAAGGTGTCGTTTAAATGATCTATCACATCCAGTAATTCCTAGGCGTTTTTGCGCCTTCTCTGTTTTAAATCAAATTCCAATCGGTCACGTATTGATGGAATTATTGAAGATTTTCTTACCTGAAGCGGGAAGAAATTTCTTTAAATGTCCCCCATTATTGTTGTTGTGTCACCTGATTCCCCACCCTGACGAAGACCTGGCACTATATACAACGCTAATACTTTAGACCTAACCCCCCACTAGCACACAATGGCAACAAAAAATTAGGTCTGCCCGACAACACTTTACAAGTATCATACATTAGACCTAGCACATCGTTAGCAAATAATGGATACAAAAACCTAGAACAATGGACGACGACCTTTTTTTGGTGCATAAAACTTTTGTCTTTTGACTTTTCAACATCACTTAAAAATGATGTTAATTATCTGTACACGGACGGGGTAGATCAAGATCAGACTGCACGTTCTGTGCAGTCTGATCTTGATCTGCGCCGTCCGCAAAAGGCATGCTTCTCTCTATTGGCAGTAAAAGAGTCAAACGTGTTGGTTGCATGGAAACTGATATTCTGCCATTAATTTATTTATGACTCGATCTTTACCTGTCTACAATCAAATTTAGTAACAATACCGGGCTTTTAAGATCAAGATCAGACCACAAAGAACGAGTAAACTGATCTGTAGATTAAACGGCCTTACTTTTTTTCATAGATTTCTTGTCCAAGCCACGATAAAACAGTAAAGTTTTGATCTGTTTTGCCATTTTAACAAGTCTATTACTTAATCCATAGGGAAAAGGTTGAAATCGACAAACCATTAAACTCTTTCGCAAGGACGGAAATTTCCAGACACTTATTCGGACTGTAAAACGAAAGATCGGATCGTGTAGAGAATGCAGTCTGATCTCGGATCCACACAGCCAGATATTTAGAGCAATATTCTAACAAAAACGATCGATAAATTAGAATATCGGGGTCGTTCTAACCGTCTGGTAGTCATTATATTCTATCCTTAACTCGTCCATTATTGAATAAATAAATAGCATTTGTCAAAGACTAACAAGTACAGTTTAACTAACAGATCAAGACAAAAATATCCATAATCTAAGAATAAAACATTGGACAGTGTTGATCAGAGATCAGACTGCACGTTCTGTGCAGTCTGATCTTGATCTACATTGTCCAGAAAAGTGTCTGGTGTAGACTATGATATAGAAAGAGTATAAGGGTGAACGGAAATGACACTGCGATATCATGCCGTTTAATATTGGATTGTTCTGCAATTATATGGAACATTGCCCAAGGTTATATAATGAATGTGCTCGTTTATGAATCAATCCGGACCGAGCCCTGGTAACTCAGTCGGTCGCGTGCAGGACTTAAGGACAGGGGGGGGGGCCTAGGTTCGATCCTTGGCTCGGTCAATTTCCTTCCAAGGATTGCATGACAGTCATTGCAACAGAATTCATTCTTCTCCCATTTGCTGATCATTGCTTTGACGATGGTTATGTGGGAAAGCAACCAGTGGCTTGGATAGAACATTGTGTGGAATTCTGGTGAAAGAGACTCCAGGAACGCATGGATAGGTGCACTGGTTGCCCGAGATATTACTGAAATAATGTTTAACACGGCTTTAAAGGTGGGTATTCAGACCAAATTAGAAAATATATATTTCACTGAAATTTATATGAAAAAACAATACAAATCATCAGTAAGTGAGAATTATAAAACTACGAAAAAAGATTTTTGGTGGTATTCCCTTAAAAGGCTACGTAGCCTCTTACGCTATTTTTAGATTTCCCGCCAAAATAAAAAAAAAATGTGGGAATGTTAAGAGACTGGCACGTGACTTATGACTATTAAATTCTATAACATAACAAACATGTAATTATTTTTTCCATGATGTCCAGAACTTCGGATGCTATGTTTGAAGCTTTGTCTGTATATTTCCAGTATGTAAATGAACGAGTGCTCATGTAAAAATAGATCGTGTTTCCCTTTAGTGTCGACCTGAGCTGTAGTAAATCTCTAATTTATCTAGTTGTTGGGTGGTTTTCGACTACTGGGGTTTAATGAATGAAAATTATAAGGCTTAGGGAGTTTAAGATTGATTTTTTTGTATTTTTGTAAAATTTTCGTCGCAAAATCTGAAGGGCCACCTTTAAACACCATATAATCAGTAAATCAGTCTTTAACGTATATGAGCAGAATTTTGGTTGTGATGTCAGTACAAGCCCTTTACCGAACAGTTCCGAACAGTCCCTGGTTTTACGACCCTTAGACAGTAGCCTTTTGAAAACATAGTAGGAAAAGGAGAAAATGCTGGTAACCAGCATTTTCTCCTTTTCCCACAATGTTTTCTACCCTGCTGGAAACAAATTTAAATTTTTGAATTACTACTATTTTGCAAGCGCTTTCAATTTGGACCAGTCTAAAACGTTGCAGTTTGGTAAAGGTTTAACCCATTACCACACAATCCCTACTTTTGACGCCCCTGCGAAAAAAGCCTTTAGAAAACATTGTGGGAAAAGGAGAAAATGCTGGTAACCAGCATTTTCTCCTTTTCCCTCAATGTTTTCTACCCTTCACAAAACAAATTTCAAATTTTCAGTCACTTTTATTTTGTCGTCTGCAAATGCTTTCAATTTGGACCAGTCTAAAATTTCGCTGTTGGTAAAGATTTAATCTATCTACCTCAATGTTTTACCTGTAGCCTGTTAAGGGCAACTCACTGACCATTTGCGCACAGTGTAGATCAAGATCAGACTGTACAGACCTACACAGTCCGATAAAGAGATATTTTTCCAACAAAAATAAGTTTGAAGTAACACTTTTCCGGAATTAAACTTCTACCAAACAATCCCTGGTTTTTACTACCCTAAAATAGATGCCTTTTAAAACATTGTGGGAAAAGGAGAAAAAGCTGGTAACCAGCATTCTCTTCAACTCTCGCCGCGTTTTTTTACACCCTTCTTGAAACAAATTTCATTTTTTAAGTTACGTTTTAAAATTCTGCATCCACCAATACGCCCCCCAATACGCATTTTCATTGGTTGCAGCTAGCTCTAAGTGCACGAATCAAATCGCACGTAGCAAATCATTTTTGATAAAAATAGAACAAGATCCCGACCTTTCAAATAAAAATAGAAGGTAAACATGCATACCTCCGTGGATGTGTGCAGGATCTGTGTGCAGGATCTGTAATGATTTATTATAGGAAAAATGAATACGAACAATATTAACAGAAAGTTCAGTGTTACCTATCAATTATCGGAGGTTTTAGGCTATATCCCAGCACATGACTGTGGAATGTCGAAGTACGTTTGTGGTTATTGTTTCATGTTGAATTATTGTATTCGTAAGCAGTTTGTAAAACGATATTTTATTGGCTATAAGAAATATGATGTAAAGGGGCATAATAACCAGCATTAAATAGGGGGCGTATTGCGGGAATCTTGAAATCGGGCTCGATCCGCCATGGTAAAATCCACGTACTGATCGTAACCTTGGCTCGCGAAGATGATGTTACACGATATTTACAGATTATTCAGTGAGTCTACGGCCCTAACTCTCATATTTAAAGACGAAAGCTGCCGAGAATGGCCGAATAGTATTAACGAAAATGTCGATGTTACACGATATTTACCGATGAATCAGGGATCGAAATCCTTTAACGACATTTTCAATTTGATTGCAGTAACGCCTCGGCTGCTTGTGAACCTATCCATCCTTCCCTGCAGTTTCTATTGCCAATACTGGGCAAAATGTTCTCCCCAATTTCATTACCTGCTTTTCCACATAACCATAGTCGGTTGGGCAGATTGATATAACTGACAACTGTATAACGGTTGAAGAATATGTACATGTAATTTAATTTCTATGCCCTTAAGGGTGATGGTTATAAATCATGAGATTCTATGGTGGCAAATTTCTGCCGCGAAATACAAGTTGGTTATTGTGATAATTTAAGAAAACAATCTTAATAAAACAACATTTCATGGAAATATTATCTAGAAAATAAAAATGTTCACGATACAGATATCGCGATAATATAACCTATGTCATGTTTTTTTTTTTCTTTCGTGCCTGTAACTGACATTCACAGTACCTATAATTAGATATCATACGGTTTCGGAACATCTTCAATTTCAGTACCTGCTTTTCCACATAACCATAGTCGGGTGGGCAGATTGAAATACATGTAATTGCCAACTGTTTAAAGGTTGAAGAATATGTACATGTAATTCGATTTCTATACCCTTAACCAATTACCACACAATCCCTACTTTTGACGCCCCTGGGAAAGAAGCCTTTTGAAAACATTGTGGGAAAAGGAGAAAATGCTGGTGACCAGCATTTTCTCCTTTTTCCACAATGTTTTTTTACCCTTCACAAAACAAATTTCAAATTTTCAGTCACTTTTATTTTGTCTTCTGCAAATGCTTTCCATTTGGACCAGTCTAAAATATTGTCGTTAGGTAATGGGTTAAGGGTGATGGTTGTAAAACATGAGATTCTATGGAGGAATATTTCTGCCGCGAAATACAAGTTGGTTATTGTGATAATTTAACCCTTTACTCTATAGATGCCACGAGATACGAAATAGATATCATGATAATTTTACAAAACTATCGCGATAAATAAAAGATTCCTGTAAATTTCATCGCGATGGTGAAAAGTTCCCTGAAAAAAAAAAATCACGATGAACTTAATCTTGGATGAACTCGGTAGTTTTTGTGGTATTTGTGGAGGACAATACCACTATCAGTTCAAGATTGAATTTTGATAACCATGTATCTTATTTTGTGCAAAGCCGAAGGAAATAAACTCAGTTAAACTCATTCTTTCTCAGGCAAATGAGTTTTTCGGTAGCACACAGAAATGTAATTTGAAATGGCATTTTAAAATACATTGGGCGAGGCATCGATCGTTGAGATACTTATTTGTGATTAAAAATAGCTTCTCTCGCTCATAGCCTTTTATTGGCGCAATGATACAAATTTGCCTACTAGCCCTGGGCTTTTTCGTTCCAAAACCAATTCGTTCCATGGCTTGTTCGTCCTATGATTGCGCGCTACTCCATTTGATTGCTCATGAATATTTAAAGATCGAAGTAATTGTTTGTAATGTTGGAAATTAAATGTAAAAGGCTAAAGATATTTCAAAATTATAGTTTTAAGGTACCGGTACATTTGTACTCTCCCTTCAACCGAAACGGTATTCATTTGCTTTTAAGCCAATATTTGAACAATATGTCTCTTTTTCTTTCAAACTATTCATTCCACCCAATGGGTTTCCTTGTTTTACTTCACCATATTGCAGTAAGTACAAATTCGACAAATTAATAATTGTAGCTTATTTTCTTAATTTTGATATGACTATAAAGGTACAAAAGAGCGTAAAATCACAAGGACGACTCGAAATGACTCCAACGAACAATTTAAAACCATTAACCCTTCACTCCATAGATACTCATTTCTACGCATTGCTTGTAGGAGCCTTTAGAAAATATTGTGGCAAAAGGTGAAATTGCTCGTGACGAGCAATTTCACCTTTTGTCACAATATTTTCTATGCTTTCAAGAGGTCCCATATACACATAAGAAACGGCTTCATTCTTGCTGTTATTTAGGGTCAATTAGAGATACCACAGAAATGCCTTATGGGGTAAAATATTCAGTTTATCGTGATATTTTTTCAGGAAACTTTCCACTATCGCGATAAAATTTACAGGAATCTTTAATCTATCGCGATAGTTTTGTGATATTATCTTGATATCTATCTCGTATCTCGTGGAAGAAATGTACTACCATAATGTTCACGTGCATTTTTTTTAACCAATAACTAACATTGCACATTGACGTTACGAGGAAGTTGTCTCATTTGAATGCATTTAATCAAAATGTTGGTTTTACACAAAAGAAATGGGCCATACTGACCGAAACGTGTAAGCATATGGTATATTTTGGTTGGTTGGTTGTATTGGGGTTTAACGCCATTTTAAAAGCTAAGGTCATATCATGGCGGTCGGTGACGCATATGTGTTTCCTGGCTTTCTGACACAGGTACTAACACAACTTTCTTTCCAAAGTCATCGACTACTTTTCTCACATGATTCAGCAGAGGTGAGAGGCAAAAATACGGCGGAAAGAAAGTTCACCTCAACTGAGTATCGAACTCACAACCACCAGGTCACGAGTTCAACACGCTCACTACCCGAAAATTTTAGACTGGTCCAAATTGAAAGCATTTGCAGACGACAAAATGAAGGTGACTAAAAAATAGAAATTTGTTCTGGAAAAGGCAGAAAACACTTTGGGAAAAGAAGAAAATGCTGGTTACCAGCATTTTCTCATTTTGCCACAGTGTTTTCAAAAGGCTTCTTTCTCAGGGGCGCCAAAAGTAGGGATTGTGTGGTAATGGGTTAAGCATAGATAAATAAATTGCAGTTTTCTCAAGGGCTAAAATTACTTTCCCTCTCCAAGATCAAGAGATAGGTCGGTTATAAACTAGTATGCAGCAGGAGACAGTGTAGACCAGAAATCAGACTGCACGTTCTGTGCAGTCTGATCTTGATCAACACTGTTCACAAAAGCTCCCGGTGTCGTCTACGCTACGGAAAGGAAAGAATTTATATGTGTTGTATTACTTAACCCATTATCACACAACCCTACTTTTGACGACTCTGAGAAAGAAGCGTGTATTAAAAACTGAGGGAAAGGGAGAAAATGCTGGTAACCTTTCCCACAATGTTTTCTACCCTTCACACAAAACAAAATTCAAATTATAGTCACTTTTATTTTACTGTCTGCAAATGCTTTTGATTTAGACAATCTAAAAATATTGTCGTTTGGTAATGAGTTAACAAAAACAAAGCAGTATAATAATTATGCTTACTCATGCAGCACTACCACAACCACCTGTACGGTCAGTGTAGACCAAAAGATCAGACTGCACAAAACGTGCAGTTCGATCTTGGATCTACACTGTCTGTATTGCTGAAACACTATATGTACAAAAGCAATCACCTAATCGCAACTGTTTTGGGCCATATTTCTAGACTGAAATGATTGCATATTCGGCACACTATATAAGATCAGGAATGTTCGTTTGTAATCCATTTTAATCACAATCTTAACCTTTGGTCAGCTTGAACCTTTTACCAAACGACAAAATTTTAGACTGGTCTAAATTGGAAGTATTTGCAGATGAAAAAATTAATATGACCCAAAAATTGAAATCTTTTTTGTGTAAAGGGTAGAAAACATTGTGGGAAAAGGAGAAAATGCTGGTTACCAGCATTTTCTCCTTTTCCCACAATGTTTTCAGAAGGCTCTTTTCTTATGGTCGTGAAAACCAGGGATTGTTTGGTAAAGGGTTAAGAAATTAAACAACTTTAAACCGATAGCAAGAATTCCGAATTATGCTATTCCAACCTTTCTCTTTTAAAGTATCAACTTATCGGGCTGGATAGATCCAAGATCAGACTGCACAGCATGTGCAGTCTGATCTTGATCTCCACTCTCCGTTAAAGGTCAGCGGATCGCACTAAGTAAGTTAGTAGCCTAAGGAATAAAGGTACGCAGCATGACACATTATCCTTTTAAACGATATTCATAATTAAAAAATACATCATTTCATAATTGGTTTGCAACACACGTAAAAGGGGCATTCGGATATTGGCGTAATGTGTCGTATTGGATCAGCCTGCGCACTTTGCGCAGGCTAATCCGAAACGACACCTTCCATTTTTTATGTAATTTTCTGTTTTGCCACAGTTCACAGTAGCTCAAAATCTAATGTAATCGTATAGTGCCGTGTCGGATCAACCTGCACGGACTGCGCAATCTGATTCGAAACGACACTTTACGCAAATGTGTAAATGCCACTTTTATTTCGCTGAGTAAGCTAAATATACTTCTCTGAAAAACAAACAACTAAAATGATCCAATTTGTTTTCAATAATAATTCACTCACCGTTTCGTCCTTTCAGCAAACAGGTCGACGAAGTAAGTTTTCACTCCTGTAAATTAAACCTTAAAACCTATTTAGCACAATTTCAACAATGTACTTTGGCGCAACATTTAGACCAATGATCGATGACCAGCATGCATACTTTGTGTCGTCTAATCTCGATCTGTCCCTATTCACAAAATGACGTGAACTTATTCCTATGATTTTAAGACACAAATTATCCAATTAGTTAAATGGTATCGACCTGCTTTTTACCTCTTTACGCAATCCCGAGTTTCTATTTCTTTGCGATAAAAGGTTTTTGAAAACATTGTTGGAAAAGGAGAAAATGCTGCACACAGCATTTTCTCCTTTTCCAACAATGTTTTCTACCTTTTCATGGACAATTTTAAACAGTTAAGACATACTTTCTTTCGTGTGCAAGTGCTGTCAAATTGGAAAAGTTAAAACTTTAGTAGTCTTGTAAAGGTTATGAACCTGCTGGCAAGTCAATATATTCATACACAGGGTCTCTATGGTACATTTGTTTTCACCCTATGCCACATAACCCCGAGCTCAAATGACCCTAAAAGGCTTCTAAACACGTTGTGGGAAAAAAAAGGACCTGCATTTTCTCCTATACCCACAATTTTTTATCTCCTTTAACTCTTTACCATACGATGAAAATGAAAACTTGTCCAAATTGAAAGCATTTGCATATGACAATTCAAATGTGTCTCCGGTAACGGTACTTGTCTTATGTAGGTAAGAAAACATTGAGGGAAAAGGGGAAATGCTGGTTACCAGCATTTTCTCCTTTTCCCTTAATGTTTTCAAAAGGCCTCTTCCGCAGGAGTCGTTAAAAATCGGGATTGTGTGGTAAAGAGACAACAGTTTTCTCTTAACCAATACATTGATTAATTGATTGATTGATTAATTGATGTTTAACACTGTTTTCAACATTATTTCAGTTATATCACGGCTGCCAATAAACCTATCCATGCTTTCATGGAGAGTCTTTTACCACACAATATTCCTTTCAAGCCATTGGCTGCTTTCCCACATATCCATCGTCGAGACAATGCTCAACGGTGGGAGCGATTGAATACAGTCTCAATGACTATGATCAATCCTTGGATATAAAATTTGACCGAGCCAGGGATCGAACTCACGACCCCCTGTTCTGAAGTCCTGCACGTCACTGTCTGAACTAGCGGGGCTCGGCATATAACCCTTTACCCCATAAGGCATTTCTATGGAACTCTAATTGGCCCTAAATAATAGCAAGGATGAAGCCGTTTCTTATGCATATATGAGACCTTTCGAAAGCATAGAAAACATTGTGACAAAAGGTGAAATTGCTCGCAATGAGCAATTTCACCTTTTGCCACAATGTTTTCCAAAGGCTCCTACAAGCAATGCGTAGAAATGAGTATCTATGGAGTAAAGGGTTAAATAAAGACAAATCGAGCATTATATTGTTTGGTAAAGGGTTTACTTTACTCTTGGCTCTAATTTCTTATAATTGAAAGAGCTGCAGACGTCTATTTTACTCGAATAATTAACTCATTACCACACAATCCCGACTGTTAACGACCCTGAGATAAAGCTTTCTGAAAACATTGTGGGAAAAGAAGAAAATGCTGGCAACCAGCATTTTCTTGTTTTCCCACAATGTTTTCTTCCCTTCCAAAAAGAAATTTCAATTTTTCAGTCATTTCAATTTTATTTTGTCGTCTGCAAATGCTTTCAATTTGGACCAGTCTAAAATTTTGTTGTTATGTAAAGCGTTAATATTAACAACCATCGTCATTATAAGACCGTTCTTGCTCTTACTCATTAACAACCATCATCATTATAAGACCGTTCTTGCTCTAACTCATTAACAACCATCATCATTATAAGACCGTTCTTGCTCTTACTCATTAACAACCATCATCATTATAAGACCGTTCTTGCTCTTACTCATTAACAACCATCATCATTATAAGACCGTTCTTGCTCTAACTCATTATCTCTCGCTACATGGCATGCTACAAATACACATCTATCTAATTTGGGCCTTGTGTCCTTTTATTTTTTTCAGTGAAAGATCGAAAGGTCGAAATTTATTACATTTAGTGAACATCATTAGTAATATTTTCACGAGTGGTGCATTTATTTCATTAAGTGAACATCATTGGTAATATTTTCACAAGTGGCTATGGCTGTTCAGTTCGATAGTAGATGGGGAACAATATCTTCTAATCGGACTTTGTAGATCCAAGATCAGTCTGCACATTCTGTGCAGTCTTATTTTGATCTACACTGTCCATAAAAGGTCAGTGTATCGCTCTTAGCAGACTAGGGGTTAATAGAGATAATATATTTACATTGGGTTTATTTTATACTTTATGGCTTAACAAAGAAATCTATAATCTTTATCACTCTGATGTTGTCTAGTGCATTAGTCTTTGGTGTTAAGATTTTTCATTATCTGTTTCTCTTTATTATCCTTAACTAATGAAAAGTTTGAAATTTTTTCAGCTGCCATAAGACTGTTGTTTCTTAAACATGTAATTGGAGGAAGGGAACGGCCGAATCTAAGTTGTGAGAACTTGTGGCCAGACCCCTTTGCCAATGTACATTTGTCATTCCATGTACTAGAAATTGTGTTGATGTATTGCTTTTGTTGACATGGACATATGTATGGCAATAAAATATGTTTAAACTAAACAAAGAAATGATGGAAAAAATAAGACTGACAGATTTTATAATTATTTCTATTACAATGAATATGCTATAAATTTATCAATAATCTTAGAAAACAAAACAAGTATGCAAATGAAACTATCCATCCACTAAAATATGCCCACACTGGTGCATTTAACAATGAGGATCAGCACTTGTACATGTACGCTTTTTATATTTCCAAAAAAGAAAATAATTTTGCAGCAAACACGAGTTTATGAGTGATTGATAAAGTTGAATTTTAAGGCTGTTTTAACAGCTTGGGTCATATCATGGCATTAAGTGTAACTATGCATGTGTTTACAACAACAACAACAAAGAGAGAGACAATTCAATTCAATTCAATTCAACACCAGGGCTGTGACAACACCTCAATGTTTTCTTTGAAAAACAGCAGAGCTTAGAATCAGAGAAATTTGTAGCATCAGCAGGAATGATAAGGAAAATATTGCAGAAAAAGAAATAGTTCCTTTAAACTCTTTACCAAACAACAAAATTTTAGACTAGTCAAAATTGAAAAAAAATTTTAGACAAAAAAAAAGTGTGACTCGAAAGTAGAAATTTGATTTAGAAAGTGGAGAAAACATTGTAGGAAAAGGAGAAAGTGATGGTTACAAGCAATTTTTCCTTTTCCAGTTATGTTTTCAATAGCCTTCTATCTCTGGTTCATTAACTGGGTTTGTGTGTTTAACCCTTCAATAAACAATCCCTGGTTTTTACGACCCCGAGATAGAAGCCTTTTGAAAACATTGTGGGAAATTGAGAAATGCTGGTCAATAGCATTTTCCCCACAATGTTTTCTACCCTGCTGGAAACAAATTTCATCTTTTGAATTACATTTATTTTTTTGTCTGCAACTGCTTTCAATTTGGACCCATCTAAAATTTTGTCGTTTGGTAAAGGTTTTTTTTAAGATTTAAAATGCTAGTAATGTGAAATTGCAGTTTTTGTCCATGATGCTTTTGAGAGATATCTATAACAGAAATATACTGGTTGTGTCTGTAGCGAAAGTAGGCTGGCCAAGCTTCAACTACTTAACACCCAGTATTGTACTATCTTTCACAAAATGATTATAAATTTCTCAAATGTTCAAGATTTCTGATAAGCCTTCATGCACATAAAAAAAGTTTTGCCAAGTTTCAGCTACAGATCACTCATTAATTCCACAAGCTTTCACTAAATAATTTTGTACTCCTCTTAACTCTTTACCAAACGCCAAAATTGTAGACCAGTCCAAATTGAAAGCATTTGTAGACGACAATCTAAGTATGGCTCAAAAATTGAAATAGATCCTGGAAAGGGTAGAAAACATTGTGGGAAAAGGAGAAAATGCTGGTTACCAGCATTTTCTCCTTTTCCCACAATGTTTTCAAAAGGCTTCTTTCTCAGGCTCGTTAAAAGTCGGGATTGTGTGGCAAAGAGTTAAATTATCATTACACTTCTAATTTCCTATAACACTTCATGCACAGGAAAAACACTTGCCCAGTTTCAACTACAAATTATTAATTCTACAAGCTTTCACAAAATAATTTTTTACTTCTGGTAGATTCATAATTTCTCATTAACTATCAGTGATCAGACATGGGGAAATGTATAGTGTCACATAAACAAAAACCAAAAAGACAAAAAAATCTGATTAACATTGAATATCCACTACAAAAGCCACAATGTTAGCCCCAACTTAACTCTTAACCCATTACCACACAATCCCTACTTTTTACATCCCTGTGAAAAAAGCCTTTAGAAAACATTGTGGGAAAAGGAGAAAATGCTGGTAACCGGCATTTTCTTCTTTTCCCACAACGTTTTCTACCCTTCACAAAACTAATTTCAAATTTTCAGTCACTTTTATCTTGTCGTCTGCAAATGCTTTCAATTTGAACCAGTCTAAAATATTGTCGTTTGATAATGAGTTAACGCTTCAAAAAAATTTAAGATCTGTCCATTTTAAAAGCACTTGCAGAAATTCTATTTGCAACGGGTAGAAAACATTGTGGGAAAAGGAGAAAATGCTGGTTACCAGCATTTTTTCCTTTTCCCATAATGTTTTCAAAAGGCTTTTTTCTCAGGGTCATTAAAAGTCGGGATTGAGTGGTAAAGAGTTTAAGACCTTTTTCTTCAGGGACTACAGAGTTAAAGATGTATACAAATTCAGTATGTGAAGAGGAAGCAGATAGAAAAATCTGATTAAATATCTATATTCACTACAAAGTCAATTGGAGATTCTACTACGAACAAGGTACATATAGCTGATGTTTGTACAACTGAGATCACATGATACTAGGGGATTTTACACTATATCAATTAACAGTTTACCACACTACAAAATCTTGAACTAGTTGAAATTAACCCTTTACCCCATAAAGCATTTCTATGGTATCTCTAATTGACCCTAAATAACAGCAAGGATGAAGCTGTTTCTTATGTGTATATGACACCTTTTGATAGCATACAAAACATTGTGGCAAAAGGTGAAATTGCTCGTGACGAGCAATTTCACCTTTTGCCACAATGTTTTCCAAAGGCTCCTACAAGCAATGCGTAGAAATGAGTATCTATGGAGTAAAGGATTAAACCACTTTCAGACCACAAATTCAATGTGGTTTGTATAATGGAATTTGCACTTTAAAGGGCAGAAAACATTGTGGAAAATGGAGGAAATATGTGTACTAGTCAACAGCATTATCTCTTCTTTTTTTTTAAAACATGTTTTCAAAACCTGTCTTCCATAGAGTTGTCAGATCAATGGAAATGTATTGCAAAGCACTGAATAGCTGGTTGGTTATTTTCGTTTATTTATCGTCGCTACCGGTTGCCCATCTGAGTGACGCCCCCAGAAGACTGTTAGTTGTTACGGGGGATAGTGCAAGGATACAGGTCCAAACTACTGAGAGCTTCGCCTGGTTCTTGAACATGCTCAGCATATAGCACCCCTTTTTTTTCTTAAAGTTTTCTTTTCTTTCAAAGAGAAATCCCATTATTGCAAATATATCTAATCTGATTTCTGCAAAATGCCTTTGATTTCAACAAGTCCACAATTGTGTTATGTGGTTGAGATTAAATCAATGTTAAATGATGAAAGAGGCATGAAGTCTGTCATGATCACATTCCTCTGTTCCAGGTTTATTTATTCTGTTCAGCAGGGATGAAAATTCCTGACCCTTTACCCTTTACCACACACACAATCCCGAGTTTTAACAACCCTGAGGAAGAAGGCTTTTAAAAACATTTTGGAAAAAGGAGAAAATGCTGGTAACCAGCATTTTCTCCTTTTCCCAAAATGTTTTCTAACCATTCACACACTTCTGTTTTAAAAGTTAATCCGAAGTTGATATGTCAGCGAAGTTGATATGTCAGCTGCGGATGTTGTTGGAAATTGACGAATGTGAAATCATTGTGTTGTACAGGGTTAAGTAACTTCCAGATCCCATTATTACTTATATGTTGCTTACCTTTACTGCTTAAAAGCTGACAACAATCAGACATTTTTACAATAGATTTACAGTTTGTTTGGTTTTTTTTGGACACATTTTCATATAATATCATTTTTAGCGAAATTTTCACAATAAAAACAGAGAAAAAAATCAAGAAAACAGTTTGTCATGGGGTCTAAGACCTCTTTGCCTTTATATAGTTGATGAGCCCATTAGTTGAGGGATCATGGCTGCTGACTGGGCCTTTCCCAGCAAGCTCTGGCTGGATGACCTTGGCTAGCTGTTTACCTAATTCAACTCTGAAATAAATAAAGAAACCATTCATAAACCAGTAGAATCAAAGTTCTCTGTCTATCCCACTGCTGTAGTAATACATGTTTAGATCAAGGTCCAACTGTTTCGAAAATTGGATCTATCCTGAAACTTCGCTACCAATAATTGAAAATTATATTTCTTTTTTCTTTTGATGGATCATTTGCTGACTTGCTGGCATGATGGATTACAGAGGTGTAATTGACCCTTCACCAGATAATGACAATGTTTCATGGCCATGAGAAAGAAGCCTTTCGAAAACATCGTGGGAAATGGAGAAAATGCTGGGAACCAGCATTTTCTCCATTTCCCACAATGTTTTCTACTCTATCAAAGAAAAATTGCATCATGTGAGTCACACTGAAATTAACGTCTGCAATTGCTTTCAATTTGGACAAGGCTAAAATTTTGTCGTCTGTTTAAAAAGTTAATCCCTTTTTGTCAGAGTGTGGTTCATTTCAGAGCAGAGCTATACAGAGCTACAACTTAGTCTTCATTTCCAAAACCTAGACCATCTGTACTTAGTTAGTCCCTCTAGACCTCTAAAGAATTACACATGTTATAATCAGCCATAAAAACTTATCATTGAATATTGCAACTTCCAGGGCTTTTTTTAGCTGAAATATCTCTCTACTTAGGCCTAAAAAAATATCTGTGTTTTGGGTTTCCCTACCCTACCTAGAAATGCTGCTGACCCTAAACTTTTTATACTATGATTGAAAAAAAAAAAATTTGGGTGCGTATTTCAGTATATAGCTCATGTAAAAAAATTCTAGGAAAAAAAATCCCTACATACAATACCTCAGACCAAAACCTTAAACATAGATATTTTTTTGAGGCCCTGAAAATGTGTAGATCAAGATCACAGTCACATAGCATTCTACATTGTGATCTTCATCTACACTTTCTTCAAAATAATACCAAGTTGTTCACAGCATCCTTTTAGATAAGATCATTTGATTGAATGGAGTTTTGTGCTATTTTTAGCATCACTCCAGACGTTCACTGCAACAGCTTATTTATTCATTTCTTTATTTATCTTTTTCTTGGGATTCTTACATTTAAAAAATTTACAAAACTACAAAACTTAACTCTTTACCAAAAGACAAAAATCTCAGCAAGTTCAAATTGCAAGCACTTGCAGACAGAATATCAAATGTGACTGAAAAAGTGAAATTTGTTTTGGAAAGGATAGAAAATGGTGGGCAAAGGAGAAAATGCTGCTTTTTCCCCCAAAACATTTTCAGAGGGCATCATTCTCAGGATCATTAAAAGTTGGAATTGTAGGGTTAAGTGTTGAGATGTGTCCAATTTGCAAGTAATTGCAGACAACAATGTCAATGTCTTTTAAAAAGTGATTTTTCTTAAAGTTAGAAAAAATTGTGGGAAAAGGAGATGCTGGTAACCGGCATTCACCACTTTTCCCACAATACCATTTACTCTTTCCAAAACAAATTTCGGTTTTTTCAGACACATCTGTTTTAAAAAAACTCCTTCCCACATGACAGAAATTTAGACTTGTCCAAATTCACTTGTACAATACCTCACCTGGTCAATGTTTTTTTTTTTGAAAACTTCCCAGTTTATTAACTTAACCCTTTACTCAATAGATACTCATTTCTATGCCTTGTTTGTGGAGCCTTTGGAAAACATTGTGGCTAAAGGTGAAATTGCTCGTGACGAGCAATTTCACCTTTTGCCGCAATGTTTTCTATGCTATCAAAAGGTGTCATATACACATAAGAAACGGCTTCATCCTTGCTTTTATTTAGGGTCAATTAGAGATACCATAGAAATGCCTTATGGGGTAAAGGGTTAACAACAGGTTAGAGAAAACAAATAAGCCTACCCCCACTGGTCATAGGAATTGATGTCCCAGATCACACCTTGAGTAAATATCTTGTGTTCATACATGGCTGAAAACATAAATGTAGTATTGTTAAGATTTTAAATTAGCCCATTTCCACTTTGAAATGACTAGTCTTATTTTCTCTTTTAACCCTTAGCAACACAATCCTGAATTTTTACAACACCAAGAAAAAAAGCTTTTCAAAACATTAAAGGTGGCCCTTGAGATTTTGGGACGAAAATTTTACAAGCATACAAAAGAATCATCCTTGTACTCCCAAAGCCTTATAATTTTCATTCATAAAACCTCAGTAGTCGAAAACTATCTGACAACAAGAGAAATTAGAGATTTACTCCAGCCCAGGTCGACACTGACGGGAAACACAGTCTATTTTTACATGAGCAACTCGCTCATTTACATACTGGAAATATATATACAGACGAAGCTTCAAACATAACGTCTGAAGAAGACATTATGGAAAACACTTACATCTTTGTTATGTTACGGAATTTCGGAGTCATTAGTAACATGCCAATCACTAAACATTCCCACAATGCTTTTATGATTTTTGGCGGGAAATCTAAAAATAGCTTAAGAGGCTACGTAGCCTTTTAAGGGAATACCATCAATTTTTTTTTTTTCTGTAATTCTATGATTCTTAATTATTGATGATTTGTATTGTTTTTTTTTTATATAAATTTATACAGTCTATATTTTTTTTTTTAATTTGGTGGGATGTAAAAATTCTAAATACCCACCTTTAACCCATTACCACACGACAAAGTTTTAGACTGGTTCAAATTGAAAGCATTTGCAGAAGACAAAATAAAGTTGACTGAAAAATTGAAATTTGTTCTGGAAAGGGTAGAAAACACTGTGGGAAAAGGAGAAAATGCTGGTTACCAGCATTTTCTCCTTTTCCTACAGTGTTTTCTAAAGGCTTCTTTCTCAGGGGCGTCAAAAGTAGGGATTGTGTGGTAATGGGTTAAGGGAAAAGTTAAAATTCCTGGTAACCAGCATTTTCTCCTTTTCCCAAAATGTTTTCTACCTTTTTTCAGGTAACTTTCCCAATCCAAACTACAACTGATTTTTCATCTTTCAATTTGGACAAGTCTAATATTTTGCCATTGGGTAGAGAGCTCATTCCTCACTGAATGACAAAATACCCTTCACCATATTAAAGCAATCTTTACCAAACGGCTAGATTGTAGACTTGTCCAAAATGAAAGCATTGGCAAACAACAAAATAAATGTAAATCAAAAATTGAAACTTGACTTTAACAGAGAAGAAACATTGTGGAAATAGGAGAAAATGCTGGTTACCAGCATTTTCTCCTTTACTTACAATATTTTCAGAAAGCTTCTTTCTCTAGGTTGTAAACACCAGGGATTGTTTGAAAAAGGGTTAAATTGTCAGATTTTCTTTTATATGATTGAAAAACCTGTAGGAAAAGGAGAAAACACTTGTTAACACCATTTTAGTCATATCATGGTGCCAGCTCACATATTCATGGTATATTTCCTCACAATCCAGGGTTCCACCATGCTGAAGTGTGTTGGCCCAGGAGATTCCCACAAAATAACTAGAGACCTTGAGCTCTTTAGCACCAGTTTCGAATTTGTAGTCTGCATAAGTTAATATGTGTTTGGAAGAATCTAAAGTTTTTTTAATCATTTTATGAAAGATTAATTTAACAGTAGAATATTACCTATCAGTGCACCAAGAGTAAATGGTGTTAATTTCTTAAACATGATTGAATTACTTGGACGATTTCCCTCAAACACCTGAAAAAAAATACAAATAAGAATTTTCATGATCAATAACACAGAGACACAAGCCATATCTATGCCCTCAACACTGAAGTTATACAACTAGACTGAATGATCATCCAACTTTAATCCGTCACCAGACAATCCCAAGTTTTAATGATCCTTAGAACATTAGCCTTTGAAAAATTGGGGAAAAAGGAGAAAATACTGGTAGCCAGCATTTTTTTCTTTTCATGTTTTTTTTAAATTTTTTATCCTTTCACTGGAAGAGGCTAAATTTTTCTTGTCCTGGGTCAGATACCCTCACTAATGAGCTACACAGCTCGACACAAATCAAAAACTGCTGTTTTTGCAAGAAAATCTCTTCAAAATGGAAACTGTGAATCCAAGAGCAGACTGGACATGTTATGCAGCCCAGTCTTGACCTCCAGGGTCCACAAGCTAGTTCTGCTGAAGCTACAGCTTGACAAGTTACAATGCAGGTTGTTTACAGACTTCACAAAAACTATCGTTTATTAAATTTGAAAAACAATTAACTCTTTACCAAACGACAAAATTTTAGGCTTGTCCAAATTGGAAGCATTTGCAGATGGCAAAATAAAAGTGACTAAAAATTTAAAATTTGTTTTGTGAAAAGTATATGCGGGAAAAGCAATTACCAGCATTTTCTCCTTTGCCCAAAATGTTTTCTAAAGGCTTCTTTCTCAGGGTTGCCAAAAGTAAGGATAGTGTGGTACTGGGTTAAAGGTACAGAGAATAATCATACTAAATTACTAAGAAATTACTGCGAGAAAAAAGTGATTGGTTCTAACAAATGTGTCTATAAATCTCTAACTAAACAATACCAGGTTTTAAAGACCCTGGATAAAAAGCCTTTAGAAAACATTGTGGGAAAAGGAGAAAATGCTGGTAACTAGCATTTTCTCCATTTCCCACAATCTTTTCTATCTTTTAAAAAAAAGCATCCAATCAGTTTAGTTAAATCTTATTGTTGTCTGCAAATACTTTCAAATTGGGCATGTCTTGAACTTTGTCATTATGTAAAAACTACAACAGCCATTTATCTGGACTATACTGGACTGAAAATGTGACCTCTGCAGTGTACACAGAGTTTTTCACCCAGTGACCAAGTTTTTGACCCAACATGGCCCATTTCAAGCTTGTCCGAGATATCATCAAGACAAACATATTGACCAACTTTAACTCTTTACCACAGGAGAAAATTTTAGACTGGTCTTAATTGAAAGCATTTGCAGACGACAAAATAAAAGTGACTGAAAATTTGAAATTTGTTTTGTGAAGGGTAGAAAACACTGTGGGAAAAGGAGAAAATGCTGGTTACCAGCATTTTCTCCTTTTCCCACAATCTTTTCTAAAGGCTTCTTTCTCAGGGGTGTCAAAAGTAAGGATTGTGTGGTAATGGGTTAAAGAGTATTGGACTGAAGATGTGTCATCTAGAGCATACACACGGTTTTTCTAAGATTTGACCTGGTGACCTAAATTTTGACCCAACATGGCCTTTTCAGATTCTTTATGGATATCATGAAGACAAACATTCTGACCAACTTTTAAGAGTATTGAATGGAAAATGTTGCCTCTAGAGCATACACAAGATTTTCTTGAGATTTGACCTAGTGACCTCATTTTTGACTTGACATAATTGACCCATTTTCAAACTTGTCCAAGATATTATCAAGGCAAACATTCTGACCACTTTTCAGGAATACTGGACTGAAAATGTTAGCTCTAAAAGGTACACAAGATTTTTCTAAGGTTTGACCTAGTGACCCATTTTTTGAGACAACATCACCCATTCACACTCATCTCAGATTTCATTGAGGCAAACATTCTAATCAAGTATCATGAATATCGGACTGAAAATGTTTCCTCTAGAGCATATCAAAGGTACAAAAGTTGATGACGGATGCCGGACACTGGACACAGCACAATCACAATAGCTCCCTGTGAGCATTTCGTGCTCAGGTGAGCTAAAAAGCAAAGTGAAACACAAGTACAAATTAATCCTTGCTTGAATGACAGATGACTTTTATAAATCAATATATACAGACAATAACTTCTGGTCAGATAAAATGAGCTAGTTCTCTGATATGATAGAAAACATTATGGAAAAAGGAGAAAATGCTGGTTACTAGAATTTTCTCCTTTAGCACAATGTTCTAAAAAGCTTTCATTCCTTGGGTCGTGCAAACCAGGGATAATTCAGTAAAGGGTTAAAATCTGGGTTCTTACTTTATGTGGAAGTATATGATCTATATCACTGGGATCCATCTTTGCTTCCACGAGCTCTTTCCTTGCTTCTTCTTTCGTCTTTCCCTTCATAAGAGCCTCGGTTTGGGCAAGGAAATTAGCCAGCAATATCTGCACACATAAAACAATGAACTTTTCATATGAAAACAGGGTTGTATGATAACCATCAAAATTAAATTCTTACAAATATGAAGGTTTACAACAGATGCATATCTGATATACAAATCGGGTACCTGGTGGGATTTGAACCCATGTGGAAAAGATCTTTGGGGTTTTTTTTGTTAGGTTTAACCCTTTTCCAAACAAGCCCTTGTTTTGCGTGTCTGCAGTACAAGTCTTTTGAAAACACTGTGGGAAAAGGAAAAATTGCTTGTAACAAGCAATTTCTCTTTTTCCCACAGTGTTTTCTACCCATTTGGAGAACTTTCTGCAATTTTTATCGAATCTGAAATTGTCGTCTGCAAACTCTATGAGTTTGGAAGAGTCTAAAATTTGTCGTTTGGGAAAGGGTTAAAATACCAACACCATAACCACTGAGCTTTAGAGAATTCTCTCAAACACAGTTGCTAGGTATTTATTAAACAGATAAAAAAAAAAGGTATTTTACTTGGGTCCCCCAAATATCTCTTTTAACTCTTAACAAAACGACAAAGTTTTAGACAAGTCAAAATTCAAGGCAATCATAGATGACATTCAAGGTGGAACAAATAACAAAATCAGCCATTGATAGGTTAAAAAACATTTTGGGAAAAGGAGAAAATGCTGGTTACCAGCATTTTCTCCTTTTCCCACAATGTTTTCAAAATTCTTCTTCAGTGTCTTTAACTCTTAACAAAATGACAAAGTTTTAGACAAGTCAAAATTCAAGGCAATCATAGATGACAATTCAAGGTAGACCAAATAAAAAAATCAGCCATTGATAGGTTAAAAAACATTTTGGGAAGAGGAGAAAATGCTGGTTACCAGCATTTTCTCCTTTTCCCACAATGTTTTCAAAATTCTTCTTCAGTGTCTTTAACTCTTAACAAAACAACAAAGTTTTAGACAAGTCAAAATTCAAGGCAATCATACATGACAATTTAAGGGGGACCAAATAACAAAATGAGCCATTGATACATTAAAAACCATTTTGGGAAAAAGGAGAAAATGATGGTTACCAGCATTTTCTCCTTTCCCCACAATGTTTTAAAAATTCTTCTTCAGTGTCTTTAAAAGTCAGGATTATGTGGTAAAGGATTAACTCTTTACCATTCAATCCCGACTTTTAACGACCCTGAGAAAGAAGCCTTTTGAAAACATTGTGGGAAATGGAGAAAATGCTGGTCACCAGCATTTTCTCCTTTTCCCACAATGTTTTCTACCCTTCCAGAGACAAATTTCAATTTTTGAGCCATACTTAGATTGACATCTGCAAATGCTTTCAATTTGGACTGGTCTGCAATTTTGTTGTGTGGTAAAGAGTTAATTAAGTTTACTGTACAGAAGATCTCTTGTCAAAGTACAATACTTACTTCATGATGCAGGCCATTTTGTATCTGTTCATTGTGGCTCTGTACAGGCATCAGGAAATCACAGGGAATCAGTCTTGTCCCTGACAAATAAATACAGTTTCATTTTAACAAATTACTGAAAAACTTCGACAGCTCTACACAAGAAAGGCTACTTCCTCAGGGTTGTCAAAAGTTGTCATGAAAAGTTCAGAGCATTACCAGCATTAACCAGCATTTTCTCCTTTTCCCACAATGTTTTTCGAAAGGCTACTTCCTCAGGGTCATCAAAAGTTGTTATGAAAAGTTCAGAGGTCCAGATAAGAGGGAGTGATGGTATTCTAAATCCATTATTTCTCTTCCTAACTCTTTGTTGTGGGTACTCATTAGAATCGTCTCAGCGAGACGATTCTAATTAGTACCCACAACATAGGGTTCAGTTAAGAAAAATACATTTTTTTTCAATTTTGAAATCAAAATCACTTCCCTTATCTCGAGCTCTAAAAGGTGCTGAGCAAAGGAGAAGATGCCAATAAGCAGCATTTTTCCTTTTTTCCAAAAATGTTTTCTAACTCTTGAAAGTCAACAACAATCTTTTGGGCTACATATAATGTTTTGTCTGTAAATGCTGTCAGTCAGGCCAGGTCATGTTTTTCTGATTCTTTATGTGCTGTCATTTCCTTTCTGGCAATTTTTCCTTTTGGCCCATTGCTCATCTTCGATGCAACAAGCATTATATGCACATGATCCCTGCTTGAATTTAGAGCAGCAGTGGTTTTCGAATAGAGAAGATGTAATCTGTTTTTGTCCAATTTTTCTTTGTCTTCCCTAGTTAAGTGGGAAAATTCTAGCCTTTGTGCATTAATAGCACAGTGTGTGGTTGTTGGTGGTGTGTGTTGCCGACAGAAAGTTGAATTCAATTCCTCAAATTGATGCAAACCTTTTTATAAGATTAAAAGTTAACAGTTTAGTGTTTCTTATTAACCCCAACCAGTACAGCTGTGAAGGAAATGTATTTTTGTATTCTACCCATAGCAGTGTTTGTTTGTGAATGCGTGATTTGAGCTAGTCAAGAGCCCACCAAACACTTGTTACATTAGGTTATATAAAAAAAATTGTCTTTCTGTAAGGATTTAATCTTTCACAAAACAACAAAATTTCAGACTGGTCCAAGCTCTGGTAAGTTTAATAATATTTTTTGTGGACAACATTTAATAAATTTTACCTAAAACACAAAAGACTGTCAGATTCTTCTAATCACCTAAATATATCTCAAGAATCAAAGTTCATGGCATGTTAATATATAGGCAGAACTCCAGATAAATAGAGTGATTTTGATTTTAAAATGAAAAATATTTATTGTTCTCCCACAAACCTTATGTTAAGGGTACTCATTAGAATCGTCTCATTGAGACGATTCTAATAAGTACCCACAACATAAGGTTTGCAAGAGAAATGACGGATTAAGAATACCATCACTCCCCTTAACGCACTACCAAACGACAAAATTTTAGGTTTGTCCGAATTGAAAGCATTTGCAGACGACAAAATCAAAGTGACTGAAAATTCAAAATTTGTTTTGTGAAGGGTAGAAAACTGTGTGGGAAAAGGAGAAAATGCTGGTTACCAGCATTTCCTCCTTTTCCCACAATGTTTTCTAAAGGCTTCTTTCTCAGGGGCGTCAAAGTAGGGATTGTGTGGTAATGGGTTAATCTGGAGCTCTGTATAAGTCTACACATGCATGTGTATCGAAATTTACATGAAACCTATTTGTTTCTCTGACAGGTTCGTACATCACAGACATACATAGTTCCATAGAAACTTGCATAATTATAATGGTATAAAATGCTTTTGTTTTACATCTACAGATACTAGAATTTGCAGCTTTGTGAAGGATCATCAGTTTTAACAGTCAGTTTCATGCAGGAAGTCTAAGTCGGCAATGTTATAGAAATGAAGCATATAATTGAACTGTGTTTACCAACAGCACTATTTTCTTATCTCACACATATGTAAGACAAAAAAAATTGTGATTTCTGTCCCACACTGAAACAAGGAAAGTTATGTGGTAAAAAGAGCTTTTTTGTGTGGTGTCCGTGGCTGTAAGGTAGAGCGTCGGCCTCGTAACCATAAGGTCCTGAGTTCGATACCCAGGAGCAGGTATCAACTTTGGGATTTTTCATTGGCCCACACATTTGACGCGAGTACTGGTGTAGTTCCCAGGAAGCAGAATCGAGAGAGATTAGTATAAGTTGTTAGAACTTGTTTCTCAATCGATGTAAAATAAATATGTTTAAACTAAAAAGAGCTTTGCAAAATGGAGCATATACGCCCAAAGGGGCGTGTCAGTGAAATGGCTCAAAATCTAGAGCGCCTGCAGATATCCAAATTTTAAAAGTCACATGCATAACTACACATCACAGAAATTCACTGTGGTAAGTTTCTCGTCATTCCAATTAAAACTGTAGGAGGAATTGCACACACAAGACATTGCCAAAGGACAGACAGACAGATGGACAGATGACAGGGGCTGTAATATGATTCGACCCTTTGGGCATATAAAAAGGGTTATGAATACTTGACTTGATACCTTGGTGAATCAGCTGATAGAAAGCATGTTGACCATTAGTTCCTGGTTCTCCCCATACAATGGGACCTGTCTTATAATTGACCTTTTCTCCACTTCTTGTCACATATTTACCATTACTTTCCATGTCCCCTTGTTGAAAATAGGCAGCAAATCTGTGTAAATACTGCAAATAAAATTGTACAAGATATACAACTTAAAGGTCGGCCTGTTATTTTAACCCTTTACTCACAGACAAAATTTTAGACTGGTCTAAATTAAAAGCACATGCAGACTACAAAACAAATGTAACTCAAAAATTGAACTTTGTTTCCAGCAGAGTAGAAAACATTGTGGGAAAAGAAGAAAATGTTGGTTACCAGCATTTCCTCCTTTTCCTTTTCAAAAGGCTACGTCTTGATGGTCGTTAAAAGTTGTCATTGTGCAGCAAAGGGTTAACAACACTAAGAAAGGAGACTTTTGGAAACATTGTGGCAAATGGAGAAAAAGCTGGTTACCAGCTTTTTCACCATTTCCCAAAATGTTTTCTACCTTTTTATGGGAAAAATTCCATCATTTAATAAAAATTTATCCTCTGCCAATGCTTTCAAAATGCACACGCCTAAAATTCTCTCTGTTGTTGTCTGATAAAGAGTAAACAACAAGAAAAATAGATATAGGATATTTGTTTTTTCCGTGAACGATCAAAATTTATTTCATCTCCAGAACATCATCGGTAAAATTTTCTCTCCTGGCAAGCAGCAACAAGTAAAAATATTAACAATGATATATGTTGGATGAAATAAATTTTAATATTTCACTGAAAAAAGCCAATATTCTACTATTTCATGGTTCTAGCCCCTTTTTTGTTGAGACTTTCGTCAAAATGTAGAACAATTTAGTTTTTTGTAACCATGGCATAATTCCCTAACCTAACAATGCATTACAATATTACATAATGCGCTTGAAATGTAGAGAAATAGACCAAAGCAACTATAGCATGGGAACTAATGTTTCTGCCATTGGTTTTAGTTTAGCTTGGTTTGTATTGGAGTTTAATGCCATTTTAACAGATTAGGTCATATTAGGGTAGTCGGTGACGCATCCAGGTATTTCCTAGCTTTCTCATACCAGTACTGACACAACTTTCTTTCCAAAGCCACTGACTACTTTTCTCACTTGCATCAGGTGAGAGCGAAAAATTGCGGGAAGGAAAGTTCACCACAACTGGGAATCGAACCCACAACCTCTGGGTCACAAGTCAGATATGCTACCTGAGCTACACAGCCAGGCATTTCTGCCTTCAACTGAAGATTTAGAAAATATGAAATCAGAATTTTGCACTTATCAAAACAAATTTAATCATAATTTCTCAACAAACTACTGGAAAGTATGAAAGTATGACATAAAAATAAAAATAATTTATTCTGCTGTTACCTGATCATAGGGCAGAAGAGTCTGGGTCTCTGATCCATAAAAGTTGACGTACCACACACCAAGTAAAGCCAAAATAACTGGAACCTGGAAATTAAACTAACTCTCTGCAACACAATCCAGAGTTTTAAGGACCCTGAGAAAATAGCCTTTTAAAAAACCTTGTGAAAATAGGAGAACATGCTGGTAACCAGCATTTTCTCCTTTTCCCACAAGGTTTTCTACACTTAACCCATTACCAAACGACAATATTTTAGACTGGTCCAAGTTGAAAGCATTTGCAGACGGCAAAATGAAAGTTTGAAATTTGTTTTGTGAAGAGTAGAAAACATTGTGGGAAATGGAGAAAATGCTGGTTACCAGCATTTTCTCCTTTTCCCACAATGTTTTCTAAAGGTTTCTTTCTCAGGGGCGTAAAAGTAGGGATTGTGTGGTAATGGGTTAAACAGTAAACTACTGAGCCATCATTTCAGACAGGTGTAAACTGAAAGCATTTGCATAGAACATAATAAACAGTGCTCAAAAAATGTCTTTTTCTAAAGGAAGAAAACATCATTGGAAAAGGAGAAAATACCAGCATTTTCTCCTTTACAATGTTTTTGAAAAGCTTTTTTCTCAGGTTCATCAAAGTGTGGGATTGTGTGTAAAAGGGTTGACAATCTTACAATAGATAGTTTTACAAAACATTGTGGGCAAAAGAGAATATGATCGTGAACAGCATTTTCTCCCATCACCACAATGTCTTGATCCTTTTTGATATGAATTCCACAATTTGAGTCTTAATCAATTTATTTCCTGTTATTAGTCTGATACTAGTATTAAAATCTTTATGTCTTTGTAAACATATCAATATTAGGAGTACAATAATAGGTGTAAACATTTGGAATCAGTAGCTACGATTTTTGTTTAACTCTTTACCAAACAACAAAGAATTAGTCTAGTCCAAATTGAAAGCATTTGCATTTGTAGACGACAAAATAAACCTAACTCAAAAATTGGAATTTGTTTCCAGCAGGATAGAAAACATTGTGGGAAAAAGAGAAAATGCTGGTTACCAGCATTTTCTCCTTTTCCCACAATGTTTTCTATCCTCCACAAAACAAATTTAAAATTTTCAGTCACTTTTATTTTGTCGTCTGCAAATGCTTTCGATTTGTACAAGCCTAAAATATTGTCATTTGGTAATGAGTTAAAAGTGTGATCTATTAAATGATTGTTGAAATTTAACTCTTTACCAAACGACAAATTCATAGACTGGTACAAATTGAAAGCATTTGCAGTCAACAAAATAAATGCGACTGTAAAATCACAATTTGATTTGGGAAGGATAGAAAACCTTGTGGTTACCAGCATTTTCTCCTTTTCCCACAATGTTTTCAGAAGGCTTGTACCTCAGGGTAGTCAAAAGTCGTCATTGTGGGGTAAAGGGTTAAGGCTAACAAAATAACCTAGCCACCATTTAATCCTGCCAGCAACAATGTTTCTGCTAAAACAGCATGTGAAAAACAAACAATACTTACATTTTTTTCCAAAGGTGCACTTTTAAAATGCTCATCCATAAAATGGCCACCAGATAGAAGAGTTTCAAAGTTATCCATTCCTAGAAGACAAAAAGAACAATTCTTTGATATAAAACAACCTGCTTGCTTGCCAATCTAACTGATCAATCATGTGACAGAAGATATATGACCATATGTCTGAGAAATATCTTTGACTGATATACTACATGTATTTCAAAATGAAGTACTGGAAAAAAATTTGTAAGTTGAAGTTTAACATAAAATTAGGCAAATGGCCAAAGTACGGTATAATGACAACATGACTAGTATAAGTTATAAAACAGTTGGTACCCTCAATATTTCCCAGTGCATTAAAATTTTCTCCCTAATATTTCCAATGTCCGTTATCAACCAATAATGTTTTGATACATTTTTTTTTCTCTTTTCAGATTGATTGGTTGGTTGTATTGGAGTTTAACGCCACTTTAACAGCTAAGGTCATATCATGGCGGTCAGTGACCCACATGTGTTTCCTGGCTTTCTCACACAGGTACTAACACAACTTTCTTTCCAAAGCCACCGACTACTTTTCTCACATGCTTCAGCAGAGGTGAGAGGCGAAAATACGCCGGAAAGAAAGTTTGCCTCAACCGGGTATCGAACTCACAACCACCTGATCATGAGTCCAACGCGCTCACCACTGAGCCACCCGGGCGAGCTCTCTTTTCAGAGAGCTTCTCTCAGATGCTTCTGCCAGTGAAAACTTGACAGGAGGCACAATAACAAAATGTGCAACAAAGTATCAGATGCAAACATGGATTCTGGAAAACAGGAGAATTTAATAACATATCACATCACATTATTTCATGCTTTCCGGTAGGATAATGAGAAATAGCAGTGAAAATATTTTTCTATCTTACAATACACTGGTATCACCTGTGAAAATCCGATGTTCATGTTCTTGTTGCCCAGGTAAATTGTGTGTGCCTAACAACCAGATGGGAAATATGACGTCATATACCTTACATTTCTTGCTCTTGACGTAATATTGTAATGCTTTTCTATGCAGGAGGAGTACTCCATGGGGAATGACAGAAAAGAACTGTACTGGATTTAGAAAAAGCTCCTCCCACAAAAGGATTACAAGCATGAAATAATTAAAAATTTTTTTTTCTTTGATGAAAGATCAAAATTTATTTCATCTTGTGAATACCTTTGGTAATATTTTCACTAGTGGCTGTGCCACTTGTGAAAATATTATCGATAGTGTTCACTCGATGAAATAAATTTCGTTCTTTCACCAAAAAAACCCCAAATATCCTCTATATCTTTTTCCAGAAACTTTTTACATGGACCGTCTATTGAAATCACACCTGATAGTTTTTTGGGTTTTTTTTTTTCCCAATTGTAGCGTTAAAAGTTTAGGGTACGCAGTGTTTTCTATAAAGGGTTAGGAAACCCAAAACAGAGATATCTTTATTTTTAGCTCTTTACCAAACAAACCAGTTTTAATGACCCTGAGAAAGGAAAGAAAGCATTTCAAAACATTGTTGGAAAAGGAGAAAATCCTGGAACCTAGTATTTTCCTCTTTCCAACGATGTTTTCTGCCCATTCAAAAACAAATCTAGTCATTCTAAATTATTTCAAATCTGACAACATTTTTGTCCTCTGGTAAAGAGTTAAAGGCCTAAATATTGAGGCTATGACCTTTAGAACTGCTCCCTGTATGACATCATTTGAGCACATTGAACTTGTGATCTGCAAATGCTCTCAATTTGGACAAGGCTAAAATTTTGTTGTCTGGTTCAGGCTTAGAGTATTACTGGAATAAATTGACCTTTATGCAAGGAATAATTAAAATGTGAATATTTAAACCATCGGGTATAATCGAACTGTACGGAAACTTTGTTAACGGTAAATGTCGGGTTTGACCCTTACTGCGCCTCAGTAAAAATAAAAATGCCTTGCGGAAGGCATAAATTAAAATCAGGCTGCACAGAAAGTGCATCATAGACCTAACTCACCACAATGTATTACCGTATATGCTCGACTATAAGACGCTTTTTTTTCCCTGGAATTTTGAGCTTGAAGTTGGGGGAGCGTCTTATAAGCGCATAATCAAAGGACAAAATTTCATCTGAAGAACGTACTTACCTGCTGATCAGCGCGAAGGAAAAAAACACCTCACAAACGAGTTATGCTGATCTAAAGCTACAAGTGACTATTAAGTAATAGTTGTTTTTATCACCCATTGTGTGAAGCATTAAAATTTTAAAACACAGTTACCCCTTTTACTAGTTAGTTTAGATTAAAAATTACTCGACCAAGCAGTTATTCCTCTTTCTGTGTCAGTTTCAGCCAGTTCATTTATGGCCCACTAGTTCAGTGTAGTACAGATAAAAGTACGGTCTACTGATTGACCCTTTCGACGATTGTAAAATTCAAAGATGAATCATTACTTTTTCAAAATCAAATCCATTCTGATAAGTTTTGGCATTGTGAAGAATCAAAATGATGTAATAAGTAACCTAACGGAGGTAAAAATTTTCACGGTGCAATTCAGATCTAAATAAAAATTATGAAGCATTTATTAGTTGATCGTGGAGGTAAGGAGGTAAAGGGTTGTGACTGCAGTCAAACTCTCTGGTTTACAAGACAGTACACACCTATTTTTAGAAGAGCTAAGCCAGATGTCAAAATTTTATAGGTTACACTACCCAGGACATCCATCGATAAATTAGTGCAGTTTACATCACTTTGGTTAACTCTTTACCGAACGACATAATCTTGGACTGGTCCAAACTGAAGGAATGCAGGCAAAAGAAAGAAAAAATTATGCGGTTCAAAGATTAAAACTTGCTCTTGGCGGGTAGAAAACATTGTAGGAAAAGGGGAAATGCTGGTGACCATCATTTCTCTTTTTTCCACAATGATTTCAGGAAGCTTTTTTCTCACAGCCCTGAAAACTTCAGATTGTTTGGTAAAGAGTTAACATAGCCTAAAGTTTAACCGTAAAGGTTTGCCGATTATATAATTTAGGTTTGAATTAGCAAGTATTATTGGAAATACTGATGAAACAAAATCCTGTTTTTGAGTCTGGTACTTTTATAATATTCAAATCCTTTGGATTTGGACCGGTCCAAATTTCTTTCTTTGGTAGAGATTTAAATTACAACCTACTGAGCGTAATACACTCTTGAATACTTTAGTTCTTTGATTTAACTCTTCCTGTCGGCGAGATAAGTAGTCTGTGCACCCATTGATAATTAACAGTTAGAGCAAACCGTCGAAGGCCTAATTTCCCCCAAAGGATTATTTTAACAAAAAATGTGAGTGGTTTGGTCTATGCCTTACACTTTTTTCACCCTTTTCTTTTCCCATTTTGAATTTAAAAAGAAATTAGAGTTGAATCAATGTATGATCGGCTAAGATACAGGCTATATTCGACACCCGACGATAGATCGCAATATCTGCTTGGTGTATATCCAGCTGAATAATCACAATTTTAGGACTGTTATGGTTCGTGTGAAGTCTACATGCGTCTTATAGTAGGTCATCAATGAAATTCCTGATTTTGAATCACAGAGTTGGGGGAGTGTCTTATAAGCGAAGGCGTCTTATAGTCGAGCATATATGGTACCAATTTAAACCAACAATATAATGGTTATTTCAGGTATTTCAAGTATTCTTTGAAGACACTATAAATCTATTAGCTGCATAAAGAGTTTAGAAACACGCACATAGTTCCGCATGCAGACGACATTAGCCGAAGCTAAGTTCGGACAATCAATCAAGCGTGTAATATATGGTAATAGGGGTCATTTATTTCATGTCAATTTGTTCAGGTAATACCAACTAACGCAGGCTCATGAAGATATGAGAAAGAGGTATACATAAAACGCTAACTCACCAACAAACAGTGCTATAGACAAGCCAATAGCTGACCAGAGAGAATAACGTCCACCTACCCACTGCAAAGTAAACAAAAGACATATCACTGACTCTAAACATGCATACATGGAAATGGATACTAAACAGTGACTGTATTGAAGCATGACACATTTTTGACACCAAATGCTATTACTAGTATTCAGTGTTATTTCCTTAATTTGCTATGTGGCTTGCAGTTCTTTTCCATATTGTGCCAGATCACATAAATGAAAAAGAAAGGTAGTAAATGGTTGAATAGTCATAACGGACACATGGACAGACAGGCTGATTCCAGTATATCCCCGAAAACATTCATTTTGCGGGGGTATAATAAGACCAATCCATCTACCAATTATCTTGCTTTAAAGCAAATGGTTACAATAGATACTGTCTTTGACATGTCTAATAAAGAAGCAAACAAAGGAAGGTGGAGAATTTTCAGTTACTGTTGGAATATGAAATATGGAGTTAGACTATGAAAATATTTCAAAGATTTTCTTACGTCCCAAAATCCAAACATGTTTTTCTCGTCAATTCCAAACTCCTTCACCTTCGTCTGGAAAACATAATTCATATAAAAATTATTATGAGTAATGCTCTGACAAAAGGGGGTATAACCCTTTACCAAACGACAAAATTTTAGACTGGTTCAGATTGAAAGCATTTGCAGATGACAAAATGAAGATAACTGAAAAATTGAAATTTGTTTTCAGTTGGGTAGAAAACATTGTGGGAAAAGGAGAAAATGCTGGCTACCAGTATTTTCTCCTTTTCCCTCAATGTTTTCAAAATGCTTTTATTTCAGGGTCGTTAAAAGTCGGGATTGTGTGGTAAAGAGTTAACCCTTTACCAAATGATAAAATTTTAGACTGGTTCAAATTGAAAGCATTTGCAGACGACAAAATAAAGATAACTGAAAAATTGAAATTTGTTCAGGGAAGGGTAGAAAACACTGTGGGAAAAGGAGAAAATGCTGGTTACCAGCATTTTCTCCTTTTCCTACAGTGTTTTCAAAAGGCTTCTTCCTCAGGGGCATTATAAGTAGGGATTGTGTGGTAATGGGTTAAGGCATCTACATAAACCTTTATACCAATCAACTCATCACATAGTTATGGATCCATAACATGCATTGTGTGTAAGAAACGCCTGAATCATGAGGTAAAATGGTCCTTGGACATGTAGAAAATTTCAAGGTAGTGAAAAGTTTCATGACCAACTCTTAATAAAAGGAAAACAAAATCATACTTAGAGTAAAAATGCGGGTGAAGATTATATTCCATTGAATAACTTACTTTGTTTATACACATTACTATATATAGACAACGCAGATTTTGCCACGATTTCGTTGCACTGTGTTCATGTGTCATGTTAGAACAACAAACAATTATCCATGTATACCGTTTATCATCCTTACTGCAAAACGGATTGCTAGTCTACCACATTGTTTCCAATATCTTTTTTAACTCTTTACCAAACAGCAAAATTTTAGACTGGTCCAAATTCAAAGCATTGGCAGATGACAAAATTAAGGTGACTCAGAAATTGAATTTTTTTTTCGGAAGGACAGAAAATGTTGCTACCAGCATTTTCTCCTTTTCCCACAATATTTTCAGAAGGCTTCTATCTCAGGATTGTGAAAACCCAGGAAGGTTTGGTAAAGAGTTAACTCATAACCAAACGACAAAATTTTAGGCCTGTCCAAATTGAAAGCATTTGCAGACAACAAAATAAAAGTGACTGGAAATTTGAAATTTGTTTTGTAAAGGATAGAAAACATTGTGAGAAAAGGAGAAAATGCTGGTTACCAGCATTTTCTCCTTTTCCCACAATGTTTTCTAAAGGCTTCTTTCTCGGGGGCGTCAAAAGTAGGGATTGTGTGGTAATGGGTTAAAAGACATTTTCAGTTCCCTTTTTTTTTTTACATTTTTTTTCATTTGTGCTTGTATTTAGTGGACCAGTCAAAATTAAGCCAAATTTTACTTTGCTTGTTTTGTAAGTTGTAGAAACCATACTCACCTTATTTGTAGACAGAGCAACAAAGTGTTTTGCCACAGCTGATTCCTACAAACAAAGAGCATGCAGAAATAAATACAGTATAACTGACCCATAAATATTTCGGGTCATCAGAATCAAGAACCTTGTACAAGACATAATTCCCACTCTAGCAAAATGAAATTAGAAAACTTCTGACCACTGCACTCATATAGGCTTGCAACTGTCAACAAAGGCTAAGTTTATAATATGGCCTACAATATGTAAAAAGGGGCAATGGAACATTTGCACAAAGTGTTGTCTCGGATCAGTGTGTGCAGTCTATGCAGACTAATCCAATACTTTATGACTACACTAGATTTTGTGCCAAAGTACACTTGGGCAAAACTGACATTAGAAATTACATGTATGTTCTCTCTCATCCTTATACTCCCACAGGCTTATAATTTTCATTCATAAACCACAGTAGTCGAAAACCATCCGACAACAAGAGAAATGAGAGATTTACTATGGCGCAGGTCAATACAGATGGGGAACATGATCTATTTCTACATGAAGAAGACATTATTGTAACTAATTACATGTTTGTTATGTTATGGAATTTAAGCATCATTAGCCACATTCCAGTCACTTAACACTCCCAAAATGCTTTTTTGATATTTGGCGCGAAATCTAGAAAGAGCTTAACCCTTTACTCCATAGATACTCATTTCTACGCATTGCTTGTAGGAGCCTTTGGAAAACATTGTGGCAAAAGGTGAAATTGCTCGTGACAAGCAATTTCACCTTTTGCCACAGTGTTTTCTATGCTATCAAAAGGTGTCATATACACATAAGAAACAGCTTCATCCTTGCTGTTATTTATGGACAATTAGAGATACCATAGAAATGCCTTATGGGGTAAAGGGTTAAGAGGCTACATAGCCTTTTAAGGGAATACCATCAAAAAATTTTTTTTTGTAATTTTATGATCCTTAATTATTGATGATATGTGTTGTTTTTTCACATAAATTTCAGTGATACATATATATTTTTTATTTGGTGTGATGTGAAAAATCTAAATACCTACCTTTAAAAGCCTTGGTTCATCAAAACACCAGATTGTTTGGCAAGGGTCATCAATGACTTAAATAGCTATCTAAGACAGTATTGTATTATTTAATTTTCTGCAGATCCATAAACACAGAGCATGACAGTTAACAGTTATTCCTTTACCAAAAAAATCCCGAGTTTTAACAAACCTGACAAAAGAAGGCTTTTGAAAACACAGTTGGAAAAGGAGAAAATGCTGATAACCTGCATTTTCTCCTTTTCCTACAATGCTTTCTACCCTTCAAAAGTTGAGTTTCAGTATCTTGGTTACATTTAATCTGTAGTTTGGAGACGCTTTCTCTCTTGACCAGTTTAAAATTTGTCGCTTAATAAATAATCAATACTCACATCTTTTGCAGCATCCAACAACCATTTCTTGGCTGATGTTGCATTGGTTATTGTCTCTTGCGTAGTAAATGTCTGCAATTAGAAAAGTTTTTAATTGCATATGCAATAAAAATCTTCCATCTATCCAATTCTAACTCTTTACTAATGATCCTAAATTTTAACAATCATGTGAGAAAAGATTTGGAAAACACTGTGGGAAAAGTCAAAAATGGCAACATAATCAATGTATGTGCAAAGTTTCAATACAATTGTAGGAAAACTGTAGGAGGAGTTTGCAACACAAAGTTACTAGTATTTTATAGGCAGATGGATGTGAAGAAAAGAAAGTGTCATGTTCAAATGGAGATAATTCTTCAACCAGGAGGAACTGACACTAGAAAATTACATCTTGCAAATCTTCAATATCTGATCAGTATATGCGCAAAGTTTTAATACAATTGAAGGAAAACTGTAGAAGGAATTTGCGGTACAAAATTAGTAGTATTTCATATACAGATGGATGTGAAGAAAAAAAAGTGTAAAGTTCAAGGGAAGATAATTCCAGGAGGAGTTGACACTAGAAAATTGCGTCTTGCTAATCTTCAATATATGATCAGTATATGTGCAAAGTTTCAATACAATCAAAGGAAAACTGTAGGAGGAGTTTGCAACACAAACTTAGTAGTATTTTGTACACAGACAGACACTCGGATGGACGGACGCACACACGGACAGACGGGCACACAGACAGACAGGCTGATTCCTGTATACCCCCGAAAACATTCGTTTGCGGGGGTATAACAAAACATACACCATTTATCTTTCTGCTAATTGCATGGGTTTTTACTATCACAAAGTCATTTTATAGCTCATTTTGTGGTTTGTTAATTTGTTCTGTGTTTAATTCCTTACCACACAACAATAGTTATGCCTTGCCTAAATTGAAAGTATTTGCAGACAACACTTTCAACATTATTCAAATAGTCCAATTTTTCTTTGATAGAGTGGAAAACATTGTAGGAAAATGTGAAAAAGCTGGTAACAAGCATTTCCTCCTTTTCCAACAATGTTTTCAGAAGGCTTCTTCCCCAGGGTCATGAAAACCGGGTATTGTTGGTAAAGAGATAAAACAAATCTGTCTAAATTATCATACGATATGTTCAACACAAGTAAGACCACAGAACTTCTGACTCACCTTTGATGCGACAATGAAGAGAGTTGTCTCGGGAGACACCTTTTTAAGGGTTTCGGCCATGTGGGTTCCATCTATATTTGACACAAAGTGGACATTTGGCCCCTTTTGATATGGTTTCAGGGCCTCTGTCACCATAAGTGGTCCCTACAATATATCAATTTTTGCTATTGTAACTCCATATATACCAAATCAAAAATTTATATTTCTCAATACAGAAAGCATTTGCTGACAATGTGACTCAAATAGTCATTGAAAGAAATAAAATGAATCAAGGAAGAAGTGTGCCCAATGTGGGACTCGAACCCTGAACCCCCGGAACACTTGTACCGCAGCTCTTCCAACTGAGCCAGCCATGCATCTGGTCGCGAGTCCACTCAGCAACATATATCACAATACTCCTCCCCCACCTAATTTTTTGGGAGTAACCAACTCCCCATTCAGTCCCCATGGACCCCCAATCCCACTTCCCACGCTCACCAATTAACCTTGTCGCCGATGAAGTAAATCAAGGGGCAAAAGTGTGCCTGACATGGGACTCAAACCCATGACCTCGGAACACTAGTACTGCAGCACTACCAACTGAGCTTGCCGGGCATATATGGTCTTGAGTCCACCAAACATCATAAATCACAACAGGAATGAGAATTCTATGGCAAAAGAAGACAATATTTGTTATTTGGACTTTTACTAATTTCTATAACATTTTTACATTTATCCTGGCACTTGACTAAATGAAATTTTAAATTCGATAGTAAAAACCCCAAATATTTCTATTTCAAAATTCTGTTTTGGGGAATAACATCTCCCTATCATTTAGATTCAAAATCAGACTGCATATTCTGTGTAGTCTGATCTTGATCTTTACTGTCCGCAGAGGGTCAGTGAGTCACGCTCACAAGCCTAAGGGTAAATTTAGCCTGGTTCTCCACCACTGTATAATCACAATCTTCACAAAGCCAAATTGTCAGTGAAATGGGTTAAAATCTAGAATGCCTGCAGATATCCAAATCTTAACCCTTTACCTGATAAGCCAATTTGAAGCTCTTCCATTTCAGCAGCAAATAAAGAAATCATTTAATGATGTCAAAAATATGGACAAATGAGGATACAAATATCTGATTGAGTGGAAAACATTGTGGGAAAAGGAGAAATTGCTCGTTACGAGCAATTTCTCCTTTTCCCACAATGTTTTCAAAAGCTGTCCGTTGTTGATACGTCAAAATGAGTATCTATGGAGTAAAAGGTTAAGAGTCACATGCGCAACTAACTACACATCATATTCAAAAGCATTTTGCAGACGACAAAATAAAAGTGACTAAAAATTCAAAATTTATTTTTGTGAAGGGTAGAAAACATTGTGGGAAAAGAGAAATTGCAGCATTTTCTCCTTTTCCCACAATGTTTTCTAAATGCTTCTTTCTCAGGGGTGTCAAAAGTAGGGATTGTGTGGTAATGGGTTAAAAGACCAACACCATAACCACAGAGCTAGAGAGAATACTCCCTAATGCAGTTTTCTAGGTATTGGCTTTATAAGGGAAGGCTAAGCAGTGAGGAAAGAGCAATCTCCCATTATAGATGAAATAAGCAAACCTACCAGATCAGATCCACCAATTCCAATGTTCACCACATCTTTTATAGATAGCCCAGTAAATCCTTTGTGATCTCCATCTATTACAGACTTAACAAATTTCTTCATACTAGATAAAACATCATTTACATCTGGCATGACCTACAAAGAATGACGACAGAAATCTTACTAATTCTCTGGTGTGGTTGGTATTTAATTCTAACATGACACGTAAATTCCGCTCGATACAGATGGTGCAATGAAAGCATGGTAAAATTTATGTTATTCTTTGAAGAGTGACATAACTCTATATAGAGCTATTTCATTCTGTATACAGTAAATTAGTTATTCAATAGAATATGATCTGCATCCGCATTTTCACTCTCAGTATGAAATTGTTTTCCTTTGATTAAGAATTGGTCATCTTAGAATCTTCCTTTTATCTTGGTTTCTTGTTCAATAAACCATGTTGTTAGTTGAGAGGCACATGGACAATGAATAAACCACTTGCTCCATCACCCTTATGGATTTTTTACTGTGCCTCATAACACAAAACTGTGGTTTATTGAACGTTAGAAAGAAGATTAATTCTTAATTATAATTGTGTGCTTGATAAAGGGACTGTTCCGATTCTTATATTTATACCAAATTCTGAAAGTATATCGTAAATGAACTTTGTTATGCAATAGTTTGCAAACAAGCAACAGATGCGCTTCAAAAATGTAAGGAAAGACAGTTTTGGGTAATTTCCTGCACTCTTTTCCAAATGACAAAATTTTAGACTTTTCCAAAGTGATACCATTTGCAGAAGACATATCAAAGGTCACACAAATGACAAAATTTGATTTCAGTGGGTAAAGAAAAACATTGCGGTTTCCAGCATTTTCTCCTTTTCCCACAATGTTTTCCAAAAACCCTCTTCTTAGGGTTGTTAAAAGTCAGGATTGTGTGGTAAACAGTTACCTAAATAAAATGTTTTCCAAAGCTTTGTGGGAGTGTACTATCATAATCAAAATGCATTATTATGTGGGATCAGATCTGAGGAGGTAAGTCTTGAGGATGACATCAATACAATGTGTTAAATACAGACTGAGTTACATCCTATTATTCTAAAACTCAAAATTGCACCATTTTATCCACAGATCTTCCTTTCTAAAGAAGGCAGAGGGAACTTTATCTTTATTTGATAGCGAAAACCTTTACACAAGAATATAAGCCTGTTAGTACGAAAAGGATGTCATCTTCAAGACTTACCTCCTCTGCTCTGATCCCACATTATAATGCCCCACAGACGGGTAGACAGACGCATGATGGACACCGCACCATAACATAAGCCTATTGGCCTTCGCCTATGGCCTCCGGCCAGTGAAGCTAAAAATCACTCTGTTTTTAACTCTTTACCACACAATCCCTACTTTTGACCACCTACTTTTGAAGGAAAGCATTTGAAAACATTGTCGGAAAATGAGAAAATACTGGTACCCAGCATTTTCTCCTTTTTCCACAAAGTTTTCTACCCGTCCCAAAACAAATTTCAATTTTGAGTCACTTTAATTTTGTCGTCTGGTTATGTTTTGAATTCAGACCAGTCCAAAATTTTGTCGTTTGGTAAAGAATTAACCCTTTACCAAACAATTCCTGGTTTTTACAATGCTGAGAAAGGAGGCTTTTGAAAACAGTGTAAAAAAAGGAAAAAAATGCTGGTATCCAGTATTGCCTCCTTTTCCCACAATGTTTTCTATCCTTTCATATACAAAAATCATCATTCACATTACATTTGATTTGTTGACTGCAA
Source organism: Tridacna crocea (assembly GCA_943736015.1). Classification (NCBI taxonomy): domain Eukaryota; kingdom Metazoa; phylum Mollusca; class Bivalvia; order Cardiida; family Cardiidae; genus Tridacna; species Tridacna crocea. The sequence goes on from OX031065.1 coordinate 46,763,079, forward strand.
ACACTTTCAGTTTGGTCTAGTCCAAAACTTTGTTGTTTGAGGAAAGGTTAATATTTCTACTTTCCCTTTCCAAGATTTTAAAATAGTTTATCCTCTAGAACATTTTCACGTGTGAATTTCTCCAATCATAATGGAAACATTTTAATGTTTGATGTTTATATATTTTTTCTAAGGTTCTTTAATGTTTTTCATGTTCTCATAATAACTTTGTTTTAATGTAATGTTTTTCTCCATGGTGTTCTCGGAAAAACACACCCTTTAAAATGACTGATTATTTGTTTCATTTAGCTCTTGGAAAAGGCAAAAGCCGAAGTACTTTTTTCGTGTCTTTTCATTAATTCCTCTAGGAATTTATAGAGTCAATCTTATTAATCTGCCACATGAATTATCTCCCTTGTCTTTGCATTATTAGTGGCCTGCAACAGCCGACCTGATCAATGAGATTTGTTTAACCCATTACCATACAATCCCTACTTTTGACAACCGTGAGAAAGAAACCTTCAGAAAACATAGTGGGAAAAGGAGAAAATGCTGGTTACCAGCATCTTCTCCATTTCCCATGTTTTCTACCCTTCACAAAACAAATTTTCAATTTTCAGTCACTTCTATTTTGTTGTCTGCAAATGCTTTCAATTTTAACGAATGTAAAATTTTGTCGTTTGGTAATGAGTTAAGAGAATAATTATATGAGAATTTCTTACATCTTTTCCATCAACTAGGATTTTTGTGTTGCTTCGGTTGCGTAGGGCAATGTGTAACACTGCTCGCTTCTCTGTGAAGTTGATCTTCTCTCCTGTAAACATGCTATCTCTCATTTCAGCCACTTTCCTTTCACGTGCCTGTATGTGTACAAAATAAATAAACAAGAAACTTCTTAGTACACAAAATACTTTTGTGGACAGAGTTGATTAAGATCGGAATGAAAAAGACTTGCAGTCTAATCAATGACCATTATTGTCCAATACTATAAAAATATTCTGCTCAAAGAAGCCTTATCTTTTTACCAATCAACCCTGTATGTAGAACTGTCAAAACTGAAAGATTCTGCAGATGTCAATTTAACCCTTTCCCAAACAATCCCCGATTTTTAAGACCCTGAGATAGAAGCCCTTTGAAAACATTGTGGGAAAAGGAGAAAATGCTGGTAACCAGCATTTTCTCCTTTTCCCACAATGTTTTCCGTCCTACTGGAAACAAATTTCAATTTTTGAGTTACATTTAATTTGTCGTCTGCAAGTGCTTTCAATTTGGACCAGTCTAAAATTTTGTCCTTTGGTAAAGGGTTAAAAAAGGCTAAAATGATGCAATTTCTCTTTGATATACAAGAAAACATTCTGGCAAAAGAAAACATGCTGGATACCAGCATTTTTCTTCTTGCCCAACAAAGTTTTCAAAAGTCCTTTCACCTTAACCTTTTACCACACAATGATGACTGTTGACGACCCAGAGGTAGACGCCTTTTGAAAACGTTGTGGGAAAAGGAGAAAATGCTGGTAAAATACTGGTAATCAACATCACCTTTTCAAACAATGTTTTCTACCCTGTAATAGAATGTCATTTCATTTGTACTGCTTCCTATTTGTCATGTGTAAATGCTTTTAAATTTGAAACAGTCTACATTTTGAAATTTGGTACAGAATTACCAGTAACTGTCCAGTAACACTTGATTCAAATAAGGAAAACAAGAGCATCAAATATGGGTGCCTTAGCTTATCTGCAGAAGCTTGATTAACCTATTACCACTCAATCCCTACTTTTGACAACCCTGAGAAAGAAGCCTTTAGAAAACATTGTAGGAAAAGAAGAAAATGCTGGTAACCAGCATTTTCTCCTTTTCCCACAGTGTTTTCTTTCCCAGACAAACCAAATTTCAAATTTTTTGTCACTATTATTTTGTCGTCTGCAAATGCTTTCCATTTTTACAAGCCTAATATATTGTCGTTTGGTAATGAGTTAGCTCATTACCAAACGACAAAATTTTAGGATTGTCCAAATCGAAAGCACTTGCACTTGCAGACAACAAAATAAAAGTGACTGAAAAATTGAAATTTGTCTTGTGAAGGGTGGAAAACATTGTGGGAAAAAGAGAAAATGCTGGTTACCAGCATTTTCTCATTTTCCCACAATGTTTTCTAAAGGCTTTTTTCTCAGGGGCGTCAAAAGTAGGGATTGTGTGGTAATGGGTTAATTCACTGGCATGAACAGTAAAGTTTTTGGAAGAACACCTAAGTGATAGAAACCTTAATGGTTACCTTAACTCATTACCACACGAGAAAATTTTGGACTGGTCCAAATTGAAAGCATTTGCAGACGACAAAATAAAGGTGACTGAAAAAAAGAATTTTTTTCTGGGAAGGGTAGAAAACACTGTTGGAAAAGGAGAAAATGCTGGTTACCAGCATTTTCTCCTTTTCCAACAGTGTTTTCAAAAGGCTTCTTTCTCAGGGGTGTCAAAAGTAGGGATTGAGTGGTAATGGGTTAATGGTAATGGGTTAACCCTTTACGCCATAAGGCATTTCTATCTTATCTCTAAATGACCCTATAGAACAGCAAGGATGAAGCAGTTTCTTATGTGTATATGACATCTTTTGATAGCACAGAAAACATTGTGACAAAAGGAGAAATTGCTCGTCTCTAGCAATTTCACCTTTTGCAACAATGATTTCCAATGGCTCCTACAAGCAATGAGTAGAAATGAGTATCTGTGGAGTAAAGGGTTAAGTCTAGTAAGGGACATAACCGCATCAAAATATATTGATAGTTACCTGCCACTGTTGTTTGATAATTCAAAACTTTTAAATCCAAGTTTGTAGGAAAAGTACCTTCAATAATAACAGAGATATTACAAAATGCAGAGCTATGACATAAACCTGGCATTTTCTGCAAATATAGTCGAGCTAAATAAATTATATTTTTTGTTCTTATTTTGTAATTTACACATGTACTCCTGGGCCCCATTTCGCCAAGGCAGTTATTAACAAATTTGCTTAAGTTTTACATATCTATAGTGGCATTAATCTGCTGCAAGAAACATGACAACTATCACTGAATATTTTTGAAAACTACTACGAAAAATCGAAGTTTTCTTGGAAATTTTATCTAGACAAATTGAAAAGCTAAAATTTCCAAGAAACTTTGATTTATCACAATGGTTTTCTAAAATAATTGATAGTTATGTTGTATCTTATAGCTGTTTAACCCATTACCAAACGACAATATCTTAGACTAGTCCAAATTGAAAGCATTTGCAGACGACAAAATAAAAGTGACTGAAAATTTGAAATTTGTTTTGTGAAGGGTAGAAAACATTGTGGGAAAAGGAGAAAATGCTGGTTACCAGCATTTTCTCCTTTTCCCACAATGTTTTCTAAAGGCTTCTCTCTCAGGGGCGTCAAAAGTAGGGATTGTGTGGTAATGGGTTAATGCTACTATTCTATAGTTATGTAAAACTTATGAAAATTTTGTTCGTAACTGCCCTGGTAAAACAGGGCCCTGAGTGGATAACTATAAAATGAAACTGAGCATTGGTGTAGTAACGGGGCCCTGGAATGGATAACTATAAAATGAAACTGAACATTGGTGTAGTAACGGGGCCCTGGAATGGATAACTATAAAATGAAACTGAACATTGGTGTAGTAACAGGGCCCTGGAGTGGATAACTATAAAATGAAACTGAACATTGATGTAGTAACGGGGCCCTGGAGTGGATAACTATAAAATGAAACTGAACATTGATGTAGTAACGGGGCCCTGGAATGGATAACTATAAAATGAAACTGAACATTGGTGTAGTAACGGGGCCCTGGAGTGGATAACTATGAAATGAAACTGAAATTTGGTGTAGTAAAGAAGGGTTTACCAGGTTAAACAGCATCTTCATTATCTCTTCATTGATGAGATTCTTGGAATAGTCAACCAAAATTTCTTCACCTTCACCGTCAACTGTAGAATCATTTTTGAGGATTAAACTGAAACAAGACATCTACAATTACACTACAAGAAGGCCATGATGGCCCTGTATCGCTCCACTGGCTTTTAAACTATTTACCATACAATCATAGTTTTAACAACCTTTAAAGAGAAAGCCAATTTTTTATCTTTTTCCAAGAAAAAGTGTATTTGAAGGAATCACATTCTTTCAAAAAATTCTTAAGAGGATCATTGCACGATCAGAGAAGAAAATGCTTGAAATAAAAGTTAATGCACACACACACACTAGATACCGTGCCATGGCATTAGCCTGCTGGTCTTCTGCCTGTGGAGCTAAAAATGATGTAACTCTCTACCGCAGAGTGAAATTGTAAACTGGTCCAAATTAAAAAACTTTTAAAGAAAACAAATAAAATCTTATTCAGAAGATACTTTTGTATGTAAAAGGGTACACATCATTGTAGGAAAGGAAGAAAATGCTGGCTACCAGAGCTATGTCCTCGACGGATCAAAATTTCACAAACAGCTTTTGAAAAGGGTCACCAAGGGAACATCTCTTTGAAATTATTTCAAAATCTGCATGACCAGCCGTTTCAGAGAACAAGAACTTTTAAGAATTTCTTCATATCCATATAGTGCATGTAGCCCCCAGTCACCAGAGCCATGTTTCTTGACAGATCAAAATTTCATGAACTTTTTTTGAAAAGGGTCACCCAAGGGACATTTTTGTGAAATTATTTTAAATCTGACCAGCAGTTACAGAGAACAAGAATTCTTAAGAATTTCTTTTGTAAGTAGCCTCCAGTCACCAGAGTGGATCGGTGGATCAAAATTTCATGAACAGTTTTTGAAAAGGGTCATCCAAGGAACATCTCTGTGAAATAATTACAAAATCTGACCATAGTGGTGCAGATGAGAAGAATTTCTTTAAAAAAGTTTCATTTGTTGCCATGGCAATCAGAGTTTTTGATGGAATCAAATTCTGTGCACAATTTTTAAAGGGAACCTCCAAGGGTACATTTCAGCCACTTTTGGCCCAAACTGGCCGTCCAGTTTAGGAGATATTTAACCCTTTCCCAAACGACAAATTTTGGACTCTTCCAAACCAAAAGAGTTTGCAGACGAAAATTTTAGATTTGGAGAAAATGGCAGAAAATTCTCAAAAAGGGTGGAAAACACTGTGGAAAAAGGAGAAATTGCTTGTTACGAGCAATTTCTCCTTTTCCCACAGTGTTTTCTAAAGACTTGTACTGCAGACACGTTAAAACCAGGGCTTGTTTGGGAAAGAGTTAAAGAGTTTTTTATGAAGCACAACGGATGATGGACAACATATAGCTGACAATGGGTGATTCTAAAGAATGTAGGACGTTTTGGCCACGGACGTTTTGGCCAGGACGTTTTGGCCAGGACGTTTTGGCCACGGACGTTTTGGCCACATATAGTGAAAAAATGGACGTTTTGGCCAAAATAATTTTATATGTACTTTTTATGTAAAATAAAGCTAAAAATTTTTTTTTTTTTATTTGATCAATTGTTTAGACTTTTGTTGAACTTTTGTTGAAATTTGGTAATAAATTTTAGAGTTTTACAGTTTTATTTATTCCTTTGAAGTAAAGGAAAACATCAACAATTTAATGTTTTTAAATTATCTTCAATTTTCAAGTTTTGTCTTTTGATTGACAAACAGTTTGATTGACTAATTGCTTATTAATGATACTTTCTTGCATTTAATGTTGTTATTATTAGAAGTGTAAAGAGTTTCATTGTTCTTGTCTTTTAACACTAATGAATCTGTAGATCACACCACACTTTAATCATCTATTTCAATTAAAGAAATATGTGATTAATTAATTTGTTTGAAAAACTGTTAAGAAAGATCAAAGTTGCTAGTATAGAATTAATATATTTGTTTGATAAAGATTGAAAAGACACAGATACAAAGTCTTGAAACCATCTGTTATAATAAAAAATTGCAATAAAGGTCTAAAATGTTGATCAAATAAGTAAATTAAATATGTTTGTAGCTTTAATATCTATAATAAGTACATATATAATAGATTTGGCCAAAACGTCCGTTTTTTCACTATATGTGGCCAAAACGTCCGTGGCCAAAACGTCCTGGCCAAAACGTCCTGGCCAAAACGTCCGTGGCCAAAACGTCCGTCCTCCGATTCTAAAAACTCCTCTTCAGCTAAAAAGAAAAAAAAAGTTTCTAAATACCCAAAGTACAATGGTACTTTAGTTGCATCTATTGGTGTCTTAACCCTTTACCAAACAATCCATGGTTTTCATGACCCTGAGATAGAAGCCTGTTGAAAACATTGCGGGAAAAGGAGAAAATGCTGGTAACCAGCATTTCTCCTTTTCCCACAATGTTTTCCACCCTGCTGGAAACAAATTTCAATTTTAGACCTTAGTTTGTTGTCTGCAAGTGCTTTCGATTTGGATCAGTTTAGAATTTTGTGGTATGGTAGAGCGTTAAAAAATCATTTTAAGATTCTATTGTATAGATAATAATGCTCAAGGCATAAAGATCTTGAAGTTATTATTCAAAGAACCTGTAGCAAAACTACGCTAAATAGTCTCTCATACTAACAGATTTACATCAGTTTTCTAACCACTAAATCATAACATTTCAGGGGTGCAAAACCTGCAAATAGTAACAGGATGTACCTTCAACCAAGTGAGACTAACCTAGCGGATCTATCATCTACTTAACATTCCCTTCGCCTTGTTCCAGGGCTCCAATTACAGGAGTAATGGTATTCTAAATCCATTATTTCTCCTCCAAATTCTATGCTATGAGTACTCATTAGGATTGTCTCAGTGCGACAATTCTAATGCGTACCCATAACATAGGGTTTAGTACAGAACTAATAATATTTTCAATTTTTAAATCAAAATCACTCCTCTATCAGTATTAGTCTATGTCTATGCCTATTGCTCTATTTGGTGCTGTTGTTTCATGCAATTACAAAAACTTTTGAAATAATACGAGAAAAGTTGCTTAACTAACATATTATTTTGTGTATACATATATTCTCTTTCATTCACAATTAAATGGAAAACATGAATTTAATAGAAAATGTCGCACACGGCGAAAGACTGAAATGAAAAGTACAGGACCTACCTGAATTTATTAAATCTTTCTGGGTCACTTTTAAACATTTCAAGCATATTAATTTTCGAACTGTTCTGGTCGAAATATTGCTGAAGTTTCTTCCATGATGGTTCATTTGTTAACGGAGGTCGTTGTATCCCAGCCATACTGTTAAACGTCAGTTGTCACTCTGAACTATTGTGTCGGCTGCAAATGACTTTCAACGAACTGTAATGTTGGATCTGTGGCCTTGACCTTAAAAGACGCATATTCGACCTTTTATTTGTGAATCTAACTGGAGTATTGGCTTAAGTTGTAACCCGAGTAAAAAGTTTCAATTTCAAATTTTAGAGACAGTTTTACCAATAATTGATTTGATTCTAAATATTTGCACCTTTGTAGTAGTTTGTGTCAATTACTAGACTAAAAAAGAAGTCAATTGGAATCGCAATTTCAGTAGAGTACATCTAGGGTATTTTCGAGCAACCATTATTATAGTTCAAGATGTACGCATCCTACCCGAGATGCCAATCAAGAATGTCCTGCGAAATATGTAAAAGGAAACTTTTAGACTGACTTATTGACAAGAATATTCTTTTGCCAGAGGTATGGGACGAAATTTGATAATTTGTTCAGTTCTAATCCTCTTGCACAACCGATGAAATGGTTTTCTGCCAAAAGAGTTTTCGGCCCCTACTACTTTCGGCCCCCGTTTGAGTCATTTTGACCTCGTTGCCCACGACGTTTCAGTTGAATCATTTGAACTTTGAATTGTTACGATTCACATGGTTGGCTATCTAAAATTACATATAGTCTTATGGATGAGAAATTAACCCTTTCCCAAACGATCCCTGGTTTTTACGACCTTGATATACAGGCCTTTTAAAAACATTGTGGGAAAAGGAGAAAATGCCGGTGACCAGCATTTTCTCCTTTTCCACATGTTTTCTCGCATTCTGGAAACAAATGTCAACTTTTGAGTTACAGTTATTTTGTTATCTGCAATCGCTTTCAACTCAGACCGGTCAAAAATTTTGTTGTTTAAGAGTTAAACTGTGGTCCCGAGAAACGGTGCTCTACACCAAATCAGCAAATTTGAGAACAAAGCCTAACACCTTTCTTCTGATGATCTGCTATATTTGTTTCTGGTCTTCGGAGACCTTCAGAGCAACATTCATTAAAAGTATTTAGAATGAATACGATTTTACACACATCTTTTCAAATGGCTCTTACCATGTCTTATTACAAATAACTGTCCCCAAAGGCAATGTTACTTTTGACTGGTCCACTCTGGGTACAGAGATGATCCAAACAAAACCAGTTGAACATTATGCACAGATTTTGTGTGCAAGTTTAAACCCTCATAATTTCGCAAACAGAGCACAAAAATAGAGATTTAAATATACCTGTTGCTTGTGTATTTAATAAGCCTTTGTTTGAAATACAAGAATTTTCAATTCAAGTGCTGAATACAAGAGAAAACCATGCATTTCATCTATTTACATTCCTGAAAACACTATAAACGGCCGCCACGCACAATAAATTTCGTCGGTGGTTTTTTTTTTGAGATTTACATGTTATAAATGACTTCTACAAGCATTTTAGCTAATGAAAGGTTTAATAATTTGTCTTTGGTCATGTTAGTTACTTAACCCTTTACTTCACAGATACCCATTCCTATGCATTGCTTGTAGGAGCCTTTGGAAACATTGTGGCAAAAGGTGAAATCACCCTTTCTCACAATGGGTAATATGCTATCAAAAGGTGTCCTATACACATAAAAAACGGCTTCATCCTTGCTATTATTTAGGGTCAATTAGAGATACAATAAAAATGCCTTATGGGGTAAAGGGTTAAATTTAATTGCATTTCGCAGCAATGCAGATTAAATCAATGTCACAGAAAGGCAGTATAGCACTTTATCTTTGCTACTGGAAAATCTACGATGGACTTGAGATGCTGGATACCAGCATTTTCTCCTTTTCCTACAATTTTTTCAAAAGCCCTCTTTTCCAGAGGCATTTAAAGTCAGCATTGTACTGTGAAGGGTTAGTTATTAAAGTTTCAGAAAAAATGTTGATGCAGACCAAATAGGGAGCAAGAATTTCCATCAGCCATCAGCTAACAATTTGGTCCTTCTACTCCTACAGCCTGCTTTACATTAATTAAATAACTTTTTACCAAACGACAAAATTTTAGCTTTGTCCAAGTCGAAAGCATTTGCAGACAACAAAATGAAAGAGACAGACTATTTGAAATTTGTTTTGTGAAGGGTAGAAAACATTGTTGAAAAAGGAGTAAATGCTGGTTACCAGCATTTTCTCCCTTTTCCCCCAATGTTTTTTAAAGGCTTCTTTCTCAGGATCATCAAAAGTAGGGATTGTGTGGTAATGGGTTAAGAACTGATCATTACTGGCAGGTGCGTTGCCTAGGAACAGTTGTTGGAAGAAAAAAAGAGCCAGGCTCTGTGAAAATGCTTAATGTATCTGTGAAAAGTATCAACTCAGGTCAGCCTGCCCAGTCGAAACTTTTTTTTTTATCAATTGGTCAGTTTTCTGTACATATAAGGACCAGTCTACTTAATGATCAAGTTAGTTGTTTAAAAAAAAAATAGTATTTACAAAAGAAAGGCAACCCTAATCATGTGACACCTTGCATTAACCCCTTACCACACAATCACGACTTAACACGCCTGTTAAAGAAGCCTTTTGAAAATATTGTGGGAAAAGGAGAAAATGCTGGTAACCAGCATTTTCTCCTTTTCCCACAATATTTTCTTCCCGTCCAGTTCCTTAACCCTTTCCCAAACGACAAATTTTGGACTCTTCCAAACCAAAAGAGTTTGCAGACGACAATTTTAGATTTGGAGAAAATGCCGGAAAGATATCCAACAGGGTAGAAAACACTCTGGGAAAAGGAGAAATTGCTCGTTACGAGCAATTTCTCCTTCTCCCGCAGTGTTTTCAAAAGACTTTTACTGCAGACACGTAAAAATCAGGGCTTGTTTGGGAAAGGGTTATACAAATTTCCATTCTTTAGTCATGGTTATTTTGTCGTCTGCAAATGCTTTCAATTTGGACCAGTCAAAAATTTAGTCATTAGGTAAAGGTTTAAGCCCATTTTTGACGGAGTTTGGCTTATGTGACATGGTTAGATTGGCAACTTCTTTTTTCAAATAAATGTTTTATAGACTAGTATAGTTTTATGCATCTCTGATACCCGGGGTCTCCCTATTTGCTACTCTACATCGACCCTGGGACAATTGACTAATAAAACTTTGAATCAGCCGCCGAAAATCGATACGAAACGTCATAGCGTACAGTCCACTCGCCCATCACAGAATGATGATGGAACCAATGAAAAGCCAGCATTCGGCCAGCGGTCAAGCGAGGGAAATTCAATTAATTGTCCCAGGGGTCGACTAGCGTAGCAAATAGGGAGACCCCGGGGTATCCGAGGATGAGTTTTATGGTTTAAAAATTTAAAAACACACATTATTACAATTTCTAAAATGGGTCAGATTCAATCTCCTGATTAATGAGGTAGAATAATCTTTAGACATGCAGAAATTTTGCAAAAAACAGAAATGTTTCAATACAGATCAACCTGTACCAACTGTGTAAGCTGACCTGGGTCGATATGATTTGTAGATGTGTTAATCCTTTACCACACAATATGGAGGTTAAATGACCCGGAGGTAGAGGCCTGTTGAAAACATTTTGGAAAAAGGAGAAAATGCTGATTACCAGTATTTTCTCATTTTCCTACAATGTTTTCTACCCATTCAAAGAATAATTCCATTATTTTAGCCATATATTAATTGTTGCCTGCCAGTGCTTTCTGTTTGGACGTGGCTAAGTTTTTTATTGTAGCGGGTACAGATATTTAGTGATATATCATGCGGCAGTATCGACATGTGGTTCAGTAGCTTAGATGGTTAGAGTGCAGGAACAGTGTTCCTGAGGCCCTGGATTTCGAATCCCGTATTATATTGCGGCTTGACCAGGATTCGAACCCGGGGCCTCATGAATACCGTTCCTGCGCTCTAACCAATGTTTTCTACAAATTCCAAATTTTCAGTCACTTTTATTTTGTCGTCTGCAAATGCTTTCAATTTGGACAAGTATATAATGTTGTTTGGTAATGATTTAAAGGGCTGAATTAATGAGTTAAACCTTTTCAAGTAGGAAAAGCAGCCCAAATATTGTTATTTCAAGATTATTTAGGCCATAACGTGTAATAAGGTAGCAGATAGTGCAGATCTAAGATCAGACTGCACATTTTGTTCAGTCTGATCTTGATCTACACTGTCCGCAAAACCAAGTTAACTTGGTTCCAGCACTGTAAGGGTTAAGAATGGTTGGTGAATTTGGGCCCAAGAAGCTAAGTGGTTAGCATATTACGTATATGAATCATAACCTGGTGGTTACTGGTTTCGATACCAAGTAACTTTTGCTGCAGTGATTTTTTGCCTCTCACTTGTAATGAGAAAATAGTCAATTAGTTGGAAAGAGAGTTGTCCGAGTATTGGTGTGAGAAAGCTTTGAGACAGATATGTAGGTCCAATGCATTTTCTCCTTTTCCCACTATGTTTTCTGAAGACTTCTTTCTCAGGGGCATCAATAGTAGGGATTGTGTGGTAATGTGTTAAATGTTAAGAGCATTCTTTGTCTATTTCTCCAGAATTTTCTATGCTTGAAAGTAACACAGCTTCTGATTGGCTAAACCAAATGGTTCAGCCAATCAGAAGCTGTTTTACTTTTAAAGTTGGAAAATTTTGGAGAATAAGACCAAGAATGTTCTTAAGAATGGTTGGTGAATATGGACCCTGGCCATGCTTCTTTTTGCTCAGGATTGAGCTTGGTTGGTAAAGGGTTGTGAACTAATCATACAAGGAGGATGAAAATTTTAACAGATTAATACTGCAAATACTGATTATGAATTGAAATTTGATAAAAAAGTAACACTTTTCCAAATAATGGCATATTTTCATTATCCATGGCAAACAGCCTTCTGAAAACATTGTTGGGAAAATTTGGAACTACATGTTAGAAATACTTTCTATTTGGACATGTCTAAAATTCTATTGTCTAGTAAGGGTTAACCCTTTATCATGCAATCCCAACTTTTAACAACTCTGAAAAAGAAGCCTATTGAAAACATTTTTGGAAAAGGAGAAAATGCTGGTTACCAGCATTTTCTCCTTTTCCCACAATATTTTCTACCCTTCCCAAAACAAGTTTCAATCATTAAGTCACAGTTATTTTGTTGCCTGCAAATTCTTTCAATTTGAAAAAGTAGAAAATTTTGATGTTTGGTAAAGAGTTAACCCTTAACCATCCAACAAAATTTTGGACCTGTCAAAATTGAAGCCATTTGCAGATGACAATTTCAGTGTGGTTCTATGATGTGATTTTTGTTTGACAGGGTAGAAAACATAGTGGGAAAAGGAGAAAATGCTGGTTACCAGCATTTTCTCCTTTTCCTACCATGTTTTCAAAAGGCCATTGCATGGTAAATGTTCAGGGCCAACAATTATTATTTTTACGCTATAATGTATTGTGTCATAATCATGAATATATATAGATTTACTAGTTAGTCTCTCATCGGGTAAAGGTTAAACAGCCTTAGACTTATTTCTTATTAGCTCACCTGAGTGCAAAGTGCTCAGAGTGAGCTATTGTGATAGTGCTGTGTCCGTCGTCAACTTTTTACCTTGTGTACGCTCTAGAGGCCACATTTTTCATCTGATACTCATGAAACTTTGTCAGAATGTTTGCCTTAATGAAATCTCGGATAAGTTCGAAATTGGGTCATGTCGGGTAAAAAACTAGGTCACTAAGTCAAATCTAAGAGAAACCTTGTGTACACTCTAGAGGCCACATTTTCTGTCCGATACTCATGAAAGTTGGTCAGAATGTTTGCCTTGATAAACTCTTAGATGAGTTTGAAAATGGGTCATGCCGGGTCAAAAACTAGGTCACTAGGTCAAATCTTAGAAAAAACCTTGTGTACGCTCTGGAGGCCACATTTTCAGTCCGATTCTTATGAAACTTGGTCAGAATGTTTGCTTGATGATATCTGGGACAAGTTCGAAAATGGGTCATGTCGGGTCAAAAACTAGGTCACTTGGTCAAATCTTAGAAAAAACCCCGTGTATGCTCTAGAGGCCACATTTTAAGTACGATACTCATGACACTTGGTTAGAATATTTTCCTCAATAATATCTGGGACAAGTTCGAAAATGGGTAATGTCGAGTCAAAAACTGGGTCACTAGGTCAAATCGTAGAAAAACCTTGTACCGGTATACTCTCTAGAGGCCCCATTTTCAGTCCAAAACTCTTGAAAGTTTGTCAGAATGATTGTCTTGGTCATATCTTGGATGAGTTTGAAAATGGATCATGTCGGGTCAAAAACTAGGTCACCAGGTCAAATGTTAGAAAAATCTTTTGTATGCTCTAGAGGCTACATTTTCTGTCCAAAACTCTTGAAATTTGGTCAGAATGTTTGTCTTGATGATATCTCGGATGAGTTTGAAAATAGGTCATGTTAAGTCAAAACTAGATTACCAGGTCAAATGTTATAAAAACCTTGTGTATGCTCTGGAGGACACATTTCAGTCTGATACACCTGAAACTTGTTCATAATATTTGTCTTTGTGATACCTTGAATGAGTGTGAAAATGGGTCATGTGGAGTCAAAAACTAGGTCACTGGGTCAAATATTAGAAAAACCTTGTGTACACTCTAGAGGCCACATTTTCTGCCTGATACTCTTCAAACTTGGTCAGAATGTTTATTTTGGTGATGTCTCAAAAGATTTTGATAATGGGTAATTGTCGGGTCCAAAACTAGGTCACTTAGTCAAATCTGTGAAAAACCTTTTGTATGCTCTAGAGGCCACATTTTCAGTCCAATACTCATGAAACTTTGTCAGAATGGTTGTCTTATTGATATCTCAAAAGTGTTTGATAATGGTTAATGTCTGATAGAAAACTAGGTCACTCGGAAACTGGATTGAAAATGGTTCATGTTTGATCAATAGACTCAGGTGAGCGATTTCAGGGCCATGGTGGCCCTCTTGTTTTGTTTATATACTAGTGACAAACTACTGGCTTTTATAGTATATCCACACTATTGTATATGTGTACATGTATACATGTAGGAATGTGCTTAGTTCTGGTAAGATTTATTTACCGTAACTCTTTAACCCATTACCACACAATTCCTACTTTTGACGCCCGCTAAAAAGGAAGCCTTTAGAAAACAATGGTTACCAGCATTTTCTCCTTTTCCCACAATTTTTTCTACCCTTCACAAAACAAATTTTAAATTTTTAGTCACTTTTATTTTGTTGTCTGCAAATTTGGACAAGTGTAAAATTTTGTCGTTTGGTAATGAGTTAATAAACAACAAAATTTTACTCTTGTCCTCATTGAAAGTATTTGGAGATGACAATAAACATGACTCATAAATTGAAATTTACTTCAGAGGAGTAGAAAACATTGTGGGAAAAGGAGAAAATGCTGGTTGGCAGCATTTTCTCCTTTTCCCACAATATTTTCAAGAGGTTTCTTCCTTTGGGTCATGAAAACTAGGCATTGTTTGACAAAGAGTTAAAGTCAGTTTCATATATTACGACCAAAAGATTGTTTTGTTACACCCAAACCATTTGACATAATATTGCCATTATTATACTATAGAAGAGCTGTTTTTGTTTTGTTTGTTAACATGTCAAAATTTGGCTTATAAGAGCATGCATGTGACAAAATCTATTTATATCAGTGACTCTCACCATATATGGGCATGGTCCAGGATTTGTCCAATATGGATTGATTGTTTGTATGATGTTTAATGTCATTTACAACATTATTTCAGTTATATTGAGGCAGCCTGTGCACCTATCCATGTTTTCTGGAGTTACTTTTTGTTTTACTTTTTACCTAACAACAACATTTTAGACAGATCTGAATTGGAGGCATTTCCAAAGGACATAGTAAATGTTGTACAAGTAATTTGATTTATCTGTGAGAGAAAAGTAAACATTGTGGGAAAAGGAGAAAATGCTGTTAACCAGCATTTTCTCACCATGTTTTGAAAATTTTATTCTCGGGGTCATTAAAACTCTGATAGAGTTGTAAAAGGTTAATCACTACTTTGACTAATATTCTCCTTTCCCACATTAGCATAATTATACTGCCCAGATCGAAGTGGAGGGGTGTGTACTGGAATCGCCATGGCTGTCTGTCTGTTCATCCATCTGTCTGCCTGTCTGTCTGTCCATAGCCAAAAATTGTCCAGAGCAATACTCCTATACTTTTTAAGCTTTCGATTTGGACAAGCCTGAAAAATTGTCATTTGATAATGAGTTAACCCATTACCACACAATCCAGACTTTTGGGAAAAGAAGTCTTTTTAAAAAATTTGGGGAAAAGAAGAAAATGCTGGTAACCAACATTTTCTCCTTTTTCCACAATGTTTTCTACCCTTCCAAAAGCAATATAGATTTGAGATTCACATTTATTTTGTCGTCTGCAAATTCTTTGGATTTGGACTAGTCCAACATTTTGTTGTTTGGTAAAGAGTTAAGGATAGAAAAATTGTGTTCAGGGAAAAAAAAAGAACAGTCACAAGTATTTTCTCTTATTTCACAATATTTTCAAAAATCTAATTTTCCCAGGGTTGTTAAGATTTGGGATCATTTGGTCAAGGGTTAACCTTTCACTGCGTAAAGATTTTTTTTTTGACTTGTTGATTTAAAAGTTATGGCACATGACAAATTGGCTAAGTCTGAAATGACAAGATACATCTTTGAAAGGATACAAAAAATGTGGGAAAGGAAGAAGATGTGCTTGTTAGCAGCATTTTCTTCTTTTCCCACAATATTTTAAAAAACTTTCCATGTAAGGATCTTTAGAATTGGGGATAGGATTGTAAACGGTTAAGGTCAATTAGAAGTACTTGTAAGCAGAAGTACAAAGTTTAACGCTTTCCCAAAACAAGCCCTGGTTTTTACGTGTCTGCAGTAAAAGTCTTTTGAAAACACTGTGGTGAAAGGAAAAAATTGCTCATAATGAGCAATTTCTCCTTTTCCCACATTGTTTTCTACCCTTTTTGAGAATTTTCTGCCATTTTCTTCCAATCTAAATTTGTTGTCTGCAAACTCTTTTGGTTTGGAAGAGTCCAAAATTTGTCATTTGGGAAAGGGTTAACTCTTAACAAACAACAATATTTTAGATCAGTCCGGATTGAAAGCATTAGCAGACGACAAAATAAATGTGATTCGAAAATTGAAATTCAGTTAGGGAAGGGTAGAAAACATTGTGGGAAAAGGAGAAAATGCTGGTCACCAGCATTTTCTCTTTTTCCTACAATGTTTTTCAAAAGGCTTCTTTCTCAGGGTCTTAAAAAGTCGGGAATATAGGGTAAAGGATGAAGAGAATTAGTTCAAGTACTGTCATGGGTGTTGTTTTCCCTTTTCTTGTTCAGCTGGACTAATGTATTATTTTGTATGTTTCTGCTCACTTTTCCTGTGCTGTTTAACTTTTGACCAATTGTCAAAAGATGTACACATCTAAATGGAACTTTTTACCAATTGACAAAGAATTTGCCAGTCTAAATTGAACTTTTGACCAAATGACAAAAAATTTGCTAGTCTAAATGGAACTTTTGACCAATTGACAAAAAAATTGCTAGTCTAAATGGAACTTTTTACTAATTGACAAAAAATTGGCTAATCTAAATGGAACATTTTACCAATTGACCAAAAAAATGCCAGTCTAAATGAAACTTTTTACCAATTGTCAAAAAATTTACTCATGTAAATGGAACTTTTTACCAACTGACAAAAAAATGGCTAGGCTAAATGGAACTTTTTACCAATTTAGACTGGAACTTTTGACCAATTGACAATAAATTTGCCTGTCTAAATGGGAGTTTTTACTAAGCGACAAAAAATTTGCTAGTCTAAATGGAACTTTTCACTATAAATAGGGGTGTGGTGTTTGTACAGTATTTTTAAGGTAGTACCCTGTTAACTCTTTCCCAAACCAAAAAACTTTAGACTCTTCCAAACTGACAGAGTTTGCAGAGAATAATTTTAAATTTGATGAATATGGTAGAAAGTTCTTCTAAAGGGTAGAAAATACTGTGGAAAAAGCAGAAATTGCTCGTTACAAGCAATTTCTCCTTTTCCCACAGTGTTTTTAAAAGACTTGTACTGCAGACACGTAAAAACCAGGGCTTGTTTGGGAAAGGGTTAAAGGAAATTATCTGTTTCCTCTATTATACCATCCTTTTAGCTCACCTGAGCACGAAGTGCTCATGGTGAGCTATTGTGATCGTGCTGTGTTAGGCGTCCGTCGTGCGTCGTCCGTCGTCAACTTTTTACCTTGTGTACGCTCTAGAGGCCACAGTTTTGGTCGGATACTCATGAAAGTTGGTCAGGATGTTTGTCTCGATGAAATCTCGGACGAGTTCGAAAATGGGTCATGTGGGGTCAAAAACTAGGTCACTAGGTCAAATCTTAGAAAAACCTTGTGTACGCTCTAGAGGCCACATTTTGAGTCGGATACTCATGAAAGTTGGTCAGGATGTTTGTCTGGATGATATCTCGGACGAGTTTGAAAATGGGTCATGTGGGGTCAAAAACTAGGTCACTAGGTCAAATCTTAGAAAAACCTTGTGTACGCTCTAGAGGCCGCATTTTGAGTCCGATACTCATGAAAGTTGGTCAGGATGTTTGTCTTGATGATATCTCAGACGAGTTTGAAAATGGGTCACATGGGGTCAAAAACTAGGTCACCAGGTCAAATCTTAGAAAAACCTTGTGTACGCTCTAGAGGCCGCATTTTCAGTCGGATACTCATGAAAGTTGGTCAGGATGTTTGTCTGGATGATATCTCGGACAAGTTCGAAAATGGGTCACGTGGGGTCAAAAATAGGTCACCAGGTCAAATCTTAGAAAAACCTTGTGTACGCTCTAGAGGCCACATTTTCAGTCCGATACTCATGATAGTTGGTCAGGATGTTTCTCTAAATGATATCTCGGACGAGTTTGAAAGTGGGTCACGTGGGGTCAAAAACTAGGTCACCAGGTCAAATCTTAGAAAAACCTTTTGTACGCTCTAGAGGCCACATTTTCAGTCGGATACTCATGAAAAATGGTCAGAATGTTTGTCTGGATGATATCTCGGACGAGTTCGAAAGTGGGTCATGTGGGGTCAAAAACTAGGTTACCAGGTCAAATCTTAGAAAAACCTTTCGTACGCTCTAGTGGCCACATTTTCAGTCGGATACTCATGAAAGTTGATC
The DNA here is from genome assembly GCA_943736015.1 of Tridacna crocea. NCBI lineage: Eukaryota > Metazoa > Mollusca > Bivalvia > Cardiida > Cardiidae > Tridacna > Tridacna crocea. The sequence goes on from OX031065.1 coordinate 46,781,423, forward strand.
GGGATGTTTGTCTGGATGATATCTCGCACGAGTTTGAAAATGGGTCACATGGGGTCAAAAACTAGGTCACTAGGTCAAATCTTAGAAAAACCTTTTGTACGCTCTAGAGGCCACATTTTCAGTCGGATACTCATGAAAGTTGGTCGGGATGTTTGTCTGGATGATATCTCGGATGAGTTTGAAAATGGGTCATGTGGGGTCAAAAACTAGGTCACTAGGTCAAATCTTAGAAAAACCTTTTGTACGCTCTAGAGGCCACATTTTCAGTCGGATACTCATGAAAGTTGGTAAGGATGTTTGTCTGGATGATATCTCGGACAAGAACGAAAATGGGTCATGTGGGGTCAAAAACTAGGTCACTAGGTCAAATGTTAGATAAACCTTTTGTAGGCTCTAGAGGCCACATTTTCAGTCCAACACTCTTGAAAATTAGTCAGAATGTTTGCCTTTATAATATCTTGGATGAGTTTGAAAATGGGTCATGTTGGGTCAAAAACTGGGTCAATAGGTCAAATGTTATAAACACCTTTTGTATGCTCTGGAGGACACATTTTCAGTCTGATACTCCTAAAACTTGTTCATAATATTTGTCCTAGTGATACCTTGAATGAGTTTGAAAATGGGTCATGTGGAGTCAAAAACTAGGTCAATGGGTTAAATATTAGAAAAACCTTGTGTACACTCCAGAGGCTACATTTTCTGCCTGATACTCTTTAGACTTGGTCAGAATGTTTGTTTTGGTGATGTCTCAAAAGAGTTTGATAATGGGTATTTGTCGGGTCCAAAACTAGGTCACTTGATGAAATCTTAGAAAAACCTTTTGTACACTGTAGAGGCCACATTTTCAGTCCAATACTCATGAAACTTGGCCAGAATGTTTGTCTTATTGATATCTCAAAAGTGTTTGATGATGGATAATGTCTGATAAAAAACTAGGTCACTGGGAAACTAGATGGTGCATGTTTGGTCAATAAACTCAGGTGAGCGATTTCAGGGCCATCATGGCCCTCTTGTTGTTACTTCTAAGAATTATCATTTATAAATCTAAAACTACTGTATTCTCATTACAAAGGGAAATGATAATTACCTTCCTTTTCAGGAAACTAAAAAAGTATCAAGAAATAATTTCAAGGTAGACAAAATGACAAAATTTTAGATTTGTCCAGATTGAAACATTTGCTGATGACAAAATTAAGCATGACTCAAAAATTGAAACTTGACTTTGGAAGAGTAGAAAAGGATTTTTAGGTCAGTTAGAAATGTGCAAAAAGTATTATATCAGTATAAATCCTTATTTATCAACTAATAAGAAACTTTATTCCATGTTGCACTAGAAGTGTTAGAATGGTAATTCCTTAAAGCCCAACATGAAAAAAATATGGACTGGCTCCTGCAGGACACCTTGGTCTTCTGCCTGTTAATTCTTTACTAAACAACCCCATGTTATAATAAACCTGCCACAGGAGTGAAAATTGTGAGGAAATGAGAAAATTCTTCTTCTTTTCCCACAATGTTTCTATTCATTCAAAGATGAATTCTTTCATTTTTGTTTCTATTTGCAGATGAAAAAACAGTGGAAGCTGTACCAGCTAGATGCTAATTACAGTGATAGAAGTACTATGTAAAGAAGTTACTATTAACTCTAATTTTGTGCCATTTCAGCACAATGTCTGAACTTCAAAATCTTCCTCCTATTTGATAACTAGCAATCAGGACATTGATGGGGACTTTGTAAAGCTTGTGTATAAATGTCCCTGATCTAGTCTTCTCTAAAAGGGACATAGAGTGCTACCTTTCAGTATTTTTGGTTGCCATTTTAGTGCTGAAAATGGAGACTGGTTCCCATTTTCAAGGTCCTAGTGTCAAGAAAAAAGGGATTGACGATGGTGGACAAAGTAGGAATATGGTGGGAGAATTTAAAAAAGCTTGGCACTTGTTTGATGGAGCTGGGTCTCAGCTCCTCTACACGATGTGTGGTGCACTTGCTGGGACACAGCTAGGTAACATTACAAGAGATTTGTTAGCACTGCAGGGCCCAGTGTTTGGATGCAGTAAGTCAGAGCTGGTTCTCGGACGCCTAAAGGAGATGGAGAATTTATTGGCGGGATTACAGATTCAGAAAAATGAGAATGATGAAGTCTCCTCTGCGCAGGTGCAGGTCAGTCAACTTTCAGTTTTCTAAAGTCTTATGAACATGAAAGTTTGCAACAACTGCATAGCTGAAATACAAACCGCCTCTGGAGGGATTCAAACAAATATCCTTGTTTTTCTAGGTGTAAAAAACCAATACCATGACCACAGAGCTAAAGAAACATCTCTCTTTTGAGAGATATCCCGACTTTTAACACCCCTGGGAAAGAAACCTTTCGAAAACATTGTGGGAAAAGGAGAAAATGCTGGTAAGCATTTTCTCCTTTTCCCACAATGTTTTCTCCAGTCCGCCAAAGAAAAATTGCACCATTTTAGCCACACTGAAATTGGCATCTGCAAATACTTTCAATTTTGACAAGGTTTAAATTTTGTCGTCTGGTAAAGAGTTGACTCTTTACCACAAGTAAAAATTAAATTTTAGACTGGTCCAAATTGAAAGCATTAGCAGAAGACAAAATAAAGATGACTGAAAAATTGAAATTTGTTCTGGGAGGGGTAGAAAACACTGTGGGAAAAGGAGAAAATGCTGGTCATCAGCATTTTCTCCTTTTCCTACAGTGTTTTCAAAAGGCTTCTTTCTCAGGGGCGTCAAAAGTAGGGATTGTGTGGTAATGGGTTAATATGCTATGAATTACAAGATAACCATCATGTTTATTTTAGGAAACTATTGCGATAAATTTAAATGAAAGTTTCCTAGAAAATTCTTCTAGATAAAATGAAAAGATAAGATTTCCAGGAAACTGTAATTTATCACAATAGTTTCCTAAAATATTCAGGACAGTTATCTTTTATGTCGAGGCAGATAATCGCCACCATACTAAGTTATCTAAAACTTCTGCACATTTTGTTCATAACTATATTATAGTAAAATGGGGGCCCTCATAAAGTAAATTAACTCTTTACAAAACCATAAAATTTTAGAATGATAGAAACTTGAAGCATTTGCAGACAGATATTGCAAAAATGGTGTGAGTGTCTTTAATTGGATAGAAAAGGTTGTGGAAAAAGGCAAAAAAGGGTTCTTGTAATCAGCATTTTCTCCTCTTTCCACAATGATTTAACCCTTTACCGGACAGCAGTTTTTAAGCCTTGTCCAAAATTGAAAGCATTTGTAGACAACAGTTTCATTGTTGTTCAAAATTAACTCTGTGCCAAACGACAAATTTTTGGAATGAAACAAACCACAGAATTTTAGACTATTCAAAATTGAAAGCAAACATTTTGCTGACGACATATCATATTCAGCTGAAATGATTGTCACTGTCATTCAATGTGTAGAAAACCTTGTAGGAAAAGGAGAAATGCTGGTTACTTGCATTTTCTCCTTTTCCTACAACCTTTTTGTCTGGCTTCTTCCTCAGGGTTGTTTAAATTCCAGATAGTGTGGTAAAGAGTTCGCCTTTTACAAAACAGTGCCAGATTTTCACAAGCCTGTGTACACGAGGTCTTTTCAAAACACGGTAACCAGCATTTTCTGCATTTTTCCACAATGTTTTATATTCTATTAAAGAGAAATTGCACCATTTATGAGTTTACCCTTTACCAAATGACAAATTTATAGACTGGTCCAAATTGAAAGCACTTGCAGACGACAAAATAAATGTGGCTCAAAAATCAAAATTTGGTTTGGGAAGGGTAGAAAACATTGTGGGAAAAGGAGAAAATGCTGGTTACCAGCATTTTCTCCTTTTCCCACAATGTTTTTAAAAGGCTTCTTTTTCAGGGTCGTTAAAAGTTGGGATTGAATGGTTAAGAGTTAAGCCCTTCCAGATCCCTCCATAATGTTCTTTTTTCTTTTCTTTCAGATGTTATGTAGGTGCCTTTTGCTATTTATAAAACTACAAGCAGAGTATCACCAAATGTGTTCTAATTCTGTTTCCATGGTAATCAACCATCTGACTGCTTCTAGTGATTGTCAAGAAAACAGAGACCTTCTCCTTCAGCTGAAAGCCTTAGAACTGAACAAATATGTGACTTCTCGACAGTCACCTACACGTAATAGCGGACACAAAAAATCCTCTGTGAACTCAAACTTAGGATCCCCCAAGTCACAGAAGCACGGTTCATTCAAAGCATCTTTATTTTCATTATTTGAGAGAAAGAACTCTCCTGATGAAGGAAATAGTTCATTTTATGTTGATATTAGTCAGTCAGTGGATGACACCAGTCTGGAAGCAGAAAAAGTAACCAATGAGATGAAGGCTAGAAGTCACATGATGGAGAACAACCAATCAGATGTTCTGATACAACTAGGGCTGGACCCTGACCAATCAGAATTATCTGCAGCAGAGAAATCCACCAATCAAGTAGTAGAAAATTTGTCAAAAAGTGCCAACGATACAGGTAACACTTTTCACTTTGGACTGTCATGAATACAGACAATCAGTGCACTGGTAATACTTTAGAATTTTGAGGATAATTTGTCAAAGGTTCAGTCCTCTGCCACCTGACAAAATGTTTAGAGTCAGCTTATTTGGAATGTTTGTAGAAGACAAATCAATTGTGGATGTAATGATGGCATTTGTCTTGGAAAGTGTGAAAAAAAAGTTGTTAACTCTTTACCACACAATCCCAACTTTTAATGACCCTGAGAAAGAACCCTATAGAAAACATTTTGGGAAAAGAAAGAGTCCTATAGAAAACATTGTGGGAAAAGAAGATAATGCTAGCAACCAGCATTTTCTCCTTTTCCCAAACTATTATCTACAGTATCAAAGTCTGTAATCATCATATTAAGAAGATTTGATTTGTAGTCTGCAGATGGTTCGAATTTGGTCCGGTCCGAAAATTTGATGTTTTGCTAAGAGTGAACAAAATGTTCTCCTATTTCTTCAGTGTTTTCAAAAACCCTGCTAGCAAGATTTATCTTAGGAGAATCTCATTTAGGTCGCATCTTTGTCTAAATTTCAGAGCCCATTAATAATGGACAGGTTGCCTCGCAAGAAGAACTTGACAGCGTCATCAATTTGTTGTCAGGGTCAGGGCTAAATGGACAAGGTATGGAGACTATACCAGAAATTACAGATTCGGAACAACGACTTAAAATACAAGGAAATAACCCGCGCACAAGTGCCCTAAGCCCTGCAGCCTCTGATACCCTTGTGAACGAAGCCATGGGGGCAAGGAATAAATCTCAGAGGAGATCAGAGGGGTCGATAGATTTGAGTGGTTTGACACAACCTGGTCATAATACATGGCCTTATCAGCATAGATCTAGTCTTCCAGGTAATGCATGCTTTTCTCAGAATATGCTGATCTACATAACTCATCTGAAACACAACTAAGTAAGTCTGCAGAATCTCTGCTCGGCCAATCTGTTTTTTAACTCATTACCAAACGACAAAGTTTTAGGATTGTCCAAACCGAAAGCATTTGCAGACGACAAAATAAAAGTTACTGAAAAATTGAAATTTGTCTTGTGAAGGGTAGAAAACATTGTGGGATAGGGAGAAAATGCTGGTTACCAGCATTTTCTCCTTTTCCCACAATGTTTTCTAAAGGCTTCTTTCTCAAGGGCAACAAAAGTAGGGATTGTGTGGTAATGGGTTAAGGATTGGTGACAATTGCTTGTACAGTGTGAAGTGCTATAAGTTCTGAAGTCATAATTTGGCATTCTAACTTAGGCTAACTGTTTTTGAGGACGGATGACCGTCACTGGTGAATATGCTTTCAAGAGCATATTTGTTGGAAAGTAGCCAGTGGCTTGGAAAGATTTGTGCGAAGAAATGATGAAAGAAGTTAGGGATAGTTTTACTAGCTGTGGCAATATGACTGCAATGCTTTTAAAAATGATATTTAATTTAACCCATTACCACTCAATGCCTACTTTTGACGCCCCTGGAAAAGAAGCCTTATGAAAACATTTTGGGAAAAGGAGAAAATGCTGGTAACCAGCATTTTCTCCTTTTCCCACAATGTTTTCTACTTTATTAATAAACAATTGCGCCATTTGAGCCACACTGAAATTGTCATCTGCAAATGCTTTCGATATGGACAGAGCTAAAATTTTGTCGTCTGGTAAAGAGTTAAAGCTTAAGTCATTACCAAAGGACAAAATTTTAGACTTGTCCAAATCGAAATCATTTGCAGACAACAAAATTAAAGTGACTAAAATTTTAAATTTGTTTTGGGAAATGTAGAAAACATTGTGGGAAAAGGAGAAAATGCTGGTTACCAGCATTTTCTCCTTTTCCCACAATGTTGTCAAAAGGCTTCTTTCTCGGGGTCATAAAAACCAGGGATTGTTTGGTAAAGGGTTAAAACCATGCTGCAGACAATGCAGATTAAAATCAAACTACTCAAAGCATGCATCAACACTGCTGGATAATCACGTTGTGGGATAAACAGGTATTTTAAACTCTTTACCAAATGACAAAATTCTAGACTGGTCCAAATTGAAAGCATTTACAGACAACAAAATTAATGTGAATCAAAAATTGAAATTTGTTCTTGGAGGGTAGAAAATATTGTTGGAAAAGGAGAAAATGCTGGTTACCAGCATTTTCTCCTTTTCCTAGTATGTTTTCAAAAGGGTTCTATCTCAGGGTTGTAAAAAACCAGGCATTGTTTGGGAAAGGGTTTAACTGGATCCATATTAACCAACCATTCTAAACAACGTAGTCTTGTTCTCCATAGTTTTCCTAATTTGAAAGTATCACATCTTCTGATTGACTAAACCGTCAGAAATTGTGCTGCTTTCAAATTTAGAAAATCTTGGAGAATAGAACAAAAATCATTCTTAAGAATGACTAGTAAATACAGGCTCAGATTGAAATCATTATTTCATTCAAATGGATCTATAATTGTTCTTTGTTTCAGATATTTCAGACTTACCGAAAATTCACAAAAAGTGTTAGACATTTGGTCTGACAAGGCCTGAAAATCTGTCAGACCAAAAAAAATCTATCAGACCGCATCAAATTTAACAAAAACAAAGTAAACATAAGAAAGAAAGGTACAAACTATATCAACTGAATGCACATAATGATTAAACTATTTCTCCACTTATTAAGACTTTCAAAAAAAGTCATAGACATTAAACCCCTTACCATGATTTTTAACGACCTTGAGCAAAAAAGCTTTTGAAACCTTTATGGAAAAAGTGAAAAAAGGAGAAAATTCTAGACAGTACAAGCAAGTCAATTCAGTGCATCCAAGAATAAATACATGTACGTCTGTATTGCAAAGATGTTGGTCTGTTCTTTCTTGCCGTAAAAATCCAGACAGTCTGTTCAGCCCATTTGCACCTTTTCCGAGTCATAAACCAAGTGTTCTTGGCGCTGCTTCCCTTTCTTGGGCAGTTTTCCCCCCTGGTTTCTTTTTCTCATATTCATTTTTCTTTTCGGTGTACTCCTCTGACGTTAATTTTCTTTTTACCTTTGTAACATTTCAACGATGCCATTTTTGTCCAAAACATTATGATTATGTTTTCAGCAATATGGAATAAATGCCTGACAGTCAGACCGATCTGGGCTGAAAAATGGTCTGCCTTTGTCAAAATCTGTCAAAGCGACGTGTTTCAGGAGTTCTGATTTATTACTGTTTCATGCTTCAGTTCTTAGCTACCAGAAAACTTCATGCAAAAAAGTATATGTATGTGACACACTTTGAAAATCTTGTATACTTATATTTTTTTATTCTACAATGGTTTACATAATTATATACCATTACCACAAACAGTGCTGTTTAAGTCTTACAAAGGGATCAGTAAGAAGAATCCAAGATGCTAAGATGAAAGATAGCTTACTCATGACAATTATTCATACTGTATTACATGTATAGTTAGTATAATGTAAATAAATCTAATCAAACAGCAAAATTTTAGACTTGTCCAAGGTAAAAGCATTTGTATACAACAGTTTAAATATTATTTAACACATATAATCTGTCTATCATAGGGTAGAAAACACTGTGGGAAAAGGAGAAAATGCTGGTTACCAGTATTTTCTCCTTTTTCTACAATTGTTTTTAAAAGCTGCCTTCCTCAGTTGGATTTGTATGATAGAGCGTTAAACTAGTTATGTGCAGGTATATATAGACAGTTGATTATCTCCCTGTTATACTCTGTAGGTGGACAGTTGACGTCGCAGGCATGTTATGATTTCCCTGGTCCTGCTGTTCAACAGCCATTCAACAATGGGCTTCGACCTGCCATGACCTTGCCACCAGTGGGCGCTGCCCATTTCCAGGCATATAACTTGGGCTTCCCGGATCCAAAGTTGAATAGAGCTTGGCCTGTCAGTAATCTTGCTGGTCATGGGTAAGATACTTGAAATAATCGTACCCCACCACACTGCAAAATGAAATTGAGTGATATTCTGGTAAAAAGGGGCTGAACTCTTTACCACACAATGACGACTTTTAACGACCCCGAGGAAGAAGCCTTTTGAAAACATTGTGGGAAAAGGAGAAAATGCTGGTAACCAGCATTTTCTCCTTTTCCCACAAAGTTTTCTAGCCTATCAAAGCAAAATTGCACCATTTCAGCTGCGTTGAAATTTTTATCTGCAAATGCATTCAATTTTTTGCCGTGTGGTAATGAGTTAACTCATAACCAAACAACAAAATTTTAGGTTTGCCGGAGAAAGCATTTGCAGACAACAAAAATAAAAGTGACTGAAAATTTGAAATTTGTTTTGTGAAGGCTAGAAAACATTGTTGGAAAAGGAGAAAATGCAGGTTACCAGCATTTCCTCCTTTCCCACAATGTTTTCTAAAGGGAGTTGATAATGGTGAAAAAGACAAGTTTAATTCCTCTCTCACAGCTGAAAGTTGTTTTGACAATATTTATGTTGGAAAGAAGTCCGTGGCTTGGGAAAAATGTTGTTTGACTCTAAACCACACAATCCCGACTTTTAACGACCCTGACAAAAAACGATTTTGAATACATTGTAGGAAAAGGAGAAAATGCTGGTAACCAGCATTTTCTCCTTTTCCCACAATGTTTTCTACCCTTCCCAAATCAAATTTTGATTTTTCAGTTACATTTGTGTTGTAGTCGGCAAATGCTTTCAATTTGGACTAGTCTATGAATTTTGTCGTTTAGTAAAGAGTTAAAGTACTAGTAAAAGAAAGTTCAAGAAAGCAAAGGTAGCTACACTGATCGTCATAATTTGACACAAATTTATAATGTATAAAATGTTTTTAAACATCGACATGATTTCTCCTCTCTTTAGAGGATCGCCTACCATGACAGTTGATTTGAAAACTCAAAACTTTCTGGGCTCAAAAGGGTTAGTTCAGGCTTAATGTTTTGACTATATAATAAACGAGGTGCTGCACAAGTGGCCAACAAATATTAACCCTTTCCCAACGACGAGTTTTGGACTCTTCCAAACCAAAAGAGTTTGCAGACGACTATTTTAGATTTGGAGAAAATGGCAGAAAGTTCTCAAAAAGGGTAGAAAACCGTGTAGGAAAAGGAGAAATTGCCCGTTACAAGCAATTTCTCCTTTTCCCACACTGTTTTCAAAAGAGTTCTACTGCAGACATGTAAAAACAAGGGCTTGTTTGGGAAAGGGTTAACATTTGTTTTATGTATCATAATTATGATATCTGTATCAAACATTAGTTAGTAGCCCTGATTTTTTTTAGACTGCAAATGCTTTCGATTTGGACAAATCTAAAATTTTGTTGTTTGGTAATGAGTTAATTGAAATATTGTTGTAAACTGTGTTGAACACCATACAATCAATCAATCTAACATTAGTTGGCAATGAAATATAATGTATTCTAACAGGATGGAGACAGCGAGTTGCGCATGGTCTGGTACTTTAGACTCAGATGACATGAGTGATGACTCATCCGTGGGTGACCAGTTTCATATGATGTCACAATATCAGCACTTAGATAACAGGTACAGATCTAGCTTCATTTTTGTATTTTTTGAGAAAAAAAAATCAAGATATTGTCATAGGCCTGTTCTTGCTGTCTGTCATTGTACAAAAAAGTTTTAAAAATGTAAGTGGGGAACCAGCATTTGGCAAGAGACTTTCACAACGAAAATATGTCCCCAATATGCTGGGTTAATACTGGGGCTGTCTCTAAAGTTAACCCTTTACTCCATAGATACTCATTTCTACGCACTGCTTGAAGGAGCCTTTGAAAAACATTGTGGCAAAAGGTGAAATTGCTCATGACGAGCAATTTCACCTTTGATCACAATGTTTTCTATGCAATCAAAAGGTGTCATATAACATAAGAAACGGTTTCATCCTAGCAGTTATTAAGAGTGAGTTGGAGATACCATAGAAATGCCTTATGGGGTAAAGGGTTAATAGGTTAATATTTTGAAATTAGATGTAATGGTTCCGGTTTGAAAAGTAGTCAAGTTCTGTACCCAGAATGCAGAAGAAAAAATGTTGACAATCAGCCGTTTCTTGTTTTCACACAATTTTTACCCTTCCCGAAACAAATTTCAATTTTTCGGTCACATTTTTTTTGTTGCAAATGCTTTCAATTGGGATAGATCTAACCAGCATTTTTTTTCCTTTTCTTACAATGTTCATACCTTCTGAAAAACAAAGTCCATCAATGCAGCAGCATTTATTTTATAGCTCGTTACCAAACGACAAAATTTTAGGTTTGTCCAATTTGAAAGCGTTTGCAGATGACAAAATGAAAGTGACTGAAAATTTGAAATATGTTTTGTGAAGGGTAGAAAACATTGTTTCTCCTTTTCCCACAATGTTTTCTAAAGGCTTCTCTGTCAGGGTCGTCAAAAGTAGGGATTGTGTGGTAATGGGATAGTCTGCAAATGCTTTTAATTTGGAGAAGTCTGAAATTGTTATCTGATTATTACTGAGTTATTCTTTTCAGTTGTCTCAAGAATGAGATGCAACGGTGATTTTTTTCATATTTGGATATTTATTGTGCACTGTACCATCTCAAGTCCATTGTAGATTTTCCAGTAGCAAAGATAAAGCATTATACTGATAAGCCCTGCTTACCAGAGATTGACTAGCTTGTCTTAAACATGCAGACTGGTGGGGGAATAAATGCTAACCTGTCTAGCATTGTCGTTTTCCCTCATTGGTTCTCAGGATGTTATTGTTGAAGGAGGAGCACAGTGGGAGGGGCATATTTGCCTGTGTGGCAACTGACTCCTCACATTGTGTTATCCCTCAGCAGTGTGCCTTTCAATTTAGGTTATTTACTTGTCACTATGCTGTTATTTGTAAATAAGCAGTTGTAGTAGTTTTACCTTATATCCATAGGGTATTAGGTCGAACTCAGTCATTCATGGAAGAATCAGTGCGGCGTATGACAGACAATACATTTCTTATTACGAGATTGACCCAGGGTAAATTCACGGTCAACCTGCATAAACCGAACGTCTTGTCAGTCAATCTCTCTCCCATTCCTGCAATAATTGTCTTTAGTCCTTTTCTCAGCTCTGTAAAATGGCTGGACTTCTTGGTGATCTCCATCCAAGTTACGGCGAATCTAGGTCATTGTCATGTAAGCCTTATCGATTCACTTGTTTACGTCTTTTTCATTTTGCTTATGAAATGTTAAAATCAGAAATTGTATTCTATCTTAATATAGAATTGGGGAATACCTCTCCGTCGATGTATGAGCTCCAACGTGTCTGTATCAAGGCGCAGAATCATTTTTATCCTTTTCTGAAATCCGCATGTCTGTCGAGGTCAGCCATGTTTTCCGGTGCTGCGCGCTATGCAGTGTGGGAAGATATTCGCTGAATCATCGAAGGAGTTATCCAACCGCGTAAATCCCAAATCTATTTACGGTACGGAGTTTATCAAGTGCAATGTTTTACTCCCGGACCTCGGAGTTAGGTTCGGACCCCGTTTCCCACATTGTTGTTTCTGCTGGACTTAAACTCGGTCACTCGTGACACGTTTGGTCACAATTGACCGGTTTAAGGTCACAGGCGTCGGTAGAAGTGGCCGACACGACGTTGTGGCCAGATTTTGGTCACTACCGCCGTTAGCGGCTATATAAGGACCGATTTTCGGTCACAACGTCGGTCTATTCAGTCTACTCAGTCTGGTCAGCCACTCCGTTTAACTGTGCTCTCCAAGAAAACTTAGAAGATTTAACATTACTCTTTCAACTATTAGCTCAACTGAATTGCGATGTCAGCATCCTTTACTGGTACGATCATAAGCTGTGCTTGTGACTAATAGACTCACTTTTATTGGAACTACCGTTACCCCACAGGCGGTCGCATTATAGTGTAACGGGGGTTCCAGTAAATTTTATTCTTACTGGACGTAACGTAAACCTGATGTGCTCTCTTTTACATTTTGCTTCAACTTATTGTTAACCCCGTTGGTGCTCGTCCCGAGCTAGTTAAGGGGAGGTCACCACTGTTGTACACGTCTTGAAGACAATCTTAGGTGTCTCCCTTAATAAAGAAACGGCCTACCCCGTCGTTGAAAGTGAAGATAAGCTTTCTCGTTTTAATTTCACCTCCGTCACACACGCCAGTCGGCCCGTAACAAAACTGGTGTCAGAAGTGGGATCTGTTATTTAACAACGGATCCAGTGATACGTAGCCACGCCGGATAAGCGACGTTCGGAAGACCTTTTGATTTGACGCTCAATATTTAAACCGGTCGAGCCGTTTGATAGATCTAAAATTGCATGGGGTTGACGGTGTGAAAGGGAGAGTGAGTCAAATCTGTGTGGCCCCAAAGGTATACACTGCTATACCTAGAGCTTGAAGTCATTTTGTACTTACTGTACGTAAAAATCTTGATCCTGAGACGCAATGAGTACTCCAACTCGGGTTGACAGTGAAATAAGTTTTAGGGCAGGAGCAGTTCCTGACCAGCTTAAGGTGACGGAAGACAGTGGTACTGGTGAGTCTTCCTTACAACAAACCATAGGTGATATGGCGAGCGTATTAAAGGATGTAATGAGGGAGCTACAGGGTCTTAAGGAGCAGCGTTCCCCAATAAGTGCAGGTAGAGATCAGCATGCACAACACATAGTGGGCTCGCAGAGTCAGACTAACGACCAACAGGACATTGGTGATACCCCGTATCACACTAATGAATGCGAGAGGAACAGTGTAGGCCGGGATCAGACGACATATGTAGGGAACGCTAACAGAAATAACCGGCTGCACTTTTCCAATCAAAACACCAGGAATACGGATCAAAACTAGAGTTACGATTTTCCAGGGCGAAGACCGCGTTTTGCTCACGTTAAATTGCCAGTCTTTGACGGCAAGGAAGACTGGGTTACATGGATAACGAGGTTTGAGGTTATTGCTGACAGATACAGATGGTCCGAAGATGACAGATTGGACCAATTGTTACCCAAACTGGAGGGTTTAGCCGCAGATTTTGCGTTTTCACAGCTCTCACCAGAAGTGCTGAACAACTATCGGGAGCTGACCTGTGAAATGACTAGCCGATTTAGGGTTGTTGAAACAGCGAGATCTTTTGCGGCTAAGTTTAGTCGTCGTACCCAAAAGCCAAATGAAAGAATAGAGGATTTTGCCGCAGATCTGAAGCGTCTTTACGATAAGGCGCATGGCTACAGAGACCGACAGACTCGGGATGAAGACCTTGTGCGCCGTTTCCTGGACGGTTTGCACGATGAAGACGTAAGGTTCGAACTTGAGTTCAACAAAGAACCCCGCCATATTGACGAGGCCGTTTACTATGCCGTGAACCTTATTCAAATAAAGAGTGCTAGCCGAAGTGAAAAACGTTTCAGATCGCACGCAAAAAGAACTTATGACAATGAAGACACACTCAATATGGAAGAGGCCCGAGATGGGGCAGATTCAATTAACGTTGTTAGGGGAAACTCCTTTAATTCGAACAAAAGTGGGAAAAAACAGAGTGGACTCAGCGATAAGACGGACTTGAGCGAAAAAGGAATTGCTCATGCAGCTTTTAGATAGGGTTAAAAGACTTGAAAGGGCCGACAAAAGAGGCTCGGATCAGAAGCCCTTAAATAGAGGATGTTTCAGGTGCCATCAGATCGGTCACTATATCCGTGATTGTCCCTTTCCCGATAACGAGGGTAAACATGCAAACATTGCGGATGACAGTAAAAAAAGTAAAATCAAGATGCCTTTAAACTCCCGGGGACCAGCCCTTGCGGCCAAAGGGAGGTCCCAGTAAAAGAGAACTTAAGTAACACTACAGGCCAACAGAATAAAGAAAGCAACCTAAGAGTTGGGGTCCAGATCGGAAGGGATAAAGGTAGGGTTCGGACGGATGGTATCTACGTCGAGGGGTACGTAGGTAGCGAGCCGGTTATCTTTACCGCCGATACTGGGGCCTCAAAAACTATTGTTTCCAGCAACCTGTACAAGCGTATGGAGATAGAGAGTAGACCGGAGCTAAGAGGGTCGTCCAGTCTTAGGGGGGCTGGAGGCTCACCCATTAAGGGAATGGGAAAGGGCTCTTTCAAATTTAGGCTGGGAACATTAGAGCTGGAGAGAGAGGCAATGGTTGCCGACATCGAGGATGAAGTGTTGCTCGGATACGATATTCTGGGTGGTGGGAAGGACGGTCCCGCAGACATCCATCTGAGTCAAAATGTAATAGTTCTGGGTGGAATGGAAATTCCATGCCTACATAGGGGGAAAAGGTCGGAATCGCGGCGGGTTGTAGTGGCAGATGATACCTTAGTACCCGGTCAAGCAGAAACGCTTATTGATGTATATGTCGACAGGTACGTCGATGATGATCGGCAAACGGCACATTTCCTAGTGGAGCCGACTCACTCATTTCAAGAGCGGTATCCATTAAGAATGGCGTCCACGTTAGTAGATCTTAATGGTGGACCTACTTGTAAGGTGAGGGTCCTGAACCCTTTACCAACAGAAGTGAAGCTTTGGCAAGATGCAGAGATAGGGAAGGCCGAGAAAATTGAAAGAATAGTAAGTGTTGTCTCGGAGGCAGAAAATCTTGACGAACAAAGTAAAATGAACGTTCCGACGCGGCGTATCCAACTGCAGCCAGTAGACGAACAAATAAACGAATGTGAAGTACATTTAGCTGACGAGAATGAAATTCCCGATCACTTACAGTTGCTTTATCAAAAATCTACTAGGGGTAAATCTCTCTATGAAAAGAGGGTTGTAGCAGGACTTCTCAAAAAGCATGAACATACATTTTCAAAATCCGACTGGGATTTAGGTTTAACCCGCATTGCCGAACACCCAATCGATACGGGCGATGCTCGTCCTATAAAGCAAAGGCCAAGGAGGGTGCTCTTGGCCTATGCCGAGGAGGAGAAGAGCGCTATTGAGGATCTGTTGAAAAAGGGGGTTATCCAGAAGAGTACCTCCCCCTGGGCCTCTCCAATTCTTCTAGCAAGAAAAAAATCTGGAGAAGTAAGGCCGTGCGTGGATTACAGGCGGGTTAACGCCCTTGTTAAACCAGACGGTTTCCCACTTCCTCGTGTTCAGGACTGCTTGGACGCGGTTGCGGGAGCCTCCCTGTTCAGCAGTTTCGACCTCACTAGTGGTTACTTTCAAATCCCGCTGAAAGAAGAAGACATTCCCAAAAGCGCGTTCTGTTGCAAGTTTGGACACTACCAGATGACCCGCATGCCGTTTGGGCTGAACAATGCAGCCAGCACTTTCCAGCGTACAATGGAGCTCGTACTCCAGGGACTACAGTGGTCCACCTGTTTAGTCTACATCGACGACATTATAGTCTATGGGATCGACTTTGATCAGCACATACGGAGGGTGGACGAAGTACTGGAACGAATCTCGAAGGCAGGGTTAAAGTTGAAGCCAGAGAAATGCAACTTGATACAAACAGAAGTTGTCTTTTTAGGTCACGTCGTTTCGAGCCAAGGTGTAAAACCCGACCCTATGAATGTTGCAAAAATCACTTGTTGGCCCCGTCCGACGAATGCGAAAGAGGTGAAACAGTTTGTGGCGACTGGTTCATATTATCGGCGCTTTATTAGAAACTTTGCAAAAATAGCAAGGCCGCTTTTTGATCTTACGAAGAAGGATGTCAAATTTAACTGGTGTGACACCTGCGAATCTGCCTTTACGAAAATTAAAGAAGCCCTCATTGGACCAGAGGTAATGGGGCACCCATTAAATGACGGAACTTTTTACCTGGATACCGACGCATGCGGAACAGGTATCGGGGCTGTGCTCAGCCAGGTGCAGGCTGACCGAGAGAGAGTGATTGCTTATGCTAGTCGTTCCACCAGTAAGAGTGAACGGAACTACTGTATAACAGAGCAAGAGCTGTTAGCAGTGGTCTATTTCACACAGTATTTTCGGCAGTACTTGTTAGGTCGCAAATTCATAGTTAGAAGTGACCATCAGGCCTTAGTATGGCTCTTTAGCCTAAAAGAGCCCAGCGGAAAAATAGCCCGTTGGATAGAAATTCTCGCACCGTTTGACTTTACGATAGAGTATCGTGCTGGCTCGAAGCAGGGTCATTGCGACGCCCTGTCTAGATGCCGCTCCCCTAAAGATTGCAAATGTTCCGAGGTGGATATGAGCGAGCCGTTAAAGTGCGGACCCTGCTCAAGGTGCCGATGCAGAGCAGAATCAATGGTCTACGCACCACTAGCAAAGTCTGATACCCGACCAGAGCTAGCTCGATCCGCCCATGGGCTGACTATTGACAAGCCCGAACCCGGAACCTCTGGATGTGTCCAGCCACCAGCCGGACCCCCAACTAATTGGTTGTGGGTAGAAAGCCCCGAGGATGTGGCACAAAAACAACAACAGGACCCCGACATAGAACCCATTCTTACGGCAAAACATAGTGGACAAAAGCCTAGTCATGACGACATGTTAATGAAAAGCCCATGTGCAAGGCATTACTGGATCATATGGGATGATCTACACCTATGCAAGGGAGTCCTCTGTAGAAGGTTTAGAAAATTAAATGGGACTGGCGACTTTACTCAAATTATCCTGCCACAAGTATCCCAAAAGGACTTAATTAGGCAAATGCACAATTCCTTATTATCTGGGCATCTTGGTGTTAAGAAAACCAAGGAAAAACTGGCACAGGGTTACTATTGGTATAACTTTAAGAAGGACATACAGATGTACATAAGGAGCTGTGACACATGTGCATCTGACAAGGTGCCCTCTAAATCACCAAAGGCACCTATGGGTCACTTGCAGAGTGGCGCACCCTGGGACATGATAGCGCTGGACTATTTAGGCCCATTTCCAGTCACAGCCAGGGGAAACAGATATATTTTGGTTTTAATGGACCATTTTACCAAATACGTTGAGGTAATTGCGGTCCCAAATCAAAAGGCGGAAGATTGTGCTTATAGGATAATAAACGACATAATATCCAGATGGGGAACTCCTTTAAAGATACACACAGATCAGGGGGCTGCTTTTGAGAGCACTATCTTTAAGGAGCTATGTCGCTTATTACAGGTCAAGAAGACCAGGACCAGCCCAAGGAACCCAAGGGGCAACGGTCAGACAGAAAGGTTTAACCGAACTCTTTTGAAAATGATTAGGGCATACCTGACAGGTGACAAAGGTAATTGGGACCTTTACCTGGGCTGTTTAGCCGGGGCTTATAGGGCCACTCCTAATGAGTCCTCTCAGCTAACACCAAACCTTATGAGTCTTGGTAGGGAAATAAGGCTCCCTGCAGATATAGTGTACGGTCACTACGCCACTGCGCGAGAAGAGGTGCACTCAAAGTTCTGTGAGTATGTGGAAACTCTGCAGAACAAAATGTTGGAGGCTCATCGTGTAGCTCGAAAGTACTTGAAGAGAAGTGCTGAGCGTAGTAAAGAGATATACGATACTGGCACTGTATTACATGAGTATAAACCAGGGGATCTAGTGTGGTGTCTGCATGAGGGGCGCAAGAAGGGTGTAACCCCTAAACTTGAAAAGCGATATGACGGACCATTTGTGGTGGTAGAAGCTCTGTCTGCCATCAAGTCCTGTAGTGACTGAGAGCAAGGTGGGTGAAAGCTAGTTGAACGGAGCCGCGATTAAGGGACCAAGACATGCTTCGCCGCTACCGCGATCAATGATGGCAGCGAGCCAAGTCTATGTACGAGGAAACGGCCAACTTTGACTCCGAGAACTAGCTTATATAGCAAGACTTATGTCCTCTCTTCTATTTTCCAGAAATGGCCTCCACCAACAGCGACAGGCACAAGAGGTACAGGTGCAAAAGTTGTTCGAAGGAGGACAGGAAGGGGCGCATGGTGGCCCACGTTCTGAAGCATCATGTGTCGATGGATCAGGCCCCCTTCTACTGCAGTCTTTGCAGTTTCCGCTGCACGGAGAAGAAGCAGCTGTCGGACCACTTAACCAAATACAAGCGGCACCGAGAAGAAGCAGCCAAGCGGGAGCCCCAGCCCTTGAGGGACATACTGCACTTCTCCCTCAACCCAGTGAATGTGGACGAGCACATGGTTCCGGTGGCAAAGGGAACCACTACGCCGACGGTGGAAGAGGATATCTTCGCTCAAGACGAGGAAGAGCCTAGCCTCCCTGACTGGTTGCTGGAGACAGCCACTCCTCCTGCCAGACCAGGAACCCATTCAACGCGTGTTGTCACTATTACGGGTCCTGCAGAGACGATGCCTTCATGTGGCCTTAGGATCCAAGGTGAGGTCCAGACACCTGCATTGCCTACCCCTGTCCCTGTGCTGATGACGCCACCTATTCACCAGGGACCAGTATTGTCTACCCCTGCCCCTGTACTGAGGACACCACAAATACAGAGCCAAGTAAATATCCCCCAGTTGTCGCAGCCGGCATGTCAGCTAGAGTCACCAGGCATGTCAGCGACTCCCTGGTCGACAGTCACGTCAGAAGCTCCAGCTGACCCTTTCCCTACCATTGACAGTTTTTGCTGGGGCGGACTTCTGGATGCCCCAGCACTTTCTATCCCATCTCCAAAGACCAACCCACCTCCAGGCGTGACAGTGAATCTTAGGAAGGGCCAGATCATCCCATCCAAATCCATGGTCCTGGCGCCAGAGTCACCTGAGTCCCCTCAAGAAGACCCAGGGACGCCGTTACAGGATGAGCCTGAGGGACGTCCTGTAGATCTGCTGCCAACACTATCCGCAGAAGAAGAGAAGGACCCCTTGTGCGTGGAGGGCAGGAAGTTGGAACAGTCCAAGAAGGCTGCAATCATCTCAGACGTACCTGAGAACAAGGGGGAGGGCGAGACGACAACATCTTTAGTGATCCCACCGGAAATGTTGGACCTTTTGAAAGCCTCCCTGGAGACGCAGAGGGCAATTTTGGAGGAGGTGAAGAGCACCAAGAACGAGATGAGGCGCCTGTCCAAAACGGTGAACTATCTGTGGGATGAGGTAAAGGACGTGCGTAGAAACGTGGCTTCTTTGGAAAATGCAAGGTGGACAGCTTTAAAGCGAGCCCGGTCCCCACTTAAGTCTGTGGTAGTAAAACCGAAGAAACAGAAGACAAACAAAGGAAAGGAAAATTAAGCCTGGACTTCTTCTATCACGTTAAACTTGCTCTTTTATGGATTGGATCGCTTGCCAGTGGTGCAAGTCCGCACACTACTTTACCTGGGCCAGTAGAGTGCGGATACGTCGCCTGCTATGAAGGCTATAGTAGGTCCACATTGTGCATGGCCACCATGAGTAGCGTAATGTGGGTAGGGTTCATACAGTTTGGTTGTCATCTCCCAGATCTTATTTAGAATTAAACAAGAAACACTAATCAGGGACTTTAGAAATATTATGTCTAAGTTTCATTAAGATACCCAATAGTTTTCAAGTTACAGGACTCTAGTATGGTGCTACTTTAACATTACTAGTTAATCATTATTAAAGAATACGTGGTGATAATTCACTTTTAGGATTTTTCATTTATTACTAATAATAGTGAATACTTATATATTGAATGCCTAAATACTGTGCAAGTAATGAAGTGTGATTCAGTGAATCTAAGACAGTGTATTTAGTGGTTATAAGAGCCATATTTTAATAAGCACTTGTTTTATAACACTAAGGAAAGTGTTAACTGTGACACAGTGAATTTCTTCTTTAAGTGAGTCATTTGACTGACAGCCAGCCAGAACAGTGTAAAATATTCATTCTAGCGGTTTTACCATTAATTGTGAAAAGAGTTGCCAAGAGTGATTTGCTGATGTTAACACTGCTCAAATTTGGCAATAGTGCATAACTAGTCATGTTGAACAATAATTGTGTCTAACTATATTTATTGTTTAGAAAACCAGTATAATTTATTATGTTATCTGCTTTAGCAGTCAATACTAAAATCAAAAGTCTGCATTCCAATGTTTTGTCTAGTATTGGCAACAGGAGTAGTGCCAATTTAAAAGGGGGGTAATGATAAGCCCTGCTTACCAGAGATTGACTAGCTTGTCTTAAACATGCAGACTGGTGGGGGAATAAATGCTAACCTGTCTAGCATTGTCGTTTTCCCTCATTGGTTCTCAGGATGTTATTGTTGAAGGAGGAGCACAGTGGGAGGGGCATATTTGCCTGTGTGGCAACTGACTCCTCACATTGTGTTATCCCTCAGCAGTGTGCCTTTCAATTTAGGTTATTTACTTGTCACTATGCTGTTATTTGTAAATAAGCAGTTGTAGTAGTTTTACCTTATATCCATAGGGTATTAGGTCGAACTCAGTCATTTATGGAAGAATCAGTGCGGCGTATGACAGACAATACATTTCTTATTACGAGATTGACCCAGGATAAATTCACGGTCAACCTGCATAAACCGAACGTCTTGTCAGTCAATCTCTCTCCCATTCCTGCAATAATTGTCTTTAGTCCTTTTCTCAGCTCTGTAAAATGGCTGGACTTCTTGGTGATCTCCATCCAAGTTACGGCGAATCTAGGTCATTGTCATGTAAGCCTTATCGATTCACTTGTTTACGTCTTTTTCATTTTGCTTATGAAATGTTAAAATCAGAAATTGTATTCTATCGTAATATAGAATTGGGGAATACCTCTCCGTCGATGTATGAGCTCCAACGTGTCTGTATCAAGGCGCAGAATCATTTTTATCCTTTTCTGAAATCCGCATGTCTGTCGAGGTCAGCCATGTTTTCCGGTGCTGCGCGCTATGCAGTGTGGGAAGATATTCGCTGAATCATCGAAGGAGTTATCCAACCGCGTAAATCCCAAATCTATTTACGGTACGGAGTTTATCAAGTGCAATGTTTTACTCCCGGACCTCGGAGTTAGGTTCGGACCCCGTTTCCCACATTGTTGTTTCTGCTGGACTTAAACTCGGTCACTCGTGACACGTTTGGTCACAATTGACCGGTTTAAGGTCACAGGCGTCGGTAGAAGTGGCCGACACGACGTTGTGGCCAGATTTTGGTCACTACCGCCGTTAGCGGCTATGTAAGGACCGATTTTCGGTCACAACGTCAGTCTATTCAGTCTACTCAGTCTGGTCAGCCACTCCGTTTAACTGTGCTCTCCAAGAAAACTTAGAAGATTTAACATTACTCTTTCAACTATTAGCTCAACTGAATTGCGATGTCAGCATCCTTTACTGGTACGATCATAAGCTGTGCTTGTGACTAATAGACTCACTTTTATTGGAACTACCGTTACCCCACAGGCGGTCGCATTATAGTGTAACGGGGGTTCCAGTAAATTTTATTCTTACTGGACGTAACGTAAACCTGATGTGCTCTCTTTTACATTTTGCTTCAACTTATTGTTAACCTCGTTGGTGCTCGTCCCGAGCTAGTTAAGGGGAGGTCACCACTGTTGTACACGTCTTGAAGACAATCTTAGTTGTCTCCCTTAATAAAGAAACGGCCTACCCCGTCATTGAAAGTGAAGATAAGCTTTCTCGTTTTAATTTCACCTCCGTCACACACGCCAGTCGGCCCGTAACAATACTGCCTTTCTGTGGCATGGGCTTAATGTGTATTGCAGTGAAATGTAATTAAATTCAAGTAATTGACATGACCAAAGACAAATTATTAAACCTTTCATTTCTTAAAAAGCTTGTAGAAGTCATTTATAGCATGTAAATCTCGGGAGAAAAAAACATTGGCAGAATTTGTCATGAGCGGAGGCCATTTTGAGTTTTTCGAAATGTAAATAACTCAAGTAACAGATGAAATGCTCAGTTTTCTCTTATGTTTAGCGTTTAAATTGAAAATATTTGTATTTGAAACAAAGGATTATTAAATACACAAGGAACAGGTATATTTCAATCCTAGTTTTGTGCTCTATTTGCGAAATTATGAAATTCAAACTTGTGCACAAAATCAGTGCAGAACTTTCAACTGGTTTTGTCTTGATTGTCTCTGTACCTAGAGCTGACCAGTCAAAAAGTAGCATTGCCTTTGGGGCCAGTTATCTGTGCTATTCTTTTCAGTTACTTAAATCGAGAAGACTCACTGGTTGCCTTCAGAAGAGAGGACAGAGGGGGAGAAGTGAAACATCACAGTTTAGAAGACTTACTGGTATAATGAACATTAAACTCTTTAACTAAGGACAACATTTTAGACTGGTCCAAATTGAAAGTACTGGCAGACATCAAATTAAACATGACTAAAAAATTGAAATTTGTTTGTTTCCAGCAGGGTAGAAAACATTGTGGGAAAAGGAGAAAATGCTCTTTTTCCCACAAAGTTTTCTACCCTATTAAAGCAAAATTGCACCATTTGAGCCACTTTGAAATTGTTGCCTGCAAATGCTTTCAATTTGGATAGATATAAAATTTTGCTGTGTGGTAACAGGTTAACTCTAAGAATACAAAGAATGCTTAGTCCAAGTATTTGACGTACTCTTACGTGGAAGATATCTAAAATTTCAATTCTGCATCTTAACCTCTCCAAAAAAAATTTTGGACCGACCCAATTTACGGAATAGCAGTCTGCTGCAAATCTGAAAGTAGCACAAGTTCTGAAATTCTTTGACAGGGTAGAAAATATTGTGGGAAAAGGAGAAAATGCTGGTTACCAGCATTTTCTCCTTTTTCCACAATATTTTCAAAAGGCCTTTTCCTCAAGGTCATGAAAATATGGGATTACTCGGTGAAGGGTTAAATGACCCACCTGATAGTCTGTATGCCTTTTCATTTCTGAAATTCTTTTGCAATTCTGAAAGATTTATACTAATAACCTAACTTTTTCAGGATGGAAGGTCAAACACATGGCCTCAACAGCTTCAGCCTTGGTCCCACTCCAGCCATGCGTTAAACCTTGGGGACCCAAATGATCAAACCCATCGCCCAGTGACGATGCAGCTCAGTGATCCTTTGACACAACGAAATGTTTGGACGAATCCAGGTGATTTTGATTGATGTCTTTACCAAACGACAATATTTTAGACTGGTCCAAATTTAAAGCAATTGTAGACAACACTATAAATCTAACTCAAAAAGTGAAACTTGTTTGGAGCAAGGTAGAAAACATCGTGCATAAAGGAGAAAATGCTGGTTACCAGCATTTTCCCATTTTCCAAAAATGTTTTCAAAACTCTTCTCTCTCTCAGGGTCATAAAAACTAGGGATTGTTTAGTAAAGGGTTAAAAAGGCTTTTCATTATCAACTCTTTACCAGACAACCAAAGTCCTGATTTTGCTGAGTACCAAGCATCTAAAGTTTTTTTTTTTTTAAAAAAAAAGGTTTTAGTTTAAGTATGAGAAACTGTCTTTGAGAGAATATAAAACAATATGGAAAAAGAAGAAAATACGTTTTGTACCTTTCCTACAATGTTTTCCTTTCAGTTAAATTCATACATTATCATATTTTAGTTGTCATCTGAAACTTTTTAATATTGTCAATAATTTTTTTCATACTGCTTTATCCCCAATGTTTTGTAAAACATTTGTGCTCAGGGTCGTCAAGAAGCCACAAAATAATAAACTTTACCAAATTAATAGTGGTTGCTGATGACAAAATAATCTGTGGATAGTTTAGATCAGACAGATTGTGCAGTCTAATCTTGATCTACACTGTCCAATAAATGAGATACTTTTCCACAAAAAAAAAAAAATCTTGAAATGGCCACAATTGGGTTTTTTAGGTTTAATATCTGATATCTGATATCTGTTTTTGTTTAACTTCAGATGGCTCAATCCAAACTGCTCAATCCCAGAACATCCACGGAACAGGACACATGTGACATTGTGCTCCAGATCACCTACTTCTTCTACATTGATTTGTGTTATCCTCTATCTCTTCAATTTCAACCTATTTATAAGTTTAACCCTTTACCACACAGTCCTGACTTTCAACGACCCATGGAGAAAGAAACCTATTGAAAACATGGTGGAAAAAGGAGAAAATGCTGGTAAGCAGCATTTTCTCCTTTTTTCACCATTTTTTTTACCCTTCCCAAATAAGTTTCCATTTTTTCAGTCAGATATACAGGTCTTCAGCAAATGCTTTCAATTTGGACAGGTCTGATACCGGTACACTGACATCTGGTAAAATGGTTACCTTTACACCGGACTGTAAAATTTTGAATTAGTCCACATCTAGTGTATATTATATCAAATGTCAAATGTAACTCCAGAATTTTTTTTTTTTCAAATTTAATTTCATGGGCGTTATGATTTTGAACCAATTGAATTCCTGCAGCATTGTGTTAAAAAAAAAAAGGGTCGCACCCCATGTACTTTTTATTAGGTTTTGATTTTATGATGTGAATTCTAGTAATAAGAATTGTGAATAGAAATTAGATTCAGCTGCTGCATACACCAAAACGAAAGAAAACAGTATTTTGCCTATGAAATAACTGAACTGTGTGCATGGCAAGTAAGGAAATGTTTGCTTTGACATCTCATTGGAATTTATGGAAAAAGAGAAGGATTTCAGGATGGTAAACATTGGGAATTTACTGTTGAAATAGAACTTAAGTCTTTCCCAAACAGTCCCTGGTTTTTACGACCCTGAAATAGAAGCCTTTTGAAAACATCATGGGAAAAGGAGAAAATGCTGGTAACCAGCATTTTCTCCTTTTCCCACAATGTTTTCTACCCTGCTGGAAACAAATTTTTAAGTTTTTGAATTACGCCTATTTTGTTGTCTGCAAGTGCTTTCAATTTGGACCAGTCTAAAATTTCGTTGTTTTGTAAAGGGTTAAAACAGGTTGAAAGTGACATGCAGACAATGGGCACACACAATTAACTCTTTACCACACGAGCATATTTTGGGTTCTTCCAAATTCTAAGCAATTACTGACAACAAATTAAAAAGTGTCTAAAACGATGAAATTTGTTTTTGAAAGTTTAGGAAGCATTGTGGGAATAGGAGAAAATGCTGGTTACCAGCATTTTCTCCTTTTCCCACGATGCTTTCAAAAGGCTTCTCCATCGAGTGTTAAAATTTGGGATTGTGTGGTAAAGGGTTAATCAATGATTCATGCTAAGGGTTTGAATAAAAGCTAGCAGTGTATGTCTCTAACCTTTCACCAGAAGCTGAACAGTTTAATTAATTGCCACTGCCCTGAATTCAAGGGATACCACAGTTGAGTTCATTTCAGAGACAAAAATGCTGGTTTGTAGGTGCATGCAGGAGCTGGATCTTTTATTTCATGCTTTCTGGTGGGATATCGAGAAATAGCAGTGAAAATATTTTTCGATCTTACACCAGTGAAAATACCGATTTTCACGTTCTTGTTGCCTAGGTAAATTGCGCGTGCCTAACAACCAGATGGGAAATATGACGTCATATACCTTACATTTCTCGCGCTTGACGTCACGTTGCTATGCGGGAGGGGTACGCCACGGGGAATGAGGGAAAAAAAATTGTACTGAATTTTGATAAAGCTCCTCCCAGAAAGGGTTAAAAGCATAAAATAAATAGAATATTTGTTTTTTTCGGTGTAAGATCGAAATTTATTTCATCTCGTGAACACCATCGGTAATATTTTCACTCGTGGCTGCGCCACTCGTGAAAATATTACCGATGGTGTCCACTCGATGAAATAAATTTCGATCTTACACCGAAAAAAACAAATATCCTCTATATATATAACCCATTTCATATTATTTACTCTTAATAAATTAAACCTGGTGAAAATTTGAGGTGCAGCACTTCTTTTTCTATGTATATTTTTGACACCATTCATGCCTCTGTTTCAGCTTATAATTTCACTGATAACCCTTTACCAAACAATCTGTGGTTTTAACTACCTTGAGGAAGAAATCTTCTGAAAATATTGTGGGAAAAGGAGAAAATGCTGGTAACCAGCATTTTCTCCTTT
The DNA here is from genome assembly GCA_943736015.1 of Tridacna crocea. Lineage (NCBI taxonomy): Eukaryota > Metazoa > Mollusca > Bivalvia > Cardiida > Cardiidae > Tridacna > Tridacna crocea. Next base: position 46,807,723 of record OX031065.1, read on the forward strand.
TCCCACAATGTTTTCTATTCTTCAAAAGTCAAGTTTCAATTTTGATTCACATTTATTTTGTTATTTGCAAATGCTTTCAATTTGGACCAGTCTAACATTTTGTTGTTTGGTAAAGAGTTTAAGCATCTTGGCCGAAACATTGTGCAGTTCATGTTATCTGCAAGGGTATCCATGTGAAATCATATCTAGTGATGTGACATTTGACTTACTCTAGTTATACTCAAGACACAACACTATGTCTTCTTGCCAGTTGATTACTCAGTATGTGTTCTCGTTTACAAGTAAATTTGGGGTTATTATTATTATTTTATCATCCTTAATTTAGGATATTCCTGCCATCAAATAGTTATACACCCCCCCCCTCTCGCAAAAAGAATGTTTTCGGAGGGTATACTGGAATCAGCCTGTCTGTCTGTGTGTCTGTTCTTTCATCGCTTTGTCTGTTGGCGTGTCCGTCTGAGTACAAAATACCATTCATTTTGTGTCACAAGCTTCTCCAACAGTTTTGCAGCTATTGTATTGAAAGTTTGTTTATACATTGACTGTATAATGAAGTTGTGCAAGATGCAGTTTTCAATCATCTACTGCATATGATTCCAGGGTAATCTTCCCTTGAATTTAGAATATTTTGTTAAATTGCCTTTTTCTGTCAAAGCACTGCCAGGGGTATTAAGTCACATTCAATTACCGCTCTAGTTGTTTTTATACCCCCCCACAACGAAGTGTGAGGGGGGTATACTGGAATCATCATGGCTGTCTGTCCATAGACACAAATTTGTTCAGCAAAATACTCGGCACTTTTTAAGGTACTGAACTCGGATTTCCACAGTGTTCCTATATATATATGAAGTTGTGCAATTTTCATGACCCTGCTGCGATTTGTTGTGGAATTATCTCCCCTTGTACTTTTTTCAACTCTTACTTTTGTACTAAACCATTCTGCATTCTGTAACAAAGACCTGTTTTTGTGATAAGGAGCTGGGTGGGGGGAGGGGGGGGGGGGGGGCAGGTATAATCATGTTTAGTGATAGCTCTAGTTTTAAGTCAACTTTTTCAGGTATATTTTTTCTTTTCATACTTACTGGTATCTTACAAATGTGTATTACATGATTATAGTATATCCATATCATGCTGTTGCAAAAGAAGGTCTAATCAATGCATCGCGTTGATGCTTGTTGATCGCCTCAACCAATTTCTTTCCAAGGATTGGTGATAGTCATTCCTGTCCCACTGTTGACCATTTTTTGATGATTTGGAAAGAAGATTTTGTGGAATACTGGTGAAATAGACTCAGGAAAGCGTAGATAGGTGCACTGGCCACCACAATATAACTGAAATAATATTGAAAACGATATTAACCCTTTCCCAAACAAGCCCTGGTTTTTACATGTCTGCAGTTAAAGTCTTTTGAAAACACTGTGGGAAAAAGAGAAATTGCTCGTAACGAGCAATTCCTCCTTTTCCCACAGTGTTTTCTACTCTTTTTGAGAACTTTCTGCCATTTTCTCCAAATTTAAAATTGTCGTCTGCAAACTCTTTCGGTTTAGAAGGGTCCAAAATTTATTGTTTGGGAAAGGCTTAAACACCATACAATAATCAATCAGTCAATCAAAGCAATGGCTTTTCTTCATCAAATACTCTATGGTGGCAATTTGTACCATGAGATTTAAGATAGCTATTGTGGTAATTTAGAAAACTATTGTGATAAATTAATTTCCTGGAAATTTTATCAAGATACAGTAGTGAGAAGTTTCCTGAAAAAAAAAATCACAATACACTCATATTTTAAAGCAAAACTTCTCAATCATGCACAAAACTGAAATTTGAGGTAATATCATTGTGATACATGTACATGTAATTTTTTCTCGATATCTATAAATAGAAAAAAATCATTATTTTGATGAACTTTGTAGTTTTTGACGTCACCAGATAGCAATAAGTTAAATCTAGAACCATCAACAATTGAGGCTTAATAGGTGAATTTTGTCAAGACTCGAAATGAGTAGAAGTGGTTATGCAAGGTCAAAAGACGACTAGAAATGCTACGAATAACTATAAACCATTCAGGGAAAAGGAGAATTCATAAGGTTGTAAACAAAGATATTCAGTAACCGTATCAAATTGTAGATACCGTGAATGTCAGTTATTGGCATAGCAGCAAAAAAGTTGGGACAAGAGTAGAATTATCATGATTTTATCGTGAAATTTTTTGTATTAAGTATGTAATTTTTTCAGGAAACTTTGTTTTATCACAATAATTCTCTTAACCCTTTCCCAGATGACAAAATTTTAGACTGGTCCAAATTGGAAGCATTAAAATTTTGCAGACTACAAAATAGAGGTTACTCAAACATTAAAAATGGTTTCCAGCAGAGTAGAAAACAACTGTGGGAAAAGGAGAAAATGCTGGTTACCAGCATTTTGTTCTTTTCCCACAATGTTTTCAAGAGGCTTCAATCTCAGGGTCGTAAAAACCAGGGATTGTTTTATAAAGGGTTAAATTATCAAAATAGCTATCTCGTATCTTGTGCTAGAAATATGTGATCATAAAAGATGAAGTCTAGTTTTCTTCACTACCTATTTTTACCCATTTGGATCTGTGAAATGCTGAACACAGCTCTGATGTAGATCAAGATCAGGCTGCAGAAGATCTAAATTGTAGTTGAAGAAAATCACCTGAGAACAACTCGGGTGTAGATCAAGATCAGACTGCAATGGTCTCTGCAATCCTTTTGCCAATATCTAACATTTTATATTGTATTTTAAATCTTTACCACAGAATCACGACTTTTAACAACCCAGAGAAAGAAGCCTTTTGGAAATATTGTGGGAAAAGGGAAAAATGCTGATAACCAGCATTTTCTTCTTTTCCCACAATGTTTTATATCCTTCCAACTACTAATTTCAGTTTTTCAGCCATGTCTACTTTGTCGTCTACAGATGCTTTCAATTCGGAATGGTCTTTAATTCTGTCATTTGGTAAAGAGTTATAATGTACGTGAAAAGGCTGAAATGTATGGAATAAAAGTATCCATGATCCCCTATATAGGGTTGTTGGTCTCTGCTTTTATAAGAAGCTCTCGAGTTATCTTTAATGTCATATCAAAATATCCAATGTTTTCACAATCTAGAAGACTTCCAAAACATACATAGTCATTGCAACAGGATTTGTTCCTCTCCTGCGCCTGACCATTGTCTCAACAATGATTATATTAGAAAGCAGCCACTGGCTTGGAAACTTGTGCAGGGTTCTGATAAAAGAGACTCCAGGAAAGCATGGATATGTGCACTGGCTGCAGCGATATAACTAAAATGATGTTGAAAACAGCATGAAACAATCAATCAATAGAAAATATACAATAAGGAGGAAACACTGATTTTTTTACACCACCAAAGGCAACATATATTGGCTTCATCTCTGACGACCCTTCATCCATACATAAATGTGTCAGTTTCTTGTGAACGCAACTCCTTCCACATTTCTTGAAGGATTTGGGTAAAATTTTCACAGAACTTTTCTCATAACGTGACCATGCACACATTGTCAAGGTTTTGCAGTTCACAGCTGTGTTGTGGAAAAAAGGGAGCTTTGTATTATATTTCATTTTTCACCAGTATCTCTCTATATACTGTACATTATCTCAACAGATTTGAATGGAATTTTCACAGACCATGTGACCTAGCACATATTGCCAAATCTTTAGCTCACCTGAGCACGAAGTGCTCATGGTGAGCTATTGTGATTGTGCTGTGTGTGTCATCCGTCATCAACTTTTTACCTAGGTTACGCTCTAGAGGCCACATTTTCGGTTCGATACTCATGAAAGTTGGTCAGGATGTTTGCCTTGATGAAATCTCGGATGAGTTCGAAAATGGGTCATTTCGGGTCCAAAACTAGGTCACTAGGTCAAATCTTAGAAAAACCTTGTGTACGCTCTATAGGCCACATTTTCAGTCCGATACTCATGAAAATTGATCAGGATGTTTGCCTCAATGAAATCTAAGATGAGTTTGAAAATGGGTCATGCCGGGTCAAAAACTAGGTCACTAAGTCAAATCTTAGAAAAACCTTGTGTAAGCTCTAAAGGCCACATTTTCAGTCGGATACTCATGAAAATTGATCAGGATGTTTGCCTGGATGATATCTCAGACAAGATCGAAAATGGGTTATGTGGGATCAAAAACTAGGTCACTAGGTCAAATCTTAGAAAAATCTTGTGTAAGCTCTAAAGGCCACATTTTCAGTCAGATACTCATAAAAATTGGTCATGATGTTTGCTTGGATGATATCTCGGACAAGATTGAAAATGGGTCATGTGGAGTCAAAAACTATGTCACTAGGTCAAATTTTAGAAAAACCTTGTGTACGCTCTAGAGGCCACATTTTCAGTCCAAAACACTTGAAAGTTTGTCAGAATGTCTGTCTTGATGATATCTTGGACAAGGCAGAAAATAGGTCATGTGGGGTCAAAAACTAGGTCACTAGGTCAAATCTTAGAAAAACCTTGTGTACGCTCTAGAGGCCACATTTTCAGTCCAAAACTCTTGAAAGTTTGTCAGAATGTCTGTCTTGATGATATCTTGGACAACTTAGAAAATGGGTCATGTGGGGTCAAAAACTAGGTCACTAGGTCAAATCTTAGAAAAACCTTGTGTACGCTCTAGAGGCCACATTTTCAGTCCAAAACTCTTAAAAGTTGGTAAGAATATTTGCCTTTATGATATCTTGGACGAGTTTGAAAATGGGTCATGTGGAGTCAAAAACTAGGTCACTAGGTCAAATGTTAGAAAAACCTTTTGAAGGCTCTAGAGGCCACATTTTCATCCAAAACTAATGTCAGTTGGTCAGAATGTTTGCCTTGATGATATATTAGAAGAGTTTGAAAATGGGTCATTGGGGGTTAAAAACTAGGTCACCAGGTCAAATCTTAGAAAAACGTATATGCTCTGGATGCCACATTTTCAGTCCAACACTCTTTTAAAATTAGAATGTTTGCCTGTATAATATCTTGGATTAGTTCGAAAATGGGTCATGTTGGGTCAAAAACTGGGTCAATAGGTCAAATGTTATAAACACCTTTTGTATGCTCTGGAGGACACATTTTCAGTCTGATACTCCTTAAACTTGTTCATAATATTTGTCCTAGTGATACCTTGAATGAGTTTGAATATGGGTCATTTGGAGTCAAAAACTAGGTCAATGGGTCAAATATTAGAAAAACTTTTGTACACTTGAGAGGCTACATTTTCTGCCTGATACTCTTCAGACTTGGTCAGAATGTTTGTTTTGGTGATGTCTCAAAAGAGTTTGATAATGGGTGTCGGGTCCAAAACTAGGTCACTTGTTGAAATCTTAGAAAACCTTTTGTATGCTGTAGAGGCCACATTTTCAGTCCAATACTCATGAAACTTGGTCAGAATGTTTGTCTTATTGATATCTCAAAAGTGTTTGATGATGGGTAATGGCTGATAAAAAACTAGGTCACTGGGAAACTAGGTGGTTCATGTTTGGTCAATAGACTCAGGTGAGCGATTTCAGGGCCATCATGGCCCTCTTGTTGGAATTTATTGCTGTGTCATGGAAAGAAAAGGCTTCATGTCGTATTTAGACTGCTTCCGTCGATTTCTAACAGTACATCCATTTCTTGTGAATGCAACTCCTCCAACATTTCTGGACGGATTTGAATAAAATTTTCACAGAATGTTTCTCATTATGTGACCTAGTGCATATTGTCAAAGTTTTGCAATTTCTAGCTGTGTCGTGGAAAAAAGGGGGCTTCATGTCATATTTCATTTTCCACCAATATCTCTTTAACCCTTTACCACACCACAAAATTTTAGACCTATCCAAATTGAAAGCATTTGCAGACAACAATTTCAAAGTGGCTGAAATAGAGCAATTTTGCTTTGATAGGGTAGACAATTTTGTGGGAAAAGGAGAAAATTCTGGTTACCAGCATTTTTAGCTCACCTGAGCAAGAAGTGCTCATGGTGAGCTATTGTGATCGTGCTGTGTCCGGCGTCCGTCGTGCGTCGTCAACTTTTTACCTTGTGTACGCTCTACAGGCCACAGTTTGGTCGGATACTCATGAAAGTTGGTCAGGATGTTTGTCTCAATGATATCTCGGACGAGTTCGAAAATGGGTCATGTGGGGTCAAAAACTAGGTCACTAGGTCAAATCTTAGAAAAACCTTGTGTACGCTCTAGAGGCCACATTTTGAGTCGGATACTCATGAAAGTTGGTCAGGATGTTTGTCTCGATGATATCTCGGACGAGTTCGAAAATGGGTCAAGTGGGGTCAAAAACTAGGTCACTAGGTCAAATCTTAGAAAAACCTTGTGTACGCTCTAGAGGCCGCATTTTGAGTCCGATACTCATGAAAGTTGGTCAGGATGTTTGTCTCGATAATATCTCGGACGAGTTCGAAAATGGGTCACGTGGGGTCAAAAACTAGGTCACCAGGTCAAATCTTAGAAAAACCTTGTGTACGCTCTAGAGGCCGCATTTTCAGTCGGATACTCATGAAAGTTGGTCAGGATGTTTGTCTCGATGATATCTCTGACGAGTTCGAAAGTGGGTCACGTGGGGTCAAAAACTAGGTCACCACGTCAAATCTTAGAAAAACCTTGTGTACGCTCTAGAGGCCACATTTTCAGTCGGATACTCATGAAAGTTGGTCAGGATGTTTGTCTGGATGATATCTTGGACGAGTTTGAAAGTGGGTCACGTGGGGTCAAAAACTAGGTCACCAGGTCAAATCTTAGAAAAACCTTTTGTACGCTCTAGAGGCCACATTTTCAGTCGGATACTCATGAAAAATGGTCAGAATGTTTGTCTGGATGATATCTCGGACGAGTTCGAAAGAGGGTCACGTGGGGTCAAAAACTAGGTCACCAGGTCAAATCTTAGAAAAACCTTTTGTACGCTCTAGAGGCCACATTTTTAGTCGGATACTCATGAAAGTTGGTCAGGATGTTTGTCTGGATGATATCTCGGACGAGTTCGAAAATGGGTCACGTGGGGTCAAAAACCAGGTCAAATCTTAGAAAAACCTTTTGTACGCTCTAGAGGCCACATTTTTAGTTGGATACTCATGAAAGTTGGTCAGGATGTTTGTCTGGATAGTATCTTGGACGAGTTTGAAAATGGGTCACGTGGGGTCAAAAACTAGGTCACTAGGTCAAATCTTAGAAAAACCTTTTGTACGCTCTAGAGGCCACATTTTCAGTCGGATACTCATGAAAGTTGGTCAGGATGTTTGTCTGGATGATATCTCGGATGAGTTTGAAAATGGTCACGTGGGGTCAAAAACTAGGTCACTAGGTCAAATCGTAGAAAAACCTTTTGTACGCTCTAGAGGCCACATTTTCAGTTGGATACTCATGAAAGTTGGTCAGGATGTTTGCCTGGATAATATCTCGGACAAGAACGAAAATGGGTCATGTGGGGTCAAAAACTAGGTCACTAGGTCAAATCTTAGAAAAACGTTTTGTAGGCTCTAGAGGCCACATTTTCAGTCCGAAACTTTTGTTAGTTGGTCAGAATGTTTGTCTTGATGATATCTCGGACAGGTTTGAAAATGGGTCATGGGGGTTAAAAACTAGGTCACCAGGTCAAATCTTAGATAAACCTTGTATATGCTCTGGATGCCACATTTTCAGTCCAACACTCTTGAAAATTAGTCAGAATGTTTGCCTTTATAATATCTTGGATGAGTTTGAAAATGGGTCATGTTGGGTCAAAAACTGGGTCAATAGGTCAAATGTTATAAACACCTTTTGTATGCTCTGGAAGACACATTTTCAGTCTGATACTCCTGAAACTTGTTCATAATATTTGTCCTGGTGATACCTTGAATGAGTTTGAAAATGGGTCATGTGGAGTCAAAAACTAGGTCAATGGGTCAAATATTAGAAAAACCTTGTGTACACTCCAGAGGCTACATTTTCTGCCTGATATTCTTCAGACTTGGTCAGAATGTTTGTTTTGGTGATGTCTCAAGAGTTTGATAATGGGTATTTGTCGGGTCCAAAACTAGGTCACTTGATGAAATCTTAGAAAAACCTTTTGTACACTGTAGAGGCCACATTTTCAGTCCAATACTCATGAAACTTGGCCAGAATGTTTGTCTTATTGATATCTCAAAAGTGTTTGATGATGGGTAATGTCTGATAAAAAACTAGGTCACTGGGAAACTAGATAGTGCATGTTTGGTCAATAAACTCAGGTGAGCGATTTCAGGGCCATCATGGCCCTCTTGTCTCCTTTTCCCACAATGTTTTCAAAAGGCTTCTTTCTCTGGGGCATTAAAAGTCGCCGTTTTGTGGTAATGGCTTAATTACTGGACATATCTAAACAGATTTCGATAAAATTTTCACAGGTCATGTGTCCTTGCACATATTGTCAGGATTTGAACTTTTATCTCTATAGCTAACTGCTTGAAATAGCAGTCATGTGGCATCATACAGTCTGACGACGGCACTCTTGTTAACATGTCCAATTGCAATCTCATTATTCAAGCCACATTTAAATTCAACCTGTAAAGAACTTGAATTTGGACAGTCCCAAACTTCTTTTGGCTCAAAATCTGTAATTTTACCTCAGTGGAAATTGTGGCAGCATCCACATTTACACTACATTTTTATAAGCTCAGAATTCCACACCATCACAGAGTTGAGGTTCCTGTTTGGCACACGGGTAGGTATAGGTCCAAAGTTTCATTCAGCATTACTCTCACCCATGTCAAAGATGCTGTAGACTCACGTACTTAACACCAACATTTTATATTCAAGTATTTGAAGAGCTTACATTTTCCAAGCTTAATAACATGTTTGGTTCATATTTGACTTGATGACGGATACAGGACTGGTCCAAACCTTCATCATCCCCTTGGGGTCCCGGGTTTTTTTTTTTACTGTATAGAGTAGGTCTCGGCCTCTCTCTATGGCACTTCGTAGAAGGCGACTAAAATTAGAGACAAACGGCTGCTTTCTCCCTAATTTGTAGGATTGCAGCAGGCTGGGTAGTTCTTGTTTTAAATCCACAGTTCTTTTCTCGATGTAAATAGGGTTTGGAATGGGAATCAATTGGCCTGTGGGACCCTGTGTGGTTTAATCGGGTGATAAGAATAAACCATTGCAGTCCTACGATCGTCACATCTGCCATTTCATCTGGCAGAACAAACGTGACAGCATGCATGTCGTAAAAGGTAACAAAAGGGGCATCATTTTGTGTTTTGACCATTCCTCATTTATCATGTTTGTCTTATGTTGTTGCACATGTATGTTATTTTCACCTCACATTATTGTTTACTAAGTAAGTGCGCCCAATATGACCTAAGTTGTCAACGGGCCTTAAAACGCTGTTCATTCATTCCAAACCTTCATCGAGCAATACCCAAGTCATTCCTATGAACGTAAAGTCAAGGTCATAGGTTTTGAAGTGTTAAGTTTTCTAGATCTCTGTACTCAAGACTGAATTATTTATTTGGTTCATATTAATTTTAATACTTTTAAGATGATGGATATAGGTCCAGTTTCATTTACCTTTGTACCACTGCTCATGCCTGTGGCCAGAAGGTCATGGTCGAGGTATTGCACTAACCCAGGATATCAAACTTTGCGCTGGGTTTTCTGTCCTAGGCTAGGACTCTGATGCTATTTGATTGCACTACCACTCAAAACAAATCAAATTTTCGAGCAAGCTGTATTGTCTCATGACATTTCTGTAACCCTTTGCCTGCCTGGAAATTGTAGGAAGAGTTGGGCACATAAAAAATTGCTAACAGATGGACAGACAGTCAGAGGACGGGCCACAACATAAAACGATCCTCCAGGTGTATATGAAATTGTCATCAGCATATCACAAATGTTTTCCGTACTGTGAATAATGAAGAAAACATGACAAATACAACTATACTTCACTTTGTGTGTTTATTAAAAACTAGCAATATAGTTTGTAATCTAATAGAAATACTGGTTGCCACCAGAATTAAATTCTATATCATTTCTCATATTTCAAAAGCCTAGTTGAGATGAACTATTGTTTCTTTGGTGGATAGAAAAAGACTTTCTTAAATGTTAACCCATTACCACACAATCCCTACTTTTGACAACCCTGACAAAGTAGCCTTTAGAAAACACTGTGGGAAAAGAAGAAAATGCTGGTAATGAGTTAATATTATAAACTAAGCAAAATATCCCATACAGGCTACTTTTTGAAAGTTCACACCTTTTTATCTCCCCTTTAACCCATTACCAAACGACAATATTTCAGACTGGTCCAAATTGAAAGCATTTGCAGACGACAAAATAACAGTGACTGAAAAATTGAAATTTGTTTTGTGAAGGATAGAAAATATTGTGGGAAAAGGAGAAAATGCTGGTTGCCAGCATTTTCTCCTTTTCCCACAATGTTTTCTAAAAGCAATTGCAGAAGACACTCTGAATGTGACTCAAAATACGAAATTTGTCTTTCATAGGGTAGAAAACATTGCGGGCATTTTCTCCTTTTCCCTCTATGTTTTTTAAAACCCTCATGTTTGTCTTATGTTGTTGCTCATGTATGTTATTTTCGCCTGGCATTATTGTAAGTGCACCCAATATGACCAAAGTTGTCGGCAGGCCTTAATTTTCCTCTGTTTTTTAAAACCCTCATGTTTGTCTTATGTTGTTGCACATGTTATGTTATTTTCATCTCACATTATTGTTTTCTAAGTAAGTGCGCCCAATATGACCTAAGTTGTTGACAGGCCTTAAAACGCTATTCATTCTATTAAAACCCATCTTTCTCGGGGTGTTTGAAATTTGTTATTGCGCGGTAAAGAGTTAACCCTGTCCCACACAATCACAACCTTCAATGACCCTAGGAAAGAAACCTTTTAAAAACATGGTGGGGAAAAGTAATTTCCATTACAACTTTCAGTTTCTGAGTCGTATTTATTTTGTTGAGTTCAAATGCTTTCAGTTCTGACTTGTCTAAAATTTCATCATTTTGTAAATTAAACTACCTAAAGAAAAAGCTTTTGAAAGCACTGTTGGACAAGAAGAAATGCTTGTAAGCAGCATTTTCTCCTCCCCCAATGTTTTCTTCCTTAATAGAATTGAAGTCACATAACTTGAGAAACCTTTATCGCCTGCGACTGCTTCCCATTTAGACAAGACCAAAATTTTGTGTCTGATACAGATACAGAGTTACGCATAACTGAAATAATTATGGGTCCCAATTCACCAACCATTCTTAGGAATATTCAAAGTCTTTTTCTCCACGTATTCTAAATATGAAAGTGACATATCTTCTGAATGGCTTAACCAAATGGTTTGGCCAATCAGAAGTTGTGTTAATTTTAAACATCAGATACAAGACTAACAATGTACTTCCAAGTGGTTGTTGAATAGGGCTCCCGACATTCAACCTATTATAAAATGATGACTTGCCCATAATGACTACCTTCACAGGCCACAATCTTTCACACATTACCACACGGCAAAATTTTAGACTGGTCCAAATTGAAAGCATTTGCAGATGACAATTTCAAAATGGCTCAAATGGTGCAATTTTCTTGTGATAGGTAGAAAACTTTGTGGGAAAAGAAGAAAATGCTGGTTACCAGCATTTTCTCCTTTTCCAACAATGTTTTTAAGAGGCTTCTTCCTCAGGGTCGTTAAAAGTCGTCATTGTGTTGCAAAGGGTGAAGAGAGATAACAAGAGGAAGAAAATGCAGGTAACCAGTATTTTCTCTTTTTCCTGCAGGCTTTTCTAAAGCTTTCTTCCTGAGGATTGTCTAACCATGGAATTGTTTGGTTCAGGACTTACAAACTGTGGACAAAGAAGTAACAATGAACAGCTAATGCCTCGACTAAAACAAGAGGACCATGATGGTCCTATATCGCTCACCTGAGTACCAAGCAGCACAGGTCTAAACGAAAGATATATACCAAATAACAAGGTTCAAGGCCAACTGATAATGAAACAGGAGCAGCAAATTGTTGCAATCTAACTTGAGACTTTGAAGTTCCATTCCATACAAGCAAGAAATACTGTAAAAATGAAGATCAAAGTGGAATTACTCAAAATTCCTGCTATGTAGAGTTATTGTTCTTGTGCACTGTACTCTGTAATATTGCAAAAAACATGAATACCAAGTTTGAAGTCGTTCTGACTTAAGATAACAGTTATATTCAGGGCAGGCACTAAATGCTGTAAAAACGACATTCAAAGGGAAATAACTTAAAGACAGCACAAGGTACAGTTACAATTCTTAGGCACTGCACTTCCCAATATTGCAACAAATAAGCATACCAAATATCAAGTCATTCCTCCTTAAGATGACAAAGTTTTGCTCCTGACAAAGCAAGAAATGCTATAAAAATGAAGGGGGAATAACTCAAAATTTGTACTAGGAAATTATGGTTCTTGTGCAGTGCACTCCATAATTTTTCAACAATCATGCATATCAAATTTGACAATGTTCAGGCTGTAGATGACAAAGTTATATTCCAGACAAGCAGAAGATGCTGTAAAAATTTCAATCAAAGGGAATTAACTTATAGACAGTATGAAGTAGAGTTATGGCTCTTTCACACTGCACTCTGTTTTATTGCAATAAACACAAATACCAAGTTTCAAGTAAATTGGACTGGAAATGACAAAGTTATGCTCCAGCCTAAGAACTATTCTAAAAAAAAAACTTTCTAATTCAAGGGCAAATAACTCCCGTTGTTCTGGTCACCCATAATCGGACTCATCTGAGATCTTAGAGTCATATATGTTGTGACCAAGTTTGGGACTAATTGTTTGATATTTGTAGATGCTAGAGTGTAAATAAAGTGAAATACAGCAATTTTTCAAATTCAAGGGCAAATAACTCCAGTTGTTCTGGTCTGAATACACCAATAATCAAACTCATCTGAGATCTTATGGTCATGTATATTTTGTCCAAGTCTGGTGTTGATTGGTTAATAATTGTAGATGCTAAAGTGAAAGCAAAGTCAAATATAGCGATTTTTCTAATTCAAGGGCAAATAACTCCAGTTGTTCTGGTCCGATGAGACCCATCATCAAACTCATCCGAGATCTTATGATCATATATATTTTGACAAAGTTTGGTGCTAATTGGTTGATATTTGTAGATGCTAGAGTGTAAACAAAGTGAAATATAGTAATTTTCTAAATTCAAGGGCAAATAACTCCGGATGTTCTGGTCCGATTTGACTCATATTCAAACTCGTCCAAGATCTTGTGGTCATACACACTTTGTCCAAGTTTGGTGTCGATTGGTTAAAAATTGTAGATGCTAAAGTGAAAACAAAGTCAAATATAGCAATTTTCTTAATTCAAGGGCAAATAACTCCTGTCGTTCTGGTCCGATGAGCCCCATAATCGAACTCATCCGAGATCTTATGGTCATATATATTTTGACAAAGTTTGGTGCTAATTGGTTGATATTTGTAGATGCTAGAGTGTAAACAAAGTGAAATATAGCAATTTTCTTAATTCAAGGGCAAATAACTCCAGATGTTCTGGTCCAATTTGACTCATACTCAAACTCGTACAAGATCTTATGGTCATACACACTTTGTCCAAGTTTGGTGTCGATTCGTTAAAAATTGTAGATGCTAAAGTGAAAACAAAGTCAAATATAGCAATTTTCTTAATTCAAGGGCAAATAACTCCGGTCGTTCTGGTCCGATGAGCCCCATAATCGAACTCATCCGAGATCTTATGGTCATATACTAGTATATTTTGACAAAGTTTGGTGCTAATTTGGTTGATATTTGTAGATGCTAAAGTGTAAACAAAGTGAAATAAAGCAATTTTCTTAATTCAACGGCAAATAACTCCAGATGTTCTGGTCCGATTTGACCCATAATCGAACTCATCCGAGATCTTATGGTCATACACACTTTGTCCAAGTTTGGTGTCGACTGATTAAAAATTGTAGATGCTAGAGTGAAAACAAAGTCAAATATAGCAATTTTCTTAATTCAAGGGCAAATAACTCCGGTCATTCTGGTCCGATTAGACCCATAATCAAACTCATCCGAGATCTTATGGTCATATATATTTTGACAAAGTTTGGTGCTAATTGGTTGATATTTGTAGATGCTAGAGTGTAAACAAAGTGAAATATAGCAATTTTCTTAATTCAAGGGCAAATAACTCCAGATGTTCTGGTCCGATTTGACCCATAATCGAACTCATCCGAGATCTTATGGTCATACACACTTTGACCAAGTTTGGTGCTGATTGGTTGATATTTGTAGATGCTAGAGTGTAAACAAGAAAATGTGAACGGACGACGGACGGACAGACGACGGACGCCGACGGACGGTGAGTGATCACAATAGCTCACTCTGAGCACTTCGTGCTCAGGTGAGCTAATAAGTGAACAGCCTTATATGTTAATGTGCAAATACAGTCAACTATCCGATCAAATATTGGTAAAAATAAACTGCTGAACAAGAGAACACAATATAGTAAAATGCTTATCTAAAAAGCACATTTGATCTTTTGACTCTTTACCACATGAAAAACAAAAAAACTTGTCCAAATTGAAAGCTTCCACAAACCACAATTTAAATGCAGGAATCTAACCTGAATGGGTAAGAAAACATTGTGGAAAAAGCAGAAATGGCTGGTAACCAGTTCAATCCAGGCAAGTTGAAAGTGCAGAGCAGCTGTGGTAAATTATGGTTCATGACTTTCCATATGGTTACATGACTGTTTTTGATATTCAACTCTACCGAACGACAAAATTTAGACTGGTCCAAATTGAAAGCACTTGCAGACGACAAAATAAACCCAACTCAAAAATTGAAGTTTGTACCCATAAGGGTAGAAAACATTGTAGGAAAGGGAGAAAATGCTGGTTAACAGCAATGTTTTCACACGGCTTCTATCTTGGGTCGTAAAAACCAGGGATTGTTTGGTAAAGGGTGAATACCATGAAGTTTTAATACACTGTATATGTATAAAGTTGAACCATCCTACAACAAGGTAAAATACTTCTAAAAGAAAATGTAAAGTATGAAGGCAAATACAGGCTATCAATAATATAAAGCACAACCACTAATAGCATATATAAAGGATAAATCTAAAAGCATTCAAATTATTATAAGTATACATAAAGTAGTACCAAAATATATAAATGTCTACATACTATTTACATGATGACCATAACATACAGTTTCCAGACACTGAATATCATATCCTTGACAAAATTTGAATAAGAAAGTATCAAAATCCATGTAAAATTTAAAATTACTATCAGAATCACCTGAAATCATTTAACTCTTTACCAACAAGAAAATTTTAGACTGGTCCAAATTGAAAGCATTTTTTTTTTGGTGAAGAGTAGAAAACGTTGTGGGAAAAGGAGAAAATGCTGGTTACCAGCATTTTCTCCTTTTCCCACAATGTTTTGTAAAGGCTTCTTTCTCAGAATCGTCAAAAGTAGGGATTTTGTGGTAAAGAGCATCTTTGCGAGCCAAGGTTACGATCACTATGTGGATCTTACCTTGGCTGATTGAGCCCGATTTCAAGATTCCTGCGATGTGCCCTCTATTGTATGCTGGTTATTACCCCCTTTACATGTACATCATATTTCTAAAAGCAAATGAAATATCGTCTTACAAACCGCTTATGAATAAACATGAAGCGATAAGCAGACATCCAAGTGGGTTTCCATTTTACCTTCTATTCGAAAGGTAGTGACCTTATTCTATTTTTATTAAAGATGAAATGCTACGAGCGATTTCATTAGTTGCAGTTAAGAGCTGGCTGCATCCAATGAAAAAGCGTATCGGGGGAATGTAATAATCAAGCTCGATCTGCCAATGGTAGAGTAGCGTAGTGAATCGTCAGCCTTGGCTTGCGAAGATGGGTAAAGAGGTAAATTGTACTTCTTATCACCGATTTATCAAGTTATGAGAAATCCAGTCTCATTTTGCCACAGGATATAAGGAAAAGTGATATACGTAAAATGGATTCATGAAAGTCAGTAACGCTCAGAGACAATGCCCTCATTTTCACAGGTAAGAAGTTTCAATTATTTTACTACTTTTCTGGAAATTCCATTCTACAGGTGCATCAAAATACAACTGCAAGAAAAACAAGTTCATCTGAGACAGTCGAAACAAAATACAGAAAGGTTCAACTTTGATGTGATGTCCTTCATAGTAAATAAGCAATATCACAAACACTGACCCATTCACAGTAGACACAAAACTAAATACTTGTGCATATAAATACCATTTGCCGACCACAAATGTGACCCAAATGATACGATCTGTGTAAGTCTTCAGCAGTTAACAACGCTTTTTCAACTCATTAACAATGAAAGCAATATGATACTGTAATTTTAATAAGTTGTTTACACGGTATAAATTGTCATAAAGCAGATAGAAAACCTGGTTGAAAAAGAAGAAAACGCTGGCAACCAGCATTTTTCCTTCTCTAACAATGTATGGAAAAGTCTTCATTAAAACACACCACCATGTGGTAATGAGTTAACCAACTACCACATAATCCCTACTTTTGAAGACTCTTAAAAAACCTTTAGAAAACAATGTGGGAAAAGGAGAAAATGCTGGTTTTCAGAAGGCTTCTTCCTCTGGGTGGTAAAATCCATGGATTGTTTTGTAAAGGATTAAATCAATCTTTTGTCTTTATAGATTAAAAATTTGGGGTCTACTAAGGAGAAATAGCTGGTTATCTGTATTTTCTTCTTTTCCAACATGTTTTCAAATGGCATTTGCCTCCATGTTCTTAAAGCATGAAAATGTGTGGTAACAGGTTAAGACATCCTACTTTCTTAAAACATTACCAAAGGACTTAAGTTCTAACATTCCTGAGAAAGAATTCAAAACATTGTGGATACCAGGGAGAAAAATGCTAGTAACCAGCATTTTAAAACAGTACTTACCTTCAAGAGACAAGTCCCATCATTTCACCCTTTCCCAAATGACAGATTTTAGACTATCCCAAACTCAAAGTGTTGGCAGATGACAATTTTGAATTTGATGAGAATGGCAGAAAAGTTTTCCGATAGGCTAGAAAACACTGTGGGAAAAGGAGAAATTGCTCATAATGAGCAATTTCTCCTTTTCCCCACAGTGTTTTCTAAAGACTTGTACTGCAGACACGTAAAAACCAGGGCTTGTTTGGGAATGAGTTAAGCCATGTTTACTTCGAAGCAAACTGCTTCAATGTGAACAAATCTGAACTACAGTCTAGCAAAGTGCTTCATTCTCTAACTCCTTGCCTTCATATGACCTCAATCATGAACATCCATACAAAATAAACTTTCAACAAACAATACAGAGCATCCATAGAAAGTAAATTTTCAACAAACAATACAAATTACTATGTTAAAAGCACTCTAAAGGTAGAAATGATTAACAAAAGCACTAAGTTATTCTTTATAATACCAGCACTAACAAGTGTTCTGTATCACACACCTACACAATATTTCAACAACATTTCTTTGATATTACATCATTAACAGAGCTCCAGATAGAGGGAGTGATTTTGGTTTCAAAATTGAAAATATTTTTCTCCACTAAACCCTATGTTATGGGTATTCAATAGAATCGTCTCATAGAGAGGATTCTAATAGGCTACGAAACAATCTAAATGAGTACCCAAAACACAGGGTTTGGAAGAGAAATAATGTATTTAGAATACCATCACTCCTTATCTGCAGCTCTGATTAACTCATTACCAAATAACAAAATTTTAGGCTTTTCCAAATCGAAAGCATTTGCAGACAACAAAATAAAAGTGACTGAAAATTTGAAATTTGTTTTGTGAAGGGGAGAAAGCATTGTGGGAAAAGGAGAAAATGCTGGTTACCAGCATTTTCTCCTTTTTCCACAATGTTTTCTGAAGGCTTCTTTCTCAGAGTCGTCAAAAGTAGGGATCGTGTGGTAATGGGTTAAAATATGAAAGTATCTGTTTCATTTATTCGCATACTAATGATGAGTTTTGCCCGGTTTATTAACTCCTTACCACACATCCAAATTTTGACTTAATTGATGTTAAGTCTTTACCAACAGACAAAACTCTAGACCAGCCCAAGGCAGGAGTATTCATGGAAGGAAAAAAATGCTGGTTGCCAGCATTTTCTACTTTTACAACAATGTTATATCTACCCTTTCAGTAACAAACTTCATTTCTGTAGTCATATTTTATTTCGTTGTCAGCAAATACATATATGATTTGTCAAATTTTGTGGTGTGGAAAAGACTTAACCCTTTACCAAACAATACGGGGTTTTCACAATCCTGAAGACGAAACATTTTAAAAGCAGTGAAGGAAAGGGAGAAAATGATGGTTACCTGCATTTTCTCCTTCTCCCACAATGTTTTCAAAAGGTTTCTTTCTCATGGTTGATAAAAGTTGAGATTGTAAGGTGAAGGGTTAAGTTAATATACACCAGTATAATTTTTCTCATCAAAATGCAGCAGTAAACAAAAAATTGATTCTTGAATCACAACACCATTAAAAGTTTCACAGGTTTATGTCAACATGAACAATCAATTATTCTCCGTAACTTGATCATGTTTGTGATGATGACGGTGATGATGATGCGGATGACGAATATGTATGTCCTCGATCTCTTCCCGAAGCTCGTCTTTATCCTCACCAGGTGTGTAATTATCGTTTTCTTCTTCACCCTTGCACTTCAGACATTTCGCTTCATTAAGGCCAAAATCCTTGCACGGCTTTCCAATACACTGGCAACACCCAGCATCATGAAACCACCGGTATTTGGCCGCACCCATGGATTGACAGGACAGTCTACAACGTGCCATAGGCATGCACTCGGACATGAAGGCTACAGTACAGTTTTGTTGCCCCTCAAAGTGTAAGTCTGGATCAGATTTCTTGTCTAAACCTGTGGGAAAAGAAAAAGAAAAGTAGTTAAAAAGTGGTTCATTTATCATCAATACAAGACTTCATCCATTACCTTATACAGCATGACTTTTGGCATCTTTGCTGATATGTGGCCAACTTTTGAAAGCAGTGTAAGACCAGTTACACAGTATGCGTTGAAATTACCAAAATTTTCCTTACCAGAAATGCCAAATATGCTAAAATACTTCGTAAGATATAGACATAAGAAATGGACATTTCCAATTTATTAAAATTACCACATATATTTGCCACATCAAAGCTTGTTTTATAAGAACATGATACAAAATATGAACAGTGCACATTCTATACAATTTATTCCTTAACCCTCTACTCCATAGATACTCATTTCTACGCATTGCTTGTAGGAGCCTTTGGAAAACATTGTGGCAAAAGGTGAAAATGCTCGAGACGAGCAATTTCACCTTTTGACACAATGTTTTCTCTGCTATCAAAAGGTGTCCTATACACATAAAAAATGGCTTCATCCTTGCTGTTATTTAGAGTCATTTAGAGACATCATAGAAATGCCTTATGGGGGAAAGGATTAACTTCACTATCCAATCTGATCTTGATCTACATTATCCAGAAAAGCTGTTAAATCTTTACCAAACAACAAATTTTTTGGACTAGTTCAAATTGAAAGCATTTGCAGACGACAAAATGTATGTGAATCAAAACTTGAAATTTCATTTGAAAAGGGTAGAAAACGTGGGAAAAGGAGAAAATGCTGGTTACCAGCATTTTCTCCTTTTCCAACAATGTTTTCAAAGGCTTTCTCTTTCTGGGTCGTTTGTTTTGGGTGGGGAAGAAAATATTTCGGGAAATGGAGAGAAAAAAAAAACATCATTTTCTCCTATTCCCACAATGTTTTCATAAGTCCTCACATGGGTCAATAAAACACAGGATCGTTTGAAAAATCACCACTGGCAAGGAAAATGGAGCAAACACCTGTTTCAATCAAGCCTCATAAATCATTTAAATCTGCATACAAATTTTTTCTATAACATTCAACTTGTCATTTTAATTGCTCTATGGAAGACAAATTGCTTGCAAACTTGTTACATCATGTACATGTAGTTTAACTCGTTACCAAACATCAGCAGTTTAGGCTTGTCCAAATAGAGAGCATTTGCAGACGACAAAATAAAAGTGACTGAAAATTTGAAATTTGTTTTGTGAAGAGTAGAAAACTATGTGGGAAAAGGCGAAAATGCTGGTTATCAGCATTTTCTCCTTTTCCTACCATGTTTTTCTAGAGGCTTCTTTCTCAGGGTCATCAAAAGTAGGGATTGTGTTGTAATGGGTTAACTCTTTACCACAGAATCACTGGTTTTCAAGACCCTGAAATAGAAGCCTTTTGAAAACATTGTGGGAAAAGGAGAAAATGCTGTTACCAGCATTTTCTCCTTTTCCCACAACGTTTTCTACCCTTCCTAAATCAAATTTTACTTTTTGAGCCACATTTATTTTGTCACCTGCAAATGCTTTCAATCTGGACCAGTCTGAAATTTTGTCGTTTGGTAAAGGCTTAACTTTTTACCAAACAATCCCTGGTTTTCCAACCCTGAAATAGAAGCCTTTTAAAAACAGTGGGAAAAGGAAAAAATGCTGGTAACCAGCATTTTCTCCTTTTGCCCCAGTTTTCTACCTTGCTGGAAACAAATTTCAATTTTATAGTAACGTTTATCATGTCATCTGCAAGCACTTTTAATTTCGACCAGTCTAAAATTTTGGCGTTTGGTAAAGAGTTAACTCTTTACAATTCCATTGTATTTAACCCTGTGGGAAAAAAAAAACTTTTGAAAAATCCTTTGAAACAGATCTAGATAAAATGCTGATAACTTTTTTCTCTTTTCCACAATGTTTTCTGTCAATACAAAGACAATACCCTTTTTCAAGACACATTACTTTCAAATTGGTAGTCCAACCTCTTGCTTTCTGGTAAAAAATTTAAAAAAACTAAAATGACAATCTTTGCTGGCAAAATCATTTCATCTATTAAAGCTTGATGCACAAAATTACAATCTTTAACCCTTTCCCAAATGACACAATTTTAGACCATTCGAAATTAAAAGCACTTGCAGACGACAAAATAAAAGTAAATCAAAAAATGAAATTTGTTTCCAGCAGAAAAGAAAATATTGTTGGAAAAGGAGAAAATGCTAGTTACCAGCATTTTCTCTTTTTCCCACAAAGTTTTTAGAAGGCTTCTTTCTCAGGGTCGTATAAACCATAAACCAGGGATTGTTTGGTAAAGGGTTACAAGACCCTCAAGAACAAGATCAGACTGCAATATTTGAATTTGTGGATTTTTCTTCGACATGTGACGATAGAGAATGTGGGAGAAGAAGAGAATGCTGTTAACCAGTATTGTACCCTTTGGCTCCTTATCGCTACTCACTGACCTTTTATGGACACTGGACAGTGTAGATCAAAATCAGACTGTACATTCTGTGCAGTCTGATCTCGGATCTGTGCTGTCTGATATGGAGATTTTTTTTCTCGAAACATACCTTTGAAATAACAATTTTTGGGTTTCTACTATCGAAATTGAAAATTTCATTTTTATTACTTGGCAGGATAATTATAGGCTAATGTACCACCAGAGCTGATCTTAAAATAAATAAACAGGTATTGTCTTGGCTTCTTTTCAAAACCTGCTTGATGCTAGAAAAAACAGTATCCTTTATAACTTTTCCGAGATTAAACCCTTTACCACACAATCCCCACTTATAATGACCCTGGGGAAGGAGCCTACAGAAAAAAACATTGTTGGAAAAGGAGAAAATGCTGGTAACCTGCATTTTCTCCCTTTCCCAAAATATTTTCTCAAATTTTTCAAAGTCGGAAGTTATATCAGCAAGATTCAATTTGTTGTCTGCAGATCCTTTGATCTTGGTCCAGTCTAAAAATTTGTTGTTTAACCCTTTGCCACACAGCAAAATTATAGACCTATCCAAATCGAAAGCATTTGCGGATTATAATTTCATACTGGCTCAAATGATTAAATTTTTCTTTGATGGAGAAGAAAACTTTGTGGGAAAAGGAGAAAATGCTGGGTATCAGCATTTTCTCCTTTTCCCACAAAGTTTTCAGACAACCTCTTCCTCAGGGTCGTTAAAAGTCGTCATTGTGTGGTAATGGGTTAAACAAAGAGTTAACTCTTTACAACACTAAAAAATATTAGACTAAACCAAATTGAAGCATTTACAGACGACAAAAAAAATGTGACTGAGAAATAGGCATTTTTCAGAAGGGTCAAAAACATTGTGTGAAAAGGAGAAAATGCTAGTTAGAAGCATTTTCTCCTTTATCCACCATATTTTCATTTTCATAATTTTTGTGTTTTCATGGAATATGTACAACTGTGTATTTGTCTCAAAATAAAATTTGTTCTGTTCTGTTCAAAAGGCTCCTTTTTTCAGGATTGTTAAAAGTCACGATTTTGTGGTAAACCGTGAAGGGTTAACACTTAACAGACAAACTTAGTAAGAGGTTTCTGCAAATACTGTACAACACAATCCAGAGTTTGAAAAATTCTGAGGAAAAAGCTTTATGAAACTTTGTTGAAAAAAAAATGAAAAGCATTTTCTCTTTTATCACACTGTTTCCACCCTTTCAAAAGCAAATTACATTAAATTCTGCCACATTAATTTTGTCGTCTTCTACAGCTTTCAATAAGGATAAGTCCAAAATTTTGTCATCTGGTAAAAGGTTGTCTCTTTACCAAAAGACAAATTTATAGACTGATCCAAATTGAAAGCATTTGCAGATGACAAAATAAATGTTACTGAAGAATCAAAACTTTACTTGGGAAGGGTAGAAAACATTGTGGGAAGAGGAGAAAATGCTGGTTACCAGTATTTTCTCCTTTTCCCACATTGTTTTCAAAAGGCTTCTACCGCTGGGTTGTCAAAAGTCATCATTGTGTGGTAAAGGGTAGACTTTTAATGACACTAACAAAGAAGTCTTTTGAAAATAATGAGGGAAAATGAGAAAATGCTGGTAACCAGCATTTTCTCATTTTCCCACTATGTTTTCTACTCAACCCAAAACAAATTTCAGGTCTTGAGTCGTCTTTTGTAGTCTGCAAAATTAAAGCTTTCAATTTGTACTAGTCTAAAAATTTGTTGGCTGATAAAAGGATATAACACAGAGTCAAAGACATACTCTAACAGCTTCATTTTCAATTATTTTCTCTTTCATCAAGCTCTAAAATGATTCAAATTCTCCACCTGATATTCTGCGTTGTCTGTGCATGTCATATTCTTCGAAGATTCGACCTGTCTTATATGATGAATCACTAGCCCCGAAAGCGGGCAGACTGTAATATTACACTCTATAAAGTAGCAATGTAGAAAATAGCTTTTATCATTATGTTTGAGGAGAAATGAGACCTGCTTTAGTTCCAGATTTCTTTAAACTGCTGATCATAGCTGAGTGAATTGTACGAGGTAGCGTTTTATTGAGTAAACGTTGATTTTAGTTTGAAATTCAAAGTAACGGTTGTCATGTAGGAAAGTGGTTCGGTTTTGTACCCAGGATGCCTAAATTGGATAGATGAGTATTTAAAGAATGCCATGTAGCGGGAGATAATGGATATTCTGTGATCAAAACATCCTTGATTTTACTTGGTTTTTTTTTTCATAAGTTTCAAGCATTCCATAGAAAATCTGGGTCCATATTCACCAACCATTCTTAAGACCATTCTTTGTCTTGTTCTTGAAGAATATTAGATATTCTAATTGTGAAAGTAATAGAAACTCTGATTGGCTAAACCATTTGGCTCAACCACATAGTTTAGCCAATCAGAGGTTGTTACTTTCACACTGACAAAATTCTGAAGAATAAGACTAAGAATGTTTTTAAGAATGGTTGGTGAATACAGACCTTGATGCAATGGCAGCAATGATCTCATCAGATTAACCCTTTACCACATGACAAAATGTTCAACCCATCCAAATTAAAAGCATTTGCAGGCAGCAATTTAAATCTGACTAAAATAATGAAACTTTCCAATGAATGAGTGTAAAACATAGCCAGAAAAGGAGAAAATGCTGGTTATCAGCATTTTCTCCTTTTCCCACATCGTTTTCAGAGGGCTTCATCCTACAGGTCATTAAAAGTCAGCATTGTGTGGTTAACTCTTTTCCCAAACGACAAAGTTTTAGACTTGTCCAAATTGAAAGCGTTTGCAGACAACAATATAAACGTAACTCAAACATTGAAATTTGTTTCTAGCAGGGTAGAAAACATTGTGGGAAAAGGAGAAAATGCTGGTTACCAGCATTTTCTCCTTTTCCCACAATGTTTTCCAAAGGCTTCTTTCTCAGGGGCGTCAAAAGTGTGGTAATGGGTTAACAGCGAATTGTGTGGTAATGGGTTAACAGCGAGTAAAATGCATCTTTGAATGAGTTACCCCTAAAAGTTCCTTTTACTATCAGAGGTTTGCAGCTACTGTGGATCAAAAATCAGACTGCGCAAAACAAGCAGTCTGATCTTTGATCTACAGTAGCTGTTTCTGGAGAGACAATTTAATATTCCGTATATTAGAGGTCTTATTCCAGACGGTAAATATCTGCAGCTCTTTCTCTATACCACACAATCCCAAGTTAACCCTTTACTACACAATGACGACTTTTGACAACCCTTACTAAGAAGCCTTTTCAAAACTTTGAGGGAAAAGGAGAAAGTCCTGGTAATCAGTATTTTCTCCTCTTCCCACAAAGTTTCCTACCCTATCAAAGAAATATTGCACCATTTGAGCTATTATGGCATTGCCGTCTGCAAATGCTTTCAATTTAGATAGGTCTGAAAATATTGCCATGTGGTAAAGGGTTAAATTGACCCTAAAGGAGCAGGCTTTTGAAAACATTGTGGAAAAAGGAGCAAATGCTGTTAACTAGTTTTTTCTCCTTTTCCCACAATATTTTCAAAAACCCTTCAAATCAGATTCCTGAACCCTTTACCTCACAAGGCATTTCTATAGTATCTCTGATTGACCCTAAATAACAGCAAGGATAAAGCCATTTTTATGAGTATATGACACCTTTTGATAGCATAGAAAACATTGTGACAAAAGGTGAAATTGCTCGTCACGAATTTCACCTTTTGCCACAATGTTTTCCAAAGGCTCCTACAAGCAATGCGTAGAAATGAGTATCTATGGAGTAAAGGGTTAAAATCACATAGCAGTAGATGAAGGGATATTTGAAACAATTTGCAATTTGTACAAGGAGGCCTGGTATAATCAGATTAAGCAATCAAACACCTGTACAGAAAACAGACCCCATCAGACTGAAGGTTTACAAAGAGGCCTCTGTCAATTATCTTGCAACACTCAGTTGCCTCCAATCCATTCTATAACCATTCACTCTTTACCACACGACAAAATTTTAGACCGGTTCAAATTGAAAGCATTTACAGACGACAAAATAAAGGTGACTGAAAAATTGAAATTTGTTCTGGGAAGGGTAAAAATCACTGTGGGAAAAGGATAAAATGCTGGTTACCAGCATTTTCTCCTTTTCCAAAATGTTTTAAAAAGGCTTCTTTCTCAAGGGTCATTAAACTATAAACTCTTTACCTGCTTTTCACAACCCTGAGAAGGAAGCCTTCTGAAAACCTTGTGGGAAAAGGAGAAAATGCTGGTTACCAGCATTTTCTCCTTTTCCCACAGTGTTTTCTACCTTTCCATAACAAATTTCAATTTTTCAGCCACATTAATTTTCTCCTTTTCCCACAATGTTTTCAAAAGGCTTCTTCCTCAGGTGTTAAAAGTCATCATTGTGTGGTAAAGGGTTAATGAAGATGAGAAAGAAAACCTTTGACAAAATTGTGTTGGGATTTTGTCAATTGGTAAAGAGTTAACCCATTACCACACGAGAAAATTTCAGACTGGTCCAAATTGA
The DNA here is from genome assembly GCA_943736015.1 of Tridacna crocea. NCBI lineage: Eukaryota > Metazoa > Mollusca > Bivalvia > Cardiida > Cardiidae > Tridacna > Tridacna crocea. Next base: position 46,833,554 of record OX031065.1, read on the forward strand.
AAGCATTTACAGATGACAAACCAAAGGTGACTGAAAAATTAAAATTTGGTTTGGGAAGAAAACTCTGTGGGAAAAGGAGAAAATGCTGGTTACCAGCATTTTCTCGTTTTCCCACAGTGTTTTCAAAAGGCTTCTTTCTCAGGGTCGTTAAAAGTCGGGATTGTGTGGTAAAGAGTTAAATAGAGACTAAATACTCCTTTAGTCTTTTGATCCATTTTAGTGCAAAACTGTAATTCTAACCTAGCTGTGGCAAAAACCATGTAAACGCAAAACAAACTTACATGTTTAATACCTCACCATAGATTTAAATTTCTTTACCATTTATAGGTTTAACTCTTTACCACATAATCCCGACTTTTGACGTTCCTGAGAAAGAAAGCTTTTGAAAACATTATGGGAAAAAGAGAAAATGCTGGTAACCAGTATTTTCTCCTTCTTCGCATAATGTTTTCTTCCCTTCCCAAAAGAAATTTCAAAATTTCAGTCACTTTTATTTTGTCGTCTGCAAGTGCTTTCAATTTGGACCCGTCTATAAAGTTGTCGTTTGGCAAAGAGTTAAGGTTAAAAGTTCACATTAGTGCACATGCAGGAAAGATTTTTATAAAACCTTTATCTAAACAAAACAAACTATCTCAAACTTAAATTTTCCCCAAAAAGCCCTCGCTCTCCTTATCGTTTTACCAGGAACAACTTCTATAGATGGAATGTAAATACCGGCATGACAACTGGCTCACTAATTTGGGTCATTTAAATTCTTTACTAGATAACAAAAGTTTCATCTTTGCAAGCCAAAGTTACGATCACTATGTGGATCTTACCTTGGCTGATCGAGCCCAATTTCAAGATTCCCGCGATATGCCCCCTTTGTATGCTGCTAATTATTTCCCTTTACATCATATTTCTTAGAGCCAATGAAATATTGTTTTACAAACTGCTTACGAATACAATAATTCAACATGAAGCAATAACCACAAACATACTTCGATATTCCATGGTCAGGTGCTGGGATACAACCTAAAACTTCTGATATCTGATTGGTCATACTGAAACTTTCTGTAAATATTGTTCGTCCATGTATTTTTAGGGGGGCAATAAATCATTACAGATCCTGCACACATCCACGGAGGTATTCATGTTTACCATCTACTTTTATTCGAAAGGTAGCAAGTTAGCAACCTTGCTCTATTTTTTCAAAGATGAAATACTACGAGTGATTTGATTTGATGCAGTTAGAGCTAGCTGCAACCAATGAAAATGCTTATCACAGGAATGTCAAAATATAGCTTGATCTGCCAAGGGTAGAGTAGCATAGTGGATCGTCACCCTTGGCTTGCGAAGATGCAAAAGTTTAGGCAAAAATGACAGAAATTTCCAGATGTTGAGTTATCCCTTTCCCAAACAATTCCTGGTTTTTATAACCCAAGACAAGAAGCATTCTGAAAACATTGTGGGAAAAGGAGAAAATGCTGGTGACCAGCATTTTCTCCTTTCCCCACAATGTTTTCTACTCTTCTAAAAAAAACAAAGTTTCAATTTTTGAGTCATGTTTATTTTGTTATCTGCAAATGTTTTCAATTTGGACAAGTCTAAAATTATCTTCGAAAGAGATGAGAATATTGTGTGGTCAGATGAAATGCTTTTTCAATAATCTTTTAACCTTCTCAAAGACAAATTCCATCTCTGAGGACACATTAAATTTGTCTTCTCTGCAAATAAGCATGAGTCTGCAATTACGCCATAATGTAGGACAGAAAACAATTTGAGAAAAAATGTTTTCATACGCCTTTTTCTATAGAGTTGTTAAAATATCAGACGCTTTGGTAAAGGTATTAACAATTTACCAAATAATCCCGAGCTTTGATGACCTCAACGCTCTCCACAGGGCTTTTGAAAACAATTGTTCTCAGCATTTCCTCTCTTTCCCACCATGTTTTCCACCTATCACAGGCAAAAATCCCATCACTAGGATGACATTTAACCCTTTCCCAAACGGCAAATTTCGGACCAGACTAAATTCAAAGCATTTTGCAGATGATGAATTAACAGTTGCTGAAAAGATTATTTTTCTATATGATAGGGTAAAAAACATTGTGGGAAAAGGAGAAAATGCTGCTTAGCAGCATTTTCTCCTTTTTCCACAATGTTTTCAAAAGGCTTCTATTCCTGACCCGTAAAAACCAGGGATTGTTTGGGAAAGGGTTAAGTTGTTATGGGCCATTGCATTCAATTTGGAAAGATCTAAAACTTTGTCCAATAGGAAAAATTTAACTCTGCCAAACAACAAAATTTTGGAATGGACTAAAGTGAAAAAGTTTGCAGACATAAAATGTTGCTAAAATGATGAGGTCTGTCTTTGACATGGAAGAAAACATCGTGGGAGAAGGAGAAATTCTGGTGACCAGCATTTTCTCCTTTTTTCCACAATGTTTTCAGAAGCTGAAGGTTATTACAAGTTGGGATTGTATGGAAAGGGTTTGACCCTTTACTCCATAGATAGTCATTTCTAGGCATTGCTTGTAAAAGCCTTTGGAAAACATTGTGGCAAAAGGTAAAATTGCTCGTGATGAGCAATTTCACCTTTTGCCACAATGTTTTCTACACTATCAAAAGGTGTCATATAGACACAAGAAATGGCCTCATCCTTGCTGTTATTTAGGGTCAATTAGAGATACCATAGAAATGCCTTATGGGGTAAAGGGTTAAGCAACTTGTTGATACATTTACCCACCTGGTTCCATATTTGTCTCTCTTGAGTAAAGACTGTCAAAGAACACCGGGTATCTGTAAGTAGTCCACCGCTTCAGATAATCTTCCTCCTCAGTTAGGACACTGAACAGATCAGGTATAGGATCATTCAACTCCTCAATGGCACTTGTCCTGGAAAAACCCTGCTCTGGGTCTGGTAATGGGCACATTCCTAGAAAACAGAGAGAAAGCATAGAACACAGTATTCTTCCAGAATTGGGACAAAATTTTGTTTCTTCACTTGAAACAGAAGATTAAACATTTTTTTTCCTAAAAAAAGGAAGTGAAAAATTAAATCCTTACCTGACAACGTCTTTTTACACTGGTCTGAATTGAAAGCGTCTGCAGTCAACAAATTTGTTGTTAATCTAATGAAAAATTTTGTATGTGAAAGTGTAGAAAAAAATAACAACATTTAAAGCCACTGTCAGAATCAAACCTGCATGCATTAGTGCCATTTAGTGGTGTCCGTGGTCTTGAGGTAGAGAGTCGGCCTCGTAATCAAAAGGTCCTGAGTTCGATTCCCGGGAGCGGGTGTCAACTTTGGGATTTTTCATTGGCCCACACATTCGGCGCGAATACTGATGTAGTTCCCAGGAAGCAGAATCAAGAGAGATTAGTATAAGTTGGCAGAACTTGTTTCTTAATCGATGTAAAATAAATATGTTTAAACTAAACCTGCATGCATACCCTAAACTCTGACATTTTTCCAGGCTGACCTGGGCCGCAACTTTTCGCAAATGGTCAATTTTGTGTATGTTCTTGGACCATTCTACCTCACAAGGAAGTCGATTGTTGAAAAAGTTGCTATCGTGTATCACTGGTTTTGTGATGGCTTGAAAGGTACAATGCCACTGCAGTGATGCACTAAGCCCCCTTTTGCCAGAGCATGGCTTGTATAAAACTTAAAACAATCAAATACTTACCAACACATGAACAGCACTCCATATACAGATCTGCCAGGCAGGCTTGGCAGTTATAGCAACAAGAACAGTTCTTCTTGTCCTCCATGTTGCACTCACAAGCCTGAATGAGCTGACAGCCACTAACCTTACTGGCACATATGTTTTTGTCACATGCCAATACTCCACCTAACACAATGCTGAATACCACCAGACCTATACCTGCTGACTTCATTTTCATGCTTTAGATTTTCCTCTAAATAAGATAAAACAAACTGTAAAGGTAAACCCTTTACCACACAATAAAATCTTATATTGTAATTTAGTCTAAATTCAAAGCATTTGAAGATGACAAAAGAAATGTGATCAGATGATACACTTGGTATTTAACCCTTTACCAAATGATAGGATTTGAATCAGATCATTTAGAAAATATTGTGTGAAAAGGAAAAAATGCTGGTTACATGTACCTCCTTTTCCAACAATGCTTTTAAAAAGCCTACTTCTCAGGTCGGTAAAACATGGGATTGTGTGGTAAAGGGTTAACCCATTACCACACAATTCCTACTTTTGACGCCCCTGAGAAAGAAGCCTTTAGAAAACATTGTGGGAAAAGGAGAAAATGCTGGTAACCAGCATTTTCTCCTTTTCCCACAATGTTTTCTACCCTTCACAAAACAAATTTCAAATTTTCAGTCACTTTTATTTTGTCGTCTGCAAATGCTTTCAATTTGGACCAGTCTAAAATATTGTCGTTTGGTAATGGGTTAAAGAAAAAAAAGCATTTCTCTTAAACCCACAATATTTCCAAAGCTTTCAATCTTTCAAAACCTAGAGTTGTGTTGTAACCAGTTAATTTACAATAAAAAGACCCCATTTACATGTGTTTTATCAAGACAAAACTTAAACAATGCATGCAAAGGCTGTCAATTTTTCATTAAATTTAAAATCCATTTGTTTGTCTGAAGAGGCACATACAGTATTAATCCATTAGCACACTACAGCAATGTAGATATGTGCAAACTGAAAACATTTGAAATTGCAGATGACACTAACCTTGTAGCTACAAAAAAATGGACTTTTCCCTTTGAATGAAAGTAGAAAACATTGTGGGAAATGGAGAAAATGCTGGTAACCAGCATTTACTCCTTTTCCCACAATATTTTCAAAAGGCTTCTTCTTAAGGCTTAAGCGTCATTAACACATGGGATTGTGTGGCTGTACTGTTAAATCTATTATGTCTTAAATAAAGTTGAATTTAAAAAGAAAAAAAAGAACTCAAGTCAAGATTGCATGAATTTTTTTTTTTTCTTTTGCAGAAAAGGGCAAATTTTTCACCCTTTACAAGGGATTTCCGTACGCTAATCAATCTACCACAATAATCACAACAAACTGTTAACTTTAAAACTCACAAATCAAAAAGCAGATGCCATTGTTACACTTCACGAAATTTATTTTCACACTTTGTTGTTCTTTGTAAAAGTTTATCGAGTACACCTGTAACTATCGCCATCTACCTGTAATAAGAGAGATAACTCCAGTTATACGGAGAAAACTGTTGATCAAATAATGCACAAAGTGTACTTCATAACCCTTTCATGACGTTATGATTCAATATTAGTTGTTTTCATGAACATTGGCGAGTTCTGAATGGCTGAAAAAAAGATTCATTAGCACCTCCATTTCGTGGAGGAATGGCCCTGCTCGTTATTCTACGTAAAGAAATGATCACAGAGGATAGATCTATTTCTCAACATAGAATAATGAGCCGGGTCATTTCTCTAAGTAGTGAAATGACCAATGGGTCATTTTGAAGGGGAGGGTCATTTCTCAATCTGTAATCTCTGCATTACAATGGCTTCGTGCACGACTGAGAAATTTTGGGTTAAGGTAAGACCTGTGTAATGGAAAAAGAGCTATTTCCACTAAAATATCATCCTGCAAAATTAGCTATAATTAAAAATGAGTATTATTGAGCTACTTTCACCTTTTCATTTTTTCTATTTTTTCCTTCTTTGAATTATCATTTATAAATCTAAACCCGCTATATTCTCAATTGGAAAAAAAAAAAAAAAATATATATATATATATATATATATATGTGTGTGTGTGTGGGTGTGTGTGTGTGTGTGTGTGTGTGTGTGTGTGTGTGTGTGTGGGTGTGTGTGTGTGGGTGGGTGTGTGTGGGTGTGTGTGTGTTACAGCCAATTTGTGAAATCAGCCATTTCATGAAATGGCTGAAAATTTTAGCCATTTCGTGAAATGCCTAATTCATTCAGGCATTTCATGAAATGACTAAAATATTTCAGCCATTTCATGAAAAGGCTGGAAATTTGCTCTAGCCATTTCATGAAATGGCTGAAACTTAAAATTATACACGTATTACTTATTTTGAACATAGTACGTGCATACACTAATTTTGTTGAGTGTCTAATTTTTTTGGATGATTTTTACAAAAAAAAAGCACTTCACAATATTCTTCACAATAGATCTTTCGATGGTATTGCTTGGCTTCAGACAAGACAAATCTGAAAGTGGCTTAAGTATTCAACCCTTTACCAGAAGACAAAATTGTATATTTGCCAAAAGTGAAGAAACTAGTCAATGACAAATTGGGTGGGCATTAACCCATTACCAGACGACAAAATTTTAGACTGGTCCAAATTCAAGGAGATTACAGACAACAATTAATACTGTATTTAAAATGAAAAACAAGTGCTATAAAAATAGAAAACATGGTGAGGAAAGGAGAAATCACTTATTACAAACAATTTCTCCTTTTCCTATACATTTTCCTCTTTTTTGCAAAAGGTCAAATGCGCGGTTGTGTTTAAGGAATAAAATTGTTGAATTCCGGCATGTCAGCTTTTTTTATGTTTTTTATTCAACATTTATGTAGGTAATTAATAACACAAAGATAGTTTCCATAACATCACCCGTGATCAAAGTAACCAATAATTGGATAAGTAACTACATGTAATTACATTAGGATGTTTTCACACATTTATAGTTCATACTACAGATAATCTTTTGATCTGTTACATTAAATTTATCCTTTAATTAGAGAATTCTTGATAGGAAAATCAATCAATCATACAAAATAATATTTAAAAAGTAAACAAGCAAACAACTTATAAATGTATGTTTCCTCAACAAACCATTGAATAAAATATTCAATCGAAAATGTAATGATATTTTTCTAAATAAAGAAAGAAATAAATAAAACTAAAAGGAATCAATTACAAAAACCACGACATCATCAGTTTTCTAATCAAATAATGAATCAATTCACTAATATATCCATTTAAATAAACTCCAGATTTTTTTACACAGATTGGCTGAAAATCCATCAGACAATCTGTGTAATATTGACATCAGAATTCCAGCCATTTCATGAAATGGCTAAAAATTTCAGCCATTTCATGAAATGGCTGACTGGTTTAGGCATTTCATGAATTGACTAAAAAGTTTCAGCCATTTCATGAAATGGCTAATTTCACAGATTGGCTGTAACATATATATATATATAATACAAGTACCAAAGTTGCTGCAAAGATGCAGCAAAATGGGTAAAAGCACGGCGAAAAAATAATTTCGCAGTTGCCATTTGTTTCAAGAAATCTTTCAGAATTCACAGAATTCGATAGGCCATAATGCAATCGTATTACTAATAAGTAGTCCAGTAGATCTATTGAACTAAAGAAGATAAAGGTAAAATAAAGGATAACACAATTGATTGGAAGATATTATATATACAAAAATATATAGCTATGAAATATATTTATTAAATCTTATAAAACAAAAATTGCGTTAAAAAATATGTTCATTCTAAAGGAACAAGTACTGCGATCCCAAGCTTTAATAACTATGAAAGAAGTTTTTGAAAACATTGCTGGACAATGAGAAAATACTGGTAAACAGCCTTTGCTTCTTTTTCCCACAATATTCCTATAATATCAGAGAAAGAAAATTATCATTTGAGCAAATGTAGTTAGTCGTTTATGTACGCCCGTAAATGCTTTTAGTTTGGTTTAGTCCATAATTTGGTCGTTTTTGTAAAGAGTTATATTTAAAAATCAAATGCCATACCACGTGGGAAGAACAGAAAATATGAAAGAGAAAAAGTACAGACAATTCAATTTTTAGTTGCAGTAATTATCATTTACGTTTTCCCTGCACTTGCCAATCATTTGTTTTGCTACAGTATTGATCGAACGGTCAGTTTACTTTTTCAGAGGCAACTCTTTCGTCAGCTATATTACTATTAAGTGTGACAAATTTGGTTTTACATCTAATCTTTTACACAGCCTAATTACAGTTCAATTTATTTTATCCCCCCCCCCCTTTTTTAATGATGCCCATTTTTGACAAAGTAATGTCACCATATAAAAAAGGAGAAAACGATTGGACTGAACCTGGGCTGCACTTTAAACAATCCATGTTTTAACGACACTGAAGAAAAGTTTTTTGAGTAAAGAAATAGGAAAGGCTTATCTTGTAAAATCAACAGGAATTTGGTCAAAATAAAGAATTAACTCATTACCAAATGACAATATTTTAGGTTTGTCCAAATCAAAAGCATTTGCAGATGACAAAATAAAGGTGACTAAAAATTTGAAATTTGTTTTGTAAAGAGTACAAAACAGTGTGAGAAAAGGAGAAATTGCTGGTGAAAAAAAAATCAACAGGAATTTGGTCAAGATAAAGAATTAAAACCAGTGAAAACTTGGGTTGGACTTGAAAAACATTCTTACATTTAGGTTTGCATGCTCTAATACTATGGCATTTCTTAAATCTGGCCGGCCATCCATTGGAATAAGATAAATCCTGAATCCCCAGCTCACAGCCAAGTTTCTTCGCCCTTTTGACAAGCATATTACCACTTACAACAATATTTCTTGAACTTAAGTCTGAGTACCAACGATAAAGGCTCTCATCCAGGTTCATGTGTTTTGGTGTGCTAGTCTGAACCCTGTAATCTTCCAAACCACTGGTCCATTTCTCTTTGTTTTATAAAAAAAAACACTGAGTGTGGATGGTGGAGAACTTTGCCCCACTTTTTTGTTAAATACTTCACAACTTCTTCCCGAAAAATATTATGGTTTTTGATTTCTCTCTTCTCCAACAAAGTAAACTAGTTTCTGCGTTTTGCACCTCCCTTCCATATTTACACTACAGAGATGGAAAGAAAAGTTCATTAACCCTTGATTACCTCCAGGAAAATGTATTTTGAAAATAATGTGGAAATGAGAAAATATTGGAAACTAGCATTTTCTCCTTTTCCAACAAATAATTTTTTCTATCAAACACTTAACCTATTTTTGAATTACATTCCCAGTATGTTTTTGACTATCAGAGACAAATCTCATTGCTTGAACTACATTTCATTTTTTGTCTGCAATTCCTTTTTATTTCAGCAAGTTGAACTAGAGCTGTGACTTAATGTGACTTAATACCCCTGCCAGCCCTTTGCCAGAAAAAAAGTGTCGAATTCAAGGGGAGATAATTCTCCAACTAGGAAGAGTTGACAGTTGAAAAGTGCATCTTGCAAATCTTTGATATAATTATGATTAATATATGCGCAAAGTTTCAATACAGTTGAAGGAAAACTGTAGGAGGAGTTTGGGACACAAAATTACTGGTATTTTGTACTCAGATGGACAGACACACAGACAGATACACAGACAAAGTGGATGATTCAAGTACAACCCCGAAAACATTCATTTTGTGGGGGGTACAAAAATTTCTTATTTTTTTGGTAGTTTATATAGAAGTAGTTTGTAGTTACCAACATTTTCTCCTTTTCCCATAATGTTTTCAAAATGCATCTTTTTTAGGGTTCTTAAAAGTTGGGATTGTATGGTAAAGGGTTTAAGAAGAACTCAATTATTAATCAAACATTCTTTAACTTATCGTTTGCCATGTGGTCCAAATGGCTCAAAAAGTCTGCATTGCGGTTTGCTCTTATTAAAAATTCTCACTGACACAATGCTTTCAAAGGTTACCTCCCTGCATGACAAAAAAACTCATCTGTGCTGGATGTAAAAGGGTTTCTGTAAATTAGAGATTCGGTAAAATGGACGTACTGTATACATGTAGATCTATACATTTTTTTCTTGAATGTGTGAATGATATATGTTTTCTTAATCTTTTTTTAAGTGGTCTAGTCTGGGCATTTGTTATATTTTGTAGGATTTTCATTAATTAAGATTCATTCAGATGGATAAAAATGTGAAGTCAAACACAGTTAACGACAGCTGAAGGTGTGATAAATATTATACTGCATATTAATCTCTTTATTAAGAAGGCTGAGTAGAATATAGAAAATTGTACAAATCTACCCATACTCAGAGTAATTCCCCTTGAATAAAGTTATTTAAAAACATGTTTTGGTCACACACCAACACAAAATTACACTGATATGACATCTTTAATAGAAATTAAAGTAACTTGATAATAAAAAGTCGAGTTTAAAAAGTGTTTTAAAAAATAAGAAGTCGATATGACCAAAGTTTGCAAACATTTTTCCACCGGGAATTGAAATGACCAAAATGTGTCGAAATGACTGGGTGTCGAAATTAACGGGTGTTCAAATGACTGCCATTCGATAGAAACAAGTTTTTACAACTGTATTTATACCAGCCTCTCCCAATTATGCTATTTTCTTTATTTTGTTTTCAACTTACGTAAAGTGTTGTATTGAATAAATTTCAAATTTTTCTCACAATTCAAACTTTTATCCGAATATATCTACCATCCGGATACTTAACAGATGAATCTCGTTCATGTTTACTGTTTTATTGCCTTTGAGTTTGATATGGTTCATATGCAAAAATATACACGTGTTTACTTTAAAAAAAGAAACATGCGACTAACAACCATCGGCACCCGTAGAATCGTAAAGAAATCATGGAACTAGTGTCATATCTTCTCTACCAAGCTTATTTGCTATTTCCGGTTTGTCCCTTTCGCATCAATTGTTGTTTGTAACACCAATTTACATTGCTTTTTCTCCTCAGTTTGTTTAATTTATTGCTACTATCGCTTATTTCCGTCCATTTTATCTGCGCTTTTGCTTTGCTTTTTATTCCGGGCTGATATTCATTCAAAATACATAGGTCTTGCAAGAGAATGATGAACGACTAATGGTCAAAGGAAAACAACTCGTGCAAAATTTTGTAATTAGTAATGCTACAGTTGCCTCCCTTATTGGAGAGGAAAAGGCTTATTTCTGACTGCTTCGCGTTGTGAGTATGTGCATACCATTGAATGGTACGCCTACAAAACAAAGACTCCTCCCGAAACCTCGCTTTGGCTACTTCCGGAGGTGCTACATTACTGCGGCTATAGTATGTGCATAGTACGTGCAGTAGGCGGGACATGGAACCTCCTCTTCCTGTCTCTGGTCTTTATATGCCTGTGCACCTTACAAAAAATGCCAGCCAAGAGCAAGCATAAAACCGAGGACATATAAACACGGTAACGTCTGTACAGACGATCCGTTGGACAAACGATAAATTTTCATCTAGGTGTAACGGATATCAACCAGTTCATGTGGTCAACTTGTTAATTTTAACCGTTCTAAAAACGACATGCCACCAGACAAAAAAAAATGGTCAAACTTATTATTTTTCTTAATAGGCGGCAGGTAGTCTCCCGTTTATTTCATGTTAATTATAACCCCCAATATTTGAATTTGGAATTCATTGTAAGATCGCGCTACAATAAAAATGCAATATTTTGTAACAGATATCATTGAGGTAATGGATGTTCAGTACATGAAATTAATGAGTTAATGATAACCACTACGATAACTTAACGCAAACTTACAAACAAAACTATGTTTTCATTCAATGACGATATCGACATTTATCGCTAAATATGGAAGGTCATTTTATAGCTCAACTTCAAAACATAAATTGGCTTAATGTAGGAAGATGATGTCTAGTTAAAATAAATCCCACTGAATATCAAATCATTCCCGTTACAAACCCATAGAGCGCCAAATAAACAAGAGATAACTTCAGTCTAAAAAAAACTTTCCGAACAATTAAGGTTTTAAAGTTGCATAAAATTGTACAGAAAGTCTGAGGAAAGTGGACGGTGTAGATCAAAGATCAGACTGCACGTTTTGTGCAGTCTGATCATGATCTACACAGACGGTAAAGGCAACTTTTACTGTATATGGCACTTAGAAGTTTTCGTTTTTACGCGCCTTCAGACATCGAACTTCTGTCGACGATTTGAACAGTGTACCGGAACTACATAGATCTATCTGATAAAGATTTTAACTCTATCCAAATAGGCTTAACCCTTTCGGCGCCATAGGAGAAAGCAGAGACTTTTGCGGACGGCATAAATCAAGATCACGTGAAGTCTGATCTTTGATCTATGTCATCCGCTGGTGTAGTCAAACCTATACAAACAAAAATCTTTGTGAGTTTCAATAGAATGTGTTTAGAGCCGTCCGCTGGAATTTGAATTTATTTATTTTGCACTGAAAGGTTTACGAAACAAGTTAATTGTGTAGACTCGGAATCAGATCGTACATTCTGTGAAGCGTCATTTTAAACTATGCCGTCCGCGAACCTCATACCTTTGCAAATGGCGATTTTCAAAGATTAAAACCCTTCTCTGTGATCCCAATCGACTTTCAAGTAGAAAAAGCAGGAAATAATCTTATCTAAAACTTAGATTCTAGTGTTTTGTATTAAAATCAAGATCAATGACACTCTTTTGTTAAAATTAATTGAAATCTTCATCAAAAACAGATTAAAAACGTTACATGCACGTCACCTTTTTCCTAGTGTTGTGTTTAGTACTTTGATCCGTCAATCGTCTAGGAGGAATGATGAAGGGCGGATCATTATAAGGGAGACTACTCTTGCTTTACCCTTACTCTTAGAAAGTACGAGTTTTCTCCCCTAGACCATATATTTTTTTTTTTTTAAATCCCAGCTGCGATAGTTCTGCAGTACGAGTCTATGGGCATCATTTATTGGGTTGATTGATGAAAGATATAATTCGATATTGTATATAAACTGTATCTAATTGAGAAAAATGGCTATTTATATATTTTTTTCGTCATATGAATCAAGGAAAATCATATCTGCACATAATTATGTAGACTACACAGTGGCTTATTTAAATCAATGAAAAATTTTGTCAAACAGTATGCTTGTATATGACTCTTTCTTATACATTTTAATCAAATAATTATCGTGCAATTTAACCCTTTACAAGACAGTCCCGATACTTTGGGACACTGTTTAGGCTTTTGGAAAACATAATGAGAATCTTGAGGAAAACTTCTGGTTGCATGCTATTTTCCTTTTGCCACAATAATTTCATATCCTTCACAAAGTCCTTCTTTTGAGAAACCTTTGATCAAACACTATCTGTAAATGTTATTAATACTAAATAGTACAGAACTTTTATAGTCTAGTCGATTTGTTTGTTTAAAATTCAACCCTTATCCTACTAAGTAACTGAGATGAAAAATTCAAACTGACAGTAAAAACCAAAATTTGGCTATTTCAAAGGTATTTTTTTCAGGATCAGACATCCCCTTATAGGACAGTGCAGATCAAAGATCAGACTATATGTTCTGTGCAGTCTGATCTTGATCAACACTGTCTGCAAAAGGTCCTTGAGTTGCACTTAACAGCCTAAGAGTTGATACTATTCAAATATTTTCAGTGATATCACAGCTGCAACCACTTCACCTATACATGCTCTCCCAGCATTTCTTTTCCAGCACTTCTCACTATGGTGTTCCTAAGTCATTGGCTGCTTTCCCACATAACCATCTAGGGTTATTCAGAAGCAAGATAGGAATGTGTCCTGTTGCAATGACTGTCATAAATTCTCTGAGAGAAAATAGCAAGCTGGAAAACACTGTGGGAAAAAGAGAAAACGCTGGTTACCAGCATTTTCTCCTTTTCCCACAGTGCTTTCAAAAGGCTTCTTCCTCAAAGGGGTGTTAAAAGTTGTTATTGAGTGGTAAAGGGTTAAAAAGCCTTCTTTTTCTTCAAAGGCATCCTGTCTGGTTACCAACATTTTTTTCTTTTCCTACAATGTTTTAGAAAGCCTACAGTGTTTTCAAAAGCCTTCTCTACTTGGGGTTGTTAAAACTCAGGATTGTGTGGAATGGGGTAAAAGGAATGACAAGATAAAAAGATAGAAATTCATAAAACAAACCTGATTTATTTAACAATGCATTTCTGTGCATATACATGGTATATATACATGTATTTTACAAAAATATTCAGTTCTCTGGGTGTAATTACTCTTTACAAACAACAGAATTTTAGACTGGTCCAAATCAAAAGCACTTGCAGACGACAATATAATTAAATTTGTTTCTAGCAGGGTAGAAAACATTGTGGGAAAAGGGGAAAATGCTGGTTATCAGCATTTTCTCCTTTTCCCACAATGTTTTCAAAAGGCTTCTCCCTCAGGGTAATAAAAACCAGGGATTGTACAGTAAAGGGTTAAGAATTATCATTAAAATAAAGTGAATATGTTAATTCATATTCCTGTTTAAACCTTTACCACAAAATCCCAACTTTTAACAACCCTGTGAAAGAAGCAGTTTTAAAACGTTCTAAGAAAAGGAGAAAATGCTGATAACCAGTATTTTCTCCTTTTCCCACAATGTTTGCTACCCTGCCGTAAACAAATTTCAATTTTTGAGTTACATTTGTTTTCTTGCCTGCAAAAGCTTTCATTTTGGACAAGTCTAAAATTATGTAGTTTGGTAAAGTTTAAAAAATTTGAATCAGTGGTTACATTCTCACTATTTCCTGTACGTGAAGCTAATACTTTAATAAACAATACTGAAAGCATTTGCAACTGACAAATATAGGTCAAGGGATGGTTACTGTGTTGAGTTGTTAAAAAAAAACTTGGGGAAAAACAACATGTAGGTCATCTACATTTTCCTCTTTTCCCATAATCTTTTCAAAAGCTTTATACCTAAGGGAAGCCAAGCCCTGGTAGCTCATTCGGTAGCATGCAGGACTTGGGAAGAAAAGGTGGTGGGCTCGATCCCTGGCTCGACCAATTTCTTTTAGGGGATTGCTGATAGTCATTGCCACAGGAATCATCATTCTCCCAACACTGGCTATTGTCCTGGCAATGGTTATGTGGGAAAGCAGCCAGTGGTTTGGAAAAGAAAACTGTTTGGAATACTGATAAAAGAGACTCCAGGAAAGCATGAATAGGTGAACTGGCCACTGTGACATAACTGAAATAATACTGAAAGTGGCTCTAGTCACCATACAATCAAAACAATCAATTGTACCAGCAGGTATTAAACTTTTACCACATAATCCTGTTTTATTAACCCTGAGGATGAAGGCTTTAGAAAATAATGAGGAAACGGGAGAGAAACGCTGGTAATTAGCATTTTCTGCTTTTCTCACAATCTTTTGTATCCATTCCAAGACATATCTCAACATCTGGTTGACATTTAATTTGTTGTCTGCAAATGATTTCAATATGTACTGGTCTAAAAGGCAGCATTCTCTCATTTTCCAACAATGTTTTCTATCCTTTCAAAGAAAACTTTTCTATTCTGTGCACCATGTGATTCGTATTCTGCAAATGCTTTCAGTGTTGACCATCCTTTATTTTTTTTCATTGTAAAGAGCTAAATGAGACTACCGGTATTAAACCTCAGTGAATAACTACTCTAATACTTTTCCTGTTTTCCTTTCAGTCATTATTTGCCTTTTCCCTACTCAAATATTCCTTTAGCCACAAATTGTTAATTTGCAAGATATCTTAACTCTTTACCAGATGACAAAATTTTGGACTAGTCCAACTTGAAAGCATTTGCAGACGACATAATAAGCACAACTCAAAAACTGAAATTTCATTTGGAAAGGGTAGAAAACATTGTGGGAAAAGGAGAAAATGCTGGTTACTGGCATTTTGTCCTTTTCCCACAAGGTTTTTAAAGGTTTTCTTTCTCCTGGTCGTCAAAAGTTTGGATTGTGTGGTAAAGAATTAATCCATGTCAGTCATCCATAATTCAATTCTTCACCAAACAACAAAATTCTAGACTTGTCCAAACTGAAAGCATTTGCAGATAACAAAATAAACAAAACTCAAAAATTGAAATTTGTTTTCAGCAGGGTACGAAACACTGTGGGAAAAAGAGAACATGCTGGTTACCAGCATTTTCTTCTTTTCCCACAACATTTTCAGAAGCCTTCTTTATCAGAATTGTTAAAAGTCCGGATGGCTTGGTATAGGGTTAAAGCAGTTGAAGAGGACAGTTTGAATTTAGCTTCAAGTTTTGAGATTTGAAAATATTGAACGATGAAAAGGAGAAAAATCTTAGATACCAGCATTTCCTCCTTTTCCATAAGTGTTTTCTGCTTTTTTAAATCATGAATCTCATAACTTAAGCTATATGTGATTTACAGAATGCAAAACCTTTTAACCCTTTACCAGACAAAAAATTTTATCCTTTGTCCAAATTGAAAGCATTTGCAGACGACAATTTCAAAGTGGTTACAATTGTGCAAATTTTCTTTGACAGGGTAGAAAACTTTGTGGGAAAAGGAGAAAATATGTGGTTACCAGCATTTTCTCCTTTTCCCACGTCTTCCAAAGGCTTCTTTTCCAGGAGGATCAAAAGTCTCCATTTTGTGTTAAAGGGTTAACTTGGACAATTTTGTAGTCTCAGTTATCACGAGTTAACCCTATTCCAAACAACAAAATTTTAGACTTGTCCAAATTGAAAGCACTTGCAGACGACAAAATAAAAACCTAATTGAAAAACTGAAATATGTTTCCAGCAGGGTAGAAAACATAGTGGGAAAAGGAGAAAATGCTGGTAACCAGCCTTTTCTCCTTTTCCCATAATGTGTTCAAAAGGCCTCTATCTCAGGGATTGTTTGGTAAAGGGTTAGGCATTTTGTTCTTTTGTTACAGAATCAAAATACTGAGTTTGAACACATGGTAGTTATCTTCTTATGAGAAGGACATACCACTAGCTGGTTCCGTTTCTTTATAAATGACTTCACAATGGTTCTATAATATGGTAGACGTCTGAATTCTGTTTCTTCAGTGTTCCACATGTTTCTTATTGAACGTTTGTGAAGTTTAAGTGCTGCAAAAATTACTGGACAACCATTAACTCCCCAAGCAATTTTGTACTGAAAATCTGAAATGAAAAAAGAAATTTTCAAACCTTTCACACACTGTATCAGTAAAAAAAACACCCATGAGGTAGAGGGTTTTTTTGGAAGGTAGCTGAATGCACTGGCATTTGACCTACTTCTTTGTACATACTCAGATAGAACAAATAGATTTTAATTTGCAATTTGAAAAAAATATTCACACGCTCATTGGCAGCCCTTGCCGCCATATTTTCTTGAACATTTATGAAACTATTATTTACGAGCACTGAGCATCACCCAATAACCCAATTGATATACTGCTTTTCAACAAAACAAAACAATGGTGATGATAAAAAGGTAATTGCTTACCAGGTTACTTTTCATTATCTTACTTCGTTTTGAGCCATAAAAGAATTTCAATGTTTCTATTTAACTTATTACTATACAACAATGTATTAGGCTTGTCCAAATCGAAAGCATTTGAAGACGACAAGATAAAAGTGACTTAAAATTTGAAATTTGTTTTGTTAGGGGTAGAAAACATTGTGGGAAAAGGAGAAAATGCTGGTAATGATTATCAGCATTTTCTCCTTTTCCCACAATGTTTTCTAAAGGCTTCTTTCTCTGGGTGGTCAAAAGTGGGGATTGTGTGGTAATGGGTTAAGTATCTTGCACGCAACAAGCCATCGTTTTTGAAGACATTCATTGTTTTCAAACCACCATAGTAAATGGCATTTTCTCCTTTTCCAACAAGGTTTTTCTACCCTTTTTATGGCAAATTTCATCATTCCAACCACATTGTATTTTACACATAAAGAAATCATCTACATGTATCCATGGGCTGACAATGCTTCAGAACCCTGTGGCCAAAACAAAACACAAAATGTTTTCTTCAGTCTGACAGAATGGTTTGATATCATGTTATAGGACTGACTTTAGATTTGTTGGTCAATAAGAAAAGGATCTATGTGCAAAGCCTACATTCGATCCACAGGGGTGCTTCGATGCCATTTTTTAAATGTTTCTCCTCTCCGAGACCCAATTACAAAATGACACCTGGGAAATTCTTCAGTCTACAGGTATATACAAAGCCTAGGGTTGCATGCTTGCTCCAATGCTATTTTTGTTATTTGGTCTCCACAGCAGAGACTAAATAACAACAATAGCATCGGAGCAAGCCTTCAGAGTCAGACTGAAGGTACACAGTCTCCAGCTTCAAAATATATCCTTAAGAACTCTATGTTCTTTTGAAACCACTATAGAAATAGGATGAAATACTATTATCCAGCATTTTCTGGTTTTTCCTATCATTTCCTTTTTCCTATCAAGGACAGAGGTCATCTTTTGACCAACTTTTAGATTTGTCGTCTGCTAAATTGCTTCCAATTTGATGCAGGCCTAAAGTTTGTCATCTTCTAAATAGTTAAATGTTTACCAAACTTTTCCTCCATATTTTGTGTTACTTATTTTTCAAAACTTAAATGAAGTGTTTTAAGAACAGAACTTTTACGCTTCTTCTACGAAGCCAAACTTATATCCGAATACATGTAACCAGGACACTGTGAAAATAAAACCCATCAATGATTCCAGTATTTTGTGGATTGTTTTACGGTTTATATGGGAAGATACACGCGATTTTTTGTGTTAGATTATGAAATGTACGACTAACAACAAGAAGCACCCGTCAAATCACAAGAAATCAAGGAAAACTATCTCGTCTCCTTGTGTTTGTTTATTTCCGGTTCCTTCATGTCATTTCAACTGATATTTGTTAAAACATTATCATGTATTTTTTGTCCATTGTTTTATTTACTTTCTTGCTCCCTTCCTTCGCTTATTTATTCCATTTTACCTGCGCTTGTGCTTGGTGTTTTGTTCTAAACTGATTTTCTTTCACAATTTAAGGCCATTGCGATAGAATGATGAACTACCAATGGTCAATGGGAGACAACTCGTACAAAATTTTGTTGTTAGTAATGTCAGAGTTGCTTCCCTTATTGAAGAGGAAAGTGCTTATTTCTGACTGCTTCACGTCGTTACCTTTGAAGATAGGTCTACAAGAGACAGGCTCCACCCAAAGCCTCGCTTTGGCTTTTTCCGGTAGTGCTAAATGACTGTGGCTACAGTACCTGAATGGTAGAAGCAGTAGGCGGGACATGGAACCTCCTCCTCATGCCTGTGGTCCTTATATGCCTGTGCACATTACAAAAAATGCCAGCAAAGAGCAAGCGTAAAACCGAGGACGAATAAACACGGTAACGTCTGTAGAAACGATCGGTTTGACAAGCGATAATTTTTCATGTAGCTGTAACGACTTTGAATAAGTTCGTATGGTAAAATTGTTAATTTCAATTATTCTAAAATAGATATGCCACCCGACAGAAAATAATTCAGTAAGACATATTATTTGTCAAAACAGGCGGTAGGTAGTCTCCCTTTTATTTCATGACAATTTATAACGCCAATATTTGAATTTGGAATTAAGGTAAGATTTCACTAGAATAACAATGCATCATTTGGTAACATATCTCTGAGGTAACAGATATTAATAAA
Organism: Tridacna crocea; assembly: GCA_943736015.1. Classification (NCBI taxonomy): domain Eukaryota; kingdom Metazoa; phylum Mollusca; class Bivalvia; order Cardiida; family Cardiidae; genus Tridacna; species Tridacna crocea. The sequence continues at coordinate 46,852,887 of OX031065.1, forward strand.
TCAAATTAGATAGTATATGAGCTCTATCACAATGATAAATAAACGCACACTTACCAACAAAAATATGTTTTCATTTACGGACAATGTCGACAGATACCGCTTAATATTGAAACGTTATCTTATAAACTAGTTCAAAACAAAACTTCTGGTTTGTAGAAATATATGAGGTAGATTCAAACTTAAGCCCTCAAGCTGTCCCCTATACTGACAACTATCTAGGGCGTCAAATAAATCCAACAGAAATGTAGTCTAGAATCTTCTCCCAAACAGTTACATTATCAAGGTTGCTTTTGTGAAGAATGTCTAAGCAAAGCGGACAGTGTAGATCAAGACCAGACTGAACGTTCTGTGCAGTCTGATCTTAATCTACACTGTTTGCAAAGACAACTATTATTGTATATGGCGGTTTGAAGTTTTTTCGCGCCTACATGTGGACCTATTTCGACGGTTTAAATATATAGACTCTACAGTCCATTAAATGTATCTTGTAGAGATTTTAACACTACATAGGTTCAACAAAACAAGCGGACTATGTAAACAGAGAATCAGATCGTACATTCTATGGAGTATGATACTGAATGCCGTCCGCCAATCTCATAACTTTGCAAATGGCGATTTTCCAGGATTCAAAACTTTCTCGATGATTCCATTTGAATTTCAAGAAATAAAGCAGGAAATGTTCTTTCTTAAAAATTAGATTCTAGCGTTATTGTATCGAAATCAAAGTCAATGAAACTCTCATGTTAAAATTAATTGAAATCTTCATTAAAAACAGATTAAAACCGATACATGCATGTCACCTTTCCCCCAGTGTTGTGTTTAGTACTTTGATCCGTCAAGCGTCTAGGAGAAATGGGGGAGCAGAGATCATTATAAGGGAGATTACTCTTGGTTTTTCTCTTACTCTTAGGCAGTACGAGTTTTCTCCCCTAGACCACATTTTTTTTTTTTTTTTTTAAATCCCAACTGCGATAGTTTTGCATTACGGGTCTATAGGCTTCATTTATTGGGTCGATTGCTAAAGGATATAATTCGATATCGTAAATAAACTGTATCTAATTGAGAAAAATGACTATTTATCCATTTTTTTCGTCATATGTGAATCAAGGAAAATCATATTTACACATAATTATGTAGATTACGCCGTAGCTTTAAATCAATAGTATGCTTGTACATATGATTATATTTCTTATACATTTTTTATCGAATGATTCTCATGCAATTTAACCCTTCACGTGACAGTCCGGATATTTAGGGACACTACTTAGGCTTTTGGAAAACATGTTTGGAATCTTGAGGAAATTAAACTGCTGGTTACAAGCAATTTTCCTTCTGCCACAACGATTTCATATCCTTCGCAAAGTCCTTCTTTTGAGAAACTTTTGATCAAACAGTAGATCCCATCTGCAGATGCTATTTTAAACCAAAGACTACAAAACTTTAAATCTATAGTTTGGTAGATTTGTTGGTTAAGAATTTAACCCTTATCCTACTATGTAACTGAGATAAAATCTTCAAACTGATAGTAACTAGAGGCGCTTAATTGAGCGCATGTATCGCTCCACAGGCCTGATTTTTCTGTAACAGTGAAGAGAAGTTTTTAACAATTACCATTCAATCCTGCATTTTAGCTACCAACTGAAGAGAAAAAGCTAAGAAAAAGATTGCGAGAAAAGAAGAAAATAATGGTAACCAGCCTGTTCTTAGTTTTCCACAATAATTTCTACCCTTTTTGATAAAAGTTTTACTATCTGAAGCTATATTATATTGTCTGCAACATCTTTCAATTATGAGCAGTTACAAAATTTTGTCATCTGGTTATAGTTAAAGAGGGTCTTGTCACAAACCATTTTGGCTGGGGAAACATCTAAATATAGAAAACTAGGTCACCAGGATTAACACCCCTTCTGTTCACTTTGCACTTAGTCACCAGTAGGTCAACAAACCTTTACCAGAACTAATAAAAGTGCAGAGGTTCTCTTGTTTTATATGGAAAGGACTATGGATTATGTAGAGCAACCCTCTTTAACCCTTTACCTAACAACAAAATTTGGGATGTGACCAAACTGAAAGCATTTGCAAACGACAAATTAAACATTGATGAAATGATGATTTCTCTCTTTGATAGAGTAGAAAACACTGAGGGAAAAGGAGAAAATGTTGATTACCAGCATTTTCTCCTTTTCCAACAGTGTTTTCCAAAGACTTCTCGTCTTTGGTTGATTATGACTAACTTCACCTTTTCCCACAGTGAAAACAACAATGAAATCCAATGAATAGTTTGAGAGAAGAAATTTTTCAAAGATTTTACTTTAGAGCCATGTTTTTTGACGGATCATTTTTTTTTTTAAGGAATTCTGTAGACCTCTACCTAAGGAACAATCCTGCAAAGTAATAATGCTATCCAATTAGCGGTTAGGGAGGAGAAGATTTTTAAAGGTTTTTTACTTTGTTTGCCATGGCAACCAGAATTCTTCATGGAACACAATTATTTGAAAAAAATTGAAACAGGACCACCTAAAGAACATTCCGGTAAAATTTGGTAAAAATCCAGTCAGTAGTTTCTGAGAGGAAGTTTTTTAAAGAAAAAGTTTACGGACGCACGCACGGACGAACGAACGGACGGACAGACGGACGCACGACGGACACAACGCCATGACAATAGCTCGCTGGCCTTCGGCTATTTCAGAGGTATTTTTTTCAGGATTAGACATTCCCTTATTGGACAGTGTAGATCAAAGATCAGACTATATGTTCTGTGCAATCTGATCTTGATCAAAACTGTCTGTAAAAGGTCCTTGAGTTGCACTTAACCCTTTACCCCATGAGGCGTTTCTATGGTATTTCTAATTAACCCTAAATGACAGCAAGGATGAAGCTGTTTCTTATTTGTATATGACACCTTTTGATAGTGTAGAAAACATTGTGGCAAAAGGTGAAATTGCTCGTCACGCATTTTGCGAGTTTGCTAGTGTTTACTTCGAACCCTGGATTTAACAAATTTGCAATGGAAATAGGGACGTTTTAACCAAAAGTGGGATGTTTTGACTGTGGGACGTTTTATCCGGATACCGTCTGCGCATGTGCAAAACGCGCTTAAACTTTTACCTGAAGGGATTCCTCATATCCGTAAACATATTCTTTATTTACTGAATACTACAATAATTATGAGGCATAAATAAAGTATTATGACATATGTAGACAATACCAGGTATACAAAGAATCGACAAATTCTATGTTTTTGTCAAATATCATCCGGGTAATGAAAATATTTCATAAATAACGCCGCAAAAATCGAAGGGAGATTTCTGTGCGGAGTTAATCCATGGACAGGGGAGTAAAACCATCAATATATGCACTGCGACTGATGTCGCCGTGCAATAAACACAAGGAATGCAACGTCTCGATTGCTGGCGCTAGCACCCGACAGCCTTTCCCAACCAAAATCACCCACGAAACAAACATTGATCATAATCTCCTTTAGCCTAGCGATAGACAACACACTAATGTACCTGCGACATCCAGAGATATCTCAGTAGACACCTTTCAACCGGAGATATCCGTCATGTTTTACAGCTTTATCAGAAAATTTTGATTTATTTGGGTCTCCATTCGCTGACGTCACAGAAAATGGCAGGAAGCGTATTTTCGTATTACTTATTACTATTATTTTTTTCGTTTTTAATATATTTATGGACATCACATGATAATATAGATTTTTCTATAAGTAACTAACAAAAGTATTTTTAGCGCATTCCTTTTTAAAGAAAAGATATTTGAAAAAATAATAGTAATGGCGCAATAATCGGATGTCCACTTCAGTGTGAGGAGACAGTTTAGTTATAACCAAGAATAAAATGAGTGGACAGTGCAGATCAGAGATCAGACTGCACTTTCTGTGCAGTATGATCTTAATGTACATCATCCACAAAAGGTTCGATTGTCGTCAACGGGAAAAAATAGTTAACCCATTACCACACAATCCCTACTTTTGACGCCCTTGAGAACTAAGCCTTTTGAAAACACCGTGGGAAAAGGAGAAAATGCTGGTAACCCTTCCCAGAACAAATTTCAATTTTTCAGTCACCTTTATTTTGTCGTCTGCAAATGCTTTCAATTTGGACCAGTCTAAAATTTTCTCGTGTGGTAAAGAGTTAATGGAATTCATCAGATGATTATGAACAAATAAAATCAACTTAACCCATTACCACACAATCCCTACTTTTGACGCCCCTGAGAAAGAAGCCTTTAGAAAACATTGTGGGAAAAGGAGAAAATGCTGGTAACCAGCATTTTCTCCTTTTCCCACAATGTTTTCTACCCTTCACAAAACAAATTTCAAATTTTCAGTCACTTTTATTTTGTCGTCTGCAAATGCTTTTGATTTGGACAAGCCGAAAATATTGTCGTTTGGTAATGACTTAAGACAAGTAAATCGGACTTTGGTCAAAATATACAGAGATATCAAACTCTGAGCATAATTTTTTCGGTTTTTTTTTTTGGTCGTTTGACTCTAAGAATACAATCTCACTTTAACTGAAAAGAAAAAGGGAGAGAAAAAATCATCATAGCTAAGAATATAGAAGAAGTCTGAGTAGAAGTTCCAGGCAAATGCACAATGTTTTCTACCTGACTGGAAGCAAATTTTTAATGTTTGACTTGCGTTTGTTTTGTTGTCTGCAAGTGCTTTCAATTTGGACCAGTCTAGAATTTTGTTGCTTGGGAAAGGGTTAACCCATCACGCGACATAGACGAAAACATGGCCTTTTCCGGACGGCATCGAATAAGATCCTGAGACTGCACAGAACGTGCAGTCTGATCTAGGATCTACATCGTTTTATCAAATCTACAAAATATATAAATTGTCGGAGTTTCTTTTGATTGTATTTCCAATTATCGGGAAAAAAAAAAAAAGTTATTCAGCGTTGAAAGAGTTAACCCTTTACCAAACAGGCTCCACTTTTTACGACGTTGAGATAGAAGCCTTTTGAAAACAGTGTGGGAAAAGGAGAAAATGCTGGTAACCAGCATTTTCTCCTTTTCCATCAATGTTTTCTACCCTGCTACCCTCTACTTTTGAGTTACGTTTTTTTCGTCATCTCCACGTGCTTTCAATTTGGACTAGTCTAAATTGAACATTGTCGTTTGGTAAAGAGTTATTGACGATACTTGAGGAGATTTGTCAGTCAGGATTTGTCGTCACAGCTCAAACAAATATAGGATAAATATTGGAAAAAAACAGGACCTTTTCCGGAGGGCATAGATCAAGATCAGACTGCACAGAACGGGCAGTCAAATCTTGTATCTATCCTGTCCGCTTGTAGGCCTATACGGTCAAACCTACACAGCAAAATAGAAAGAAGCTTTCTTGAGTTTCAGCGTATCTTATCTAAAGTTGTCGGAAGTGGTCGTGTTAACTGAGGAATACTGCGGCGGGTCGTGGGGTGGGGGAAAGGAGGGTCGGGGACGGGCGGAGAGAGGGCTGATTGCGTCCCCGTGATGTTTGCGCATGTCATATTCTTCGAAGTCTCTCTCTCTCTTCTCTCTCTCGTGCGGGAGTGGAGGGGGGGGGGGGGAAAGGAGGGAGTAGGGGCTTGACAAAATTGAGTCAGGAGCACTTCCTTTAAGAAACTCACTGCTTTTATAAATCATGCATTATATATTAGCATTCTAAATTTCCTGTGTTTAGGCTTTCGATTCATAAATATGGCTAGTCAGCGATCGTGGCTACATTATTGTTGTATAAATAATAATTAAAACTTTGCAGTATGGTCTATCATAATTTCATGGTGCAAAGTGAATTTTAAAAAATTTTCGTTTGAAAAAAAAAAAATTCACAGCTGTGATTTTTAGATGAAATAATTTCTAAAAAATATGTGAAAGTATGAGTCAGAAGGAATATATGTTTATTTCTAAAGATAGATTTCAACCTTTGCGCATCCGGTAAACGTTCTCATGTTAAATTGCCCGAGGGTGCTAATAACGCCCTCATTGTAACCCATCCATTGTAATCACATTTGACAAGTATTTTCTAATGGTTTTCTTTTTTTATTATCGTAAGAAAGAACCGCATTAAAGACCCATTCATTCGTTTATTCCTACCTTCCCAAGCACCCTACCTAACTCCTTCCTTCCTTCCTTCCTTCCTTCCTTCCTTTGGTCAGTCAGCCCGTCAGCCAGCAGCCAGTCAGTCAGTCAGTCACAAGCAGTCAGCCAGCCAGCCAGCCAACCAGTCAGTCAGTCAGTCAGGTAGTCAGTCAGTCAGCTAGCCGGCCAGCCAGACAGACAGACAGTCAGTCAGTCAGTCACAGTCAGTCAGTCAGTCAGTCAGCAAGCCAGCCAGCCAACCAGTCAGTCAGTCCGTCAGTCAGTCAATGCACTCCCAATCAAAAACATTCTCAGTGAGGTCTAAATTTTATTTTAATAACACATAGAGCGCCGAATAAATTTATAGATATTGAACCCAAAGAAATGCAAGGTGAAGGTTGATTTGGTAAAAAAAAAAAAGCGAGCATTTGTTGATCAAAGACAAGACTGCACTACTTTGTGCAGTTTGAACTCGATCTTCATTAGCCGCAAAATCAACTTCAAATTTATTAAATGTGCTTAAAGAAATGGTTGAGACACTTTTTGTAGGTGAATGAGAAATTAAATGTATTAACCTTGTACCTCATATGCCAATTTGAGGCTCTTCCATTTCAGCAGCAAATAAAGATATGATGTCAAAAATGTGGACAAATGAGGATACAAATATCTGATTGAGTGGAAAACACTGTGGAAAAAGGAGAATTGCTCTGTCATTTCAGCAGCAAATAAAGATATGATGTCAAAAATATGAACAAATGCGGATACAGATATCTGATTGAGTGGAAAACATTGTGGGAAAAGGAGAAATTGCTCGTTACGAGCAATTTCTCCTTTTCCCACAATGTTTTCAAAAACTGTCTGTTGCTGATAAGTCAAAATGAGTATCTAAGGGATAAAGTGTTCAATTTGGTTTTTTTTTTGTTTTTTTTTTAGAAGCTGATTCTGTAAAGAAATCCCAAGTAAGATAAAAAAGAATCCATTTTCAATAACACAACATGTCGCAAAAAAAAAAAACAATTGGTATTAACAAAGAGTGATGTGAAGACGAAATTTTTCTCTCAACTGATGACTTTTTAAAATTCACCGGTTGAAAACGGCGTTAAATACCAAACAATTAATTAATCAAGCATAATAGATTGCCGAGCAAGTCAGCGCATATATAATTATGAATCCATATGGAAAAAAGAAAAACATTTTGTCCAACAAACAGTCCAAATCATAAGGTAGAATGATCACTGGGTATGCAGAAACTTGATCAATAGCAAAAAGCTTCGACCCATGTCAGCCTGCGTGGACTGCACAGGCTGAGATGGGTCGATACTTTTTGCAAGTGCATTAGATCCCCTTTTCATAGAGAATGGCTCATATATAATTCGGGCTAAGAGTGAATGACAATACTAGTAGGGATCTGTCAGTTAGGATTTGTCGGTTCCACTTAAAAAGGATAAAATTCTGGCCCAAAGCATCAAGTTCTGCAGAAAAATGTTTTTTTCTTGGTGTAGAACGCTTTTTAAAGTATCGTGGAAAAAGAAGAAAATCCTAGTACAGAGCTATTTCTCCTTTCGTCACTTTGTGTTTTCGCGTGTATTGAAGTCTTATAATGTACAATTCATATCGCTTACCCTGTTTTCCTGGTACAAAGATGTTTGAAAAGCAGTCTGCGTGGAAATCATTTCAAGAGGAAATGGGTTAAGGTATTTGTCAGGAATTGGGCATTATAGTTCGGGCAGTCCGGAGACACTGGTGATCTGTTCAATTGAAAGCAAGATGGCAGTGAGAGGTTCCATTTTTGTCGGTGAGATTGTTTATTTCAATGACTGTTTTCATCATCATCATCTTCTTCTTCTTCTTCTTCATTTTCTATCATAAATTTATATCCATTATGATTTGTACTAGGTGTAGCGGCAGTAGCAGCAGTAGTATGAGTTTTTGTTGCTTGAATGTTTTTCACAACACTTTCAGCATTATTTCAAGATACGTCCTGACAGCTCACTGCTCTAAATTTTCTTTATGTTTTACAAGTGTTTAGTCTTGATTCTACAGTACGACATACAGGGGCGCTCCCAGGTGGTCTTTGGGGCCGTGCTCGGAACTTCTGGTCAACGAATCTGGGTTCTAGCTGTCTAAATATTCCCACTTGTCACACTGAATTGGAGTTGTGAAAAGACGGGTTCGGGCGCTCCCCTCAGACATTACGAAAACAGTTCGTGTTTTCTTTTTTTTTTTGAGAATTAATATTTCTATAACTTACTACTTGTGACATATGTTAGGTAATACAAGTAGAAGGCGAGATTTGCCAAAAATCCAAGTTTCTTCATAACCATTGAACCGCCAACGCATCCATATAATTATATGATGACATGCTTCTTACAATGGTTCACGGAGATCGCCCTTTACCAGAGTGCCGCCCTTTCGAACTGGCGACCCCATGCTTTGGGACCTGACACGGATATTTACAACTCCCGCTATGACAAACTTTTCGGGAATTAATGTATCTAGTCTTAGAGTTTTGAATAAGATTTTAGAGGCGTTCTTTGAAGAGGGAGTGAGGAGGGGAATCTACTGCATCCTGGTAGTGGTGTTGCATTGTACAAAACAAAATTCGTAACATAATATAAATCCATTTTGTCAAAAGACCCACGAAGTCACTGACTGTAAATAATGGTCCTTTGACAGAAAAATTACTACGCCTAATATTAGCAAAAAGTTTGACCCATGTCAGTCTTCTAGAGCTGCATAGGACGACATGAGTCGATATTTTTCGTAAAACGCATTTAACCATCTTTCACATGACTTATTTGAATTGTGATTGGTTTCTAGGGTATTATTTGTGCCTTAAAAGACTGCGCCGTCTGACCTGGTCGATACTTTCTGTAGATTTAATCCCCTTTTCACAGGGTATGACACACCTAGATTTTAATTGGTTTGTGGGGAATACTTAACCCTAAAGCTGCCAAGCGCGACACATTGACCTTTTGCGGACAGTGTAGATCAAGATCAGACTGCACAGAACGTGCAGTCTGATCTTGGATCTACACTGTCCGATATGGAGATATTATTCCCAAAAACATAACTATGAAATGGCAATACCTGGTGTTTTTATATAAAACGAAAATTTAATTTTAGTTATGTAGCGGGATAAATCTGTTTGTCTTTCAGGACTGCTGTTGGCAACATACCTTCAACCGTCAGTACAGACAATGTTACCTATGTATGCCTGGCCACTGAGTAACGAATCTCTCTTTCACGATGTCTTCGATACAAGCTTGGTGAACCATACACCTGAAATCAAATGTTTTTCCTTCTTAGATGGCCCCGAAGATCTGCCATACTCTGTCTTAGATAAGGAGGACCAGGAGACCAAGTCGTACGACGTTTTTATAGAGAAAGAGGAACCGCTGCGAGACCTGACTATATCTCTATACGTATTTCCGGATAACGATGCCTCCGATATAAGCGGAACTCTCTTCCACTACCAGTCTGACGACCGCGAAATCATGAGGATACGAACTCTTGCAAACACTTTTCTTGTGTCATTCAGGGACGAGTATGGCATGAGTGCTGGAACGATGTACCTCGTTAATTTTCTCACAGCGCATGCTTGGAATCACGTGACTGTGACACGTGATTTTAAAACCGGAAGGATTGTTGTATACAAAGATGGCAAGGAAATGTACAACGATGATGACGAATTCTCTGACATCATCAGTTTTCCTCTTTCTGGGATGGTCAGAATAGGGAAATCCCTGGACCCAGACGATGAAGACAAATTTGAAGGCGTTTTCGCGTGTATACAGCTTTACAAGCAAGTTATAGCAGCTGAAAACATTGACGTAGTTCACAGCAACTGTCTACCAGAGAAATGGACAAACAAGTTCGACTGTGAGTATTTTTTCATTTAATAAGTGAACTTTTACCATCGATCCGTTCTGCAAAGTAAGACTAAATGGGTGTTTATTATTTCAGCTTTTCATTATTTATGCACCTGTTTTCTATGAATCGGACCAGATGAACATTGTATAAGTACAGACCTTTAAAAAATCCTTTTTTCCCCCTGCTATAGCCTAACCATAACAACTATGTTTTCCCTGCCTAAACATAACAAGTGTTTTTTTCCTGCTATAGCCTAACCATAACAACTATTTTCCCTGTTATAGGCTAACCATAACAACTATTTTCCCTGTTTTCCCTTTTATAGGCTAACCATAACAACTATTTTTCCCTGTTATAGGCTAACCATAACAACTATTTTTCCCTGTTATAGCCTAACCATAAGAACTATTTTTCCCAGTTATAGGCTAACCATAACAACTATTTTTCCTGTTATAGGCGATAACATAACTACTATTTTTCCCCTGCTATAGCCATAACAGCTTATTATCATTGAGAAGAAAGATCAGAAACAGTTTTAGACCTTTATTTTATTAGAAATTTTTGTAACTGTTTACGTAAGCGAACATCAGTCACATGAGAAACAATATGGAATCTATGAGATATCCACCCATGCGTGTTTTCCCAGCCATACTCTGGCAAAAGGGAGTCTCATGCATCTCCCTTAGTTATGAGGTACACTGGTCTTTTGACACGCAGAAAACTGACAAGTTCATTATCCCCCACTAGATCGCCTTCTATAAATACTCATCTATCTAAGTTGGGCACCCTGGGTACAGAACCGAACCACTTTCCTACGCGACAACCGTTACTTTGAATTTCAAAGTAAAATAAATGAACCTTACTCAATAAAGCGCTAATTCGTTCATTTCACTCAGCTATGATCAGCAGTTTAGAGAAATCTGGAGTTAAAGCAGGTCTCATTTCTCCTCAAGCGTATTGATAAAAGCTATTAGCTACATTGCTACTTTATAGAGCGTGATATAGTCTGCCCGCTTTCGGTGCTAGTGATGCGTCATGTAAGACAGGTCGAATCTTCGAAGAATATGACATGCGCAGACAACGCTGACATGTTGCAAAAAGTTTCGACCTAGGTCAACCTGCGTGGACTGCGCAGGTTGACCTGGATCGATACTTTTTGCAGATGCATTTAACACACACTCACTTAGAGCAGCGGTAAGTGATAATTTCTTGATCGTTTCTGTTTATAGTTCAATATGTAGAAGAGAATGAGCGTTCTTGTCTGACTAGCTTACCGCTGGCCACCCAGCCTGAAGAAGTTGGTCCTGTGGTTACCCTAGCAACCGTTATGCGCGAGTCACTTTGGACAGCCTTCATGACAAAATTCGATCTACAAGACAGCGGACGAACAAGCGGATATCTGAAGTTAAAGGAGGTTGGACGTAGACCAGGAACTTCGGATGATTATATCGGAAGATTTAACGCAACAACTGACAAGATTTGTGCCCGGCTTTGTATGAGAGTAGACGGGTGTAAATCTGTCAGTACTGGACCCAACGACTTCTCGTCACAGTGGCGAGAATGCACGTTATTTGATGACGAGCCGGTTAATCTAATCGAAAGTCCCGGATGTAAATTGTACATTTTCAAGGACTAACGTTGCTGTTGGCTCTGCGACCAACGTCACTGTTCACGCTGAGTTCTACCACAGGCTTTTGAACCTGTATTGGTCTATCATGGAGCATTAAAATTGTTCTTGGTCGATCATCTAACACTTATAGCACATTGGTGCATCTCCTGTATATCACGGAATATATACTCAAATTTTCATTGACATTATTTCTATTAATAGCAATTTGGTGACTCCCTCTATATCGTATACAGTAGGACTATATACATGTCATGTCATTTACATTCTTTGCATTACTGTTGTATGACGAAAAATTGTTTGTTTCAGACAAATAAATCCATCCATTAATTCATTCATTCATTCATGATACAGAATGAATCCCCAATGTGTACGTATTTACAGAGACATACAATACAATATTTTATGTCTCTGGTATTTATAGTAACAGTGTCCGATAATGACAGTTTCGGGATTCCTTAACAGACCAATTGAGTTTCAGAGGCCTGGGGTTTTACAGTAAAGACTATCGTTACGAAGGTTTTCGCCCTAAACTGCGACGGTTAACGAATCTAGTAGTCCCTGAAATGTTCATTGACGAAGTCTCTCTTATTCGTTATACTTCAATTATATGAACTAACAGCATTTTTCCAGTATAACATACAATGTAACAATTGATAATTAAAAGAAAGAATAACATCTTCCACCTTGCCATTTCATATTCATGCCTTTACCACACAGTCCTCAGATTTTACGACCCTGAGGAAGATTTTTTTTTAAACCCATTACCACACAATCCCTACTTTTGACGCCCATGAGAAAGAAGCCGTTAGGAAACATTGTGGGAAAAGGAGAAAATGCTGATAACCAGCATTTTCTCCTTTTTCCACAATGGTTTCTTCCCTTCCCAAAAGGAATTGCAAATTCTCGATCATTTTATTTTGTCGTCTGCCAATGCTTTCAATTTGGACCAATCTAAAAATTTTGTCGTTTGGTAAAGAGTTAACCTCTGCTAAAGTGGAATGAATTTTCTAAAATCGATACCATGAATCCAAATTTTGCTGCTTTATTTATTATTATTTTTTTTTTTTTGGGGGGGGGGGGGGGGTGGAAATATCTCCTTATCGGACAGTGATGACCCAAGATCAGACTGCAGATTCAGTGCAGTCTGATCTTGAATCTACACTATCCATAAAAGGTTTGTGGGTCGCGCTTGGCATCATAGGGGTAAAAAATATCTTATAGTACGTTTTTTAATTAGTCTGTTGCACATTGCTTCCGGATGTAATTCCTCTCTCCACAAGACAACAAAATCTGATGACTTGTCCAAACTGAAAGTGGGAGCTGATGGCAAACCAACGTTGGATAAATTACAAGGATTTGTTTTTCAATGAGATATAAACATTGTAGGAAATTGATAAAAGGTGAGTAATCAGCATTTTCTCCTTTTCCCATATTTTTTCAAATGCCCTTGGAATTGTTTGGTAAAACAATTCAATGCAAAAGGTAAATCAGTAATACAGTAAACATACAGTATCTGTGGATATAATTACAAGCATGTTGAAAAATTTGCGAATTATCCATTACGGACATTTAGCATACAGAAACATCTGCAATTTTAAGACGCTCGTTATTTTCAAATTCATAAAAATCGCGAAATTTTCCAGGTCGCAAAAATTTCCACTTATACAGTATTAAATATGATAATGTGTAAAAACAGACCAACAAACTTCAGTATTATTATTTAAATTTTCAGTATTCCTCCTTAATCCTTTAACTACTATACTGGAATGTCAACAACATAAAATTTTCAAAATTTATCAAAACAACACTTAAGGCCTAACCCTTCTCTTTCTAAAATCAATTATTAGACTCTATGTCATCATGAAAGGATTCCATCTTGATTCTTTGACAACTGAATAAATAAATTACATTTTCTCAAAGGATAAAAATACATTTCTTCTGCAAGACCTAGAGACAGTTTGCTCATAGCAGTGGACAGTTTAGATCAAGATCAGACTGCACGTTATGTGCAGTCTGATCTTGATCAACACTGTCCACAGAGCTTCTGGTATTGTCCGTGATATAGAAAGAGTTAACCCATTACCACACAATCCCTATTTTTGATGACCCTGAGAAAGAAGCCTTTAGAAAACATTGTGGGGAAAGGAGACAATGCTGGTAACCAGCATCTTCTCCTTTTCTTACTATGTTCAGTCGGAATATAATCAAATAATGAGTGCCGTTAGGCATGAGTTATTTTCGCAGACCCTTCCCTTTCGAGGCAAATATATCCCCATATTAACCACAAACCGATGAAATAAATTATATATTTCCTCTGATTACTTTGTCAACGAATGCCACTTTTAAGACAAGTGATTTCAAGTCAATTAACCAGATTTTCGGCAGGAGGAAAATATTCACTGTGACGGGAAATAATTCCACCCCCCTTCTCCCCCCTCCCACTTAAATGACGTCATTTCTTTACCCATAACATTTCTAACAATAGACACATGAAATATAACATATCAACATCTTGATTACATACAGCTATACAGAAAGCACTATAAATACATAATTTTCTCATAAAAAAAACAATGAAGCAATTTATGTAATAAACCTTCATCTTTCTTTCAAATCAGTTGGCACAGAAAGGTAGCTAAGTGGTCATAACATTGTGGTAGCAGGTTCAATATCCTGTTCTGGATAACATTCCTTCCAACGATTTTTTTCCCCTCATATCTGATGCATGTAACAAAAGTAGATATGACTCACTAACTTTCTGTCACCATGGCAATTCGACACAAGTATTTGTTCAATACATGTGTTTTTTTAAGTCTCAATTTTTCTAAAAGTTAGATATAAAAAGGTCTTTGTCAACCTGAAGTGGTTACAAATTTCATTGACTAGTTCTCACACATTACATGTTCTTACTCCTACTTGAAAACTCTTTCTCTCTATCCATAAGTAACTACGGTAAACACAGAAATAATTCAAACATGACAGTACTACAGTGTATCAACAAACTTGAATTACAGATCTATACATGTTAATGCTTTGGAAAAATATGTAGTGGCAATTTTGATGACACATACAGAAAATAAGAGCCAATGTTGGACTTCCTGCAGACATGTACAAGGAACATTCAGATTATGACTGAAGTCTTGACTCTGAGCAAGACAAAAAATATTTTAGATTGCCCATGTTGAAAAGATTTGCTGACCACATTTTGAGTAAGGCCAAAATGAAGGGAACACTTCCTAAAAAGGTAGAAAACAGTATGGAAAAAAGAGAAAACGCTGATTACCAGTATTTTTCTCTTTTACTCATTATGTTTTCGAAAGTCCTTTACTTCAGGGTTGTTAAAACACAAGGTTGTGTGGAATAAGAGTTAATCCTCTAACACACAATCCCAAGTTTTAACGACCCTGAGGGAGATGCCCTTTGAAAACACTGGGGGAAGGAGGCAATGCTGGTAACTACTTTTCCCACAGTATTTTCTACCCTGTCAAAGATATATTTCATCGTATGAATTACACATTAATTATCACCTGCAAATCCTCTCCATTCAGACAAGTCTACATTTTTGTGTGGAAAAGGGTTAAATCTTCATAAATATTTCCAGTTAGATTTGTTACTCAATTACAGTTTGGGGCAAATTTCCAATTGCTTTAGTTAAGTAATTTCTTGATATTTTTGTATTACTTGAAATACCAATGTTTCACTGTACATAACAAACATAACCAATATCAAGGACTGTATATATTATAACCTATAACATATATACACCTTTGCTCTAAACCTTTATACTACACAGTTGCTAGTCTCCGATTTTCTATCTGTCTGAAGAAACTCTGACAGAAAATGTTATTCAGTGTTTTGAAGACAAAAATCGCACAAAAGTATTTGTCCTGATAAGTTAGAGAAATTGAATTTTAAGAACATTAATTCTTTGCAAAAACCCAATTTGTGGATATTCCTAAGAACTGTCTCTTACAGAAAATTCTAATCAATACCAACAACACAGCCTTTAGTCTAGACTTAAGACCGTTAAACTCTCTAAACCTCAGACTAAGCCATGCACTTTCCGGTAGAATTGCATCTTTACCTGATAACAATATCTTAACTCTTTACAAAACGACAAAATTCTAGGCTGGTCCAAATTGAAAGCAATCGCAGACAACACAATTAATGTGACTCAAAAAATTGAAACTTGTTCTGCAGGGGTAGAAAACATTGTGGGGAAAGGAGAAAATGCTGGTTACCAGCATTTTCTCCTTTTCCCGCAATGTTTTTAAAAGGCTTCTTTTTTGGAGTCGTACAAACCCGGGAATGCTTGGTAAAGTGTTAAACCAATCCAAATTGAAAGCATTTGCAAATAAGAAATTAAATATGGCTCAAATGTTGGGATTTGTAATGGAAAGGGTAGTACTTTCTCCTTTTGCTCCAATGTTTCAAAAGTTGACTTGCTATGATTGGTTAGAACTCAGAATAATTTGGTGAAGAGACAATGTCCAAAAAATCTTTGCTTATATTTTATATATCTTATAAACTTAAATGTCAGTAAACTACACATGTTGGGATTTCAGTTATTTTCAGCCGGCTGTATTATATACAAATTAACAATGTCTCCAGTCTAAAATATAGGTATGTAACTGTCTATCTTTGCTCTATGTCTCTGTGCCACACACTCTGCTATCCACACAATGTTTCTATTCTCTTGTTCCTTCAGCTTTACAAAGGCATAGAACACTCCAAACTGGAACTGCATCATGAAGGAATTCTTCATCAGTTTTACCTAAAATACAGGCAGAAACCATGACTTGAGAGAGGTAGAAAATGCATTCAATCAGTATTTTCTCTTTATCATCTGCACATACTTATAACTTTGACAAATATTTATCATCCTATAAAGAATTACAAGTGGGGCATTAATTCCTGCAATGAGAAATGTCATATGAAATTCGGGAGACTTAAAAAAATGCAAACACAACTCAAATACTTCCCCAGCATTGGGATGTGATTTAAAAAAATAAAATAAACAAAGCATTTTCTCTTACTACTTTTCATCAGTTTGTGAAAACTAAACCTTTATCATAAAATCCTGACTTTTAGCACAACGCTGAGAAAGAAAAGTTTTGAAATCACTGTGTGGGAAAAGGGCATAATGCTAGTAATCGGCATTTTCTCCTTTTTCAACAATGTTTTGAAACTTTACAATACAAACTGAACGATTTGACAACAGGCTACTTTGTAGTCTGGAACTATTTTCAATCCAGCAAGTCTAAAATTTTTCTGTGCATTGATCCTTTAACAAACAATCCAACTTTTAACGACCCCAAGAAAAAAAGACTTTTGAAAACATTGGGGTAACCAGCATTTTCTCCTTTCACCACAATGTTTTCTAACATTCCTAAAACAAACACAAATATGTCAGTCACATTTATATTCTTGTCTGCTAATGCTTTCCAATTGGAACAGTCTAAAAATTTGTCATTTGGGATAGAGTTAAAGAGTACAGTTACATCCTTTAACCTTTACCAAACAGCAAAATTTAGACTTGTCCAAATTGAAAGCATTTGCAGACGACAAATAAAGTGCGACTCAAAAATTGAAACTCGACTTTAGCAGAGTAGAAAACAGTAGAAAAACATTGTGGGAAAAGGAGAAAATGCTAGTCATCAGCATTTTCTCCTTTTCCCACAATGTTTTCGGAAGGCTTCTTCCTCTGGGTTGTAAAAACCTGGGATTCTTTGGTAAAGGGTTAAAGAATTTACTTTGTATGGCCACATGGGTATATCTTGTGCAAGATCTACTGCAGCAAAATTTTATATTTTAAGGACATATACTTACTTCATGTTCAAAAAATTTGTCCTCAAGAGTTTTGTCCCCTGGATTAGATCCAGAATTGTCAAACAACTCTTTGTATTCCTGCAAAGAAATGACGAGACTTTGAAAAAAAAAAAAGAGGAACAACAGTGCAGCAAATCAATTTCAAAAGTATGTTTACCTGTTCAAACTGAAGGTAAATTCGATTAAGTCCTTACTAAACAAAACAACATTACACTAGTCCAAAATGAATACATTTGCAAAGAAAAAAAGTAAAGTATGCAACAAATAATGTAACCTGTCTTTCAAAAGGTATTGACCCTTTACCACACAATACACAACTTTTGACAACCCCGAAGTAAAAGCCTTTTGAAAACATTGTGGGCAAAGAAAATGTTGGTAACCGGCATTTTTTTCTTTTCCAACATTGTTTTATACCATTTCCTAATCAAATTTCGATTTTTCAGTCACATTCATTTGGCAAATGCTTTCAATTTGGACGAGTCTATAAATTTTTCATTCGGTAAACAGTTAAACATTGTGGGAAAAAGAGACCGGTCACCAGCATTTCTTCCTTTACCACAACATTTTCAAAAGTGACCTATGTTTTGTCCCAACATGACCCAATTTTGGACTTGTCCGATATATCATTAAGACAAACATTCTGACCAAGTTTCAAGAGTATAAGGTTGAAAGTGTGGCCTCTAAAGTGCACTCAATTTTTTCTTTGTGCTGAGGTGAGCTAATGAAAATTTGATATCTTTACCATCCAGCCATGAGGTAGCCTCCTGTACACAGAAACTATACTCTTGTCTGTTATCTCTTCACCAGACATCAAAATTTTAGATCTATTTTTATTGGATACACTGCAGATGATGAATGTGATGTAACCAAAATGATGGGAGTTTGCACAGTTGCCAGCATATCTGTTTTTGCCAACATTTTCAAAATCCTTTTCCAATAGACCTCAAGAACGTTAGATTATTTGGTAAAAGCCTCAGTCTCTTGATTTATCTTCAAGACACAATAATCTAATTCTTCTGAGCTCCAGATAAGAGGGAGTGATGGAATTCTAAATCTGTTGTTTCTCTTCCAAACCCTATGTTGTGGGTACTCATTAAAATTGTCTCGATGAGATGATTCTAAATGAGTACCCATAACATTGGGTTTAGTGGAGAATAACTGATATTTTCAAAATCACTCCCTCTATGTGGAGCTCTGAATTCTTACAGCATAGCTTTCTGCCACATTCCTGACTTGATCATAATCATCAGCTCTTGCTAACAGAGCCAGACCATCTGGGTATAGTTTGCCACACCGTGGGTACAGTTTGGCCCGATCTTCTTTCGCCAGTTCTGTCCCGAAGGAGTTGATCGTAATTATAAAAGCTCTTCTGTCTGCTTCAAACTGAAAGACAAAGAACACATTTTTTCAATTGTTTGTTCAGAGAAGATTTCAATTGAAACTGTGTATACCTTCTTTTAAAATTGAACAGCCATTAGTTAAAAAAACTTTCATGAGGAATCTAAGCTGCTGGCATGTATAACATATATGTCTGTTCCAGCCATTACTTGGAAGAAACATAAATTCGAATTATCTTTAACTTTGAATAAACTAGGGCTGTCACTGAATGTGACTTAATACCCCCGCCAGCACTTTGACAGAAACAGACAATTGCTAGCATTTTGTACACAGACGGACACATGCATGGATTGACGGACACACAGACAGACACACTGACAGACAGGCTGATTCCAGTATAGTATACCCCCGAAAACATCCATTATGCAGGGGTATAATTAAGTTTTGTTTTTAACCAGATGACCGAATTGTAGACTCATCAAAATTAAATGCATTTACATAGGACTAATTATATGTGACCCACTTTATAGGATGTTTCCAATGGGCTAGAAGAAAATTGAAAATGTTGTCGGAAAAAGGGGAAAATGCTGCTTTTCCCAAACTGTTTTCTGCTATTTTGAGAGCAAACTCAATCAGTGTAGAGGCATTAAATTTGTTGTCTGTAAGCTTTTTTCAATTCTGACAATTCTGAAGTTTTGTTGTTTGCTAAAGAGTTAAATACTTGATACTTACTGCCAGAGCTTCACACATAGATTCTGCTGTTGATCCACCCAAGTTTTTGCAGAACTGGTGAAAGTCTTCAAGGTATGCCTAAATTATTAGAAATATATAAATGAGCTATACATCAGACCTTTCATCATATCTGCATATTGATTACAAAAGTTCCTAATTTGAATAGAAATATCATTTTAAATCATTTCCAACAACAATATTTTAGGCTTCTTCAAATCGAAAATACATGTAAAAGTATAAGTGACTAAAATTTTGAAATTTGTTTCGTGAAGGGTAGAAAACATTGTGGGAAAAGGAGAAAATGCTGGTTACCAGCATTATCTCCTTTTCCCACTATTTTCAAAAAACTTCTTTCTCAGGGGCGTCAAAAGTCGTCAAACCAGTACTGACACAACTGTCTACTGACTTCTTTCCTCTCATGTATCAGAGTTGAGAGGCAGAAATTTGCAAGAAAGAAAAATCACCCCACCTGGGTATCAAACTTTATTCTATCTTTAATTCTCAAGGGCACAGAAAACAATTTTTCTGCATCAAGTTGACAACTCTTGATCAAAGCTGAGTCATTATGTATTTGGACAATCTATATCGCCCTTGCTCAGTATGTCTTTTATTTTATTCAAGAGCCCAAAAAATAACTATTTTGGCATCAACTTTTGATAAAAACTTGGACAAAAAGTACTCACCTTGTACAGTGTATTTCTGATGATCTCTATGTTCATTTCATCCAGATCTTGTTCAGAGATGCACTCCATGAAATAGGGAGCTAAAAACACACACACACACAAATGCATTAACTCATTACCAACAAAAAAAATTTTCAGTTTGTTCAAATCCAAAGCATTTGCAGATGACAAAAGAAAAGTGACTGAAAATTTGAAATTTATTTTGTGAAGGGTAGAAAACATTGTGGAAAAAGGAGAAAATGCTGGTTACCAACATTTTTTTCCTTTTCCCACAATGTTTTCTAAAGGCTTCTTTCTCAGTGGTGTCAATAGTAGAGATTGTGTGTAATGGGTTAACTCTCTCTATCATTGCAAAATGTTAGATGGGTAAAAATTGAAGGCATTTTTTCCTTTTCCAACAATGTTTTCTACCCTATCAAAGAAAAGTGGCACCATTTGAGCCACACTGAATTATTGTCTGCAAATGTTTTCAATTCGGACAAGGCTGAAATTTTGCCATCTGGTAAAGGGTTAATCATTTGTAGGAAGTCCCAGAAGTTATGCTACTAATGACTTCTGAAAATTCTTCAGAATAAGACTAAGAATGTTCTGAAGCCTTATACAGCTAAGTAAGTTGAACGAAATCTTCAAGGCGGATGGAAAACCCATTATCTTACTTCTTCAAAGGTATTTATTTTTGGGGAAAAATATCTCCTTACCAAACAGTGTAGATCCAAGATCAGACTCCATGTTCTGTGTAGTCTGATCTTGATCTACACTGTCTGTAAAAGGTTCTTGAGTCATGCTTAGCAGCCAAAGATCAACAACAGCTGATGAATACAGACCATAGTTCAGACTTCAGTTGTAACAGAATTAATTTCTCATACCCAGTGGTGTATCAACCAACACTGCGTTATACAATTCCGCAGGCGTGGAGGCGATGTGGATGGCCTCCATCTGTTCAAAACTACCCAGCGGATGACATTTTGGGATCAGCTCGTTGATTGGTCTCTGATGTAACGTTCCCGTAATCAACAGTATGATGTTATCAATCATGTAACTGTACCTGTAAATATCGATTGAAACATATTTAACCCTTGACCCATTACCACACAATCCCTACTTTAGACGCCCCTGAGAAAGAAGCCTTTAGAAAACATTGTGGGAAAAGGAGAAAATGCTGGTAACCAGCATTTTCTCCTTTTCCCACAATGTTTTCGACCCTCCTCAAAACAAATTTCAAATTTTCAGTCCATTTTATTTTGTCGTCTGCAAATGCTTTTAATTTGGACAAGTCTATAATATTGTCGTTTGGTAATGAGTTAACCACACAACTCGGAGTTTAACAACCCTGAGAATTTTTTAGCAAACATTGTGGGAAAAGGAGAATATGCTGGTAACTAACATTTTCTCCTTTTCCCAGTGTTTTCTACCCTACCAAAGACATAGTTTATCGTATGAGCCACAATGAAAATGTTGGCTTGAAATGCTTTAAATTCCACCAGGACTACTTTTTTGTCATGTGGCAGAGACTTAATGCCACTTTCAACATCAGTTCAGTTACATGACGAGAGTATTTACTTATTAAGGTGTGTCCTGGGTTTCACTAGTACTGTACTTGAGCTCTGAAGTGACTTGCCAAAGGACACACCACTACCAGCCAAATTCTATTGATCCTTGTAGAATCAAACCATGGACCTACATGTAACAAATCCTACACCTTTACAACTGCGCTTAGTTGGAACCCATCTTTAATTCTTCACCAACCAACAAAATTTAAACTCGTCCAAATTTAAAGCATTAGCGTATGACAAATTCATAGTAGCTAAAAGTATTATTAATGTCTATGAAATTAAAGAAAACAATGTGGGAAATGAGAAAAATACTTCTTACTACTTACTAGCATTACTGTTTTCACCTTTTCCCATGGTGTTTTCAAAAATCTACTTCATCAAGGTTGTTAAAACTAGGATTCATGGAGTAAATGGTTGAATATGAATAAATCTACAATATTTTTAAGTGGTGAAAATTGTAACCCTTTGCCAAGCAATCCTAACGTTTGATGATCATAAGGAATTTTTAAACCCTGAACGACAAAATTTTAGACCTGTCCGAATTGAAAGCATCTGCAGATGACAGTTTCAATGTGGCCCATATGAAATGATTTTTCTTTCATAGAGTAGAAAACATTGTGGGAAAGGAAGAAAATGCTGGTAACCAGCATTTTCTCCTTTTCCCACAATGTTTTTAAAAGCATTCTCTTTCAAAGCTGTTTAAAGTCGTCAATGTGTGGTAAAGGGTTAAAAAAATGTTAGTAAGGAGTAAACACTAGTAACCAGCATTAATTTTTCCCTTTTTCCACAACGTTTTCAACCCTTCCCGAGGACAATTTCTATTTTTGCATCAACCTTATTTTGTTATCTGATAAAGCATTCAATTTGAGGTAGTAAAAAATACTGATGAAGGGTTTTTTAAGGTAAGACCTGTGTAATGGAAAACAGCTATTTCCACTAAAATATCATCCTGCAAAATTAGCTATAATTAAAAATGAGTATTATTAACCCTTTCCTAAACAATCCCTGGTTTTTATGGGTCAGGAATAGAAGCCTTTTGAAAACATTGAGGGAAAAGGAGAAAATGCTGGTAACCAGCATTTTCTCCTTTTCCCACAATGTTTTCTACCCTATCATATTGAGGAATCATCTTTTTAGCAACTGTTAATTTGTCATTGCAAAATGCTTTCAATTTGGTCTGGTCCAAAATTTGCTGTTTGGGAAAGGGTTAAACTACTTTCACCAATTCATTTTTTCCATTTTTTCTTCTTTGAATTATCATTTATGAATCTAAAACCACTATATTCTCAATTCAAAAAGAGATAATAACTACCTCCCTTTTCAGAAAACTAACAAAAGTATCAACAAATAATGTCAAGATAGACTTAAACGGAATTTCTGATCCGTTAGAAATGTGTAAAAATATTATTTCTGCATAAATCCTTAATTATCCTTATTTATCAACCAATTAGAATTTTCACCGGAAGTGCATTACACAGGTCTTACCTTAACTCCAAAATTTGTAAACTTGTTAAACATTTAACCAAATATATTATCCAAAATTGTGACAAATGGTACGTAATAATTGTAGTTATGAGGAATGATACACTCAGCAGCCCTGAATGTCCAAAGAAAGTTCATTTCAGGCGTAAAACTTACGTGATATAATCAAGGAAAGTAGCCATAGGTTCTAGACAATGATTGCGTAGATGCGTAAACTCAATAACCAACTTTTCCTTCAACTTGTCATCTATAGTAGATACAGATAGTGGGCTTGGCTCATTGGCAAGGAAATTACCGTAGTCTGTGCTCTGAAGGTGTAGCTTTAAATCTGTAAAATACCCAACAAATTATCAATTCATCATATAGCTCTACAATTAACTCTTTACCAAACGACAAAAATTTGGACCAGACCAAATTGAAAGCATTTGCAGACGACAAAATAAATGTGACTGAAAAATTAAAATTTGGTTTGGGATGGGTAGAAAACATTGTGGGAAAAGGAGAAAATGCTGGTTACCAGCATTTTTCTCCTTTTCCCACAATGTTTTCAAAAGCTTAAAGCCTTTATTTGTCAGGGTCGTTAAAAGTCGGGATTGTGTGGTAAAGAGTTAACAAGATTTCAGTCAAAATCTGTAGCACTGCATTTGTAGACAACGTATTAAATGTTGCTCAAAGGGTTTGTACCAGAAAGGGAAGAAAACATTGCAGGAAAATGAGAAAATGCTGGTTCCCAGTAAGTTGGCAGTAACAGAACTACCTTTGGGATGGAATTTGAAATCTTATTTCAGAGACTGATAACAGGCCTTTCACGTCAGATGTAACCCAAACCTTATTTATAAGCTTACACCTGGGCTCAAAATAGTGCCTCTTAACTCTTTACAAACCAGCAAAATTTTAGATTTGTCCAAATTGAAAGCAAATTGCACTTTTTAATTGCTAGACCATAAAAACATTGTAGGAAAAGGAGAAATCTGGTTACCAGCATTTGCTCCTTTCCAATAATGTTTTCTGAAGGCGTCTTCCTTCGAATCGTTAAGTCGGAACTGTGTGGTTAAGAGATTAGTTTCATCACCAGTAACTATTTCTTACACCTGAAGTGGATTAACCCTTTACCAAACAATACCTGGTTTTTACGACCCTGAGATAGAAGCCTTTAGAAAACATTGTGGGAAAAGGAGAAAATGCTGGTAACCAGCATTTTCTCCTCTTCCCACAATGTTTTCTATCCTGCTGGGCACAAATGTCAATTTCTGAGTTACGTTTATTCTGTTTTCTGCAAGTGCTCTCAATTTGGACCAGTCTAAAATTTTGTCGTTTGGGAAAGGGTTAAAATTTTCATACTTTTTGATTACCTGTGATGCCAGCCTTACCCCAGTTTGTTTCTGCTAGTGAGTAACAAGTGAGCGATACAGGGCTCACAGACCTTCCAAATAACATCTAAATATTTCAATTACAAGAACCTGATTTGGGGTTGTCTCCAATATTAATGAGGAAAGAGATCTTGGGGGTAATGATCGACAATAGTCTGAATTTCAACTCACTAATCAACACTAAAATTAACTCTTTCCCAAACAAGCCCCGGTTTTTACGTGTCTCCAGTACAAGTCTTTAGAAAACACTGTGGAAAAAGGAGAAATTGCTCATAACGAGCAATTTCTCCTTTTCCCACAGTGTTTTCTACCCTTTTTAAGAACTTTTTGCCACTTTGTCCAAATCTAATATTGTCATCTGCAAACTCTTTGGGTTTGGAAGAGTCCAAAGTTTGTTGTTTGGGAAAGGGTTAATAATGCAAACAGGAATCTATCCATAATTCACAGAATATTTACTTATATAGATAAAAAAGTCTTTCTCCAATTGTACAAGTCCCTTGTCAGACTTCATCTAGGATACTCCAGTCCAGTATGGTCACCACATTTATTTGAAAAAAACATCAAATTACTATTGAAAATATCCAAAGGAGAGCAACAAAAATGATTCCAAATATGAGCCATTTCACTTACACTGAAAGATTAAAGGAATTGGGACTTCCTACTCTTGAATATTGGAGAAAACAAGCTGACAGATTCAAGTCTTCAAGATTTTCCATAACACTCACAACACTTCAAACAAAGATCTTCTACAATTATCAACATACAGTAAAACAAGAGGAAAATTATTTAAAAAAAACAGCCAAAACTAAATTGAGGAAAAATTCTTTCAGCATCAGAGTTCTTGATTCCTGGAATCCACTGCCAAATAAAGTTATTCTTTAAACAGCAATCAATTCCTTCAAAAGCAACATAAACAAACACTGGAAAAACATCCTAATAAATTCACTGCACAATGCTATGAACCAAACTATATGATCAACTACAAGAACAGACCTGGATCTCTAGAAGCCACAGGCTTATCATCGATCCGGCCAATGTAAGTACCAACATATGCAACTAGGTATGGCACCGTACCCCTAACCTACCTTCAGTCTGAAGGCTTGCTTCAGTACTATTTTTGTTATTTGACTCTGCGTGCCTTCAAAGCAACCTTTATCAAAACTATCTGGAATTAATACAATTTTACTGGCATGCAGAGACAACCCCTTGTTAAATAAGCAGCCCTTGATTTAAAGAAAAGGATTATGCCAAGTTTTATTAATCATTCCAAAATTTGAATTAGGCATTGTCTTGTTATGTTGTGAGTCTACAGCCAAGGTCATGGAAAACAAGGCAAAGGCGCACAGGGGACTCTGCCAGAACATTTACTGCCGGCGTATTTGTGACGTCAGCCAATGGCCTCCTCAATGGCTTGAAACTGTCAAAAAAGCTGTAAGAAAATTACGGATATCTCCGGTGAAAAGGTGTCTACTTATGATCGTCAAATGTCACAGGTACATTTTGCTGCTATCTGTTACTCAGGTAAAGATATTGTGATCAATCTTTCTGTTGGTGAATTTGGGTGGGTGGGACATTTAAGTGGTGTCGCTGGTAGTCGAGGCATTGCATTCCTTGCGTTTCTTTATATATAGGGGGGGGGTATTTCTTTTTACATATTTTATATAATTTTATTACAGAATGTCAAATTGTTGTGCTTTGAATGCATGCAGAGACAAATAACAAAAATAGCATCAGTGCGAGCCTTCAGACTGAAGGTACCCCTAGCCTACTGTACTGTATTATGGTAATAAACCCAGACACACTATCTTACCTACCTTCAGTTTGAAGATGTCTGCTGCGATGCTATTTTTGTTACTGGTCTTCGCATACACCTTCAGACCAACCTTCATTTAAAGTATCTGGGACAAATATGATTTTACCCGTACTTTTCAAACAACTCAATGCCACAAAATTTCCAATGATAGCTAATAAAATGGGCATGGATCATTAGATAAATGATTAATCTTTACAAAAAAAAAAAAAAATGATGTTAGTTAATATATAACACTTGCCTTCGTGCAAATCTGTACTTTTCAACGTAAATAACCGTTGACCTACTTCACCAGAAATCAAAACATGGTGATATCATAAAATGCATGTGTCGGCAGAAATCGCAGTATCTCTGGCACGTTACAGGACAGTTCAGTTGTGAATTTTGTTGTACACAAATGCACCTTGAACGAACTTGGTTGTTTAGGGTTAGAGGACCAGACTGTGCAAAATTCAAATTCTGTTGAGTGTGCATGCCTGTTTAACGAAGTTGCCATGTTAGTTGTTTACAAATTAAACTGGATTTAGGTTGGAAAAAAGGTAAATGTCCATTGATTTAATTTGTATTATGCAGCACAGTTTGCGTGATGTAAAAGATTAATCATTTATTTAACGATCCATGCCCATTTTATTAGCTGTCATTGGAAATTTTGTAGCAGAGAGCCCTTCGAAAAGATGCGGGTAAAATTGTATTTGTTTCAGATGCTTCCATTGAAGGTTGGTCTGAAGGTGTGTGCGAAGACCAGTGACAAAAATAGCATCGGAGCAGACACCTTCAAACTGAAGGTAGATCTTTCTTACTAAATGTATTCAAACCTGTCAAAGACAAACGCATCATTAAAATTTTGCTTAACACTTTATTTCTCATCCACAAAAACTTTCAGTAAGTCTAAGATTTCGACATCTTATAAATGGGTAAGTTATAAACAATTCTAAAGAAGGAACTGATATATCCCGGATATAATTTTAAGAAACAATATTGCCTCTACCTTCCAATGTTTCACACTGAACAAGATTCAGATAGTCTGCTTGCTTCAGGATTCCCGATTTAAACCCACGGACCATCCCCTCCAAGTAACCATGGTCGATATTAAAATATGCGTCTTGGTATTCCATACTTTTCGTCAAAATACAAGTTCTTTTTTTTTTACAAATAGACCGAAAATTAGATAGATTATTTATCTGTTTCGGAAATAAATTGTCACATGATCCTCCGTTACAGACTTCCGGAAGAGCTAATTCAAGAACGATAATTACGTATACAGACGAGTGCAAAAGTATTATAGTTGTTGTAAGGAGGGTGTTGGCGCGCCTAAAATGATAATGCAAAACTGTTTTCAGTTCAACCTACCCATTGCATTTTTTTTTTTTTTTTTCACATAACAAAATTTGAGATAGATGGTATGACGCCATAGGAGCATTATATGTCGTCGTTTTTAATGCATGCATCATGGAAATGCCTGATACTTCTGAATTGAAAAAATAAAAGATCTAGATCTGATGAAATAAAAAAAAAATCGCAACCTCTTCGAGTAAATTTTCAATGACAAAGATAAAGATCATGGGAAAACGTAAGGTTTGCTGTGTTGTAAATTGAAAATCAACAAGTTTTATGACATCTTTTCTGAACTTTATTTTGTCTTAATTTCTAAACAAAAAACTAAACTAAATAAAAAAGTTATGAAGCACTGAGAGCCTGTCTCTCAGATATGTACTTAAAAAAAAAAAGAAAAAAAAAAAGCAACCTTTCTTTTCCTTTCTTCAGAGTTTTCGTTAAGCATCTGATCCATACTCATCGTGGTAAACCAATTTTGCTACTTAAGCAGTTTTTAAAGGAATGTATGGTTACCGACATATTAAATGGATTGATTCAGAAATTGTTTGAAATGCTCTGCCTCCCTTAAAAGATTGGCTCCATACCTCTGTGAAAGCATAGGTCTATAAAATGTTTGAAGAACAGTAGAGTTGGTAATAGTTCAATTCCGTCATGCGCGTTGACTTGGCACCTTAAAAAGAGAGAAAGAAATTCTGAATATTGCAAGTTTCATTCTTATTACACATGTATATACCTCCCATATGCCATATTTGTTAACGATAAATCATTCAGAATGCGGGAATCGTGTACATATACATATATGCCTAGACCAAACTGGAATTCTATCTACCATGTTAGGATTGCTGTTTGTGTTAGGCAGCTCCACAATCTGCCGAGACCAAATATGCAGATTTTCTGTTTTAATATAGTGCAACTACATATAAACCATCTTTTAACTGTAACCCCAAAATAAAATAAAGATTCATTAGAAATTCAGAGTAAAAATAAATTTTGAATGTTTTGCATTTTAGCGAAAAAAAAAAAAAAAAAAATGAAAAACAGAACAAACGTGGAAAAAAATTGCTTGAATTAAAAATACCTGTCAGTTGTAAACATATATGGATTAATATAATTCAAAAAGTAGTAAACAAATTCTGATTCTAATTTGGTCTGGGCAGATGTTCCGGATCTGGCCTACGACATGAACATGCTCATTTAACATCCTTTCATCTTTACTTAATTTTTTTTAATATATTAATAAAAAAAAAAAAAAAATAAAAAAAAATCACAAAAGTTATGCCTTCCCAGCATGCAAAAATAGTCTGTGAATAAATCTAAAAGAGAGTGTCTACGTGTTTTTGTTTGAAATTGGTATTAAAGATGATTGAGGGTCCTGTAAAATTATAAACAACTTGTGAAATCTAAGTTCTTGTTTGTGTATTAGTTTGGTGTTCAATACTGTTTTCTATATTATTTTAATAGTTAGATCACAGCAGCCAGTTAACCCATCCTTACTTTCTTACAGGTTAGCAGCACTTTGAAAAACTTTCTTTCATTAAAACTCTGACTGGAGAGAAACTATATAAATAGGTGACAGAGGACAGTATCTTGTCAGATATCATGAAATTCTAAGTAGATCTTATACCTTTCCTCGAAAATATTTTGAAGAAGTTGGAAATGTCTATAAGATAATGAATGAGATAATCCTTACAGTGTAAAAAAAAATAAATAAATAAAAAAAAAAAATAAATAAATAAATAAAAATCCAGACATTTTTAGTGTAGATACTAGTCTAGTATATGTTTGACCCTAATTAATTTTCAAGATTGCTTTTTCCCAGATTTTTTTTTTCCCACTTGTAGACCTGTTTCAAGTATCTCCGGCTAACGATGCATGCATATATAACAATCCCTGTTATACATTAAACAAATTTCTGATATAAATTCAGTACTTTGGTAACCTGTATAAATTGGAAGGATTGGAGTTTTTACAATCATTCAACAGCAGGTCAGAGGATTGTTCAAGAAATCAGCCGTTGCATTGTACAAAACTTTTGTACCACCCTTTACAACTGCGTAATGAGACGTAAACCAATCTGAGCTATCTTTGAAAATCACGTGATATGACCGGCTAGCTTACCTATAAAAACGCTCGATTTTCCAATGTGCGTTCTCTCTCTAATTCTGTCATCAGCCATACTACACGTGAGCAGTAAGAAAGTAACAATGGCAGCCGAAAAACCCAAGTACAAAGTCGGTAAGTACACAAAATCGTCTCATCTATATATTTAATTAAACTGTGTTTCTTTGAGACTTTAGACTTTTATCTTAATTGTGAAACCATCGAGTTATTTAAATATTACCAAAGAGACTAAACAACAACAACTAGGTTCATCCCATTTAATCGAATTAATTTGACAATTTAAGTCGGCTTTTTTGTCTTATTTAAAAATATAGCGACTATTTTAATTTACTAACTCTTATTTTGATAAAGAAAAGAAATAAAATTTTCAAGCCGAGAGAGAGTCTAGATCTAGTAAGAACCCAAATATTGCATTTTGAAAGGTATTGTTTCAGAAGATATCTCCTAACGTAAAGTGTAGATCCAAGATCAGACTTAAGCTTAACGTTTTGTGCAATCTGATCTTGATCTACATTGTCCGCTAGGCTCCAAAAGGCCAGTGAGTGGGATTTACCAACCGTAGAGTTTACAAAATATGAAAAAAAAAAAAATCACAATCCACCTGAACAAAAAAAGAAACACAACTTCGGACTCACTGGAAAATATCCTAGTAAAATATGAATGATCTATATGAGATAGATCAAAGATCTAGATCTAGGTAAAGTGCCGGAAGCATCTTAACTCTTTACCACACAATAGAATTTGAGACTGGTCCAATTGAAAGCATTTGCAGACAACAAAACAGGCTAAATGTGACTTTTTTTTTTGGAGGGGGGGGGGGGGTTCAGAAAACATTGTGGGGAAAAGAGAAAATGCTGGTGACCAGCATTTTCTTCTTTTCCCACAATGTTTTCAAAAGGCTTCAGTCTCTGAGTTGTTGAAAGTTGGGATTGTGTTGTTAAGGGTTTTGTTGTTTCGGACAGTGTGGAAATGTGCAGTTCAATCTTGCATCAACTGTGTCTGCTACCTCTTGTATGTCCTTGTCAAAACAACCCCGAAATAACAATATGTGATATGTTTTTTGCCCTTTGAGATGTTTTGCCACAATGTTTTTAGTTGTGGTTAGTGGTCGGAAAAAAAAAATTGCATGTGATTAAGTCAGAGCTCCAGATAGAGGTAGTGATTTTGATCTCAAAATTGAAAAAGAAAATTATTCTGCACTAAACCCCATGTTATGGGTACTCAGTAGAATTGTTTCATCGAGACGGTTGTAATGAGTACCCACAACCAAGGGTTTGGAGAGAAACAACGAATTTAGCATACCATCACTCCCTCTTATCTGGAACTTAGAAGAATTAGATTTTTGTGTTTCGAAGATAAATAAAGAGAATGATGTCTCATCGAGACGATTCTAATAAGTACCCACAACATAGGGTTTCAAAGAGAAATAATGGATTTAGAATACCATCACTCTCTCTTATATGGAGCTCTGGGATAGTATACTAGTAGGTCGATAGTCTATAATAAAGCAGTGGGCAGTGTAGATTAGAGATCAGAGTGTATGTTCTGTACAGTCTGATCTTGATCTGCTCTGTCCACAAAAGTTTCTGGTATCACCAGTGGCATTGAAAGAGTCAACCAGTTGAGTGCCATATACAAGCCTTAACAACATTTTCTGTCTGAAGTACAACCCCAAACAAATTAATTTAACATTACTTTTGCCAAGGATGTCTTAGGAAAGCTGAAAGTGTAGATCAAAGATCAGATTGCACATTCTGTACCATCTGATCTGTATTCACCCTAGCCACATAGGCAACTCAAGTCCTTACCAAACACAAAAATTTTCAACTAGTCCATATTGAAGGTACTTGCAAGCAACAATTTAGATATAGCTCCAGTGACAGAATTTTGTTTTTAAATAAGTGGAAAAGATAGTGTAGCAAGGACAAAATGCTGGTTAACAGCATTTTCTCCTTTTCACACTAAGTTTTCAAAAGTCTGCTTTTGTTGGGTCATTATAACTTGGGATAGTGTTGTGCAGAGTTAAGATGCATAAAGGGTTATGACTGTGAATGGTTCATAAAACGGGATGATGATCTAACCAACCCTTTCCCAAACAACAAATTTTGGACTCTTCCAAACTGAAAGTTTGCAGACGACAATTTTAGATTTTGAGAAAATGGCAGAAAGTTCTCAAAAAGGGTAGAAAACACTGTGGGAAAAGGAGAAATTGCTCATTATGAGCAATTTCTCCTTTTCCAACAGTGTTTTCAAAGGACTTTTACTGCAGACACTTATAAAACAGGGCTTGTTTGGGAAAGGGTTAAAGTACCCAATAGTTTTAACCCTTTCCCACACAATCCCGAGTTTCAATGACCCTGAAAATGTTGACAAGCAGCATTTTCTCCTTTTCTCACAATGTTTTCTAACATTTTAGAAATAAATCCCATCATTTAAGCAACACTTAACCCATTACCACACAATCCCTACTTATGACGCCCATGAGAAAGAAGCCTTTTGAAAACACTGTAGGAAAAGGAGAAAATGCTGGTAACCAGCATTTTCTCCTTTTCCTACAGTGTTTTCTACCCTTCCCAGAACAAATTACAACTTTTCAGTCACCTTTATTTTGTCATCTGCAAATGCTTTCAATTTGAACCTGTCTTAAATTTTGTCGTGTGGTAAAGAGTTAAATGTAGGGAAACGGACAAAGCCCACTGGGACAAAAGTCCACTGGACAAAAGCCCATTGCTAATTTTTACAGGCAGGACAAAAGCCCACTGCTTATAAAAAAGAGCTAGAAAATCGTTTTTTATTATTTTTATCATTTTTGTAAGAAAAAACACATTATGATGAAATAGCTTTCCTTTCATCTCAATGTTTAATTTTCTGCACCATTGCCTACTTATAACAACCATGTGAAAGAGGACTTTTGAAGAAATTGTGAAAAAGGAGAAAATGCTGGACTTTTGAAAACAATGTGAGAGGAGATAATGCTGCTTACTGGTATTTTCTGCTTTTCGCATGTTTTCTTCTCTTCTAAATACAAACCACATCATATATACAATTTTTTTTTAAATTAACTCTTTACCAAACCACAACTTTATTGACAGGTCCAAATGGAACACATTTGCAGACAACAAAACAAAAGTGACTGAAAATTCAAAATTTCTTTTGGGAAGGGAAGAAAACATTGTGGGAAAAGGAGAAAATGCTGGTTACCAGCATTTTCTCCTTTTCCCACAATGTTTTCAAAAGGCTTCTCTCTCAGGGTGGTTTAAAGTAGGGATTGTCTGGTAAAGAGTTACACACATGACTGTAACTAAAAGTGGGGTTTTGTCCTGGTGGGTGTTTGCCCCAGTGGGCTTTAATTTGTTCTAGTGGGCTTTTGTTCTAGTGGGCTTTTGTCCTACACTCTTAGTATGTTGTCTGCAAATGGTTTGAATTTGGACCAGTCTAAAATATTGTCATGTGGTAAAGAGGTAAAAGAAAGGAAAGTAAAACTTTTTGTTGGAGATGAAAAAACCAACATGGCTTTTGCAGTCACATGGTAGATTTGGTTTACATTCCTGTTACATGCTGTTAACTGAAGATAAAAGATTAGGTTGTACATTTTATATAGTCGGATCATCATCTACATCTGTGTTTTGATGCACTTACTAACATTTTTAGCACCACTTGCCGAAGGCCAGCGGGCTTATGTCATGGCCCGTTGTCCGTCGTGCGTCCGTCCGTCCGTGCGTCCGTCCGTCCGTCCGTGCGTTAACTTTTTCTTTAAACATCTTCTTCTCTGAAACTACCCATCCAATTTTGATGAAACTTCACAGAAATGATCCTGCCATGGTCCTCTTCAGAATTTCTTGAAAGAATTTAATTCCTTCAAAAACTCTGGTTGCCATGGCAACAAAACTGAAAAATTTTGAAAATCTTTGAAAATCTTCTTGTCTGAAACCGTAAGGCCTAGAGCCACCAAATTTGGCATGTAGCTTTATCTAGTGGACCTCTACCAAGTTTCTTCAAATTATAGCCCTGGGGTCAAAATTGGCCCCGCCCCGGGGGTCACAAGTTTTACATGGGCTTATTTAGGGAGAACTTTAAAACTCCTCTTCTACCTAGTCATAAGGCCTAGGGCTACCAAATTTGGGATGTTGTTTTATTTAGTGGACCTCTACCAAGAGTGTCTAAATTATAGCCCCGGGTCATAATTGGCCCTGCCCCGGAGGTAACAAGTTTTACATGGGCTTATATAGGGAGAAGTTCAAAATTCTTCTTCCACCTAGCCATAGGGCCTAGGGCTACCAAATTTGGCATGTAGCTTTATCTAGTGGACCTCTACCAAGGGTTTCCAACTTATAGCCCAGGGGTCAAATTTGGCCCCGCCCCGCACCGGGGAGTAACAAATTTTACATGGGCTTATATAGGGAAAACTTTCAAAATCTTGTCGCACCTAGCTATAAATACTAGGGCTATCAAATTTTGCATGTAGCTTTATCTAGGGGGTCTCTACCAAGGGTGCCCAAAAGTATAGGGGGGGCCTTGGGTCAAATTTAGCCCCCGTTACAGGGGATCACAAGCTTTGCATTGGCTTATATAGGGAAACTTTAATAATCTACTTGTACATAGCCATAAGGCCTAGGGCTATCAAATTTTGCATGTAGCTTTATCTAATGGGCTTCTACCAAGAGGGCCAAAATTTTAACTTTGGGGGTCAAGTTTGACCCCATCCCAGGGGTCACAAGTTTTACATTGGCTTTATAAACCTGTCTCATGGGTCACATATTTTACAGGGCCTTTTATTGAGCAAACTTGTTTTACAGGGCTTTTTATTGGGGAAGATTCAAAAATCTTCGTGTTTATAACCACACATTCTAGTTTCATATTGTAGGTCTGGGGTCAAAATTGGCTCCATCCAGGGATCACAAGTTTAACATGGGCCTCAAGATATAGTCACTTTAATTTATACATTACTCAAGGGAAATAACTCTTTTTATGAAAGATAAAGTTTGGTACTATTTACCTCCCTTGATTATCAAACTGCTTTGATACATGATTGGTGCTAGACATTAAGTTTTTTGATAGAAAATATTCTGTTTTCAGGTGTTATTCATTTTTTTTTATGCTAATAGTTATGCTCACATGAGGTGAATAATAAATTCAGAGTAAGGTTTCTATCATTCAGCTTATTTTTCCAAGGATTTTACCTTTCATGCTGATGAATTAACCTGCTTGTACTGCCTGACAGCGTTCATTGTTTTTGAAGGCCCTCTTTTTCATGGTCATGAAAACTTGAATTTGTGTGGTAAAGGGTTAAAAAGCCAGTGGAGCGATACAGGGCCATCATGGCCCTCTTGTTTTGTTTTGCTTTTCCCAGTTTGGAAAGGGTTATTATCTCAGAGCTTGGTAAATAGCTTTTCTTGAGAGGTCAAAATGTGAAACTTTCATTCATAATAGATCTCAAGGCCTCCTGACACGATACACCGTGCCACAGCTATCTCTGTCCTACTATACATTTCTTTTCAAAAACAATGCTGCAGAAGTAGAAATGATGACCAGCATTTTGCCCTTCTCTCACAATGTTTTCTAGCTTTTGATAGAAAAATATAGTCATTTGATCAACCTCTAATTTGTTGTCTGCAAATACTCAATGACATTCAGAAAGGAGGTTTTGAAAGTGTTGTTGGAAAAAAATAGTTGCTGGTAAATTAATTTAGTATTTTGTCTTTTTCCACAGTGTTTTTTTTTCTCCTTTCACTATGCTTTCAAAAGTTTTTTCTATCAAGGTCATTAAAACTTGGGATCAGTGAGCAGGATTGTGTTGTAAAGGTTGGGATTGATTTAGATTTAGGTCCATTTCTGTCAGAGATCATGCACAAAGTATATTTGTTGAAACACAATACAAAAAAAAATGTTTCCACCTCTGCAAAATGTAACCCTTATACCACAC
The DNA here is from genome assembly GCA_943736015.1 of Tridacna crocea. Taxonomy (NCBI): domain Eukaryota; kingdom Metazoa; phylum Mollusca; class Bivalvia; order Cardiida; family Cardiidae; genus Tridacna; species Tridacna crocea. The sequence goes on from OX031065.1 coordinate 46,888,653, forward strand.
GATCTCGATTTTTGACGACCCTGAGAAAAAAGCCTTTTGAAAACACTGTGGGAAAAGGAGAAAATGCTTATAACCAGCATTTTCTCCTTTTCCCCACAGTGTTTTCTACCCTTCCAAAACCAAATTTTAATTTTTTGGTCACCTTTATTTTGTCGTCTGCAAATGCTTTCAATTTGGACCAGTCTGAAATTTTCTTGTGCTGTAAAGAGTTAACTTAACCCTTTCCCAAACAATCCCTGGTTTTTACGGGTCTGGCATAGTAGCCTTTTGAAAAAATTATCGCCTGCAAATGCTTTCAATTTGGTCTAGTCCAAAAGTTTGTCGTTTGGGAAAGGGTTAAAGGAAAAGGGGGGAACTGTTTACTGTATTTGGTGATATGCATAGAGCCTCTTTTCTCTCAGTGTTATCAGTTCTGTGAACTCTTTACCAGACATGAAAAATATTGATTTGTTTTTTTCTGAAAACTAACTCTTGCAGACAAAAAAATTACCCTTTACCACACAGTGACGACTTTCGACGACCCTGAGGTAGAAGCCTTTTGAAAACATTGTGGGAAAAGGAGAAAATACTGGTCACCATTATTTTCTCCTTTTCCCACAATGTTTTCTACCCTTCCCAAATCAAATTTTGATTTTTCAGTCACATTTATTTTGTTGTTTGCTGATGCTTTAACTCATTACCACACAATTCCTACTTTTGACGACCCTGAAAAAGAAGCCTTTAGAAAACATTGTTTTCAACAGTGGTTTTGGTTAAGGATGTTAGAATTAGGATTGTGTCAAATGGGTTTAATCTAAATCTATGCAAAAACACAGAGAAATCAAAGTACTGATAGTACTGCAGGCCAGGAAATTGAGGATACGAAACAACACATGAGGTCAATTTTAATTAATACAAACAGGTAGACGGACAGAGATACAAACGGATTCCACTAAGCCCCTGGAATTCTTGGTTTTATCATGAAATTTTGAACTGATACTAGAAAGCACCAACCAGAAACTAATTAAGCCAGAGCTAGGCATGTGCTCACAGTTATGGGGTGCTTGATAATGGCTTAGAATACTTAGTAATTTGGCGTGCTTGTAAACAATCCCAAGTCAAAATTGAACCGTATTTAATCGGTGCAATACCAACTTTGGTTATCTAAATTTTCTGAGACATGTGATGTCTTGTAGTCCTGAATGACGCTATTTTTTACATTTATGACGCAAGAACATATTTATTTTTATTGATTTCAATGAAAATACATGTAAGATAGATATCAAGGTAAAGTGTAATGAATAATAAAGATTGAAGTGATACGGCAGTTGGTCATGTTGTCTCTACCTTCCACAAGTCGACGAAATTTTGAACTGGTCATATTTGAAGGAAGTTGTAGATGAAAATCCAAAGTAGTTCTTCGTGTATATTGGGGAAATTGGGAGGAATTGCTTGTTACAAGCGAATTCTCTTTTAGCCAAAATATTTTCTCAATAAAATACTGTGAAAAGGTTGGATCGTTTTGGGAAAACGATAAGGCTCGGTTTTCCTATTTTACTTGCCTATTTTACGGACAAGTCACAGTGACTTGAGCTTCGATACTTATATCTACATAATATAAAAAGACGTTAATCCTAATTCATAATCGTTGTCCAAAGACAACTTGTGTCAAGCCCGCAAACACTTGACTCTCAAGCTTGACCTAGACCCTGGACCTGAATAAATGTTTCAAAGGGAACTTCTACTCATGATGGAGAACAATGCATTATGCTAATTTATATCGGAATCTATCCAAAAATGTAGGAGTTATGGTTCGGACGAAAAATTGGCCTTCAACGGGGCCTTGATCTTGAACCTACTTGAACAGATGTTTCAAATGGCACATCCAACCGTGATGGAGGTCAATTGTGCCAAATTATTTTGAAATCCATCCACAATTGTAGAAGTTATGGACCAGAAATATTCGGATGCACAAAAGCCCTAGTGAACACTAGAAATATATGTGTCAGAGACACTGATGCCCCTGCTAAATGGTATTGGTCATAGGTTTGTCATATGACACTAGTAGAGAGAGAGAGAAAAAAAAATACATTAAATGACAAGCGAACGACTACAGAAAAATATTATAAGCATTTATTTGGTTTCAAATCAAAGTCAATCAAAGACATTTTTAAGAATCACACAGGTGTAATCTATTTGTGACAGGTGTAAAAGGTGTGAAATACATCCTATCAGTGTAAAATAGGCAGTATAAACAATGACAAAACTACCAAATAACTCTTGGATAAAGGTAACTAATACACATAATGTACATACTAAAGGCAACGAAATTTCAAAAATATTTTTATAGACAACTTGATTAACGATATGGATGAAATCTGATGTTGGGGTCGATTTTTCTAAAATTTTATTTGGGGACGATTTCACCAAAGAAATGGTCTCCAGGGGATGATTTCTCCGGAGTGATAAACATAACACGGGCCAACCAGTTTGGGGACGATTTCTCCAGGGGCCGATTTCTCCAGCATTCCGCTGAAGTACACTAGATTTAGTCTATATACATAAGAAAAAGTGATAAACATAACACGGGCCAATATTCTATACGTAGTTTGCTTTATTTACAATCGTCGTTCGTTAATCTCACCATACCTGAATATGAATGATCCGGAGTGCAAGAGACAGCGTTATAGATATTAACCGTATATAGCGCGTAGGAATACACAACTGCCGTATAAAGCTAAGTTCATTAGGTTACGCCTTTATTAGGTCAGTGTTAATGACATAAACGGGATAAAAAACACACACTCGTCAGTTATTAAAGGATTGTAATACCCTTGCAATTCCATGGCGTTTTGCAGATGAAAGCTTTGAGGAAAGGAAAGCATTCACACCGTGTGATAAGCAATCTCTGTATATACTTGGGAAACTAGTTGTTTTGGCGGACTCAGCGATATAAAGTGGACACACCAACCAACATTTTTGTCTGAATAGGCAGCTTACGATCCCTATAGGCAAGGGAATCCCTTGAGAGGGATTCCCTGGCCTAAAAACTAGTGATAAATTATGATGCGACTTAGAATTGGTAAATTCTGTTATCTTTGTATGCCTCAATGAGTTCAAAGCTCAAAACATGTTGACCCTTAGAGCTTCAGACAGAGGGAGTGATTTTGAGATCAAAATTGAAACATCAATTATTCTGCACTAAACCCTATGTTGTAGGTATTCATTAGAATCATCCCACCAAGACAATTCTAATAAGTACTCACAATATAGGTTTTGGAAAAGAAATAATGGATTTAGACTACCATCAGTCCCTCTTATCTGGAGCTATGCCCTTGGCTTACCTTCACGGCTCAGTTTGTGGGCAGCTTACATAGGCGTAACTTCTATTACGCACACCACGCACATGCGTAATGTAAAATAAAAAATCGAGAAAATAAGTCGTAGGTTGCCTCTTAACCCGTATTTTTCAGTTTAACATTTTTCTATAACAGCCAAGATTGGAAAATCAAGTTTCTTCCTCAGAAGAGGCTCGAAATCGTTTTACAGCCATCTTGAATATCGAAACCCCCCAAAAAGAGGGGGAGACCGACCCCCTATTGTGCTTCCCCCCTCAGAGCATTTTTTCATATGTGTTAATTTATGGATAGGCATTTCCGCATGATTTAACACTAATTTAGCAAAATGATAGCAAGTAATTTCAAATCCAGTTTTTTTTTTTTCACAAGTTAAACAGATAACGGCTTCATTTTCGTTTTTTTTCCTTATGTGAGGTCTAGCATATAACCAGAATTTGTTTTGTGAATTTCAAGTCTATGATTTAAGCAATAATTTGCGTTATTGGGAACACTGGTTATGAATTCTCATCCCTGCCACATAGATTTTGCAAGCATTGTAATTGAATATTAGAAAATTTTCCATAACCTCTTAAAGGTGGGTATATAGATTTTTTATGTCATACCAGATTAAAAAAATATTATACATCACTGAAATTTATAAACACTATTCTACAATTTATCAATATAATCTTAAAATTATAATTTTTGATGGTATTCCCATAAAAGGCTACGTAGCTTCTTAACCCATTACTACTCAATGACACCTTTTCACGCCACTGGGGAAGAAGCCTTTTGAAAACATGGTGGGAAAAGGAGAAAATGCTGGTAACCAGCATTTTCTTCTTTTCCTACCAAGTTTTCTACCCTATCAAAGCAAAATTGCGCCATTTGAGCCACTATAAAATTATCATCTGCAAATGCTTTCAATTTGGATAAGTCTAGAATTTTGCTGTGTGGTAATGGGTTAAGGTATTTCTAGATTTTGCGCCAAAAATTTTAAAACAGCATTGTGGGAATGTCGAGTGACTGCCACATGACTAATGACGCTTAAATTTCATTACATAACAAACACATAATTATTTTCCGTAATGTCTTCCTCGGATGCTATGTTTGAAGCTTCGTCTGTGTATTTCCGGTATGCAAATGAGCGAGTTGCTCATCTAAAAATAGACCATGTTTCCTGTCGGTGTCGACATCTCTTCATCTCTAATTTATCTTGTTGTCCAATGGTTTTGACTCCTAGGGTTTTATGGATGAAAATTAAAAGGCTTTGGGAGTATAAGGATGATTTTCTTGTATTTTTGTAAAATTTTCATCCCAAAATCTGAAGGGCCACCTTCAAACTGCTAAAAGTAGATGGAAAATTTTCAATGAATACCGGGTAGTGGTACATCCAGATGGTGTATAGTATTGTGTTAAAACTCTACCAAACCATGAAATATTAAGTCTTTACCAAATGACAACATTATAGATGGCTCCACATTGAAAGCACTTGCAGATGACAAAATAAATGGATTTCAAAAATTGAAGTTTGATTTAGGAAGGATAGAAAACATTGTAGGAAAAAGGAGAAAATGCTGGTTTCCAGCATTTTCTCCTTTTCCCAAAATGTTTTCACAAGGCTTCCATCTTGGGGTCGTAAAAACCAGGGATCGTTTGGTATAGGGAATTAAAATTATAGGAAATTAAAAGCTTTAACAGAACAATTTTGACTGTTGCTCAATGAATGGGACTCTCCTATGAAATGATGAAAAACAGTGGGAGAGAGAGAGGAAGTGGTTACTTGCATTTGCTTTTTTTTCCCCATCATTGTTTTTGAAAGCTTGTGTTTCTCAGGGTCATTTAACTCTTTACCTCATGACAAAATTTAAGACATCTTCAAACTTAACCCATTACCACACAATCCCTACTTTTGACGCCCCTGAGAAAGAAGCCTTTTGGTAACCAGCATTTTCTCCTTCCCAGAACAAATTTTTCAGTCACCTTTATTTTGTCGTCTGCAAATGCTTTCAATTTGAACCAGTCTAAAATTTTGTTGTGTGGTAAAGAGTTAAAGCAGTTGCAGATGACATAATTTCACTGTAGCACAATCTGTGAAAGTTGTCTCTGATAGGGTAGAAAAGGTTTCAGGAAAGGTTACCAACATTTTCTCCTTTTCCCAAAATGTTTTCAAAAGTCTTCTTTCTCAAGGTCATTAAAAGTTGCAATTCTGTCAAATGTGAAAGTTTAGCCCTGTCCTAACTAAAAACATTTGCAGAAGACAACAGTGACATACGGAATAAAGGTAGAAAAAAGGAAACATTGTGAATAGAATAGAAGAGAAAACTGGATAAGGGCATTTTCTCTTTTTCCTACCAGTTTCTAAAAGCTTTCTTTTTTCCAGAATGATTACAACATGGTATTTTATGGCAGCCACGTAGGAAGCATTTCAAGATGGGGGAGGGGGGGGGGGGCTAATTTCGAGATACAGAGATTTTTTGCGTGGTGGTTGCATTGCGCTAAAAACTCATATTTTAGTCACTATGATTTTCAAACTTATTGGGGGGGCTGAGCCCCCCGAAGCCCCCCACCCCCCCCCCCCCCCCCCCCCCCCCCCCCCCCCCCCCCCCCCCCCCCCCCCCCCCCCTGTTCTTACGGGCCTGTATGGTGTAGTGTCAACTCTGTACCAGATGAGAAAATTTTAACCTTGACCAAAGTCAAAGCAATTTTACAGACGACATTTTCATTGTTGTTCAAATTGTGCAATTTTTCCTTGATAGTATAAAAAAACATTGTTGGAAAAGGAGAAAATGCTGGTTACCAGCATTTTCTCCTTTTCCCACAATGTTTTCAATAGGTTTTGTTCCTAGGGCTGGTAAAAGTTGGTGTAGTGTGGTTAAAGTGTTAAACTGAGTATTGTGTTGTAATATGTTAAGATAGGGGTGAGATAAGTGGCTCGGAGTCCCAAGGACGTCAAGAAATAGATAACTTCAGGGACGCTAGGCTCTCTGTCAGAAAATTGTCGAAAGATAATAGGACTGACAAATATTTCGCTAATATATGGCTTGCAACACTTGAAAAGGGGCATTTGGACATTGATTTTATGTAAGTGTCCTCTCGGGATTAACCTGCGCAGTCCGCACAGGATAATCGAAGAAGGCACTTTATGACTATAGTGGAATTTGTGCTACAATAGACTTGTGCAAAACAGGAAATTACATAAAAACCAGAAAGTCTCTTGGAGTGTGCATGCTGATCTGAGACGACACTCAAATGCCCCTTTTCAAGTGTTGCATCCCCTATATCAAACATACTCTGGGAAAAGGGGGGCAAAATCTGGTCACACTAGGCTTGTAAAGCCCACATGTTGGTATTTTTGGTATGGACGCAGTTGCAGATAACTATATATTTACATGATAACAAAATGTATTACTCATGCAATTTCAAGCAATTGCAGACAATAGCATAAATGTAGAATTTTCTATGCATGTCTATGCAAGGATAGAAAATGTTGTGGGAAAAAGACAAAATAAATACTGGTTACCAGCATTTTCTTCTTTTTCCCACTATGTTTTCAAACACCTTTTTTCTCCTGGTATAGAACATGGAAATTTTCAGTAAAGGGTTGGATTTAGTGAATTTTTTTGTTACTATGATATTAGTAAACATTATACCTCCAGCAAACAAGTCTATTTGTTTTGAAGCAAACCACAGGATACATGCACTATCAAAGTTGTTGCAACAAAAGGAGAAATTGCTTAAATGTTTAACACTTAACAAACAATCCCGACTTTTAACACCCCTGTGAAAGAAGCCTTTTGAAAACATTGAGGGAAAAGGAGAAAATGCTGGTAACCAGGATTTTCTCCTTTTCTCGAAATGTTTTCTTCCCATGCTGAAACAAATTTCAATTCTTTAATCACATTTATTTTGTTTTTTGCAAAGTCTTTCATTTTGGACCAGTCTAGAATTTTGTCGTTCGGTAGAGAGTTTTACACTTTAGCAAACAATACCTGCACTTAGAGACCAATTAGGGTCCTGTGTGGCTCAGTGGTAAAGTGTAGGACTCACGTCCAGGAGGTCCCAGGTTCGAGCCTCACTGCCTCCACTGGGTTTTTCTAACAGGTGTGTCCTTGGGCAAGACACTTCAGAGCCTAGCCTAGTACTGGTGAAACCCAGGAAACATGAATATGTGAGCCGTCGCCGTGATATGACTGAAATATTGATGAAAGCGGCGTAAAACACCATTCAAACAAATAGAGACCAATTGAATGAATTTGATCCTATTAGGACAAATTTCACCATAAGTGCAAGATTTAATTTGTTGTCTGCAAATACTTTCAATTTTGACTTGTCTGGATTTTTGTCATTTGGAAGAGTTTTGGTGGTTAAAGAAAAACATCTTGGAATGCACCATCCTCCCCCACCCCCACTTATTAACCCTTTATACACAATGATGACTTTTAATGCCCCTGAAAGAAGAGGCTTTTGAAAACATTGTGAGAAAAGGAGAAAATGCTGTTACCACAGGGTTCGAATTTCATTTTTTTATCCACTTGCAAATTTTAGCAAGTAGCTTTTATTTCCACTTGCAAAATTAAAACTGGACTCGCATTTTTTTTTTGAAGCTCAGCTTGCCTACCAATTGTAAAGAATGAATGGCAGGTAAAAACTATTCAATTCTATTCTATTACGTAATCTGTCAACCCGAGACAACAACCAAACAAAAGGAACGTTAATTGACATTAAAACCCTCATTTATCAATCAATTCAATTTCAGTTGAATTTCTGTTCTAATGCGAGGTTAAATTTCTACAAAACTTACACTGGTGGACGATTTGTAAATGAAAAAACGGACGTGTCACATCCGAATATCTGCGTGTCCGGTAACTGGTTTAGCGAGTCCACCAAGTCCGACTTGCTTCTCGTTGCTATTTGTTTGCAATAATTTATCTTTTCATGAAAGATTGACAAATGTTTTTGTTTCAAATCAGAGATTGAATTCGCCTACCGGTTTTTCCGGATAAAAAACGCAAAACCTCAGTATCGGCTGTGAGTGCAGACGAACGCAATTGCCTCACGAAACTCGGGTTACGAACGACAACTCGGAGGCTTCAATGGCGAATGTAAAATTATCGACATCCGTCGAAGGGTGTTCTCAGTGCGATATGACCGATGTTTGTCCAGAACAAAAAGAATTGCCCTTTTTTGTATTCACATATGAAATTTAGTACATTTGGTAACTGTTCTTCAATAATTGGCACTCGCATTTTTTTGCAAGTGCTTGAAATGTCAACTCGCATTTTCCAATTCTGGCTTGCATTTTGCGAGTAAATATATGGGAATTTCGAACCCTGTACCAGCATTTTCTCCTTTTCCCACACTGTTTTATACCCTATCAAAGGAAAATAATTTCAAATGAGCCACATTGAAACTGTTATCTGCAAAAATTAATGCTTTCAATTTGGACAGGTCTAAAGTTTTGTTGCGTTTAAGGGCAGAAGTCCTAAGAAATTTGAAGAAAAATAACAAAAGTCATCGTCTACAAAGAAGAAATTATGTTTTACGGTAATTTTACACCTGCAGATTGCTGAAGAAACCATACAGAGACATTTTCTTAAAATAATTATGATGCTTTATTGCAGAAAGTCTTAGCAAAGCAGGCAGTGGTAGTTTGTGCAGTGATCTTGATCTGAATCTACACTAGCTGTAAAAACTACTTAAGTTTTCAAGAAATTAAGTTTTACAACAATTTTTACCTTTTTAAAGAGTGGTTGGAGAAACCTTCCAGAACCATTTTCTAAAAATAAGACAAAAATAGTCATGATTTCCAGGATACTTCGTATCAAAATGTCTCTCCAGAGCGGATAGTGTTTTGTGCAGTCTGATCTCGATCTTCACCAGCCAGAAGGCTACCCATAGTTGTCTAGAAATTATTTTACACAATATTTTTTCCTCATATTGTCAAAAACTCCTACTAGAGCCATGTTTCAGAAAAAAGACCAAAATAAATTAAAAATTTCTGGGATTCTCCTTATATTCAGAATGTATCTGCAGAACAGGCAATGTTTTGTGCTTTCTGATCTTGATTTACACATGTGGCAAGGGCTACAGATACTGAAGTTGTAAAAGGATTTATTTGAGTTAACTTAACCCTTAACTTAACAAAATTTTAGACTGGACCAAATTAAAATCACTTGCAGACGACAAAATGTACATGACTCATAAATTGAAATTTGTTTCCAGGAGGGTAGAAAACATTGTGAGAAAAGAAGAAAATGCTGGTTACCAGTATTTTCTCCTTTTCCCACAATGTTTTCAAAAGGCTTCTAACTCAGGGTCGTAAAAACCAGGGATTGTTTGGTAAAGGTTTGAGTACGATTACAACATGTCATTTTCCCGTATTTCAGCTGATATCACTCTCGCTGAATGGGGCAGAAAGTGTATCGAAATTGCGGAAAATGAAATGCCAGGTCTCATGGACATGAGGACCAAGTACGGCCCCTCCAAGCCCTTAAAGGGAGCCAGGATAGCTGGCTGTCTTCACATGACCACACAGACAGCAGTGCTGATTGAAACACTCACAGCCCTTGGAGCAGAGGTAAGTAAGGATGAAATTGTCGTTTACGCTTCACCCTCTATCACATAACCTCTAGTTTTAACTCAATACCAAACGACAAAAATTTTAGGTTTGTCCGAATCGAAAGCATTTGCGGACGACAAAATAAAAGTGACTGAAAATTTGCAATTGTTTTTTGAAGGGTAGAAAACATTATGGTAAAAGAAGAAAATGCTGGTTACCAGCATTTTCTCCTTTTCCCACAATGTTTTATAAAGGCTTTTTTCTCAGGGGCGTCAAAAGTAGGGATTGTGCGGTAATGGGTTAGCAACCCTGATGAAAAAGCTTTCAAAAACATTGTAGGAAAAGGTTAAATGCTGGTAACAAGCATTTTCTCCTTTTCCTGCAATGTTTTCTAGGCCTTTTGAGGCTAGTGTTACCATTAGAACAGAATTTAAGGTCAACGGGCCCTAACTCTCCTATTAAAAGATGGAAGCTGCCGAGATTAGCCAAACAGTCTTTAGGAAATCGTCGATGTCACACAATATTTACGGATGTTTTAGGGGTCATAATCTGCAGAGATTGGCAGAATGGTCTATATGAAAACATCCATGTTACACAATATTTACGGATGTTTTAGGGGTCGTAATCTGCCGAGATTGGCAGAATGGTCTTTATGAAACATCGATGTCGCACAATATTTACGGATGTTTTAGGGGTCGTAATTTGCCGAGATTGGCAGAATGGCCTTTATGAAAACATCGATGTCACACAATATTTACGGATGTTTTAGGGGTCATAATTTGCTGAGATTGGCAGAATGGTCTTTATGAAACATCGATGTCACACAATATTTATGGAATGGCCTTTATGAAAACATCGATGTCACACAATATTTATGGATGAGTATGGGTCATAATTTGCCGAGATTGGCAGAATGGCCTTTATGAAAACATCGATGTCACACAATTTTTATGGATGAGTATGGGTCATAATTTGCCGAGATTGGCAGAATGGCCTTTATGAAAACATCGATGTCACACAATATTTACGGATGTTTTAGGGGTCATAATTTGCTGAGATTGGCAGAATGGTCTTTATGAAAACATCCATTTTGCACAATATTTATGGATGAGTATGGGTCATAATCCTTAACTTTTTACCACACGACAAAATTTTAGACTAGTTCAAATTGAAAGCATTTGCAGACGACAAAATAAAGGTGACTGAAAAATTGAAATTTGTTCTGGGAAGGGTAGAAAACACTGTGGTAAAAGGAGAAAATGCTGGTTAACAGCATTTTCTCCTCTCCCCCCAGTGTTTTCAAAAGGCTTCAAAAGGGGCGTCAAAAGTAGGGATTGTGTGGTAATGGGTTAAGGGTATTGCACCCTAGTGCAGATACCTGTAACATTGCCTTTCATCGCAGAAAAAGGTACATATTTGGCTTAAACTGGGGTAAGCCTAAATCAAACGGCTGCTGCCATTTTCCAACATTGATTACAGATTACTCAAGTCTCATCTAAATAGAAATGAAAGATGATATTATATGAAGCCCATTATGGGTGCCATATCCTATACTTGTCACCTGGAAATGCTTTCAATGTAGACAACGTTTTTTTTTTATGTGGTAAAGGGTTAGTGAGGTTTTTTTATGCAGGCTGCAGCGATTTATAAGTGAATGTCCTGCAAGCATTTTGAATTTCAGGAAAAAAAGTAACTATGAGGAAAATTTGTGACCCTGAACAATTACAAGTACTGGTGATACTTAACCCATTACCACACGAGAAAATTTTAGACTGGTCCAAATTCAAAGCATTTGCAGACGACAAAATAAAGGTGACTGAAAAATTGAAATTTGTTCTGGGAAGGGTAGAAAACACTGGGGGAAAAGGAGAAAATGCTGGTTACCAGCATTTTCTGCTTTTCCCACAGTGTTTTCAAAAGGCTTCTTTCTCAGGGGCGTCAAAAGTAGGGATTGTGTGGTAATGGGTTAAATTAAATGATATTGAAATCATTTTGACTGTTGCATAATTTTCCTGTATATTTGACCTATTATGCAAATGAATATTTACCATTTCGCTGTGTCTTTGTGTATTAACTCATTACCAAACAACAAAATTTTAGGTTTGTCCAAATTGAAAGCATTTGCAGACGACAAAATAAAAGTGACTGAAAATTTGAAATTTGTTTGTTAAGAGTAGAAAACATTGTGGGAAAAGGAGAAAATGCTGGTTACCAGCATTTTCTCCTTTTCTCACAATGTTTTCTAAAGGCTTCTTTCTAAGGGGCGTTTAAAGTAGGAATTGTGTGGTAATTGGTTAATATGCCACAACCTTCACACGTTTAATATAACTCTTTACCACACTTTTTAAGGACCCTAAAGAAGGAAACATTGTGGGAAAAGGAAAAAAATCTGATAACCAGCATTTTGTCCTTTTCCATACAATATTTTAGCATTTTCAAGCTGAAAATTATTTTTTGACATATATCAGCTTTAGCGTCTGCCAATGTCTTCAATTTGATCAAGTTTAGAATATTATTGTACGGCAAATACAATGTACGTGTAATCTTACCTTTTTCCACAGGTTCAGTGGTCAAGCTGTAACATTTTCTCAACACAAGACTTCGCTGCTGCAGCCATTGCTAAAACAGGTGTCCCAGTCTACGCATGGAAGGGAGAAACTGACGAGGAATACGTCTGGTGTATTGAACAGGTTTGTCTTTTTCTCTTTCTGTAGAGGGTCAGTGTTACGGGAGACCACTCCTTCATGCATGGCTTTGTTTGGATATAAAATTCAGTACGTAACGAATGTGTTGGTATCTCTTCAACTCAGTAGTTTTGGTGTTCGTCTTTTAAATCTGGAAATAATAAAGGAGGATCTTGTCTGCATGGGTTCAAATTCCACCAGATGCGATTTGTATTTCAGCATTTGTTGCGAACTTTCATGTTCATATGAGCCAGATATTCTTGGGATAGGTTGCCTTAGACATTTACCGAACAGTTCTGTGTTTTAACCCTTTCCCAAACGATAAATTTTAGACTCTTCCAAACTCAAAGAGTTTGCAGACGACAACTTCAAATTTGATAAAAATGGCAGAAAGTTCTCTAAATGGGTAGAAAACACTGTGGGAAAACCAGGGCTTGTTTGGGAAAGGGTTAATAAACCTGAGGAAAAAGGATATGGAAAACACTGTTGGAAAAGGAGAAATCGCGGGTAGCTTGCATTGTCTATTTTCACCCTCAATGTTTTTGTACTATTTTTAGAGGTATAATCCCCATCCATCCCCAATTTAACTACATTTGATTTGTTGTCTGCAAAAAGATGTACTTTTAACCCTTTACTCCATAGATAATCGTTTCTACGCATTGCTTGTAGGAGCCTTTGGAAAACATTGTAGCAAAAAGTGAAATTGCTCATGATGAGCAATTTCACCTTTTGTCGCAATGTTTTCTGTTCTATCAAAAGGTGCTCTATACACATTAAAAACGGCTTCATCCTTGCTGTTATTTAGGGTTAATTAGAGATACCATAGAAATGCCTTATGGGGTAAAGGGTTAATGTGGATAAGTTTAAGATTTTGTTTTATGGTAAAGAGTTCATTCTAAAATAAACAAAAAAATTCAAACTGGTTTCTTTTCATCTTCGCGAGCCAAGGTTACGACCACTATGTGGATCTTACCTTTGCTGATTGAGCCCGATTTCGAGATTCCTGCAATGTGCCCTCTATTGGATGCTAGTTATTACCCCCTTCACATCATATTTCTGAAAGGCAATGAAACATGGTTTTACAAACCGTTTACAAACACAATTATTCAACATGAAGCGATAAGCAGACATGCATGTGGGTTTCCATGTTTACCTTCTATTTGAAAGGTCGCCACCTTATTCTATTTTTATCAAAGATGAAATGCTACAAATGATTTCATTCGTTGCAGTTAGAGCTGGCTGCATCCAATGAAAAAGCATATTGGGTGAATGTAAAAATCGAGCTCGATCCGCCAAGGGTAGAGTAGCGTAGTGTATCGTCAGCCTTGGCTTGCGAAGATGGTTTCTATTGAGAGCATTAGCCCATTACCACACAATCCCTACTTTTTACGCCCCTGAGAGAGAAGCCTTTAGAAAACATTGTGGGAAAAGGAGAAAATGCTGGTAACCAGCATTTTCTCCTTTTCCCACAATGTTTTCTACCCTTCACAAGACAAATTTCAATTTTTCAGTCACTTTTCTTTTGTCGTCCGGAAATATTTTCAATTTGGACAATCCTAAAATTTTGTCGTTTGATAATGAGTTAACTTTGCACTCTACATATTGAAATGTGTCTCAAATGACTGTTTTTGTCTTTAAAAGGAAAGAAAATGGTGTGGGAAAAGGAGAAAATGCTGGTACCGTGGTTACCGACATTTACTCCATTCCCCTCAATGTTGTTAAAAGGCCTCTTTCTTATTGCTTTGAAATCACTTGATTGTTTGGAAAAGGCTTGTCTCAAAAAATGCAAACAAAATGTAACACATATTTGAAGCATGGAAAAAAAAGGAGCAGAATTTTTCAAAGCAGTTTCAGCAACAACAGCTCACAAGGTATTGCACATTGTGAGTCCCAGATCAGACTGCACATTGAACTCTGTACCAAACAGTCCTTACATTTAACAACCCTGAGGAAGCAGCTTTTGAAAACATTTTGGAAAAATGAGAAATTTTCTGTAACCAGCATTATTTGCTTTTGTCCACTATGTTCTCAACCCTATCAAGGACAGATTTTGTCATTTCCATCCCCTTCATTTGCTGTCTGTAAATGCCCTGAATTTGGACCAGTCTAAACTTTTGTCATTTGTTGAAAGAGTTAACATTATTTACTAGAACTGTTACGTTCATATCAGACTGTTCCATTGTCATTAAATGGGTTGATCAACATTAACCCATTACCACACAATCCATGCTTTTAATGACCCAGAGAAAAAAGCCTTTAGAAAACATTGTGGGAAAAGGAGAAAATGCTGGTAACCAGCATTTTCTCCTTTTCCCACAATGTTTTCTACCTTTCACAAAACAAATTTGAAATTTTCCGTCACTTATTCTGTCATCTGCAAATGCTCTCGATTTGGACGAGCCTAAAATATTGTCGTTTGGTAATGAGTTAACCCTTTACCCCATAAGGCATTTCTATGGTATCTCTAATTGACCCTATATAACAGCAAGGATGAAGCAGTTTTTTATGTGTATATGACACCTTTTGATAGTGTAGAAAATATTGTGGCAAAAGGTGAAATTGCTCGTCACGAGCAATTTTACCCTTTGCCACAATGTTTTTCAAAGGCTCCTACAACCAATGCATAGAAATGAGTATATATGGAGTAAAGGGTTAAGTATCGTACTTGTTAATTGATATTTATTCTGAATATCTTTTCTTTATCATCCACAACAGACTTTAGTTTTTCCTGACGGAAAGCCTCTGAACATGATTCTTGACGATGGCGGTGATCTTACAAACCTTGTCCATGAAAAATACCCACAATACCTTGCAGGTAAATTCTATTAATCTTTATGATCTATTGTTATAGAAACTGATTTCTGGTATCTCCTTGTTTTGTTGAAATCTCTTTACCACATTTTAGACATGTCATTATTGACAACATCTGCAGATGACAAACTTAGTGTGACACAAATCATGGAATATTTGTTTGAAAGGGTAGAAAACATTTTGTGAAAAGGAGAAAATGCTGTTTATCAGGGTTGTTAACCCATTACCACACAATCCCTACTTTTGACGCCTTTTGAAAACACAATGGGAAAAGGAGAAAATGCTGGTAACCAGCATTTTCTCCAGACCTTTTCCCACAGTGTTTTCTACCCTTCCCAGAACAAATTTCTATTTCTAGTCACCTTTATTTTGTCGTCTGTAAATGCTTTCAATTTGGACCAGTCTAAAATTTTCTCGTGTGGTAAAGAGTTAAAACTTGTAAAACGGTGTGGTAAACGATCATTCGGTACGATGGTAAATTTGATAATATTTATGAATAGATGCTCTTTGATTAGGACGTAAGTATGGCTGAAAAATTGCTATATGTTTTTCAAGGTTGTTTTTGACAGAATATGTATCAAAGTAGTGAACAGTATAGGTTAAAGATCAGAATATACATTGTGCACAGAATTTGATCTTCATTGTCTGCAAAAGCAACTTAATTCTTTACCCCATAAGGCATTTCTATGGTATCTCTAATTGACCCTAAATAACAGCAAGGATGAAGCTGTTTCTTATGTGTATATGACACCTTTTGGTAACATTGAAAACATTGTGGTAAAAGGTGAAATTGCTTGTCACGAGCAATTTAACCTTTTGCCACAATGTTTTCCAAAGGCTCCTACATGCAATGTGTAGAAATGAGTATCTATGGAGTAAAGGGTTAAGCCTAGGTCCCCTCTTTAGGGATTAAACAGACAAGAAGGTTTGCTATGAAAGTGTTTTATTCTTGGATAGACTGATTGCTGCTTTTTCAAAGTAGGAACATCTCGAAACATCTTTTATGAAACCATATTTCAGGAAGGGTAATGTATCCACATCTCAGGAAATGTTAATTTTGTAATGAAAACTAATCTTGGGGAAACATTTCGATTGAAATCATAATCTTAGGACACAATTTTTATGACCACATATCTCAGGAAACATTTCTGGTGAAAACGTATCTCTGGAATCTCAGGAAACATTTGAAATGTAAACATATCTCAGGAAATATTTCTGGTGAGAACATATCTCGGGAATCTCAGGAAACATTTGTAATGTAAACATATCTCAGGGAACATTTGTGGTGAAAACATATCTCAGGAATCCCAAGAAACATTTGAATGTAAACATATCTTTGGAAACATTTGTGGTGAAAACATATCTCAGGAATCTCAGGAAACATTTGAAATGTAAACTTATTTCAGGTAACATAATTTATGTAATATTAACCCTTTATCCCGTAAGGCATTTCTATGGTATTTCTAATTGACCCTAAATAACAGCAAGGATGAAGCCGTTTCTTATGTGTATATGAGACCTTTTGATAGTGTAGAAAATATTGTGGCAAAAGGTGAAATTGCTCATCACGAGCAATTTCACCTTTTACCACAATGTTTTCCAAAGGCTCCTACAAGTAATGCATAGAAATGAGTATCCATGGAGTAAAGGGTAAACACATCTTCAGGAAACATTTGTAATGTAAACATATCTCAGGTAACATACGGAATATTAACATTTCGTGGAAAACATTTGTAGTGTAAACATATCTCAGGAAACATTACATTTGTAAAGGTTTATTGCATAATATTTCGACTGTCTGCTTTTTCATATCCAGATATCAAGGGTTTGTCTGAAGAAACCACCACAGGTGTTCACAACTTGTACAAAATGATGGCCGATGGAAAACTGAAGGTTCCAGCTATCAACGTCAATGACTCTGTCACTAAGGTTTGTCCTTCTGTTGGTTTTCTTTGAATGTGATTGATTTGGTTGTTTGATTGATTGTATGGTGTTTATGCTATTTTCAGCATTATTTCAGTTAACTCTTTACCACACAATCCCGACTTTTCGTTACCGTATAAAAGAAAGCCTTTTGAAAACATTGTGGGAAAAGGAGAAAATGCTGGTAACCAGCATTTTCTCCTTTTCCCACAATGTTTTCTACCCTTCCCAAAACAGTTTTCAATTTTTGAGCCACATTTATTTTGTCGTCTGCAAATGCTTTCAATTTGGACATGTCTACAATTTTGTCATTTGGTAAGGAGTTAAATTGTGGCAGTCAGTGCAATTATTCATGCTTTCCTGAATTTTCTATTAGACAGAAACTTCGAAATTGGCAGAGCGGAGAATTCAAAAGAGTTCCAAAATTATTTTTCTCAGGGTCAGCAAATGTGGTGATTTTGTGTTAACCCATTACCAATCGACAAAATTGTGGACGTGTCCAAATCGAAAGCATTTGCAGACGACAAAATAGATGCGACTCAAAAAATAAAATATGATTTGGGAAGGGTAGAAAACATTGTGGGAAAAGGAGAAAATGCTGGTTACCAGCATTTTCTCCTTTTCCCACAATGTTTTCAAAAGCTTTCTTTCTCAGGGTCGTTAAAAGTCGGGATTGTGTGGTAAAGAGTTAAATTGTGGCAGTCAGTGCGCTTATTCATACTTTTCCTGAATTTTCTGTCAGACAGAAACTCGGAAATTAGCAGAGCTGAGAATTCACTGTCTTCCAAAATTATCTTTCTCAGGGTCAGCAAATATGGTGATTTTGTGTAAACCCATTACCAATCGACAAAATTATGGACTTGTCCAAATGGAAAGCATTTGCAGACGACAAAATAAAAGTGACTGAAAATTTGAAATTTGTTTTGCGAAGGGTAGAAAACATTGTGGGAAAAGGAGAAAATGCTGGTTACCAGCATTTTCTCCTTTTCCCACAATGTTTTCTTAAGGCTTCTTTCTCAGGGGCATCAAAAGTAGGGATTGTGTTGTAATTGGTTAAAAGGTTAACACATTTAAACTGAAATATATTGATTACGATTTAATTTTATAGTCATTTACGAGGCAGGTTAATTCAAAGTAAGAAGTACCTGGAAATTGCTTCAAAGTATGGCCCATTGCTATACAAAGTTTTAAAGTTTTGGATATGCCATGGCCAGCAGAGCCTTGAAGATCCCATAGTATGATTTTTTTTGCCATACAGAAAATGTCTGTTGTATTCAGTTATGGCTCAGAGCATTATAACTTGCCTCTTTACCAAACAACAAATTTTTGGACTGGTCCAAATTGAGAGCATTTGCAGACAACAAAATGAATATGACTTAAAAGTTTAAAAATTTGCTATGGGAGGGTAGAAAATATTGTGGGAAAAGGAGAAATGCTGGTTAGCAGCATTTTCTTGTTTTCCCACAATGTTTTCTAAAGCCTTCTCTTTCAGGGTCATCCAAAGTTGTCACTGTGTGGTAAAGGCTGAAGATTGGCGCTATTTCATTTTACCATGGTAAACTTTGCACACTGTGTGCTGAAATGGGCTTCTACCCTATACAAGAAAATAAGATTGTCTGTTCATCTTTTCAGAGTAAATTTGACAACTTGTACGGCTGTCGTGAATCTCTAGTGGACGGAATAAAGAGAGCCACCGATGTCATGTTGGCAGGAAAAGTAGCATGTGTCGCCGGATACGGTGATGTCGGAAAAGGTTGTGCTCAGGCCCTTCGAGCTTTTGGTGCTAGAGTTATTGTCACAGAGATTGATCCAATCAATGCCCTTCAAGCTGCAATGGAAGGCAAGTATATCCCACACATTCTGATTAACCAAGGGTTATTCTCATTGATCACTGAGGAGTCAATTTATTTCTAACTCCTGGACATGCTTTTTGATTGGCTAAGATGGAATACATTTGCCAATCAGCATCTTGGTCTTGAAAGACTTTAATTTAGTCACTACACTTTATACGCTGCACATGATATAAATGCACTTTTTCTTTCATAGCTATAAGAATTTTGATGTGGCTTTACTGCATGATGCAGTCTTTTAAAGACCTTGTGTTGTGGAAGGGGCCTTTTGAAAACATTGTGGGAAAAGGAGAAAATGCTGGTAACCAGCATTTTCTCCTTTTCCCAACATGTTTTCTATCTTGTCCAAGAAAAATTTGCACCATTGAACCATGTTTAAATTGTCTGCAAAAAATTTCGGTTAGGACAGGGCTAAAGTTGTGTCATTTGGTATAGGATTAGTGGTTAGGGGATGATACTGCAGAAGTCATTAAAATAACTTTGTTTGGTTCCCTGTGGAAGACTTCTGATAGTCACAAAGATACAGACACCGTAAGGACATGATCATTGATACATTTTGAAAAAATTGGGGGGTGGGGGGGGGGGAGCTAATCTGCATATTGTTTACTAATAGAACTGGATATTTAACCCTGTTACAGAGACCAAGATTTTAGAGATGTCAGAATTCACCGCATTTGGTTTCAGTGGTTTGATTTGTCTCTGAAATGGTTCAGGACATTGTGGTGAAAAAGAGAAAATGCTGGTTACCAGTAATTTGATTCTTTTATCTCAATGTTTCTAAAAGCCTTCTTCCTCAAGGACATTAAAACTTAAGATTGTATGATAAAGGGTTAGCTTTTTACTAAACAACAACATTTTAAACTGGACGAATTCAAAGCATTTGCAAATGACCAGTTCAGTTTTTGCTAAATTGACTGTTCCTGTCTTCCATAGGTTAGAAAACATTTTTGGAAAAGGAGACGATGATAGTTACTAGTATTTTTTCCTTTTCCCAAAATGTTTTTCAAAGGCTTCTCTTCTTTCAGGATTGTTAAAAGCAGGATTGTGTGTTACAAGAACTAGCAAGTTTTCTCTATTTCCTCCACAGGTTATGAAGTGTCCACAATTGAACATTGTCTGCCTAGAGCTAGAATTTTTGTCACAGCGACTGGATGTGCTGATATCATTAAGGGTGAAATGTTTGATCAAATGTTGGAAGATACCATTGTTTGTAACATCGGACATTTCGACTGTGAATTGGACGTGAAATACTTGAACGATACCTGCACAAAGAAAGAACAAATTAAGCCACAGGTATATTTTTATACGCTTTTCTAGATATATTATGTTTCTGCATTGGTTGTCTGTTTCTTGATGAGCAATCTAGTGACAGCTCAATATAACAAGAGTTTTAATTCTTAACCAAATGACAGAAATGTAGCTTGTCGAAACTAAAGGCATTTGCGGACGACCATTTGAAATGTAGCTCAAATGATACATTGTGGGAAGAGGAGAAAAAGCTGGTTACCAGCATTTTCTCCTTTTCCCCCACAATGTTTTCAAAAGCCTTCTACCTCAGGCTCGTCAAAAGTCATCATTGTTTGGTAGAGGGTTAAATCTCTTGGTTTTAGCACATTTTTCCATTTTTTGCTCAATTCTCTTTACTTCACTACCAATTAATTTGTTACCAAACGACTGGTTCAAATTGAAAGCATTTGCAGACGACAAAATAAAGGTGACTGAAAAATTGAAATTTGGTCTGGGAAGGGTAGAAAACACTGTGGGAAAAGGAGAAAATGCTGGTTACCAGCATTTTCTCCTTTTCCTACTGTGTTTTCAAAAGGCTTCTTTCGCAGGGGCGTCAAAAGTAGGGATTGTGTGGTAATGGGTTAAATAGCTAGGTTCACTTATGCCTCGGCAAAGGAAGATGCTCCTTGGTTATTGTTAAGATGCATGTTTTATATGGCATAAACCCGAGAATAGACTGCTCCGCCTATAAGCAACAAACATTGCCTTTGATGCAAAACTGATTGAAGCATTTTCTTCAAACAAAACACTGATGAAATATGCTCTGGCAGAAAGTGGTTCAATGTTTATTCCATGCTTTATGGTAGGATATTGAGAAATAGCTGTGAAAATATTTTCGATATTACACAGGTACGACAAGTGAAAATACCGATTTTTGTGTTGCCTAGGTAAGTTGTATGTGCCTCACAGCCAGATAGAAATATGATGTCATTTACCTTACATTTCTCGTCCTTGACATAGCATTGTAATGCTTTGCTATGCAGGAAGGGTATGCCAGGGGGAATAACAGATAAGAACTGTACTGGATTTTGATAAAGTTCCTCCCAGAAAGGGCTAAAAGCATGAAATAAATGGAAGATTTGTTTTTTTAAGTGGTGCGATCCAAATTTATTTCATCCAGTGAACACCATCAGTAATATTTTCAGGAGTTAACTAGATATGGTGGTAGAATGGTACTTTGACATATTTATATATTATATATTATATATATAGGATCTGACATGAGTTGGCTTTTGAGATAAAAATTTTATTAAACGAGTCTAGAGAAAATGTTATTAAGCGACCCTTTGACGAGCTTAATAACAGTTTTACTTGACAAGTTTAATAAAATTTTATCTTAAATGCCACTGAATGTTGGATTCTTTTTATCACATAACTCTATTTCACTAATGATAGATTAGAAATGCAAAAACATCTATAGATGCACCCGCAGTTATATTCGTAAAAACCTGTTTACTTTTATGAAAAACGTTTGAAATTACATAAAAAATGCCGTCACACAATTGTGATTTTACACATGTATAAGATAAGAAAATTCGTAATGGGTATATTACACAGAAAATAAGGGAAGTTAACTGGGTATATTACACAGAAAACAAGGGAAGTTAACTGGATAAATAATATATTATTTAAATCTTTGTGTTTCTGCAGGTCGACAGATATACTTTGAAAAATGGTAGACATGTTATCGTTTTGGCGGAGGGTCGACTAGTCAATCTGGGCTGCGCCCATGGACATCCCAGTTTTGTAATGAGTAACTCTTTCACCAACCAAGTGCTTGCCCAGATTGAACTCTGGACCAAGGCTGACCAGTATAAACTTGGAGTCCACATGCTACCAAAGAAGGTGGGGTTTTTTTGCATCATTAACCCTTTACCAGACAAAAACAATTTAGCCATGACTAAATTCAAAGCATTTCAAGATGACAATTTCATTGTGGCTCAAATGGTGCAATTTTTCATTGTTAGGGTAGAAAACTTTGTGGAAAAAGGAGAAAATGCTGGTAACGAGCATTTTCTCCTTTCCCCACAATGTTTTCAAAAGGCTTCTTTCACAGGGGCATTAGAAGTCATCATTGTGTGGTAATGGGTTAACTCTTTATCACACAACATTGATTGATTGATTGATTGATTGATTGATTGATGCATTTTCAACATCTTGTCAATTATATCGCAGCAGCCAGTTTACCTATCCTGGAGTCTCTTTCACAATTTACTCAACACAGATTACTTTCCAAGCCACTGGCTGCTTTCTCACTTAATTATTGTCAAAATAATGGTCTTCAGTAGGAGAAGACTGATTTGAAATATTGTGGTAAAAGAAGAAGTAACTTAACACTGAATATTCATTCATTTGTGTTAGTGTTTTCAAAAGTGGGCTGTTGTAAGATAAGATAAGTCGTCTGCAGGTAGTGATGAGATGGATTAACCCTTTACCACACAATGATGACTTTTGATGACCCTAAAGATTAGGCCTTTTGAAAACATTGTGGGAAATGGAAAAAATGCTGGAAAGCAGCATTTGCTCCTTTGCCAACAATGTTTTCTACCCTATCAAACAAAAATTACGTCGTTTAGCTACATTGAAATTGTCATCTGCAAATGCTTGCAATTTGGACAGGTCTAGAACTATGTTGTGTGGTAAAGGATTAAATAATTATAAATACCATGCTCTGGCAAGATGGATATTAACTCTTTACCAAACGACAAAATTTTGGACTCGTCCAAATTGAAAGCATTTGCAGACGAAAAAATAAATGTGAATCAAAAATTAAAATTTGATTTGAAAAGGGTAAAAAACGTTCTGGGAAAAGGAGGAAATGCTGATTACTAGCATTTTCTTCTTTTCCCTCAATGTTTTCAAAAGGCTTTCTTTCTTAGGGTCATTAAAAGTCATGGTTGTGTGATAAAGAGTTAATGTGCATCTGTGACGAACTATACAAAACTGGTCATCATATAAATATTGAGCCATAAAATCCAGTTTTTCTAACAATGGACCAGATCTGGAGGTCGACATGAAGAAAATTGTCCGATGGCAAAAAGTTTTGACCCATGTCAGCCCGCGCGGACTGCGCGGGTTGACATGAGTCATTACATTGTGCAGATGCATTAAGCCCCCTTTTCACAGAGCATGACTCCCTATAAAGATGCTTTAACCCGTTACTCCATAGATACTTATTTTTCTACGCATTGCTTGTAGGAGCCTTTGGAAAACATTGTGGCAAAAGGTGAAATTGCTCGTGACAAGCAATTTCACCTTTTGTCACAATGTTTTCTACACTATCAAAAGGTGTCATATACAAATAAGAAATGGCTTCATCCTTGCTGTTATTTGGGGTCAATTAGAGATACAATAGAAATGCTGAATGGGGTAAAGGGTTAACTGTTTTTTCATTTTCTTTCCCCAGCTTGATGAAGAGGTAGCGGCTGCCCATCTTGCTCACCTGGGTGTCCAACTCACAACCTTGTCAGATAGTCAGGCTAAA
This sequence comes from Tridacna crocea, assembly GCA_943736015.1. Lineage (NCBI taxonomy): Eukaryota > Metazoa > Mollusca > Bivalvia > Cardiida > Cardiidae > Tridacna > Tridacna crocea. The sequence goes on from OX031065.1 coordinate 46,912,571, forward strand.
TATCTCGGAATTCCACAGTCAGGACCATTCAAACCTGAGTTCTACAGATATTAGATATCTCTTATTTATTCTGATATGTTTAGGGACTTGATTGGAGCACATGTTTTGTATATTTAGGTGGAATTTATTTAGGTTCAACACATCAGAGCAAGAATACTTCTCTATTTCAACTCTCTGTGACACTGCAAAAAAATGTATACCTGTCCGAACTGAAAGGATTTCCTGACAAAAAATAGATGTGGCTTAATTGATGGGGCCTGTCCCCAACAAGGTTGAAATTATTGTGGAAAAGGGAGAAAATACTGGTTATTCTTTTCTATTCCCACAATGTTTTCTAAGGCTTTCTTTAATGTTTTATTAAAGAATGTTAAAGTTGTTAAGTTAAAGGGTCAAATTTTTATCAAACTAATCCATTTGTTAACAATCCAGAGAAATAAAGCTGTATTTACTCTTTACCAAACGACAAAAAATGTAGGCTTGTCCAAATTGAAAGCATTAGCAGACAACAAAATAACTGGTTCTAAAATTGAAATCTGTGCTGGGAAGGGTTGAAAACATTGTGGGAAAAGGAGAAAATGCTGGTTACCAGCATTTTCTCCTTTACACACAATGTTTTCAAAAGGCTTTTTTCTCAGGGTCGTTAAAAGTCAGGATTGTATGGTAAAGGGTTAAACATCCTGGGAAAAAGAGAAAATGCTGGTTTACAGCACTTTCCCCTTTTCCAAGAAAGTTTGCTACCCTTCCAAAGGCCAGTCCCATTATACTAGTATTAGTCTCATTCAACCCTTTCCTCCATATATACTCATTTTAACACAGTGAAGAAAAAAGCTTCAGGAAAACATTGTGGAAAAAGGTGAAATTGCTCAAATGAGCAATTTCACCTTTTTCCACAATGTTTTCTATGGAATATGTATCGTAAAATCCCTTACTAGCCACATTTCAGTTGTTGTCTGCAGCTTCTTTGAATTTGGGATGGTCACAAAATGGTATATTAGGGAATGGGTTAACTTGTTGTCCGCAAATGCTTTCCATTTGGAAGAGTCTAAAATTTGATTTTCTGATAAAGAATGAAATATCCTGTTAGGCCTCCAGAAGATTTTTTTTTCTTTGGTTATAAAACAAGGAATGAAACAGTGGATATTTTCATGTACTACTCAAACTTTGATAGTGATCATTTAGATGTATTTTTGTAGGGGTGTATGTAACAGCAATGCAGTTTTGCATAAAAAAACATCTATTTCCACAGGTGGTTTATTTCATCAGTGTGGCAATGTAACATTGAAAAACCATACCCGATACATGCCACACATATACATGCCACACACATACATCAATTGAATCTAATATGGTGATCCCTGGCAAATTTTGAGTAGTATATATTTTGTTACACACTTTAAAGTGATAGAATCTGGTTATGACCTGTGATTTGTACAAAAACAGCGCATTAATTCAGATCTGTGTATTTATAAATACTTGTATTTAGGTTTCAAATTTGCAGCAGACAGACTTCAACTCTTTACTAAATGACAAATTTTTGGTCTGGTCCAAATTGAATGCATTTGAAGACAAAATAACATGAATCAAAAATCGAAGCTCGACTCTGGAAGAGTAGAAAACATTGTGGGAGAAGGAGAAAATGCTGGTTACTAGCATTTTATCCTTTTCCTACAGTGTTTTCAGAAGGCTTCTTTCTTGGGTTGTAAAAAAAGGTCGGTGAAGGGTTAGAAAAATCTTGTTGAATATGGATAATCAACATAAGTACTGTATATGCAAAAACATTGTGGCAAAACAGGAAAAATTGATTATGAACAATTTCTTGTGCTTAATGCAAAAGACACATTGTACTCAATTCAGAAAACTCTTTATTCTAATCTTGTATATTGAAATTATTAAAGAGTGGAAGACAGCTTTACTTTTTGTTGTCTTTTTATTTCAAACTTTTATTTATAAATATTTGTGTGTGTGTGTGTGTGTGTGTGTGTGTCGGGGGGGGGGGGCTTGAAATCTATTCTGTCAAGTGAGCATCATCAGTAATATATATACATGTATATTACAAATGGCTCAATGAAATATTACTGATGTTGTTCACTCGAAATAGATTTCATTCTGTATTCCATTAAGTGAACATCATTAGTAAAAGTTTGATAAGTGGAGCAGCCCATAATGTTCACTGGATAAAATAATTCTAATCTTTCACTGAAAAGACAAATGCCCTTTTTGGTTGCGACTTCCATCAAAATCCAGTGAAGTTGAAATTTGCTGTGGCATACCTCCCCCTCCCACAACGTAGTACAATATTGCATACAGTGTGAGAAATGTAGGGTGAACTACATATATCTTCGTGAGCCAAGGTTACGATTACTACATGGATCTTACCTTGGCTGATTGAGCCCGATTTCGAGATTCCTCCGATGCACCCTCTATTGGATGCTGGTTATAACCCTCCTTTACATCATATTTCTAAAAGCCAGTGAAATATCGTTTTACAAACCGCTTACAATACACATGAAACGATAAGCAGACATCCATGTGGGTTTCCATGTTTACCTTCTATTCGAAAGGTAGTGACCTTATTCTATTTTTATCAAAGATGAAATGCTACGAGGATTTCAGTCTTTGCAATTAGAGCTGGCTGCATCCAATGAAAAAGCGTATGAATGTAAAAATCAAGCTTGATCCGCCAAGGGTAGAGAAGCGTAGTGAATCGTCAGCCTTGGCTTGCAAAGATGATCATATGAATGCTTTACCAAATGACAAAATTTTAGACTGGTCCTAAATGAAAGCCTTTGCAGACAACAAAATAAATGTAACTAAAGAATTGAAATTTGTTTTTGGAAGGGTTGAAAACATTGTGTGAAAAGGAGAAAATGCTGGTTACCAGTATTTTCTCCTTTTCCCACAATGTTTTCAAAAGGCTTCTTTCTTAGGGTCATTAAAAGTCAGGATTGTGTGGTAAAGGATGTATATTTATACCCCCTGCAAAACGATTGTTTTCAGCGGTATGCTGGAATCAGCCTGTCTGTCTGTGCGTCCGTGTGTCTGTCCATCCATGTGTCTTTTGGTGTGTCCGTCTGTGTACAATATACTAGTAATTTTGTGTCGCAAACTTCTCCTACAGTTTTCCTTCAATTGTATTGAAACTTTGCGCATGTACTGATCATATATTGAAGATTTGCAAGACACAATTTTCAAGCCTCAACTCTTCCTGGTTGAGGAATTATCTCCCCTTGAACTTGACACTTTTTTCTGTCAAAGCTTTGGCGGGGGTATTAACTCACATTCAGTGACAGCTCTAGTTGGGTCTTGTTGAATGCCATACACTGAGTAGGTAACTAGTATGCGGGAACTACTGTTTCCGCTTTCAGTTGAAGAGATATGAAAGCATTTACTGTAAATTTCCCTGGTTGTTCCCGTAATTTACCAAACGATCTCTGGTTTTTACCACCCAGAGAAAGAAGCCTTCTGAAAACATTGTGGGTAAAGGAGAAAATGCTGGTAACCAGCAGTTTCTCCTTTTTCGACAATGTTTTCTACTCTTCTCAAGTCAGGTGTCGCTTTTTTAGTCAAGTTTATGTTGTCGTCTGCAAATGCTTTCAATTTGGACAATGCTCGAGCCTCACTAGCTCCACTGGGTTTTTTCACAGGAGTGTCCTTGGGCAAGACACTTCAGAGCCTAGCCTAGTACTGGTGAAACCCGGGAAACATGAATATGTGAACTGTTGCCGTGATATGACTGAAATAACTTTGAAAGCGGCGTAAAAAAAACCATTCACTCAATTTGGACAATTTTTAGTTTTTGTTGTTCGCTAAAAAGTTAACAAAATGTTTGCAAGTCTCTGTCTATAATAAACTAGGAGATATTTGAAAATGAAAGTATTGAGCAGAAACGGGGTATATCTCACGCACTGTTGCATTTTTACGAACACAAAATGGCTACGTTGAAGAAGTTGCAGTTTTTCTGAAACTAATTTTTCCTCTTAAAACCTTTGAATCGAAGAGTTAAGCTTTGAAATAGATAGAAAAGGGACCATGTCTGATTTTGAGGATGACGAGGGGAGTTTATGGCATACAGCAGGAGATGATGATAACGCAGAAGGGGTGAGTATCGTGAAAATCTTAATACCAGAAGATTCGGCCTCAAGATGATTTGACCCCAAAGTGATCAAGGGTTTTTGTGGGGGTTGGGTGACATGATTATATGTGTTTTGATAACAGACTAGTTAAGTGAAGTGGACTTGCTGAGAAGAAGGACTGGAGCTTTCATAAATTACGTAAATGATAATGCATGTTAATGCTAGTCTACATTCAGTCTGAAGGTCTGCTCCGATGCTGGTTTTGTTATTGGCTTGTTATTAGCTATCATTGGAAATTTTGTCGCATAGAGCCATTTGAAAAGATGCAGGTACAATCATATTAATTCCAGATACTTGATGAATGTTGCTTTGAAGGTATGCAGAGACCAGAAACAAAAGTAGCATCGGAGCAGACATTCAGATTGAAGGTAGTAAATGCTCTAGTCTCAATAATGAGATGCTATGATGACTTTTTTCAAATTTGGACATTCATTGTGCACCCTACTGTCTCATGTCCATCATACATTTTCAGTAGCAAAGATGAAGTGCTATCTGTACTGCCTTCCTGTATCGTCTATTAATCTGTAATGTAGCGAAATGCAATTAAATTTAAGTAACTAACATGACCAAGACATTATTAAACCTTTCATTATCTAAAAAGCTTGTAGAAGTTGTCTATAATTTGTAAATCTTGGAAAAAACACTGATGAAATTTATAGTGCGTGGTGGCCATTTTGAGTGTTTTAAGGAATGTAAATAACTCAAGTAACAGATGAATTGCATGTTTTTTCTCTTATGTTTAGCGTTTGAATTGAAAATGTTTGTATTTCAAAGGATTATTAAATGCACAAGCAACAGGTATGTTTAAATACTAGTTTTGTGCTCTATTTTCGAAATTATGAGAGTTCAAACTTGCACACAAAATTTGTGCGGAACTTTCAACTGGTTATGTCTTGATCGTCTCTGTACCCAGAGGCGACCAGTCAAAAAGTAAGATTGCCTTTGGGAATAGTTACCTGCACTAATTATTGATCTTATAAAAATTTTGTGACAATGTAACAAAATGTAAATTTGATTGCGAGTGTCAAATTTGAAATTTTACATTGGCCCACAAAGTCATGTTCGGTGCAAGTACATGTACTGGTGTAGTTCCCAGGGAGCAGAATAAAGAGAGATTAGTATAAGTTGGAAGAACTTGTTTTTCAATCGATGTGAAAAAAAAATGTGTTTTAACTAATGTGACAAAAATATAACCCAGGTATTTCTTCAGGGCCAAATCTTTTTCCAAAACCCATTATTTAATAGTTTCAGATATACATGAGTTTTGTGGATCAGGTTTCTGTAACAAGTTAATGATAGTTTTAGTTGCACTGTGACTTTTTCACAATCAATACCTGGCCTCAAATTGTTTCTCATGAGTAAAACCAGATCTTTAACAAATGCTAGAAATGATAAAGTTTGACCATTGAACAAACTAGAGGAGAAATATTCAGTAGATGCTGTGAATAATTTTAATTAACCCTTTACCCAATAAGGCATTTCTGTGGTATCTCTAAATGACCCTTAATAACAGCAAGGATGAAACCGTTTCTTATGTGTATATGACCCCTTTTGATAGCATAGAAAACATTGTGACAAAAGGTGAAATTGCTCATCACGAGCAATATCACCTTTTGCCACAATGTTTTCCAAAGGCTCCTACAAGCAATGTGTAGAAATGAGTATCTATGGAGTAAAGGGTTAATTTTTAATACCTTGTCTATGCTTTCAATTTTTATTTGAGATTAACAAAATTGATATCTTAGAGTCCTGACCATGAGGAGGATGAGATGGGAGATGAAGCTGTACAGACAGAATGTTTGGAAACCTTTAGAACCAAAGATTACATCATGGAACCTAATGTGTTCAGCATGTTAAAGATGTAAGATTTACAAAACATTGTGAAGCATGAACTGATTACTGAAACTTTCTTGTATCAAATATAGTTATAACTCTTTACCACACGACAAAATTTTAGACTGATCCAAATTGAAAGCACTTGCAGAAGACAAAATAAAGGTGACTGAAAAATTGAAATTAATTTTGTTCTGGGAAGGGTAGAAAACACTGTGGGAAAAGGAGAAAATGCTGGTTACCAGCATTTTCTCCTTTTCCTACAGTGTTTTCAAAAGGCTTCTTTCTCAGCGGCATCTGAAAAATTGAAATTTGTTCTGAGAAGGGTAGAAAACACTGTGGGAAAAGGAGAAAATGCTGGTTACCAGCATTTTCTCCTTTTCCTACAGTGTTTTCAAAAGGCTTCTTTCTCTGCGGCGTCTGAAAAATTGAAATTTGTTCTGGGAAGGGTAGAAAACACTGTGGGAAAAGGAGAAAATGCTGGTTACCAGCATTTTCTCCTTTTCCTACAGTGTTTTCAAAAGGCTTCTTTCCCAGTGGCGTAAGTAGGGATTGTGTGGTAATGGGTTATCCCGTAGTCTGCTAAGGACAACTCACTGACCACATGACTGTGGAAGTGAAGGTCAAGATCAGACTGCACAGAATGTGCATGTTGACTCCAAACAAAAATTATCATGAAAAATCAAAATTTGGGATTGTATACTATGAGCTCAAAAAATCCATTTCACTGTCTTATTTAGCTGGATAAAGGTTAAGTTTTAATGAACCAGAGGTGGAAGGCTGTTGAAAACAATAGGGAAAAAGGAGAAAATGCTGATTACCAGCATTTTCTCTTTTTCCTACAATTCTTCATACTATTCCAAAGGCAAATCACATCATTTGAGCCGAAATTTAATGGCAAATTACTTCAGTTTGAGTAAGCCTAAAATTTTGTTGTTTGGACTGCATGGGCGGATCCAGAGGGGGGACCGTGGATCCGGACCACCCTGGAATTTTGGCAAAAATGACGTTATTGGATTTGTGAATGGGACTGGTCTGATATTGCAGAGCATTTATGTAAAATATAGTCATGAAACTTAAAAAAAAGTTCTAAATGTGGAAACCTCCTCATGGTTAGAACTGGAAATGTTGAGTTTTCTTGTAAATGGCTTACATCCACTGAAATCCGGAAATCATATAATAAGACGAATGAGTTTTCGGTGGGACCCCCCCTGAGAAAGAAATCTGAATTCGCGCATGGACTGGGTCAGGAATTTATTTATTTATTTATTTTTTTGTATTCTTTACCAGAGTTAAGTATGGCTTTTCCAGACTGAAAGTGTTGTAGACAACTAATGTGACTCAAGTAATGGAATTTTTCTGTAGTTAGGTAGGAAACTTTGTTGGAAAAAGAGAAAATGTTTTTCCCTTGTGGTGTTTAGAAGGTGGGATAATAATTGTTTGTGCTTATATTACTTTCAAAAAGTAGCAAAATTGATGCCTATAGTTCCATCTTCTCACACCAGAAAAATTTTAAGCGTGTTGCCAAAAAAAAAACTATCTGAGGTACATGTCATTGGCATAATTCTGCCCATTTTGCATGTGAGATAAAAAGTTAAAAGCCAGTTTTTATCCATCATTTCTGTCTTTGGGTCAGAAAGTATTGTTGGTAATGATCTGCAATTATTTGGTGAACTTATCCTGGTTATTTTAAACCTAATACCACACAGCGAAATTTAACCCTTTACCACACAATCCCGACTTTTAACGACCCTGAGAAAGAAGCCTTTTGAAAACACTGTGAGAAAAGGAGAAAATGCTGGTAACCAGCATTTTCTCCTTTTCACACAGTGTTTTCTACCCTTTCCAAACCAAATCTTAATTTTTCAGTCACAATTATTTTGTCGTCTGCAAATGCTTTCAATTTAGACCAGTCTAAAATTTGCTTGTGTGGTAAAGAGTTAAGACGGGTCAAAATTTAAAAGCATTTGCAAACTTCTATATGAATGTGCTGTAAATGATAAACTTTGTCTTTGAAAGGGTAGAAGACATTGTGAAAAAGAAAATGTTGCATACGAACATTTTCCACTTTTCCCACAATGCTTTTTTAAAATAAAAGATTTTTCTCAGAGTTACTAAAAGTCAGGATTGTGTGGTAAGGGATTAACCCATTACCACACAATCCCTACTTTTGACGCCCCTGAGATAGAAACCTTTTGAAAACACTGTAGGAAAAGGAGAAAATGCTGGTAACCAGCATTTTCTCCTTTTCCCACAGTGTTTTCTACCCATCCCAGAACAAATTTCAATTTTTCCGTCACCTTTATTTTGTTGTCTGCAAATGCTTTCAATTTGAACCAGTCTAAAATTTTGTCGTCTGGTAAGGGATTAAACTAAGGATTGTTTGAAACAGTTTAACCCTTTACCATGACGTAACCAAATCTTTACGCAGAGCTCCAGATAGGAGTGATTTTGATTTGAAATTTGAAAATATTAATTATTATACACTAAATCCTCTGCAATGGGTACTCATTAGAATCATTTCATCAAGACAATTCTATTGAGTACCTACAACATAGGGTTTGGAAGAGATAGGGTTTGGAAGAGATATAATGGATTTAGAATACCGTCACTCTCTCTTATCTGGAGCTCTACCTTAATATAGATGACAAGCTCATATAAATGCCTTTTAAGGGGTAAAAAAAATAAAGGTTGAGTGAGGAAAGGAGATCATGTTGTTTATCAGCAGTTTCTCCTTTTTCCACATTGTTTTCAGGATTTTTCAATGGCCCACACATTCAGCGCAAGTACTGATTTAGTTCCCAGGAAGCAGAATCGAGAGAAATTAGTATAAATTGTAAGAACTTTTTTCTCAATCGATGTAAAAGAAATATTTTTAAACTAAACAACAGGATTGTTTGGTAAAGGGCTAAGCTCTCTTTAGCCGTACAAAAATTCATTTTTTGTGCAGGTACCTACAAGCTGGGGGATCTCCCGAGAGAGTAGTAGAGTTATTGTCAGATAACTATAGTGCTGTGGCCCAAACTGTAAACCTGCTGGCTGAGTGGATGATACAAGCCGGTGTGGACATCAAGGAAGTTCAAGAAATGGTAGAAAATCATCTAAAGGAAATGATTATCAAAACCTTTGATCCCAAGAAAGCTGACTCCATTTTCTCTGATGAAGGAGAGGTATGGATTACTATGAAATTTGTTTAAGCCTTTACCAAACAATTTCTTTTTATGACCCTGAGATAAAAGCCTTTTGAAAACATTGTGGGAAAAGGAGAAAATGCTGGTAACCAGCATTTTCTCCTTTTCCCACAATGTTTTCTCTTCAATGTTTTCTCTTCTCTTTGATACAAATTTCAGATTTTTAGTCACTTTTATTTTGACGTCTGGAAATGCTTTCAATTTGGACCAGTCTAGAATTTTGTCGTTTGGTAAAGAGTTAATCATTTACCACACAATTCTGAATTTTAACTACTCTGTTAAAGAAGAAAAATTGAGAATCTTTTGAGAAAAGTAGAAAATGCAGGTAACCAGTATTTTCTACTCTTTCCACAACCTTTTCAACCCTGCCAAAGGCTAATTCCATCAGTTGAGCCGCTTTTAAATTGTGGTCTATAAACACTTTCAATTTGGGCAAGTTTACAACCCTGTACTAAACAATGCCATGTTTCAGTCAACATTGCTAAGAAGACTTGGATATGTGGTGGAAAATAGAACAGAACAGAACAGAACAGATTTTATTCAGAAAAACGACTTGAACACATAAGGTTCATCGTCGACATACATAATAATATTACACACGTCAGTATGGACATAAACACAATACATGTAAATACATTTCATTAGTGCGGAAATAATGTACAATGAAAGATCTTACAAAAAACCTTAATAAGTGTAGAGGATGATATTATATTTAGAATGAAAGACTGAAAATTTAATTACTGATATTGTTTAATTCATGTTTTCTTTTATCTATTGCCTTAGTATAAAATATGCCAATTGCATTTAGAGTTTTAACATTTTCTGAGTTCAACAGTTCTATTAATTTAATCATATTGGGCTTGTTGTAATAATACTTTTTTAAATAATTTTGTCTTAATTCCTTATAGGCGGGGCAAACTAGCAAAAAATGAAATTCGTCTTCTAATTCGTTTTTGTCGCAAAGTTCACAGATTCTTTCATTTCTGGGGATATTTCTATGTCGTCCAGTTTCAATCAATAGTTGGTGAGCAGATATTCTTAATTTTATAACAGCGTTTCTATACTTACTAATTTTCATTTTATTTAAGTATGTTGAATAAGTAAAATTATCCTTTAAATTTCTAAAAATTGATAAAGAGGAGCGATTACCAATATCTAGAAACCATTCATTTATATAAATATCCCTTAATCGATTACGGAATATTGGCAAAAAAGCTTTTGTATTGACAGAGGCAGGAAATAACCAAACATCATGAAAACCAGTTCTCTGTAATAAATCCTTCACTTTAAAGGTCCAAAGATTAGGGTTGGTAAGATAAGTCATTTCTGTCAATACAGTTTGTAGTATACAATTCGAATTTTTTTCTGAAAAGAGTTTGACAAAATATTTGATTATTTTAACTTTTATATTTATATGTAGAGGAAATCTTCCCAATTCTCCATAAATTGCCGAATTACTGGTTGATGACTTAACATTTAATATTTTCTTTAGAAATTTTTTATGTATCCTCTCAACGAGTTCACTCGTTATAAAGCCCCAGACCTCACTAGAATAGTATAAGATTGACGCCACAAAAGAGTCAAATAAATCAAGCATGATTTTTACAGGGATATCTTTATTTTTAGTAATATAAAATAATTCACTCATTGACCGAGTTGCCTTTCCTGTTAATGTTCTAATGGCATCATGAAAATTCCCGTTGCTACTAAAGATTAGGCCTAAATAGTTGAAGTTAGAAACAATTTCAATGTTATTTCCTGAATACGTAAAATCCATATTTTCATCTACATGTCTACCTCGACTAAAAATGACTATCTTAGTTTTTTTAACATTAACTTTTAATTTCCATTTATCGCAATACTTTTCAAAAGCAGACAACAAATTTTGTAATCCTGTAGAAGTATCGGAGATTAAAACTGAGTCATCTGCAAACAGCAATAAATAAATCGATAATTGGCCTATTGTAAAACTTTCAGTAGTATTCTGCAGTAAGAATAGTTCAATGTCATTAATGAATAGGGAAAATAAGAATGGCGAAAGTGACTCGCCTTGTAATAATCCAACATCACAATTATATAATTCTGAAACAGAATTCGAGTGTTTAACACATAATTTAACTTCGTCGTATAACGACCGAATGACACTGAAAAGATTACCAGATATATTATTTTTGATTAGTTTTAACCACAGTCCGTTACGATAAATTGAATCAAAACATTTTTCTAAATCTATAAAACAGCAATAAAGTTTTTTTTTATCCATAAATTGTTTCTGTATGAGGGAATTCAAAATGAAAATTGCATCTACTGTGCTATACTTTGCCTTAAAACCAAATTGGGCGTCACTTAAAATATCATATTTTGCAGACCACGCCTTCAGACGTTCATTCACCAGTGATGTAAAAAGCTTAGAAAAACAACTGGTCAATGTAATCCCACGATAATTGGCTGGGTCGGACTGGTCACCCTTTTTGTAAATAGGTATAATTACCCCCTTCGACCAGCTTTTGGGGAATACTTTTTTAGTAAGAATATAATTAAATAAATTTAGAAGAGGTTTATCAAGATAGTCAATACTTTCTTTGAAATATTCATATATTATATTATCAGTGGAACATGCTTTGTTATTACCCAGTTTTTTAACACATTTTCTTAATTCCGATGATGAAAATGGCAAATCTAATTCTTCGTATATTAACTCAATATTCTCAGAATCATCAAAATTTCTCAAGGATTCCTCGCATTCTTCGTCTTCATTTACATCTAACTTTGAAGATAGGTTTTTAAAATGTTCAAAAAATTCTGAAATATCAATTTCTGAGTCATTATACTTTTTTTTCTTTTGTCTAAATGTTTTCCAAAATTCCCTTGGTTTAGTATTTCTCATTTTTTCTAAATCATTTGCAATTTTTTGGGTATATTTACGTTTTGCAATTTTACATTGATATTTATAATCCCGTTTGGCTGCGAAAAAATTTTGTCTTGTAGTTTCATTTTTATAAGCATTATATTGTTGCAACGCCTTTTCATAAATGACCCTTTTCTGTTTACAAACATCATCAAACCATTCTTTCATAGGGTATTCACTATGATTACAAAAATTAGCATTTTTTGAATTTTTACAATGCTTCTCAAAATATTTATTGCCTATATTGTTTAAGTATTCTGTAAATATTTGTACTAAAGTGTCTGGATTGCTCTCTACTGCTATTTTTTCATCTAAATTATTATTCAAATTATTGATTGTTGAGGAAATATCATTAATAAAATCTTCTTTATAATCATTATTCCATCTATATATTACTTTCTCCTTGCTTTTGTTGGACTTAACTTTTAAACTATTAACCTTCAAACTAAAAGATAAGGGTGCATGATTTGAATAAACGTTAAAAGCATGTACAGTAAAATCAAATATACAATCAAAATTCTGAAAGCTAGTTAACAGGTAATCTACAGTACTTTCTCCATTATGAGTATAACAAGTAAAATTCCCAATATTATAATCTTTACCGACTCTGCCATTCAAAATTTGTAAGTTAACTGCTTTGCACATTTCAAGCAGACAGTCCCCAAACCTGTTTGATCCCCCATCGCAATGAGCGCACGGGATAGAACAGGTAACGGGACCGTCGATCTCTTCACAGTCAAATAACCTCTGATCGTGGTCGATATAATCTGTTTTACCGGCAGTCCGTGCATTAAAATCTCCCAAGACAAACACTTTACCACTTAAACTTTGAAAATGTCTAATATCAGATTCAATTTTCTCGAATAAATCAAAGTCAAAATTTTCATAGATAGGTGAACTTTCAGGGGCTATATAGGTTGAACAAATATAAATATTTTCGGGTATGTTAAAATAATCCTTATCTAATTTAAACCACTGGATGCAATCTACTGTATTGCGGACCAATTTTACTCCACTCGAAAATCGATTTCTAACGTACAGTAAAATTCCTCCGCTACTTCTTTTCGCTCGTTTATTTTGCAATTTTCTGTAAGAGTGAAATAAGGTAAAACCATTTAATGATATTTTCGATTTCTTTTTAGTCCATGTTTCAGACAGGAAAATCAAATCATAGTCACTGATTAATGTGCTAAATCCACTATTGTTCAGTTTATCGCATGTGAGACCTTCGACGTTCCATTGTAATATTTTAACACTATTCCCGCTATTGTCCTAATCTGTTTGTCCCTGTGCTGTAGGTACTTTGTATAATGCGCCATCGATGTAAAGTCGGTCCATTACTAGATATGCTTCTTTTCCATCGTCACGGGCTTTTTTCATCACAGGGTAGAGTTTCTTTCTCTCATTAACTATTTCATGTGGGAATTGTTGTGCTATGCCTTCGGGACGTGCCAACTGATCTGCGCTACGTCGCACTCTCTCTCGATCGGGGTAGTACGCAAATTTGGCCACTATAGGACGTGTCTTATTTTTATTGAAGCGTCCAATCCTGTGTGCTCGATGTAACTTTATTTCAGTCGATGCGTCCTTAATATTGCATTTCTCCTCTATCATCCTTAGCACTTTTCGTACACAGTCCTCGTCACGCTCTCCCTTTTCCTCTGGTATGCCAAAAAAGAGTAATTTATCTCGCATACTTCTCGCCTTTAAGTCAATTAACTCCCTTTTCACTGTGTCACATTGTTCAGTTTGTTTTCTCTCAATATTTTTTAAGCTCTTTAGCATATTGTCAAGTTCGTTTTGTTTAATCTGTATATTCTCAATCTGTGAAGAGTCAAATTCTCTGCTCCTTTCGACATCTGTAACCTTCTTTTCTAAATTTGTAACTTTTGAGTCTAATTTGTCCAGACGAACATTTATGGATTTCACTGAGTTTTCGATAGCATCCAACTGAGATAAATAGAGAAACTGATGGTGGTCAACAATGTTTTTTACCAGGTCATTGACAGATTGCATCAGATTGAATTCACCTTTAACTCTTTACCAAACTGCCAAATTGTAGAACAGTTCAAATCGAAAGCATTTGCAGACGGTAATGTAAATATGACCTAAAGAAGAAAATGCTGGTTACCAGCATTTTCTCCTTTTCCTACAATGTTTTCAAAAGGCTTCTTTCTCGGGGTCTTCAAAAGTCAGGATCGTGTGGTATAGAGTTAATGCAACTTATTTCAATTAATGCAATTTTCAAAATATTGTTGTCTGGTAAAGACTTAACTCTTAACCCATAACCCAGCCTTTAACCCTCTACTACAGAATGACAACTTTAAACACCCTTGAGGAAGAACCCTTTTGAAAACACAATGGGAAAAGGAGAAAATGCTGGTTAACCAGCATTTTCTCCTTTTCCTACAGTGTTTTCTACCTTATCAGGGTCAAATTTCATTATTTGAGTCGCAGTGACATTGTTGTCTGCAAATGCTTTCAATTTGGACAAGGTTAAGATTTTGTTAACTCATCACCAAACGACAAAATGTTAGGTTTGTCCAAATGGAAAACATTTGCTGACGACAAAATGAAATGACTGAAAATTTCAAATTTGTTTTGTGAAGGGTAGAAAACATTGTGGGAAAAGGAGAAAATGCTGGTAACCAGCATTTTCTCCTTTTCCCACATTGTTTTCTAAAGGCTTCTTTCTCAGTGGCGTCAAAAGTAGGGATTTTGTGGTAATGGGTTAAAGAGGGAAACTGTAATGGACCTTTCCAGACTCCTGGCTGGCTGGCAGAGATGATAGAGTTTCCTACATGGAGAGAGTTATTCTATAAGTTAGCAGAGGAATATCCAGACTGTTTGATGTTGAATTTCACAATAAAGGTATTATTATTATTTTTTTTTTAAATTTCTTATCTGTGCTCTAAATGTCTCCTATTTCCCACAATGTTTTTTTTTTTACCTTTCCAAGACAGATTTCACTGTTTGATCCACATTTAATTATAACCCCCCCCTCCACCCCCAAACAACGAAGTGGAGGGGGGATATACTGGAATCGACATGGCTGTCTGTCCATCTGTCTGTAGACACAAATACTCTGATGGTTTTTCCTGTACTGGACTCAAAATTACACACAGTGTTCCTATATATATGAACTTGTGCATGTGCAATTTCCATGACCCTGCTGCAATTTGTGGCAGAATTATCTCACTTTGAAGTTTTTTCAGCTCTTACTTTTGTACTAAACCATTTTGAATTATATAAAGAAATCTTGTTTCTGTGACAAGGAGCTGTTTGGGGGGTGGGGGGAGGTATGATCACATTGAGTAATAACTTTAAGACTTAGTTTATATTATGCAAATGGTTTTGATTTGGACTAGTCTAAAGTTTTGTTGTTTGGTGAAGGGTTAAGGGCTAAATCTAATTTGAACTGTTTTTTCAGCTTATATCTGATGCAGGCTATCAAGGTGAAATAACATCAGTGTCAACTGCCTGTCACCAAATAGAAGTGTTTTCACGAGTGTTGAGGACATCTATTACAACATTCCTAGAGGGTGGAGTAGATATAATGGAGAAAAACTTACCAGAGTTTACTGTAAGTCATATATCTTCACAGGTACAAGGAACTTACTATATACTAGTATGTGATGAACATCCCATCCAGGAGAAATTTTGTCAAATAGGGACTTCTGATCATGTAACCTTTGTTTTTTTCCATGGCCAGCACTCAAGGTTAGCAGAGTGTGCAGCCAAGTATTTGTAACCACATACTGGTGCTTGTAATTACTACATCACAGGCCTTTGAAGCTCCATTGGTCAACCAAGGAACATGAAAATTTTCCTGGGTCCTTGGTCGAACACTTATTCCTGTATATCAAGTAATGTACTCAAATTTTCATTTACACCTTTTCCATAAATAGCGCATTGGCCATGCCCTCTTTACTATGTACATGTACATGTATAATAAATTAATAAGGCAAGTTGTGAAATGAAATGGAAAAAAGAAATGACCCCATTCCCTTTCAGAGATAACATTTAACCTGAAGTGGAAAAGCTACCTTAATTTCCGGTGCAGATTGGTTCACATATGATTTTCTTGTGTACCCAAAAAAGTTACAAACCAATGACAGGGGTAAGATTTCCCTCGATTTTGTTGCACTCGTTTTCTATACAGGGAGTCGCCAATGTGCTATTTAATTTATATTAACTATGACTGATAATAAAAACTTTGTTAATCTTCGATAGATCAATAGAGTTTCAGAGGCCTATGATTGTACGGTAGAAAATGAAAAGTGGTCTAGGAGAAGGTGGTTCAATGACACTGTGTAACACATTATACAAAGTAAATTATTGCATACAATTGATCCTTTTTTCCTAAACAGGTTGAGTCATTTTGTAGACTTTGACTGTCCTTTTACATGCAGAAAATTTACAAACAGGAAAAAGTTTTAACCTTTGTCAATTTGTGCAAACTGCACAGACTGATATGGGCCAATATTTTTTCCTAGATGCATTAAACCCCCTTTTCACAGGGCAAGACCCAAAAACTATTTTACTTTTCGTTTAGAAAATGGTTTGTCATGGAGAACATACATACCTATACAGTCAAGTCATGATGAACATCCTTGCACAGGAATCAAAAGGAGGATCAAACATCAGAAGAATTTGTCAAGAATTACAAAAGTGTGCCAACGATAGGTACAGTGACCTTTTTATAGCTAAGTTTGGAATCTCAAAGTTTAGAGTATCACATTATACATTTTCACAGAAGAATATTGTATAGCGGTGTGAGTTTTCCTCCTAGTGAAGATAAACTCTTTCCAATATTTTAAACTAAAATGAAGAAATACAGAGTTGTAAAAGAGTAATGCATACCCAGACCAGTGGTATATAAATCATGTATAGCCATATTAAGGGAATACAGTGGGGGCAATTGGCTGAATTTATAGCATTTTCACTTTGATGGGTAGAAAACATTGTAGGAAAAGGAGAAAATGCTTTTTGCACATGTTCTGTCTGTCAAAGTGTTTTTGAAGCAGTCATCTGGTAGCAGCTGGAACACAAGGTTTTCAAAAGGTATGTTCAGCTGAAAATTGAATAGAAATGTGTTTAACTTGTTAAGAAGGTTGAATTTTCTGAAAGAATAAAGAACATACTATGTACAGGCAGTTGTCACATTTGCAATCCACAAGAACTTTTTCTCTCATACACGAGTCTTATAAATTATACTTGTCATACTTTTTTACAGAGGACTGGATGTGACCCCAATAACTTTGGCACTCAGTGGAGCGGCTGCATACCCAAGAGCGTGTCAGGCCTTGTCATCTATGTTGTCAAGAAAAGCGTTAAACCCAGCAGATATCACCATTGTAAGTTAGGCAGAGAAAAATATGTGCTGTGTTTAACTTGCTCTTTGTAATAGAGGAACAAGTATTTAATTCACTGATCAAACTTTGCCTTTATATGCTCAGATTTTTAGCATCATAATAATTTAAAGTTTTTAGCTCCACTTATTGAAAGCATGGTCCTGGGTCCCTTGTGCCTCCCCTGAGACCACCCATCCGATTGTGACCAAACTTCATAGAAGTTATTTTACTATGGTTGTCTATAGAATTCTTGCATAGGATTTAACACCAGATCAAAAGACTGAAAATGTTGAAAGATCTTTAAAAATGTATTTTCCCAATCCTTAGAGCTTAGGGCTGCCAAATTTGGTAAAATAATTTATCTTCAGAACTAGGGTTTTTTTGTGCTTTAGTATGATCCTGAATCTCTTTTTGAGTTTCATATCTTTTAAACTCTATACCAGCCCGGCCGGATGGCTCTGTGGTGAGCGTGTCGGACTCATAACCTGATGGTTGTGAGTTCGATACCCGGTTGAGGCGAACTTTCTTCTGGTGTATTTTCGCCTCTCACCTCTGCATGTGAGAAAAGTAGTCGGTGGCTTTGGAAAGAAAGTTGTGCTAGTACTGGTGTGAGAAAGCCAGGAAACACATTGGCGTCACCGACCACCATGATATGACCTTAGCTGTTAAAGTGGCATTAAACCCAAATACAACTAAACAACTCTTCACCAAGCAACAAAATTTTGGACTAGTCCAAGTTGAAAGCATTAGCAGATGACATTATAAATGTGAATCAAAAGTTGAAGTTTGATTTGGAAAGGGTAGAAAACCTTGAGGGAAAAGGGGCAAATGACAATGACAATTTTTTTTCCTGATCCAAATTTAAAGCATTTGTACAAGACATTTAATGTGGCTCAGATGTCAGAAGTTGCATTAGAAAAGGTAGAAACATTGTGGGAATAAGAGAAGATATTTGTCCTGTTCTCTCATTGTTTTCAAAAGCCTTTTTATATAGTGTTCATTTATATAAACCCCCTCTCAAAATATTGGGAGGGGGATGGGATATACTGGAGTCTGGTGTTCCTCCTATCACTGCCCCTTGAATCAATTTTATATACATGTACTCTTTTCTTCTTACGGGTCTCAAATAATTTGGTTAAAATTATAGAGCTTAACTGTTTTGGGAACTAACCTGCAATTCCTTAGATGATTTGTTAAGTTCTACAGGAGTTATATCCCTTTCATATTTAAGGTTTCATTTTGTTCCATGTGTAATAGGTATACTGGAATATATTTGAGGAATCAGAATTTTTGTGAACCCTATATCAAACATTTCTGACTTTTATTAACCATACAGAAGAAGACTTTTGATAAAATTGTGGTAACCAACATTTTCTCCTATTCCCATACTGTTTCCTACAAGAAAGTAATCATCATGCATGCTACATTTGATGTGTTGTCGGCAAATGCTTTCAGTTTGGTTGATGCCAAAACTTAATCATTTGGTAAACAATTAACTCTTTTATCAAACCACAAAATTTAAGATTGGTCCAAATTGAAAGCATTTGCAGACAACAAAATAAACGTGACTGAAGAATTGAAATTTGATTTAAGAAGGAAAGAAAACATGTGGGAAAAGGAGAAAATGCCGGTTACCTGCATTTTATCCTTTTCCCATGATGTTTTCAAAAGGCTTCTTTCACAGAGATGTTAAAACATGTCGAGATTGTGTGATGAGGTATTAACATGTTTTCCAGCCATGACTAACTTTGAGCTGTATTTCTGTGTTTCAGCTGTATAAAATGTACTCGGACAATCAGTATCCCCCACCACCAGTAGATCTTATCCGAGTTCCTGCTTTCTTAGGTAAACTTTTTCCACCAGTGTAATTTTATTCTTACCATAAAAAATAGCACTCAATCATACAGAGCTTTGTGAAAAATTAAGCAAATGTATCTATAGAATTGAACATCAGATTTAAGTCTTTTCGTTTGGAATTGATCTTTTACTCTTTACCAAATAAAAAAATATTACACTATTGAAACTAAAAAAAATAAAGAAAACACATTGTACTCGTATTTCATAATGTTCATTCATTCTCTGGGGAATTCATGGAGTCATTGTGAAAAAATTTTGACTTGTCCAAATTGAAGGCAGTTGCAGATGACAAATCAGATTGAAATGATAGAACTTGCAAGTTAAAAACATTTTGGAAAATACAAAAAATGCTGGTGTACATGACAATAAAAATGAAATTCAAATTGTGATTTTGGTCTCTGATATGGTAGAAAAACTTGTGAGAAAATGCTGGTGACCAGTATTTCCTCACAATGTTTTCTACCGTATTGAGCAGTTTCTCCTTTTCAAAAGCCTTCTTTCTTCAGTTTTAGTAAAAACATCAGGATTATGGGTTTAACAAATGTTTTATTGGTATTGACATCTGAAACAGTCCTCCATAACCCTGTAGAGGGTCAGTTTTGTGCATTTGTATTCATTGATGAGAATACAGGGTTCCTACTGGTTAGAATTTCTCCACATTATCTTTTGTTACCTGTTACAGATTTACTAATAGACTGTTTATTTAAAACAACATCAAGATTAAATCCAGAACACAAGAACAAATACATCTATCTTCTGTCATATGCAGCAAGTGTTACTGAGTCTTATAAAAAGGTGGGTATGGTCAATTTCCTTATTTTAATAGTTTGACTGTTTTCAAAGGATAAGTCAATGAAAGTTGACATTTCCTGGATCTGTATTTATGAACCATTCTACAGAACATTCATTGTCTTATTCTCAAGAATTTTCTAATTTGAAATTAACTTAACTTCTGATCGGCTAAACCAAATGTGTTACTAACTAGGACTCTAATTAGACCATAGGAATGGGTTGTGACTACAGACCAAGATGTCTCCATCATTACTAAAGGTATTTACTTCAAAATTGGTTAGTTATTAACTATCTGAGACGCACCTTTACCAGAAGAGCAATGTTATTGACAGAGTCAGGCCTTGAGTCTTTACCAAACGACAAAATTTTAGACAGGACCAGATAGAAAGCACCTGCAGACAACTTAAAAATTTGGATTTGTTTCCAGTAGGAAAGAAAACATTGTGAGAAAAGGAGAAAATGCTGGTCACCAGCATTTTCTCCTTTTCCCACAATGTTTTCAGAAGGCTTCCTTCACAGGGCCTTGAAAACCAGGTATTGTTTGGGTAAGGGTCAATGATTTCTTTCCAATAGATATTTCATGAGAAAAAGTACCTGAGTTGTGGTACCTGTCTAGGGTTTTTTATACCCCAAGAAAACGAATGTTTCAGGGGGTATACTGGAATCAGCCTATCTGTCTGTGTGTCTGTCCATGTGTCTGTCTGTGTATCCGTCTGTGTGCAAAGTACTACTAATTTTGTGTCGCAAACTCCTCTTACAGTTTTCCTTCAATTTTATTGAAACTTTGCTCATATATTAATCATATACCGGTATTAAAGATTTGCAAGATGCAGTTTTCAAGCATCAACTCTTCTTTGTTCAGGAATTATCTCCCCTTGAACTTGATTCTTTTTTCTGTCAAAGTGCAGGCAGGGGTATTAAGTCACATTCAGTGACAGCTCTAGGTCATATTGTTCATTGCAATCTAAGATAATGGGCAGTTACTGTTACTGGTCTTTTCTGAAAAAAAATTAATTTGTCTCATTGATAGACTGGGTAGAACACTGTTGGGGGTTTAGTTTCAAATGATGTTGTAATTGAAGTGAAGTTTGATAAAAGCAGTATTCATGTAGGGACAGTTTTTTGTGTGTGTCAATTAGAACTATGACGACATTACCACACTCGTAAGACTTCTTTTCCAGCTTCCAGCAGCTTCCAGCAGCTTCCTTTGCTTGAATATTTTCACATTCCTGTAGTATATTTCATTGGGTGGTTGTCTGCTGTAGTATATTCCTGTAGTATATTTCATTGGGTTGTTGTCTGCTGCAAATTTGTAGTTAATTGTTTACTAGACCACAGAATTTTACGCTTATTCTAGTTGAAAGCATTCAATACATCTGGGATGATAGGATATGTCTCTACAAGGGCAGAAAATATTGAGGGAAAAGGAGAAAATGCTGGTTACCAGCATTTTCTCCTGTTTCCACAATGTTTTCAAAAGCCTTTCTTTAATATTCAGGATTGTTTGGTGAAGGGTTAAATTTTATTTATTTTAGTTCTGATGTGCATATGATCTGATCAGTTTGTCTTTGTTTTTATATACATGTATAAAAAATCTCCCCAAACCTTTTAGGTTTGATACTTTCAAAATTTGCTTTATTACAGGGTGTAAGAAAGCATATAGAAAAGAAAGAGCTGAAACCAACAACACAAGCATTAGAGAAAGTGCAGGCTTTGTGTGCACAGAACAAAAATGCTTCTGAATTGATTGTGGAAGTGTCTACATTGTTCCAGTGTATAAAGTAAGTCTGTAACAGACGATTTTTATTCCTTTCATGGAAGATTTCGGGCTTGAATATGTGTGTTGCATGTGGATAAAATATCATCAATGACTGGTAAAGGAACTAGTATCCATATAATACACTGTCAAACATAGTCAAATACAATTCCATATACGGTATGAGAATGTGTCTCTTGCATGGAATATGCCAGAGCTCCAGATAGTGGGAGTGATCTTAATTTCAAAATTAAAAACACCAATTGTTCTCAACTAAACCCTATGTTGTGGGTAGTCATTAGAATCGTCTCGTTGAGGTTTGGAAGGGTTTGGAAGAGAAATAATGGATTTAGAATACCATCACTCCCTCTTATCTGGAGCTCTGATATGCACATATTGATTTGCTATTTGATTTTTCAAAATGTAATGCTAAGACACAATGAATTCCTCAAGCAATGATTGTAAAGGTATTAAAACAGTGCTTAGAAAACAGTTGTCTTTTGTTTGATATTTTGGCTGATTGCCTTTTTCAAAAGTTTTGAAATCTTGAAAAAGGCAGTTAGTTAAAATATCAAACAATTGAGTACTGTTTTTCATATTTAATGCTATCACGTTCATCATCCAGTCATAGAAACAATTTTATGATTCATTTATCTGTTAAATTTTGTATCCCCACAAAACGAATGTTTTCAAGGGTATACTGGAATCAGCCTGTCTGTCTGTGTGTTCGCCCGTCCATGTGTGTGTCCGTCTGTGTACGAAATACTAGTGATTGGCTGTTTCTGTCAAAGCACTGGCGGGGGTATTAAGTCACATTCAGTGACAGCTCTAGTTTTGTTTTGTTTACAGTTTTCACAAAAAATGTCACTAATTGCAGTATTTTATCGTTGAAGGTTGTGGGTATTTTATAAAAGGAACATTATGCTGTCGTAACTTTCCTAGCACTTTTATTTACTTATCTCTGTGTAAAAAAATTTGGACATCCTTCAAGATGTTCAGCTTTGCTCAATATCAGATTTTGTCACTTTAATCAAATCAATTACAAGGACCAAGAAAAAGTACTCCAACAAAATATTTCGAATTTATGTATTAGTATCCGTGTCAATCTTGTTGACTAGAATATATATGAGGCTCACCAAGGCACTTGTCATATAATCTGAGTCAACTCTGTAGATAAAAATGGTAACTATTAACCCTTGACAAAAGAATCCCTGGTTTTACGACCTTGAGAAAGAAGCCTTTTGAAAACATTGTGGGAAAAGGAGAAAATGCTGGTAACCAGCATTTTCTCCTTTTCCCACAATATTTTCTACTCTTCTGGAAACATATTTCAATTTTTGATGAACGTTTACATTATTGTCTGTGAGTGCTCTCAATTGAACCTAAAATTCTGTTGTTTGGTAAAGACTTAATTCATTACCAAACAACAAAATTTTAGGTTTGTCCAAATCAAAAGCATTTGCAGACGACAAAGTAAAAGTGACTAAACATTTGAAATTTGTTTTATGAAGAGTAGAAAACATTGTGGGAAAAGGAGAAAATGCTGGTTACCAGCATTTTCTCCTTTTCCCACGATGTTCTCTAAAGGCTTCTTTCTCGGGGGCATCAAAAGTAGGGATTGTGTGGTAATGGGTTAAATACTAATGTAAGATCCACCATTTATATCACAGATTTCCAGTGATTGCAATCGGGGTACTTGCCTGGGTGGATGAAGTGGTGTCGGACCAGAGCTATTTTAAGTTGAATACAGATCACACTCCCCTACATCTTGTACTTGTGGATGAAATTGTCACCAACCATTTACTGTTACATCAGAAGGCTTTGGACTTGTTGATTAGGTTGTTTGAGTCGAGTTTTGAGGAGTTGAATGTGCTTGTGAGAGTGAGTAGGCTTCTGTTTTAAAAACTGGGGTAGGAAATTGGAGGGGGAGGGGGGTGGGGGCGAGGTCCAGGGCCTCTCTTTTTTCCTAGACCTAGTCTTTTATGCCCTTTTGCATATTTACTAATGCCTAAAAGTATTTTTACTTCTCTGCAATAAATCATATGTGGACTTGGCTCTTATTCTATTAACCCATTACCACACAATCCCTACTATTGACGACCCTGAGAAAGAAGCCTTTAGAAAACATTATGGAAAAAGGAGAAAATGCTGGTAGGGATTGTGTGGTAAAGAGTTAATAAAATCTTATCTCAAAAGCCCACTCATGTCAGATCCTATATATCAGCCAGTAGAGATTCGACATGTCAGATCCTATTTGTCAGACAGTAAAGATTCGACATGTCAGATCCTATATTTGTCAGACAGTAACGATTCGACATGCCAGATCCTATATGTCAGCCAGTAACGATTCGACATGTCAGATCCCGTATGTCAGACAGTAAAGATTCAACATGTCAGATCCCTTATGGCGGACAGTAAAGATTCGACATGTCAGATCCTATATGTCAGACAGTAAAGCTTTGACATGTCAGATCCCATATGTCAGACAGTAAAGATTTGACATGTCAGATCCCATATGTCAGACAGTAAAGATTCGACATGTCAGATCCTATATATCAGACAATAAAGATTCAAGATCAGACTGCACATTCTGATCTTGATATATACTGTCCGCAAAAGATCATTGAGTCTCGCCAGGCAGCCTAAGGATAAATACATAAAATGTGGATGTTTTGCACAAGATTTATTTTTATGGCAGTATATTTATAGACACATTAACCCATTACCACACAATCCCTACTTTTGACGCCCCTGGAAAAGAAGCCTTTAGAAAACATTGTGGGAAAAGAAGAAAATGCTGGTAATGTGCATTTTCTCCTTTCCTACAATGTTTTCTACCCTTCACAAAACTAATTTAAAATTTCCAGTGACTTTCATTTTATCGTCTGCAAATTTTTTTGATTTGGACAAGCCTGAAATATTGTCGTCTGGTAATGAGTTAATGTTTATCAGTGTTAGACCATTTTAATGGTAATCTTGTACCAGATTTAACAAAATTGGAGACTTTTGCATTGTTAAAGCATTTGCAGACAAAAGATTTAGACCATTACCACACAATCCTTACTTTTGACGACACTGAGAAAGAAGCCTTTAGAAAACATTGTGGGAAAAGGAGAAAATGCTGGAAACCATCATTTTTTTTCCTTTTCCCACAAGGTTTTCTAACCTTCCCAAATCAAATTTCAATCTTAAATTCTGATTTAATTTTTGGTCTGCAAATGCTTTCAGCTTGGACTAGTCCAAAATATTGTTGTCTGATAATGAGTTAATATTGCTTAACCCATTACCACACGAGAAAATTTTGGGCTGGTCCAAATTGAAAGCATTTGCAGACGGCAAAATAAACGTGACTTAAAAATAGAAATTTGTTCTGGGAAGGGTAGAAAACACTGTGGGAAAAGGAGAAAATGCTGGTTACCAGCATTTTCTCCTTTTCCCACAGTGTTTTCAAAAGGCTTCTTTCTCAGGGGCGTCAAAAGTAGGGATTGTGTGGTAATGGGTTAAATCTTTGGAGTTTCCTTTGAAGGCTAGAAAACATTGTGGAAAAAGGATAAAATTGTGTAGTGCGTTTTGCAGAACTTTCACTTTTTATAATGTCTCTCTTATTTCTGAAGATATTTACCACAAACTTGGATTTAAAGCAAGTGCCAGTTACAAGCAATTGTTTCTTGTTTTGCAATGTTTCAAAAGCTATTTACATGTACTACAGGGAGGTGAAAAAGGAAATTTTAACCTTTTACCACACATTTATAATTTTTAACAAGCTTAAGATGAACGCTTTTGAAAACATTTTTGGAAAAGGAGACAATGCTGGAAACCAGCATTGTCTCCTTTTCCCACAATGTTTTCTGTCCTTTCAGAGAAAAATTTTAGCATTTGAGCCACATTTGTCTCCTTCAAGTGCTTTTCTATTAGGATGTGACTTAACCCTTTCCCAAATGACAAATTTTAGACCCTCCCAAACACAAAGCGTTTGCAGACGACAAGGTTAAATTTTATGAAAATGTCAGAAAGTTCTTCAAATGGGTAGAAAACACTGTGTGCTCATTACGAGCAATTTCTCCTTTTCCCACAGTGTTTTCAAAAGACTTGTAATTCAGACATGTAAAAAGAAGGGCTTGTTAGGGAAAGGGTTAAATTTTGTTGTTTGGTAAAGATATAAATGGTATTTAACTCATTACCAAATGACAATATTTTAGACTGGTCCAAATTAAAAGCATTTGCAGACGACATGATAAAAGTGACTGAAAATTTGAAATCTGTTTTGTGAGGGGTAGAAAACATTGTGGGAAACGGAGAAAACGCTGGTTACCAGCATTTCCTCCTTTACCCACGATGTTTTCAGAAGGCTTCTTTCTTAGGGTCGTTAAAAGAAGGGGTTTGTGTGGTAATGAGTTAAACTCATTTATCAGTTATCACTGTGTTTCACTATTTCAGTTAGAATTAAAGAAGACAGTATTAGATCGTATGGTACATGTGTTTAGCTGCGGATGTGTGATACCTGTCGTAAACTACATCAGAGAATGCCATAATAAACAGGATACAGATATTTCCTTGATCAGACATTTTGTCTCCGAGGTGGGTTCAAAGTCTTTACATTTGGCACAAATATAATCTGAGCCATGCTTTACCGAAAGGGAGTTAACCCCTTTACCAGAAAACAGAATTTTAGCCTCATCCAGATTGAAAGCATTTGCAAACGACAATTTCAATATGGCTAAAAAGTAGCATTTTTTTTGATAGGGTAGAAAACATTATGGGAACCAGCATTTCCTTCTTTTCCCTCAATGTTTTCAAAAGGTTTCTTTTCCTAAGTGTTAAATATATATCGTCATCGTGTGATAAAGGGTTAACCCATTACCACACAACCCCTATATTTGACGCCCCTAAGGAAGAAGCCTTTTGAAAACATTGTGGGAAAAGGAGAAAATGCTGGTAACCAGCATTTTCTCCTTTTCCCACAAAGTTTTCTACCCTATCAAAGCAAAATAGCACCATTTGAGCCACTTTGAAATGGTCATCTGCAAAATTTTAATGCTTTTAATCTGGATAGGTCTTAAATTTTGCTGTGTGATAATGGGTTAAATACTTCAGTGTGACACAGTGTATGTGCAAAGCAATTTATCACACAGTTATAGATCCATAGAGTCCTTGTTTTTTAGCTCACAAAGTGCTAAAGGTGAGCTAATGTGATCGCCCTATGTCCGTTGTCCAGCGTCCGTGGTTCGTCAATAATTACTTTAAACATCTTCTTCTCCTAAACCACTGGACCAATCTTAATGAAACTTGGCAGGGATGTTCCTTTGGTAAAGTTGTACCAAAATTGTTCAAAGAATTGACTTCCACCCATAAATCTGGTTGCCATGGCAACAAAAAGGAAAAAAATACAAAATCTTTGAAAATCTTCTTCTGTGAAACTAGAAGGTGTAGAGCTTTGATATATGATATGTGACATCTCCTAGTTGACCTCTACCAAGATTGTTCAAATGATGCCCCTGGGGTCAAAACTGGCCCCAGCCTGGGGGACACAAGTTTGAGCATAAGAACAAAGAAGGAAAACTTTAAAAATCTTCTCCTCTGGAACTTGAAGGGGTAGAGCTTTGATATTTGGTATGTAGCTTGAAGAAGAAGGGTTGTGGAAGCATTTTTGGAAAAGGAGAAAATGCCATTACCACACAGCAAAATTTTGGACCTATCGAAATTCAAAGCATTTGCAGAGGACAATTTCAAAGGTATCCAAATGGTGCAATTTCGCTTTGATAGGGTAGAAAACTTTGTGGAAAAAGGAGAAAATGCTGGTTACCAGCATTTTTTCCTTTTCCCACAATGTCTTCAAAACGCTTTATCCAAGGGTCGTCAAAAGGCGTCATTGTGTGGTAAAGAATTAACTTTTTACCAAACGACAAAATTTTCAACTCTCTATTAGCTGATCGAATAACACGGCAAATTATTCTCAAACAATTTATGTAAATCCTATTTATTTATTCATTTATCATTAACTAATCTTTTATTCTAATTTTTACAAGCTGTGTGGTTGTTTCAGCCCTTGCCACACATTCCTGGCATTACGTTACCCTGAGGAAAAGGGCTATTTTAAACATCATGGAAAAAGGAGAAAATGCTGGTAACCAGGATTTTCTGCTTTTCCTACAATCTTTTCATCCCTTGAAAGTTGATTTCTTTTCTTTGAGCCAGATTTTAATTGTTGTTTACAAATGCCTTGGTTTTAGAGAGGTCGGAGATATTGCTATGCAGTAAAGAGTTTTATTCTTACCTCACAGTTCTGAGTTTGAATTACCATGGTAAGGAAAGCTTTTGAAAAAAATTGTGGGAAAAGAAGAAAATGGTGGTAACCAGCATTTTTTGTCCTTTTCCCACGATATTCTTTACCCTTTCATAGCCTAAAAGCACAGTTGAAACCATGTGAAAATAACCATCTTCAAATGTTTTCCATTTGGACCAGTCTACAAATTTGTCGTAAGGTAAAGAATTAATAACAGTTTGTCGCATTACTATAATAGAGTTCTATCTGCCATTTGGATGTTTTCAAGAAAATTAGCTCCTAAGTTTCTGAAGATAATAGAATCAGTAGTGGAGTTAGAACAGGTTGATTCTGAAAACTTCCGAAACAAGGCCTATACTGCCAAACTGATTTCATAGGGAGATAGAACTCTTCTTCAAGATGATTTGAACAATGTAAAGTTTTCAAATTTCACAAAAATTGAGATGGGAAAAATATTTTAATAATGTGACATTTTGTCTGTCTGTAGGTATTAGATGTGATAGCTCCGCCATACACTCCAGAGTTTGTACATTTGTTTTTACCGCTGATTGAAAATGATGGAATCACTGGAACTCTTAGATCTGATGATGGAAATGATCCCGTCTCGGAATTTATTTGTAAGTACAGTTAGCACTTGTATCGCAAAATCTTGAATTGCATATATTTGATGCAGACACACGTAAGAAATATGATAGATTCTCCAGTGAACATGATTATTGTTTTGCCATATCTGTCATTTGATAACTGTACATGTTTTTAATTCTTTACCTCCAAGTCTCATGCTTGATCGACCCTTAACCCTTTGCCACACGACAAGATTTTAGACCTGTTCGAATTGAAAGCATCTGCTGATGACAGTTTCAATGTGGCTCATTTGAAATAATCCCTCTTTGGTAGGGAAGAAAACATTGTGGGAAAATTAGAAAATGCTGGTAACCAGCATTTTCTCCTTTTCCCACAATGTTTTCAAAAGTCTTCTCTTTCAGGGGCGTTAAAAGTTGTCACTGTGCGGTAAAGGGTTAGAAAAGTTTGAAAGTCTGATACAAAAAGGAGAAAATGGATCCCTTTCAAACCAAATAATCCGTTGATTTAAAACCCAGAGGGAAAAGAATTTTGAAAACATAATAGGAAAAGGAGTAAATGCCAATCGCCAGCATGTTCACTTTTTCCAATAATTTTTTCTACTCTTTTAAGCCTTGTCATGCTAAATAACTGAATGGAAACTGAAGTGTAAGAAAACTAACCCAAGTTTGCTGTTTCAAAGGTATTTTTTGGGAAAAGAGATCTCCATTATCAGACAATGTAGATCAGAGATCAGACTGCACATTTTGTGTTGTCTGATCTTGATCTACACAAAAGGTCCGTAACCCTTTCCCAAACAAGCCCTTGTTTTCATGTGTCTGCAGTACAAGTCTTTTGAGAACACTGTGGGGAAAGGAGAAATTGCTTGTAACATGCTATTTCTCCTTTTCCCACAGTGTTTTCTACCCATTTGGAGAACTTTCTGCTATTTTTATCAAATTTGAAATTGTCGTCTGCAAACTCTTTGAGTTTGGAAGAGTCTAAAATTTGTCGTTTGGGAAAGGGTTAAGCCACACTTAACCCATTACCACACGACAAAATTTTAGACTGGTTCAAATTGAAAGCATTTGCAGACGACAAAATAAAAGTGACTGACAAAATTGAAATTTGTTCTGTGAATGGTAGAAAACTTTGTGGGAAAAGGAGAAAATGCTGGTTACCAGCATTTTCTCTTTTTCCCACAATGTTTTCTAAAGGTTTCTTTCTTAGGGGTGTCAAAAGTAGGGATTGTGTGGTAATGGGTTAATAGCAGCACTAGGATTAAAGAAAAAATCCCATCATTCAAACCATATCTGTTTTTTTTTTTTTATTACAAATACATTCCAGTTGGACCAGGTTTGTAATTTTAGTGAAGATTGAAAAGTTTACTTATGTTTTGCAGGTCACTGCAAGGCAAATTTTGTTACAACCTGATGCCTAAATAGTACGGCTTTATGGTAACAGAAATGTCACAGGGGTGTAGAATGAAGCCGGCAATAAGCACTCCTGTACAGTATGTGGACTCAACCAACCTCTATAACTGATGTGTAGGATGCAAGAATGGCCTTTGGCAACACCAAATGCAAGAAATTTGTCCAAAAAGGATCAAATAAAAATGATATTGTATCTGTTAGAGTTGTGTAATTTGTAGATGACACTGAAAAACAGCTTGACTCATTATCAAACGACAATATTTTAGGCTTTTCCAAATCAAAAGCATTTGCAGACGATATGATAAAAGTGACTGAAAATTTTAAATTTGTTTTGTGAAGAGTAGGAAACATTGTGGGAAAAGGAGAAAATGCTGGTTACCAGCATTTTCTCCTTTTCCAACAATATTTTCTAAAGGCTTCTTTCTCAGGGTCGTCAAAAGTAGGGATTGTTTGGTAGTCAACTCATCCACTACCATCCAAGAAGTAACTTGCATTTTCTCAAAGGCAACATATACAGTTCCAGTGCAGGATCAAGAAACAATATGCTCATTATTATACTGCAAAGAAATTTCTCAGGATCTGATTGGTTAACATTCCGGGGAACATATATATCATGTACCCTAGCGAAAACCATGTAAAGCCAGTTTCCCTTTTGAGTGCCCCGTAAATGTCACTACACTTGCAACACAACATCCAAAATGGCGGTGTCAATCGATCACCAGACTGCTCTTTTATGCACCAAACTGCATGTTTTAGTGACATCAGTTTCCAGTGATGTCAGTTTTCATTGAATTGGGGCACTCAGAAAGGAATTTTTAATTCATCAGCATACTCGATTTGTGAGATTATAAAACAGGAAAATTTCGCTTAACATGCTTTGAAAGGGTAAAACTTTGCAGTATAATTAATTCATTTTACGGTCAGGTGGCAGGGAACTTGGAAACTTGCTCACGGCTGTGTCAAATCATGTCACCACCTCGCCTTCGGCTTGGGCCAACATGATTCACCACAATCGTGAACAAGTTTCCAAGTCCCGTGCCACCTGACCATAAAACTAATATTGTCTAGAATTTAGCAGTGGACAGTGTAGATCAAAGATCAGACTGCACATTCTTATCTTGTCTTGATCTATACTCTCTACAAACGCTTCTGTTGATATTCTTGGTATGAAAAGAGTTAAAAGTTATTATCTCCTGAAATGAATTTGCAGTGGACAGAAAATTCTGCTAAAAATAGGGATACTGTACAAAGAAGAGAAGGACACGCTTGTTTTATGATGTGTGTCTCTCTGTCGGTCAGTCCTTCTGTCTTTTTCATTTCCACATTCCAAACTCAATAGCCATTTGTCCCTGGACCCTAAAACTTTTTTTTTACATGTTGCTCATGACCCAAAGAGGTGACCTATTACAATTGGAACGCAACTCGAAGTTCAAGGTCACAGTTGAACTGTGTTTTGAAAATCATTTCTATTGCTTCAGTGACAAGGTGCTAGTCAGGGGTGTGTGTGTTTGTCTGCTTTGCAACAGCCTTGGTATGAATTAGGGGTCAAGAACAAATTGATACAGCTGAAAACATCATGACAAAAGCAGAAACTGTTAATTACATGCAGAACTTGTGCCAGGATGTTTTTTCGAAAGTATACTGCTATGACATTTGAAAAAAAAAATTGTCTGCAAGTAGTCATCTTATGGCTCTCATCCAGAGAACATCAACTTAAACTGGTCGAAATTCAAAGTACTTGCAGATGACAAACCAAAATTAGAATATAGCTTAATGATGAGATTTCTCTTTGAAAAACAATCTTGTGGTAAAAGGTTAAAATGCTGGTAACCAGCATTTTCTCCTTTAACCACAATGTTTGTGAAAGCTTTTTTTCTTCACAGAGGTTAAAACACTAGATTTTCTAGTAGAGGGTTTGCAAACACACTTAGACAAAACATTAATCCTCAGTCCTCAGAGCCAAAACAATAAGCATGTGGTTGTGACAAAAACCTGTCAAGTTTTTATAATTTTGGTATCTTAGAAAGGAATAAAACTGATGACATTTTGACATAATTTATTGAAATTCTCCTATACAATTTATCTAGTATTTGTGAACTAATTAACAAAATAAGAATAAATTAAGCAAACAAATGCAAAAGTTATAACAATTATATTTCTCAATATTTGCATCCCAGACAATTCCTCTTCTCTTAACCCTTTACCACACAATCCCAACTTTAACAACCCTGAGAAATAAGCCTTTTAAAAACATTGTAGGAAAAGGAGAAAATGCTGGAACCAGCATTTTCTCCTTTTCCTACAATGTTTTCTACCCTTCCCAAAACAAACATTAATTTTTGAGTCATGTCTAAATTGTTGTCTGCAAATGCTTTCAATTTGGACCAGTCTTAAATTTTGCTGTTTGGTAAAGAGTTAACTAGACTTGCATGGAAAAGGTCTTTTGCATATTCTGGTTCAAATGTTTGGAATACCCTACCTCTCATCATTAAAACGTTCAAAGACAAATGCTTCCAGCATTTCATCGCAAAGTTATAGGTACCAAAAATCAGTATCTACCTTAATTATTCATGGCGGATATCTTGTCCCCTTGTTTTAACTGTACATTTTTTTTTCAGAGGGCCTCATGGGAGATTAGTTTCACATCTAGATGAGTCTTTTCACCCTCTTAAAACAAAGTACTTATTATAATTATTATTTTAACTAAATATAGACAAACAACATCAACTGATATCAGTCTTTATTTCATGCTTTCCGGTAGGATATCAAGAAATAGCAGTGAAAATATTTTTCGATCTTACACTGGTACCACCAATGAAAATACCGATTTTCACGTTCTTGTTGCCTAGGTAAATTGCGCGTGCCTAACAACTAGATGGGAAATATGACGTCATATATCTTACATTTCTCGCACTTGACGTAACGTTGCTATGCGGGAGGGGTACGCCCCGGGGAATAAGGGAAAAGAACTGTACTGAATTTTGATAAAGCTCCTCCCAGAAAGGGTTAAAAGCATAAAATAATAGAATATTTGTTTATTTCGGTGAAAGATCGAAATTTAATTTATTTCATCTCGTGAACAACATCGGTAATATTTTCACTCGTGGCTGCGCCACTTGTGAAAATATTACCGATGGTGTCCACTCAGTGAAATAAATTTCGATCTTTCACCGAAAAAAAACAAATATCCTCTATGTAATAAACAAAATGTGAACATAAAGTGATATCATATTCTTTGAGATATTGATGTTTTTGTTCTTGATTTAACCCTTTGTTATAAATCTCTGGGTTTTTCTGACTATGAAAAAGGAAGCTTTTGGATATATAGTTGGAAAAGGAAAACATGCTTGTAACCCCCATTTTCTTTTTTTCCCCACATAATTTCTACCCTTTTCAGAGACAAAGTGCATCATTTTAGAAATTTATGATACGTCATCTGGAAAAGCTTTCAATTACGCCAAGTCTAAAATGTTGTTGTCTGTACGAGAGTTTACCGATTACCACACAATCCCTACTTTTGATGACCCTGAGAAAGAAGCCTTTGGAAAATATTGTGGGAAAAGGAGAAAATGCTGGTAACCAGCATTTTCTCCTTTTCCCACAATGTTTTCTACCCTTCACAAAACAAATTTCAAATTTTCAATCACTTTCATATTGTTGTCTGCAAATGCTTTCGATTTAGACAAACCTAACATTTTGCCATTTGGTAATGGATTAACTGAAGGAGTTATAAAAAAAAAAATTGACTCTCAAAGATCCTAATTTCTTGGTCTATTTTAGATTTTAATGATTGAGAATTTTTAGTGTAAAGTAAAGCTTGTCATGTGTAGCTTCGATGAGTTAAACTGTACTTAAAAGAAAGTCATGGATGAAGAAAGAATCAGAGATAAAACACTGCACTGAAACTTTCCTGTTGTAATTTCAGTGTTCAAGTTCTCTCGTTCCTACCAATGATGACTTAACTCTTTACCAAACGACAATTTTTGGACTGGTCCAAATTGAAAAGCACTTGCAGACAACAAAATAATTGTGACTCAAAAATTGAATTTTGATTTTGGAAGGGTAGATTACCAGCGTTTTCTTCTTTTCCCACAATGTTTTCAAAAGCTTTCCTACTCAAGGTTGTTAAAAGTCGGGATTGTGTGGTAAAGATTTAACTCTTTACCAAATGGCAAAATTTTAGACCGGTCCAAATTGAAAGATTAAAGCAACTCAAAAACTGAAATTTGTTCTGGGAGTGTAGGAAACATTGTGAGAAAAGGAGAAAATGCTGGTTACCAGCATTTTCTACTTTTCTCACAATGTTTTCAAGAGGCTTCCTTTTCAGGGCCGTAAAAACCAAAGACTGTTTGGGAAAGGGTTAAGTAGCTTTTGTGGATGTGCAGATCATGATCAGACTACACACGACATGCAGTCTGATCTTGGATTTATATCATCCGCTACCTAATGCTAGACTGTGACCCAGATAATCATAAATTGCAGTGCAAACCTACTTTTAGTTTAGGTAAAAAGTCAAATTTCTTTACTTCCTAGAGAATGACTGAACGTGATATGACAGTTTATGATGCTAACACACCAAGTCTGCCATACTCTGATTTTTCCTAACAGAGATTCATTTGCCACGATATAAAATTATGAAATATTCACAAGTTAATAAAGTGCAGCATTACACAACCAAACGAAATGAATGATACAACAAAAATAATCACAGAGCTCCAGATCGAGTTAGTGAATTTGATTTCAAAACTGAAAATATTACTTAATCTTCACTTAACCCTGGCCCGTATTCACCAACCATTCTTGAGAATATTGTTAGTCTTATTCTCCAAGATTTTCTACATTTGTAAATAACACAACTTCTGATTGGCTAAACCGAATGGTTTAGCCAATCAGAATTTGTGTTACTTACAAATGTAGAAAATTCTGCAGAATAAGACAAAGAACGTTCTTAGGAATCTTTCGTGAATACGGGGCAGGGTTAAGTTATTGGCAGTCATTAAAATCGTCTGATGAAGACAATTCTAATGAGCACCCACTACATCAGGTTTTGAAGAGAAAGTTCAAGGGCTTAATGCCAGAAGGTCCAAGTCCAAAATATGGCTAAAATGACATTTTTTTTTTTTTTTACAGAAAATACCTTATCATTTAAAATAGTAACTTTTGCCCTGATGCTGGTTTTGTTATCATCATATTTACTTAACAAATTACAAAATGACCGATTGCAGTATCTTGTATTCTGGTACTATGCTTAGTGCCAAAAGGTTGTAGGTTATATTGATATTTTGCCAAACTGTTTTTAGTGCACATACTTCATCTTGGCTTTTCATTCCCTGAATGAGTTTCAGAACAGTATGTCAGAGTTAAAATGTTGCAAGTGCTCTTACAACAATTTTGAACTGGTATGTTTTGGCTGTCATGCAAGGCTTACAAGCTCTTAAGTATAGATACCTCAACTGGTAAATGTCAGTACAGAGACAATAGCAGCTGTAACAATGTCATAAGTTTACATACTTCATTAGAGTTTGTAACATACATGTACATGTATTTTCTGCTGTAACTGACACAGGGGAAAAGTAATATTCATAATCACTACCCTGATAAGCCCTGTCACTGCGTTGTTTGCGAATGTCATATTCTTCAAATATTTGACCTGTCTTGTATGACACATCAATCTTCCCAATATCTGGGAGATTGTAGTATTACACGCTTTGAAGTAGCAATGGAGAATATGGCTTTTATCAATAAGTTTGAGGAAAAATCAGGCATATTTTAGCTCCAGATTTCTCTAAATTGCTGATCAAAGCTGAATAAATCGCACCAGGTAACGTTTTATTGAGTAAACATTTATTTTAGTTTGAAATTCAAAGTAACAGTTATCGCATAGAAAAGTGGTCTGGTTCTGTACCCAGGATGCCCAATTTAGATGGATGAGTATTTGTAGAATGCCAATTAGGTGGAGATAAGCCCTGTCACAGCAATTACTATTTTCAACCCCTGGAGCAATGAAATAGATAACAAGAGCTTCACAGAGTGGCGCATATACGCCCGAAGGGGCTTGTCAGTGAAATGAGTTGCACTGATGGATGGGCCATGAATGAAGAGTAGTTATTCTCCATGATATGTGAAAAATATTAAAGGGCAAGAACTAAAAAAATAAGGGTGGCAAAGTTACAAATTTTGTAAATTGCTCTTATCCACAAGGTGTTCTATCAGTCTTTGAAGTAAGATCATATCTTATAAAATTTTAGAAATTATGGCCCAGACAAAAATTCAAAGTGAAAAGGGCAATAACTCAGAAGGAAGCATGGCAGAGTTATGGTTCATGTGCAATGCACTTCTTCATAATGTGTTCTATTAGTCTTTGAAGTTTCAAGACAATGGATTTTGAAGTTTGGAAGTTATGGTCTGAAAACTGAAAATTAACAAATGGCAATAACTCAAATAATAAAGGTGGCAGAGTTATGATTCATGTGCAATGCACTTCTCCATAATGGGTTCTATCAGTGTATGAAGTTCAAAGTTAATAGCTTTTATAGTTTGGAAGTTATGGCCTGGACAAAAATTCAAACTGAAAATTAACAAAGGGCAATACTTCAGAGAATAAAAGTGGAAGAGTTATGGTTCATGTGCACTGCACTTCTCCATAATGGGTTCTATCAGTGTATGAAGTTCCAAGTTAATAGCTTTTATAGTTTAAAAGTTATGGTCTTTACAAAAATTCAAACTGAAAATTAACAAAGTGCAGTAACTCAAAAAATAACGGTGGCAGAGTTATGGTTCATGTGCAGTGCACTTCTCCACAATGTGTTCTATCAGTGTATGTAGTTTCATGTTGATACCTTTTATAGTTTGGAAGTTATGGCCTGGACAAAAATTCAAACTGAAAATTAACAAAGGGCAATAATTCAAAAAATAAGAGTGGCAGAGTTATGGTTCATGTGCAGTGCACTTATCCATAATGGGTTCTATCAGTGTATGAAGTTCCAAGTTAATAGCTTTTATAGTTTAGAAGTTATGGCCTGGACAAAAATTCAAACTAAAAATTAACAAAGGGCAGTAACTCAAAAAATAATAGTGGCAGAGTTATGGTTCATGTGCACTGCACTTCTCCATAATGTGTTCTATCAGTGTATGTAGTTTCATGTTGATACCTTTCATAGTATGGAAGTTATAGCCTGAACAAATATTCAAAGTGAAAAGTTGGTTATTTCAGAAATCAAGGGCAGATAATTTTAGAACGCAAACAGCGATCCAAATTCTAAGACCCAGGTGCACAACTAGACATCATGGAGATTCATTGTGGCAAGTTTCAAATAATTCCGATGGAAACTGTAGGAGGAGTTGCACACACAAGAAATTGCTAACGGACGAATGGATGGCCGGAAGGACGGATGGATGACTGGGGGTATAACATAATACGACCCTTCGGGCGTATAAAAAT
This sequence comes from Tridacna crocea, assembly GCA_943736015.1. Lineage (NCBI taxonomy): Eukaryota > Metazoa > Mollusca > Bivalvia > Cardiida > Cardiidae > Tridacna > Tridacna crocea. The sequence goes on from OX031065.1 coordinate 46,950,113, forward strand.
GATTGTATTTCAGCCCAAAAAATATTTGAACTAGCCTAACGAAATTGAAAAAGACTGAATGACATTCTGAAGCAAGTAAGATTCTTCTGAATTATTAACTTTACATTCAAAAAGTTGTTTCCTCGGGGAAAAAAATACAAATCTTACTTTATGCCTGGTAAACAATCTGTCAACATAAGTTATCAACAAACTTACTCCAAAGATGGAAATTAGACTTTTTATTAGACTGTAAAAAATGTTTTTTATAACCTTGGATCAAATGATGGGGGCATGTTGTTTTACTGCTATCCATCTATCTGTACGTCTGTCCTTTATTGAGGCATGGTATTTCACAAACACACTTTTCTTTAAAACTATTGAAAGTCTATAACAATAGATCTAAACACTTTCACAAAATGATTACAAAATGAACAAAATGATTAAGTAAACAGACATGGAACTTGAAAGTTCAGGATTTACAATGTTATCAAACAATTATGATAAACATTGATTAACTCTTTTTATGGGAAGATGGATGAAGACTGGGATGAAGTATTACAGATGTTAGAATCTGATTTTGAAGATGATTATTACATTGCAACAAAGCCGGTGATGGAGAGTACTCGACATTATACATGAGAGAAGAGCCAATCAGAGACTGAAGCATGCCAAAACCAGGAAAACTACATAAAGCAAAAACCAGGCATTCACTACAAACCCCTGAAGAAAGTAAACAATCCAGTAGTAGTGATAGTGAAATGGACATTACACTTACAAAGCTGAGGAAAATAAGCAGTCGCAACAGACTAGTTTATGAATCCAAGATTTCAAGTGAGGAGTTTATGGATGATGAGATACATGACCCAACCTTTGTTCTGAGCAAGGCCAATGCAGCATCCTCAGATAGTGAAGAAGACCCAAGAATTATACGAAGCAAATGAAAAGCAAAAAGAGACTACCCACAACAAAGATAACCACAGAAAAGATCCTCGACCTGGAAGAAAGTTTTTGTCAAAGCATCCATCTAAACATGATGAGAGATGGAAGAGAAAGGCAACTCCAATATCAAAGAAGAAGCGTTGCAGACCGAAAAGGCCAGTGTAAGTTGGCTATCTTCAAAAAACTGTTAGGCGTGCAAAACTGGAGAGTTTTAATATAAAGAGGCAAAGACATGCAATAAGAGAAAAAAAATATTGAAAGTTTAGATATATTACTTATAAGTAATGGGGTTAGGGTAAGAAAAGCTATCCCTGGTGATGAAAATTGTTTCTTTACAGCTGGTGCCTTATGTGCAGGCTCTATCACAGATACACAAGAACTACGATTAAAAGTCTGTGCACATTTGGCTCAAAACTTTGAACAATACCAATCTTTCCTCACCGTTGACCATTCTATAACAAATGCTGAAAAGGCAATTTCCTGTAATGAAAAGGTATATTCTAAGAGCAAGAAGGACATTGGTCAGATGATTTAGCCGACTACTATTAGCTGTTAATAATACGCTAAGGAGACCAATAAAAATATATTGCCTATTCATCAAGACAAATAGAATAAAAAGTTGAAATAGGCATTTTTTCCGCAATGAGCGGAACTAACGACCTAATTTTATACATGATCAAAGAACATAGATACTTTATCATTCATGATAGATAAGCGTTTCAAAAATGTTGAATGCATGAATCAGCTCTTTGAATACGTAATCTGCGATTGTCTGTGAGGGAAAAATCTTCAGTCATGGGAAAGTGTGTTTTCAATAAAAAGTGGCTGACAGACCAGAAAGACAAATCGTGGATCAGATAATTGAAGTCCGACGAATACAGCGCAATTTGTTGTCTTTGAAATAAGATAATAGACTTACAAGAGTATGCCCTGAACATGCATATGAAAAGTAAGAAGCACATCCAATGTTCTGCCGCTACTACGACGACACCTATTGCAGCAGCTTTCAAAAGTGCACCAAAGACAAGTGAAGACCCTTTTCGTATTAGTGCTGCCAAATTAACAATCCCTTTACCTACAGATGATACCCAGTTGGGCAATATTCCTACAAAAGCAAACACTGTGATATTAGACTTGTTTGTCTCACAGAATGACACATTGAAAGCTGAAATTTTATGGACTTTACACACTGTTACCCAGCACTGTTCATTTAAGTCCCATGACGATGTATCAGAACTATGCAGAAAAAAAGGGTCAAATAACATTTGCTAGACAATCAAATTGTTTGAGAAAACGTTCAGAAGAGAAGGAAGAGGTTCTTAAAAAGGTTGAAGAAGACATCACCAAGATAGTGGGTTCATTAACCCTTTCCCAAACAATCCCTGGTTTTTACGTGTCAGGAATGGAAGCCTTTTGAAAACATTGTGGGAAAAGGAGAAAATGCTGGTAACCAGCATTTTCTCCTTTGCCCACAATTTTTTCTACTCTATCATTTAGAAGAATCATCTTTTTAGCAATCGTTAATTTGTCGTCTGCAAAATGCTTTGAATTTGGTCTGGTCCAAAATTTGCCGTTTGGGAAAAGGTTAAAGCGTTAGGTAATGAAGATATTTGATTTTGCCATTGTTATAGATAGTTACGTTACACTGTTATAAAGTGTATGAAACCAATATTTGTGCACATATAGTATTTTGTTGACCTTAAATTTCAAGTTTGAGTTACTAAAAAATCCTTAAAAAAAACTTAAATTTTTCTATCAGTAGTTTGTATAAACCATGATTGCAGTAATCAATCGTGTCCAGTTTATGAAATAAAACCATAACTTCCTGCTAAGAACCTTGACAGAGTATTGCAGTTAGTGTATAAGCAAATTCCCAGGCATGAACACTATGGTGCATGTACACCTATTGCACAGGAAGAGAAACCAGGAGATAATTATCTTGAAAAATCCGACACAGTAACATGTCAACATGCCAGTTTGAGTACTTTTGAAAGTACTGCTAATATAACACCACAAAAACAAGCAGACTATACAAGCCCAAAGAAGTTGACAAGTACTAGAAAGAGAAAGGCAAATCCACAAAAATGGAAAAAGAATATTAGAAAAGAAAGATGCTTGCATGAACTTTCTTATATCATTGCTACTGGCAAGGAAATTGCTCAAAAAGAAGTGAAAACTGCAACATGTAAGTGTGGCTTTAAATGCAGTGATAAACTGTCAGACGTCTATAGACTAGACTACTTTCAGTCCTATTGGAAACTTGATTCATATAAATGCCACAGAGATTTCATCTCTGCTAATATCAGTGAAAAATCTCCAGAAAGGCTTCGTTCTGCAGCAAGGTGAAGGAGAGCTACATCAAGAGCTTACATCTTTGGGAAAAAAAATGTGTATGTAAATCATGTTTCTTAAAAACTCTGGATACTGGTGAACAAGTTGTGGAAACTGCATTAAAAAGCAAGAATTCTGGGATATTTTCATCCATGGACAAGCATGGAGGGCATTCACCGCATAACAAAAAGACCAAACTATATGCTGGATGAGTTTGGAAACCACACTGAATCATTTTAAGTGCTCGATACACATTATAAGTGATAAGACACAAAGAGGGAGTTTCTTGGGCAGGATTTAAACATCAGAAAATGTATCTGCTTTATAAGGACTTTACTAAAGCCCAAAACAAGACGTATGTCATCCATGGAAAATATAGACAAATATTCTGCAATGAATATATTCTTTCCATATTCAAAAAAAGGATCAGTGACTGACTTGTGTTGTTTACCACCAGAAAGACCAAACTGGAGAGATAACACCTGATATTAAAGCTAACCATGACAATCATTGCAAAAGCAAAGAAAGGGCACGAGAAGAAAGACAGACAAAACAAAGGCAAAAAACAGCACAAATTATCATGTTGCTACCTTTGACTTGCTGGTAGTTTTGCCCAATCCTTGTTTACTTTAAGTCAGGTATATCAACAAGAGGAAACTCAGCTGTTATAACATGTCATTTTACTCTGTTAACTCATTACCATACAATCCCTACTTTTGACGCCCTTAACTCTTTACCACACATGAAAATTTTAGACTGGTCCAAATTGAAAGCATTTGCAGACGACAAAGTAAAGGTGACTCAAAAATAGAAATTTGTTCTGGTAAGGGTAGAAAACACTGTGGGAAAAGGAGAAAATGCTGGTTACCAGCATTTTCTCCTTTTCCCACTGTGTTTTCAAAAGGCTTTTTTCTCAGGGGCGTCAAAAGTAGGGATTGTGTGGTAATGGGTTAAGAAAGGATATCTTTTCTTTAAAAAGGTATGTACTTTTGTTAGTTACTTATAGAAAAATCTTTAGTATCATGTGATGTCCATAAATATATTAAAAACGAAAAAAATAATAGTAATAAGTAATATGAAAATACGCTTCCTGCCATTTTCTGTGACGTCAGCTAACGGAGACCTAGACAAATCAAAATTTTCTGATAAAGCTGTAAAACATGACGGATATCTCCGGTTGAAAGGTGTCTACTGAGGTATCGCCTGATGTCGCAGGTACATTAGTGTGTTGTCTATCGCTAGGCTAAAGGAGATTATGATCAATGTTTGTTTCGTGGGTGATTTTGGTTGGGAAAGGTTGTCGGGTGGTAGCGCCAGCAATCGAGACATTGCATTCCTTGTGTTTATATTACATAGGGGAGATTTTTTTTTCATATTTTATCATTTATTTTGGTTATAGAATGTCAAATTCCTGTGATATGATCTACAATCAATCGGATTCTTATCTTTGTAGCATCTACAAGACAGTCTCTGCAAGCATTGAGAATCTTCTTTTGTGATTTTCTCTGTTTCATAAAATATGTACTTATCACCTTCTGACAATTAACCCGTGAAATAATGTATTTAGAATTCTGTCAGTCTCTCATATCTGGAGCTCTGGAAAAATACTCTTGATAACTGGACCAAGAGCGATATTGTTATAATAACGAAACTGATCACTGTAAAATGACATGAAAATTCAAAATGCATTTTGTTACAAACTTTCATGTTTGTAAGATGGGGGAACTTGTCCAGGATTGGCCATTGAGCCATTAACCCTATTTGTTGTCCAAAAACGGACTTTCTGCCTAATAAGGCTTTGAATCATCGATAAATGACGACTTTAACCCATTACCACACAATCCCTACTTTTGACGCCCCTGAGAAAGAAGCCTTTAGAAAAAAACATTGTGGGAAAAGGAGAAAATGCTGGTAACCAGCATTTTCTCCTTTTCCCACAATGTTTTCTACCCTTCACAAAACAAATTTCAAATTTTCAGTCACTTTTATTTTGTCGTCTGCAAATGCTTTCAATTTGAACCAGTCCAAAATATTGTCGTTTGGTAATGAGTTAAGAAGGGGTATGTTATTGGAGACCACTCCTTCATGCATGGCTTTGTCCTGATTTGAATACAATATCTAACATCCGCATTAGAGAGATATCTCTGTAGCTTAGGGCTTATGGTGTTAGTCTTTTAACCCATTACCACACAATCCCTACTTTTGACGCCCCTGAGAAAGAAGCCTTTAGAAAACATTGTGGGAAAAGGAGAAAATGCTGGTAACCAGCATTTTCTCCTTTTCCCACAATGTTTTCTGCCCTTCAAAAAACAATTTTCAAAATTTCAGTCACTTTTATTTTGTCGTCTGCAAATGCTTTGAATTTGGACCAGTCTAAAATATTGTCGTTCGGTAATGGTTTAAACCCAAAAAAAAAAAAAAAAAAAAAAGAGGATCTTGTCCACACGCATTCGACTCCCGCCAGATGCCGTTTGTCTTTCAAACATGCATGTGTTGCAAACTTTCATGTTTGTAAGTGCTTAGAAAGATACACAGATTTATTTTGATCACATAACCTCCCTTTTTTCAACTGTAATAGTCGCATTTCGAATTTTCTTATTTTATGCATGTTTTTACGTCACAAATGTGTGACATCATTTTAAGACGTCATGTTGCTTTTGTTTGCATAGAGGTGAATGTGTTTTACGGTTATTACCACAAGTTTGTCTATAGATTAGATGGTTGTACATCTTCTGATCTATAATATGGATTTGGTCAAACAGCTTTGTAATTTGTTACAGGGTTTCAGAACTGAGATTTCACCAGCTGTGACGTCTCTAACATTCTGTGCTTACCATGGATGTTTGGTTAACTCTTTACCACGCAATCCCGACTTTTAACGACCCTGAAAAAGAAAGCCTTTGAAAACAATGTGGGAAAATGAGAAAATGCTGGTAACCAGCATTTTCTCCTTTTCCCACAATGTTTTCTACCCTATTACTAAACAATTGCACAGTTTGAGCAACATTGAAATTGTCGTCTGCAAATGCTTTCGATTTCGTCATCTGGTAAAGGGTTAACCCTTTCCCAAATGACAAACCTTTGGACTAGACTAAATTGAAAGCATTTGCACAGGACAATTCAACTCTAGCTGAAAAGATGATTTCTGTCAATGATAGGGTAGAAAACATTGTAGGAAAAGGAGAAAATGCTGGTTACCAGCATTTTCTCCTTTTCCCACAGTGTTTTCAAAAGGCTTCTATTCCAGACCCATAAAAACCAGGGATTGTTCAAACTTTAGTAAAGGGATAATATCACAAGTTGTATTTCTTTTTTTCAGGAACTCTGTAATGACGCTTGTATCGCAGCTTTGAGCATTTCATCATCGTCTTGTTGATAATCCTGAAACAATAAACATCTTGGTTGTTGCAATTTGATGGACAACTAGAGTTATAATAGAATCAAATTCTTTCGCCCTTTTTCAAACATATGAGTATTTTAACTCATTACCAAAGGACAATATCTTAGGTTTGTCCAAATCGAAAGCATTTGCAAACGACAAAATGAAAGTGACCAAAAACTTGAAATTTGTTTTGTAATGGGTAGAAAACACTGTGGGAAAAGGAGAAAATGCTGGTTACCAGCATTTTCTCCTTTTGCCACAATGTCTTCTAAAGGCCTCTTTTGTCAAAATCTTTTAAACGAAGGGATTGTGTTGTAATTGGTTAACAACCTGAGGAAAAGAAAAACCTTCTGAGGACATTGTGGAAAAAGGAAAAAATGCTGGTAACTAGCATTTTCTCCTTTTTTCCACGATGTTTTTATGCCCTTTGACCACAGATACCTACATTTGAGCTATAACAGTCACCTTCAAATATTTTATATGAGGACAAGTCTTAAATTTTGCCAATAGAAAAGGATTAGGGGTTCTGAAGTGCACCATATAAGGACAATTTCTATAACGTTTGGTCAAAATTGGATCAGTAATTGAAGAGTAGTTGGTCGGTTCATATCATGGCGGTCGGTGATACACATGTGTTTCCTGGCTTTCTCATACAACTTTCTTTCCAAAGCCACGGACTACTTTTCACACATGCTTTAGCAGCGGTGAGGGGCGAAAATACGCCAGGAAGAAAGTTCGCCTCAACCAGGTATCAAACTCACAACCACCAGGTCATGAGTTTGACACGCTCACCACTGAGCCACCTGGGCGGGCAATTGAAGAGTAGAATATGTTTAAAATAAGAGTAAGTATGAAGGACATAGGCTACCTGGTAGGTGAACCTAAAACAACATCAATTTCAACGGTACATTTATTCCAATACTCAGATCAGAGCTCCAGATAAGATAGAGTGATGGTATTCTAAATGCAATATTTCTCTTCGAAACCCTATGTTGTGGGTACTCATTAGAATCGTCTTAATGAGAGGATTCTAATGATTATCCATAAAATAGAGTTTGGTGGAGAATAATTAAAATTTTCAATTCTGAAATCAAAATCACTCCCTCTATCTGGAGTTCTATTCAGATGTTAGTATTTAGAGGTACTCTGATGTCCTGAGCTTGAATAACCAAAACTCTTCCTCTGCACTGTTGAAAATATTTGTCTCATATTCAAATCTGTGTCTCATTCAAATGCTTTAAAAAGTGACCCACCACATGTGTCAGGGGCGTAACCAAGAAAATGAAAATTATACGCACCCGTAGGCGCGAGAGGGGGTTTTGGGGGCCTCCACCAAGAAAATTTCGATATTGAAGATGGGTGTAGAATGATTTTAACCCTTTACCACACAATCCCGATTTTTCACGACCCTGAGAAAAAAGCCTTTTGAAAATATTGTGGGAAAAGGAGAAAATGCTGGTTACCAGCATTTTCTCCTTTTTCCACAATGTTTTCTGTTTTTGCCAAAACAAATTTCAAATTTTCAGTCACTTTTATTTTGTTGTCTGCAAATGCCACGAATTGGGTCCAGTCTCAAATGTTTTCATTTGGTAAAGAGTTTAGCCTCTTCTGAGGTAGAATTTTTTTTTTAAAACTTGGCGGTTTTAGAAAACGGCCAAACTGAAAAATACGTGAAAAGACGCAACCTAAGACTCAGATCTATTCTCAATTTTTTTTTTTTTACATTATGCACGTGTGTTGTGTGCATAATAGAAGTTACACCTATGTTGTCACATACAAATTTAGGTCTCATATTCAATTCCCATAAAGGTGACTCACCACATATGTGTCGTATTCGAATTTGTGTCTCATATTCAAATGCTGTAAAAAGTTATTACTGATTTGATTTTTATCTCCCCAGGGCATGGATGCACATATTGGACACACCTGAAAAATACAATATAAACTTGATAACTGGAGTACCCGAGAGTTATTGTAATCAATGTAGACTAAAGATTAAACCTTTACCACCGAATCTTGATTTTTAAAAAACCTCAAGAAAAAGCCTTTTGAAAAGCATTGTGGGAAGAGGGAAATGCTGGTGACCAGCATTTTCTCCTTTTCCCATATTGCTTTTCCACCGTATCAAACACAAATTACATATTCTGATGTACATAACGATTTGTCGTCTGAAAATGCTTTAAAATATCACAAGTCAGTAATTTTACTGTTTGGTAAAAACTTGAGATATAAAGCACTGTAAACTTTAATTTGGGTAAAAAATATTACAAGGTGCACAGGTATTGTTTATATCTTGGAGATGGGAATCCCATGGTTTATGTTTCAATATCCTTTGTCTGCACAAATTGTCTGCACATGTCTCATTCTTCAAAGATTCAACCTGTCTTATATGACGCATCACTCTCCCCTATATTGGGGAGACTGTAGGAATACAACCATTTTGAGTGTTTTTGGGAATGCAAATAACTCTGTAACAGATCAAATGCATGGCTTCCTCTTGTGTTAAGCATTTAAATTGAAAATATTTGTATTTCAAAGAAAGGTTTATTAAATACACAAGCCACAGGTGTCTTTAAATCCTAGTTTTGTGCTCTATTTGCCAAATTATATAAGTTCAAACTTGCGCACTAAATCTGTGCAAAACTTTCAACTGGTTTTTGTCTTGATCGTCTCTGTACCCAGAGGCTAGCAGTAAAAATGTAACATCACCTTTAGGGACAGTTATCTGTACTACCTGGGCTGGGCACTGTGTTTTATCAACAGCCAGGAAGAGGACATTTAAAATCAATATGGGAAAAGGAGAAAATGCTGGTTACCAGCAATTTCTCCTTTCCCCATAATGTTTTCCACCCTTCAGAAGATTAATTCCATCATCTGTGACATATTTATTGTTTGCAAATACTTTCAATTTGGACCTAAGTAAACTTTAGTCATTCAATAAAAAGCAAAAGGAGTTTACAATCTTATCACTGGCATAAAATACTTACAACCGCAGAACGTTCACGTGAGTGATGTTTATTACAGTGTTCTATCAGACCAGTGCAGTCAAAATTTGTTTTATCACAATACGGGCAATGGAATGTCTGTCTGTTGGGAAGATCTCTGAAATTAAAGTTATTGTATCTAATTCTTAACTCTTTCACACGACCTTTTAATGACCCTGCGAATAAAGCCTTTTCAAAACACTGTGGGAAAAGGAGAAAATGCTGGAAACCAGCATTTTCTCCTTGCCCACAATGTTTTCTACCCTTCCCAAACCAAATTTCAAATTTTCAGTCACACCTATTTTGTCGTCTGCAAATGCTTTCAATTTGGACTTGTTGTTTGATAACGAGTTAATGGTGGGTTTTTTTAGCCATGCTCCTGGTAACGCTTTACCAGATGATAAAATTTTAGCCATATCCAAACTGAAGCATTTGCAGAAGACAATTTCAATGTTGCTAAAAAAAGGCGCAAGTTTTCTTTGAAAGGGTAAAAGTATTGTGGCAAAAGAAGAAAACGCTTGTAAGCTTGCTTTGTAGACTGTATTACATATATATCCCCTCGAAAATGACAAAATGGAAAATATCAGAGAAAAAGATGAAATTGTTTCAAGAAATTACCCTTGTCAAAAAAAAGTTAAGCAATTTATGTTGAAGTTATTTTTCTGTACTAACATACAGCTTTGTCAAGGGGGGGGGGGGGGGGGGGTGTTACTCACTTTTCTACGTTTAACCCATTACCCCATAAGGCATTTCTATGGTATCTCTAATTGACCCTAAATAACAGCAAGGATGGGGCCATTTTTTATGTGTATAGGACACCTTTTCAGGCTTTTGATAGCATAGAAAACGTTGTGACAAAAGGTGAAATTGCTTGTCACAAGCAATTTCACCTTTTGCCACAATGTTTTCCAAAGGCTCCTACAAGCAATGAGTAGAAACGAGTATCTATGGAGTAAAGGGTTAAGGCAATCACTCAATTACCCACACTGTTTACGAAAGATTTTGTAGTTGGTTTAAATTATCTTCAAGTAATAAAGCTTTAAGATATTGTGATCTTCTACAAGTAAACATACAAACAAATAAAAAAATGACAGATCTTCTCACTTCGGTATTTGTTGTGTTGTTTCTCTAATTGGTTGAAAGCGTCGGATAGTTCTGTCAATTTTTGAGCATGATGCCTGATGGCCCTTCATTTGAGATAAAACAATCTATAACATACAACAAAAACTTATCTTTAGTGGCCATCTCTTTCTAGCAAGCAAGTTAAATACATTAACTCTTTACCAAATGACAAAATTTTGGACTTGTCTAAAAAAAAAAAAAAGCATTTGCAGACTACAAAATATGTTTGACTCGGATATAAAGCTTGCTTTAGAGTAAAAAACATTGTGGGAAAAGGAGAAAATGCTGGTAACCAGCATTTTCTTCTTTTCCCACAATGTCTCCAAAAGGCTTAATTTCCTGGTTTCTTAACAGTGCACATTGTGCAGTAACAGGTTAACTCTTTACCACACAGCAAAACTTTGGCCTTGTCCGAATTGAAAGTATCAGCAGACGACAAATTAAAATTTGCTAAAACGTGAAATTGTCTTTTGTAAGGTAGAAAACAAAGTGGGAAAAGCAGATAGCACTGGTAACCAGCATTTCTCATTTTCCCACAATGTTTTCAAAAGGCTTCATTTCCTGGGTTCTTAAAAGTCTGCAGTATGTAATAAAGGTTAATTCTTTTACCACACAACAAAACTTTGACCCTGTTGTTACGGGAGACCACTCCTTCCCGCATGGCATTCTCCCGATTTAAATACAATACCTGGCTACTGCGTCAGGGAGATATCTCTTTGGCTCAGTGGTTAGGGTATTGGTCTTGCGTCCGGGAGTTCCGGGGTTCGAATCCCGCTCGGACTCTTATTTCTGCCATGCATTTATTCATTTGTTTCTTTGTTACGGACTTTGTTCGTAAGATGGGGGCTCGTCCGGGATTGGCCATTGAGCCATTAATCCCATTTGTTGTCCAAAATCGGACTTCCTGCCTAATAAGGCTTTGAGTCATCAATAAATGATGACTTTAAGAGGGGGTGTGTTACGGGAGACCACTCCTTCCTGCATGGCATTCTCCCGATTTAAATACAATACCTGGCTACTGCGTCAGGGAGATATCTCTTTGGCTCAGTGGTTAAGGTATTGGTCTTGTGTCCGGGAGTTCCGGAGTTCGAATCCTGCTCCGACCCTTATTTCTGCCATGCATTTATTCATTTGTTTCTTTGTTACGGACTTTGTTCGTAAGACTGTCCAAATTGAAAGTGTCAGCAGATGACAAATTAAAATTTGCTAAAACACGAAACTACCTTTCATAGGGTAGAAAACAATGTGGGAAAAAGAGAAAGCGCTGGTTACCAGCTGAGTATTTTCTCCTTTCCCACAATGTTTTCAAAAGGCTACATTTCCTGGGTCATTAAAAGTCCACACTGTGAGGTAAAGGCTTAAACTGAAAATTTCACATGAAAGTAAAAAAAAAAACCCCAAAATGTTGCAACTCAAAGAGTTCCACCCGGCAGACAAAACTTGCCTTATCAGAAAATGTAGATTCAAGATCAGAGAGCACCTTCTATACACAGACTGACCCGATTTGATACTTTTCGCAGATGTATTAACCCATTACCACACAATCCCTACTTTTGACGCCCCTGAGAAAGAAGCCTTTTGAAAACACTTTAGGAAAAAGACAAAATGCTGGTAACCATCATTTTCTCCTTTTCCCACAGTGTTTTCTACCCTTACCAGAACAAATTTCAATTTTTCAGTAACCTTTATTTTGTTGTTTGCAAATGCTTTCAATTTGAACCAGTCTAAGATTTTGTGGTGTGGTAAAGAGTCAACCCTCTACCAAACAATCCCTGGTTTTGCAAACATTGTGGGAAAAGGAGAAAATGCTGGTTACCAGCACTTTCTCCTTTTCCCACAATGTTTTCTACCCTGCTGGAAACAAATTTCAAATTTTGAGTTAATTCTATTTTGTCGTCTGCAAGTGCTCTGAATTTAGACCAGTCTTTTTTTTTTGTTTGGTAAAGGGTTAAGTCCTGTTTTCACACAGCTCGACTCATACACATGTAAAGCAATTGAAGACAAGCTTGCCAGAATATCCTTCATAACGGCATCTTGTAAGAGTTCATTATTTTTCAAACTTCAAATTAGTGAAAGTAGTTTTGCTTACGTTTTCATGACAACCAATGCATGGAATTCGATTTCTTTTCAGATGGGTTTCAAGACGTTTGTTACAGATGATTTGTGATGGATTGAAAGGTTGACGACACAATGTACATGTTGCTTCTGGACCCCCTGTCTGTGCACGGACACATTCAAAACAGAATCTGAAATGAGAGCGAACAAAATATGCAAATTTACCTTTTTACCAAATATTTATTTGATCTAATCCGAAGTTTAAACCACTCTGGTAAAAGCTTTAGAGAACATTGGCCAGGATAAACCAGCATTTTCTCCCATTCCAACAATATTTTTCAGCTCCATCAATATAGCAATATTTACCATAAACCGTTCTACAACGTACTGCTTTAAATTTGGAAAAGTCTAAAGATGAACACCCTACCATGTTGCTACAAAAGCTAGCCCTGTAGCAAGACAGTATAAGTACCCTCTAATACAAACACAAGTTATACATCTACATGTACATCTATCTATAGGATAGACCTGTAAACTACACACTCCTCCCCGCCATAGGAAGATTTGTCCACGAATCGTTCAATTACTGTTGCACAAATTCTCAAGGAAGTGTGTGTTTTACAATGGACACCAATGTAATAGTTCTGACACATGGCCTTCCCAGAGTGGATTTGAACCCAAAACCTCTAGGTCTCAAGGCAAACACTCACCATATCACTACAAAAGCTAGCTTTATCAGAGGTGTGCAATTTTGGAATTTTCCCACTTGCCCACGGACAAGTTGGACTGAATTTCCTACTTGTCCGCATTTAAAGTTTACTTGTCCTTTTCCCCCCACAGCAATTGCACGTAGCGCTAGGCCTTACAAGGTGTTCAATACATTTAATTTGTACTTTGAAGGCGTTTAATTCAACAGAGGTTATTCAAAACTTGGAATAAATAGAGCGTTTGAGGATTGTCATTGATGTAAATATGACATTTCCTTATCTGGTTTGGCTCAAAAATTCACTTGCCCGCAGACAAGTGCTCTGGTAAAATTCACTTGTTCGCAGGCAAAAAGTCCTGAGTCGGGCAAGTCAGGCATAAGAATTCCACACCCCTGTTTATAGCAAGGCAGTATAAGTGTCCCCTTATACAAACCCAAGCTATACATGTCATATCTATCTGTGGTACAGACCTACCTTCAGTCTGAAGATTTGATTCGATGCTATTTTCGTTACACTTCTCCGCACAGTGACAAAAATAGCATCGGAGCAAACCTTCAGACTGAAGGTAGGATAGACCAGTATACATGTACTACACTGGCAAGCCTGGTAGATATCAACTTCAACTGATAATGTACAGAGTTCAAAACCTAGCTTAACCCTTTCCCAAATGACAAACTTTTGGACTAGACCAAATTGAAAGCATTTGCAGACAACAATTCAACTTTTACTGAAAAGATGATTTCTGTCTATGATAGGGTAGAAAACATTGTGGGAAAAGGAGAAAATGCTGGTAAAAGCATTTTCTCCTTTTCCCATGATGTTTTCAAAAGGCTACTATTCGAGATCTGTAAAAATCAGGGATTGTTTGGGAAAGGCTCAACATTATTTTGATGATTTCTGAGGGAAATGTTGCCGTTATTAGATCTAAAATACATCTAATATTTAGAAGACTGGATTCTAAAAATTATCACTGTATTATCTTTAGCTACAGATCTCTATCTTTAACCCTTTACCAAACAATCCTGACTTTTGACAACCCTATGCAAGAAGCCTTTTGAAAACATTGTGGGAAAAGGAGAAAATGCTGGGTACCAGCATTTTCTCCTTTTCCCACAATGTTTTCTACCCTGCTGGAAACAAAATCTAATTTTCAAGTTACATTTATTTTGTCGTCTGCAACTGCTTTTAATGTGGACAAGTCTAGAGTTCTGTCTACTGGTAACAAGTTAATCCCCAGTTTAAATTAAATCACCTTCAATAGGAAGCTGCTGGTACCATACCTTCAGTCTGATGGTGTCTGCTCCGATGCTATTTTTGTTACTGTTCTTCGCACACATTCGAGTTGTGACAGAAAGAATAATAGCATCAAGATCGGAGCAGACCTTCAGACTGAAGGCAATGGGACCAGTATTTTCTCCTGATACCATTGGAGAAACTTCTTTTCTCGAATCACATAAATCGTCTGCAAATCCTTTAACTTTGGTCTGAAATTGTGTCGTTTGTTAAAGAGATATCATATGAAGAGAATAATATTCTTTATTTATTTTACGTGTGATTGTTTCCACAAGGTACTGTCACTGGTCTCGAGTATATTTCCAGGCAAATAGGACATTTGAAACTGTCCAGTGTTTCATTTTCATTTTCGCTAGTTGCCATTATGCTTGATCTTGACAGTACAGCCCAGCTTCCGGTCAATGCACAGAAAAAAATATTTAAACGGATGTCTATTTTTAACTGACACCGTTTTCTACTGTTGCTTGAAAGCAAGCAGTAAGTGTCACCAAGCACGTGCGATGGACACGCCCACCATTGTTTTTTTTTTTCGCCAAAAGTATAAAGAATTACGCCGTTGTTGTTTGCACCCAGTACTTTTCAGTTTGATTTAGGTGCCTTCGTTAGCCACTTTTGTATAATATGCATAAATTCGGCTTTCACGCCCTTTTGAAAATTGTGGGCTTGAACGGTCAACGATCTTCAATAGGGTGAATAAAGCGCTTCCGGACCTGCAGAAAGAACAGCAATGTCGAAGTACAAAAATGCATTTCAAAGGCTTCATAGGTAATGTCATTCAACTCATTATTTTGCAATCTATGAATGGTGTAAGTGGATTTGCTCTGCTCGGTTAAATGTTTTGTATGACATCTGTATTAAGTCTTGAATTTGGTGGCAGCTGAATCGCTGAAAGCATATCTATATTCGGATTAACTAATATTCGGATGCAATGTTTTTGGCAGTCTGAATAATGGTTATTACAGTTATTACACATTACTGCATGCTACCTGGGGTATATTGACAGGCTTTTTTACCCATTTGATTCTCATTACATATTTTAACAGCAGCTGTTGCAAAACTTGTGTAATAGTGAATGTAGCTTTGGGTTTTCTATGAGTAGCCCAGCAAAAGGCTGATAAGTAGCCTATGCAGGGCATGGTAGACTCACCTCTAGGTCCAGAAAGCAAACTACATAAACACATATTGAAATCACAAATGACAGATTTGTGGGCCCAACCAAATCAAAAGCAAATGCAGATGATAATTATAGCTGAAAAGATGTTTTATGTCTTTGGTAGGTTTAAAGAACACTGTAGGAAAAAAGAGAAAATGCATGGGTACAAGCATTTTCACCCACAATGCTTTCAAATGTCTTTTAAAGATTCATTGAAACTTGGAATTGTATGGTTAACCCAGATTTTTCAGGCCAGATCGGTCTGACTGTCTTGCATTTGTTCCAGGCTGCTGAAAACATGATCGCAATGTTTTGGATAAAAATGGTGTCGTTAAAATGTTATGAAGGTGCTGAATTTGGAAAAAAAAGAAATTTAATGTCAGATGAGCATGCTGAAAAGAAAAAAGAATATTGAAAATAGAGATGGGAAGAAAAATTGATCGAGAAAAAGAAGCAGCAATGAGAATGGTTTATTTATAACTTTGAAAATGTGCAAATAAGCTGAACAGGCTGTCTGCGTTTTTACAGCAAGAAAGTTTGAACACACCAACATCTTTGCCATACAAACATGGATGCACACAAACTTAATGAGTTGACTTGCTTGTACTGTCAGATTTACTCCTTTTCCAATAATGTTTTCAAAAAAAAAATTCCTCAAGGTTGTTAAAAGTTGTGATTGCTTGAGAATTAAATGTCAGTGACTTTTGAAAGTCATAATGAGTGGAGAAATAGTTTAAATCTTATTATATGCGTAAAGTTGATATAGTTTGTACCCGTCTTTCTTATGGTTTCTTAGTCTTTGTTAAATTTGATTCGATCTGAAAGTCTTTTTCTTTTGTTGAGTTTGACTGACTTTCAGGCCTTTTCAGACAGAATGTCTGACACATTTTGCGAACTTACAGTTAGTCTGTTTACCGCGTTGCTGTAAAAGCCAGCTGTGTAGGAATGCAGGTCGAAAGCTTGGTTCCTTGTTAGTGCAAAAGAATGTATGCAATAATGGGAAAAATTGCTTGGTACATGCTCGTTGAAAGTTTCTTTATATACAAGAAAACAACATTTGGCCAGAGTATGGGATGGGAATGATCATACAGAGAGTAACAAACAGATGGAAAGACAGAGAGAAAAACAGAGAGACTCAGTGAGGTTTGGTCGAAAGGTAGACGGTATCTATATAGCCCTGTACAATTGAGCAACAGTTGAAATTAAAACCATGCTAATCTGTTTAACATGCTTTTAATGATCTCAGAAAGACAGGTTTTGAAAATGTTGTATTAATGTTAGTAACCAGCATTTTCGCCTTTTCCCACAGTGTTTTTTGCCCTTCCCAAAGAGTTAAATAGCTGAAGTCAGCTTGGATGCCCAGCTTTACTGAAAATCCAGTTTGGTGCGAACACATTGGCAGTGTTCTCCAGACTGTTAAACATTACAATGTTTTAGAAAATAAATGCAATATATCTATTGAAAGAAGCAGATAAATGCATATAAATCAATGAAAGGGAGTAGATAATGGCAAAGAGGGAGCACAGAAACTGGTGTTGAATGGTAACATATGCAGAGGAAGGTAAACTGCCAAAGTATGAGATATGGCAGTACTTATAATGCAAAGTAAGGACACTAAAGAAAAAGCCCATGTATGGGGCATGGAAAAATAAGTTTTTAACCCTTTGCCAAACGACAAAATTTTAGCCCAGTGCAAATTGATAGCACTTGCAGATGACCAAATAAACATAAGTTACACAGCTGAAAAACTGAAACTTCTTTCCAGTAGGATAGAAAACATTGTAGGAAAAGGAGAAAATGCTGGTTACCAGCATTTTCTCCTTTTCCCACAATGTTTTCAATAGGCTTCTATCTCAGGGCCGTAAAAACCAGGGATTGTTTGGTAAAGGGTTAATATGGGTAGTAAATCAGTTCCATTGCATTGTTTGTTGTAAGGTGAAAAAAGTGGTCTGCTTTTTATTTAGCAAAACAAAACCATCTATAAACCCAGTAATGGAGATCTTATTGTATCCACAGGAATTTGACATTCTATAACCAAAATAAATGATAAAACATGAAAAAAAAAAAAGATTTTTTTTTTCATGTTTTATCATTTATTTTGGTTATAGAATGTCAAATTCCTGTGTTGTATCTTTGAAAAATAGTGACATAGGTCAAAGGCATTTGTCTACATTGCTTGTATGTTCTTTTGTAGAGCTTATCCATCGCTGAATCTAATGGTTCGTGTCAATGAAGATCAACATGCTGTCCATGTGGTTTTACCAGGCCTCAGGTTTGATGATATAGACCACACAGGTAAGTTTATTATTTCATTCTGCTATAGATGCAACTTACAGTTAATCCTAAAGGCCCAGTAAAGCCCTAAAACCAGGTGTCAGAGTACATTTAACCCTTTCCCAAACAACAAATTTTGGACCCTTCCAAACTGAAAGAGTTTGCAGGCGACAATTTCAGATTTGGAGAAAATTGCAGAAAGTTCGCAAAAAAGGTAGAAAACACTGTTGGAAAAGGAAAAATTGCTCTTTACGAGCAACTTCTCCTTTTCCCACAGTGTTTTCAAAGACTTTTACTGGAGACACCTAAAAACCAGGGCTTGCTTGGGAAAGGGTTAAATTAAATCATACCATTTAAAATTGTAGAAAATATTTTTGAGATGACATCTATTATCATGTGGTGGGGCCATATGAATTTGAAAATCAGACAAAGAGTATATTAAGGATACAGCTACATGGCAGACTATAGCCTAGTTTTGAAATTAATTTCCCTGTCATCAACTAACAGTTGGACCAACAATGACAGATTGTCATCTTTACAATTGTTTCCATACTTTTAAATGGTTTGGTATGAATTCAAATGCATATAAACACCTGCTTTGTTTACTTCTGGGTCTGTATTGTTACTTTAACCACACAACATAATTTTAGACTGAGCCAAATTGGAAGCATTTCCAATAGGACAGAGTAAATCTGGCACAAGTAATGGGAATTATCTGTAAAAGATGAGAAAACATCGTAGGAAAAGGAGAAAATACTTGTTACCAGCATTTTCTCCTTTCCCATAATTTTTCAAAAGCTTTTTTTTCCTTCAAGGGAGCCCTTCAGATTTTAGGATGAATTTTTTACAAAAATACAAAAAAATCATCCTTATACTCCCAAGGCCTTTTAATTTTAAATCAAAAAACTGCGGTAGTCAAAAACCATCCAACAATAAGAGAAATTAGACATTTACTAAGGCCCAGGTCGACACCTACAGGAACTACAGTCTATTTTTAGATGGGCAACTTGCTCATTTACATACTGGAAATACACAAATGACGCTTCAAACATACCGTCCGAAGAAGAACTTATGGAAAATAATTACATGCTTGTTATATTATGGAATTTAAGCATCATTAGTCACATGCCAGTTACTTTACATTCCCACAATGCTTTTTTTATTTTTGGCGCGAAATCTAAAAATACCTTAAGAGGCTACGTAGCCTTTTAAGGGAATACCATCAAAAAAAATTTTTTTGGGGTAATTTTATGATTCTTAATTATTGATGATTTATATTGTTTTTTTCATATAAATTTCACTGATATATATATTTCAATTTGGTGAGATGTGAAAATTCTAAATACCCACCTTTAAGGGTCTTTAAAACTCAGGATTGTATAGTATCCATAAATACTTTATGGATATTTTGCATACAGAAATGTTTGCAATTTCAAGACACTTGTTATTTGTTAGTATACTCGTGGTAAAATACATGAGCAGAAATGTTCGTGAATTTTTCAAACTAATGGCAAAAATTTCCACATGGCAAAAAATTCGACTTTAACCCTTTACTCCATAGATACTCATTTTGACGTATCAACAACAGACAGCTTTTGAAAACACTGTGGGAAAAGGAGAAATTGCTCGTAACGAGCAATTTCTCCTTTTCCCGGAATGTTTTCCACTCAATCAGATATTCATATCCTCATTTTTCCATGTTTTTGACATCATATCTATCATATATAATGGAAGAGCCTCAAATTGGCATATGAGATAAAGGGTTAAAGTACATTATGGTTCGCAAATATTTTCAATTTCATTAATTGTATATTTTTGTTTGCCTGGAAAAGGGTTAAACATATTTGATTTGTTATCTGCAGATTGTTTCAAATTGGACAAATCTAGAATACTTTGTATTGACATTTTAGTACATGTATAGAGTTATTCCACATGACTGATTTCCTTGTGTGTGCTAGCACTTTGATGTTCTATCTATGACTTCTTTTCCTTCACTTTTCAGGCCAGCCTAATATGTCTACACTGTTTGATATCATGAACCACGTAGAAACAGCAGCTTACGGAACCCAACCGATGTCATTCCTGTGTAACATTCGTTTGCGTCAGCAGAATCTGAGGTTTTATGTCAAAGCTTGCATGATGGAAGTCAGTTCTGAATTTTATGAGACAACAACACCAAAAGCTCCGCTAGATGTTAAAGTCAAGTTGATCAATATTGGTAATTCAACTTTTACAACAGTAAGCGAGTTGTCATGTGGCGGTAAATTAAATCCGCTAATTCGGCTGAGAAATGTGAATAACCTAGTACACAAGAAAACCCAAAGACCAGAACTACTGCCAGATTGGTGGGTGAAAAAATTTTTGCCTTTTGTCAAGTCAACAAGTAAACAACAGTTGATCATAGAGCCTGTGATGAAGCCTGAAAACACTCACAGAATGGATTTTACAGTGCCTCTGAGTGACACAGATCACAACGAGAAAACACGATGTTCATCGTATATGAAGTACTTTATGAACAATACAAGTGTTGCTTCCAGGACAGAAAGATTGCTCCACATTAAATCTTCCTTTCATGAATTCCATATTAAGCGCCTTTCAATGCTTTATTTTGGAGCAAGTCAATGGGGAGATACTCTGACGTCGGAGATATGGCAGTCTGATAAGCCTCTCACGTTATACTGTCAGGTGAGCTGTGATGGTACACCGCTGTGGTTCAGTCAGATGGATCTACATGAGCAGGTGTTTGGTTTACCGTCGCTGGAGATGACACAAGATCTGACTCCCAGTGAATGAGTCTGTAGCTTTCAGGATATAATTATCTGTGTCCATCATTTTTTAAAAAACGGGAAAATGCTGGTAACCACCATTTTCTCCTATTTGGACAATGTTTTCAAAAACAGTATTTGTGAGGGTCATGTAAATTTTGGGTTATGAGGTAAAGAGTTAAACCCTAATGGCATTATTTCTTACAATTTATGTTCTTAAGCTAGTCTTACTTTAGATATATTCAGTATTCATTGAAATCATGAGAAAAGAAAATTCTGAATCTTTGCATACATTAATGATTTCACACCGGCAAAAGACAGCCTCGGGAAAATGGGGAGAAAAAAGCAATAGCTTGCCTTGTATTATTGGAATAAATTGACCTGAAATTGACCTTTATGAAAAGAATAACCCTTTACCACACAATCCCAACTTTTAACAACCCTGATAAAGAGGCTTTCTGAAAACATCATGGGAAAAGGAGAAAATGCTGGTAACCAGCATTTTCTTCATTTCCCACAATGTTTTCTACCTTTCCCAGAACAAATTTCAAATTTTCAGTTACTTTTATTTTGTCATCTGCAAATGCTTTGATTTGGGACCAGTCTGAAATTTTGTTGTTTGGTAATCGAAAGCTTTTGCAGACAACAAAAAAAAAGTGACTGAAAATTTTAAATTTGTTTTGTGAAGGGTAGAAAACATCGTGGGAAAAGGAGAAAATGCTGTTTACCAGCATTTTCTCTTTTTCCCTCAATGTTTTCTAAAGGCTTCTTTCTCAGGGGCGTCAAAAGTAGGGATTGTGTGGTAATGGATTGAGAGGTAAAGACACAATAAATTTTTTAGTTGCATAAAGAGTTGAAGAGCATTCAGATAGTTCTGCATGCAGACAACATTAAATGAAGCAAAGTTTAAACAAAATTTCAAGCATTATCTATGATAATGGAGGTCATTCATTTCATGTCATTTTGTTCGAGTAATACAGCCTTTTGTTCCTTAATCCATTACCACACAATCCCTACTTTTGATGCCCCTGAGAAAGAAGCTTTAGAAAACATTTTGGGAAAAGGAGAAAATGCTGGTAACCAGCATTTTCTCCTTTTCCCAAAATTTTTTATACCCTTCACATAACAAATTTCAAATTTTCAGTCACTTTTATTTTGTCGTCTGTAAATGATTTCGATTTGGACAAGCCTAGAATTTTGTCGTTTGGTAATGAGTTAACCTTATACATGTTCTTTATTTTCTTTCTCCAAAAGTATTGCAGACACTTCAAAGATGTCTTCATTAAATTTGTCATTCTCCTTTATTGAATCTATAAACAAAAGTTATTAAATGCATTGCATTTGGTTTATTATACACCCGAATCTCTGTGATGACTTGTTGTGCATGCGACTTTAAAAATCTGAATGTTTGCACATGTTCTAGATTTTCACCCATTTCACGGACAAGCTCCATTTAGCGTATATTTGCCGCTCTGTGACGCTCATGTTTGTTTCTATGAAAAGGAATGTCCATCCCTCTGAGGACATAATGGATGCATTGCTGTGAGTTTATTTTTGTTGTACAAAAAAAAGAAAAGTGTGATACTATTATTATTCCTACGGTTTGAAAATATTGTTTTTGCTGTATATAGTTGCAAGCTAGAAAGTCATGTTCTGATTTGATATTTTGTTTTTATGATGAATTATGATGTAATATATTGCAATAGCTCTTTATTAGACAATCATATTTTAACTTTGCCCAATCTGCAAGTGTCTGAAGATGAAAAATAAATTTCATTCAAAACATAATGTTTGTCTTTCAACAGTAGAAAAGTTTCAGGGAAAATACACAGTAAGTAATTTACTAAATATATTTCATCTACAAAATCATTTGGACATCGTTAAAATTTAGTTGTGTGGTAAAGTTTTAACAAGTATATGGGCATTTGAGGTCATGTTTAGCTTACATGTTCAAAGTTCAGATGTTAAGTCCTGAATATAAATTTTGATATTTCTCAGTGAATCTTACTCTTTTTTTTTTCATTTATTTGTTAACACTTTACCATTCAATCCCGAGTTTTAAGGACCTTGATGAGAAAGCCTTTTGAAAAAATGGTGAGAAAAGGAGAAAATTCTGGTAACCAGCTTTTTCTTCTTTTCCCACAAAGTTTTCTACTCTATTTAGTTCTTTAACCCTTTACCAAACAATCCCTGGTTTTTACGACCCTGAAAAAGAAGCCTTTTGAAAACATTGTGGGAAAAGGAGAAAATGCTGGTAACCAGCATTTTCTCCTTTTACCACAATGTTTTCTATCCTACTGGAAACACATTTTAATTTTTGACTCGCTTTTATTTTGTCGTCTGCAAGTGCTTTTGATTTGGACCAGTCTAAAGTTTTGTTGTTTGGGAAAGGGTTAACCAAAATCATTATTAGGGCTAAATTTAATTTGTAGTCTAAAAATGCTGTTCATTTGGTCAGGTTCAAAACTTTGTTGTCTGGTAAAGAGTGAACAGTTTTTAAACCTTTTGTATTCAAAGCTTTACAGTGCAGTTCAAAGTTTCAAGAACTCTTTTAAGTGGAAGGCTTTTTAATCTTTACCAAACAATCCCCAGTTAAAACAACCATGAGGTAGAAGCCTTCTGAAAAACACTGTGGGAATAAGAGAAAATGCTGGTAACGAGCATTTTCTCCTTTTCCCAAAATGTTTTCCCTTCTTCCAAAGTCAAGTTTCCATTTTTGAGTCAAATTTATTTTGTCGCCTGCAGACACTTTCAACTTGGACAAGTCTAAGATTTTGCCGTTTGGTAAAGAGTTAACTATTTACCACACAATCCCGAATTTTAATGACGCCGACAAAGAAGCCTTTTGAAAACTTTGTGGGAAAAGGAGAAAAATGCTGGTAACCAGCATTTTCTCCTTTTTCCACAATGTTTTCTACTCTTTCCAAACCAAATTTCAATTTTTCAGTCACATTTATTTTGTCATCTGCAAATACTTTCAATTTGGACATGTCTAAAATTTTCTCATGTGGTAAAGAGTTAAGACAATGTGGGAAAAGGAGAAAATTATGATAAGCAGCTTTTTCTTCTTTTTCCACGGTGTTTTGTACTATTGCTAAGACAATTTTTTCTCATTTGAGCCACACTTGATCTGTGGCTGCAAATGCTTTCAATTAGGACATGTCCGAAATTTTGCTGTCCACTTAGGGGTTCAGAGAATGGTGCATAAATTCTTTTTGAAATTAGTATATACGGGTAAATATTTATACCACTAATATGTCAACTGTACACGGATCAAGAAATATATCCCATTACACTAAAAGCATTCATTTTTTCATTGCCCTACAAACCATTAGGGGAGTGTACTGGAATTATTATATGCCCAAAGGATTGTATTATGTTATGGCCTCGTTGTCTGTTTGTTTGTCTGCGAGTAATTTCTTGTGCATGCAATTCTTCCTACAGTTGTCAAACATACCACAATGAATCTCTGTGATGTGTAGCAGTGCATATGACTTTTAAAATTTGGTTATCTGCAGGCATTGTAGATATACCTTTGAGTGTATATAAGTCACTTTCCAACATTGTTAGCAGCCCTTTCAAAAGACGTATTCGAACTTTTGAGCTTCATGAAAGTTCATTGTCTGCAGCTGCACTAAAATTTGTTGTCTGCAAATGCTTTCAAATTCTGCAAGATTTTGTTGTATTGTAAAGAGTTACTATACTAGAGTTATACCAAATTTACAGTATGTCATATCTCATTCATTTATACTGGTCAGTTGTTCATGATTTGACTGAATAAAATTCTATTAAAAGCTGTGTACTTTAAAATATCTTTTTCATAACTTTCATAACATAACTTTTACTCTGCTTGGAAAATTTGCCTAATTCATAATCACTTAACCTTTCA
This sequence comes from Tridacna crocea, assembly GCA_943736015.1. Taxonomy (NCBI): domain Eukaryota; kingdom Metazoa; phylum Mollusca; class Bivalvia; order Cardiida; family Cardiidae; genus Tridacna; species Tridacna crocea. The sequence continues at coordinate 46,974,986 of OX031065.1, forward strand.
TGAAACAATCCCATGTATTTATGACAGCTTTTGAAAAGATTGTGGGAAAGAAAAGGAATAAATACTTGCACTAAACAATGTTTTCCTGCACTTTCAAAACAAGACATGCTCCATATTTTAAGCATCATGTCATCTGCAGTCTTAATTTCCAATATTTTCGATAAACTCTTTACCACACAATCCTGATTTTTCATAACCCCTGTGAAAGAAGTCTTTTGAAAACATTGTGGGAAAAGGAGAAAATGCAGGTAACCAGCATTTTCTCCTTTTCCCACAATGTTTTCTTCCCATCTCAAAACAATTTTCAATTCTCTAGTCACATTTATTTTCTTGTCTGGAAATGCTTTCAATTTGGATCAGTCTAAAATTTTGTCATTTGGTAAAGAGTTAAGAATTTAAAATATTGACCTTTTACCACACAGATCCCATTTGTAACAGCTGTGAGGAAGAATACTTTTGAAAACTAGGTGGAAAAAGGAGAAAATGCTGATAAACAGTATCGTTTTTCTTCGTTTTGCTCATTACCTGTCCTTCCAAACATGAACTTCAGTTTTTTAATCATATTTATTTCGTTGTATAAATGCTTTGAATTCAGAGAAGTCTAAATTGCATCATTTGCTAAAAAGGTACTTACAATGAGTTTATGATGTTAGAAATCGAAACTAAAAATTTGCATAGAGCATGCTCAAACTGGTTGAGTCTTTACCACACAATCCCGACTTTTAACAACCCTTGGAAAGAAGAATTTTGAAAACATTGTAGGAAAAGGAGAAAATGCTGATTACCAGCATTTTCTCCTTTTCCCACAATGTTTTCTACCCAATTAAAGAAAGATTGCCCCGTATGAGCAACATTAAAACTGTTGTGTGCAAATGCTTTCAATTTGGACAAGTCTAGAATATTGTCGTTTGATAAGAGATCAAGATTTATTGTCCAAAGTTGTGAAACGGATCTTATTTGAACGGATCGGAAGAAAAATCAGACACATAAACCAGGTTTATAGAGGTTTATTAAGAAAACATTGGATTTACAAAATAAACACCGAGTGATAGGTATAAGTATGGTACTGGTATTTGAGCACAAACAATTGAACAGAAAAATATAAAAGGTGGGGGGAAATTAATAAATAGTCACAAGAACTTGATGATCGGAAGATTAAAACTACAAAACTTCCTATGAGTACCACTTTGATGCAGGTGCCCGAGTATGGAAAACTATAGACAAAAAATTCTGTAGATATTTAACTTTTTACCACACGATCCCACACAATCCCAAGTTTTAACGACCCTATAAAAAGCCTTTTGAAAACATTATGGGAAAAAGAGAAAATGCTGGTCACCAGCATTTTCTCCTTTTCCCACAATGTTTTCTACCCTATAAAAGGCAAATTCCATCAATTGAGTCACATTTAAGTTGCCATCTGCAAATGCTTTGAATTTGGACAAATCTATATTTCTGATGTCTGCAAATGAAAAAAAATTTTTGGTCCAAATTGAAAGTATTTGCAGAGGACAAAATAAATGTTATTGAAAATTGAAATTTGTTTTTAGACGAGGGAGAAAGCATAGTGGGAAAAAGAGAAAATGTAGGTTACCACCTCCTCCTTTTCTCATAAAGTTTTTCAACAGTCTCATCGATCTACCAGGGTCAATAAAAGTCAGGACTGTGTGGTAAAAGATTAACCCTTTGCTTCATAGATATTCATTTCTACGCATTGCTTGTAGGAGTCTTTGGAAAACATTGTGGCTAAAGGTGAAATTGCTTGTGATGAGCAATTTTACAATTTGCAACAATGTTTTCTATGCTATCAAAAGGTGTCATATACACATAACAAACAGCTCCATCCTTGCTGTTATTTAGGGTCAATTAGAGATACCATAGAAATGCCTTATGGGGTAATGGGTTAAATTACAAATGATAACACCTGACTTATCAACTTCTGATAATTTGGGTTACATCATAATACTTTTCTTTTTGAATAAGATAATGATATGTAAATACCAGACATTTAAAAAGTATCTTACAGATTAAACGCTAAGTCGCTTTAGTGCATAACTAAATTTCAGACCTGACGGAGCTTCATGCAGCTTAACCCTTTACCACACAACAAGATTTTAGACCTGTCTGAATTGAAAGCATTTGCTGATGGCATTTTAAATTTGGCTTATATGAAATGAATTTTCTTTGAAAGGAAGAAAGCATTGTGGGAAAAGAAAAATATACTGGTAACCAGCATTTTCTCCTTTTCCCACAATGTTTTCAAAACCTTCTCTTTCAGGGGTTTTAAAAGTCGCCATTGTATGGTAAAGGGTTAAGTGATGGGATTTATCTATAAAAAGGTAAAAAACAATACAGGGAAAGGGGAAAGCCCTACTAACCAGCATCCCCCCCCCCCACAACGTTTCAAAACCGAGCATCAAATGGGGATGCCGATGCTTGCCAGCAGTTGCTCTCAGAAATAAATTGATTTTCAGCGAAAAAATCTAAGTCAAAATTGAGGTATAGTTATGTAAAAAATGCTTTGATAGTTAACCTTTACCCCACAAAGACAACTTTTAATGTCCTTGAGGAAGAAGCCTTTGAAAAAATTGTGGGAAAAGGAGAAAATGCTGGTAACCAGCTTTTTCTCCTTTTCCCATGAAGCTTTCTTTTCCCATGAAGTTTTAACAATGCAGAATTGCACCGATTGAGCTACACTGAAATTGTCGTCTGCAAATGCTTTCAATTTGGTTAGGTCTAAAATTTTGCTGTGTGGTAAAGGATTAACTGCCCCTGTTGTACATGTTCCTATTTTGATGGTTAACCCTATACCAGACAACAAAATTTTAGACCGGTCCAAATTGAAAGCACTTGCAGACGACAAAATAAATATAAATAAAAAATTAAAATTTGTTTCCAGCAGGGTAGAAAACATTGTGGGAAAAGGAGAAAATGCTGGTTATCAGCATTTTCTCCTTTTCCTATAATATTTTCAAAAGGCTTCTATCCCAGGGTTGTATAAACCAGGGATTGTTTGGTAACTAATCTGAGTTTGAAGTAATGACAGAGATCTACTTCAATGCCAAAAGTTTTTGCACTATGACAAGAACGCAGTCAAGGACAATCCTATAACGATACCACAATGTTTCACCCCAAAACAGCCAAGCTAAAAATACAAAAAATAGCTTGGTGAAGGGTGGAAGAAAATGCCCTGAACAATAAACGTCTTTTTCTCAGATTCTAGGATGGTAATATACGAGTACATGTATATATATTACCAGTTACAGAGTCACACTGATGAGGCGAAAGCTGAAACGTGATTGTACAGTTGATGAATAATTGAAATACACATGTTATAGGCAAGATATGTCTATTTGTTTATTTGCTTCTTTAATTTACTTGTGTCGATCAGGTAACCGGGTTATTTCATTTCCCCTCTCTCTCTCTCTATATTTATTATATATATAAAGTGAAATGACACTACAATAAGTGTATGTGTCTCACTCTGTCTCTCTCTCAGATGAAGAGAGATAGAGAGATACATACTATTAGTAGTCTACATACTATATATATAAAAGAGAGAGAGAGACAGAGAGAGAGAGAGAGATATGACACTACAAATAGTATGTGTGTGTATCTCTCTCTCTCAATAAAAATAACCTTGACATAGAGGTTACATGTAACCCGTCATTTTGAATTAAAGGGACATATGAGCCATGCTTTGGCAAAAGGAGGCTAAATGCATCTACACCATGCATCCTATAAAGCAAGTCATTACATTATTATAGATTCATGAAATCTGTTTTTGTATAATAACCTACCAAATCAGGAGGTAGACTGGTCTGTTGAAATAAGTAAAATTGACCAGTAACACAAAGTTTCTGCCCAGGTAAGCCTGCATGGATTGTGCAGGCTGACCTAGTTTGATACTTTTTGTATATGCATTAACCCTATCCCGTACAACAAAATTTTACTCTGGTTGAAATTGAAAGCACAATCATGCAAACGACTTAATAAATGTAACTCAAAAATTGAAACTTGTCCCCAGCAGCGTAGAAAGCATTGTGGGAAAAGGAGAAAATGCTGGTTACCAGCATTTTCTCCTTTTCCCACAATGTTTTCAAAAGGCTTCTATCTCAGGGTTGTAAAAACCAGGGATTGTTTGGTAATGGGTTAAGCTCCTTCTTCCATACAGCATGAGTCAAAATTCTAAAGATACCTCTATTTCAGTTTCAACACTGTTTTCGTCACAATATTTAGCAAAGACTAGACTACATGTAATACGCAGTCTGATCTTGATCGGTATTGTCCACGTAAGCAGATGAATTTGGATTCAACACATCAGAGATTATTACTAAGTAACCTCTCATATCTGCCACTTTGAGTACCTGAGTATGAAAAAATGACCATATCCATGTACAGCATTGGAAAATGATTAAAACTGAAGGGTAGGGCTAGTAAAGTAAATCAAGTTTTTTTCTAACAAAATAAAAATGTTCAGTCATCATTTACAAGGATCAGACTACATCATGAGCAGTCTGATCTTGATCTACTCTGCCGCTACAGCAATTAAAATTGTACTTTGAATCCTATATAATCAAAAACCAGTAATACTAGTAATTCTGAATATAATTTCCTTCATGTACATGTTTCCAGGTGTAAACTAGCACCTTAACTCTTTACCAAACCAAAAAATGTTAGACAGGACCAAATTGAAACCATTTGCAGTTGACAAAATAAAAGTCACTGAAAATTTCAAATTTGTATGGAAGAGTAGAGAAAACATTGTGGGAAAAGGAGAAAATGCTGGTTACCAGCATTTTCTCGTTTTCCCACAATGTTTTCAAAAGGCTTCTTTCTAAGGATCATCAAAAAGTTGGCATTGTGTGGTAAAGGGTTAATGATAATTAATAATATTCTATAACATCTGACTAGAACTCGCAAAATTGTTGATACCTAACAGCATGTCTATGGGTAAAGGTGATTAAATTTCTTTACCTAGATAATATTTCTAATCCTGTCAAATGTTCTTAAAGCTGCTACAAGTTAACCCTTTAGAAAACAATCCTTGGATTTTTTGGCCCTGACAAAGAAGCCTGTTGAAAACACTGAACAAAAAGGAGAAAATGCCGGTCTCATTATATTTGTTGTCTGCTAATGCTTTCAATTTGGACAAGTCTAAAATATCATTGTTTAGAGTTAACTCTACCAAAACAATAAAATTTAGGACCAAATCAAAAGCATTCACAGAAAGAGAAATCAGGTGTTAACCCTTTACCCCATAAGACATTTCTATGGTATCTCTTAGTGACCCTAAATAACAGCAAGGATGAAGCCGTTTTTTATGTGTATAGGACATCTTTTGATAGCATAGCAATTTTACCTTTTGCCACAATGTTTTCCAAAGACTCCTACAAGCAATGCATAGAAACAAGTATCTTTGGAGTAAAGGGTTAATCAAATGATGATTATTGTCTATGATAGGGTAGAAAATATTGTGAGAAAAGAAGAAAATGCTGGCTACCAGCATTTTCTCCTTTTTCCTAAATGTTTTCATAAGCCTTCTTCTCGTGGGTCATTAAAAGTCTCGACTATGTGGTAAAGGGTTTTATAACCCCTTAAAGATTATTTAACAAGATTTAGTTTCTCAGGTTTTTTTAGAAAATTTTAAGAAAAACAGATATATGGTATCTGTATTTCATCGCAAAATTGGCTTTTAGATATTCCTTGCATTTGTTTTTTTAGTTTTATTTATGGTTTAAAACTATCACGATGGTTTTATCTTGAATGTCAGCTTCTTGCATGACTGTGAAAGTTTGCACTAAAGATCAAGGTTTTTTTTCAGGCAGCTTTTAACTATCATGATAAAATTTCCAAACTTTGATTTATCACGATAGTTTTCTAAAATTATCATGATAACTCTCTCATATGTTGTGGCAGAAATATGTGACCATAAACTTGAGACCAAGAAGCACTTTGTTACTATGAACTCAATGATACTGGTTCTCAAATAAATACCTAAGTTGAACCTATCCTTTGATTGAGTTAGATAGAAAAATAAAAGTACAAGTCTGAGTGGCTAAATTGAGAAAAAAATCCACATGTGGAGATGCTTATACAGTGTGTATATACCGTATTTATTCTAATAATCGCCCTTATTCTAATAAACGCCCAGTCCCCAAAAAAGCGCATAAAATCGGCCGTAAAGTGGTAGATTTTACTGAAAAGTTGGTGATTCTATTAAACGCCCACCACTGAGTCAAAAAATTTCGACTTACGGTCTATGCAGTAATTTTCAGTATTTCCTTCTTTAAAAATAATCGCACTTCAGCTTTCCTCTCACCAGATCTGTACAGTTTGCATGAACATGGCACTTCTATGCCGCCACCCTTCACAAAGATTCCATTCCAGGACGGCCGAGGAGGTCCCGTTATTTCAGCCGAAATGTTGACGACAAGGCCATCATTGAAAAGTTTTGTAAATAATTGACAAAGTCCTTCGGGCACGTGCCCAATAACTATTTCACCTTTTTTCACGATAATTGCTGATTCACTGTATTCGTTTTCTGGTTCTTGTAAGCATTCTAAAATTGTCCCTTTAGAAAATTCGTTTCTGTATACATGATATCCTTTAACAGCAGATTTCACAGACACTAACATAGTTGCCATTATTGTTACAACCATATCTAAAATTACGGGGTTAACACATTGATTCTCACGACAGTGAGTCACAAGTGACACAATCGAAATATATATTACGTCAGCTTTTCGCGGGAGTGATACATGTAAATCGACATTCGGAACACCTCGGCCAATCTTTCGATCCAGCCTCGGATGTATGCCGACGGAATAATATGTTAAAAAACTTGACATGCATTGCCGGAAGCGGTTATTCGACAGATACTCCCTACTACATAGTTCTCGGGATGTTCCAAATGATGTCAACTAGTAACCATTTCGAATGGCAACAAATCCTGTAGAATGACGGTAAGTCTAGCTGTAGCAGCATAAATGGCTTAATTTAGGACTTGCATTGATTACGCACTTGAAAAAATGGGCTAGATCGAAAGATTGGCCGAAATTTTCCAAACTTTTGCGCGATAATGACATTGTATTTCTTGTTATGGGGGTGTTGTTGTTCCTTCTGGAAGTAGTCTGTCGGCATACATCCGAGGCTTGATTCGTAGAATTGAACGAGGTGTTCCCAATGGTAAATCGAGCGCGTATCTTGTAAGGGGTGTTTATGGGGTGTTTATGGCCCCAGTCTTGGCGCCATTTGCTGGCAATTCCAAGAATTTAAGATCGGACATTACTAACCCGATGGAAGAATCTTCAGAAGGAAAGATTTGTTCGCTTGGAGTAATTTATCTTTTTCATATAAGGATTTGGCCAACTAGGCCCAGGGACGACCAAGCCCATGGACGAACTGGCGTTGTGACGAACAAGCACGGACGACAGGACAGTCTATTTTTGCACTTCTTCCGTATTTCCGATGTAAACAATGATTGTACGCAGTTATAGAGTGAAAAATGGCTATATGAATGACGATATTACGTAGATGCTGATTAAAACATGGTATTTACGTCTTTTTGAGGGTTGAATTGGTCACTTTAGATCTATTCCCTGCGATGCAAAGTCAATTAACTTGTAATAACCGCCCACCCCAAACTTCGTCATTGATCATGATTCTAATAATCGCTCATCCCCAACGTCATCATTGATCATCATTCTAATAAACGCCCGGGCCTTTATTGGAATAAATACGGTAACTCTGAAGGTAAGAGAAATCAAGTAAAAACTAAACAATCCCATTTTAAGAAACCTGAAAAAGGCAGCTTCAGAACACATGGTGGGAGAAGAGGATAAAGTGCTGGTAGCTAGCATTTTGTCCTTTTGCCACTGTGTTTTCTACCCTATTAAAGCATATCTAATAATACGAGTTACATTTGTGTGTTAATGCTTTAACTCTTTACCAAACGGCAAAATTGTAGACCAGCCCAAATTGAAAGCAATTTTGCAGATGACAAATGTGACTCAAATTATGAAATTTGTCTGTGACAGGGTAGAAAACATTGTGGGAAAAGAAGAAAATGCTGGTCACCAACATTTTCTCCTTTTCCCACAATGTTTTCAAAAGCTTTCTAGACCAAGCTCATTAAAAGTCGGGATTGTGTGGGAAAAGAGTTAAAATATAAATGAACTCATCTAAATTTTGTGGATTTGCAGATGATAGTTTTTACAATTCATTCATATACCAACAATATGATCTTTATACCTATACTAAAATACACAATGTTCTAAATACTTTAAGGCTCCTGTTCATAATTTCTTAGAATTAAGTGAGATGTTATGCTTGCTTTGCTGTTTCTTTCATGAAGTCTAAAGATGATTTACCAGGCTGGGATGGCAGTATACTCATATCTGTTTCGCAAAATATTCTGTAAGTAACAAACCAACAACCAACAGCAACAAATGCTGCAGCAACTTTCTGGGTTAGAGTATGAAACCTATACACAACAGAGGTTATAAGCATAAATTCACAAAATACTGTCCAGATTGTGATGAATACAACTAAAACCTTTATAAAGGGTGTTAATTTTCCATAAAGTTCTTTGGACTGATCTATCTCAGCCTGGGTGACTTTTCTCCTTAATGCCAAGTCTTCTTCTTTGAGCAGGTTGTCAAGGTTGTTCCAAAATTTAAAGCTCTTCACTTCCTCCGAGATAGTGAGAAGATTGTGGATCAACAAAAATACATGTCCAGAAATGTCAAATCCGAGCCATGCTTTTCCAGCTTTTACACATTCATATTTCCTGGTAATGTGTGACAAGGAACACACCCCTACTACTGAGTCAACATATGAAAAGGTCTTTGTAAGCGTGTACCACCACAAAGCAGCTATAAATAGACGTGACAAGTGTTTCTGAATGACTGTCTTCCAGTTGCCACTCGTATACACTAAACTTGTCAGTATAATAAAAGCTGATAAAAATACGAAAGTCCAGCCGAATCCAAAAGAAACAAAAATTCTATTCAAAATATTCTTTTTGTTCGAAAAGTAGCTCTTTGGAAAGGCGAAGAGATCCGACAGTACAGATCCTACTAGCACCCCGATTAAATAAAGACCAATCTTTACAGCAGTGTCGATAAGGATCACTCTTTTACAGCCCCAGATAATCAAAATCGAAAGAAAATGTCCGATGTGAGTTGGTTCTGGTAATGGTTTCTTCCCTGTCCGTTTATTTGTAGGATATCTCTGAGACTTCGCCGAAGTCGGTCTTGAAGCCATTTTGTCCAACTGATCATGTGACTTTAATGGATCTAATCTTAGAAATGAGCAGCAAGGAAAATCAAAGTGTCGAGAGTATTGACCTTGATGCACAAAAATTTAACCCCCAACCTGTTTATTAAGTAAAATGAAAGTTTCAAGTCGATAGCAAAACCCAGATTTGCTATTTCATAGGTATTTTTGGAAGGAAAAAACATCTCCGTATCTAACAATGTAGATTCAAGATCAGAATGCACCTATGTAGTTCGATCTTGATACCTGCTTTGTTCGGATAAGGTCTTTGAGTTGTGCTTCGGGATTAACCTACATCTGCTCATACAAAGACCATTTAAAGAGAGAGAGAGAGAGAGAGAGAGAGAGAGAGAGAGAGAGAGAGAGAGAGAGAGAGATTGATTTCAATATGGTTCTATAATACAATGTCAATGTGAAGGTAGACTTAACAACTTTTATTTAGATGTTTAATACAGACTGGAACCTAAACAGAGGTGACGGTTAACAAATTTTATATACAGGGACGAAACCATCCACATTATACTCAAATCCTATTTTATGATTTTGTGAACAGCAGTTAGAGAGATATTAATCCTGTTGCATTGACTATCATCAATCGACGGGGGTAAACTTTTGTCGGAAAGAAGGATAGGTGCACTGACCTCCGCGATATATCTGAAATAATATTCTAACATGACACGCGACTTTGGCTCTATAAACACAGTGCAAGGAAAACGTGGTGAAATCTGCAACAATCCATGTAGAGTGACGTCATTCAATGAGTGAGTTATTCATTGGAACGTAATCTTCATCCGCGTTTTTACTCCTAATTTGAACTTGTTTTCCTTTCATTAAGAATTGGCCATGTTAGAATCGAAATAATCTTCTTTCTATCGTGGTATATCGTTCAATAAACCACGTTGTGAGTTATGAGGCGCAATGAATAACCCACTCGGGCTATCGCCCTCGTGGATTATTTATTGTGCCTCATAACTCACAACTGTGGTTTATTGAACGATATACCACGATAGAAAGAAGATTATTTCTTAAATGAATAGGGCGTCAAAAACCATACAATCAATAAATCAATAATCCTTAACCCGCTGTTTAACCCATTACCACACAATCCCTACTTTTGACACCCCCTGAGAAAGAAGCCTTTAAAAAACATTCACGGTGGGAAAAGGAGAAAATGCTGCATGGTAACCAGCATTTTCTCCTTTTCCCACAACGTTTTCTAACCTTCACAAAACAAATTTCAAATTCTCAGTCACTTTAATTTTGTTGTCTGCAAATGCTTTCGATCTGGACAAGCCTAAAATAGTGTCGTTTGGTAATGAGTTGGTATAAAGGAACTTTCCATGCAATATAATGAATGCAAGGGGGAGAGGGGGCGGGGATTTCAATGTCGGACAGTGTGGATCTAAGATCAGACTGCACTGAGCATGCAGTCTGATTTTGATCTATACTTTCCACAAAAAGGCTTTTGGGTCACTCTTAGCTGCCTAAGGATTAAAACATAATTCGAAAATAGTTAATGCGTGAAATCAGCATTTTCTACTTTTCCAACAACGCTTTCTATTCTCTGAGATACAAATTTCGTGTTTCCAGTATAGATTTTATTTTTCGTCAGCACTTGCTTTCACAATTTGAACAAATTGAACATGTCGTCTGGTAGAGAGACACGAATATTGAAACAGCTATGCTGTACACGCATTATATTCCGCTAGATCTGATTCTTCAAATACATATCTATCTGCTCAGGGCATTCTTGGTACAGAGCCGGACTACTTTTTAAAACAACTACCATTACTTTGAATTTCAAAATAAACGTTTACTTAATAAAATGCTACCTGGTAGGGTCTATTCACCTATAATCAGCTAGCATGTAACCTATGCACCGGCCATTTATCAAAAACAACACTACAGGCTTGGGTAACAGCTTCTGTATAAGCCCTACTTTTTTCTCGTTGTCTGCGCATGTCATATTCTTGGAAGATTCGACCTGTCTTATATGACGCATCACTCTCCCCGATATCTGGGAGACTGTAGTAATACGCACTATAAAGTAGCAATGGAGAAAATGGCTTTCATAAATACGTCTGAGGAAAAAATCGGGCCTGTTTTAGCTCCAGATTTACCACTCTCCCCGATATCGGGGAGACTGTAGTAATACGCACTATAAAGTAGCAATGGAGAAAATGGCTTTTATAAATACGTTTGAGGAAAAAAAATCGGGCCTGTTTTAGCTCCAGATTTCTCTAAACTGCTGATCATAGCTGAGTGAATCGCATCTGGTTGCGTTTTATTGAGTATACGTTTATTTTAGTTTGAAATTCAAAGTAACGGTTGTCGCGTAGAAATGTGGTCCGGTTCTGTACCCAGGATGCCCAAATTAGATAGATGAGTATTTGTAGAATGCCATCTAGCGGGAGATAATGTATTTTCCCCTTCTATATGAGACGGGTGAAGCGTCATTGCAGAGAGGTCTAATCTTCGAAAAAAAAAAATGAAATGAGCAGACAACGTCTGTACACGTACAGATCAGCGCAACGATCAATCAAATCCTTGCTTTCATGGACTAATCGTGATGACACTATGACAAGATAAATTAATGATAAAACAATAGGGTAACATAAATGTATTCTTTGTCGGTGTAAATAGCCCAAAGGCGTTATTACCGTTGTTAGTTAATTTTTGAATTCAAAATTTAAATTTCCCCAATATATCGACATTTTTAACTGTAACTGACAGGCTGACTGATGTAAACTTAGGACAGCTTGAACCAATTAGGGATCCTTCAAGGCTCAGTGGTACAGGATAGGTCTCGTTACCTGAAGGCCACTGGAAGCACTTTTTTTTCGTAGAAGTGTCCTTGGCCAAGACATTTCACAGCCCTATATAGCCAACTACTTGTTAACCCTTTACTCCACAGATACTTATTTCTACGCATTACTTATAGGAGCATTTGGAAAATATTGTGGCAAAAGGTGAAATTGCTCGTCACGAGCAATTTCACCTTTTGTCAAAATGTTTTCTATGCTATCAAGAGGTTTCATATACACATAAAAAATGGCTTCATCCTTGCTGTTATTTAGGGTCAATTAGAGATACCATAGAAATGCCTTATGGGGTAAAGGGTTAACCCAGGACATAGATGAGTATACAACCTGTCACCGTGATATATGACTGAAATAACTTTGTTCAAAGCGCCGTATAACATTAATCAATCAATCAATCAATCAATCAATTGATCGATACGCCAAAGCGTATTGTGTTTGCCTTACTGCTCAGACTGAGGGTTTATAAAACAGCTAGCGGGTCATGTTGGTCCTGAGGTCTCTTACCTTGGCCTTTTGGCCAACCATGAACCATTCTTATCTCTTCCGAAATATCATGACAAACATTCTAACTACCTTTCAGGAGTATTGGACTGGAAGTATGGCATTTATGGAGTATACGATGCTTTTCTGAGATTTGACCCAGTAACCTAGTTTTCGACCCAATATACACCCATTTTCTTGTTTCTTATAGAAATTATTTAGATAAACATTCTGACCAATTTTGAAAAGTATTGGATAGAAACTGTAGCCCTAGAAAAAATGCAATGTTGTTTTTTTTTTATTTCACATAGCGACCTGATTTTTGGTCCAAAGTGACCTAATTTTTGTGAAATTATCGAGGCAAACAATTTTACTATACCTTTCAAGAATATTGGACTTATAATGTGGCCCATAAGAGCGTACTCACGATTTCTCAAACATTTGACCCAGTGACCTAATTCCTTTTTATACTTCGTTCAACATATCAGAGAGACAAAGATTCCACCCAGCTTTCCAGACGATCGGACAGAAAATATGGCCTCTAGAGCATACACAAAATTTTTCTTGGGTTCGACAGAGTGACCTAGATTTTGACCCATTTTCGAACTCGTCCGATATATCTTCAAGACAAACAATCTAACCAATTTTCATGAGTACCATCCGACTGAAAATGTGGCCTCTACCGCGTGCACAAAATAAAAGTTGACGACGAACGACAGCCGCAGCACAAGCACCAAAACTCATTTTTAGCACTTCGTGCTCAGGTGAGCGAAAAAGTGTCATTTAGAACATGCGTTTAAGAACCGATTCGACTTGGTCGATCATGATCGCCTAGAGGTATGCGCGTGCATGCATGTCGACAAAAGGAAAGTTAAGGAGAGTCAGAAATTTATTTTTTGAGGGCAGTGGTTTATCGGGAAAAAAAAACCGCATTTTTTTCTACTTCATTGATTTCACTTTTAATCAGAGAGAGAGAGAGAGAGAGAGAGAGAGAGAGAGGGGGGGGGGGGGGGGGTTGGAGGCAGGGACGGAGGAGGGTATTTTCCATTCTTCTTTTGTTTTCTGAAAATTGACCGGTATCATATCGGTACTCCTCGTCACTTTTTTTGCGAAGGTCTCGCAATAGATTATAATACGAACAAGTAAAGTACAGTTTTACCAGACGACAAAAATTTAGAATGTTCCAAATTCAAAGCATTAGCAGACGACAAAATTGAAGTGACTCAAAAATTGAAATTTGGTTTGGGAAGGGTAGAAAACATTGTGGGAAAAGGAGAAAATGCTGGTTACCAGCATTTTCTCCTTTTCCCACAGTGTTTTCAAAGGCTTCATCACAGAGTCGTCACAAAAACTAGGGATTGTTTAGTAAGGAGTTAACAAATAGGGTTTTAAAATTCGTTTCAATCTCATCATAAAATGGATGCCCCAGGCGACGGAAGGAAAATTAAAAAATTCAATAAAATGATAGTTTTCCGGCAAGTTGGTCAAATGCGGTGAATTCGGGTAATTCGACATCATTTTCCGATAATTAATCTGATATGAACAAAACGTATTGAAAAAAAAAAAAGAGAAGAAAAATAGAATAAAAACATAATTGTATATTGTGTAACGCGCGGCCAGCTGGTTCGGATGTTTGATGTTGAATGGAAACATTGTACCAGTGAAAGGTTGTAACTCTGAGATAAATTAGACAAATTCGACTAAAGTGTCTGTATTTTGAATAACTGCGGTTATCACGTTTTTATCACTTTTTTTTTGTGTGTGTAGGCGACTGAAAAAATGGCAGAGTTAAATAGTTGTGGTAATAAAAAAATTGAAGCACTGTGTTTATGAATGGGAATTTTAAGACCGAGTAAGTACTTTCTATGTTTTAGTAAGTAGATCTATATTTAGCTTACTTATTTAACCCGTTACCAGAATGGTAAAATCTCCGATTTCTCGAAATGAAAAATATTTGCCGACGAAAAAAAATATCATGCAACTCAAATGTTGATGGTTTAATTATGGAAGGATAGAAAACATTGCCCGGAAAGGAGAAAAATAAAATCTTTGTTACTGACATTTTCTCCTTTGCTTGCAATGCTTTCAGACGTCCTCTTCTTCAGGTTCTCTGAAAAACGAGATCGGATGGTAAAGGGTTAAATATTCAGTTTCCAAGACAAATTTGTACTTGACTGCTTTGAAAGTGACACAGATGGTTTATGCTCTGTGGAAAAGGGGGTTTAATGCATTTGCGAAAAGTTCCACCCAGGCAGTTAGCGTATGCTGGCCTGGGCCGAAACTTTTCGCTCTCAGTCAATTTTCTGTATGTCAAAGGATCGTTCTATCTCATTATTAACCCATTATCACACAATCCCTACTTTTGACGACCCTGAGAAAGAAGCCTGTTGAAAACATTGTGGGAAAAAGGAGAAAATGCTGGTAACCAGCATTTTCTCCTTTTCCCACAGTGTTTCCTACCCTTCACAGAACAGTTTCAAATTTTCAGTGACTTTTATTCTGTCGTCTGCTTATGCTTTTTATGTGGAAAAACTAAATTTTTGTCGTTTGGTAATGAGTTAAGTAATTTTTCAGAGAAAGCAGCTATTGTGGATGGATGAATATGTGATGTGGGTTGCTTAATAACATATATCACGGTAATTCATTATACCCGCTTTTGTGGGAGCGGGACTCAAATGAATTAACGAAATTGAACAAAATTGAAGACACGTTAAATAAATGCATGTAGCACCCTTAGGCAAACTTGTCCATTGTTCTTTAGCAGCAGTCTTCTTCTTTTTCCACAATGTTTTCTAAAGTGGTCTCCTGCCACTGATATTACGATTACCGGGTAACTCTTTAGCAAACGACAAAATTCTAGACTTGTCCAAATTGAAAGGCTAAAAGCATTTGCAGACGACAAAAAAGTCATTCGAAAATTAAAACGTTAGAAGAAATATAAAACATTGTCGGAAAAGGAGAAAATGCTGGTTACCAGCGTTTTCTCCTTTTTCCCACAATGATTTCAGAAAGCTACTTCCTTGGGGGTCGAGGTAAAGGGTTAATATACAGATGGATTTGAAGAAATGCAAGACAAATACTGCAAGAAAAGAACGTGCGTATATAGCAGGCGTGTGTTCTTTTTATTTTTACAGTGATACGCCGAACGTAAAAAAGAAAGGGTTGATTGCTTATTTATGTAGTCTGATTTCCCCCCCCCCCCCCATTCTTTGAAAAAAGGAAAAGTGATATATTTTCGTAGAGGTGTGTCACGAGAATAAATTATTCCGACTGATTTTCTTTTATCTAAATTCTGTGATTTCAAGTAGATACATTAATAGACTGACTACGCGGTATCTATCTCTTTATCATTTAGATATGTAAATGTAGAATTTTCCTCACAATATGTAAATCTACGAATGTAAAGTACGGATCCACCCGAAAACGAAGCTCCCGAATTCTTGCATCATACTCCTTAATTCTATTCATTTCCTTTCGGCTCTGACAGAAAATTTCAATCTCTGTTAGCTAAGCGCTTTTCCAAATGCCCTTGGCTGTTGGGTGACCTAGAACTTTCTGACTGCCGGTAAGATTTCGTAACAGCGTCTAGACGGTAACCCGCTCTGCGATTTACATTGTGAGACTTGAATTTACTGTAAAAAATTACAAATGTAATTCACCGTGAGCTTCACGTCTCTAGAATTGTATTGGGCGCAACATAATTTCACTAAGAGCAGTTGTATGGAGTTGAGTTTTAGTGAATGCACCGGGTTCGACTCTATAACCGGATTTGACTGATTATTGTCAATTTCTTTAATCTACTGACCAATTTGTTTCAAGGTTTGCAGACCCCTTGTTTCTTTCACAAACGTTTATAAATGATAAATGTTTAAAATTACTGTCTTGTGAGTCCAGGGTGAAATAATAAAATAGCCATATGTGTAAGTTTCTAAGCTGAAGCCTGGTTATTGTGTCGATGATTTTATAATTTACTTGTTGGAACACTCAATTTGATCAAAACTTGTGTCATGAAGAAAATTATTAAGAATTACCAATTATCAAACTTCAATATCTTTTATCATAGCTGGACATGTTTTCAAAACATATCAATTTTCAATACCTTGAGGTAACCTCATTTGTTGCGTGCACTGGAAGTAATATGACATCACCATTTGTCTTCACTGTTTGTCTACTCTTGATACAGGGAGGCAGCCTTCACTGCTAACTAGATAAAAAAGCAAAAATTTGTCAAAAGTAAGCAAATGAAAATTATTTCTAGCAATTATTCTTTAACCCTTTACCAAACTACAAAATTTAAACCATGCCCAAATTGAAAGCATTTGCAAACAACAATTTCCATGCGACTCAAATGGTGCAATTTTGCTTTGATAGGGTGAAAAAAAAAAACATTGTGGGAAAAGGAGGAAATGCTGGCTACCAGCATTTTCTCCTTTTCCCTCAATGTTTCAAAAGGCCTATTCTACAGGGTCGTTTAAACCCGGGATTGTTTGGTAAAGGATTAATATCACAATTTTTGTTATTACTTTTTTAAGATTGCATAGTACCAACTTTGGTAAATACATAGTAGATTGTAAAACAAACATTTACATGAGGATAACCTTATGATAAT
This sequence comes from Tridacna crocea, assembly GCA_943736015.1. NCBI lineage: Eukaryota > Metazoa > Mollusca > Bivalvia > Cardiida > Cardiidae > Tridacna > Tridacna crocea. The sequence continues at coordinate 46,992,176 of OX031065.1, forward strand.
TTTCCATGTGTCTGCTTTCAGAAGGTCACATGACTGTGTGTCACTCAGACTACCATATACTATATAGTATAAATTTGTAATTGTTTGGAAAAGGGTTTAATACAAGAATTTTCTCTCTTTTCAGATGATGATGACTTTATCAACACTGTACAGAGTCTATCAGTAACTCAGCAAACTTCAGTACTTCTAGATCTATATCAAAGTCCAGTATCTGGCTAGTGGCTAAACATTTCAAACCTCACAATGTTGGTCAGAGGTTTCCAGTCTACATTTACCTTATTTTCAAACTGTTCACAGTGCCACAGTCAGAGATTGTTAAATCTCTCACGGACAGAAATGTTACATCTCTTAAAGAAAAACCTTTCAGATACAGTTAAAGTAAAACAAAAGGTGTCTAGGTCACGTAAACTTCTATACGGACTTGGAATCATTGCGGCAGCTGCTGGTGGGACATATTTAACCCTGAAGGAGCCTCAGAAAAGAAAAGTGAGAGTACTACTTGGTGGTTTTGTCAGGTTTTTTAGGTATGATATTTTCTGGTGTTTGAGTCTTTTTAACTCTTAACCATGGAATCACGACTTTTGACGACCTTTGTAAAGAAGCCTTTTGAAAACATTGTGGAAAAAGGAGAAAATGCTGATAACCAGCATTTTCTCCTTTTCCCACAAAGTTTTCTACCCTATCAACAAACAGTTGCACCATTTGAGCCACAGTGGAATTGTCGTCTGCAAATGCTTTCAATTCGGACGGGGCTAAAACTGTGTGGTAAAGAGTTAACTTGTGACAGATTAAGTTTTACCACACAATCCTGACTTAATGACCCTGAAGAAAGATTCTCTCAGAAAATCTTGTGCAAAAGGAGGAAATACTCGTAACCAACATTTTCTCCTTATCCCACATTGTTTTCTTCTCTGTCAGGAATATGTTTTATTATTTAAGCCACCTTTGATTTGTTGTCTTCAAATGATTTCAAATTTGATTTCCTCCAGTCTAAAGTTTTCTTGTGTGGTAAAGATAAGATTAATTTTTTGTTGCGCGGTACAAGTTTAACTTTTTCCGTACCTTAAATAACACCAGAAGCTTTTGTGGACAATCTAGATCAAGATCAGCCTGCACAGAATCTGCAGTCTGATCTACAGTGTCCATTGCTATATTCTAGAATATGACTGAACTGTCTCTTGATCTTGCAGAGGAAATGTAGTTTTAGCCTTTTAGAAAATGCAGAGAGCAGAGGGGTTGTAGGTTTAATCCCTGGCTTGGCCAGTTTTTCTCTGAGAATGGATGAGTTGTTATGACAGGATTCATTCCTCTCCTCAATGCTTATCATTGTTTCAGTTATGGTTAAATGGGAAAGTAGCCTGTGGCTTGGCAAAAGGATATTGTGCGGAGTACTAGTAGAAGAAGCTCCAGGAATACATGGATAGGTTCACTGGCCTCTGTGATATAACTGAAATAAATCTGGATGTTAAACACCATAAAATCAATCAATAAATAAAATCAATAAAATCAGTCAATGAGTAAAACTAAAACACAATCAGTCATAGATAAATGAGAGAGTGCAAGTTATTTATTTAGTAAAAAGAGTTAACCCATTACCACTCAATCCCTACTTTTGACGACCCTGAGAAAGAAGCCTTTGGAAAACATGGTGGGAAAACGAGAAAATGCTGGTAACCAGCTTTTTCTCCTTTTCCCACAATGTTTTCTACCCTTCACAAAACAAATTCCAAATTTTCAGTTACTTTTATTTTGTCGCCTGCAAGTGCTTTCATTTTGGACAAACCTAAAATTTTGTGGTTTAGTACACAGTTAATGCCATCTTGAACTTATATGTTATTTTTCCAGATCAGCCATTATTGGACTTTCCGTTTCCATTGACTACAAATGGTCATTGTGGAACATTGCAGAAGAGAGCTCAGAATATGAAAAAGCTATCAAGTTGTGTCATAAACGTTCCGCAGAAAAACTGTTGATGGGTTGTTTAAGCAACGGAGGATTATATGTGAAATTAGGTCAGGGACTCGTATCAATGAATCATATTTTACCAAAGGAATACGTAGAAACTTTAGTTATTTTACAAGACAAGGCTCTCTCCATGGCCCCTGAGGATGTAAGTATTTCTGTGTTTTTTATTTTATTCAGTTTATGAATTTATTTATCATTTTAACCTGTTACCACACAGCAAAATTTAGACCTATTCAAATTGAAAGCATTTGCATATGACAATTCAAAAGTGGCTCAAGTGGTACACTTTTGCTTTGGTAGGGTAGAAAACATTGTGGAAAAAGGAGAAAATGTTGGTTACCAGCATTTTCTCCTTTTCCCACAATGTTTTCAAAAGGCTTCTTCCTCAGGGTCTTTAAATGTTGTCATTGTGTGGTAAAGGGTTAATGTTTTTTTTCCCTCATCAGGAGAACCAGACCTTACCAATCTTAGTTGTTTGCCAAACTTCAAGATTTTAGATTTGTTGAAATTTAGAATGTCAGTTGTAGAAAAGATTGAAAACTGTGAGAAAAGAGAAAATGCTGGTGACAAGCATTTTCTTCTTTTCCCAGAATGTTTTCCAAAGCCCTTTCCTATAGCAGCCAATTCTGGTATATTGTTCGAAGACAACTTTAAAGTTTTCATATTGAATGTATTTGCTATTGACATGTTGACATGATGAGACTTTTGGGAAGGGTAGAAGAAATGGAAAAAGGATACATGTATTTGCTAAGTTGTAATTATTTATAATTCTTTTTTGGTATTTTTCGAAGGTGGGAATCCACACTATTTTAAAAGACTTGACCCTTTTTGGAGTGAAACTGAAAAAATACAATCTATTCAATTCACTGTTACCCATGGACCACTGCAACCTTGTGACCTTAACCGTTTACCAAACAATCCCTGGTTTTAACAACCCTAAGGAAGAGGCCTTTTGAAAACATTGTGGTATACCGGTAGGAGAAAATAGCATTTTCTCCTGTTTCCACAATGTTTTCTACCATTGGGAAGTCAAATTTTAATTTTTGAGTCACTTCTTTTTTTTTATCATCTGCTAATGCTTTCAATTTGGACAATTTTAAAATTTTGTTGTTTAGTAAATTTTTGACACTTTCCCATAGCAATAGCTACAAAAAGAAAAATGATAACTTTAGCAAACTCTTTCAGACTTGTTTCTTGTTTTCAGATGGAGGAATTATTTTTAGAGGACTTTGGTGAATCTCCACATACTTTGTTTAAAGACTTCGATGAGGAACCTATAGCAGCTGCCAGTCTGGCTCAAGTCCACAGAGCTACAACAAAGGATGGGCAAGAAGTTGCTGTGAAAGTAAGTAGTAAATGCAATTTTTATCTCTATCACAGGTGAGGCACACATAATTATCTGGCCTCCACTCTTTTGGATGTTTCATGATTGGGGAAAAAAAAAAGAAATTCTAGGGAAGAAATGTTTTCTGTGCAGAGTATATGGTTTATTTCAGAAATCTGTGTTCCAAAACGAGATTGAGAAAATTGGGAAAAAATTTGAGAAATACAACACACAAATCTTACAAACCGGACATGTTTTGACTATGTACATGTTAACCCTTTACCTGATGTGCCAATTTGAGACTCTTCCATTTCAGCAGCAAATATAGATATGATGTCAAAAATATGGACAGAAATGAGGACAGAAATATCTGATTGAGTGGAAAACATTGTGGGAAAAGGAGAAATTGCTCGTTACGAGCAATTTCTCCTTTTCCCACAATGTTTTCAAAAGCTGTCCGTTGTTGATACGTCAAAATGAGTATCTATGGAGTAAAGGGTTAAACAGTATCACTCATGTTGTTTTCCAAGGCATCATAGCAGACTAGTATCATACATTGATAGAGACAACCAGTAATTGCATTTCAGACAGGTACTTTAATTTTAGACTTGTTCATTTTGCAGATAACATATTAAGTGTGGCTCAGTTGATGAAATTTGTTTCTGAAAGGGTAGAAAAACATTGTGGGAAAAGGAGAAAGTGCTTGTTACCAGCATTTTTTTCCTTTTCTGACTGTTTTTTATCCAATATCTTTTCTAATTAGTTCATTAGAACACAGCATTGTTTAGTGAAGGCTTAAAATGATGGATATGATTCTTTTTCTCCAATTCCAGGTACAATATATAGACTTACAGGACAGGTTTGTTGGGGACATCAGAACTTGTGAAATACTGCTGCAGTTTGTAGGCTGGATGCATCCAAAATTTGAGTTTGCCTGGGTTCTTCAGGTAAATTTTAGCCTAGTTGTGTTTATCTGTTTCAGCTTTCATAACAATTAGTATGGGTTTTACTTTAGTATCATTTCAAATATTTATACTGTTCCTATACCTAATGACAAAATTTTGTAGGAAGTATTTTTTTGCGGGCAACATATTAACTCATTACCAAACGACAAAACTTTAGGTTTGTCAAAATCATAAGCGTTTGCAGACGATAAAATAAAAGTGACTGAAAATTTGAAGTCTGTTTTGTGAAATGGAGAAAATGCTGGTTACCAGCATTTTCTCCTTTTCCCACAATGTTTTCAAAAGGCTTCTTGTCCAGGAGTGTCAGAAGTAGGGATTGTGTGGTAATGGGTTAAAAATATAATTACTGGACTTTCCTTTGACAAGGTAAAAACTATTCATGGAAAAATTTGAAATGCTTGTTACCAGCATTTTCTCGTTTTCCAACGATGTCTCCAAAGGCCTTTTAGTTTTGGTTAAAACACTTGGTTTGTTAGTTAAAGCACAGGGTTAGTTTAGTTAACCTTTTCCCAAATGACAAATTTTGGACTCTTCCAAACCAAAAAAGAGTTTGCAAATGACAATTTTAGATTTGGAGAAAATGCCAGAAAGTTCTCAAACAGGGTAGAAAACACTGTGGGAAAAGGAGAAATTGCTCGTTACGAGCAATTTCTCCTTTTCCCACAGTGTTTTCAAATGACTATTACTGCAGACACGTAAAAACCAGGGCTTGTTTTGGAAAGGGTTAAGGGTCATTTATACACTCAAAAAGGCATTTGAAAATATTGTTGGACAAGGAGAAAATGCTGGTGACCAGCATTTCTTTTCCTTTTCCCACCATGTTTTCTACCCATTCTACCTATTCAAAGATAAATTTCATCTTTGAGGCACATTTCCCACATTGTTTTCTCCCATTTGGAAGACGGAAATTGCTTTTGAGTTAGACTGAGATTATCATCTGCAAGTGCCTCCCAATTCGGTTGAGTCTAAAATTTTATTGTTTCGTAAAGAGAAAAAGAATGGATATTGAAATATTTGGTAATTTCATTCCAGGATATGAAAGGTACATTAGCGCAAGAACTAGACTTCATCAATGAAGGGAAAAACTCAGAACGATGCCAAAATGACCTGAAACATCTAGGATACGTATATGTGCCAAAAGTTTTGTGGAATTTAACTAGCACTGTACGTATGCAACTATTTTGTCATAACTCCTCCCCACCCACCCACAAAGTAGAAATTATTAAACCCCCCCCCCCCACACACACACACACACAATGAAGTGGAAGGGGGTATACTCGAATTACTATGGCTGTCTGTCTGTCTGTCCATCCGATATCATCGTCAACACTGTCCGTCGACATGAGTATGTCGGATGAAATACTCTGACACTTTTTAAGGTTCTGAACTCCAAACACAGAGTTCCCATATATATATACACAAAGTTAAACATGTGCAATTTTCATGACCCTGCTGTGGAATTACCTCCGTTTGAACTTTTTTCATCTCATACCATTGTACTAAACCATTCTGCATTCCGTAACAAAGACCTGTTTTTGTGCCAAGGAGCTGGTAGGGGGTAAAACCATGTTTTAGTGATAGCTCTAGTTTGACTTGTAATCTGCAAATACTTTCACTTCAAACTTTTCTAAATCTTTTGTCTATTAAAGAGTGAATGTTCTTTCTTGTAGAGAGTTCTAACAGCTGAGTATATAGATGGTTGTAAAGTGAGTGACACACAGGGTATCCAGAAACTTGGTTTATCTCTTAAAGATGTAAGTATTGCAGAGTATGTGTTTTGAACAGATTCCATTTTCTAATGGTGCAATTATTTTGTGAAAGTATTTTAACTCATTACCACACAAGAAAATTTTAGACTGGTCCAAATTGAAAGCATTTGCAGACGACATAATGAAGGTTACTCAAAAATAGAAATTTATTCTGGTAAGGGTAGAAAATACTGTGGGAAAAGGAGAAAATGCTGGTTACCAGTATTTTCGCCTTTTCCCACAGTGTTTTCAAAGGCCTCGTTTCTCAGGGTCGTTAAAAGTAGGGATTGTGTGGTAATGGGTTAAATGAGTTGCAAATGATAAACCTTAGAGGGAACTACATGTATTTAGATTTTTGTTTAAAATCGAATATCTAGGTGAATTATGTAAGGCCATTGCTGGAAAGCTATTATGGATTTTCACAAATGGCTAAAATTTTCCTAACATCAGATGCAGTTTTATAGCTAATACAATGAACTGTCACAGCTTTACAGTGCAATTAAAGTAATGGCAGGCATTTTCAACTTGTTGCATGTGACCGGATTTCTTGACATGTGCAGAAAAAGAAGTACTTTGTTGGTTTTTGTTTTATCAGTGTCTGACAAAAATTTAATTACAGCAAAAAATCCAAAACCACTCATTCAAATAATATCAGGTGCAGTAGAAAAAAAAATGCAATATGCTCGTTCAGCTGTGTTGTGAACTGAAAGGTTTAGTCACTAGAGGCTGGAATTTTCCACTTGTTGGCTGCTAGATGAAACATGCCACATTGTGTGTTCAGTGCTGTCTGCCAGTATAGATCAGTGATCAGATTGCATGATTTACTGCAGTCTGATCTTGATTGACGCTGACAGAAAATGCTACAAAAGGTATTGGGGAAAAAAAAGGGGGGACTTTTAATCCTTTCCCAAACAACGTGTCGGCAGTAAAAGTCTTTCGAAAACACTGTGGGAAAAGGAGAAATTGCTCATAACTAGCAATTTCTCCTTTTCCCACAGTATTTTCTACCCTTTTTGAGAACTTTCTGCCATTTTCTCCAAATCTAAACTTGTCATTTGCAAACTCTTTCGGTTTGGAAGAGTCCAAACTTTGTGGTTTGGGAAAGGATTAAGCTTAGAATTACGCTACAATACTGTATGGAAATAAAAACTTCATTATCTTTGATACCAGGTTGACCAGAAACTTATACGATGTTTTTCGGACCAGATTTTTCTGACCGGTTTTGTCCATGCTGATCCACATCCTGGTAATGGTAAGTAATCAAATGTCATCTGACACACATGATTATTGGTGGCTATCTATTCTGGCCAACAGACTTTAATTTATGATCAGCCAGTCCATTGATAGGCCAAGTTTTCTTTCACTTACAGAAAACCCTTGAGAACTAGACAAAAATGCTGTTTATAGTGGTTGGTGAATCTGGATCCAGACCTACTCTAACCATGTACCAAAGAAGTTAATTGTTACACTTGTCCAAATTTTACCCTTTAACACACAGTTGAGGCAAACTTTCTTTCCCACGTATTTTTGGCTCTCACCTCTGCTGAAGCATATGAGTAAAGTAGTCGGTGGCTTTGGAAAGAAAATTGTGTTAATACTGGTGTGAGAAAGTCAGGAAACAGATGTGCGTCACAGATCGCCATGATATGACCTTAGCTGTTAAAGTGGCGTTAAACCCCAATACAACCAACCAACCAATTTACCACACAATCCAGACTTATGCCAATCCTTAGAAAGAAGCCTTTGAAAAAATTGTAGGAAAAGGAGAAAATGCTTTTTCTCCTTTTCCCACAATGTTTTCTACCCTTTCCAAAACAAATTTAAATTTTTCACTTACATTTATTTTGTTATCTGCAAATGCTTTCTATTTGGACAAATCTGAAATTTTGTGGTTTGGTAAAGACTTTTATTCTTTACCTAATGAAGTAATGGCTAAATTTATGACTGGAATAAATTGAAAGCATTTGCAGACGACAAGTTAAACTTAGCTCAGATAATGAGGTTTGTCTCTGATAAGACAGAAAACCTTGTTGGAAAAGGAGCATTGTCTCCTTTTCCCACAATGTTTTCAAAAGGCTTCTTCCAAAGGATTGTTAAAACCTGGGATTGTTTGATAAAGGCTGAAAGCTGAGAGACAACAAAATAGATGTGACTCAGTATCTGAATTTATTTCTATGTAGGATAGAAAACTTTGTGGCAATAGTAGAAAAAAGTGGTCACCAGCATTTTCATTTTTTCTCAGAATGTTTTCAAAGGCATATTTCTCAGGGTTGTCAAAAACTCGGGTTTGTGTTGTAAAGGGTTACCATGCCATCAGATCATGGTTTTTCCCCATTTAACTCCTTACCAAATGACAATATTTTAGGCTTGTCCAAATCGGAAGCATTTGCAGATGACAAAATAAAAGTGACTGAAAATTTGAAATTTGTTTTGTGAAGGGTAGAAAATATTGTGGGAAAAGGAGAAAATGCTGGTTACCAGCATTTTCTCCTTTTCGCACAATGTTTTCTAAAGGCTACTTTCTCAGGATTGTCAAAAGTAGGGATTGTGTGGTAATGGGTTAACTCTTAACCACACAATCCCGACTTTTAACGACCCTTGGAAAGAAACCTTTTGAAAAGATTTTGGGAAAAGGAGAAAATGCTGGTAACCAGCATTTTCTCCTTTTTCCACAATGTTTTCTACCCTTCCCAAAACAAATTTCAAACTTTCAGTCAGATTAATTTTGTCATCTGCAAATGCTTTCAATTTGGACCAGTCTGTAATTTTGTCGTTTGGTAAAGAGTTAGTTAATGTATTGACGTTCAGGAATAAATATCATTTAGCTCACTAGCAAACGACAAAATTTTAGGTTTGTCCAAATCGAAAGCATTTGCAGATGATAAAAGAAAAGTGACTGAAAATTTGAAATTTGTTTTGTGAAGGATAGAAAACATGGTGAGAAAAGGAGAAAATGCTGGTTACCAGCATTTTCTGCTTTTCCCTCAATGTTTTCTATAGGCTTTTTTCTCAGGGGCGTCAAAAGTAGGGATTGTGTGGTAATGGGTTAAAGATGAATACCGGTCTATGCATTTGTGATCTACCATTTGACTGACATTGGCTACTCTCTTAATTTTGTGCTTTTGGAGTTATTTAGATTCACAAATACGTGTAAGTTTTGGTTTAAGTTTTGAAACAACAAGTTGTAAAAAACAGATTCCAGGAATCTTCTAATACAGGGTTTTCTCCCTTTGGGAATATTCCATGGTATAATTAAATCTTATATTATTTGCTTATTTCAAAGCGCAGAGTTTATAGACATTACCAGAACTCTAGATAGAGGGAGTGACTTTGATATCAAAATTGAAAATATTAATTATTCTCCACTAAACTCTATGTTGTGGGTACTCATAAGAATTGTCTCATGGAGACAATTCTAATGAGTACCCATCACTCCCTCATATTTGGAGCTCTGTATTACAGAGTAACTTCATCCTTGTATTTGTATCATTGTTTGATTTTTATTATATATAGTTTTTATACGAAGAGGAAATGACAACACAGCAGAGGTAGTGCTATTAGACCATGGTTTATATGACTTTCTCCGTCCAGGTCACCGACAATATCTTTGTAACTTGTATAAGGCAATTATAATGAAAAATGAGGACGATATGGAAAAATACTCACATTTACTTGGTGTCAAAGGTAAGCACTGAACTTTTACTTTCATGGCAGTTATTTAATGGCAGTTTTCAGAGCTTCAGATAAGAGGGAGTGATTGCGTTCTAAATTCATTATTTCTCTTCGAAACCCTATCGTGTAGGTACTCATTAGAATTGTCTCGATGAGACAATTCTAATGAGTACCCACATGATAGGGTTTAGCCGAGAATAATCAATATTTTCAATTTTGAAATCAATATCACTCCATCTATCAGGAGCTCTGAGTTATATATATTTAAAAAAGTACAAAAATTCAGCTCAAGTTCTCTGCTTGGCAGTTTTTGAAGAAAAGATTGAGGTATGGTAGTGGCCGCTGTGTAGTTTTCATTTATTTTAGCAAAAACTTTGACATTTTGTGATAGCTTTATTTTCACTGAAGATATTTACCTCAAAATTGGACAAGTTGTTAACTATCAAAAGGGGAACCCATACAATAAGGGCAGATAACCATAAAAGTATTTTTCACAAAGTTATGCGTCTTTTTTGACAAAGGATTTTCACTGAAAATCAAGCAACTGCAGCCCAAGCTTGAGACCTGCATGCAGTGCTCTTGTTTAATTTTAGGCTGAGAAATATGAATGTTGATATGGGAATTTTCCACTAACCATTCTTTGCTGTCCAAAGTAATGTGTAAATATTACAACATGGATGTATAATAAGGCCAAAAATTGTGAAAGGTGACCTAAAAGCACCTGATGTAGAACCATAAAAACCATGCCACAAAATGTTTGATATAGATTGCAATATATTAAGAATGTTTGAGGAGAAAAAATATCCTAAAAGAAAAAAATCCTAAATGAAAATACAGATACCCAGTATGGTGTGTGAAAAAGGGGCTGAATGCTTTTGCACAAAGTATTGACTCATGTCTGCCTGTGCGGTCTGTGCAGGCTGACATCGGCTGAAATGTTTTGGTTGATTTTCTTCAAGTCAAAGGACCTGTGTACCTCATAATTCAGGGTTTTTGTGTGTGTGTGTGTTTTTTTTTTAATCCTTTCTCAAACAAGCCCTTGTTTTTATGTGTCTGCAGTACAACTCTTTTGAAAACACTGAGGGAAAAGGAGAAATTGCTCGTAACGAGCAATTTCTCCTTTTCCCACAGTGTTTTCTGCCGGTTCGGATAATTTTCTGCCATTGTTATGAAAGTTAAAATTGTCGTCTGCAAACTCTTTGAGTTTGGAAGAGTCTACAGTTGTCATTTGGGAAAGGGTTAAATTGAATTCATGGGTCCACTATTATGTGATGACTTGCTCGGACATAATATATCACAGACATGCAGTAATTGCCCGACCATAGCTTTATGTATTTCACTTTTTTTTTAAGTATATACATGTTGTACTTTTGAATTTTTTTTCCCTTTCTGTAGTAAGTTATTTCAGGTAAGGAAATGTTACTGTTAGTGAAAACCCTTTGAAAAAAGGTTTAACTCTTTTACCACACGACAAAATTTTAGACTGGTTCAAGTTGAAAGCATTTGCAGACGACAAAATAAAGGTGACTGAAAATTTGAAATTTGTTCTGGGAAGGGTAGAAAACACTGTGGGAAAAGGGGAAAATGCTGGTTACCAGCATTTTCTCCTTTTCCCATAGTGTTTTCAAAAGGCTTCTTTCACAGGGGCGTCAAAAGTAGAGATTGTGTGGTAATGAGTTAACTCTTTACCTAACAATCCCTGGTTTTTATGACCCAGAGGAGGAAGCCTTCTGAAAACATTGTGGGAAAAAGAAAGAAAAAATGCTGGTAAGCAGCATTTTCCCCTTTTCTCACAATGTTTTCTACTCTTTAAAGGTCAAATTTCAATTTTTGAGTCATGTTTATTTTGTCGTCTGCAAGTGTTCTCAATTTGGACAAGCCTAAAACTTTTTTGTTTGGTGAAGAGTTAAAACTTGAGCACTTTCAACACCTGAAAAAACAGTTCAGTTAAAGTTAGACAGAATTTCACTTTATTGGCTCGACCAAACAAGCAGTATAGATCAAAGATCAGACTGCATGTTCTGTGCAATCTGATCTTTGATCTAGTCTGTCTGAAAAACTTCATGCTTTCACTTCTTGTACCAAAAGGGTTAAACATTTGGTATATGAAACAATGTTTTACTTTTGCTATATCATGCTTAACTTTATCACTTACATATATTAGATTACCAGATATTTGCCATGCTGGTTAAGCAGGGACCTGTCAAAATGACCAGAGCTCCGCCCCTTTTTAGATATGGACCAATGAACATGAAGGATTTCAGGAAGTTACCCAAAGAGATGCAGGCTGAGATCAAGGAAGATTTTGAAATACTTCATGAAAGAATATTTCAAGTTATGAGAGATATGCCCAGTTCACTGCTACTTATTTTTAGGTATTGATAGCTGGACATTGTCTGTATTGATTGGTTGTAACGGCTGACTAAGGTATCAAAATATGTCCTGCATCATGTGAAAAGGGGCTATCGGACATTTGCTTAACTCTTTACCAAACGACAATATTTTAGGCTTGTCCAAATCGAAAGCCTTTGCAGACGACAAAATAAAAGTGACTCAAAATTTGAAATTTGTTTTGTGAAGGGTAGAAAACATTGTAGGAAAAGGAGAAAATGCTGGTTACCAGCATTCTCTCCTTTTCCCACCATGTTTTCTAAAGGCTTCTTTCTCAGGAGCGTCAAAAGTAGGGATTGTGTGGTAATGGGTTAAAATAGCGTCTCGGATAAGCCCGCACAGTCCATGCAGGCTAATGAGATGAGACTTTACATCAAAAGTAGATTTTGTTCTACACTTGTCTGAAACAGAAAATCACACACGACTGGAAATCATTGTCTCGGATCAGTCTGTGCAGGCTGATCAGAGACGACACTTTATGTGTAGTATACTGGTCTATCCCGTAGATAGGTATAAAGGTATAATATAGCTGGGTACAGGTATTTGGTGATATATCGTGCAGCTGTATCGACATGTGTTTCGGTAGCTCAGTTGGTTAGAGTGCAGGAATGGTATTCCTGAGGCCCTGGGTTCGAATCCCGGTCAAGCCGCGATATTTTTTCACCAGCTGTTACATATGCAAATGTTTGAATGTCTCTTTTTTGCCTGTTGCAGGCCGTATGGTCCAGGAATAACCTGAAATCAGCCAAGGGTTGTTAGCTAAATTTGTTTTTTTTTTTTTCAAAGATACATCATTTTTGTCTGTTGATCACAAACACAGAGAAGAACTGATTTTTTTGTCCCTTTTCCCCCTGGGAACTTATCATTTTTTTTCAAACCCTTTACCACACTATCCCGACTTTTAACGACCATGGGAAAGAAGCCTTTTGAAAACATTGTGGGAAAAGGAGAAAATGCTGGTAACCAGCATTTTCTCCTTTTCCCACAATGTTTTCTACCCTATCAATGAAAATTTGCACCATTTGAGCTACACTTATATTGACGTCTGCAAATGCTTTCAACTTGGACAAGGCTAAAATTTTGTCATCTGGTAAAGGGTTAAAGAGCAACTCTTGTAGATTTGGCTAAATCTTCTATTTTTCTAACAAATCTCTTGTTGAAAGAAATAGACATATAAATTTTTTGATAAATAAATCAAAACTTCAAAAATGTATATACCGGTATACATTTTTTTTTTTTTTTGATATTTTTTTTTCTTCGCTGGCTTTGTGATTATCCAGGAGGTGTCTTTGAGTTTACTGACTGGAAATGTTTGTAGACATATGGATAGGCTGTACATTGGTGTCTATTTTTTATACAACAAAAATGGTCATTAAATATATAGATTTTCATGGTGAGAATAAAAAGACAAACACAATTTCTTTCAAGTAAGTTTATTACTAATATCCTCGGTTTACTTCCAAAACCTCGTAACTACAGCTTGTTGCAAGATGTAGTTACGAGGTTTTGAAAGCAAACCGATGATATGCCAATTTTAGAATCCCACTAAAGGAAAGAAAAAAAATTGACTTAAATGATGTAGAGTTACCAAATAAATGAAATTGAAAAAAAAAAAAGAAAAAAAACTCTCCTTTTCAAGCAGGCTTTTTGCCTTTTATTAGGACAATTTGGAAAGATCCTGAGTTTAGGTAGATCATGCTACATATACCTCGGTAAATTGTGAAACAATATACATGTAGTTCCAGTCAGTAACATGTATTGTCTATCAATGAAGGGTAATTTTGTTAATTATTCTCAAATACTTAGAGTGCCAAACAGACATAAATTGGGTCTAGAATTGGATAGAAATAGTGTTGTCTTAAAGGTATCCCTTGTGTAGAATGTCTTAGCAAAGTGGAAAGTGTACATCAATGATCAGATAGCATAGTTTGTGCTGTCTAATCTTGATCTACAGTGGGCACAATGGCTGCTACACTTGTGAAAAGTACTCTAAGGCTTAATGCATGAAATATTGGTGGCAATAACCTTTTGTTCTTATCTAACTTCACTTCTAGCAGAATACCTGCAAAGTTTTCTAACACAGTTTTTCTTCACTTGATTATCTTTCACATATATAATTCCATAGTTTTTGGCAATTTGGTGCTACTTCGTCTGAATTCAATCAGTCTAAGATTTTACACTGAACAAAGAGCAGTTGATTTTCCAGTCAACAATTCAAATAAAGAGCTATTGATTTTTCCCGTCAACAATTTAGTTAAAGACCAACTGATTTTTCTGTTAAAAATTTATCAAACCTTCATATGAACGAAGATTTTACATCTACTATCATGTTCATGCTATGCCGTGTATTTTGGCTTTCTCAAATATGATTCAGATTGTAAAATTTGTGTCCAAATGAATATAAATGGATTATGGTATTGAGAGAAAAGGAGTCAGTCTTTTTTCTTTCTAGTATCTTCTCTTTTTCCCCTCAATGTTTTCGATTGGGTGTTTTCTTCAGGTTCATCTTACATGGGATTGTGTGGTAAAGAATTAAGAAGCATATAAATGTTGTGTCTGTGGTTGTAGGGTATAGGGTCATTTTCATAACCAAAAGGTCCTGAATTTGATACCCATTAGTGGATCTCAACCTTGGAATGTTTCATTGGCCCATATATTTTGCACGAGTACTGGTGTAGTTCCCAGGAAGCAAAATCAAGGTATAAGTTGTAAGAACATGTTTCTCAGTTGATGGAAAATAAATATGTTTTATCTATAATAAGCATATTATTGAAGTATTGATGGAGGTATTTTAGTATCTTTGCATGCATTTCTAATTGGTAAAGTGGTAACTTTCATCAGTGGACAGCTAGGTACTTGGTGTTTGTCACAGTGATACCATGAGAAAAATCTGACAAAATAATTTTTTTTTTTATCAAAGTGGTTATATAATTTGTTTTATGTTTACAGGGATGAAATGACTTAAACACAATTACAAACAGCTTATCACATTTTGCTTGTAGGTTGAACATCTGTTTTAAAATAGTGTGTCAGACAATCTTGATAGACGTTTTTAGTCTAGAAATAGGTCCAAATTAATTACAGTTTGAAGATTGTATCTGTAAAAGTTCTGACCCAGTTCAGCCTGTGCAGTCCACACTAGCAGACATGAAACAAAACTGTTTGCTATTGGTCAATTTTGTGCATGTCCAAAGACCAGTTTACTTCATAATTCAGTCAGATGGTGGACATTGTAGGCTTAATTGATCTGTGTTTGTAAAATGACTTGCCAGGAAAAATGCATTAACCTTTTACCAAACAATCCCTGTTTTTTACGACCATGAGATAGAAGCCTTTTGAAAACATTGTGGGAAAAGAAGAAAATGCTGGTAACCAGCATTTTCTCTTTTTCCCACAATGTTTTCAATCCTGCTGGAAACCAATTTTTTTAATTTTTGAGTTTTGTTTATTTTGTTGTCTGCTACTGCTTTCAATTTGGACCAGTCTAAAATTTTGTTGTTTGGTAAAGGGTTAACAAGATGTGTTTTGCCAGCATTTCACAGAGTATGATGCACATGTCCAAATAGGGCTTATTTCGAGATGTTTTGACCTCGGATCTATTTTTAAACTATTCTATCTACAGCTTGTTTTTTCGCTTAATTCTTTTGCTTAAGAAACATCTGAAGTTTTTATAAAGTTGTTACGGTTCATTACAGGAAGTAACCTCACATGATTAACTTTTTACCACACACTCCTGACTTTTAACAACCGTAAGAGAGAAAGCTTTTTAAAACATCATTGGAAAAGAAGAAAATGCTGGCAACCAGCATTTTCTCCTTTTCCCATAATGTTTTCTACCCTTCCCAATACTAATTTAAATTTTTACATTACATTTTGTCATCTGCAAAAGCTTCCAAATTGGACTGGTACACTTTGTGGTTTGGTAAAGAGTTAACCCTGTATTGTATGTTATGTTTTGGCAAACTATTGACAGTCATAAAAAATTGCCATGTATTGGTCTCTTTCTG
Organism: Tridacna crocea; assembly: GCA_943736015.1. Taxonomy (NCBI): domain Eukaryota; kingdom Metazoa; phylum Mollusca; class Bivalvia; order Cardiida; family Cardiidae; genus Tridacna; species Tridacna crocea. The sequence goes on from OX031065.1 coordinate 47,008,248, forward strand.
ATTCATAAAGTGACTTCTTCACTTGTTCTCTCCACTTTCTAAAGCTATCAATAATTTACTGGATTTCCCCAGAGAATTTTTTCCTATTGAAGTCTGCAATGATTTTACAGACAGTGGCTACATTCTGCCTTCTGACTTTTCTATTTAGTTAAAATTGAAAAAAAAAAAAAAGATGTTTAGTTTTAATTTTAGAGAAGATTCACTGAACACTTGTTATGGTTTTAAATGTATTTATTAAGTCTTGACAGCAAATTTGATATATGAGTTAACAAAATTACCCTTCATGCCTAATATGTGACAATAACAATGGATAATTTTTTCTACAGGCAGTTATCTTTTACTCATACCAGTTTTTTTTTCTCAAATTATAGGTATATCAAAAACAGGATAGACTTCAGCACAATTTTTTTTTTTTTTCCAGTTTTCTTTTTACTGAAAAAAAAAACTTGCAGCAGACCACTGGGAAACATCCTTTAAGATTTTTATTAGACCTCTACTGAACTCTTTACCAAACAGTTCCTGGTTTTTACGTCTATGTGAAAGAAGATTTTGGAAAACATTGTGGGAAAAGGACAAAATGCTGGTAACCAGCATTTTCTCCTTTTCCCACAGTGTTTTCTACCTTATTAAGGGCAAAAATCGTCATTTGAGTTGTAATGAATTTGTCGTCTGCAAATGCCTTCAATTTGGTCTAGTCTAAAATATTGTTGTTTGGTAAGGAGTTGGACTATCCCAAATTTTTATGTCCTTAACCCTTTGCCACACATTCCCTACCAAAGAGGCCTTTTGGAAACATTGTGGGAAAAGGAGAAAATGCTGGTAACCAGCATTTTCTCCTTCTCCCACAATGTTTTCTTCCCCTTCTAAAACAAATTTTAGCTCTTCAGTTACATTTATTATGTCGTCTGCAAATGCTTTCAATTTGGACCAGAATAAAATTTTGTTGTTTGGTAAAGAGTTAACCCATATCCAGCTGAATTTGTGGAATGAATTTTGTGAGCCAATAGTAAAAAACCCAAATTTTGTTATTTCTGAGGAACATTTTGGGAGACAATGTGTCCTTATTGGGCATTGTAGATCAAAGATCAGACTGCACAATCTGTGAAGTCTGATCTTTGATCTACACTGTCTGCAAAAAGTCAGTTGGTTTGCCTAGGGTTTAAAAAGGGGGCTTTTAAAAACATTGTGGGAAAAGGAGAAAATGACAGTAACAAGCGTTTTCTTTCTTACCCCAAAAGGTTCCCAACCTTTCAAAAAACACATCCGATCTCGGACCATAGGGACAAAACTGGATTTGTTTTCTGCAAAAATCTTAAAACTACAAAAGTCCACAGCTTTACAGTTTGGTGAAAATTTTATGAATACATGTTATAACAGTATAACATAAAAAAGAAATAACTCGTAGTATCTGAGGATTTTTCCTGTTGCCTGCTGCAAGACCAAGTTTGAAATAGGGAAACAGTTGCATAAAATAATATATTAAGTTTTATCAGTGAAAGTAACATGCTGTTTGTTAATTGTGTTTTTCTATTTCATTCCTATTTTAAGAAAAGCCTGAATTATTTTGCGAGATTCTCATCCAGCGTCCCCTGAATAGAGGGAGTGGGTTAGGGCTACCGAATAAACTTACAGAGAAAGATTTAGAACACATGATAGAAATGGCGAAAAACCACTTTGATGAAATTGTGAAGATCTTAAAAGTACTGCCTAGATCAATGCTACTTGTTATCAGGTGTGTTAACTCTTTACCAAACGACAAATTTTTAGACTGGTCCAAATTGAAAGTATTTGCAGACGAAAAAATAAAAGTGACTGAAAATTTGAAATTTGTTTTGTGAAGGGTAGAAAACATTGCGGGAAAAGGAGAAAATGCTGGTTACCAGCATTTTGTCCTTTTCCCGCAATGTTTTCTAAAGGCTTCTTTCTCAGGGGTGTCAAAAGTAGGGATTGTGTGGTAATGGGTTAAAAGATTTACCCTTTACCACACAGTTCCCACTTTTAGCAATCTGGAAAAAAAAAGGCTTTTGAAATCATTGCAGGAAAAGGAGAAACCAGCATTTTCTCCTTTTCCCACATTGCTTTCTACCCTTTTAAAGTTCAGCCTGTGGAGTCTGCACTGGCAGACATGGAACGAAACTTTTTGCCCAGTCAACTTCATAATTTAGTCAGTTGGTGGACAAAACAACATTGTGGGCGCTTTACTCAAGATTAACCCTTTCCCAAACGATAAATTTTAGGCTCTTCCAAACTCAAAGAGCTTGCAGACGACAATTTCAAATTTGACAAAAATGGCAGAAAGTTCTCTCAATGGGTAGAAAACACTATTGGGAAAGGAGAAATTGCTCGTTACGAGCAATTTCTCCTTTTCCCTCAGTGTTTTCAAAAGACTTATACTGCAGACACGTAAAAACAAGGGCTTGTTTGGGAAAGGGTTAAAGTGACCACTGTAAAAATTAAAAAATCCAGAGTTTTGGTCAAAATGTAAGCATCTTTCAAAGTATTGTACACCTATGACAGTAGGACTGGTAAGACTAGATTCTCTGCAGTTCTCCACTGGAAAAGAATGGCGAAACCCTATTTTTAAGACTGCAAAGTAAATAAAAAGATTTTAAAAAAAATTTAAAAAAAATACCTGTATTGAAACAAAATGCCATAAATGATGTTATGTTGTCATCAATTTTTATTTGAAATATTGGTTTGGGGTTGTTTGCATGTTTAAGCTTTCATTCTGTTTCATATACCGTTCCTTTTAAAGTCTGTCAGTTTGAGAACAAAAAGAGAAAACCGTTTTTGTCTGAGGTGGTAGCTTAACCCTAACTGTGCCAAAAGTAACTCTGTTTTCCTCTGCAGACAGTTAAGATTAAGGTCAGATGGCTTAAAACATGCAGCCTTGGTGGTTAGCTCAGTGATTAAAGTATCTGACCCATGACCAGGTGGTTGCTAGTTTGTTACCTGGCTGAGGCAAACTTTCTCCCTGCCAATATTTTGCCTCTCAATTTGGACACATGTGAGAAAACTAGTAAGTGAATCGGAAAGTCAGAGCCCCAGATAGAGGGAGTGATTTCGATTTCAAAATTGAAAATATTGGTTATTCTCCACTCAACCCTATGTGGTGGGTACTCATTAGAATCGAGACGATTCTAATGAGTAGCCACAACATAGGGTTTGGAAGAGAAATAAAGGATTGAAGAGAAATAAAGGATGAGAAAACCATCTCAGCAATTCATGATGCCTCCCTTTTTTGCTATTGCATGGTTCACATTTTGATGCAAAATTTGTTTCTTTAGGAATATGAATACAGTGCGTGCGATCACAAGAGAGCATGGACATCTGGTCGATAGATACGGGATCATGGCGAAAAGGTATTTTATTACTGCCAAATAATTTGTCTGTCTTTCCTTCATTTCAAACCACATTGCTCTCTTAACTTTTTGAGTTATAACTACCATGTAGAAGCTTTTTGAAAACTTATCAGGAAAAGGAGAAAATGCTGGTTACCAGCATTTTTTTTCTCCTTTTCCCCATAATGTTTTCTACCTAATGAAAGATACATTGCATCATTTGCACCACACTTGCGTTCTACCAATACTTTAGAATTTGGATAAATCTGCATTCTCCTCATTGGTGAAGACTTAACCGTACCATACACTAATATTTTGGACTTTCTCCCAATCCCAAGTATTTCTGGACAATAAAATAATTGTTCTTCAACTTGCTTCAGGTGTCTTTGGAAGACTGGAAAACTTTACAAGAAAATAAAAAGATAAAATCTTCCTTCTTAACTCATTACCAGACGACAAAATTTTAGACTTGTCCAAATTGAAAGCGTTTGCAGATGACAAAATAAAAGTGTCTGAAAATTTGAAATTTGTTTTGTGTAGGGTAGAAAACATTGGGGGAAAAGGAGAAAATGCTGGTTACCAGCATTTTCTCCTTTTCCCACAATGTTTTTACTGAATGTTTCTTTCTCAGGGGCATCAAAAGTAGGGATTGTATGTTAATGGGTTAAGAATGTCAAAACTCGGGATTGTGTTATGGAGGGTGAAAAAAAATACAACACAAGCATTTTAGAACAGGTTATCATTGTATTTCAAATTACTTTAGCCCGCTCTGGTAGCTCAGTGGTAAGCATATCGTAGTTTTGACCCAGTGGTTGTGAGTTCAATACTTGGTTGATGCAAACTCTCTTTTTGACGATTTTTTGCCTCTTTCCTCTGATGCATGTTAAAAGGTAGTCAGTGATTTGGAAAGAAAATTGTTTCAGTGCTGGTGTGAGAAAGCCAGGAAACGCATGTGTAGGTACACTGACCTGAGCTGATAAAAGGGCATTTAACTCAATCAGTCAAAACCACATTGCTTTCAATAATCCAATAAGAAATGGCTTCATTCAAAATTAAAAAGATCTAGATGTCAATATTGTGTGTTTTTTTTACAATTGTTTACAATAAATTCCACTATCCATTTCAGTGCGATAACAGGTACTTACTGCCTAGAAGAGAGGCCTATAAGTTATATAGGGCACATGCAGGCCTGGTGGGAAAGATTTGTGTACGACTATAGAGTCCGAGCTGAGGGATGGAAGATGTGGTTTGCCTATGTGTTTCTTAGGGTTCTTCAAATTCTGGGCAGGGCCCCAACCGCAGAGAAAATGAAGACTTTTATTGAATCGGAGGAGAAGAAGTAAGTGGATTTCATTGGCTTAGAATGTATTAGTTTGTGTTTATTGTGATCTACAGCAAAACATTTAATTTACTGTGTGCTTTTTTATTTCTTGTTGAAAAATATATAATGATCTTGTTTGTCAGTGTACCTTAAACTTGGATTCTGTCTGTTCTATTATGTTGAATTAACTCTTTACCAAATAATCTCTGGTTTTTATGACCCAGAGGAATAAGCCATCTTGAAACATTGTTAGAAAAAGAGAAAATGGTGGTAAACAGCATTGTCTCCCTTTGCCACAATGTTTTCTACTCTTCTAAAGTTAAGTTTCAATTTTTGAGTGATGTTTATTTTCTCGTCTGTAAATGCTTTCAATTTGGACAAGTCTAAAACTTTGTCGTTTGGTAAAGAGTTAAACCATTAATGCGCTAGTTCATGACTAAACACTAAAATTTGTTTAAATCCAAAGCATTTGCAGAAGACAAAACATGGCTGAAGTTGTTGGATTTCGCTGTAAAAGGGAAGAAAGTATTGTGAGGATAGGAAAAATGCTGGGCCAGTGAGCCAATGTCATTGCCCTGATATCTGACAAGCATCTGTCTACACTAATTTCTTTTTCAAATATCTTCTCTGAAACTAACCATCCAGTTTTGATCAAATTGAATAGAAATGGTCCTCATCTGGGCTTCTTGAAAAGAATATAATTCTAGGAAAAGCTCACGTTGCTTTGCAACAAAACTGAAAATACATTGAAAAAAAAATTTAAATAAAAAAATCTCCATGTCTGAAACCCTTCATTCTAAAGTTGCAAAATTTGGCAAAGATCTTCATGTAATGGACCCCTACATAAATTCTTCAAATTACAGCCCTGCAGTTAAATTTGGCCCCACTTTAGGGTGTAAAAATTCTTTCTTTGTTTTGCTTATAAAATGAGAATTTTAAGAATTTCTTTTCCCTTCTGGTATTAAATTCTGAATTAGCATCATCTTGTTGACCTCTATCAGCATTATTAGAATTATTGGACTGGTTTCAAAATTTGCCCTTCTCTAGGGGTCAAAAGTTTTTGACCATGGCTTATATGGTGAAAACTGTAAATAAATGTCTCCTGATAAGAACAGGCCAAGGGCTACCAAATTATGTACCAAGCCTCATCTGGTGAACCACTAACAAAATTGTTCTAGTTATGGCTTTAGGTCCTAACTGGCCCTACATGGGCTTACATACCTCATATCACAACCAACCTGACATACAACCAATCCCCAGTTACCAATGATTTTTTTTTTCAAAATGGAATTTTGCTTCATCATGGTCAATGGTCAAGACCTGAGAAGATACTCTCATGTTTAATCATTTACCAAATAATCCCAGGTTTTGAAAGCCCTGCGATAGAAGCCTTTTGAAAACCTGGTGAGAAAAAGAGAAAATGCTGGTACTCAGCATTTTCTCCTTTTCCCACAGTGTTTTTTACCCACCCAAAACAAATTTCAATTATTGAGTTGGGTTAATTTTGTCGTCTGCAAATGCTTTTAATTTGGACCTGTCTAAAATTATGTGGTTTGGTAGAGATAATGTAAACATTGCTAGATAAAGAGCAACTAGTAGTGGCTTGTTTAACCCATTACCACACAATCCCTACTTTTGACCACCCTGAGAAAGAAGCCTTTAGAAAACATTGTAGGAAAAGGAGAAAATGCTGATAAACAGCATTTTCTCCTTTACCCAAAATGTTTTCTACCCTTCAAAAAACAAAATTCAAATTTTCAGTACTTTTTTTTTGTTGTCTGCAAATGCTTTCAATTTGGACAAGTCCAAAATTTTGTCGTCTGGTAATGAGTTAAATGCAGCCAGTGGATTCAGAAGACTACAGAGGATAATACTGTGTGATGTACTGGTACACAAAACTCCAAGAAGTAGTGATAAATGCTCTGACAGCAGGAATATAACTAAAATAGTGTTGAGAAAGGCATTACACAACAAATTAACCAATAACATTTGAATATTCATAAAGTCATTTACTTCTATTGTGGTTCTTGCTTCTAGTCTGATTTTACATAGGAATATTTAAGTCATTTTCTTAACGGTGTACCAAATGACAAAAGTGGTCCAAATTGAAAGCACTAGCAGATGACAAAAATAAACAAAACTCAAAAATTTAAATTGAAGCAGGGTAGAAAACATTATGGGAAAAGGAGAAAATGCTGGTTACCAGCATTTTCTTCTTTTCCCACAATGTTTTCAAAAGGCTTCTATCTCAGGGTCGTAAAAACCAGGGATTGTTTAGTAAAGGATTAACCTACACACATATTTGTTTTAGTAAATTTTAACTTATTTGTTCTTGTTTCATTTTAGTTTCATTTTGGTAGTCTAACTACATTTTAACTTGTATAGCTGCTGCCATGATGTTTTCTTTTGTATAACCATTACTGAATTGTGACTTTACAGGAAATCAAAATTTTTGCCAATCAGTTCAAAAGTTTGGCGTGAAGTGCTAGAAAAATACAGTAAGGGTTATATCAATCTTTGGAATGGTCAGTTTTGGTCAGGAAAGTTTTTCTTGGTTCCAGGGATAAGAATTGAAAACACTTTGATATAAAGCTTGATTTCTTTCATTGGCCAAAGACCAATGTTTATTGGAGGTTCCAGCTACTATGAGAGTTTGCTTGATTTACAGACAGTGTATATAAAAATCAGATTGCATTTATATAAAGTCTAGTATTTAATATACTGTTTACTGTACAAAGTCTTTTTTGCCTAAAAGAGTCGTACAATTGCAATTTGTTTGTTCTGTACAAGACAGAAAATTCCATTTTGATAGTATGGAACTCTCTAAGGGCCCAGGCAGAATAGAAGGCATTTTGTTAAAAAAAGATGTCACTGTTATGAGTAGGGCCTCTTTTTTTTCCAAAATGATTTCAGTATGTTATGACTCCCGATGAATAAAATGGAGATGCTACTATATGTAAGAAAGTATAATATATAAGAAAAAATGTTTAAAAATGGATAGTAGGACAACTTTTCACCAAATAACAAAGTTTTAGATGAATTCATATCGAAAGCATCTTTAGATGACCAAATTTGCTCAAATTATGAAGATAGTATAGAAAACATTGTGGGAAAAGGAATTAATGCTGTTTGTCAGCATTTTCCTTCTTTGCCCTCAATGTTTTCAAAAGTCCTTTCTTTTGCAGGTCTTTTAAACTTGGGATTGTGTGGTAAAGAGTTATAAGACAGTGATAGGCATTTTGGTGACATGGACATAACATTATCAAATGATAACTTTAACCATTTCTTTTTTTAATTTTTAAATTTTTCTCTCAGAATTTAAGGATTGAGTCTCGAGTCAGCTACTTTTCTATGGCTGCTATTTACCAAGAAAGTTTCTTGGACGTTATGTCTTTATTGTAACGTTATGTCTTTATTGTAACATTAAAGAAATATCAGGATAGATAGCATGAGTATAATTAAGTATGTCACAGGAAGAAGAGATTCAGTGTACTGAAAATTATTTGATTAAACTGATCTTTATTCAGTTCATCTTAAGTTTTTAAAATGCTTATTATCTTTATTCAAGTACCTTAAATTTGCCAAAAATCTATGAAATCATTACATCATTTGCAAAAGATAAGGGTGTTTCTTGTCCATGTTACTTGAATACTAAACTTAAAATTTTCCAAAATTAAAGGTAAACTGTGCATGCTATCAAGTTTTTGTCACTGAATTAACATTTTTGAAAACAGTTATTTACTTTAACTATTTACTTGTTTATTTGGTTTATGTACTAATATTTAACTCTTTCATGCTTTTATTGTATAACGGTTTTCATAAAGGCTAAAAAACAAAGACTATAGTTTGGGCAGAAGAGTGTTGGCTTTTTTGTTACAAAATTTCATGCTGGAATATCTTGAAAACCAGATTCAGCCTTATGAACTACACATATCATAGTTGGAGTACTGGTTAAGCTTTGAAGAAGCAATCATTCAAAAGTTTTTTGAAAAGCAATTACTTAGTTTTCGAAAAGCAATCATATAATCACTTAGAATGTTTTCAAAAAGCTATCATTATAATCATTTAGAAGGTTTTCAGAAAGCAATCATTATAATCATTTAGAAGGTTTTCAAAAAGCAGTCCTTTAGAGGGTTTGCAAGAAGCAGTGATTGAGAAAGTTTTCAAGAAGCAATCATCATAATCACTTAGAAGGTTTTCAAAAAGCAATTGTAATCATTTAGAAGATTTTCAAAAAGCAATTATTTAGAAGGTTTTCAAAAAGCAATCATTGTAATCATTTAGAAGTTTTTGAACAGTAATCATTTAGAAGGTTTTCAAAAAGCAAGCGTTTAGAAGGTTTGCAAGAAAAATCATTGAGAAAGTTTTCAAGAAGCAATCATTTAGAAGGTTTTTGAAAAGCAATCATGTAGAAGGTTTGCAGAAAGCAATCATTATAATCATTTAGAAGGTTTTCAAAAAGCAATTATTTAGAATGTTTTCAAAAAGCAATCATTGTAATCATTTAAAAGTTTTTGAACAGTAATCATTTAGAAGGTTTTCAGAAAGCAATCATTATAATCATTTAGAAGGTTTTCAAAAAGCAATCCTTTAGAGGGTTTGCAAGAAGCAATGATTGAAAAAGTTTTCAAGAAGCAATCATCATAATCATTTAGAAGGTTTTCAAAAAGCAATTGTAATCACTCAGAAGTTTTTAAAAAGCAATTATTTAGAAGGTTTTCAAAAAGCAATCATTGTAATCACTTAGAAGTTTTTGAACAGTAATCATTCAGAAGGTTTTCAGAAAGCAATCATTATAATCATTTAGAAGGTTTTCAAAAAGCAATTATCTCTTTACCAAACGACAAAATTTTAGACCAGTCCAAATTGAAAGCATTTGCAGACGACAAAATAAATGTGACTGAAAAATAGAAATTTGTTCTGGGAAGGATACAAAACACTGTGGGAAAAGGAGAAAATGCTGATTACCAGCATTTTCTCCTTTTCCCACAGTGTTTTCAAAAGGCTTCTTTCTCAGGGTCGTGAAAAGTAGGGATTGTGTGGTAATGGGTTATTTAGAAGGTTTGCAAGAAGCAGTCATTGAGAAAAATTTCAAGAAGCAATCATTAAGAAAGTTTTTGGTAAGCTGTCATAAAGGTTTGTTTTTTAAAAAGCACTTATCAAAGACAGAACTTTATGAAAAAGCAGTCATTTAACCCATTACCACACAGCAGAATTTTAGAGTGGTCCAAATTGAAAGCATTTGCAGACAACAAAATAAAAGTGACTGAAAATTTGGAATTTGTTCTGGAAAGGGTAGAAAACACTGTGGGAAAAGGAGAAAATGCTGGTTACCAGCATTTCCTCCTTTTCCCACAGTGTTTTCAAAAGGCTTCTTTCTCAGGGGCGTCAAAAGTAGGGATTGTGTGGTAATGGGTTAATTTAGAAGGTTTTTGAAATGAATATAGAAACTGCTATGTGGCCAATTCATTTTGTCGTCTGCACTTCCTTGTAGTTTGGTTACGTCTAAAAGTTTGTCATGGGGTAAAAAAGAGTTAAAATAGTTTTACTTCATCATCAGTATTCCCAGGCCTATTGAAGTTTAATGCAAAGTATACCATTTTGATTTTCAAATCTCAACTGTAATTTCACTTGAGTTATTTCTATGTATCAAAGGTATTATGTCAGGAATTATTATTATACTGCTATAAGTGAGATTCATATTTTTTAATCTTTGTTGTTAAGTTTTGCACATTCATTTCAGTGATAATATTATGTTTGTGAATATTTTGTGGTTTAGCTCTTTACTACACAATCCCGACTTTTAATGATTCTGAGAGAGAAGCCTTTTGAAAACATTGTAGGAAAAGGAGAAAATGCTGATAACCAGCATTTTCTCCTTTTCCCACAATGTTTACTACCCTTCAAAAAACAAATTTCAAATTTTCAGTCACTTTAATTTTGTCATCTGCAAATATTTACGATGTCTCATCAGCAGCTGGAATCCTACTGATTTTGAAAAAAATCTGACAATCAGTATGGGAAGAGTGCAATTCAAAGTTGAAAGTTTCCATTTCTTGCTTATATGTGCTTCCTTTCACACTGATTTCACTGGTTTTCTTTTTGCATCACAAATTCATAATGTTTGCTTGCATAAAAACAAAATCTCTGCCAGTAGAGCGATTTCAGGCCCGTCAGGGCCTTCTAGGTTTTTTTTTGTCTTTCCCTAGCCACAATAGACTGAAATGCAGTTCCTGTCTGCCTTTATTTCTGCAATCTTGCAACCATCAGGAGCAACATTTGGCACACAGGTACATGAATGATCATAATTTCATAAATAAAGACAAAATTGGTTACAAAACTGGATAAAAATGAGTAAAGATGCATCTTTGATATTTTCTGTTTTATTTTCAGGTACGAGACTATGTGAAGAGCATGTGATGTGACGCAAGAGGATAGTTTGTGGTTGAGAGACAGACAAAAAAGCACATGTGATATTAACCTCAATGTTATGAGAAATCTCATGACATTACTGTAAATTGAAATATTAATAGTACTATAAACTGAGATATTTATAATACAAACACCAGTGTAAATTAAGAATTCTTAACCCTAAGGCTGCTAAGTGGAACTCACAGACTTTTTAAGGACAGCATGTGTGAAGATCAGAGTGGTGCTGTGGTGAATCATGTCGCCCTGAGCCAAAGGCTTGGGGAGGGGGGGGTGTCACAAGTTTGCACATAGGAACAAAGAAGGAAAACATTAAAATTCTTCTTCTCTGAAACTGAAAGGCATGGAGCTTTGATATTTTGCATCTAGCGTCTCCTGGTGGACCTCTATCAAGTATGTTCATATGATGCCCCTGGGGTCAAAACTTGCCCTGCCCTGGGGGTCACAAGTTCGAACTAGGGAACAAAGAAGGAAAACTTTAAAATTCTTCTTTTCTAAAACAGGAAGGCATAGAGCTTTGTTATTTGGTATGTAGTGAACGTGTTCTAAGTTTGTTAGCCCACCTGAGCACAACGTGTTCAGTCAGTTCAAAATTGGGTCACTGGTGCCATAAACTAGACCCCTCAATCAATTTAAAGTAATACCTTGTTGGCACTCTAGAGCACATTATTGCTCAAATCTAAAATTTGGTCAGAATTATTGTCATGATAAAATCCTGGATGAGTGTGGATTTGAGCCACCTGGGCTCATTAACTAGGTCGCCAGGTCAAATTAATGTAATACATTGTGGGCACTCTACAGGCCACATTTTCTGCTAAATTTACTTGAAAATCGGTCAAAATGTTTGTCTTGATAAAATCTCACAGGAGTCTGACTTTGGGTCATGAGGGGTTTAAAACTGGGTTACTAGGTCAAATTAAAGAAATAACTTTTGGGCACTGTAGAGACCACATTTATTATCCAATTGATTGGAAAGTTGGTTAAAATATTTGTTTTGATGAAATTTAGAAGGGTTCAAAATTGGAACCCCTGGGGTCCTAATCTAGGTCACTAGATCAAATCAAATACCTTGTGGTCACTCTAGAGGCTACATTTCTTGCACAATTGACTTGGTCAGAATGTTTGTCTTGATGAAATATAGGATGGGTTAAAATTGGGTAGCCTGGGGTCATAAACTAGGTCACTTAAATCAAATTTAAGAAATACCTTGTGGGCACTCTCGAGGCCACATTTAATGCTCAGTTAACTTGTGTAACATGTTTAGAATGTTTGTCTCAATAAATTTTTTGATGAGTTATAAATTGGTTCACATCGGGTGTTAAATTAGGTCACTTGGTCGGCTTATTCTACAGAAATACCTTGTGGATGCAAAGCCCAATTGACCTGACAGTTTGTCAGAAATTGAATTTTGCATTTGGAATGAATTTCACCCAGTAACTCAGGTTAGCGATTCAGGGCCATCATGGCCCTCTTGTTGTAAGTAAGCTTTTTCGGATTAGATTATTAGTAGTCTAAGAATTTGTTCTAGGGTAAAGACATTTTGATGTTTTGTAAAGGCGTCTTCCTCAGGGTCATTAAAAGTTGTGTGGTAAAGGATAAATTAATTTTTATATCTCTCTTTTTAATCCTTAGGCTGCTAGCTGCAACTCTTAGACATTTTGTGGACAGTTTAGATCAAGATCAGACTTCACAGAATGTGCCATCTAATCTTGGATTTACATTGTCCATTAAGGAGAGATTTTTCCCCAAAAAATACCCATGAAATAACAAAATTTGAATATTGAGGATCAGTTTGAAAGTTTTATTTAGTCAAATCTGGGCAAGCAGCCACTCAAGAACAGCAACCAATCTGTGAACAGCAACCAACACAAGTCTGCCTGTGCATATTTCTTCTTTGACTCTTTACCAAACAACAAAATTCTAGACAGGTCCAAATTGAAAGCCATTGCATACGACAAAATGAAAGTAACTCAAGCATTGAAAATTGTTTTGGGAAGGGTAGAAAACATTTTGGGAAAAGGAGAAAATGCTGGTTACCAGCATTTTCTCCTTATCCCGTTATGTTTTCAAAAGGCTTCTAGGGATTGTTTGGTAAAGGGTTAACTACCTTGTGCAGAGCAATAACCTGCCAAATACAGCCAGCAGTCATCTTAATTGATATGTTTTTTACAGCACCTTCACAACAGGTGCTTTTATCACATTTGAAAATCTATCACAGAGTGTTTAATTAAAAAAAATTGATAGTTGTAGCTAGGGTTCTTCTTTTGTTGACAATTTGACTGCTGTTCATACGTGGCTGCTTTCACTGATTTAACTGTAAAAGTTTAAATATTATGTTATATTTCTGTGTTTTATTTTTATATCTTAACTACAAAAAGATAGAAAATTCATTGCAAACAAACTTTTACATACATAAACCATGATATTCACAACACAATATAGTGTAGAAAGTGCATATTGTGCACAACAGCCGATCTGTTAACAACAGCCACCTTTTGAACTTCCCTTTAGTGGCTGTTGTATACAGATTTGACTATATTTAGCAAGGTGAAGTATGAATTGTATATTCATGAATTTAGTAACAGTCAAATGTTTTCTTTTTTCATATTTTCAAAAAAAAAAAAAGAAAGAAGGAAAGAACTGAACTGTGCATTTATGATTGGTATAAAATGTCTTCCATCTGTAGAATAGAAGTGATTGTTTAAATGATTTTGTCATAAAAGTTTACTGTTTTACTGTGTCAACTTTCTTAACTCATTACCAGACGACAAAATGTTAGGTTTGCCCAAATTGAAAACATTTGCAGACGACAAAATAAAAGTGTCTGAAAATTTTAAATTTGTTCTGGAAAGGGTAGAAAACATTGCGGGAAAAGGAGAAAATACTGGTTACCAGAATTTTCTCCTTTTCCCTCTATGTTTTCTAAAGGCTTCTTTTTCAGGGGCGTCAAAAGTAGGGATTGTGTGGTAAAGAGTTAAGAAATTAAACAACTTTAAGTCAATAGCAAGAATTCCAAATTCGGCTGTATTGTTCAAAAGAAAATGTTTAGTTTGTGATGAGAATATGCAGTTTGACCTCGGATCTACAAAGTTACATATTTCAGTCGAACAGTCTCATGCTTCTGTAACAATGAATGAGAAAGCTTTTGGGAAAATAGTGTGGGGAAGGGAGAAAATGCTGGTAACCAGCATTTTCTCCTTTTCCCATAGTTTTCTACTTGTTCATGACATTCAGTAATTTAACTCTTTAACACACAACAAATAGTTTGTACTTTTTCACAATATCAAAGCATCTGCAGACCACAAATCAAAGCATGCATTTAACCGAGTAGAAAACATTGTGGGAAAAAGGAGAAATTGCTGGTTAACCAGCAATTTCTCCTTTTCCAACAATATTTTCAACTGCTGTCTTAAATGTCATGTTTCAAATGCTTTTAATATCAACACAAGCCCATATTTCTGTGTAGTGAATAGTTTAGGCTATTTTTTGGCTATAGAAACAGTCTTGTTACGGTCTGTTTCTGTAACTGGCAATACCTGTGTCATTTTCTTAGTGTTTTAATTCAAGCATGTTGAACATGTGTTTTATTTTTGTTTTTATTTTTGTTTCACAATGTTTGACTTTAACTAACTGGATCCGACATAAAAGTAAGAAAGAAGTTATTTGTTGAAAACATTCAACTGTATACTGTATAATATTGTTATTTTTAAAACAATATATTAATTGACACCGTATACATCAGTTGGTTTTTGTTTTTGTGTGTTACACATAAAAAAGATTTATTGTTAGATTTAAACTCTTCAAAAAATAACCTATGATTTAACTCTGTACCAAAAGACAATTTTTTTTATTTGTCCAAATTCACAGTATTTGCAGATGACAATAAAATGGGTTTTAAAAATAAAAAAGAAATTGTTTGTGGAGCGGTGAAAAACTTTGTGCTAAAAGGAAGAAATTCTGGTCAACAGCATTTTCTGCTTTTTCCAGCAGCCATTTTTATGCTCCCCGAAATATTTCGGGGGAACATAATCATAGTTGCCATGCCTTGTGTATGTCTAATTGTCCGATCTATGCGTCTATTTCTCCACAACCTCTGGACCAAATTTTATGAAACTTCATATCTGAACTTCTTGGAACAAAGCACAAATACCTGTTTCCTGGTTTCTCAATTTCAGGCTGTGTCACAGAAAAAGGTGGCTTCATGTAAAAAATTGTTTTTCACTAATATCTCCTACAGCAGTGGTCAAAACACTGCGAAATTTCAAATCTAAACATGTTGAAGCATTGCCCAGATACCTCTTTCCCGCTTTCTCAATTGCAGGCTGCATCACAGAAAAAGGGAGCTTTACGTAAAAAATTGTTTTTCTCTAATATCTACTACATTAGTGCTCAAAAGTTCATGAAATTTCAAATCGTTGGAACATTGCCCAGATACCTCTTCCCCGGTTAGCCATCTTGTTTTCATAGCAGATGCTTTGACATAAACCATTACAACATAAAAAAAAATTATTTCAAACATCTTCTTCTCTGAAAGTACCCATCCAAATTGATGAAACTTCACAGAAATGATCCTGCCATGGTATTCTGTAGGATTTCTTGAATTTGCTATGGCAACAAAACTTAAACCTTTGAAAATCTTCTTGTCTAGAACTATAAGGCCTAGTGCTACCAAATTTAGAGTGCAGCTTTAGTAGACCTCTACAAAGTTTTTTTCAAATTTTAGCACTGGTGTCAAAATTGTCCGCGCATCTGGAATCACAAGTTTTACATGGGCTTATATAGAGAAAACTAAAGATGGCTCCCAGCAACTAGCCATACGGCCTAGGGTGACCAAATTTTGCATGTGCCTTTATCTAATGGGCCTCTACCAAGAGTCCCAACATTATAGCCTTGAGGTCAAATTTACCCGCACCCCGGGGATTGAAAGTTTTACATGGGCATATGTGGTGAAAACGAAATCTCCCTGTCTTTGGTCATAATACCTAGGACTACCCAGTTTCAATGCAGCTTTTTCTAGTGGGCCTTTACAAAGAGTACCCAAATTATAGCCCTATGGTCGAATTTTATCCTACCCCAGGGGTCAGAAGTTTTACATCGGCATAAATAGTGAAAACAGTTTAAAAATCTTATTAACCCTTTCCCAAACGACAAATTGTAGACGCTTCCAAGCTGAAAGAGTTTGCAGACGACAATTTTAACTTTCTTAACAATGGCAGAAAATTATCCAGACGGCCAGAAAACACTGTGGGAAAAGGAGAAATTCCGCGTTACGAGCAATTTCTCCTTTCCCCTCAGTGTTTTCAAAAAGACTTGTACTGCAGACACGTAAAAACAAGGGCTTGTTTGGGAAAGGGTTAATGACCATCAGACTGGCTACCAATTTTAGTCAGGGGTCTCATATTCAAAACCAATTTTCCAAGTATTGTCAAGTCTAGTTTGTAGTGGTTTTATTCGTTAGCCAGTGGAGTGATACAAGGTCATCATGGCCCTCTTGTTGAATTATCAACCTAAACTAACCTGCATTATCGTTTCTGTTTCATCTAATTGATGCGCAGAATTCCCAGATGGTCCCTTTTTGCGTGATTGATCACATACTGAATCTGTTGTAATTCTCTTCACCAAATGCCAAAATTTGAGACTGGACCAAATTGAAAGCATTACTTTGCGGATGACAAACATTGCTCAAGAGCTGACTTCTTTCACTGTTGACATTGTCTGATAAAGAAATATCTTTTCTTCAAAAGTACCGTTACTATAGCAACATTTTGGATTTTACTTTCGTCTTAACCCTTTCCCAAACAGCAAATTTTGGACCAGACTAAATTGAAAGTGTTTTGCAAGTGACTGATTAACAGTTGCTAAAAAGATATTTTTTCTATATGGTAGGGTAGAAAACGTGGGAAAAGGAGAAAATCCTGGTTACCAGCATTTTCTCCTTTACCCACAATATTTTCAAAAGGCTTCTATTCCTGACCCATAAAAATCAGGCATTGTTTGGGAAAGGGTTAAGAGTTTCATTTCTTTTATTTAGCAGGATAAGGTTTAACCCCTTATCATACATTTCCAATTTTTTACAACCCTTAGAAAGAAGTCTTTTGCGAACATTGTAGATAAAGGGGAAAATGCAGCTAAGCAGCATTTTCTCTTTAGCTCACCTGAGCACAACATGTTCAAGGGGAGCTTTTAGGATCAACTGGTGTCCATCGTCCGTCGTCAACAATTCTTTAAACATCAACTCCTCTTAAACCACTGGTCCAATTTGGACCAAACTTGGATGGAATGTACCTTGGGAGGTCCTCTTTAGAAACTGTTCACAGGATTTGATTCTGTCAAAAACTGTGGTTGCCATGGCAACGAAATGGAATTTTCTAGGAAATTCTTTAAACATCTTCTCTGAAACCGCTGGTCAGATTTTAAAATAATTTCACACAGATATTTCTTGGGTGACCCTTTTCAAAAACTGTTTGCGAAATTTTGATCTGTCAAGAAACATGGCTCTGGTGAATGGGGGCTACTTGCACTATACAGAAATGAAGATATTCTTGAAAATTCTTCTTCTTTGAAACCACTGATCAGATTTTGAAATATATTTTCACAGAGATGTTCCTAGGGCGACCCTTTTCAAAAATTGTTCGCGAAATTTTGATTCGTCAAGAAACATGGCTCTGGTGAATTGGGGCTACTTGCACTATAAGGAAATGAAGAAGTTCTTAGAAATTCTTCTTTTCTTGAATGGCTGGTCAAATTTTGGAAATAATTTCACTGAGATGTTTCTTGGGTGACCCTTTTCACAAATTGTTCCCAAACTTTTGATAGGTCAAGAAACATGGCTCTGGTGAATGGGGGCTACTTGCACTGTACGGAAATTAAGAAATTCCTGAAAATTCTTCTTTTCTGAAACTGCTGGTAAGATTTTGAAAGGACTTTTACAAGTGACCTTTTGAAAATTGCTTGGCAAATAATGATTTTGTTTCCAGTGTTTCAATACCTCAAAAAAAAAAAAAAAATGGCTATAGTCCTCTCAAAAATTCAAGTGAGCGATCCAGGGCCATCTTGGCCCTCTTGTTTCACAATGTTTCCTACTCATCCCCAATCAAATATTTGAATTTTTCAGTCACTTTTGTTTTGTTGTCTGCAAATGCTTTCAATTTCGACTAGTCTAAATTTTGTCATTTGGTAAAGAGTTAATGGATAATAGATGTCGTAAAGTAGCGGTATCAGGAATTTACATCTGCACTAAGTGGAAAAAACTACCAGTACAGTACACATCTAGATGCATAAATGATGTGTTTGCAAGTGATTGGGTAATTGCATAGCCACTTAACTTTTTTTCTGCAAAGCAGAAATTTTAACGATCGACTTGAGTGGGCTTTTGAAAATATTATCGAAAAAAAAAAATCAGATGATCTGATTTTTTTTCTGCACATTGTTTTTTGCTCTTTAAGACACATTCTACCATTAGGACAACTTTTACACTACCATCTGTAACGGCTTTTAATTTGTGCAAGTTTATGGCTCTGGGCATGACAAAATAGCTAAAATTGTTAACAGCTTAACTCTTTACCAAACAACAAAATTGTAGACTTGCCAAAATTGAAAGCATTTTCAAACGACAAAATAAGTATGACTGAAAATATTTAACTTGGTTTTGGAAGGGTAGAAAACATTGCTGGTTACCAGCATTTTCTCTGTTTCCCACAATGTTTTCAAAAGGCTTCTTTCTCAGGGTAGTCAGAGTCGAGAATGTTTGGTAATGGGTTGATACAATTGTTTCTGGCTTTGAGATATTACCATAGCTCCCTGTCATTATCTGACTTGTTCTTTTTAACTCACCTAAGCACACAGTTTACTGTTCATACTTTACCTTAAAGGTGGGTATTTAGAATTTTTACATCTCACCAAATTAAATTTCATACTTTACCTTAAAGGTGGGTATTTAGAATTTTTACATCTCACCAAATTAAAAAATATATATATCACTGAAATTCATATGAAAAAATAATACAAGTCACCAATAATTAAGATTCGTAAAATTACAAAAAAAAAAAAAAAATTGATGGTGTTCCCTTAAAAGGCTACGTTGCCTCTTAATTTTTAGATTTGGCGCCGAAAATCAGTAAAGCATTGTGGGAATGTCAAGTGACTGGCACGTGACTCATAACGCTTAAATTCCATTACATAACAAACATGTAATAATTATTTTCCATAATGTCTTCTTCAGACGCTATGTTTGAAACTTCGTCTGTGTTTTCCTGTATTTAAATGAGCGAATTGATCATCTAAAAATAGAATGTGTCTCCTGTTGGTGTCAACCTGCGTCGTAGTAAATCTCTAATTTCTCGGGTCGTAGGATGGTTTTCAACTACTGGGGTTTTATGAATGAAAATTAAAAGGTTTTGGGAGTATGAGGATGATTTTTTTGCATTTTTGTAAAATTTTTGTCCCAAAATCTGAAGGGCCACCTTTAAAGGTGGGTATTTAGTTTTTTTCACATCTAATCATATCATAAAATATATGTATCATATTGAGATGGGTCGTTGTCCATCAGTCCATCCGTCCATAAACAATTACTAAAAAATCTTCTTTTCTGAAACCACCAATCAGATTTCAATGGAACTTCACAGAAGGGATGCACTTTCAGAATACTTCAAAGACTTGAATTCCATGAAGAACTCTGGTTGCCATCACAACCAAAAGTAAAAACTTCAAAAATCTTCTTGTCCTAAGCCGTAAGGTCTAGAGCTGTCATATATGGCATGTAGCATTTTCTAGTGGACCTCTACCAAAATACTTCAAATTATGGCCCTAGTGTTGAAAATGGCCAAATGTTGTGGCTTCTTGGATTTCACATAGAGATAATGAAGGAAATTTTTAAAAATATTCTTGTTCCAAACTGTAACGGCTAGAGCTTTGATATATGGCAGGTAGCATCATCTATGGCACTCTACCAAAATACTTCAAATTATGGCCCTGGTGTGAAAATTAGCCCTATATTGTTGGTCTCAGATTTCACATAGAGATTTTGTTTTTGAATGAGAAAAAGTGCTACATTTGACTTTGTTTACATTCTAGCATCTACAAGTATCAATCAATCAGCACCAAACTTGGTGCTGATTGGTTGATACTTGTAGATGCTAGAATATGTATGCCTATAAGATTTCAGATGACTTTGACATTGGGTATTATCCGACTAGAATGACGGGAGTTACTTGTAGATGCTAGAATATGTATGACTATAAGATCCCGGATGACTTTGATAATGGGTATTATCCAACTAGAATGACGGGAGTTATTTGCCCATGAACTATAAAAACTACTATATTTGACATTGTTCACACTAGCATCTATAAATATCAACCATTCAGCACCAAACTTGGTCAAAATGTATATGACTATCAGATCTCGGATTAATTTGTTAATGGGTGTAATCAGACCAGAATGACAAAGAGTTATTTGCCCTTGAATGAGAAAGTTCACAGTTCCTTGTAATAGTTCCTTGTGCCGATCATAACTTTCTCATATCCAGGATTGACTTGAAACTTGGCATTTTGTGTTTGTTGCAGTTTGTTACAGCTTTTTCTGCTTTTCCGGAATATAACTTTGTCATCTCTAGCCTGAACATTTTCGAATTTTGTATGCATGATTTATGAATTAGGGAGTGCAGTGCACAAGAACCACAACTCTTTATATCATGAATTCTCAGTTACTCGCCCTTTGATCTTCATTTTAATAGCATTTCTTGCTTGTGCCTGAGCAAAAGTTTGTCATCTTATGTAGGAATGACTTGAAATATGGTATACTTAGATGTTGCAATATTTTGAAGTGCAGTGTACATGAATTGTAAGTCTACTTCATGCTGTCTTTGCATTATTTCCCTTTGATCGTCAGTTTTACAGTGCTTAATGCTTGTCCGAAATATAACTTTTTCATCTTGAGTAAACTTGGTATGCATGTTTGTTGCAATATTACCCAGTACTTTGAGCAAGAACAATATCTTCACCTTGGGCGGTTTTTGAGTAATCCCCTTTTATCTTCATTTTTATTAGCTCACCTGAGCACAACGTGCTCAAGTGGAGCTTTTAGGGTCACTGGGTGTGCGTTGTCCGTCGTGCGTCGTCCGCCGTGCGTCGTCAACAATTCTTTAAACATCAACTCCTCCTAAACCGCTGGGCCAATTTGGACCAAACTTGGCAGGAATGTTCCTTGGGAAGTTCTCTTTAAAATTTGCTCACAGGATTTGATTCCGTCAAAAACTCTGGTTGCCATGGCAACCAAATGGAATTTTTTAGCAAATTCTTTAAAAATCTTCTCTGAAACGGCTGGTCGGATTTTATTTCACAGATATGTTCCTTGGGTAACCCTTTTCAAATATTGTTCGTGAAATTTTGATCCGTCAAAAATTGTGGCTCTGGTGAATGGGGGCTACTTGCACTATACAGAAATCAAGGAATTCTTTAAAAATCTTCTCCTCTGAAACCGCTGGTCAGATTTTGAAATAATTTCACAGATATGTTCCTTGGGTGACCCTTTTCAAAAAGTGTTCGCGAAATTTTGATCTGTCAAAAAATGTGGCTCTGGTGAATGGGGGCTACTTGCACTATACATAAATGAAGGAATTCTTAAAAAATCTTCTTCTCTGAAACTGCCGGTCAGATTTTGAAATAATTTCACAGAGTTGTTCCTTGGGTGACCCTTTTCAAAAAGTGTTCCCGAAATTGTGATTGGTCTAGAAACATGGCTCTGGTGAATGGGGGCTACTTGCACTATAGGGAAATGAAGAAATTCTTAAAACTTTTTCTTCTCTGAAACCGCTGGTCAGATTTTGAAATAATTTCTCAGGGATGTTCCTTGGGTGACCCTTTTCAAAAATTGTTCGCGAAATTTTGATTGGTCAAGGAACATGGCTCTGGTGAATGGGGGCTACTTGCACTATAGGGAAATGAAGAAATTTTTAAAAATTCTTCTTTGAAACGGCTGGACAGATTTTGAAATGATTTCACAGAGATGATCCTTAGGTGACCCTTTTCAAAAACTGTTCACAAAATTTTGATTTGTCAAGAAACATGGCTCTGGTGAATGGAGGCTTCTTGCACTATATGGAAATGAAGAAATTCTTGAAAATTCTTCTTCTCTGAAACTCCTTGTCAGATTTTAAAATAATTTGACAGAGATGTTCCTTGCTCTTGTGAATGGGGGCTACTTGCACTATATGGACATGATGAAATTCTTGATAATTCTCTTTCTCTGAAACCCCTGGTAAGATTTTAAAAGAAATTTTCCGAAATGTTCCTTGGGTGACCCTTTTCAAAACTTGTTCGTAAATTTTGATCCATCAAGAAACATGGCTCTTGTGGATGGGGGCTACTTGCTCTTATACAGAATTGAAGAATTCTTAAAAATTCTTCTTTTTGAAACTGACGGTCAGATTTCGAAATTAATTTTACAGGTGACCTTTTGAAAATTGCTTAGCAAAATTATAAATTTGGTTCCAATGTTTCAATACCTCAAAAAAAAAAAAAAAAAAAGGCTATGGTCATCTCAAAAATTCAGGTGAGCGATCCAGGGCCATCTTGGCCCTCTTGTTGTATTTTTTGCTTTTCCGAAATGGAACTTTGAAGTCTCAAGTCAAATTGATTAGAGAGTTGATAAACATGTTTGTTGCATTACCTTTGCATTGCCCTTTGCAATTATTATTCCTCCTCGAAAACTGGCGGTTGGATGGGCATTTCTGACAATTTGTTGCTCTTGTTTCATTATCATTTGGCCTTGAACTTCAATATTTGAAATTTGCAGACCATGTATCGTATATTTTTTGCAAATCCGTAGGAAATAAACCCAATAAACTTCAATGTTTCTCAGGCAAACGAGTTTTTCGGTACCGCTTCGATTATATTGTTCAAAATTTCATATTAAAATACACTGGGTGAGGCCATCGATCGTGGAAACACTAATTTTTGATAGAAAATAGCTTCACCCTCTCAAAGCCATCTATTGGCGGAATGATATACACAAAATTCGTCATTTGATCGCTTGGTCTAAGTTTTTTTCGTTCCAAAACCAGTTCGCTCCTTGGCTTGTTATATAGGATCTGACATGAGTTGGTGTTGGAGATAAAATGTTGTCAAACGAGTCTAGGGAAAATGTTATATAGCAAACATTTGGTCTCAAAAGTGAATAAATTAACAACTTTATAATGATTACAAATTTTGATCATTAATTTCCTTCTGAGGAACATAGTTCAGCAATGTTTTAGAAATGAAGCGTATAATTACAGTGTTGACCAAATACAGCACTATTTTCTTACCTCACACGTATGTGACACAAGAAATTCGTAATGGCTGTATTACATTGAAAACAAAGGAGAGTTATGTAAGAAATAATGCTGATGACAATAAAACAAAAACGAGAAGAAAAAAAAAAACTCAATCAGTTGTGGGTAACATATCCACTTTGCGTATCTTTGAATATTTGATGAGGGAAAGTGCTTTAAAAGTGGTTGGATCAAAAGGTACCATGCAATGTGATCTAAAAGCTTTTACGATTTCTAATTGTAATTGTCGAAAAGTCCTTTAATGACAGTGAATTTAGAATTTATGAAACATATTTTCAGTGAAACTGTCTCAGGACTGTTTGAATCTACAGCGATTCAATAAGTGCTTAACTACAGATCTTTTCCGCAAAACTCCTCTTTTTTCTTCTTCTTCTTCTCCTTTTTCTTCTTCTTTTACAACCCTAAAAAGGTGATTTTTCAGAAAATATTGCGAAGAGAAAGTAGTATCTCCTCATGATTATTTCAACGCCAAATTCTTTCGTTTTGACCAAAAGTAATTTGTCGTCTGCACTTGTCGAGCTCAATTTATCCTGATTCGGCTAAATAGCCAAAATGAAATTTTCTATTCCATGGTAAAAATCCAATTATTGCTGTTTCATAATCATGTTTTTTGGGGAATAACATTTCCTTATCGGACAGTGTAGATCAAGAACAGACAACAGATTTTGTGCAGTCTGATCTTGAATGTACACTGTCCGTAAAAGGTCAGTCGCAATTAGCACTCAAAGTTTTAATGTCAAGATTTTACCATTTACACTTTTCTATAGTTTTCCAAAAGTAAATTTAAGACAGCCTAGAACATGAAGCATTAAAGTAGAACACTGACGAAAATTTGATTTTATACTGGATAAACTAACAATTGTGACTTCCTTTCTCAGTTTGTACATGTATAACCTATGATCACATCCTACTTAAAAAGAAAAAAGAACATGGCGGTATTTGAGTTACTTGGACGTTTCTCTGTGTTCTATTTTGTTACATTCTGCCTTGCTCTATTTTGTTGCGATGGTCTAATTTTCACCCAGCACAGAGGCTGGGAAATGTCAGCTCTACATTACAAAAGACTTGAGAAGGTATCTGTAATGTATTGCGTCTTCAAATGTTCCCTGGCGGAAGACTGTGAGGCAATTTACTATGTTGAAGCCAACAGGACCTGCAACTTTCATAAAGAAATTGGATTTGGGGTCCGACTAACAAAGGATGGAGTGGAAGGAAATGGAACTTTTACGAGCATAAAATCTACCGGCGGTAAGTTAATTCAGAAATATATCGTCGGTTTACTTAAACTAGAGGCGCTTGAGCGCCTGTATCGCTCCACAGGCCTGATTTTTCTGTAACGGTGAAGAGATCGAAGTTTTTAACAATTACCATTCATTCCTGCATTTTAGGTCACTAAAGAAAAAAAGCTATGAAAAACATTCTGAGAAAAGAAGAAAATAAAAGTTACCTGCATTTTCTTAGTTTTACACAATAATTTCTACCCTTTTTGATACAAATTTTACTAATTTGAAGATTTATTATGTTGTCTGCAACATCTTTCAATTATGGCCAGTTATAACAATTTTGTCTTCTGGTTATAGTTAACTCATTACCAAACGACAACATTTTAGGGTTGTCCAAATGGAAAGCATTTGTAGATGAAAAAATAAAAGTGACTGAAAATTTGAAAGTTGTTTTGTGAAGGGTAGATAGCATTGTGGGAAAAGGTTACCAGCATTTTCTCCTTTTCCCACAATGTTTTCTAAAGTCTTCTTTGTCAGGGATCAGTTTGATTGGATAACAAAATGCCTTATCACAACAGTAAAGCCCTGTCCCTCTTTGTAGTAGGTCACCAGTAGGTCAACATACCTTTACCAGAACTAATCAAAGTGTAGAGGTTCTCTTGTTTTATATGAAAAGGAGTATAGATCATGTAAAGCAACCATCTTTAACTCTTTACCAAAAGACAAAATTTGGGATGTGACCAAACTGAAAGCATTTGCAGACAACAAATTAAACATTGATGAAATGATGATTTCTCTCTTTGATAGAGTAGAAAACACTGAGGGAAAAGGAGAAAATGCTGATTACCAGCATTTTCTCCTTTTCCAAGAGTGTTTTCCAAAGACTTCTTCTTTAGGGTCGTTAAAAGTCAGGATTGTATGGTAAAGACTTACCACCATTGGAACTAACCTGCAATACAACAGTGAAATCAAAATGAATAGTATGAGAGAAGAAATTTTTCAAAGATTTTACTTTATACCATAAAAGGAAAATGAGCCTCCCATAAAAGCCATGTTTTTTGACGGATCCTTTTTTTTTTTAAGGAATTCTGTAGACCTCTATCTAAGGAACATTCCTGCAAAAAAATAATGCTATCCAATTAGCGGTGTGGGAGGAGAAGATTTTTAAAGGTTTTTTACTTTGGTTGCCATGGCAACCAGAATTATTCATGGAACACAATTATTTGAAGGAATTTGAAAGAGGACCACCTAAGGAACATTCCTGTGAAATTTGGTAAAAACCCAGTCAATATTTTCTGAGGAGAAGTTTTTTAAAGAAAAAGTTTACGGACGGACGTACGGACGCACGGCGGACACAACGCCATGACAATAGCTCGCTGGCCTTTGGCCAGTGGAGCTAAAAACCTCGTAACTTTAGCTTGTTTCAAGCTGTAGTTTCGAGGTTTTTGAAGTGAATCGACGTTATCCTTGCGGTGTAAAGTACAACAGTAACTGAAATTGTGTTTTTATGGTAGCTAATATGCTGGCCTTTGACACAATTTTCGGTACTTATAAGGAATGAGTAAATAGAGAACTTTGGTTTCTAAAAAAAATAGACATGTTTGTTTTAAGACCCCTGCCAATTTTCTGGTTAAGGAACACCGTCTGTCCTTCTATAAAGATATATCTACTTGTTTAAATTAGACAATGTAGATGAAGACAAGGGTACATGTGAATACAAAACCATCCCTACTCGTATATTCTTAATAGATTTCCAAACTTGAAAAGTAACACAGCTTTTTGTTTGGTTAGATGTCTTTACATAAAATGTCCATATTTTTTTTTTTTTTTTTTTTTAACATACTAAATTTCCATACATGTCCATGTTCATAAACAATGACTTTTACAGAATATGTCGGTACATAAACCATGATTTTTACAGTACATGTCAGTACATAAATAACAATTCTTATATATCAGTACATAAACAATTATTTTTACAGCATATGTCAGTACATTATCGATGATTTACAGTGTATGTCGGTACATAAACAATTATTTCTACAGAATGTGTCAGTATACTAACAATCTTTTTTACAGTATATGTATATGCTAGTACATAAACAATTATTTCTACAGTACATGTTAGTGAATAAAGAGATATTTCTACAGTTAATTTCAGTATATAGAAAATGAATTACAGTTATAAACAGCTATTCTTACGCTATATGACAGCACATAATAAATTTTCTAGTACATGTCGATACATAAACAATGATTTACAGTATATGTCAGTTCATAAACAACCATTCTTACAGTATATGTCGATACATAAGCGAACATTTTACAGTATAGGTCAGTACATAAACAATGATTCCTACAGTATATGTCAGTACATAAGCAGTGATTCTAACATGATTCGAAATTTTTTGCTATTTATAAATTTTGTAAGTATCAAAGGACGAGTCAACTTCATGATTCAGGCTGTTGTCACACAAGATGGATTTCGGATTTTATGGATCCATAATTATGTGACGACTTGCTTGGTATAATCCATCACAGAGATAAAAGAAACTCTTTTGCCCGTACATGACTAAATAAGTTTAACCCTTTACTCCATGGAAACTCATTTCTACACATTGCTTGCAGGAGCCTTTGGAAAACATTGTGGCAAAAGGTGAAATTGCTCGTCACGAGCAATTTCACCTTTTGTCACAATGTTTTCTATGGTATCAAAAGGTTTCATTTACATGTAAGAAACGGCTTCATCCTTGCTGTTATGTATGGTTAATAATAGATGCCATAGGAATGCCTTATGGGGTAAAGGGTTAACAGATGGGTGCATGATACCATGTTGGTACTAGCACATGATGTAGGCTTAATGATGCCGCTCAGAAAAGAAAAATAGCCACTGTTATTCCAAGAACAGTTTTACCAGAAAGTTGCACAAAATGGTGACTGTTGAACGGATCTTTGTAGCACGGGACTGTTTGGGAAAAAGTTAATAGGTTGTGATTAATTGGATGTTTTTTACGGCGCTTTCAACATTATTTCAGTCACATCACAGCAACAGTTCACATACTCACGAATGTCTTTGGTTCCACCAGCACAAGGCAAAGGCTCTAAAGTGTCTCGCGAGAGGACCAGCCCACCCACCCTTACACCGCCACGGGCCTCCAAGTTCCGAGTCCCACACTTAACCACTAAGCAACACAGGACCCATACAAAGTGTGTAAATGAATCCAGTTAACCCTTTACCCTATAAGGCATTTCTATGGTATCTCTAATAGACCCTAAATAACAGCAAGGATGAAGCTGTTTCTTATGTGAATACGAGTGCACCTTTTGATAGCATAGAAAGCATTGTAACAAAAGGTGAAATTGCTCGTCACGAGCAATTTCACCTTTTCTCACAATGTTTTCCAAAGGCTCCAACAAGCAATGCGTCGAAATGAGTATCTATTGAGTAATGGGTTAAATTGCTGTATCTATCTACAGGTGACTGGGTTTACTTGGTGTCCGGGGAGTATGGAGTTCAAGATACAGCCCTGCAAGCCTCGGAGTCTGGTGCAGGATACGGCCCCGGCGCAGCACGACTGAATGGTAGTGACGGCTGGAGAACACCGTTCTTCTATCCGTCGGTAAAACCGTGGATTCAGGTAAAACTCCGATATTTCAACACTCAGCAATCCTCGATTCTTCAGTCTCATTAAGGGGGGGGGGGGGGGGAGGGGCCTTTCTGACAACGCTATGGAAAAACGAGAAAATGCTTGTTGCAAGTTTGTTTATTTATGTATCACTGAAATTTATATGAAAAAACAATACAAATCATCAATAATTAAGAATCATAGAATTACAAAAAAAAAAAAGTGACGCATAAATTCCATTAACATAACAAACATGTAATTATTTTCCCCAATGTCTTCTTCGGACGCTATATTTGAAGCTTCCTCTATGTATTTCCGATCAATCTCCGAGCAGTGTTGTCGTTCGTTACTCTCACATGCATCTCTGCGATGGGCTAAACGACAAGAATCTTGTCAAACCGAGGAAAAGATGTTTTGTGACTGTTTGACTGTTTCGTGTGTAAAATTATAAGGCAGACAAAGGAAATATGATTCTGGATAACTTATAGGTGTTTTCAAACTGATGAATTTACCTGTATAAAATGGAACTATTTTTTTCGAGCCTCTTCATTGATCAGAATCTTACGCTAAGTTTAACAAAAATAGCTGCGCCCTTGAATGATGACAACAGTTTTGACACACCGATAAATCTAAGGTGATAAGATTAAAAAACAAGTTATGATCCTTTAAAAGATATTTAAGCTTTTCAGAAAATCCGTGTTTTTCACATTGCCTACCACTTAGTCTGATTGGCCGTATGCTGTTTCAACAGCACACAAAGTAATCGACACTGGTCTTTCTTTCACCGGCGTTTGTGTCGCCATTTTGAGTTCTGGTCATGTGACGAAAGTATCACGTAATGACGGACTACTTTCTGAGCCCACTACAGAGGTGAATGTAATGATCCGGAGTGCAAGAGAGTGATTTCCGATATGTAAATGAGCGAGTTGCTCATGTAAAAATAGACCGTGTTTCCCGCCGATGTCGACCTTGGCCTTATAAAATCTCTGATTTCTCTTGTTGTCGTATGGTTTTTGACCACTGGGGTTTTATAAATGAAAATTAAAATGCTTATTCGTTTGTATGTTTGTAATTTTTTTTTTCTCAAAGTCCAAAGGGCCACCTGTAAAAATACATCGTCACATGTTTTCATTCAGTTATTTTAACCAATTTCATCTTTATTTTAAGTAAATAACGTTATAATGATTCGTGTACCTTCATGCCAAACCTTGCCCCTGACGGTTGTAAGGTTACCCAGATTACGGTGGATAGAAAATACATTTCATTCTCTAGAGGCTATCTCCCCGTGGGGTCTCAGGCTTTTTTTACGGTATAAAGTAGGACCTCAGCCTTTCTCTATGACATGTCGTAGAAGGAGACTAAAATTAGAGACAAACGGCTGCTTTCCTCATAATTCGTAGGATTGCAGCAGGCTGTGTAGTTCTTAATCCAAATCCTTTATTTTTTTTCTCGATGTAAATAGGCGGTTTGGAATGGAAATTTAGCCTGTGGGACCCCATGTGGTTTAATCGGGAGTATAAGAATTAACCGCTGCAGTCCCGCCATCGTCACATCTGCCATTTCATCTGGCGGAACAAAAGTGAAAGCATGCATGTCGTAAAAGGCGACAAAAGGTGCATCATTTAGTGTTTCGTCCATTCCTCATTTATCATGCTTATCTTATGTTGTTGCACATGTATGTTATTTTCACCTCGCATTATTGTTTCCTAAGTAAGTGCGCCCAGTATGACGTAAGTTGTCGACGGCCCTTAAAGCGCTATTCATTCAGTTATTCATTCATTCCAGAGGCTATCCAAGACACCATTGTGGTTGTTTCCGGTTTTAAATAGAAGACAAGTCCTTTGGCTCTCTTTATCCCTTGCATCTTTTATCGATTTTTATCTATGTTAACACCGCTGACAAGATTCTACATACTATCAAATTTTAACACTGTTTACCCTCTGGCTCTAAAGATGTATCTGTAAGCCTTATCCTGTTAAGTAAAAAGAATAAGATTTTCAAGCCCATAGTAAAAACCCAATTTTGACTATTCGAAATATGCAATGTTTTTTTGTGAGAATTACAGTATATCTCCCTGTCGGACAATGTAGATTCAAGATCAGACCTCACATTCTGTGCTGTCTGATCTTGATCTACACCGTCCGCAAAAAGTCACTGAGCAGCGCTTGGCAGCCAAAGCATTAAAATTTTATGTAATATGGTAGGTTCGATTCGATGATGTCAAGTTGGTACTTGGAGTGACAACCCAGGGGCGGGGCTTCAGCACGGATATAGAGTATGTGACGATGTACTCTTTGTACTCTAGCGATGAAGATGATTGTTCCGTCCTGCATTACGTCCAAACGGAAAGTGGCGAAATGGAGGTAATATTGATGCTTCAACCCTCAAATAGGTCATTCTTTTGTATTAAGATAAATATGCTGGTAACCAGCTTTTTCTAATTTTCTCACATTGCTTTCTACCCTGTCATAGAACTTCAATTCATTTGTATAAATGCTTCCATTTTGAATAAGACTAGACTTGAGCACTACTCTATAATATTACGTCAAGCGCGTTTAATGTTGGATACAATTACGTCATACTTCCATCTGGGTGAAATGCGGATTTTACCTAGGTAACTAGTCCGCATTATCTCCCGCTAGATGGCATTCTACATTTGGGCATTCTGGGTACAGAAGCGGACTAGTTTTTCATAACAACAACCGTTACTTTGAATTTCAAAATGAAAATAAACGTTTACGCAATAAAACGCTTCTTGGTGCGATTCATACAGCTATGATTAGCTAAAATATAACCTATGCATCGACAATTATTAAAAAAAGCCACTACTTGCTTGGGTAAAAGGCTAATAGCTTCAGTATAAGTCCTACTTTTTCCCAGGTATTTGGGAAATGGGCGACACATCATAGCAGACAGGTAGAATCACAGGAATCGGACGTTTAGTTGGTGAAAATAGCTAAATGTCAGCCGAAGTGGTCACTCTCTAATATAAAATATACAAGGAGTGCAACGGTTTTCACATCAGAATTTGACACGACTGTCACCCAAAATCATCGCTGAAAATGGGGTCAAATCAATATTAGCCGACATAAACACACACCTGCCGTGCTCTTAAATATCTAATCTGCAGATTTAGTAAGTCCCTACCTGCCCCGAGTCACTCTTTCCGCGTCATTCATCCGATTTTCCTAGGGCGATATTTAGCAAGAATCAGCCTCGGCGAATCCACCATTGTAGACCACCTTCCGGTTATCGGAGTGAATGAAAATGTCAGTTAACTTTTTCAAATAAATCACGTCAGAAAATTTTCGTAAAATGTCCGTAGGTACAAGTTAAATCTAAGAAAAATCATGTTATATTTATATCAACAAAATCGATGCAAATCAAATATATATATATATATATATACAAATTTTTTGACTGTATGGGTATGTGTATTCTCCGGCCCCAATCAAAAATATGCCACAATTCCCAGCCCTAACGGCCCCCTTGCTAAATATTTTATTGGAGGGTTCATTTTAATAAAATTAGCACCAAATTAAAGCTTAGGTAATAACCTTTCCAATGGTATATAGAAACTTGATTTTTCATGCATATGTAGTTATGATAAAAGTTATGACCCATTTTGACAGGTAGGGCCGGGGAATACACTTTGCCCATTCACTCCGATAACCGGAAGTTGGTCTACAATGGTGGATTCGCCGAGGCTGATTTTTGCTAAATATCACCCTAGGAAAATCGGATGAATGACGCGAAAAGAGTGACTTTGGGCAGATAGGGACTTACTAAATCTGCAGATTAGATATTTAAGAGCACGGTAGGTGTGTGTTTATGTCGGCTTATATTGAACTGACCCAATTTTCAGCGATGATTTTGGGTGACAGTCGTGTCAAATTCTGATGGGAAACCGTTGCACTCCTTGTATATTTTATATTAGAGAGAGACCACTTCGGCTGACATTTAGCTATTTTCACCAACTAAACGTCCGATTCCTGTGGTAGAATCTAATACTAGTATTCCGTATATCGTCGGTTTACTTAAAAAACTTCATAATTACAGCTTGTTTCAAGCTATAGTTAACGAGGTTTTCGAAGTAAAGCAATGATATATGCGATTAGTGAAAAATGTAAAATGTGTTTTTCTTCGGGCCCAATTTTGACAATTATATACAAAGGTTGCCACTGTAGATCGAAGTCCCTCGGCGCTTCCCTATATCGTAGAAAGTCGATACGGTTGGGACTAATCCTTTTCTTGTGCTATAATTGTTGATTTTAATTCCTGCTAACCGCCCCAGATGTGGTTTCTATGTTTAGCTTTGCGGCATTTGTTGCAAACTTTCGTGTGTGCAAGACATGAATACAACCATGTGCAACCATTGCAGGTGTTCAGCGGGAACTACGACCTACATACTCGAGTTACAAACTGGCTGACGTCACCAATACTGGCAAGATGTGTGCGACTGGCTCCCCTCTATTGGATTCGGCATATTTGTTTGAGATTTGACGTCATAGGCCGGAATGTCATCGAGGAAGCTCTTCTTTCAACTTCCAACCCCACAACCCCGTGTTATAACGATATTGTGGGTGGTTGTTAAAACATATGATGCTAAACAATTTTTCAACATTATCTTAGTTATATCACGGCATTCACCGCACCTTTTCACGCTTTCACGGATTTTTTTTTTCACCAGCTTTCCGTACAATATTCAGACTCATTGACTCTTTACCAAACAAACCCGACTTTAAACGATCCTGAGAAAGAAGCCTTCTGAAAACATTGTAGGAAAAGGAGAAAATGCTGGTAACATTATTTTCTTCCCATCCCAAAAAAAATTTAAAATTTGAGTCACTTTTGTTTTGTCGTCTGCAAATGCTTTCAATTTAGACCAGTCTAAAATTTTGACATTTGGTAAAGAGTTAAGCCCTTTTCTTTGGCCTCTTTCCCACTTTATCTACGTCAAAACTATGGGTAAAAGTGAGAGAAAAGTGGATCCTATTGCAATGACGATCCTAAATCCTCTAAACGACATTAGCCTAACTGAGGGTTCGAACCAACGAGTCAAGGGTTCCATGCCCTGTTTGTTGCGGACCAAGCTACCGAGCTCAGTCATCGATAGTAATATTGTAAAAATCTTTTCTGGTACGAGAGTCATTTACCTTTAGTGTGATTTAGTGTCGTTTGTTGTGACGTCACACAGGAATCGACAACTTCTAGTATTATATAATGGCGTGCAACACACAAAAAGGTGCATTCGGACATTTGCGTAAAGTGTCGTCTCGGATCAGCCTGCGCAGTCCGCGCAGGCTAATCCGAGACGGCACTTTACGACTACATTAGATTTTGTCCTTCAGAAGATTTACACAAAATAGAAAATTACGTAAAAACGGAAAGTATCGCCTCGGATCATCCTGCTGGAACTGTGCAGGCTGATCCAAGAAGACGCCTTTCTAAGTACGCTAACGTCCGAATGCCCCTTTTCGCATGTTGTAGGCCACTATAAGGGCCCTGGTCGGCCAAAAGAAACAAGTGTGATAACATGCAATGGAAGTAGATCTACCTGGCAATTTTTTATTTACTTTTGAAACTCATTCAAGTTCTGTCAGCGACTAGTACTTAGACCGACTGTATGTACACATTATGTGATTGTAACCTTTACAATGGTTTCCATACTTTTGATATAAGTAGAATGATTTTGACGTAAATAGAGGATCTTACATGAGACATAGTGTTTATTTATTATCAAACGACTTGACTAAAATTGTACGATGCGAGCCTTGGTAAGCGTCAAATACATTTAAGTCAACGATGATACATAAACGCAAATGTGAGATCCTATTTACCACATAAGCGAAGACAAATCTCAGACAGAAGGCGAACCGACCACGTTAAAAAGTGGGTGGGATGTAGCTGATTTAGAGTACATTTCACGGGTGAAATTTAGTTCAGATCTCGATTAAACTGAGATCCTGTGCAAAATTTTGTTTGCGGTGTACTAATATCATCAAAGACATGACATGAAAAGGATCTAATGTGGTACGAATTCCTACAGTTTGATGGTCGGAGTCTAGAGAAAATCTGACAAGGACAAACGTTGTTTACAAAGTAGGCCCGAATCGAGGATATTGATAGTACAAAGCCGGGCGTTAACGGCGCCTAAATTTACTTATTAATACACGTTTTCTCCTGTTAATGCCCGATTTTTACCCTTTAACACATGCTGATAACGGCCAGACAAGGCACGTGTTATGCAGTAATGCGGATTAAGTGCCATATCTCATGATTATTTCTTCCAAAAATCATCGAAATACATAATAACAATTACGGAATTACAGATAAAATACACACAACGCTAAACGCCACCCCCGAACACAGAATAACGTTCACTGACGTCCATCATGACGTCGCTTATCATACTCCACATCACAGGTGCCTGACGTGTCTGGTATCATACCATCCCTCTATATAGATATAATAAAGTCTTTATTATATCTATATAGAGGGATGGTATGATACCAGACACGTCAGGCACCTGTGCTCCACATAGTCTCCACCAGTTGGAACACACTTCCTGCGACGTGCGATCCACTTGTCAAATGTGTATACATAAAAGTCACTACTAAATGACGACACAAGCTGGTAGGGGTTTGTAGGTGTTTTACCGAGCGCTGCACAAAACTAGCTTACCAGCCTCAACTTGACACATCCTGTGGACGACATGACGTTTTTTTTTTCCTGCGTATACTCTTGTGTGATGAAAAACGCTCTATCTCAGCTAACGGAATGCATCCATAGGCGCTCAAATAAACAAGAAAAGACGTTATAACGCCATTTATTGTGTAGCTGAACTTCGCGCGCAAAAACAGAACGTGAGGATAGTTATAGCGATATCTGAACAAGCAAATGTTATCTTTGCGTTGTTGAAACCGGCGTGCGTCGCCTACCTTTGCCGTTACCTCGGGAACTCTGCATATTTCAAAGTACGTCTGATAAAATTTCATTTCGAGTATAGGCCTACATTTCGGGAGCAGACATGCTGAACTGCATTTAACCCTTTCCCAAACGACAGATTTTAGACTCTTCCAAACTGAAAGAGATTGCAGACAACAATTTCAAATTTGAAAAAAAAATGGTAGATAGTTCTCCTAAAGGGTAGAAAACACTGTGGGAAAAGGAGAAATTGCTCGTTACCGATGGTGAAAATTCGATCTTCCACTGAAAAAAAACAACAACAACAAATATTCTATATATTGCATGCTTTTAACCCTTTCTGGGAGGAGCTTTATCAAAATCCAGTACAGTTCTTTTCCTTTATTCCCCGTGGCGTACCCCTCCCGCATAGCAACGCATTACAATATTACGTCAAGCGCGAGAAATGTAAGGTAAATGACGTCATATTTCCATCTGGGTGTGAGGCACGCACAATTAACCTAGGCAACAAGAACATGAAAATCGGTAATTTTTACTGGTGGTACCAGTGTAAGATCGAAAAATATTTTCACTGCTATTTCTCGATATCCTACCGGAAAGCATGAAATAAAATCTGGATTTGTAATTGAAGGAGCCGAAAACAGTGCCCAGAACAGGTAGAAAAGGCTAGATCTACTTAACAAAGTTTTATCATTTTTTCCAAACAACATTGTCAAAGGTGGTCTTTTTCGGGGTCATTTACCCCTAGGCTGCTAAGCGCGACTAACTGATCTTTTGACCGTTTGTGAACAGTGTAGATCAAGATCAGACCGCACAAAACTTGCTGTCTGATCTTGGATCTACACTGTCCGATAGAGTAGGGGAATATTATTTGCCAAAACATACCTTTGATATAGATATAGCAATATTTAGGATTTTACCATCGAATTGGGGAAAAAAATCATTTCAGTTATTTAGCAGCGTAAAGCTTAAAACTCGGGATTGTTTGTTTAAAGTTCGACACTTGTAAATCAGACCCGGGTCATAAATCAGGAAGAATATTGTGTTACATTGTTTTCGTGATCGATTTTCGAGTCCCTTCAGTCTTAATTCTGTACTCAACAGTCCTGACTTTTAACGACCCAGGGAGAGAATGCTATGGACAACACTGTTAGAAAAGAAGCAAAATGCTGTCTCATTTTCCCACAAAGTTTTCTGTGGTCTTAAAGACGATTCCTTCAAATGCGAGCCACATTTAATCCCAAGGCTGCTTAGCGCGACTCACTGACCTTTTGCGGACAGCGTAGATCAAGATCAGACTGCACAGAACGTGCAGTCTGATCTTGGATCTACACTGTCCGAAAAGGAGATATTATTTCTCCCAAAAATACCTTTGAAATAACAATATTTGGGTTCTTGCTATCGAATTGAAATTTTCCCTTTGTTATTCAGCGGGATAAGAGTGTGAAGCAGAGTCGACAGCGATTGAGAGGTCTATCTATATAAGTTGTAATAACTTGTTTCTCAATCCATGTAAAATAAATACATAAAATTTAATGTGTTGTCTGCTTTGAATTTTGATTGGTTGGAAATTCTACTACCTAGTAAACGTTTAACCCTTTCCCAAACGACAATTTTTGGACTCTTCCAAACCGAAATTTGTTTGCAGACGACAAGTTTAGATTTGGACAAAATGGCAAAAAGTTCTTAAAAAGGGTAGAAAACACGGTGGAAAAAGCAGAAATTGGTCGTTACGAGCAATTTCTCCTTTTCCCATTGTGTTTTCAAAAGACTTTTACTGCAGACACGTAAAAACTAGGGCTTGTATGTGAAAGGGTTAAGAGGTTGAAAATAGAAGTTTCAGAGATTTAAATTTCGCATTTGGAACACAAATGTACTGCGGCCTTTGCACTGGAACACAAATGTACCGCGGCCTTTGCATTGGAGCACAAATGTACTGCGGCCTTTGCATTGCAACACAAAATTAATGTACTGCGGTCTTTGCATTGGAACACAAATGTACTGCGGCGCAAAAGTGTTGAGTTTGCAGAATTTGTTTAAAGGTAGCTGATTCGAGTCTCCAGTTCGCCCGGACAGGATCGCCATTAGATTACTGAAGTACTTTCGAAAAGAGCATTTACCCGTATAAAATATTTCTGTGTTTTAAAGACCTTGAAATAAAGGGGTTCCGGAAACAACGTGGGAGAAAAAGGAGAAAAATATGGTTTTTCAAATGTTTGCAAAAAAAAAAAAACTGGTTACGACATAGCTTGTGTCCAGATAGTAATAATTTTCTACATGATTTAACGGCAGGGTCGTAAAAAACGAGGGTTGTTTGGTAACTCTTATAAAACAACAAAATTTTAGACAAGTCCAAATTGAAAGCACTAGCAGACGACAAAATAGTCTACATAATTAAAAAATTGAAACTTGTTTCCATCAGGGCAGACAACATTGCGGGAAAAGAAGAAAATGCTGGTTACTGAATAGTTCCATTTTGACCCAAAGATCTGAAAGAACAACATCAGACATGGTAGATGAGGATCAGACAGCAGCTTCCGTCCGTAGCAAATCCTCAATTTATCCTCAGCAAGCTTAAAGTTAAAGAGTTAACCCTTTCCCAAACGACAATTATTTGGACTAGACCAAATTGAAAGCATTTGCAGACGACAATTCAGCTCTTGCGGAAATGATGATTTCTGTCTATGATAGGGTAGAAAACTTTGTGGGAAAAGGAGAAAATGCTGGTTACCAGCATTTTCTCCTTTTCGCACAATGTTTTCAAAAGGCTACTATTCCAGACCCGTAAAAACCAGAGATTGTTTGGGAAAGGGTTAAACCCTTCTACCACACAATCCCGACTTTTAACGACCCCGAGGAGGGAAGCCTCCGGAAAATATTGTGGGAAAAGGAGAAAATGCTGGCAAACAGTATTGTTTTCCCTTTTTTCGCAATGTTTTCTACTCTACCACCGACAAATTTCACGTTTTTAGTTAATTGTAAAGTTTTCGTCTGTAAATACTTCAAATTTGGACTAGTCTAAATTTTTTTTTCGTTTGGTAAAAAGTTAACCCTTATAGCCTGTTTAGTGAATTAAATGAAACTTTCAATCCGATGGAAAAAGCAAGATTTTGCTTTTTTAATCTTATTTTTGTGGAGAAAAAATATCTCCTTATCGGACAGTGTAGATCAGAGATCAGACTGCACGTTCTGTGCAGCCTGATCTTGATCTGCACTGTCCGCAAAAGGTCAGTGCGTCGCGCCAACCGGTCTAGGAGTTAAGCCGATAACCCAGATAGTCACATAGATGTAATAAAGGTACCCAGAAGTAAATTATAAACTAGCTATTCTCGGTAGCGGCTTCTTTCACTGTTTAGAAGAATAACAGACATAAACGGGTATGTAGATATATATAAATAACAAAAAGACGATTAGGGGGAATCTTAACAGCAAATGATATGGTTTAGAAGGTAAATAGACAGATGTAATAAATATACAAACCCAGAAGTAAATTATAAACTAGCTATTCTCGGTAACGGCTTTTTCCACTGTGTAGAATAGTAACAGATATAAACAGGTATATATATAGTAGATAAATAACAAAAAGACGATTTAGGGAAATTTTAACAGCAAAGGACACGGTTTAATAGGGTAAATAGCTTATTTTGTTGTTATACCATTGTTTGGCACTTTTATATTTCGGCCAAAGGCCTATGTACAGGCACTATAGAGTTTATCTTTATGCAAATGTCCTCAATAACTGAATTTATGTCAAAACTGGCTTGCAGCATTCGGACGTTTGCGTAAGGTGTTGTCTCGGATCAGCCTGCGCAGTCCGCGCAGTGTCGGATCGGCCCTGATAGGGATGGTCTAACATTATAATGCACACAGGTATAGGACTTCGTCCTTTCCGAAAATATTTAATAATTGAACCTTGCTCTGGTAAAAAGAGATCTAATACGTCTCCGAGATGAATTATATACCAAGCAGGTCATCACATGGCTATTGATCCTTAAAATCCGGTCCGACGAATCACCGGAATACCACCGAAACACCGGAATACCCGAGATTTTTCGCTATCGAGTTCAGATTACTGATAAAAGTCCAAATTAATCATATTTTTTTGTGATATTTGACACAAAGTTTTAGCCTTGACAGAATTGAAAATATTTCCAGGCGGCAATTTCAGTGTGGTACAAATGGTGCATTTTCTCTATGATAGGGTCGAAAATATTGCGGAAAAAGGAGAAAATGCTGGTTATACCAGCATTTTCTCCTTTTCCCACAATATTTTCAAAAGGATTCTTTCCCATGGTCGTTAGATTTTTTTCTTCTGTCATAATATTTTAAACTTGCCATCAATCAACAATAGTTCACTCAAATATTGCGAAAAAAGACAACTATTTCATACTGTTATCAGTTATCTAAACTCGATAGAGAAAATTCGGTGCATTTCGGTGTTTCGGTGGTATTTCGGTATTTCGGGTAGCATGATCCTTTGACATGCAGAAAAATTTACAAATAGCAAAAGAGCCTCGACCCATGTCAGGCTGCGGGGAGTGCCCCCCTTTTCACAGAGCATGGTTCAAATAGTTTTTGAACGCACTGTTAGTCTTTTAACCCAATTACCAGACAATCCCTATTTTTGACGACCCTGAGAATGAGGCCTTTTGAAAACATTGTGAGAAAAGGAGAAAATGCTGGTAACCACCATTTTTTCTCCTTTTCCCACAATGTTTTCTACCCTTCACAAAACGAATTTTCCAAATTTTCAGTCTCTTTTATTTTGTTGTCTGCAAATGCTTTCGATTCGGACAAGCCTAAAATATTGTCGTGTGGAAATGGGTTAAATTTGAAATAT
Source organism: Tridacna crocea (assembly GCA_943736015.1). NCBI lineage: Eukaryota > Metazoa > Mollusca > Bivalvia > Cardiida > Cardiidae > Tridacna > Tridacna crocea. Next base: position 47,048,286 of record OX031065.1, read on the forward strand.
ACCCAATGTCCCCTTCCGTGTTATGTACACACGTGTATATAGGGAAAACATTGTGGGAAAGCAGAGCCATTGCTTGTAACGTGATATCTGTTCCCTTTTCCACAGTGCTTCCCAAAGCGATAGGCTATCAAGACACGTGAGAGTTCTTGTGTAGATCTACATAAAAAGATACCATACTAAGCTTATGTAATTGGCAAAAATGTGTTTTAACCTTTTACCAAACAATCCCTGGTTTTTACGACACTGAGATAGAAGCCTTTTGAAAACATAGTGGGAAAAGGAGAAAATGCTGGTAACCAGCATTTTCTCCTTTTCCCACCATGTTTTCTACCCCGCTGGAAACAAATTTCGACTTTTGAGCCATGTTTATTTTGTCATCTGCATGTGCTTTCTGTTTGGGCCAGTCTAAACTTTTGTCGTTTGAGAAAGAGTTAAGACAAGAAACATTAGAAACTGAAATGAGAAAGAGAAAGCATTGTATGCTGTTTGACATCGTTTTCAACATTGATTGATTCTGCTATTTCGCGGCGACCAGTGTACCTATCAATGCTTTCCTGGAGTTTCTTTTACCTCTACACCTTTCTAAGCCACCGACTGCTTTCCCACATGGCAGTCATCGGGAGAAAGGTCAGCGGTGAGAGAGAAATGAATCCTGAAGGTTGCAATGACTATCATGAATCCTCCAAAAGAGATTGGCCTAGCCAGTGATCGAACCAGCGACCCCGGTTTCCAAGTCCTGTACACTATCGACTGAGTTATTTGGGCTTGGCTGAAAGAAAATGCAATAGATTTACGTGGTGCGTGTCAAGTTTATCAAACAAGTCTATATATGTCATCTTACTTTCGTTTTCATAGCTGCCCTGCACTTCGTATGTATCAGTCTCCGAGCAGAGTTGTCGTTCGTTACTCTCACATACATATTTCTCCGATGGGCTAAATGACAGAATCTTGTCAAACCGAGGAAAAGATGTTTTGTTACTGTTTAACTGTTTCATGTGTAAAATTATAAGCTAGACAAAGGAAATTTGATTCTGGATACATTATAGGTGTGTTCAAACTGATGAATTTACCTGTAAAAAATGGAATTATTTTTTTCGAGCCTCTTCACTGATCAGAATCTTACGCCACGTTAACAAAAATGGCTGCGTTCTTGAATGATGACAACAGTTTTGACACATAAATCTTAGGTTATAAGCTTAAAAAACAAGTTATGGTCCTTTAAAAGACATTTAAGCTTTTCAGAAAATCTGTCTTTTTCACATTTTCTACCACTTAGTCTGATTGGCCGTATGCTGTTTCAACAGCACACAAAGTAATCGATATTGGTCTTTCTTTCACCGGCGTTTGTGTCGCCATTTTGAGTTCTGGTCATGTGACGAAAGTATCACGTAATGACGGACTATTTTCTGAGCCCGCTACAGAGGTGAATGTGAATGATCCGGAGTGCAAGAGAGTGCGTATGTATATGCAATATCAGGTTTATCAAACCAGTAATAAACTCAATATACATGTCATCTTAACTTCCGTTTTCATAGCTGCCCTGCACATCGTATGTATACATGTACATTATGCAATATCAGGTTTATCAAACGAGTAATAAACTCAATATAGGGCCTACATGTCATCTTCCGTTTTCATAGCTGCCCTGCACTTCGCATGTATATGAAATGCTCAGAGTTTTCCAAATAAGCTGCTAAACAGAGATCTACATATCGAAACAGTTTAGAACTAAATCAGACTCCACACTTCATGCTGTCCGGTCTTGATCTTGCCTGATCTTCAACCACAGACCACCAGATGGAGGAAATTCTTCGCATGTTAATAAATACTGGACGCGTTACATACACCACAGGTTCTGTTCACGTTGCTTTGACTGACATTCTGGGACGAGCAGTTTGTGGGCAAGATGGTTTTTCTTAAATTTTTAGACATTCCCAGAACACTTTCGTTTCTAAAATGACGAAGCAAGAGAGATTTGTGGCTAGGCATGAGACATGACTCAGCCATTTTAATTTTTGAATCCAAATCTGAAAGCAAACTATGGAAACATCTTAGATATCCACTAAAAAATCAATGAAGCAGCACCAGTGGCAGTGTCTTTTCCAAACAAAACAAGTGGCCGTCTCAGATCCTCGCAGCACAAGTGGGTGTGCCTAGTCCAGAAAGCACTTGTGATAGTATAAAGTCACAACGCAACGCAAGTGGCAGTATCGCGTCCATACAACACAAGAAGCAGTGTATAGTCAAAACCAAACTTAAAGTGTCTGGTCTAGAACACAAGTGGTAGTCTACACGGTACAGTTACAGTGTCTAGTCCACACTGTACAAGCATTGCTCGGTGTTTAGTTCACACAACACAAATGACAGTGCCCAGTCCGATTAGCAAACTAGACAGTGTCTAGTCTAGTCTTTTCGGCACTTTTGGCAGTCCACACGGTTAAAGTGGCAATGCCAAATCCACACAGCACACGATGTGGCAGTGTACATTTTACACAGAATTACTTGCAGTGTCAAGTCTGAATAGTGAAAGTGGTAGGATCTGGTCCACACAGCATGATAGGCAGTATCCAGTACAAACAGCACATGTGACACTCTTGTCCACAAAGCACATGAGAAAGTATCCAGTACTTATACCACAATAAGCAACTTCTGGACCACACAACGCATGCGACAGTGTCTATTCCTGATTGGTGAAGTGGTGGTGTATAATCCCTGAAGCAAAGTGACAGTGTCATGTCCAGGCAGGAAATCGGCAGTGTCTGGTTCGCGTAGCACAAGTGGAAGTGTCCCGTCAACACAGCACGAGATGCAGCATAACTGTTTAGTAGTGTCTATTCTACACAGCACAAGTGGCAGTGTCTAGTCAACACAGCACGAACAGCAGTATCTCGTCCACACAGGACAATAGACAGTGTCTTATCCACATGGCACAAGTTTGAGTATCTAATCCACACAGCACAAGCAAGTGTCCAGTCCTCAATAAATAGCGTCTAGGCTACTCAGCACTAAAAGTACAGTGTCAAGTCCACAAGACACTTGTGTGGCAGTCACTGAATCTGAAAGATATAACTTTAAACTGTTGTCCCAGGCTCCTTACTCACTGGATCTTCATGCGTCTGGCTTATACCTCATAGATCTAGATGTTTCAATTTGAAGGTTATATTCTGGTTTGACAAGGTTAGACCTTTGTCGAACAATTAGAACTGTGTTCAAAACATTATAGAAGAAGAACGCTTTGGAAACATATTGGTAGGATAAGAAAATGCTGAGCATTTTTCTCTTTTTTCTACGAATTCTGTACCCATTCAAGGACAAACTCCATCTTTCGAGACCTTTTATTTAATGTCTGCAAGTGTTTCAATTAATTCCGTCTGATAAAGTCATGACTGAACATAATTGTAAAGTACTGATTAGCGGTTCGATTTTACTATCCAGCAATTGTATCTAGATTTAGAAAGGAAGTCTTGAACACTAAAACTGATACAATAGATCCTGGATGACCACATTTATCCATCAACCCACCCATTCACTCTCCCACCCATATTTATATTAAGCATCCATCCATCAAACTAGTCTCTTTTTTTACAGGGAAAAACAATTTACAGGTGTGGAGTAAGATGGCTGACGAAGACCCATACTTTTTGATGGTAGGCATAGATTTCGGGACAACATTCTCCGGCTACGCTTTTCAAATAACTAGTTCCTATAAAAGTGATGATCCGACGGCTGGAATCTTCTGTCCACAAGCCTGGAACTGCGATCAGACTCGACTGACGTCGTTGAAAACCCCGACATGCCTTCTGCTTGATCGGAACACGGACATCGATTCTTTCGGGTATCAAGCTGAGGACCGTTACGCCGATCTTTGCCTGGATGGTGACCATTTCCAATATTACTTCTTCCGGAGATTCAAAATGGAGCTACACGACAAAAAGGTATGTTTTGCTGTTTGAGAAAAGTTTGTCTATCTTTAAACTAATGGTATTTGTTTCGTCAGAACATTATAGTAGTCTAGTATTATTTATGAGCGTTTTATTCCCCTTATAACATGGATCAGATATGTACTTTAGCGACCTTTGTCCTGGGTGTGTTCGATATTTTATGATTTTTATTACCATCTAAATTTAAACATAGTAAAAAACTGGAATGCAATATCATTATTTTAACTCTTTAAAATGGACTGTATTAGCTAGTTTGTTTCTGATATGATCACTTCATCACTTTTCAGCGTTATTATCAAATGTTTCCACTGTCAGTGGATCAAAGTCATTGAGGATGGAATCCAACAGATAATTGCGTTTGCTGATGGCATTGAAGTAAATCAATGGAGAAAAAAAATCAGACAGCAAGCGCCCCTTTAACCTATTATACCACACAGCAAAATTTTAGACCTATCCAAATTGAAAGCATTTCCAGAGGATTATTTCAAAGTGGCTCAAATGGTGCAATTTTGCTTTGATAGCCCCCCCCCCCCCCCCCCCCCCCTCGGTCTCACAGACCCCGATTTCCAAAATGATCGTAGTGCTTTAGGAGAGCGCATTTTCTCCGATAACCACGAATTCGAGCCGTTTTTCTCCGATCATCCTTGGACGGGGCTTATTTTTAGACATACATCGGTGTGTTCCCGACGGGCTGCGAAAAACTACGATGCGATACGATTAACTACGCTTTAGCCCCGATTTTGTTCCGAAGTACCCCGAGTTTAGGAGCCAAGTTACTACGAAACAGTACGATCTAGACCGACTGTTCCGATTTCTTACTACGATGGTCTACAATGCACAAAGATTTACTGCTACATACCCCAAAAGATCCGGATCGACTGCGTGTTTCAAATCTTTTTTCAGGATAATGCCCGATTTCGTACACTGGGTATATAAATTCCGTGATTTAACAGCAAAAAAAAAATCAGTTATCATATGGATATTAGAGTGACAACATGCTAGCAACAACAGGCAAAGTTATAAATGCAATCTTGTGTTACCCCCCGGTCTCACAGATCCCGATTTAATCCCGATTTCGAAAATTTCAAAATCGGCGTGAAATCGGCTATCTTCGGGAGAGTCGTAGTGCCTCCTGACTCAAATCGGCATCAATTCGGGATCAAAAATAAATCGGGACAAAAATTTCAACATGCGCAAATTTTTCTCCCGATTTGGAAAATCGTGCCGAAATCGGCGCACCTCGGTGTACCTCGTACTAAGTCGTCGTTGTTCGTAGTAAGCAAATCGGGGTTATTCGGCGTTTTTCGGTCCTATTTCGGCGTACCTACCTCGGCGATGAACCCCGAATAACGCCGATGTACTACGAGTAACTCCCGATTCTCGCCGATGAACTACGACGAGATACGCGACTAGCATCACGAGCTACACCGACCTACACCGAATAACTACGAACTGCTAAGATATCATCCCGTAGTACTACGAAGTACCCCGAATTCCGATTGGTGTCCGCGGTCGTGAGGTAGAGCGTCGGCCTCGTAACCAAAAGGTCCTGAGTTCGATCCCCGGGAGCGGGTGTCAACTTTGGGATTTTTCATTGGCCCACACATTCGGCGCGAGTACTGGTGTGGTTCCCAGCAAGCAGAATCGAGAGAGATTAGTATAAGTTGTAAGAACTTGTTTCTCAATCGATGTAAAATAAATATGTTTAAACTAAACTAATTCCAATTGGTATAGAAAGGCGAATCAACTTTGAAAAGAATTCATTTGCAGATTTTTTCCAGACCTTTAAACGAGAGGCTTTCCTATACTTCGAATCTATGGGACCAAAAAGGGGGCTTTAGAAGAAAAAGCAGTCAGCTACAACAGACATGCCTCCTCCATCGAGCACCCTAGCCCCACCATTAAGCACAGATAACCAACCTGACCATGATTTTATGCCGGATCAGCCAGTTGTCCAGCAAAATGAGTTTGAGGATGACCTCTAATATCCATATGATAACTGATTTTGTTTTTTGCTGTTAATCACGGAATTTATACCCATTGGACGAAATCGGGGCATAATCCTGAAATAAGATTTGAAACTCGTAGTCGATTCGGATCTGTCGGCGTATGTCGCAGTAAATCTTTGTGCATCGTAGTCCATCGTAGTTAGAAAACGGGACAATCGGTCTAGATCGCACTGTTTCGTAGTAACTCGGCTCCTAAACTCGGCGTACTTCGGAACAAAATCGGGGCAAAAGCGTAGTAAATCGTATCGCATCGTAGTTTTTCGCAGCCCATCGGGAACACACCGATGTATGTCTAAAAATACCCCTCGTCCAAGGATGGTCGGAGAAAAACGGCTTGAATTCGTGGTAAATCGGAGAAAATGCGCTCTCCCGAAGCACTACGATTATTTTGGAAATCGGGGTCTGTGAGACCGGGGGGTTACATCTATATTCAACTTAAGGGAAGGGGAAATGCTCCAGGATACAGCCTAAGCATAAGAAGCAAAGGCGATGGTGGGTGCGGCCTTGGCTTACCAACGAGAAGAGGCAAGGCACTGGACAATTTCATCAGCTATTACAGCGTGAACTACCTGCCCATGACCACCAATCATTGATGAACTACTTGCGAATGCAATTGGAGCTTTTCAATGAAATCGTCGAGAAGATCACTTCGATCGTTGAACGAAAGAAGACAAAGTGGCGAGATCCTCTTTCACCGGGTCTCAAGGTGGCGATAACATTAACGGCATCTTGCTACTGGTGATAGTTATCTTACAACTTTCTCTTTGGTAAGACGACCATCACAAACCTTATACCAGAGGTTTGCAGGGCTATTGTACCACATCAGGGTCGGTTGTTTCTCCGTAGTGTGCTTAATGGTCGAGCTTGGGTGCTCGATGGAGGAGGCATATTCTATTGTAGCCGACTGCTTTTTCTTCGAACGCCGCCTTTTTGGTCCCATTGTATCGAAGTATAGGGAAGCGTCTCGTTCAAAGGTTTGGAACTGAATGAATTGTTTCAAAGTTGGTTCGCCTTTTTATACTCCTGGGAATTCGGGGTACTTCGTAGTACTACGGGATGATATCTTAGCAGTTCGTAGTTATTCGGTGTAGGTCGGTGCAGCTCGGGATGCTAGTCGCGTATCTCGTCGTAGTTCATCGGCTAGAATCGGGAGTTACTCGTAGTGCATCGGCGTTATTTGGGGTTCATCGCCGAGGTAGGTAGGCCAAATAGGGCCGATTCTGTCGCCGAATAACGCCGATTTGCTTACTACGAACAACTACGACTTATTACGAGGTACACCGAGGTGCGCCAATTTCGGCACGATTTTCGAAATCGGTAGAAAAATTTGCGCATGTTGAAATTTTTCTCCCCGATTTATTTTTGATCCCGAATTGATGGCGATTTGAGTCAGGAGGCACTACGACTCTCCCGAAGCTAGCCGATTTTCGAAATTGGGATTAAATCGGGGTCTGTGAGACCGGGGGGATAGGGTAGAAAACCTTTTGGGAAAAGGAGAAAATGCTGGTTACCAGCATTTTCTCCTTTTCCCACATTGTTTTCAAAAAGCATCTTCTTCAGGGATGTTAAAAGTCGTCATTGTGTGGTAAAGGGTTAAACAGTGGAAATGCCTCATTAATCTTGACACCTCCATCAGATACCATTTTGATTAATGGAGTATATGGGTAGGTCACTAGGTTCCTTAGTTCCAGGACAAGGGTCGCTAAAGTACTTATCCGTATCCATGTTATAATATGGGGAATACAACGTTTACTACTCGTTACTCTGTAAAGAGCATGACTCCGAAACATTTTACTACACAATCCGTGCAGTTCAAAAGACCCTGAGCAGAAATATTCTTGAAACGTTGTGGGAAAATGGTGGTAAACATTTTCTACATACCCAGCCCCCACCTTCATTTATTATCTTTTAAAAGACAAATTCCACAATTTGTGTAACACTTAATATTGTCGTCTGCAAATGTTTCAAACTTGGACCAGTTGGAATTTTTGTCAAGAGTTTTATCACATCAGATATGTACCATCATACTTATTTACATACAAATACTCATTATCGATGCATGTTTTTGATCATGTAACATTCTCACGGGTCATTGCAAAACCAAAATCTTGAAATACCAAAAGAGAGTACGTAGCCTATTAAGGAAATACCATTTGATTTTTCAGCTTCGACCAGTCTACAATTTTGACGCCCAGAGGTAATGGGTCTTTCTCGCCTAACTGGAATATACTAAAGTCTCGTATGAATATCTTGCTGTTCTCAAACCCGTGTGTCTTCATTCTTGGAGGAGACTATAACAGTCACCTGAAGCGAACATATGATATACTTGTTAATTATTATCCGGATTACTAGAGTAATCTGCAAACGCGTTAAAATGGTCAGAGATTAACTTTCATTGCAGACTATAACCAAAGCTGACAAACTCAAAGACGAGACGGGAAAAGAACTGAAAGCCCTGACTGTCTTCGCCAGATCGATAGAAGCCCTCAAGAGCCATCTTTTCACGATGTTAAGAGAGAGAAAAATTGACCCGGACACAATCCGAATAAAGTGGGTCCTCACTGTGCCGGCTATCTGGGATGATACTGCCAAACAGTTCATGAGGGAAGCTGCAGTAGAGGTATTTTCATCCACTTTTTAGCTCACTTGAGCACAACATGCTCAAGGGGAGCTTTTAGGATCACCCGGCGTCCGTCGTGCGTCAGTGCGTCGTGCGTCGTCAACAATTCTTTAAACACCAACTCCTCCTAAACCGCTGGGCCAATTTGGACCAAACTTGGCTGGAATGTTCCTTGGGTGGTCCTCTTTAAAAATTGTTCACAGGATTTGATTCCTTAAAAAACTCTGGTTGCATTGGCAACCAAATGGAATTTTTTAGCAAATTCTTTAAAAATCTTCTTCTCTGAAACCTCTGGTCAGATTTTGAAATTATTCGACAGATATGTTCCTTGGGTGACCCTTTTCAAAATATGTCCATGAAAATTTGATCCGTCAAAAAATGTGACTCTGGTGAATGGGGGCTACTTGCACTATACAGAAATAAAGGAATTCTTAAAAATTCTTCTTCTCTGAAACCGCTGGTCAGATTTTGAAATAATTTCCCAGAGATGTTATTTGGATGACCCTTTTCAAAATTTGTTCTCGAAATTTTGATCCGTCAAGATGCACGGCTCTGGTAAATGGGGGCTACTTGCACTATACGGAAATAAAGAAACTCTTAAAAATTCTTCATCTCTGAAACTGTTGGTCAGAATTTGAAATAATTTCACAAAAATGTTCCTTTGATGACCCTTTCCAAAACCTGTTCGCGAAATTTTGATCCGTCAAGAAACACAGCTCTGGTGAATGGGGGCTACTTGCACTATAGGAAAATGAAGAAATTCTTAAAAATTCTTCTTCACAGAAACCACAGGTCATATTTCAAAATAATTTCACAGAAATGTTCCTTGGATGTCCCTTTTCAAAAAGTGTTTGCGAAATTTTGATCCGTCAAGAAACACAGCTCTGGTGAATGGGGGCTACTTGCACTATAGCGGAAATGAAGAAATTCTTAAAAATTCTTCTTCTGTAAAACTTCTTGTTAGATTTTGAAATAATTTCACAGAAATGTTCCTTGGATGACCCTTTTTAAAATTTGTTTGTGAAATTTTGATCCATCAAGAAACATGGCTCTGGTGAATGGGGGCTTCTTGTACTATATGGCCATGAAGAAATTCTTTGAATTCTTCTTCTCTGAAACGGCTAATCAGATTTTGAAATAATCTCACAGAAATGTTCCTTTTGTAACCCTTTTCAAAAATTGTTAGCAAAATGCTGATTTGTCTAGAAACATGGATCTGGTGAATGGGGGCTACTTGCAGTATTTGGTCTTTTAAATTCTTTTTCTCGGAACAAAGATTGTTCGAGAAATTTTAATCCATCAAGAAACATGGCTCTGATGGCTGTGGGCTATTTATACTTTACAGACATGAAGAAATTCTTGAAAATTCTTCTTGTCTAAAATGGCTGATTAGATTTTGAAAAAAATGGCTATGGTTCTCTCAGAAATTCAGGTGAGCGATCCAGGGCCATCTTGGTCCTCTTGTTTAATTTGCATTCCCAGTCTATTTATAACTTACAGTTAGTAATCTAATTTCTGACTGAAATGTTCAAGTCTTCCAAATAATCCTTAGTTTTTTACGACTTCACCTCAAAAGCCTTTTGAAAACATTGTGGAAAAAGTAGAAAATGCTGGTAACCAGCATTTTCTCCTTTTTCCACTATGTTTTCTACCCTGTCGGGAACAAAATTCATTTTTGAGTTACGTTTGTTTTGTCGTCTGCAAGTGCTCTCAATTTGGAACAGCCTTAAATTTTGTCGTTTGGTAAAGAGTAAAAGTACTTGACTAGTAGGCTGCTAAGGTGAACTCAACGACATTTTTTAATGGACATATTTATACACAAAATTTTGGATCTAAACTGTCTCAATTGGAGATAATTTTACACCTAAAATAGCATTAACCCTTTCCCAAACAATCTCTGTTTTTTACGGGTCTGGAATAGTAGACTTTTGAAAACATTGTTGGAAAAGGAGAAAATGCTGGTAACCAGCATTTTCTCCTTTTCCCACAATGTTTTCTACCCTATCATAGACAGAAATCATCTCTTCAGCAAGAGTTGAATTGTTGTCTGCAAATGCTTTTAATTTGGTCTAGTCCAAAAGTTCGTCGTTTGGGAAAGGGTTAAACAGCATTATTTGGTTTGAAAAGTTTCATTTCACATATATAGCAGGTTAAGGGTTAAGAACAAGATTTTGAATAGTTGGTGATATCCGGATATCAGGGCCCGTATTTTCATCAAGAACCATCGAACCCGTAGACACAACTCTGACTGTCCCTTCACATCCTTCTTTTCTCTCTTAGTGAAGAAGAAAAAAAAAACTGGTCATTCAGAGGTGACTGATGCCGCGAAGTGAACATCGACTATGGACACAACTCTTACAAACACATCTGACTTTGCATTGACCTTGATATTTGACATACAGATTAGGTTCTTACATGCATCACATTGTTTAGTTGGTTGGCGATTCAGCAGTTATACTGAAGTTCGTCCAAATTTCAAGGCCGGACACATGGTAAACACTACCATCCGAAACCGTATTTTGACCTTGCTGTGACCTTGACTTTTAACATATAGACATGACTTCCACATGTCACACTTTCTTGATGAAGTAAATATGTATGCAAACTTATTTTAATATTCAGTCATATGTAAAGAAGTTGTGGCTCAGACACGAAACTACACATTTGACCTTGCTATGACCTTTGACCTACTGACATGGCTCTTGCGCTTGACATAATGTCTCTATTTAATTGATCACTCCACACTACTATATTGAAAATATGATTTTTTTAAAACGCCAGACATAGACGTAACCCCACAGAATTTCTCTGATATTTTACCCTGAAGAGACATTCAACCTACTGACCGGGTTCCTGGGCACTACACATCATTTATGCTCACTATGACCCTGACTTTTAACCTACAGACATGACACCTGCACATAACAAAATATCTTGATGTGTTGAATTTTTTTTGTAGAAGTTTCCTGAAATACGGTAATAGGGCGCAAGGGTGCCATTGGTCCTGAAGCACTAACCTGAGTAAAGTCATGTTAGGATTTAGAAAGCTTAAGTTGTTGTAATAGTGTAAAACACTCGAGTGTTACAGACCTGCCTTTCACCAAATTGACCTTTGACCTTGTATGAGATATCATAAACATAAACACCCTGGTGATGTTTTACGTGCATCAGATAAAATTAGAGTGCATAAATGATTTTTTTTTAAAGATTTGATCAAGTGACATCCTTTTTTACCCAATTTGGCCCCATTTCCAACATATCCGTTATATCATGTAGAGAAACCTTCTGACCAGGTTTCATTAGTATCGGACTGAAAATCTGGTGTCTAAGATGCACACAAGACTTTTTTTAAGATTTTTCCCAATGTTTTTTTTTTTTCTAACATCTGTCCAAGTTACCTACTTTTTGACTGGATTTGACCAATTCTTGTTCATGTCCAAGATATTATCAAGGAAGACAATCTGATCTAGTCTCATGAGTATTTGGCTAGAAATGTGGCTCCTAGAGTGTACGTAAGGTTTTCCTAGTATTTTGACCCAGTGACCTTTTTACATTTTGACATCACATGACCCAATTTGAACTTGTTCCACATATTATCAGTGCAAACACCTGGTGCACTTTGTGCCCAGATTAGCCAAAAAGAATTCTTGTCTAGACACCAAAATAGACATTTGAGCTTGCTATGACCTTGACCAATGGACACGATCCTTGCGTGAAACAGATCGCCTCTATTCTGGTGACAGTTCTGCTCAGTTGTATTGCAGTTCATTAATGATGAAACAGTTACGGGATGGACACAAACATTACTACCCAGAATTTATCTTTTTAAGCATAATTGACCTTGCCTTGACCTTGATTGACCTGTGACCATTGACTTGGTTCTTGTGAGGAACACATTATCTTTATGTAATCAAGGTTCTACAAAATCAATTTGAAATTCACTCATACAGAAATATCCAGACTGGAACATTTCACACCCTCCCATCTTGTCGTGACCTTGACCTTTATAACCTATGGACATGACTCTTGTGCATGTCAATGGGCAATGATGTGATTGATTAATAGCAAACCGAAATAATTTTGTACCATAAAATGTAATGAAAATTTCTGGTACAGTAAATCGAGGGACTGGCCATAGAGTGAAGAATTTCTTTTATTTGCAGGCAGGTATAGCGTCTAAAGATCTATCTATCGCACTAGAGCCGGAAGCTGCCTCATTGTATTGCCAGTATCTTCCTGTTGAGAAGAGGGGCGAGGGTGCAGAAACTAGATTTACAGATGCCAAACCTGGCACCACCTACATGATTTTAGATCTAGGAGGTAGGCATTTATTCTTTGGCATTTGCAATCAATCTGAGGCTCTTGGGGGGCTAAATCACTTTGATTTGCAGAGAGTTTGCTTGTTTGCAAACATATATTTATGTACATCATTATATGGCCTGCGACACGCGAAAAGGGACAGTCCGCGCAGGCTAATCGGCGATGGCTTGCAACACGCGAAAAGGGGCGTTCGGACATCTGCGTAAAGTGTCGTCTCGGATCAACCTGCGCAGTCCGCGCAGGCTAATCCGGGACGACACTTTCCGTTTTGATGCAATTTTCTGTTTTGCACATGTCTATTGAAGGACAAAATCTAATGTAGTCGTAAAGTGCCGTCTCGGATTAGCCTGCGCGGACTGCGCAGGCTGATCCGAGACGACACTTTACGCAAATGTCCGAATGCCCCTTTTTTGCGTGTTGCAAGCCATATGGCACTTCACGTCTTCGTTGGATCTTGGCCTACAGTAGACTTGAGCAAAACAAAAATTACATAAAAACGGAGTTTCGTTTCGGATTAGTCAGCACGGAGTGCACAGACTGATCCAGGACTACACCTCACGCAAATATCTGAACGCCCTGGTACGGTAAATGATATCGAAATAATTTAACCCTTTCCCAAACAATCCCTGGTTTTTACGGGTCTGGAATAGTAGCCTTTTGAAAACATCGTGGGAAAAGGAGAAAATGCTGGTAACCAGCATTTTCTCCTTTTCCCACAATGTTTTCTACCCTATCATAGACAGAAATCATCTTTTCAGCAAGAGTTGAATTGTCGTCTGCAAGTGCTTTCAGGTTTGTCTAGTTCAAAATTTTGTCGTTTGGGAAAGGGTTAACCTTTATCCTGTTGGATAACTAAAATGAAATTTTCAATTCGATAGAAAAAAGTCAAATATTGCTATATCAAAGTTATGCAGCCTGATCTTGTCTACACTGTCCGAGAAAGGTCAGCGAATCACGCTTACTAGTCTAAGGGATAAGTATTTTCAATGGGGTTCAGTCATTTGATGACCCAAGTGATCTCTTAACCCTTTCCCAAACGACAAACTTTTGGATTAGACCAAACTGAAAGCATTTGCAGACGACAATTCAACTCTTCCTGAAAGGATGATTTCTGTCTATGATAGGGTAGAAAACATTGTGGGAAAAGGAGAAAATGCTGGTTACCAGCATTTTCTCCTTTTCCGACAATGTTTTCAAAAGGCTAGTATTCCAGACCCGTGAAAACCAGGGATTGTTTGGGAAAGGGTTAAAGTGTAAAAGATTTAAAAAAAAATATCCGCAGGCTTCTGGGTAAACATAGGATGTAATTTTTTCAGCTGTAAATGGCTACTTTTCTCTTAAAAATTCTCGACTTTTTTTTTCTCAAAATCACTAAGGTTCAAACTTTTCATGGTGTGAAGAAATTATGTAACTTTCAAGATAATCCGATTAAAAAAAAATCGCATATGGCCACGTAAACAAGAATTATAAATTATAAATTTAAATGGCAACATTTCCTTTACTAGTAGTCAGATTTTGATTTTGTTTTTGGCTCACCTGAGCACGAAGTGCTCAGAGTGAGCTATTGTGATCACTCACTGCCCGTCGGCGTCCGTCTGTCGTTCGTTCACATTTCCTTGTTTACACCCTAGCATCTACAAATATCATCCAATCAGCGCCAAACTTGGTCAAAGTGTATATGACCATAAGATCTCGGATGAGTTCGATTATGGGTCTAATCGGACCAGAACATCCGGAGTTATTTGCCCTTGAATTGAAAAAATTGCTATATTTCACTTTGTTTACACTCTAGCATCTACAAATATCAACCAATCAGGGCCAAACTTAGACAAAATATATATGACTATAAGGTTTCGGATGAGTTCGATTATGGGTCTAATCGGACCAGAAAGACCGGAGTTATTTGCCCTTGAATTAGAAAAATTGCTATATTTGACTTTGTTTTCACTCTAGCATCTACAATTATCAACCAATTGACACCAAACTTAAACAAAATATACATGACCATAAGATCTCGGATGAGCTTGATTATGGGTGTAATCAGACCAGAACGACTGGAGTTATTTGCCCTTGAATTCGAAAAATTGCTATATTTCACCTTGTTTACACTAGCATCTACAAATATCAGCCAAATAGTTCCAAACTTGGTCAAAAGATATATGACATCTAAGGTCTCAGATGGGTTTGATTATGGGTGTAATCAGACCAGAACAACTGCAGTTATTTACCCTTGAATTAAAATAGTTCTTAGTCCAGAGCATAACTTTGTCATCTCCAGTCCAATTGACTTGAAACTTGGTATTTGTGTTTGTTGCAATAATACGGATTGCAGTGTAAAACAACCATTACTCTACTTCTTACTGTCTATGAGTTATTTCCTTTTGATTGAAATTTTTACAGCATTTTCTGCTTGTCTGGAATATATAACTTTGTCATCTACAGCTTGAACATCTTCAAATTTGATATGCATGATTGTTGAAAAATTATGGAGTGCATTGCACAAGAACCATAACTTCCTAGCACAAATTTTGAGTTATTCCCCCTTTGACCGTCATTTTTATGGCATTTCTTGCTTGCCTGGAGCAAAACTTTGTCATCTTATGGAGGAATGACTTGAAATTTGGTATGCTTATTTGTTGCAATATTTGGAAGTGCAGTGCCTAAGAAATGTAACTGTACCTTGTGCTGTCTTTAAGTTATTTCCCTTTGAATGTCATTTTTACAGCATTTAGTGCCTGCCCTGAATATAACTGTCATCTTAAGTCAGAACGAATTCAAACTTGGTATGCATATTTGTTGCAATATTACACAGTACAGTGCGAAGTTTGAGTAATTCCACTTTGATCTTCATTTTTATAGTACTTCTTGCTTGTATGGAATGGATCTTCAAATTCTCAAATTAAATTGCAACAATTTGCTGCTCTTGTTTCATTATCATTTGGCCTTGAACTTTGTTATTTGGTATATACATGTATCTTTATATTAGACCTGTGCTATAGGACCATCATGGTCCTCTTGTTGTAGAATCAATAGGGTTCAAGCTATTGATAAATGATATAAACAGACTGAAATTTTCACAAAAATCTGACCTCAAATCCAGACTTTATCGCGGAAACAAGACTAACGGATGGACGGACAATGTAACCCGTCTCATGACACAAGCTTTTCTGGCTTCAGGCCAGTACGGCGAAAAATCATTTGGGACCCATTCTGAGTTCTGACAAATGATCTGATTGGCCCAGATACAACTGCACTTCCAGTCACTGCTTTCGGAATCTAGATTTTTAATCAAATGCAATATGGTATCTTAGTACGGCTACTAGCCTTGTTCTATACCTACATTCCTAACTTGGTAACCAACCCAGCAATACAAGATTGCATCTTTCGGTCGTTTTGTTTACCATGCCATTTTAGCAAAAAAAAAAACCTTGGTCCGACTGACATGTTTTTGAGATACAGTCGTTGTACAGGCCTTTGTGATTTTCTTGACAAAAAATTCTTTCCAAATGCACAAAAAATTGCAAATAATGACCTGGAAAATTTCCTAAAACATCTATACAAGCTGGCAAATGATATTGAGCATGTATGTGAACTGTCATATATCTAAGGACACCCTGAAGTTTCAAGTAGAGCAGCCATTTATTCAATGAAAATCATATTGCTGATACTGAACCCTTACAGGGCCCTTCGCTACATAAGTTGTCTTTGAAGTCAGTGTAAGTCAGTATTAGCATAAGATGTGCGGTCTAATGTTTGATCTACGTTGTCCACTCTGCAGACATTCTAGATAAATATAAATCCTGAAATCACATTTACTTGTGACTTATCTATTCACCGAAAATGAACTGGAAATGGTTCTATTCAATTCTCTGTGGGTTAACCCTTTACCACGTTATCTCGATTGCTATGACCCAGATGAAGAGGCCTTTGGAAAGTATTGTGTGAAAAAGAGCAATCATAGTACTTAGTCAATGTTTCCTACCCTTTAACTCTTTACCACACGACAAAATTTTAGACTGGTTCAAATTGAAAGCTTTTGTAGACAACAAAATAAAGGTGACTGAAAAATTGAAATTTGTTCAGGGAAGGGTAGTAAACATTGTGGGAAATGGAGAAAATGCTGGTTACCAGCATTTTCTCCTTTTCCTACAGTGTTTTCGAAAGGCTTCTTTCTTAGGGGCATCAAAAGTAGGGATTGTGTGGTAATGGGTTAAGTACATGTGCCAAAGCCCATCTTTTGTGCCACATCAGTGTGCTGCCTACAATTGTTTCCTATTTCGCAAGGTGTACAATTTTGTCATCTGATACACTTACCCAACTTCTGTTCCAGGTGGTACCGCTGACATTACTGTTCACGAGAAAATCTCCAAAGGCAAGTTAAAGGAGGTTGACAGGGCCAGCGGTGGACCATGGGGAGGTACAGCAGTTGATGGAGCTTTCATCCGTCTTATAAGTGAAATTGTTGGTGGTCCAGTGTTTGCAAAGTTCATGGAGGAGTGCAAGTACGACTATCTGGATCTGATGAGAGATGTGGAAGCCATGAAGAGAAACATCAACGCATCATCTGAGGACCCTGTCAAAATTAAATTTCCAGCGAGCCTGAACGAAATCTGTCAGAGGATGGTGAAGAAAGGGTTTGGAGATCTCGTTAAGGAGGCAAGGAAAGATAAACAGATTTCATTTGTTGGAGACAAGATGAAGATCAATCCTGATCTCGTGAGGTCTCTTTTTAGGAAAACTGCTGATAAGATTTTGTCACACATGAAGAAGATAATCGAACATTCGCCTGTCGGGAAGAAGATTTCACTCATACTGATGGTTGGAGGTCTGTCCGAGTCGCCCTACATCCAAGATTTAGTGAGGGCAGAGTATCACAATAAGGGAGGCAGGACAGTGTTGGTTCCACGAGACGCAGGTCTTTCTGTACTCAAAGGCGCCGTGGTTTACGGCCGGCAACCAGAAAACATAACTTCTCGAGTTCTACGCTATAATTATGGTGTTCAAATTGCTCCCGAGTTTGACGATAAAATCCACAAACCGAGTAAGAAGTTTAAAAACAAAGATGGCCAAGATCGCTGTGATGATATCTTTTCATGCTTCATAAATGCTGGCACAGATGTTAAACAGGGTCATGTTGTAAACAAGATCTACTACACAACAGTCTCTTTTCAGGAGCAGGTGGCACTGAAAATTTTCTTCTCAGATGCTGATGACACAGAGTACACAGATGACGATGGTTGTCGTTATCTGGGTGAACTAACCGTGGACATCCCAAACCCATCCGCAGAAGAGCGTCACATGCTGGTGCAGTATACATTCGGAGACACCGAACTTCACATATCAGCCGTTGAAGAAGACAACCAGGAACCTTGTAACATAACAATGAAAATGCTTGAATAACTCAGTTGATGTACATGTAACTAGCGTGCAGAATTAAAATTTACCCATAATAGCGCTAAATGAATAAACAGGACATTCTTATTCTGTACTTAAGATGCAGACCTTCCATTTTCAAAGCTGTTTTGTGAGATTATGAGGTAAGAAGTGGCCGATGTAGATCCATGATCCGATAGTACATTCTGATCTTGAACAACACTTTCCCAAAACACAGTGAGGGCCATTCTTTGCTTGATTCCCTCGATTTCTCCCCAGAACTTAATTGGCCCTGATAAAGGCATTACTTGGTTTTTATGCTTGATTTCCTTGCACTGCACATAGATATTCTTGAGACAATATCTCGGCTAAATCTAGTTAGATCATATTACAAATTAACAAATACGCATTTCTTGGATGATTGAGAGTTTGGTGTGCTTCAAAATTGCATGAGAACTTTATATATAACAATAAATCATTATTATATTGATCGCAACATCCCATGGGAAGCAAGGAAAAAAACAAAGGAATAAAAGTCCAACAACCATTTCATTATTTGATTACCTTCAGTTTTTTATCTTGCAAGGGAGATAATTTTACTTTTAGGAATGCCCCTCCCCCCTCCAATTTACCCATAGGTTGTCAAGGCCAACTCACTGAACTTCCGCAGACAGTGTAGATCAAGATCAGACTGCACAGAACATGCAGTCTGCTCTTTGATCTCAATCATCTGATGAGAAGATATTTTTGTCACAAAAAAAAAAAAAGTTTGACTTATATAGCAGAAGAAGGGTAAAATCTAGGGTCAGCACTAAAATAGTAAAAATTATAGGATGGTGTGCTGGATAAACAAAACAGATAATTTAAGTGAAGAAAATAATGATACTAATAGATGGTGGGCTTTTTTAATTCTTTATCAAGCAACAAAATTGTAGACCAGTCTTAAGTGAAAGCATTTGCAGATGACAAATAAACAGCAGTCCAAATGATGATTTCTATGTTGGAAGCGGAAGAAAATATTGTGGAAAAAAGGAGAAAATGCTGGCTAGCCAGCATTTTCTCCTTTTCCCACAATATTTTCAAAAGATGCCTTTCTCATGGTCATTATGTGGTAAAGGGTAAAGAAGAATGGAATAAATCTTGGCCTAGAAAAGTATAAGCATGTATGTTATTTGCATCATTTTTATTATTGTTTTCACAACAATACTCTCCATTTATAGTCACAAATAAAGTAGATGTGCTCTGTACCATGATGTGCGTTTTTTCGTAATATAGAGGAAAATAAAGAACAGATGAACAAGAAAGTCAATCTCTGACCAAAATATCTTTTTTCAAATAATTTCTTCTTTAGTGTGATTGAACAAGGTCATTAAACTGGAAATTATTTTGTAAACTTTTAAAAGGGTACTTACACATCGAAATTCATTTCTCTCATTCTCTCTTTCTCTCATATACATGTGTTTTGTAAAATTTTTCTAATCTCTGGTAGAGCCTTAGAAAAAGAAGAGGGCCTTGATGGTCCTGTATCACTCCACTGGCTAATAAGTAAAAACACTACAAGCCAAGCATTACAATATTTGGCCAATTGAATTCAAACTTGAGGACATACAACATTTTTTCTATAAAATCCTACACGAAAGTTGTGACCCCCAGGCAAAGCCAATTCTGACATCAAAGCTATTACTTGAATCCTGGTGGAGGTCCACAAGATAAAGCCCCATACCATATAATACAGATCAAGAATGTGTGGATAAAAACAAGAAGATTTTCGAAGTTTTCTCAATAAAAGACCCTGTAAAACATGAAACCCATGAGACAGGGCTAAATTTAGTAGGACTAGTCTTTATTATGGTAAGTAACAAGATGACTTAGAAAATTTTCACCACAAAAACCCATGTAAAACTTGTGACTCCTGGTGTGGGCACAAACTTGACCCAATGGCTATAATTTGGGCACTCCTGGTAGATGCCCCCTAGATAAAGCTACATACAAAATTTGGTAGCCCTGGGCCTTATGGCGAGCTATAAGTAGCTTTTTAAAAAAATTCCAGTATGAGCCATGCAAAACTTGTGACCCCCAGGACTGGGCCAAATTTAATTCCAGGGCTATGATTTGGGCACCTTTGGTAGACAACCACTTGATAAAGCTAGATGCAAAATTGAGTAGCACTAGGCCTTATGACTTGGTACGAGAAGATTTTTAAAGTTTTCCTTATGTAAGCCCATATAAAACTTGTGACCCCTGGAGCCTGGCCAAATTTGACCCCTGGGTTATCATTTGGGCAATCTTGGTAGACAAACACTTGATAAAGATACATGTCAAATTTGGTAGCCCTAGGCCCTGTGGCTAGGTGCAAGAAGGATTTTAAAGCTTTCCCTATATAAGCCCATATAAAACTTTTGACCCCTGGGGCTTGGCCAATTTTGACCCCAGGGCTATTATGTGAAGGAACAAGGTAGAGGTCCCCTAGATAAAGCTACATGCCAAATTTCGTAGCCGTAGGCCATACGGTGTCAGAGAAGAAGATTTTTTTAAATTTTCAATATTTCTCAGTTTTGTTGCCATGGCAACTAGAGTTTTTGAAGGAATAAAATTCTTTAAAGGAATTCTGAAGAGGACCATGGCAGGATCATTTCTGTGAAGTTTCATCAAATTTAGGTAGGTAGTTTCAGAGAAGAAGATGGATGAAATAAAAGTTAACGCAGGCACGGACACACACACAGACGGATGATGGGAACCACGCCATGACATAAGCTCTGCTGGCTTTCAGCCAGTAGAGCTAAATATGAAGATTTCTGTGATTAATTTGTAATCCAAGGTTAACTCTTTACTGCAACAATCCACAGCAGTCTAGTATGAAAATTTATGCATACAATATAGGACATAAATTACAGTTTAACAAATAATAATATGTGAAATATTATGGCACAAAGAGAAATATCCTGTAAAAAGCCCTTTTTCAACAATGTTTTCGATAGAGATCTATGGGAAGTAATAAATTAAACAAAAACAAAACAACAACAAAATGATTTTCTGTTAACTACATTATACCCTGCTTGATCAGCAGTCTGGTTTTCATTGCTCTTGTGAAGTTGTAAGGCTACAATTAGACTACACAGATTAAACAAAAACAAAACAACAAAATAATTTTCTGTTTGCTACATTAATTATACCCTGTTGTATCAGGAGTCTTGTTTTTCATTGTTCTTGTGAAGTTGCAGGACTATGATTAGACTACACATAATGAGCAGCCTGATCTTAATCTATAGTGTCCAGCGGCACAAAGACTAATAACCTGTAACAAGCCCTTTTTATACGCCCGTCGAAGACGGGACGTATTATGGGATCACCCGTGGCGGGCGGGCGGGCGGGTGGGCGTCCGGGCGGGCGGGCGGCGTCCAGTTCTTTGTCCGGAGCATATCTCCAAAACTATACTAGCTAGGGTTATGAAATTTCATGGGTGGATAGATCTCATTGAGGGGGAGTGCAGTGCACAAGAATCATAACTCTTGCTTGCTTAATTTTTGAGTTATTGCCCTTTGTTGTTTTTCATACTTGAATTTTGTCCGGAGCATATCTCCAAAACTATACTAGCTAGGGTTATGAAATTTCATGGGTGGATAGATCTCATTGAGGGGGAGTGCAGTGCACAAGAATCATAACTCTTGCTTGCTTAATTTTTGAGTTATTGCCCTTTGTTGTTTTTCATACTTGAATTTTGTCTGGAGCATATCTCCAAAACTATACTAGCTAGGGTTATGAAATTTCATGGGTGGATAGATCTCATCGAGGGGGAGTGCAGTGCACAGGAATCATAACTCTTGCTTGCTTAATTTTTGAGTTATTGCCCTTTGTTGTTTTTCATACTTGAATTTTGTCCGGAGCTTATGTCCAAAACTATACTAGCTAGGGTTATGAAATTTTATGGGTGGATAGATCTCATCGAGGGAGAGTGCAGTGCACAAGAATCATAACTCTTGCTTTCTTAATTTTTGAGTTATTGCCCTTTGTTGTTTTTCATACTTGAATTTTGTCCGGAGCATATCTTCAGAACTATACTAGCTAGGGTTATGAAATTTCATGGGTGGATAGATCTTACTGAGGGGGAGTGCAATGCACAAGAATCATAACTCTTGCTTTCTTAATTTTTCAGTTTTTGCCCTTTGTCGTTTTTTATACTTGAATTTTGTCCGGTGAATATCTCCAAAACTATACTAGCTAGGGTTATGAAATTTCATGGGTGGATAGATCTCACCGAGGCAGAGTGCAGTGCACAGGAATCATAACTCTTGCTTGCTTAATTTTTGAGTTATTGCCCTTTGTCATTTTTCATACTTGATTTTTGTCCGAAGCATATCTCCAAAACTATACTAGCTAGGGTTATGAAATTTCATGGGTGGATAGATCTCATCGATGGGGAGTGCAGTGCACAGAAATCACAACTCTTGCTTCCTTAATTTTTGAGTTATTGCCCTTTGTTGTTTTTCATACTTGAATTTTGTCCGGTGCATGCCCCAGCTTTACAACTTGGGGTAAGACGGGCGTATCTTGCGACAATTTGCCGCTCTTGTTCAACAATGTTTTCAAAAGAGATCTACGGGAAGTAATAAATTAAACAAAAACAAAACAACAACTAAATGATTTTCTGTTAGCTACATTATACCCTGTTTGATGAGGAGTCTGGTTTTTAATTGCTCTTGTGAAGTTGTAAGACTACAATTAGACTACACATAATGAACAGACTGATCTTAATCTATAGCTTCTAGTATGCTGACAGATTTTTTGGTAAAAGAATCACTGATAAAGCACTATCTGAGATTTTCAAAAGTCTATTTACTCTTTACCTGACAACAAAATTTCAGACTGGACCATGTTGAAAGCTCTTGCATACAACACAATAAACATAACTCAAGAAATTTGAAGTTTGTTTTCAGCAGGGTAGAAAACATTGTAGGAAAAAGAGAAAATGCTGGTTACCAACATTTTCTCCTTTTTCCACGATGTTTTCAAAAGGCTTCTATCTCAGGGTCATAAAAACCAGGGATTCTTTGGTAAAGGGTAAAGTCTTTACTAGAGGAAAAAATTTTAGATTAGTCCAAATTGTAATTAAATGTATTTGCAGATGACAAAATAAATGTGCTTCGAATCGTAAAAACTGTCTTTTGAGGGGTAGAAAACATCATGCAAAACATTTCCAACAATGTTTTCAAAAGGCTTAATTGCACTTTAACCCTTTACCCCATAAGGCATTTCTATGGTATCTCTTATTGACCCTAAATAACAGCAAGGATGAAGCTGTTTCTTTTGTGTATATGACACCATTTGATAGCATAGAAAACATTGTGGCAAAAGGTGAAATTGCTCGTCACGAGCAATTTCACCTTTTGCCACAATGTTTTCCAAAGGCTCCAACAAGCAATGCGTAGAAATGAGTATCTATGAAGTAAAGGCTTAATATTTAGGGTTGTTGAACAATAAACCACTTTACACAAAGCATTGTTCAAGTAAAATAGACTATCTGAGCCAGAAGACCAAAATATTGGAATTTCATGAGACAGTTTGCTATTGCTACAGCACTGCATGATATAGTGAACAAGGTAGATCCAAAATCAGACTGCACATTCTATGTGGTCTGATCTATATCTACACTGTCCACAAAGGCAATCTGATCTTGACCTACATTGTATAAAAAAACCTTCATAGGTTGTGCTGAGCACTCAAAAGGTTAAAAACAACAGTAAATGTATTGAAATACTTCACATCACATGAAAGCCTAACATATCACCGGTAATATCAAAGAAACAGGTTAAAAGTGTATGAACAAGAACATCCAATGTTGGTGCCAGCCCTCAACTACAGTTGCCTCTCTACAAAAATGTAAAGTTTATCCCTTTCCCAAACAATCCCTGGTTTTCAAACCCTGAGATGGGAGCCTTTTGAAAACATTAAAGGTGGCCCTTCAGATTTTAGGACAAAACTTTTACAAAAATGCAAAAAAAAATAATCGTTATACTCCCAAAGCCTTTTAATTTGCATTCATAAAACCCCAGTAGTCGAAAACCATCTGACAACAAGAGAAATTAGAGATTTACTATGCCCAGGTCGACACCAACGGGACACACATTCTATTTTTACATGTGCAATTCGCTCATTTACGTACAAGAAATACACAGACGAAGCTTCAAACATATATAGCGTCCAAAGAAAACATTATGGAAAATGATCATTACATGGTTATTATTGTGTATTGGAATTTAAGTGTTATTAGTCATGTGCAAGTCACTTGACATTCCCACAATGCTTTTTTTGGCTCGGAATCTAAAAATACCTTAACTCTTTACCAAATGACAAAATGTTGGACTTGTCCAAATTGAAAGCATTTACAGACGACAAAATAAATGTGAATCAAAAATAGAAAATTGATTTGGAAAGGGTAGAAAACATTGTGGGAAATGGAGAAAATGCTGGTTACCAGCATTTTCTCCTTTTCCGACAATGTTTTCAAAAGCTTGCTTTCTCAGGGTCGTTAAAAGTTTGGATTGTGTGGTAAAGAGTTAAGAGGCTACGTAGCATACCATCAAAGCAATTTTTTTTTGTAAAGTTTTGAGTTTTAATTATTGATGATTTATATCGCTTTTTCACATAAATTTCAATGATATATATATTTTCTAATTTTGTGAGATGTTAAAAACCTAAATACCCACCGTTAAGGGGAAAGGAGAAAATCCTGGTTCCCAACATTTTCTCCTTTTCCCACAATGTTTTCTACCCTGCTCAAAACAAATTCCAATTTTCAAGTTACGTTTATTTTGTCACCTGCAAGTGCTTTCAAATGGACCAGTCTAAAATTTTGTTGTTTGGTTACAATTTAAAATGGTGCATAACTTTTTCAAAAATACTTTGATGATTACCTCCCCTTGTTTTATGGGATCCCCTTTTAAAAATTAAGCATCACCTGCAGTTACTTTTCTGCAAAAATTCTTCAAAAAGTTGAAGGGGCATTACAGTGTCAAAATACTTTGATAGTTACCTGCTCTTGTTCTATGGGTTCCCCTTTTAAAAGTTAACCACTTGTCTGACTTAGAAGTAATTATTTCATGCTTTCCGGTAAGATATAGAGAAATAGCAGTGAAAATAGTTTTGATCTTACATGGGTACGACCAGTGAAAATACCTATTTTCATATTCTTATTGCATAGGCAAATTGTGGGTCCCTCACAACCAGACGGAAATATGATGTCATTTACCTCACATTTCTCGCGCTTGACATAATATTGTAAGGCATTACTATGCCTGAGGGATACACCACGGGGAATAATGGAAAAGATCTGAAATGGATTTTGATAAAGTTCCTTCCAGAAAGGGTTAAAAGCATGAAATGAATAGAATATTTGTTTTTTTTAGTGAAAGATCGAAATTTATTTCATTTTATGAAATAAATTTCGATCTTTTACAGAAAAAAAAAAACAACTATCCTCTATATATCTTCAGTAATAACAAGGATATTACAAAATGTAAAAGTTTTTGCAAGACACTGAAGATGAAAATGAGCCCAGGCACATTAATGCACAAAACTGCATGTTTTAGTGACGTCATTTTCCAGTGACGTCAGTTTTCACTGATTTGGGCCACTCAGAAGGGAATTTCTGTTTCATCAGCATACTCGATTCGTGAGATGATAAAACAGGAAAATTCCGTTTAACGCACTTTGAAAAGGTAAAACCTTGCAATTTAATAACTTTGTTGCACGTTCAGGTGGCAGGGGGGCTTGGAAACTTGTTCACGGCTGTGTTGAGCCTTTGGCTGGGGGGGGGCATTTTTCACTAAGCCATGAACAAGTTTCCAAGTCCCCTGTCATCTAGCCGTACAACTAATAAAGTCAGTTTTTTGCATGAAGACCATGACAATGCAGAGGGAAGGGCTATGATAGTACCACAAAGTTTTCTAAGAGAAAAGCTGAACTGAAATTGTCTCGTATTCCCCAGTTACCCTAGTTTCTGTAAATACTTTGAACTTCTACAAGTCTTCAAAATGGTCTTTTAACTCTTTACAAAACCACAATATTTTAGACTTGTCCAAATTGAAAGCATTTGCACACGACAAAATAAACATAACAACAAAAAAAAAAAAAAAAAAAATGAAATTTGTTCCCAGCAGCGTAGAAAACAAACCAACTCAATCATTTGGTAGACTGGTCCTTGAACAAGCATAAAATTGACACAATGTGCAGGCATATCTGGGTCAATACTTTTCGCATATGCATAAAGTCCCCTTTTCACAGAGCATGGCTCAAATGTATTTCGTACAAGTACTATAAATTGATGAACTATTTAAAAGTGAGAGGCTATTCTATGGCTTAACTCATTACCAAACGACAATATTTTAGGCTTGTCCAAATCCAAAGCATTTGCAGACGACAAAATAAAAGTGACCGAAAATTTGAAATTTCTTTTGTAAAGGGTAGAAAAAATTGTGGGAAAAGGAGAAAATGCTGGTTACCAGCATTTTCTCCTTTTCCCTCAATGTTTTCTAAAGGTTTCTTTCTCAGGAGCGCCAAAAGTAGGGATTGTGTGGTAATGGGTTAATAATACTGGTGAATAGTGGATTAAACGTTAAGAAATCTCAAACAAATAGACAACTTTCTCATAAACTATAAATTATTCAACTTATCACAAATTTTTCATTAGATCTATCTAGCCATAAAGGTTTACGTGGAAAAAAAGTTAATCTAACATTTTGAAGGTGGTTCTACAAACAGATCCAGTTAAAACTTCTTTCCCATTCACAAGAATCTCTGTTCCCCCAAACTCATAAACCACGTTCAGATCTTGCAGTTCTGTTGATGGTTTCGTCAAACTTAACTTCAGTGTTCCTACAAAGCGACAACCCTCGTCGGTTGTGTACTTACAAGGTCTGTCTGCGCAGAATATTTTGAGCACAATGGAATCCTGGTTTGGTTTCACCGTATTATAAGTTTTGACCACTTTATCTCCAAGTTTCATTTCAGTTCCTTTTGTTACAAATGGCATGAACACATTTTTAGCTCTTGTTCCATCAATAGATTTCTTTGAGCTGTCATACTGTTTGGGGTCAAACTTCGGCATGATTTCTGCACCATAAGTATATCTCAGTACCCTGATTGTAAATAAATACACAAAAGGTTTCAGTATTACCGAATGCTCTTACGTTTAACCCTTACCACACAATGACAAGTTTTAATGACTGTGACAAAGAAGACTATATTAAAAAAAATACTTCACAGGAAAAGGAGAAAATGCGGGCTGTCTGCATTCAATTTGGACAAGCCTGCATTTTTGCAGTATGGTAATTAGTTAACTCATTACCAAACAACAATATTTTAGGCTTGTCCAAATCAAAAGCATTTGAAGATGACAAAATAAAAGTGACTGAAAATTTGAAATTTGTTTTGTGAAGGGTAGAAACATTGTGGGAAAAGGAGAAAATGCTGGTTACCAGCATTTTCTCCTTTTCCAGCAATGTTTTCTAAAGGCTTCTGTCTCACGGTCGTCAAAAGTAGGGATTGTGTAGTAATGGGTTAAAACAATCTTTTGTAAGAATGCTTTTGAATACATTTTGGGAAACCAAAGAAAATGCCTATCAGATTGTATGATGGAATGTCTAGCAAAGACCACTGAAAGTTTGATTATTTTCGTTTATTTATCGTCGCTACCGGTTGTCCATCTGAGCGACGCCCCCAGAATACGGTTAGTTGTTACGGGGGATAGTGCAAGAATACAAGACAAAAATACTGAGAATTCCGCCTGGTTCTTTAACGTGCTCAGTGTATAGCACCGTCACACGGGACCTCGGTTTAACGTCTCATCCGAAAGACTATTAGTAATTTTTTAGCTGGCCAGCCGAGCACTCGAACCCACAACCTGTAGAGACCCGAAACATTGTGTTCAAGAGTCCAAAACTCTACCTACTGAGCTAATTGGCCGGTTATACCACTGAAAGGCTAAGCGTTGGTAAGCCCTTTAGCCCCAGCTCTCCCCATTTCAAAGTTTCAATGATCTTGTGAGAAATGCCATTTTAACCCTTTCCCAAACAATCCCTGGTTTTTACGGTTCAGGAATAGAAGCCTTTTGAAAACATTGTGGGGAAAAGGAGAAAATGCTGGTAGCCAGCATTTTCTCCTTGTCCCACAATCTTTTCTACCCTATCATATAGAAAAATCATCTTTTTAGCAACTGTTAATTTGTCATCTGCAAAATGCTTTCAATTTCGTCTGGTTCAAAATTTGCCGCTTGGCAAAGGGTTAAAACATAGAGGAAGAAGGAGAAAAAGCTGTTGACAAGCTTTTTCTCCTTTCCAAATAATTTTCCTTCAATTTCAAAGGACAAATTCAGCAATTAAAGTCTCATTCGATTAGATGTCTCCATATGTTTTGAAATTGTATAAAATTCTGTTATGTGATAAGGCGGCTCCTTATTTGCATATTACAAATCAGTTCTCGAAGGCTTTGTATCTAAGAGTACTTTAACCCTTTACTCCATAGATACTCATTTTTACACATTGCTTGCAGGAACCTTTGGAAAACATTGTGGCAAAAGGTGAAATTGCTCGTGACGAGCAATTTCACCTTTTGTCACAATGTTTTCTATGCTATCAAAAGGTGTCATATACTAATAACAAACAGCTTCATCCTTGCTGTTATTTAAGGTCAATTAGAGATACCATAGAAATGCCTTATGGGGTAAAGAGTTAAAACACAGATTGGGAAACAAACTTAAAATAACCCTTTCCCTTACAATCCCAAAGTCCAAGCCCGCCCGAGTGGCTCAGTGGTGAGCGTGTTGGACTCAGGACCTGGTGGTTGTGAGTTTGATACCCTGTTGAGGCCAATTTTCTTTCTGGCGTATTTTCGCCTCTCACCTCTGCTGGTGTATGTGAGAAAAGTAGTCAGTGGCTTTGGAAAGAAAGTTGTGTTCGTACTGGTATGAGAAAGCCAGGAAACACATGTGCGTCACTGATTGCCATGATATGATCTTCGTTGTTAAAGTGGCGTTTAACCCCAACACAACCAACCAACCCAAAGTCCAAAAACAGCTAGGCCTTTTGAACAAGAGAAAATTTTGTAGCCATCATTTTATTCTTTACCCACCATGTTTTCTATACACTGACAGACAAATACTGTAATTTAGAAAACACAGAACTTGCCTGATAGTTCCTTAATATTGACGAGTCTAAAATTTTGCAGTGTGATAAAGGGAAAATGGTTGAACAGTCTTTAAAATGTAAGGGAAACAATACACCGAGCAATAATTGGAAGGAAAAATACTGATACAATACCTGGAACAAATGGTTGCCGGTTGTCGACCAAATATAACAGCACCTTTTAACACAGACAAACCAGCCTCGTCTGGTATCACTACTTTCATATCTTTTGAAGCATACCTATAATGACGGCAACATGAATTACAAATTCGCTCTTTACCAAACAAGCCCTTGTTTTCACAGCTCTAGGAAGGAAGGCTATTGAGAACATTGTGGGAAAAGGAGAAAATGCAGGTAACCAGCACTACCCCTCCAAAAGTAAACTTCTATTGTTTTAGTAAAATAAAATTTGTTGTCTTCAAAAACTTTGAATTGTACAAGCCTAAAATTTTGTTGTGTGGTAGTTGTGTGGTAAAGAATAGAGTTGGTAAAAAACTAATGCAGAGTTTGGGGTTAGCGATTGGAGGGGTGAGTATAATAAGCCAGTACAACACAAAGACACTTAAAAGTACTCTGAATTGACAGCATTAATTTTACCATTTGAACATTTAATTTTCTTTTTCCGTGACAGGTCAGAAAATATTGAGGGGGAGGAAAAACTAGAGCTGAATGTGACTTAATACCCCCACTAGCACTTTGACAGAAACAGTCAATTACTAGTATTTTGTACACAGAGGAACACATGGACAGATGCTCAGACAGACAGACAGGCCAATTCCAGCACACCCCTGAAAACATTTGTTTTGTGGGGGAGAATAATCACTGGTTAAAAGCATTTTTTTCCTTTCACCACAATTTTTTCAATGGTTGTTAAAACTTGGGATAAAGAGGCATTTTCAGTTGTAAAGGAAGTACAAAAACATTTTATTTGAGCTATGCTCTATGACAAGGGGGCTCAATGCATCTGCAAAAAATGAAGACCTGTCTGCCTGCACATGCCATGGACCAAAATCTTCTGCTATCTGTCCACAACCTGTAAGTTCCCAACCTACACCAAACAGCTAGCACTTTAAGCTTTCACCACAATCTGAGTTTTAACAGCAATGAGGGTGACAACTTTTTCCACATTGTTTCCTACTTTATCGAAGAAAAATTGCACTATTTGAACCTCACTGAAAGTGGTGTCTGCAAATGTTTTCAATTTGGACAAGGCTACAATTTTGTTATCTAATAAAGAGTTAACCCATTACCAAACGACAAAATTTTAGACTAGTCTAAATCGAGAGCATTTGCAGACGACAAAATAAAAGTGACTGAAAATTTGAAATTTGTTTCGTGAAGGCTAGAAAACAATGTGGGAAAAGGAGAAAATGCTCGTAACCAGCATTTTCTCCTTTTCCCAAAATGTTTTCCAAAGACCTCTTTCTCAGGGTCATCAAAAGTAGGGATTGTGTGGTAATGGGTTAAATGAAAAAAGTGTTGACACAAACCTGTCTTTAATGACATCTTGTATATAAGGCGACTCTGAAAAGCCACCAACCATTAGGATCAGGGATATTTTTTTCCCTATACTTTCCACTTCTTGGATACAACTGTCCATTTCCTGAGTGATATTTTTGGCAATCTTTTGGAAAAATGTCTTGGAAAGTTCAGGTGATATCCTCAACTTGTCTCCAACGACCTATGAAATAAATAACAAGAGAAGATCATGGTTAGTTGTTTGGGGTGAAACCCAGTCTACTTTACAAAACCACTCAACATGTTGTTATTGTGATGTAATACACTGTTTTCCACATTATTTCATTGATTATCCCTTTCCTCCATATATACTCGTTTTAACACAATGAAGAAAAAAGCTTTAGGAAAACATTATGAGAAAAGGTGAAATTGCTCAAAATGAGCAATTTCACCTTTTCTCACAATGTTTTCTGTGCAATCTGTATCTTAAAACCCACTAGTAGGAACAGTTCAGATGTCGTCTGCAGCTTCTTTGAATTTCGAACGGTCTCAAAATGGTGTGTTAGGTAATGGGTTAAGCTGCTTCTTGCACACTTGTCCATGTTTCTCAAATACTCCACACAATATTCTTTCCAAGCCTCTGGCTGCTTTCCCACCTAGCCATTTTCAAGTCCTGTACACTATCGTGTGTGCTACCTAGGATTCATTCAATTATAGTATATAATGTAATAATATTCTCACTACAATCTGATTACAATTTCCGACAAAATTGAGAAAACCTCCTTTTCCCAAGAATATTTTTCTAACCTTTAACTCTTTACCACACAATCCCGACTTTTAAAGACCCCGAGAAAGAAAGCTTTTGAAAACATTGTGGGAAAAGAAGAAAATGCTGGTAACCAGCATTTTCTCCTTTTCCCACAATGTTTTCTACCGTTCCTAAATCAAATTTCAATTTCTGAGTCACATTTAATTTGTTGTCTGCAAATGCTTTGAATTTGGACCAGTCCAAAATTTTGTTGTATGGTAAAGAGTCAAGAAACAAAATCATCCCTTTTAGGCACATTTGTTGTAAGCAAATGCTTCCAATTTGGTGCAGTCTAAAATGTTGTTGTTTTGTAAAATAGGAATTTTTTTTTCATTCTTTTTTCAATATGATGGAAAGAATAAACTTACATAATCCTTTACAAAACAATCCCTGGTTTTTACGACCCTGAGATGGAAGCTTTTTGAAAACATTGTGGGAAAAGGAGAAAAATGCTGGTAACCATTTTCTCCTTTTCCCAAAATTTTTTTCAACCCTGCTGGAAACAAATTTCAATTTTTCAGTAAAATTTAATTTGTCATCTGGAAGTGGTTTCAATTTAGACCAGTCTAACATTTTACCCTATGGTATAGAGTTAAAAGTGTATTCTATAATATCGACACATTTACCTCTTTATCGTGAACCAAAATTTTTGACAAAGCCAAATTGAAAGCATTTTCAGACAACAAAATAACTATGACAGAAAAATTGAATTTTTGAGGGGAAAGGGTAGAAAACATTGTGGGAAAAGGAGAAAATGCTGATTTTTATCAGCATTTTCTCCTTGTACCACTATGTTATCTACTCTTTCACACCCAAACCTCATAATTCCAGCTATATTTGTCATCTGCAAATGCTTTCGTTTTAGACAAATCAAATATTTTGTCATTAGGTTGAGAATTATCTTTGTCAAAAGTTTGGAGAAGGACAAAGATTTCATATCCAGATGTAAATAGCAAATTTAATTACCACAGTTAATATATTGAAAAAATCTGATTGGTCACTTCTATTTTTGATAAGATTTACTGGCCAATCAAATTATTCAATATATTAACCTCAGTATCAGAATTTCTATTTCATGGTGAGGTGTATATGGCTCCAATGTTTTGACTTCGAAAAGTCTATTTGTATCTATCCATTTGTTTCAAAACTATATGCGGGTGAAAGTAAGTACCTATGACTGTACAGGTTACATATGGTGTCTTCCCAGTTCACCCAATTCCATTTCACCCATTCCCATTTCGCCAAACTTTTCTTCCAATTTCGCCCTTTGCCGTCTTGTCCCCTACCCATTTTGCCCTTTTTCATTTTGCCCCATTGCCACCTCGCCCAATCATCTTTTCGCCCAATTACTGTTTTGCCCTTTTGCCAATTCACCCTTTGCCGATTCGCCCATTGCCATCTCGCCCCTTTATCATTTCGCCCCTTCACCACTTCACCCAATGCCATTTTGCCCAGTTATCAGCTCGCCCCATCACCATTTTGGCCCTTACGTGTTGTAGCCTACACCCTAATCCTTTACCACAGGCCTATAATAATAACCCTCAAAATAAGGTCCATAAATTGAGGAATTAACTTATTAGAGAACTTTTCACTAGTTTTGGGCCCAGATATCAGAAAAATGGTGTTTGAGCAAAATGGGAAGGGGCCTGGTGGGAAAAGGGCAAAATGGTCGTTGGGCAAAATGGGCAAGTTGGGCGGGATGGCTTCTTGGCGAAAAGAAAAGTGGGCGAAAATTTTGGGCAAAATGGGAAAAGGGAAGGACAGATATTTGGTGAAAAGGGCGAAGTTGGAAAGGGCGAAAAAAGAATGGGCGAAATGGGAAAAATTCTGGTGAAATGGGAATGGGCAAAATGGGATTGGGCGAACTGGGAATAAACCGTTACATATATGGTCAACAAAAAATAAATACCTTGATTTTTCCTCTGTGTTCACTTTCATCTATTGCTTCAGGCAACAGCTTGCCAATGTGTTTTTTTGTGAGGTCATTTAGACAAATTGGAACCTTCAAATTGATATACTTGTCTGTTGTTTGATTTACATTTCTTTTAGCAGTTTCAAATTCCATCATCATATCCATATAATCCCCAGTATGCCTAAACAACAGAACAACACTATACATGTATTTATAGACACAAATAATTCCTAAAGGGAAAATGTGAAGCAGGACTTGAAAGCAGAACTCTTGGCTCATAAGAGGAGTTCTCTAAGACTGAGCTAACAAGAATGATCGACATACATGCTACAAATTTATAACTACACTTGTTCCCCTTCTGATTGTTGGCAGCTTCTCCACTGGCCTGGTTCTTAAAGGTGAGTATTTAGAATTTTCACATCTCACCAAATTAAAAAATATATATATCACTGAAATTTATATGAAACAACAATACAAATCATCAATAATTAAGAAAGTTATGAAAAAAAAAATTTTTGATGGTATTCCCTTAACCCTTTCCCAAACAGCAAGTTTTGGACCAGACCAAACTGAAAGCATTTTGCAAATGACATATTAACAGTTGCAGAAATGATAATTTTTCGATATGGTTACCAGCATTTTCTCCTTTTCCCACAATGTTTTCAAAAGGCTTCTATTCCTGACCCGTAAAAACCAGGGATTGTTTGGGAAAGGGTTAAAAGGCTACGTAGCCTCTTAAGCTATTCTTAGATTTCCCACCAAAAATAAAAAAAAGCATTGTGAGAATGTTAAGTGACTGGCACGTGACTAATGACTCTGAAATTCCATAAAATGACAAACATGTAATTATTTTCCATAATTTCTTCTTCGGGCACTATGTTTGAAGCTTCGTCAGTATATTTTCGGTGTGTAAATGAGCGAGTTGCTTATCTAAAGATAGACCGTGTTTCCCGTCTGTATCGAACTGGGCTGTAGTAAATCTCTAGTTTCTCATGTTGTTGGATGGTTTTTCGACTGCTCGGGTGTTATGAATGAAAATCAGAAGGCTTTTGGAGTATAAGGATGATTTTTTGTATTCTTGTTAAATTTTCGTCCCAAAATCTGAAGGGCCACCTTTAAGAACCCCTATGGTCTTTGCAAACAAACTCTGATATCATTGGAGTAATTCTCACATGGGAAAAATGTGTGGCCCTTACAGGACTGTTATTCTACTGGGTCTTGTCTACTACATAATCAATTTATCACAAAAGATCATGATGGCTTGCAGCACACAAAAAGAGGCATTCTGACATTTGCTTAACTCTTTCCCAAACGACAAACTTTTGGACTAGACCAAATTGAAAGCATTTGCAGACGACAATTCAACTCTTGCTGAAAAGATTATTTCTGTCTATGATAGGGTAGAAAACATTGTAGGAAAAGGAGAAAATGCTGGTTACCAGTATTTTCTCCTTTTCCCACAATGTTTTCAAAAGGCTTCTTTCTCAGGGTCGTTAAAAGTCGGGACTGTGTGGTAAAGAGTTAAAATGTTGTCTCGGATCAGCCTGCGCAGGCTGACCCGAGACCACACTTTACGACTACAATAGATTTTGTGCTACCATAGATTTGTGCAAAAACAGACAATTGAATAGAAACGTAAAGTGTTGTTTCGGATCTGCCTGCGAGCACTACGCAGGCTGATCCGAAATGACACTTTACGCAGATGTCCAAATGCCCCTTTTCGCTTGGTGCATGCCATTTTGAATCCTCCGTGCCCCAGTGAGCTATAATCTCTCAACAAAATCAACTCAGCAATACTTACTGGTACATAAACTCAGAAAATGCCAGTGGTTTTACGATACTTGACAAAGCTTGTATGAAATACGAATCCACCATAGTACCGCCCCAGGGCCCGCCACACGCTGAATGCACCTCCCGGAGCTCTCCGTTTTCCAGTTTTTCATGCACTGTGATGTCAGCAGTACCCCCTGGAAGATTTGAATTATTTATTTGATGCCAGAATTACTTACTTGTCTGAATAGAAACATTTACAGATTGTAAAATTTTTTTATTGATCCAAGATGGAAATATTGAGGAAAGAGGGGAAAATGCAGATTACTAGCATTTTCTCTTTTTTCCACAATGTTTTTGAAAGGAATTTTCCTAGGGTTTGTAAAACCCGGGATTCTTTTGTAAAAGTTAAACAGAATGAGCATCTCTCACAAGACAATAAAGTGAAAGACCGGTTGGATTTTACATAAAGTTGAGGGTTTTGATCAAACAACAATGCCAAAGTTTCACGTAGTAATGAGATCCAAATTAATCCTTTGGCTACTAAACGCCGCTAGCTGCATAGAACGTGCATTCTGATCTTGGATCTACACTGTCCGACAAAGAGATATTATTTCCCAAACCATAATTTTGAAACGCCAATATTCAAGGTATTCATATCGACTTGATAATTTAATTTCAGTTATTTAGCAGGATAAGGCATTCGTCAAAACTTGGCCGATTCCGTACCTACATCTAACCTCATCCATATAATGGTTGTTTCCACTTGAACTGAGAATCATGTGATTCTATATATAGCGCACCACTGACAATTGTTTAGCAATGACAAAAAAAACCTCAATGAAGTTATTCATATCTGTCTATTTGCCGGTGAAAACTTCAATCAAAATTGATAAACCATGTTATCAAATGAATGTACAAACTGTTTATCAACTGAAATATCGTTAGAAAGAAATTGAAACTCAAGTTTTCTTTTGTAAGAGGAGCCTTACAATTTTCAAAACGGTAAACTCGCGTATTTCCAGGTGATGAATGTACCGATCTGACACATATCAATCCACCGGATACAGCCAAGGGATATGATGGCTCCCATCACCGGAGGTATGCCGAATGGAGGATAAGGGTTAATGCAATGACAAAGTTGTCATTGTTTAGAGGGTCTCAACTAAGCAGACAGGATAGATCAAAGATCAGACTGCACATTCTGTGCAGTCTAATCTTGATTTACACTGGCTACAAAAGCACCTATAGAAGTGAAAGGCACTTTAACTCTGTACCAAACGACAAAATTTTGGACTCAACCAAATTTAAACAGGAGGACCATGATGGTCCTATATCGCTCACCTGAGTACAAAGCAGTATAGGTCTACAATGAAGATAAATACCAAATATCAAAGTTCAAGGCTAAATAATTCTGACATGGTATGTAACTCTGCAAAAAGCATTTTCTTCTTTTCCGAAAATGCTTTCACAACCTTTCTTACTCAGGATCATTGAAAGTCAGGATTGTATGGTATGGGACCGAATTAACTTGGAAGGCCATTAATTTCCTGGTCAAAATGGTGGTCGAATGACAGATTAAAACATCATTCGCTCATTGGTAAGACACAAATGAGACTTGTCTCAGTAACTTTAGATCAAATGTCAAAGGATGTTGGCTGAGACAGTAATCAAGCCAGTGCAAACTGGGAACCCTAGACTAACAGCTCACAACATTACTAACTGATCTATCCTGGCTCAACAAGTCCAGTATGTGAAAGTTAACCCCTTTTTCAGTGACACATCTTACAGAAGAAAATTGTATCAAAAGACTATCCTAAGGAAAACATGTTTGAAGTTTCATAAATGCCAAGGACTTTAGAAGATATCTGTCAAGGTGGATGGATGGGCAAAGTGACTGTAATTGGTCAATAATGAAAAGCTCTGCACCTTCTTGTTTCAGAAAAGAAGGTTTTCAAAGATTTTGCTATTTTTTCCCTTTTGGTTGCCATAGCAACCAGAGTTATGGCTGGAATTCAATCTCTTGAACAGCTTTGGTAGAGCTTCACCCAAGGAACATCCCTGCCAAGTTTCATCAAGATTGGCCCAGTGGTTTAGGAGGAGAAGATGTTTTAAGAAATTGTGGACGACGGACAACGCACGACAGATATTGGGCGATCACAAAAGCTCACCATGAGCACTTTGTGCTCAGGTGAGCTAAAAAAAAGCATGTACAGACGACAAAATTATTGTAGCTCAAAGGGTGACTGTACTCTTTGATAGGGTAGAAAACAATGTGGGAAAAGGAGAAAATACTGGTTTTCAGCTTTTTCCACAATGTTTTCAAAAGCTTTCTTCTTCAGGCTCGTTAAAACTAGGGATTGTGTGGTAAAAGAGTTAATGCTTTATCACATAATCCATGCTAAATCAACCTGTGGAAGAAGCCTTTTAAAAACATTATTGTTAAATATATGCTTTCAGTTCACATGCGTACTTGTAAATGATTGCTGTTACCCAGCATTTTCTTCATTTACAACCATTTTCTACTTACTTTCAAACATAAATCTTATCTTTTGCACCTAAATTAAATTTAGGCTGCTACAAATGTATTCAACATGGACAAGTCTAAGATTCTAGTTCAACTTTTGTTATTCAAGAAATAATCTTCTTTCTATTGTGGTTTATCATTCAATAAGCCACAGTTGTGAGTTATCAGGCACAATAAACAATCCATGCAGGTGATAGCCTGGGTGGTTTATTCATTGCGCCTGATAACTCACAACATGGTTAATTAAACGATAAAACAGAAAGATGATTATTTTGATTCTAACATGACCATCTCTTAATCAAGGAAAAGAAGCTTATAATTGGAGTAAAAATGTGGATGCAGATTACATTCCATTGGATAACTTACTTGCTTACTTTATACAGAATGGTGTCACTTTATACAAAATAATGTCGATCTACAAAGAATAACATAGATTTTACCATGCAATAGCCTGAGTGGTTTATAATTATTCATTGTGCCTGATAACTCACAACATTTATGAATGATAAACCACAATAGATGATTATTTTGATTCTAACATAACCAACTCTTAATCAAAGGAAAAGAAGTTCATAATTGGAGTAAAAATGTGGATGCAGATTACATTCCATTGAATAACTTACTCACTTTATACAGAATGACATCACTTTATACAAAAAAATGTCACTCTACATAGAATTACGTAGACTTTACCACGCTTTTGTTGCACAATGTTTATTGTGCCTAAATCATGTGTCATGTTAGAATAAAGAGTAAACCATTAACTCTTTACCAGACGACAAAATTTTGGACTTGTCCAAATGGAGAGCATTTGCAGAGGACAAAATAAAGATGACTGAAAATTGGAAAATTGATCTGGGAAGCGAAGAAAACATTGTGGTAAAAGGAGAAAATGCTGGTTACCAGCATTTTCTCCTTTTCCCTCAATGTTTTCAGAAGGCTTCTTTCTTGGGGTCATTAAAAGTCGGGATTGTGTGGTAAACAGTTAATCCTTTTGTCATTTTATATTATTCTGACGCTGTAAAGTATAGGTTTCAAAATAATTATTTGATAATCTACTACTACTAACCTCCTAAATCCACTATCATGTAGATAGTTCCCGCGGTCGAGAGAGAACATTTAGCATGACCCCCACCCGTCACAAACTTGCCGACAGGTAAATATTGACAATATAACGACGCTGCCTCTGGTTCCAGAGCTACCATAACATTGGTTTCTTTTATCCCTGACTGTGAATAAAATTGACATTTTGTGTTATCAACCCTTATTTACCAAACAATTCCATAATCTAATCCTCTACCACACAATGCCGACTTTTAATGCCCCTGGGAAACAAGCCTTTTGAAAATATTGTAGGAAAAGGAGAAAATGCTGGTAACCAGCATTTTCTCCTTTTCCCACAATGTTTTCTACCCTATTAAAGAAAAATTGCACTATTTGAGCCACAGTAAAATTGTCGTCTGCAAGTGCTTACAATTTGGACAAGGCCAAAATTTTGTCGTCTGGTAGAAGGTTAAGTCCAAAAAGATATAGATTTTTGAAATGTTTTCTACCCTTTTGAATGCAAATCTCATCAGACGCTTGTTGTTTTCAAATGCTTTCAATTTACATGTAGGTACCAGTAAGTTTAAAATAATGCAGTGCTAAATAAATGAAGACCATTCTCAGTCAGTAGTAAAGATGAAAAAATTCACTTTTACCCTTTATCCCATAAGGCATTTCTATGGTATCTCTGATTGACCCTTAATAACAGCAAGGATGAAACCTTTTTTTATGTGTATATGACACCTTTTGATAGCATAGAAAACATTGTGACAAAAGGTGAAATTGCTCGTCACGAGCAATTTCACCTTTTCCCACAATGTTTTCTAAAGGCTCCTACAAGCAATGCGTAGAAATTAGTATCTATGGAGTAAAGGGCTAAGAACTTTGTGCTTTCCTAAAATATTATGACAAAAAAGTTGTTAGTGTCAATCCAAGATCAAACAGCATATTGTTGAGACCTTGCAAACAATTGATACAGTTTAGTAATAGACAGTGTCTGTCTGTGTCTCTAGTTCACCCGACTTGATTCCATTATGAAATGTGCTGACTGTCTCTGCTGATTGGCAATATGGGAGATGCCCTACAAAGCCATTTGCTATGATACCGGGACAGTGCATGAAACAGAATGTAGCCAATCATAACTTATGCTCAGTTCTTTAACCCTTTACCAAACGACAAAATTTTAGACTGGTCCAAATTGAAAGCACCTGCAGACGACAAAATAAATGTAACTCAAAAATAGTTTTTTTTTCAAGCAGGGTAGAAAGCATTGTGGGAAAAGGAAAAAATGCTGGTTACCAGCACTTTCTCCTTTTCCCACAAGTTTTCAAAAGGCTTCTATCTCAGGGTTATATAACCAGGGATTAATTGGTAAATGGTTAACCAGTACTTAGTGAAAAGTAATGTCATACTGGCCTTGGCTAGAATGACTACTTATTATTTTTTGTTCGTAAGCTGTAAGAATCCAATCCACAGTCTCGGGTATCCTAAAATTACAGATCTTGTGACCTACCACTGGGGTTTATCCAGCTGGCATGCTTGTTTACCTTAATAGCTGCCTCTCTCATAAACTGTTTTGCCTTTTCATCCCAAATAGCTGGTACTGTGATCACAAACAACATGTCATCCGTACCCAGGGCACCAGTCTTCCTTCTGTCTAGATCAATCAGAAGCTTGCTTTTCAAGCATGTGATCGACTTAGCAAAGATGTCAATTGCCGGAAGCCCCTTCTTTCCTGTTTCATCAAGTAATTCAGAAGTTTTGCACAAACCCTGAAATATACATGTTCATGTACATGTGTAAAATTCCAATAGACAAATGCCATATAGTATTTCAATCTCACAACTATTACTCAACTAAAAATTCTTAGTTGTTACAATAATTTTGTAGTATTTTGCCAATATCATAGATATATTAATCTTTTTGTTTCATTTACACAATCTATTTTTATTAACACATTACCACACAATCCAGACTTTTAATGACCCTGAGAAAGAAACCTTTTGAAAACACTGTAGGAAAAGGAGAAAATGCTGGCTACCAGCATTTTCTCCTTTTCCCACAATGTTTTCTATCCTTTACAAAACAAATTTCAAATTTTCAATCACTTTTATTTTGTCGTCTGCAAATGCTTTTGATTTGGACAAGCATAAAATTTTGTTGTTTGGTAAAGAGTTAATCGTAAAAAAAACACACTACAGGAAGTGAGAAACCCTGAAAATGAGTTTTGCTTCCTTGTTTATCTACAGACCATCACTTCTT
Source organism: Tridacna crocea (assembly GCA_943736015.1). Taxonomy (NCBI): domain Eukaryota; kingdom Metazoa; phylum Mollusca; class Bivalvia; order Cardiida; family Cardiidae; genus Tridacna; species Tridacna crocea. Next base: position 47,089,507 of record OX031065.1, read on the forward strand.
TCACCACTTTGAAAAACAGATCCCATTATTTAAGCAAAATTTGATTTCTCATCTGAAAATGCTTAGATTTTTGATGTGTCTAATGGTTTTGCTAAAATGTGAAAATCAGCAAGTTCACAATTTTTTTGTTATAAAAAGATAAAAAAATTATTGTTGGAAGAGAGATACAAGTCAAAGGAGTTAAATCAAAGTCATAAATGATTTGCAACAAAGGGTAGCAAACGTACTTGATGCTCTAGCAGAAGATAAAATCTTTGACTTGTCCATATTGAAAGTATCTGCAGAGGAACAAATTCATGGCCCTAATAATGAAATGTGTCTTTTTAAAGGATAGATAACATTGTGGGAGAAGGGGAATATGCTGTAAACAAATATCTTCCTTTTTTATGTTTTGACAAAGTGTTCAAAAGCCTTCTTTTTCTGTATTGTTAAAGAAAAACACCTTTCCATACAAAAATGTGTGGACTAGTCTTAACTAAACCCTTTACCCCATAAGGCTTTTCTATGATATCTGTAATTGACCCTAAATAACAGCAAGGATGAAGCCATTTTTTATGTGTATAGGACACCTTTCGATAGCATAGAAAGCATTGTGATAAAAGGAGCAATTTCACCTTTTGCCACAATGATTTCCAAAGCCTCCTACAAGCAATGCATAGAAACAAGTATCTATAGAGTAAAGGGTTAGGGTTAGCATTTCCAGATAACCTTATCAATGTGTCTAAAAAACTAAAATGTCTTTTGGGAAGTGCAGAAAACATTGTGGGAAAAGGAGAAAATGCTGGTTACCAGCATTTTCTCCTTTCCCCACAAGGTTTTCTAAAGGCTTCTTTCTCAGGGTTGTTATAAGTCAGCACTGTGTGGTAAAGGTTAACCCTTTACCATACAACAAATTTTTACCATGTCTAGACTGAAAGCAGTTGCAGACGACAATTTCAACGTGGCTCAAATGGTGTGTTCTTTCTTTAACCCTTTCCCAAATGATAAACTTTTGGACTAGATCAAATTGAAAGCATTTGCAGATGACAAGTCAACTCTTGCAGAAAATTTGATTTCTGTCTATGGTAGGGTGGAAAACATTGTGGGAAAAGGAGAAAATGCTGGTTACCAGCATTTTCTCCTTTTCCCACTATGTTTTCAAAAGGCTACTATTCCAGACCTGTAAAAACCAGGGATTGTTTGGGAAAGGGTTAAAAGGGTAGAAAACACTGTGGGAAAAGGAGAAAATGCTGGTTACCAGCATTTTCTCTTTTTCCTACAAGGTTTTCAAAAGGCTTCTTTCTCAGGGTTGTTACAAGTTAGCACTGTGTGGTAAAGGGTTAAACAAATAAACCTAGGTTACCTCTCCTTCTTGGAGCTTCATTTTAAACCTTCTGAAGAAATACCAATCGTCCTGTTCTTCATCCAAACATATATCTGCATACTTTTTCTCAGCCTGAATTATAAAGATTATGAGAATGCATGTCAGAGGAGATAGTCGATTTTGTACATACATGTAATCACAAATGGTCAAGTACTTACCGTAGATTATGAAAAGCAGTGATTTACCTTTGACCATCAAAGGACCTGTCACACTTTTAGTTTTAGTTACCTTTGCTGACAGTGTAATAAGGTTTTCCAAAGTTTTTTTTTCTCGAGGTCAATAAAATTCAGGACTGTAATAAAGAGTAAGCCCCATACTAGATGGCAATTAAGACTTTAGACTTGTACAAATTGAAAACAATTGAAAACAGCAAGCTTAATACATGTATACATGTAGCTCAAATGACAGGAATGATTTTCGAAAGGATTTAAAACAGTCTGGAAGAAGGAGAAAATGCCTAGGTTGTTGAAACGTGAAATTCTGTGGTAAAGGCATAAGAATGCAATATATTCTATTCCTAAAATAAAAAGGTTAATAAGGTTACCAGCATTTTCTCCTTTTCCCACAATGTTTTCTATCCATTCAAGAGCACTGTTATCATTTAACTCTTTACCAAACAAAAAAAATTTTAGTTTTTTCTAAATTGAAAGCATTTGTAGACGACAAAAAAAGTGTGACTCAAAAACTGAAACTTGACTTTAGAAGAGTAGAAAACCCAGTGGGAAAAGGAGAAAATACTAGTTACCAGCATTTTTTCCTTTTCCCACTATTTTTTCAGAAGGCTTCTTCCTCTGGGTCATAAAAACCAGGGATTGTTTCGTAAAGAGTTAAAAACTATGATTTTCTTTAATGAGAACAAGTCTGAAATTTTGTTGAATGGTAAAGGGTTAAGCCAAACTAATTAAGACTGTTGTATGCATACCCTTTCATTTTCCAAGTTCACAAATTTGTTATTTGGTAAAGGGGCAGAAAACTCACCTCAAAGCCAAAGCTGTCGATACTTTTATCCTTTTTCAACAAAATGGATGTTGGCGTTTTCATTGACACAATATGTTTTTTTCCATCATTCCAACACTGAGGTGCTGTTATTTGTATGGGATCTTTGGCATTATACTCGTGTTTAAATTGGAATGCATAGCCGCTATAAGTAGTTCCAAAATCAATGGCCACCACTAAAAGGTAGGAAGATGAGCCCTCAGCCATGGCTGTCTGCAACAGCAATAAGTGATAAACCATGTTATAAAGTATAAAACAGAGAAAAAAACAACTTACAACCCTTTACCACACAATGAAGACTTTTGACAACCCTGAGGTAGAAGCCTTTGGAGAACATTGTGGGAAAAGGAGAAAATGCTGGTAACCAACATTTTCTCCTTTTCCCACACTGTTTTCTACCCTTCCCAAATCAAATTTTGATTCTCCAGCCACCTTTATTTTGTCGTCTGCAAATGCTTTCAATTTTGACCAGTGTATAAATTTGTCATTTAGTATAGACTTAAGTATTTTTAGGTGACACATTTTGAGGATGGTGAAGTATCTTTTTTGTTCATTTGCCTGAGAAATATAATTGCTGATGCTTTTGAAAATTTTATAGTAGATCTAACTTATATTTATCTGTAACAAATTTCTCTAGTTAATCCCTTTGTGCCACTAAAAAATAATTATTGAAAACAGAAAATAGAGCAATCCTTTGCATCAGGCAGGGATCATATATACACAGGGACTGTATATAGATATGATCCCTGGTCCCTCTGTTAGGCAATTAACTCATTACAAAACCACAATATTTTAGACTGGTCCAAATTCAAAGCATTTGCAGACGATAAAATAAAAGTGACTGAAAATTTAAAATTTGTTTTGTGAAGTGTAGAAAACATTGTGTGGAAAGGAGAAAATGCTCCTTTTCCCACAATGTTTTCTAAAGGCTTCTTTGTCAGGGGCGTCAAAAGTAGGGATTGTGTGGTAATGGGTTAATCCCTGTTGCACAAGGTCTTCTGTATCAATTTTTTTATCCTGTCTCACTTGTACTATATATGTCTATTTAGAAATAGGCCTTGCCTCAGGAATAGACTCTGTAATGGCATGAGTATGAGTATACATGTCAATAAATTGATATTGTTACATTTTGGACGCTTGACAAGTCTGAATCTATGTATAACAACTGATGAATGATATACTGCACTAAATGCCTCTCATATATACCTTAGGCTGTCATTAATAAATAAAGTCAATGCCTTATTGTTTTGCACTGTACATGTTGGAAGTCAGGTCAATAATGCACCCATTTTATATACCTGTCCTAACCAGGAAGTGAACTTGGAACTGAAAAGTATAAGCATAAATGAATAAACAGTAAATGGGGTGATTGTAGAAAGGACTTCAGTTGTATGAGAAAAAGATCGACGTTAACGATACAGGTTCGAGAGATCATGGCAGGTTTCTAGTTTAGAACATTACACGAAAGCGAAAGTAGCACATACTTAATGGTAAACTGTTTGGCAAATAATACAGTTGTTTCCAGGACAAAAGTTACATTTATATACATGCGATTTGATCATTATTTCATTTTGACAAAATATAGATGAAAAGAATGGTGTTAAATTTTTATCCTTACCCATTAAATCACATCTAGATCTATCCCGAGTTCTCCTTCGTTAAATTATTATGGACACACGGTTTAAACTTTGAATCAATCGACAACTACATATACAGTAATTCATGAACATTCATCATTGTTACGTTAGGGAATCATTAAATTATACAAAATGTTACGGGTCTGAGTAAAAAACACAAAATTCTAAAACAGATTACGATTTCCTCCAATTATTTGTTTACAGATTTGTTTCGATTCCATCATGTAGCGAATTGTGCGGGAGCGAAATGGTTCAGTCACGATCACGTGAGATCTTTTGAGATCAAAGCACTGCAAATATTGTACAGACATTTTCAAACTGGCGCGCGGCATAAACTTCGAAAAACGAGAGAATTTGAGAGAGAGAATTTAAAGAGAGAGGAGAGAGAGAGAGTGTGTGTGTGTGTGTGTGTGTGCACACACAAGCCGGACAAAACTTATGAAGTTGTTCACCCGAGCAGAGAATATATTTCAATACATTGAGAAAATCCGGACAGTTTCCTCATTATGGATTTAGATTTTAAAAAATGTAAATTCAATATTGGACTTCGATCTTTATTTGACTGGGCCTAAAGAGATAAGGCTGTGAAGATTACAAATGAGTCGCGCTCTGTCAAAAGGGGGCTTATTGCCTAATATGGCCTGCAACACGCGAAAAGGGGCATTCGGACATTTGCGTAAAGTGTCGTCTCGGATCAGCATGCGCAGTCCGCGCAGGCTGATCCGAGACGGCACTTTACGACTAGATCTACATTACATTTTGTTCTTTAGTAGACTTCTGCAAAACAGAAGAATTCATAAAAACGTAAAGTCCCGTCTCGGATCAGCCTGCGCGTATTGCGCTGGTTGATCCGAGACTACATTTTACGCAGATGTCCGACAAGCCAATTATTTAGCAAGTTAACACATAGATTAGGTCTAACTGTGGCTCCAAATTTAATTATTTTTTTATAGACAACCTATTAAATCAAGAGGTCACTTGGGTTAGAAAATCAGAAAATTAACTCTTTACCCCATAAGGCATATAGATCTATAGTATCTCTAACTGATCCTGAATAACAGCAAGGGGGAATCCGTTCCAGGGGCGGATCAGGATTTCTTCGGGGGGTGGGGGAGGGGTCAACTCGGTCAATCTAAGATATGCAGACACGGACCCAAAGCACAAATCAGTCGCCAATGAGTTGGAAGTCCATCAAAAAAAAAAAATCTGGAAATTGGGGGGGGGGGGTCGTCCGAACCCCTCGAACCCCCTGGATCCGCCAGTACGTTCCCTATGTGTATATGACACCTTTTGATAGCATAGAAAACACTGTGGCAAAAGGTAAAATTGCTCGTGACGAGCAATTTCACCTTTTGCCGCAGTGTTTTCCAAAGGCTCCTACAAGCAATAAGTAGAAATGAGTATCTATGGAGTAAAGGGTTAACAAAAAGCAAAAAGTTTTGACACATGTCAGCTTGCACGGAGTGCAAATGCATTAAGCCCCCTTTTCAAAGAGTATCGATCAAATATACCAATCGACGAGCACTTTTCACAAGGTTACCTTGAGTTTTTCTAAAGTCATTATAAGAAGTCGGATTTGAGACTTGATTTTTTCGTTTGTTTGATTGATTAATCATTTGGACGGGTTTTCAGAGTTTTGCATTTGTTATTGTCGTTGTTGTTGTTTTAAAGCAAAAATATACAGTATTATAGATATCTATAGAAATATACCGTGAAAAATCTTTATGATGATGATGATGATGATGATTATGATGATGGTGGTGGTGGTGGTAGTGCTGCTGCTATCCTTCAAGTCATCGCATTACCCGCAGCTGCTAAATTTGTGAAAACACCGCTGTAAAACGTAGAAATCAAAGATTTTATTTACACGTATAGATCTACTATGTATAATACAGACATTGTGAGCTTTTCATCGTATGCTTGAGTCCTGCGTTGTGACACAGAGGTATGAGGTAGGATAATACGATTCGTGACTTGGAGTCTCCAGGTTCAACCCTCACTAGATCCCTCAGTTTTACGTAGGAGTATCCGGCTTCCTTTCCTATATGTAATGTTTTACATTTAGTTGGATTAACCCATTACCACACAATCCCTACTTTTGACAACCCTGAGAAAAAAGCCTTTAGAAAACATTGTGGGAAAAGGAGAAAATGCTGGTAACCAGCATTTTCTCCTTTTCTCACAATGTTTTCTACCCTTCACAAAACAAATTTCAAATTTTCAGTCACGTTTATTTTGTCGTCTGCAAATGCTTTAGATTTGGACAAACCTAAATTTTTGTCATTTGGTAATGAGTTAAATTCCATCTCCCATTTGTTATCCCAGTCACACGCATTGCAACTATTGTCTTGTAAACTCTTGTCGTCCCCAAGGTGTTGATTTCCATGTACAGTTTAGTATCATCTGTATTTAAATAGGATTGGTCCTAAGGCACTTCTCTGAGGCACGTGACACTTGTTACAATCTGCCAAGAAGACAATTTCAAAAACAACATGTATCAGGGCAATCTGTTACACTGAAAATTGTGGAGACACTACATGCATACGATGCTCAGATTGCGGACTCTTGTGGACATACAAACGGTGGATATAGCAGATATTGATCTGTGTGATTTTTGTGTGATTGTTAAGCTAAACTTATTTCACTCCATATATTTATTCCCAGGTACATTAAGCATTTACGAGACTGAGAGTAGGGGGGGAACCTAATTTCGAAATACTGAGACTTTTTGCGTGGTTGTTGCATTGCACTAAAAACTGATATTTTAGTTAAGTAGACTATGATTTTCAAAATTATTGTGGGAGGGGGGCTGAGCCCCCTCCCCCTACCCCCCTAGCCCGCTCCCTCGGACATGATTCTTCCGTATCTCTATATGTGCATTTTATTTCAAATGACATCTAAATCTATATCGTCGCGATGGGTATCCGTCACGATCCGTTACGACAGTGCAAAAGTTTTAGACAAGCCTAAAATTTCGACCTTCACCTTAACGTGATCGCTCACAGTAACTGATGCAATTCTGAAATCAGCTGTTTACCTGTAGAGATATATTTAAAGCGTTATCACACAGACCTAATCTAAGATCTTGTAAAAAGACATTTCTAAGAATTAAAGACATCATGGCAGACGACGAACTGGTAAATATTATATACTTTTATCACTTTAACTGAAAACAAAGCAGATGCCGGTTGATAATAAAACCGCCCAGACGTCGTGAGATGAAATATCACCTCGAGATGTTTCTGAAAGAAACTGAAAATCTTATTCTTCAGTCTTGAAAATATGTGTGAAAATATATCTAAAGGTTTTAAATGAAGAAAATAATAAAGGCGGATTGAATTCCGAATTTACAAATCGCTGAACTTCCGAAGCAGATTTAGTGTACTAAAATGCGGAGGAACTGGTATCCGGACATGATGAATATACAGCGAAAATATTTTTTATCCAATCCATTATCTTAAATAGACACCGAGGAAAATTATCTGTTATAGTTTCTCTCATTAATTTTTTACATTCATTTTCATGACCAGCCTCTGAAGCGGGTCTTTTTGGATTTTCTTTTTCATTAATTTTTGTAGTTAAATACTGATGGATACTGAATAGTCTCCTTTAACCCTTTACCACACGATAACATTTTAGACTGGTCCAAATTGAAAGCAATTGCAGACGACAAAATAAATGTGACTAAAAAGTAGAAATTTGTTCGGGGAAGGATAGAAAACACTGGGAAAAGGAGAAAATGCTGGTTACCAGCATTTTCTCCTTTTCCCATAGTGTTTTCAAAAGGCTTCTTTCTAAGGGGCGTCAAAAGTAGGGATTGTGTGGAAATGAGTTAACTCTTTACTACACGAGAAAATTTTAGACTGGTTCAAATTGAAAGCATTTGCAGACCACAAACTAAAGGTTACTGAAAAATTAGAATTTGGTTTAGGAAGGGTAGAAAATACTGTGGGAAAAGGAGAAAATGCTGGTTACCAGCATTTTCTCCTTTTCCCAGAGTATTTTCAAAAGACTTCTGTCTTGGGAAAGTCGGGATTGTGTGGTAAAGCGTTAAGCTTTGAATCTTATTGATGAAGTATGATCATAGTTCTGCCAACTGTGATAGTGGAGTATTTTGATGATGACATGCTATAACTAGAATTTTCTCGTGCCATGTTTTTATGAAGCTTGTATCTCAGGGTCATTCAAAATCAGGATCATGTGGTAACGGGTTAACAAACTTGCAGATATCCAAAAAACATCATTTTAAACATGGGATTTGTCTGTCAAAGTTAGAAAACACTGTGGGTAAAGGAGAAAATATGAGTGAACAGCATTTCTGTCTTTTCCCAGAATTCTTTGAAGTCTTCTTTCCCATGGTAATTTAAACTTGAGATGATGTAGTGACTTAGATGTGACAAGGAGAAGATATATAAAAAACAGAAGCATTTTAAAATTGAGGCAGCTGAATTTTTAAGGACTGCATGCAGTAGTATTCAAGTTTTTCATATTTTCTGTAACTCATGTTGTTTTTCAGCATTCGCTGAAAATTGTAATAACTATCTGTTATGTCTCCGACAGCTTCCCTTTGATCCATCAATGAAGAAAAAGAAGAAGAAAAAGAAGACCGGTTTTGACCCAGATGCTGTAGATGCGGGTGATACAGGAACTGCTCCGGAGCAAGGTACAGAGGAACCAGCCCCAGAGGAAAGTAATAATACAACAGAACAGACTGCAGAGAAAGTAGACGATGATGGTAAATTTCCTTTTATTAATAGTAGCAATGATTAAAAATTTAGCCCATTATCTTGAGGCAAAATCTTTGACAGGCACAGATTGGAAGATTTTGTAGACTACAAATTAAATGCAGCTGAAACGGTTCTAATTTTCCATGAAATTGCAGAAAATCTTTGTGGGAAAAGGAGAGCATGCTGGTTACCAGCATTTTCCCCTTTTCCCACATTTTTAAAAGACTATTAACTCAAGCTTGTTAAAACTTGTGATTGTGTGGGAAAGAGTTGAATTAAAAAGGTGATCATTGTTTCTTTTCATCAGTGAATTCCTAAATAAGTGCAGAACTTCATCGTTGAAATTATGAATTCAGCATTAGTTGCTCTAGTCTAGTTGTTTTAGTGTAGATCAATAAAAGACTACAAGGAGCATGCAGCCGGAACTTTCATTGACACAATCTGTTTCTTTGCCCAAAACTCTTGAAAAAGCAGCCCTGCAATAATGCAATTTCAATACCAACATCATAATAATGACTGAAGTTACTGAATGTCCATTCCTTTAACTCTTTACCAGACGACAGCATTTTAGACTGGTCCAAATTGAAAGCATTTGTAGACAGATTGGCTGTTCACGCAGAAAAATGTTGTGGTACAGTCATAGTCATAGCATCATCATAGCCTGCATTGTTGCGCTAAAACTTGAACATTTTCGAAAAATTCGACATTCTGTGATGTCTATGTCAATACTGAAGATTTTTACTTAAAAAAGCTGTTCACAATCACAAGGGGAACCCATACACCAAGGGAAAGTAGTCATAAAAGTATCTTTGATGCAGTTATGCCCATTTTCAACTTAACCCTTTCCCAAACAACAAATTTTGGACCCTTCCAAACCGAAAGAGTTTGTGGATGACAATTTTAGATTTGGAGAAAATTGCAGAAAGTTCTCAAAAAGGGTAGAAAACACTGTGGGAAAAGGAGAAATTGCTCGTTATGAGCAATTTCTCCTTTTCCCGCAGTGTTTTCAAAGACTTTTACTGCAGACACGTAAAAACCAGGGCTTGTTTGGGAAAGGGTTAATGTTTTCTGCGACTGCTTTCAGTATGGCACAGTCCAAAATTTTGATGTTGGGCAAAGAATCAACACTGCACTAGCTAGTATTTGAGTATTGCAAACTATTGAAAATAATCCATGTTTATTTCAGATTTCTCATTAAACTTTGGAATGAAGAAGAAGAAAAAGAAGAAAAAGGTTATGGACATGGAGGAAATGGGTGAAGCGCTGCCGGTAATTGTTTTGTCTAAAATATAAATATATGGTCTGTGAAAATGGGGTTTAATGCATCTATACAAGGTATCGGACCAGGGCTCGTATTCACCAATCATTCATAAGAACATTCTTTGATTTATTCTCCAGAATTTTCTACATTTGTTAGTAACACAACTTCTGATTGGCTAAACCATTCTCTGATTGGCTAAACCATTCGGTTTAGCCAATCAGAAGTTGTGTTACTTACAAATGTAGAAAATCTTGGAGAATAAGACTAAGAATATTCTCAAGAATGATTGATGAATATGGGCCCAGGTCAGCTTCTGCTGTTGGGATAGGCTGACCTAGGTTGAATTTTTCTGTTACTTGTCAAAGAACATACAGCTAATACTGTTGGTGCAGGCTGACCTAGGTTGAAACCATCTTGCTACTGGTCTTTCTGCATGTCAAATGAGCTGTCTGCCTCATGATACAATTGGTTGTGAAGTAAAATGAATGATTTTATGGATATATTATTAGATGATGGGTTGTGAGATTCTCACTGACTTATACCATGGCCATTTTTTTTTTTTTATGAAAATCTGAGTGAATGCATAAATTCAGTACAAACATAAAATGGCATTCGATAGTTTTGATGCAAGTCAACTGCATGTACAAGTAATTAGAATGCACATATAAATTAATTAGTCAGTATATCTCTGCTGTCTTTTACCTGTAGCACTCTACTGAGTGACAAAGTTTTAGACCTGCCTTAACCCTTTACTCCACAGATACTCATTTCTACGCATTGCTTGTAGGAGCTTTTGGAAAACTTTGTGGTAAAAGGTGAAATTGCTCGTGACGAGCAATTTCACCTTTTGCCACAATGTTTTCTACACTATCAAAAGGTTTCATATACACATAAGAAACGGCTTTATCCTTGCTCTTATTTAGGGTCAATTAGAGATACCATAGAAATGCCTTGTGGGGTAAAGGGTTAACTGAAAGAATTTGCCGACAGCAATTTAAATGTGGATTCCTGATAGACACTTGAAACAGGATTAATTCCTCTTCCACCTCTGACCATTCATTGTCTCTGTGTGGGAACGCAGCTAGTGGCTTGGAGAGAAGTTTGTGTCGAGTACTGGTAAAAAGAGACTCTAAGAAAGCAAAGATTGGTGCACTGGCTGCCGTGATAAAACTGAAATAGTGTTGAAAACTACATTAAACACCATACAATTAATTAAAAGATGGCTTTATCTTTGAAATTGTAAAAGACAGTTTTGGAAAAAGAAATAACGATGGTCAATGAAACTTTCTCCTAATCTCATATTTTCAAAAGCTTTTCTCCTTATTTTTCTTATAGATTCGGATTATTAGGTAAAAGGGTTATCTATAATTGAGTTTAACGACACTGAAAGAGAAGACTTTGAAAACATGGTGGGAAAAGGAGAAAATGCTGGTAACCAGTATTTTCTCCTTTTCTCACAATGTTTTCTAGCCTTTCTTAGACAACTAGCCCTACTTGAATCACATTCAATTTGAGGTCTGCAAATGCTTTCAGTTTTAAGTCTAAAAGTTTGCTGTGTTGTAAAAAGGTAATATTACTGGAAAAAAATGACAGTGTGTCAGATACTCATATTTTAATTAGAACACTTTGAAGAAAAAAACAGCTAGGAAATATATTGTATTTTGAGCCAGTTCCATATTTTGAATCTTGAATTATCAGGAGAGTTGAATCATAGAGCAATGTGGTTAAAAAAAAAAGAAATTTCTAAATCTTGCATCATACAAAACAAGACATTTGTTTCTTGCTGTTGCATCAGACTGGGTATTTTTAACCCTTATGCTGTTAAGTGCAACACACTGACCTGTTGTAGACAGCGTAGATCAAGATCAGTTTGCACACAACGTGCAGTCTGATTTTTGATCAACACTGTCCAATAAGGACATATTGTTTCCCCCTAAAGGTATCTTGAAATAGCAAACTTGGTTTTTTTTACCATTTGCTCTAAAATTTCAATTCACTTATTAACCCATTACCACACAATCCTTACTTTTGAAAACCCTGAGAAAGAAGCCTTTAGAAAACATTGTGGGAAAAGGAGAAAATGCTGGTTACCAGCATTTTCTCCTTTTCCCACAATGTTTTCTACCCTATCGAATCAAAGTTGCACAATTTCACCCCACTTTGAAATTGGCGTCTGCAAATGCTTTCAATTTGGGTAGGTCTAAAATTTTGTCGTGTGATTAAGGGTTAAACAGAATAAGGCTTAACCCTAGGCAGGCTGAATCAGAATTTAACTGTGAACTTAACTATACTTAGTGCAGTGTAGATCAAGATCAGACTGCTTAGAATGTGCAATCATAAATCTTGGATCTACTGTCCTTTTTGCCAGATATTTTGACAAAAACATTCTGAAATTGCAGTATCAACATTTTTGGCACTGACTGAGAATGTCCTGTATATTTATTTAGAGCAAAGGTCAAGTCAAAATCAGTGATCTATTAAGTGGATATACCAAAATTATACAAACTGTAACAGGCAGATCAAAATTAAGAGAGGAACTAATTTTGTATGATTTGTGGTGCAATAGTGGTGAAACATCTTGGTTTTGGTGAAATATTAATTTCATGTATAATACAAAATATGAAAGTGGAGAAAAAGGAAACACAATCATCAAAGGTTGTTGAGTTTTTTAATTATCTAGAAAAAATGATTTTGTCTTTAATGGGATAAAAAAACATTGTGGGAGAAGGAGAAACTGCTGGTTACCAGCATTTTCTTGTTTTCCCGCAATGCTTTCAAAAGGCCTTTTTGTTAGGATCATTAAAATTATTTGGTAAAGGGTTAGGGATTTGCTATGAGAATTGAAATTAGATTGTTGGGTAAATATGTTTGATATGACCTCGACATTGCAGAGTACGAATGAGGGTACAACAGAGGAGGCAGCGGAGGATGGTGGGGCTAACACAGAACCGATGGATGATCTCGGTACAGATATATCGTTCTTAAATAAAAAGAAGAAAAAGAAGAAGAAGACGACAGAGAATGATGCGGGAGAAGATGAAGGTATACTTGACGTTAGGCATTTTCTGCCCCGCTAATCTGTTTCTGAGCTCTTGATGATTTTTTCAACCCTTCACTAAACATTAACTCTTTACCAAACGATAAATTTTAGACTGGTCCAAATTGAAAGCACTTGCATACGACAAAATTAAGGCGACTCAAAAATTGAAATTTGTTTTCAGAAGGGTAGAAAACATTGAGGGAAAAAGAAAAAATGCTGGTTACCAGCATTTTCTCCTTTTCCCACAATGTTTTCATAGGCTTTTTTTCTCTGGGTCGTTAAAAGTCGGGATTGTGTGGTAAAGAGTTAAGAAGAGAAAATTATAAAATATTCACAGCTTGCAACACGCAAAAAGAGACATTCGGACATTTGCCTAAAGTGTCGTCTCGGATTAGCCTGCGCAGTTCGCACAGCCTAATTTTTGACAGCACTTTCCGACTGTATTAGATTTTGTGCTACAGCTGACATGCACCAAACAGAAAATGATATAAAAAGTAAAAAGTGTCGATTCGGATTAGCCTGCATGGATCGTGAAGACTGATCCAAGATGACCCTTTACTCAAATATCTGAATGCCCCTTTTCGCTTGTTGCAGGCCATATAATTATGACTGTATTTTGTAGTTTTATGCATTTGTAGAATAAGGAGTGGGTTTCTTGTTTGCATGGCTATTCTAACCCTTTACCACACAATCCCGAATTTTAGTGACCTTGGAAGATCAGACTTTGGAAAACGTTGTGGGAAAAAAGAGAACATGCCGGTTACCAGAATTTCCTTTTTTTCTCACAATATTTTTAACCTTTCAGAAACAGAAACAATCATGTCCCTCAAGTAGTTTTTCATGCATCTGGAAATCTTTTCAATTTAGACCAGCCTAAAACTTTGTTTTGTGGTAAAAAGTTATTGGAAAAATTTACTCAGGTTATTGTCATAGCCATGTTGTTGCGTTGTCAAGATTTTCTGTTATCTCTGCCATTACTGTGATATTTACATGTACTTCAGACTTAGGTTAGTTGTCAAAAACAGGAAACTATACCAGTGAGGTTAGTTGTCAAAAACAGGAAACTATATCAGTGAGGTTAGTTGTCAAAAACAGGAAACTATACTGGTGTGGCAGGTATCCCCAAGAAACAGTTTGACAGTTTTACCCTGTCTTGAGAATTAACTGAATAAGCCATGTATCTATGTGTTGGCACAGGCATGCCACGTTTTTTTGTTAGTCTTTTATACTGTTTCAAAGCTACAGATAAGAGTGATAGTATTCTAATACCATATTTTCTCTTCGAAACCGTATGTTGTGGGTACTCATTAGAATTATCTCGATGAGACAATTCTAATGAGTACCCACAACATCTGGATTAACTCTTTACCAAACAACAAAATTTCGGACCAGTCCAATTTGAAAGCACTTGCAGACAACAAATAAAATGTGAATCAAAAAATGAAATTTGATTTGGAAAGGGGAGAAAACATTGTGGAAAAAGGAGAAAATGCTTCTTCTCCTTTTTTCTCATTTTCTCCTTTTCTCACAATGTTTTCAAAGGCTTTCTTTTTATCAGGGTCGTCAACAGTCAGGATTGTATGGCAAAGAGTTAAAGGAGAATAATTAATATTTCCCAGTTTAAAATCAAAATCACTCCCTATATCTGGAGGTCTGCTATTTATAGTTTTATATACACTGGAATGCATCCAATCCTGGTAAAATTGGTTATCAATTACAGATTCTTTGGTAAAGGCTTAATCAGGCGCTGAAATTCAAATGCCTAATGCAACTACATGTACAATGAAATTGGGCAAGTGTAGGATTTTTTTTTCCTTCATGTTAAATACTCATATTTAATTAAGAATGTATTTAGTTTCAAAATTAACAACATAAACTCAAATTGTTAATGTTGGCAATGTTTTTTATTTTGTACTTGGGCCAGTGGCCTCAAAGTACATTTCAGTTAGATTTAGATGAACTGAATTTTTGTTCATTCTTTGTATTACAGTTGACAGTACAGGCACCAAGAAATCAGGAAGTAAAGCATGGATTCCATCTGACAGAGATTATACATATGATGAAGTAAGTGGACCCATGTGGTACATACTTCTAGTGTTATGTTTATCTGTGCCAATTGCAATGACCTGAAAGTTACCAATCTGTCACAAAATCGCTTTACCACAAAACCCCAACTGGGACTTGTAACAAAAATGTTTGAAAACATTGTGGTAAAAGGAGAAAGTGCTGGTTTTCAAAAAGCTTTTTCTTTCAGGTCATTAAAACTGATAATTGGGTGGTAAGAAATTAAGAGCTGAACTCTTTACCACACAATCCTGGTGACCAGCATTTTCTCCCTTTTCCACTATGTTGTCAAATTTTTTAAAGTAAAATTTCAATTTTTGCATCATGATTACTTTGTCGTCTGCAAATTCTTTCATTTGGGTTCAGTCCAAAAAGTTGACTTTTTAAATCATTACCAAACAACAATATTTTAGACTGGTCCAAATTGAAAGCATTTGCAGACGACAAAATCAAAGTGACTGAAAATTTGAAATTTGTTTTGTGAAGGGTAGAAAACATTGTTGAAAAAGGAGAAAATGCTGGTTACCAGCATTTTCTCCTTTTCCCACAATGTTTTCTAAAGGCTTCTTTCTCAGGGGCATCAAAAGTAGGGATTGTGTGGTAATGGGTTAAATTAAAAGAGTAAGTATTTGTGACCTGTCACACGAAAGGGACAATCTCGGAATTCCGTACATCAATGAAATGAAAATAGATCAGAGATAGTGTAGGTCAGTTTCAGTTGAGAGATCAAAAATTATTGTAGAGTAAGGTAGAATGATCACTTTTCATACAGGAAATATCATTAAAGCGAAAAGTGTGCACTATGGTCAGCCTGCGCAACACACAATATGAGGTTAAAAGTTAATATATAGAGGTTATTTGTTTTTTTTCGGTGAAAGATCGAAATTTATTTCATTGAGTGGACACCATCGGTAGTATTTTCACGAGTGGCGCAGCCATGAGTGAAAATATTACCGATGGTGTTCACGAGATGAAATAAATTTCGATCTTTCACCGAAAAAAAGCGAATATTCTATTTATTTTATGCTTTTAACCCTTTCTGGGAGGAGCTTTATCAAAATTCACTACAGTTCTTTTCCTTTATTCCCCGTGGCGTACCCCTCCCACATAGCAACGTTACGTCAAGCGCGAGAAATCTAAGGTATATGACGTCATATTTCCCATTTGGTTGTTAGGCAGGTGCAATTTACCTAGGCGACAAGAACGTGAAAATCGGTATTTTCACCGGTGATACCAGTGTAAGATCGAAAAATATTTTCACTGCTATTTCTCAATATCCTACCGGAAAGCATGAAATATCTTGCCTTACAGAGACGTATGAAACCCCTATTTGCCAGAGCGCCATTGATATGTGATTCTCTTCCTGATTAACTCTTTACCACATGAGAAAAATTTAGACTGGTCCAAATTGAAAGCATTTGCAGACGACAAAATAAAGGTGACAGAAACATTGAAATTTGTTCTGGGAAGGGTAGAAAACACTGGGGGAAAAAGGGAAAAATGCTGGTTACCAGCATTTTCTCCTTTTCCCACAGTGTTTTCAAAAGGCTTCTCTCTCAGGGGCGTCAAAAGCAGGGATTGTGTGGTAATGAATTAAGACTTCTAATCAGTCTAAATTGCATTCTAAGTCTTATTCTGGATTAGAAAGACGCACATTTTTTGGATTAGCCAATCAAAAATTATCTCTTTGAAATGCAGAAAATTCTTAAGAACTTGACTAAGAACAGTATTAAGAAATGTGCCCAGAATTGAGTGAATTTCTAATTCTATTCTAAGGTATATTGATCGTATGGTGTTTTAACACTGTTTTTCAACATTATTTCAGTTATATTGCAGCGACCAGTGTACCTATCTATGCTTTCCTGGAGTCTCTTTTACCAGTACTCCGCACAATTTTCTTTCCAAAACACTGGCTGCTTTCCCACATAACCATCATCCAAACCAGTGGTCAGCAATGGGAAAGGAATGAATCCTGTTGCGATGACTATAATAAATCTTCGGAAAGAAATTGTCCAAGTTGGGTTCAAACTCACGATCCCCCGTTCTCAAGTCCTGTACTCTACTGACTGAGCTACCGGGGCTTGGCTCTCAGGTGTAGATTGTTGACTTGTTTATCAAAAAATGTTATTGAAAATGTGTGGAAAATGCTTTTGTTTACAGTTATTGACTCGAGTGTTTGACATTATTCGTGAGAAAAACCCTGAAATGATGACAGGCGAGAAAAAACGAATTGTCATGAAACCCCCACAAGTTCTCCGTGCTGGTGCTAGAAGAACATCTTTTGCAAATTTTGCAGAAATTAGTAGAATGTAAGTTTGAAAGCCAATGCTATTGATAAATTTCAACTTGCTTTTTGTTTAAATTTTAACTGTTACCTCATTACCAAACAACAAAGTCTTAGACTGGTCCAAATCGAAAGCATTTGCAGACGACAAAATAAAAGTGACTGAGAATTTGAAATTTGTTTTGTGAAGGGTAGAAAACATTGTGGGAAAAGGAGAAAATGCTGGTTACCAGCATTTTCTCCTTTTCCCACAATGTTTTCTAAAGGCGTCTCTCTCACGGGAGTCAAAAGTAGGGATTGTGTGGTAATGGGTTAACTCTGTAGCACACATTCCCAACTTTTAACACCCTCGGGAAAGAGGCCTATTGAAAACATTCTTGGAAAAGGAGAAAATGCTGGTCACCAGCATTTTCTCCTTTTCCCAAAATGTTTTCTCCCCAGTCAAAGAAAAATTGCACCATTTCAGCCACATTGAAATTGTCATCTGCAAATGCTCTGAATCTTGACAAGGCTAAAATATTTTTTCGTCTGGAAAGGGGTTAAGCTGGATTTTTAGTTAACTGTTCTTGAAGTAGATTTTATTATTGCCCTTCTTGTGCTTCTTGCAAACTGGCAGAGTTTGGGTGCATTTCCAGTCAAGCAATGAACTATTGTTGGAGTCATTTGAATTGTCTTTGAAAGAGTGCAGAGCATTGTAAAACAGATAAAAGTGCTGGTTACCAGCTTTATCTCATTATTCTGCTATAATTTCAAGTCTTCTTCCTTTACGCTCTAAATACCTGGAAGTATATGGTTAAAAGATTGCAATAATAAGGCTACAGATGGTTGTTTGCTTAAAATAGCTGTTCAACATAATGGATTGGTTGATTGTATTGGGGTTTAACGCCACTTTAACAGCCAAGATCATATCATGGCGTTCGGTGACACACATGTTTCCTGGCTTTCTCACACCAGTACTAACATAACTTTAATTCCAAAGCCACCAGCTACTTTTTTCACATGCTTCAGCAGAGGTGAGAGGTGAAAATATGTTGGAAAGAAAATTTGCCCAAACCTGGTATTGAACTCACAACCTCCAGATCATGAGTTACACGCTCACCATGGAGCCACCCGGGGTGGGGCCCATAATGGATTGATTGATCAATTGTATGGTGTTTTCAACAATATTTCAGTTATATCCCAGTAGTCAGTGCACCTATCCATGCTTTCCTTTTACCGGTACTCTGCACAATATTATGTCCCAACCACTGGCTGTTTTCCACATCAAGACAATGGTCGGTGGTGAGAGAGGAATTAATTCTGTTGCAATCATGTAAAAGAAATTGGCTGAGCCAGGGATAGAATGAAGGACCCCTGCTCTCAAGTCGTACACTACTGACTGAGCCAACGGGACTTGGCAACATAATGGAAACATTCTGTCCTAAAATTTTCTTTCAGACATTTTCTCTGCAAATATTTGTGAGTACATAATTATTCATCATATAGGCTACATGTTAACTTTAACTGGAGAAATATTTTTTGCTTCATTGTTGAATTGTTGTTTTTCAGGTTACATAGACAGTCTAAACATGTGTTGGCATTTTTATTAGCAGAATTAGGTACAAGGTATGTAACTACTGGTCCTAGACTAGTTTAACACTGTAAAACACAATCCTGCATTTTAACAACCTTGAGGTATAGGGCTTTGAAAATATCGTGGTAAGGGAGAAAATGCTGGTAAGAAGCATTTTCTCTTTTCCCACAATGTTTTCTAAGCAGCCAAAGATAGAAATCATTTGAACTACATATATTTTCTCATCTGCAAATGCTCTTTCAATTTGGCAGAGTCCCAAATTTTGTTGTTTGTACAGGAGTTAACTATTTACCAAACTATCCTGACTTTCAACGACCCTGAGGAAGAAACCTTTTTAAAACACGGAAAGGAAAATGAAAAAAAATGTTGTTTAACTCTAACGAAATGACAAAATTTTAGACTGTCTAAATTGAAAGCATTTGCAGACAACAAATTAAAATTGACAGGAAATTTGAAATTTCTTTTGGAAAGGGAAGAAACATTGTGGGAAAAGGAGAAAATGCTGGTTACCAGC
This sequence comes from Tridacna crocea, assembly GCA_943736015.1. Lineage (NCBI taxonomy): Eukaryota > Metazoa > Mollusca > Bivalvia > Cardiida > Cardiidae > Tridacna > Tridacna crocea. The sequence continues at coordinate 47,108,966 of OX031065.1, forward strand.
ATTTTCTCCTTTCCCCACAATGTTTCAGAAGGCTTCTTTCTCAAATTCGTTAAAAGTCGGAATTGTGTGGTAAAGGGTTAGAGGAATATCACAACTTAAATTTTCTACAACTTGAAAATTACTAAAGTGAACATGCAGTCTGATTTATTCTATCCTCTTGCTGAGTCAGACGACGTGATAAGATAGAAGTCTTTCTGAGTTAAGTTGATTAATATCCAGCTGTGAAATGTGGCTGAAACTTTAAATTTGGCATTGAAAAAGTTAATATCAAGTCTTAACCTTTCAAATCTTAACTTAAGTTTTATATTAAAATGCTCTAAGGAAGTTTTTTTCCACAGCTTGCTAAACATGTTTTACTTTAGATGATTTCTTGACAGTTTTTAAGCTCCACTGGCCAAAAGTTTTCAGGCAAAAGTCATGGCCATATGCCTGTCTTGGATCAGTCTGTGTGTCTTTTCATTAATTGTAACATCATATATATTCTTTGAATCTGCTTGTCCAATTTTGACCAGTCTTCACAGAATGATCTTGCAATTGTCCTCATCTGAATTTCTTCAAAGAAGTTGATTCCTGAATAACTCTATAAAACTTATAACCATACGGGCTAGAACTATCATTTGGTATCTTGTTTCATTTTGTGGACAAACCTAGAATATTGTCGTTTGGTAATGAGTTAAGTAATTTTAAAAAATCATTCATACTTTTTCCGTGTTTTCTTCAGTGGTTCTGTTGATGGTAATAATCAGTTGATCATCCGAGGTAGATTTAACCAGAAACAAATAGAAATGGTGTTAAGAAGATATATCAGTAAGTATTGGTGTCACAGGTAGATTCAATTCAATTCAATTTTGTGCAGTCTGATCTCCATCTACACAAGCCACACAGGCAAGAAACATAGTGGTGAAAAGTTCTTCTTGGGTCAACAAGTAAAGGTGATCAACATGTATTAAGGTTTAAGAAGTATTGTATATAAAAGCTTTATGGCTAAAAAGAAAAATTGCTTAAACTTTTTCATCATACAATGAAATTTTAGACATGTCTAAAGAGAAGGCATTTGCAGACGACAAATTTTTATGTGAAAAAATTATTGGTTTTACCTTTCAAAGATAAGAAAACATTGTGGGAAAAGGAGAAAGGGTTCAGAGTCATGGTGCTTTTTCACAGAACATAACACATGAGTGGAAATAATTGTGATTTCGCGAACTTAGAAAAAAAAATGCAAAATTTTCTATTTGTGTATTTCTCCACAAGTATAGTTACAAACTATGAGTGTCTAGTATTCGCAAATATTTCCTCTCGCAAAATGTCTGTAATTGATAATTCGCAAAATTTTTGACACACATATATATCCACTTATACAATATTTTCTGTTTTCTATTTTGCAGAAGAATATGTTACCTGTCACACGTGTAAATCTCCAGACACATTGTTACAGAAAGAAGAACGTCTATTTTTCCTTCAGTGTGAGCTTTGTGGGTCTCGGTGCTCAGTGGCCAGCATTAAATCAGGTTTCCAAGCCGTCACAGGGCGCCGAGCGGCAATGCGCGCCAATGCTCAGTAATCTAGGAATTAAACAAAGTTTGACTATATGTACTCCTGCCTTTAATCCAACTTTGCTTTTGGGAGTCAAAGCTAGGAAAATTGAAACAAGGGGAACATAATTATGTTGGTGTAAACCTGAATAAAAAGGAGAACTGGAGCATCCTTCATACTATATGAATTTTTCCCAGATGACAAAATTGCGGACTTGTCCAAATTGAAAGCATTTACAGACGACAAACTAAGTATTGCTCAAAAACTGAAAATTATTTTATGAAGGGTAGAAAACAATGTTGGAAAAGGAGGAAAAGCTGGTTAGCAGCATTTTCTCCTTTTCCTTCATTGATTTCAAAAGGCTTCTTTCTCAGGGTCGTTAAAAGTCAGAATTGTGTAGTAAAGAGTTAAATCTTTACCACACAATTGCGATTTTTTACTACCCTGAGAAAAAAAGCCTTTGAAAACATTGTGGGAAAAGGAGAAAATGCTGGTAACCAGCATTTTCTCCTTTTCCCACATTGTTTTCTACCCTTTCAAAACCAAATTTCTGTTTTTAAATCCCATTTATTTTGTCGTCTGCAAATGCTTTCAGTTTGGGCTGGTCCGAAATTTTGTTGTTTGGTAAAGAGTTAAACAATGTTTAATGCTGGCATACTCCTGCCTTTGATCCAACTTTGTTCTTGGGAGTCAAAACTAGGAATATTGATACATGGGGAGAACATTTGTAGATCTTAGCCCCAGTAAACGAAAGAGAACTGGAATAGCCTTCATACTGTATTTATTCCCTACCTGATGACAAAATTTTGAACTTGTGCAAATTGAGAGTAATGGACTTGTGCAAATTGAGAGTATTTTCAGATGACATCTTAAATATTTCGGAGATGTTGGGATTTGAATCTTTGAGGGTAGAAAACATTGTGGGAAAGGAGAAAGTGCTGTTTTCAGACATTTTCTTCCTTCTCGCAGTAATTTCAAAGAAACTTTGTTCCTAGGGTTGTTAAGACTGAGAATTGTGTTTAAAAGGACTAAGCAATTAGTAGTGGTTTCGAATCACCACAATTTTAATATAAATGATTTTCATCACTGTGGTAAACACTTTGTCTGCAACATGTTTGGTAATGGCTTGTGTGACTACCAAGTTTACTATTAACCCTTTCCCATATGGCAGGATTTTAGACGTATCAAAATCGGAAGCATTTGCAGACAAAAATGTCATAGTGGCTGAAATGACACAATTTTTCTTTGATAGGGTAGAAACATTGTGGAAAAAGGAGAAAATGCTGGTTACCAGCATTTTCTCCTTTTCCCCCAGTGTTTTCAAAAGGCTTTCTTCCTAAGGGTCGTTAAAAGTCGTAATTATGTGGTAAAGGGTTAAGTCTTAAGCAGAGAACCAAAATTTAAGACTTGTCTTAGTGCAGACGGCAAATCCTGAGTTTTAAGGAGTTAAGAAGGCTGTGAGAAATATCATGGGAGAGGGACAAAATGATGATAATGAGCCGTTTTCTTCTTTTCCTTTCCTGTTTTCTACCCTTACAAAAATCCCATAGATTTAATGACTTTATGTCACCGTTTGAAAATATTTTCAATTTGGACAAATGTAAAATTTGATTGTGATGTAATGATTTAACTCCAAACTTCCAAATTGTAGGTTTGTCCAAATCGAAAGCATTTGCAGACGACAAAACAAAAGTGACTGAAAATTTGAAATTTGTTTTGTGAAGGGTAGAAAACATTGTGGAATAAAGGAGAAAATGCTGGTTACCAACGTTTTCTCCTTATCCCACAGTGTTTTCCAAAGGCTCCTTTTTCATGCGGTTGTCAAAAGTAGGGATTGTGATGCAATGATTTAAAATGTAAATATTGAGAACATGAAATATTTTGTTTACCTGTAGTAAACAATAGTAAAAAACATTTTTTTCATTTTCCCACAATCATTTCTACCTTTTGAGCTTGAAAAAAAAAATGGAGTCAGTGAATGCTTTCATAATTGTCGAGACTAAAATTTTGTAGTTTGGGGATAGAGTTAAAATGAAATTCACGTAAAAATAAAGGATCAATTTGTCCAGAAAAAAGATTTAAAAATTTTGCTCACATTTTGTTTCACATAACCTTTTGCTACTCTACATAAGATCATGGTTTCATATTTAACCCTTTGCTCCATAGATACTCATTTCTACACGTTGCTTGTCGGAGCCTTTGGAAAACATTGTAGCAAAAGGTGAAATTGCTCGTGACGAGCAATTTCACCTTTTGTCACAATGTTTTCTATGCTATCAAAAGGTGTCATTTATGCAAAAGAAACGGCTTTATCCTTGGTGATATTTAGGGTCAGTTAGAGATACCATAGAAATGCCTCATGAGGTAGAGGGTTTAACATTTATACAAATACTTCATTTTTATGTTATTTAAAAAAAAAAAAAAGTGCATATTAAAGTATGAAGTACTTGGATATTTTGTAAAATATAGTTTTGCATGCAGGCGATCACTTCAATCTTTACAATACCTGAACCCATTACCACACAATCCCTACTTTTGACGCCCCTGAGAAAGAAGCCTTTTGAAATCACTGTGGGAAAAGGAGGAAATGCTGGTAACCAGCACTATCTCCTTTTCCCACTATGTTTTCTACCGTTCACTAAAAAAATTTCCAATTTTCAGTCACTTTGATTTTGTCGTCTGCAAATGCTTTCAGTTTAGACCAGTCTAAAATTTCTTGTGTGGTAAAGGGTTAAATGACTATTTTTGCCTTTGCGGCCAGTGTAGATCAAGATCAGACTGCACAAACCATGCAGTCTGATCTTTGATCCACACTCTTTTCTTTGTATGGCCATTTAGGGTTGAACATCCAATGCATCCAAAGCATTTTTTCGCACTGGATGGAGTATATAGGATGAAATGATTTAAAGAATCTACAGCCATTGTTTGTAACAAAAGTCACATTTCCAGACTTATTATTTATTTCCATGAGATTTGTTTGCCCTATTGATATAAATTAATGGAAGTGATGTTTAAAACATTAATATCGCAGAACCCCTATGCAGATTATGAATTTAAATACTGCTGAAGATATGCCTGATATTTCAACATTTAAATCCCACAGGTCAGAAAACATTGTGACAGATAGTAAAAGTCAGTGCATAGTATTTTGAGCGAATTGCCACTAGGAATTGATCATAAGTGAGGTTTAAATCATTCCAGTGCAAACTCTTGAAATTGTACTGTGAAATCTTAATCAGTTAACAGTTTGTTGTACACTTGATTGTGCATGGCAGAAGAGAACCACAGGTCTTTGAACATTGATCTATTACAGAACACTGAAATTATCATTGGTCATTTATCTGACACTGTTACTAAAAATAGCGCTCACTGTATATCGCATCATTATAATGACTAATACATGTATATTGTGTGCTATTTTTCGTAACAGTATTCGATGATTGAAATTTTGGGGATTTTGTGTAAAACCTGTCTGACCTCTATAATCTGATTTTTTTTTTATCTGGGATAAAATGTCATTCGGATTTGTTTGAAACGAACCATGATAGTTATACAATTTGCTGTTACATGGAAGAGATTTTAACGGCTGTTTTTCACCAGAGAACAACTATGATTTAAACTGATTATATTGTAATATTTGATATTCTCTCTTATTACAAAATACTTACTAGTATCTTGAAATAGACTCTTCTGACATAGATGTAAATGAGCCATGCTCTAGTAAAAAGGGGCTTAACCCATTACCACACAATCCCTACTTTTGACGCCCCCTGAGAAGCCTTCACAAAACAAATTTCAAATTTTCAGTCACTTTTATTTTGTCGTCTGCAAATGCTTTCAATTAGGACAAGTCTATAATATTGTCGTTTGGTAAAGGGTTAATGCATCTGCAAAAGCTATTAATCGAAGTCCGCACAGACTGACTTTGGCCAAAACATTTCCCTGTCGTCTGATTTTCTGCATGTTCAAAGACCAGTTTACCTCATAATTCAGTTGGTTGTTAGGGAAAATGCCTGATATGGCCTGGTCAGTGTCATGCATGGCGGACATGCATCAAGCCCCCTTTTGCCAGAGCATCGCTCTATAATTATACTGTGTTGGATAATCCTGAATTATGGTGTATTATTTGGTATAAGAAAGTCATTGCTCTGCGCTATTCTTTCACTACAATATTGTCTTTTTTCTACGTGCTTGCTGCCATATGCTGGCTAGTGTGTTATCAGGAGAAATATTGTATGGAAAGGGGATAAAAGTGGGAGGTAGAACTCTGTAAATAATGTATAATTGAAAATACATTTTGAGTAAAAAAAATTCAAAGCAAACCAAAGTTTTTTTGTTTTTAATTCTGATTTATTTATCTTTTGTTTGTTTCATTCCCCATCTCTTGATTCTTTCTTTTACCGATTCTGAAAAAGAAAGTTTTTGAAAACATTACGAAAAAAGGAAAATATTGTTATAACTAACATTTTTTCCTTTTCCCACACGACTTTTCATCTTTTTATCCCTTTACCACACAATCCATACTTTTGACGACTGTGAGAAAGAAACCTTTGGAAAACATCGTGGAAATAGGAGAAAATGCTGGTAACCAGCATTTTCTCCTTTTCCCATTATGTTTTCTATACAGATTAACAATTTAACTCATTACCAACGACAAAATTTTAGGCTTGTCCAAATCAAAAGCATTTGCAGATGACAAAATAAATGTGACTGAAAATTTGAAATTTGTTTTGTGAAGGGTTTTGTGAAGGGTAGAAAACCAGCATTTTCTCCATTTCCCACAATGTCTACTATCCACAATGTAAAGAAGAGACCCTTTCCCTTTTCTTTTTAGCTCTACTGGCTTTCAGCCAGCAGAGCTTATGTCATGGCGTGGTTTCCGTCGTCCGTCTGTCCGTCTGTCTGTCCGGCCGTCCGTTAGTCTTTTTCTTGTTTACGCGTTAAAGTCTTCATTTCTGGTCAGATTTTCGTGAAACTTACACAGTTTGTTTATCTCATCAATAGCTTTAACCCTATTGATTTTGAAAAAAATCCGACAAACAGTATGGGAAAAGTAGCCATTTCAAGTTGAAAATTCCTATTTCTTGTTTACGCGATTAAGTCTGTATTTTTGGTCAGATTTCCGTGAAACTTGCAGAGTTTGTTTATCTTATCAATAGCTTCAACCCTATTGATTTTGAAAAAAATCCAACGAACAGTATGGGAAAAGTAGCCATTTCAAGTTGAAAACTTTAATTTCTTGTTTACGCGATAAAGTCTTCATTTTTGGTCAGATTTCTGTGAAACTTACACAGTTTATTTATCTCATCGATAGCTTTAACCCTATTAATTTTGAAAAAAATCCGACAAACATTATGGGAAAAGTAGCCCTTTCAAGTTTAAAATTTCCATTTCTTGTTTACACGATAAAGTCTGTATTTTTGTTCAGATTTCCATGAAACTTGCAGAGTTTGTTTATCTTATCAATAGCTTCAACCCTATTGATTTTGAAAAAAAATCCAACAAACAGTATGGGAAAAGTAGCCATTTCAAGTTGAAAATTTTCATTTCTTGTTTACGCGATAAAGTATTCATTTTTGGTCAGATTTCTGTGAAACTTACACAGTTTGTTTATCTAATCGATAGCTTTAACCCTATTTATTTTGAGAAAAATCCAACAAACAGAATGGGAAAAGTAGCCATTTCAGATTGAACAATTTCATTGTTTAGATGATAAAGTATTTATTTGTGATCAGATTTTTATTTATTTTTCAGCTTGTTTATCCCATCAATAGCTTTTTAATACTTTTGAGTTTGAAAAAATTCAACAAACAGTAATGGAAAAGTAGCCATTTTGAGTTGAAAATGTCAACTTTTTTGTCTTTTTGTGTAATGAATTCCTATGTATGCTTTATTTAAAAGCAAACTCTCTGCCAGTAGAGCATATTCAGGCCCTTCAGGGCCTTCTAGTTTTTGATATCTTTGGTGCTGATGTGACCGATATAATTCTTTGCATTTCCACCATTTTTGAGTTTTTTTATTTGAATATGTTGTGTCTGTTAAGAACCATTTTATATACATCCAGTGCTAAATAAAAATAAATCCACGAAAGGTTGCTGAGCCGTACATAGAAGTCTATGGGTTCACAAACTGTTTGTACTGAAAGCTTTAATTCTCCGGACAGCTGGGTTCCTTCGTGAACTCGACCTGGTCAGAAAGTTCTGACCAAACTTTCTGTTTGTCCAGCCACTTTCCAGTGACCAGCAAACCGGATGAGACGAAAGCCAGACCGGCTCCTATTCCACCGACCACCAGGCACCATGGAATCTTCACCTGTAAGTCGCTGTATTCCCTGTTGGCGATGTCGTTGATCTTGGGGTTCAGGCTAACAACTCGAGCGATTGTTATGAAATACAGTAACCCTGTAACAGGATGAAAGGTTGATAAAAAATAGTAAACGGAGATGGTAACCTGAGTATGTTGCCTATTGGTACCTTCAGTTTTAAACGGCCCTCATATATGGAGTGCAACACGCGAAAAGGGTCATTCGGACATTTGCGTAAAGTGTCGTCTCGGATCAGCGTGTGCAGTCCGCACAGGACAATCCGAAACGAAACTTTCCGATTTCATGTGATTTTCTGTTTTACGCAAGTCTACTGTAGCACAAAATCTAATGTAGTCGTAAAGTGCCGTCTCGGATTAGCCTGCGCGGACTGCGCAGGCTAATCCGGGACGACACTTTACGCATATGTCCGAATGCACCTTTTCGCGTGTTGCACTCCATATGTCATGTGTGATCATCTTCGCGAGTCAAGGTTACGATCACTACGTGGATCTTCCCTCGGCTGATTGAGCCCGATTTCGAGATTCCTGCGATGCGCCCTCTATTGGATGCTGGTTATTACCCCACTTTACATAATATTTCTATAAGCCAATGAAATATCGTTATACAAACCGCTAACGAATACACATGAAGCGATAAGCAGACATCCACGTGGGTTTCTACGTTTACCTTCCATTCGAAAGGTTCTATTTTCATCAAAGATGAAATGCTACGAGCGATTTGATTCGTTGCAGTTAGAGCTGGCTGCATCCAATGAAAAAGCTTATCAGGGGAATGTAAAAATCAAGCTCGATCCGCCAAGGGTAGAGTAGAGTAGTGAATCGTCAGCCTTGGCTTGCGAAGATGATGTATGGTTTGTAACAGGCGAAAAGGGGCTTTCGGACACTTGCGTCAAGTGTTGTTTGGGATAAGCCTGCGCAGTCCGTGCAGGCTAATCCGAGACGGCACTTTACGTTAATATAAGATTTTGTCCTACATTAGACTTACTTGAAACGATCGGAATGTGTCGTCTCGGATCTAATATGTAATTAAGGTAAGACCTGTAATGGAAAACAGCTATTTCCATTAAAATATCATCCTGCAAAATTAACTATACTTAAAAAATAGTATTATTGAACTACTTTCACCTTTTCATTTTTTTCCATTTTTTCCTTCTTTGAATTATCACTTATAAATCTAAAACCACTATATTCTCATATCAAAAAGTGATAACAATTACCTCCCTTTTCAGAAAACTAACAAAAGTATCAAAAAATAATGTCAAGATAGACATAAACGGAATTTCTAATTCGTTAGAGTCTGAGATGTGCAAAAATATTATTTGTGCATAAATGCTTTTTTATCATTATTTGTCAACCAATTAGTATTTTCACCGGAAGTGCATTACACGGGTCTTACCTTAATGCCAGCTATTGCACGTCTACTCATTTAACCCTTTCCCAAACAAGCCCTGGTTTTTACGTGTCTGCGGTAAAAGACTTTCGAAAACACTGTGGGAAAAGGAAAAATTGCTCGCAACGAGCAATTTCTCCTTTTCCCACAGTGTTTTCTACCCTTTTTGAGAACTTTCTGCCATTTTCTCCAAATTTAAAATTGTCGTCTGCAAACTCTTTCGATATGGAAGGGTCCGAAATTTGTCGTTTGGGAAAGGGTTAAGTAACACGTTACACTGTAGACATGATGGCCCACGCGGGACTAAATAAGTGTTTATAAAACTTGAAAAGCCGACAGTAAATAGTGACCTTAACATTTTGCTCTTTCAAAGGTACTAGTATTTCTTTGAGGAAAACTATGGCCATATCGGCCCGCCTGGGGTGGCACAGTGGTGAGCGTGTCGGACTCATGACCTGGTGGTTGTGGGTTCGATACCCGGTTGAGGCGAACTTTCTTTCCGGTGTATTTTCGCCTCTCACCTCTGCTGATGCATGTGAGAAAAGTAGTCGGTGGCTTTGGAAAGAAAGATGTGTTAGTACCGGTGTGAGAAAGCCAGGAAACAGATGTGCGTCACCGACCGCCATGATATGACCTTTGCTGTTAAAGTGGCGTTAAACCCCAATACAACCAACCAACAATTTCCATATCGGACAGTGTAGATCCAAGATCAGACTGCACGTTCTGTGCAGTCTGATCTTGGATCTACACTATCCGCAAAAGGTCCTTGAGTTGCACTT